>CM040397.1:73637796-74900296 GCA_022702515.1 Ilyophis sp. 1 JC-2022 | reverse complement strand
TCAAACTGCCTACTCCTTGAACCGCATGCTTGGTCACATCCCAAACCATAAACTATACTGTACTTCCCAAATTTTTAATACATTTTTAAAAAACAACAGCAATGGTGCCAGTGAAAACCAATTTAATGAAGGGGAAAAACTGTATAAATCCTATTATTTGCCTGTATAAATGTTTTTACAAACATTTTACCTTATAAATACAGTTTTTTGTTTGTTTTCGTTTTTTTTTTCCAGTGTAGAAGCTTAACATGGATCCTTAGCTTGGCTACACCAGGTCTCCATTTGTTCTGTTGTAGTTGCCAGTTTTTTAAAAGTTGAAAATCACGTAATACACAAACAAATACAGCATTTCAATATTACAGCATTCAGCCAACAACTAATTAACAAGCTAAACAATCAACGTATAAACATGCAAAAATAATTCCTAATTAAAAGTGCATCTGTGGGGGGGAAAAAGTAAGATAAGAAAAGCAATAAAATGAATAACTAAATAAATAAATAGTTGACAGTTTTAGAATAGTGAGATCATACATCAACCTAAATGTGAAACTGACCCAACAAAATATTCAGGACTACTTCAGTGGCCAATCAAAAACACTCAGCCAATCAGCTAGTTTCTCTAGCTATAGAGAGTGAATGTATTTCTTGTAGTATTGGTCCTTCCTTTTTGAATGTTGAGAGCCATGTAAAAATGTAAACAAAACTTTACTCATTCAACAAAGATAACTGATACTGTCCTAAACTGAAATGAGAAATGTTGTTAGGCAAGAATACAGCAATGCTCAATATGTTAGGATGTAATATGTCAGGATGTAATTTAATTAAATTGCTGATACAAACATTTTTTACAGGAACTTGTGTAAATGTGTCCCTGCATAAACTTTGTGAAGACAGAAAGCATAGCCCACAGCATGTTGCAACAGCAAGATCCTGATTTTATTTAAATAGCCTACTGAGGTTTTAGGCTACTTCGCTAAAACCAAACTTTCAGGGTTGATTTCACTCCACACATCCCTTATTCTGTGATCCTCAGGCTGGCCTAATTCTCTCTGATTTTACGCTTTCAAGTAAATGGGATCCAAAACAGTGTATGTCAGGCACTAATTTTCCACTTTTCAGTTGAAATTATACATTACCATTCAGGGCCATTCAAGTTGTATCCATTCTCTACAGGCCTAATAAATAACAAGTACGTAAGCCTACTGTAAATACATATTTCGGGTGGTTAATATATCATAAATAGAATTGACATTTTAAAGAAAAAATGCGCTTATTTTGCAGCCAAAGAGACAAGCCAGATTTGAAGCTCTTATTTTGACATTAATGGGCGTGTCCAAATCGGACTGACGCTTCAGTTTTGTCCTTCCACTTAAACTTTGGCGAAGGCTGTCGTTCGCTTGCAGAGAGCTGTGCTAAATATCGAGCGGAGGACTTTCTGCACGTTTCTGTGGCTGAGGAGATGAAGAGGCGGCTGCAGAAGAAATACTTAATTTTGATTTTAGGATATTCCGTATTACTTCTGTTAATTCCTTATGTTTTGGATTACAGGAGTAAAACGATTCATAATAAGCATGAACTTCAACAGCAAAAGTGCCCTGACTTGGAAAAAACACTGGCATTGTGGAATAACGTGGACAAAAACAGCAATGCTACCGAGATGGTGGGAGACGCTTTCAATAGGAGCGATAAGATACACATTTATTTGCACGCCACATGGAGAACGGGGTCTTCCTTTTTAGGTGAACTATTCAATCAACACCCCGACGTGTTTTATTTGTACGAACCCATGTGGAATATGTGGCAATCACTCTACCCTGGAGACGCAGTGAGTCTTCAAGGAGCCGTCCGGGACATGATGAATTCACTTTTCCGTTGTGATTTCTCTGTTCTTAAGCTCTACGCCGGAACTAACAACATCAGTACCTCCTTTATTTTTGGGTGGAAAACTAACAAGGTGATCTGCTCGGAGCCCCTGTGCAACGCCTACAAGAAAGACGAAATTGGGCTGGTGAGAGGAGACGTCTGCGATAAGTGTCGGCCGAGGGACATAAAGGAGTTGGAGAGAGAATGCAAAAAGTACCGCGTTGTGGTCATTAAAGACGTCCGCGTGTTAGACCTGAGCGTGCTGGTGCCTTTAATAAGGGACCCTAGTTTGAACCTTCGGATCATTCAGCTTTTTCGAGATCCGCGTGCTGTTCACAATTCTAGGCTGAAATCCAAACTGGCCTTGGTCAAGGAGAGCGTTCAAGTGCTGCGCAGCAAGAAACAGACGGATAAATTCAAACGGCTCCTCATGCCCAGCAACAGGTCCAACCGTGCGGAGAATTATGTGGCGAGTGCAATGGAGCTGATATGTGACAGTTGGCTAAACGACATATTGCTGGTCGCGAACGCACCGCAATGGTTGAAGAGAAATTATATGAAGCTTCGTTACGAGGACCTTGTCCTTTACCCCGTCGATGAATTGCAAAGGCTGTACCGTTTCTCAAACCTCACCTCCTTTCCAAAAATTGAGAAATTTGTGGTGAACATGACGCGCGGAGAGGGGTACTCTTCTGAAAAACCCTTTGTGATATCCTCGAGGGACGCTAAGGAAGCTATATTTGCCTGGAGAGAGAGGTTAAACGTTGAACAGATCAGTCGAGTCGAAGCCTACTGCAGCGAGGTCATGCGCCGACTGGGGTATCAGAGTTTTGTGGATAAAACGTAAAGGCTCCGGAAACTAAGAATAGAGGTAAACATCCGGACGTAACATTATCCCAAATTATATGAGACATAATCGCGGTTTATACTGAAACGTAGCCTAGGCTACGGGATAAACCGCGAACATAGCCTATAAACCTGGCAATATCTTGAAATATTGTGCTGTCGGCTTTTTTTGTAGCCTAATATTATTTTAGATTAGGCATGGGGATACAATATAGCTACCGCCAATAAATGGGGCAAGATTGCCTAAAACCGCAGAAGATAATAGTTTAGGCTAGGGTTGACCCAAAAATGGTCGTTTTTAAGGACAGCAGTATTTATCGTTAGCCTACTTGTTTTCCGCCACAGATTAGACCGTCATTATCTTTTTATAAACGAAAGCATTTGGACTGCAGATGGGCTAATGCAGCTTATCGACCCTCGCACATTGAAGACCGAGGTTAGCTGTTCCCAACGCTTATATCTAAGACGGATGCGTAACACTAAATAGGCTACACTTAACAGGAGAACAGTCCTATGCTTCATCAGTTGTCTTTCTTTATATCACGTTGTGTGATGTTTAGCACACACTGCTGCACCACAGGCGAATTCATACAGGTTATGTTGAGCAGGTGTCAATGTGTGTAATATTCGCGCTTGCACTTGAAGTAGGGTATGGTGGTAAACATCGACCTTTTTCCTCTTTTAGTTTTTCGATATTCTACAGACACAGTGCCTCACCCATTTAATCACATTAAGCTGATCAGGAAATATAAGAACTTCAAGAGACAGTTGTGTTACATGAGCATTTGCGAGACATGAAATCTTAATGTGTGTAGCCTATCAACATAAAAATCGAATATTGTGAGCATATTCACATTTTAGCCATGAAAAGGACAAAAATGGAGGGGCGTGACCTTAGACTGTTAGACATGGAGACAATAATAACATTGCATTATACAAAATATATTCCTGCTTAATGCAATTATGGAAATGCAAAGCGAATGGGATCGGACTTGGGTGTGTCAAAACATGTTAATTTCTCAGCCACAGTGGGTGGTGTCCTGTAAAAAGAAGAGACAGAAAAAATGTCACATGTAAATTACATGAATTAGTTTGGGGTAGGCTTGTCCCTGTGTTAGTTAAACCGGTGGCATACGGTGCATGAACGTACACTGGTGTAGTTCTCTCTACGCCGTCAATAACAGTATTCTGTAATTACCGTTTAAAAATCAAATCAAATCAAATAATAAATAAAAGTGCATAACAGAGCTTCAACGCTGATATCGTTGAAGGACTATAAGCATTAGGCAAAATAGCCTACTTGTAAGAATTTTCTTGTTGTGAAGTAGGCCTAGGCCCTATGTCATGAATTATTAAAATTTGAGTGTTAAACTTGAGCCTTGTCTCATGAATAAGGCTGGGTGTTTGTGACGGAAAATATTTGCAAGTCGGTGCAGGCACGGCAAAGTTGTTGAAAACATGAGTTTATTAAATTAACCAATCGATCTCATGCACAGCAGTTGGGAATGATTGAAAGAACATGCAAAACTGTAGCAATAGTAACAAGTACTTTAAGTTTCAAAATGTTTTGAACATTTGTCTGCAAATGTTTCTCACAGCTGAGGGACAGGAGTTGGAGAGAGAATGAAAAAAGTATCGCGTTGTGGTCATGAAAGACATCCGCGTGTTAGACCTGAGCGTGCTGGTTCTTTTAATAAGAGACTCTTGTTTGAACCTTCGGATCATTCCGGTTTTTTGAGATCCGCGCGCTGTGCACAATTCTAGGCTGAACTCCAAACTGGCCTTGGTCAAGGAGAGCGTTCATGTGCAGCGCAGCAAGAAACAGATGGATAAAATCAAACGGCTCCTCATGCCCAGCAACAGGTCCAACCGTGCAGAGAATTATGAGGCGAGTGCAATGGAGCTGATATGTGACAGTTGGCTAAACGACATGTTGCTGGTCGCGAACGCACCGCACTCACAACTTGCTTTTGGACGGCAGTCCACCAGGGTATTACACAATGAGCAAAATAACAAGCCACCACAGTCATGAAACGGCAAAGGGTGTTAATACCGATATCAACGATGTTTTAGAGGGAAGTAACACCGGTGTTAAAATTATATTGTGACAAGCTTAGTTTGGGGTCTCTTAATTTCCGACAGTAGCAACGAGACTGTTCAGCTGTCACCTGGTTATGGAAATTTCACAAGCAGGAAACGGTATTAGTACATGACTAAATAAATGAAGAACAATGCCATTAACTCACTTGGCATAATTTAAATGGCCAAGCTGTGGAATAGCACTCAGATACATTATGCAGTATTTCTTTTTGGATTGAAGTAGTCTTTCTCATGCCGTGTACTGTGTCTACTGAGAACATGCACATAAGTCAAGTTTACTTGTTGCAAGATGGTGTAGCTTAGCTGGTAAAATTGCTCTGATTAATTTTTTAAAATATAAAGTCACAAGAATCTGTCATATGTCCAGTTTGAGTCATCTCAAAAGACACAAAGCCAGTTTGAGTGTGATTGGCCGAAACAGTTTTTTGTGGGGATGTAATGTAATGAGGGACATTTTAGATCACAGGTGTCAAACTCCAGTCCTGGGGGGCTGCAGTATCTGCTGTTTTGTTTGGGTGTTCTCGGTACCAGTGGTTTATTTAAGTCATTGATTGGCTAAAGAATCTAAACACCTTGTTCGCAAGGCCTTATTTGGCAGCTGATTGAAAAGAAACCACAGACGCTGCGGCCCCCTGGGAATTTAGTTTGACATTCTGTTTTAGATGCTTATAGAAGTCTCTGATGACCTTCTGGCTGTATAATGGCTGGTATAGGGGCATTTGTGAATCCAAAGCACTTTGTACAGTGATGTTATGGTTCCAGAGGCTGTACATGTGAACACATTAATCTTATAGCTTTTACTCCCAATTATAACCCTAAATATTTATTTCTATATTGTGCCAGTACTACTTTGAGCACAGCAGTATCAGGTTGCTTATGCAATAGGAAATAATATAGATAGACGATAATATTAAATGTAATTTGTTGAAAAATAATCATACGCATGTACAAAATCTGGAGCCACTATACAATGTGTTTTCGAGTTAATAAGGAAAAGTTTAAACCACAATCTGTCCCTATACCAGCGATTGTAAAGCTAGCAGGTTATCAGAAACCACTGTAAGTATCTAAAACACTCTTTGTCACACATAAAAACTGTCTGGACCAATCAAAAGCATACACTAAAACTGAAATAATATACAAAAACTACAGAAAGTGAATGGTTTATATGCAATTTTATTTAATGCAAATAAATAAAAACTATTTATTTGCATTCTATTGTGTAATTATATCAGTGTGAAATACTTAAACATAGTGTATTCCTTTATATTATTAAAGGGGAACCAAGCCCAGAGTTTTAGCTAGACCACGCCTCTTTCATTATTTAAAAAAAATGCGTCCAGCAACAGAAAAAAGGGAGCTGGACTATGGCTGGCTACCATACCCCTTCCCATACGCTGCCCTCGCTCTGTCATGAAAAAGAGTATCCCCCTCCATTTTTGAATGACGATGCGAGGCCGGCAAGCAGGCGAAGTGACCAGAAGAGATGGGGAACGTGGCGTGATAACCAATCCGATGAAATATTTCACGTATAAATTGTCCTCCTTTCCTAATTTTATTTCCCCATTCCTAGTTCTGTCATGGAGGACCCGTTAATTATTGCTGTGTTGGGATACGATTGGTATAATTTAACAAACAGTGTTTTAAAAAAATAAAATAGCACATACTTACACCTATAATGTCTCTTCGTTTGTCTACGCACAACAATTTTCTTTAAAAAAACCTACGATAGGCCTACGATAATTTTACATTTCCCATCTGGCGTCACGGGACAACAAATCGAACGAGACAGAGTAGCCAGCTAAACTGAACGAGATCGAATTAACTGCTCTTCCGAACTCGAATGTCTGCTTCTGAGGTCAAAAAGAATGACAAAACGCCGCAGTCGGTCTGTAAATTCGCACATTGAGCTTACATCGCCTAGCCTACAAGTTGAATGCAGTATTCATCTATACAATCAAGTAACTGATACTTATTAATGTAAACTAATACGTTGTTATTGGTAAATGCAAGTTTAGTGGGGCGGGCACTGGCAGCACTGTTGAACGTACATGTAGGCTAGCTACTACGAATACTGAGGCTATCACGGATCAAACTGACGCCTTTTAATCAAAACTCGAAAAGTTCGAAAGGTTCAATACAATTAGATGTCTCAGAACGAGATCACTCGGACTGTGCTAAGATCCGAACCGCCCGACACTGTCTGTCACTATCCAGCCCAGCACGACGTCTTGAACTTCTCTCTTTTTATATGTCCTGATAAAAGGGCGTTACCAAATGATGACGAAACGAAGTACCAGAGAGGCGTGGTTCCCATTGGTACGTCACATATTTTTCTTATATCGTTCAACCCATAGAGGGAAGGATTCCGGTAATTTTTATTGCAAAATGAGAAACATCAACCTTTGTATTGAACATTCGAGATTGGGACTACAGTCAATCACTAGCATTTTGGTGTGGCCCAATACATAACTTATCAACTAAAATAAGTTGTTTCAGTGCTTGGTTCCCCTTTAATAGATATATGAATATATATTATAGGTCAGCTCATTAATTCGAAATCTGCCTTTGTCACTGTTTTATTTATGTCCCAACAGCAACCTTTGTATGGCTTGCTTAGTTGATTTGTTACTGAACTCCACTGCTGAGAGGTAGCAAAGTGCAATGAGGAGTCAAGTTACTTCCTGATTATTAACACCGATAGTGTCCTCTCTTCAATAGCCTGCTGGTGCCTAGTCACATTCCCTTATTGCTTGCCAAATCTGCCTATCAGTTTTGCGGCTGAAATGGAACAAAGCCGCTGTCTTTCCACACTGTGACCACCTGTTATGAATTATGGAAGTACGCTGTGGGGGGCGTGTGCTTTCAAGCCGTGGTGAGGAATTGATGTATGGTAAATGGGAATGCAATTTGAATGGCGCTACACCTTCAGATAACAACAACAAGGTTTATTTGGGGGGAAAAGATAAAAACAAACTGTATCGCCATACTGTGGAGAATGTTAATGCCAGATTGAGCTGTAACATGAGGAAGACACCGCAGTGCAAAGCTGCTCACAGATGGGGGAACAGGAGATTGATAGGAGGCTCTGTTGTTGTAGGCAGCGGCGTGGTGCTGGCAGTGGCTTGTGCGCCCGTGTGGCCTTATCCAATGATGGAGAACAATGTGCGCTTGTACGCTGAAGGGTGTGAGCTTCCCGGGTTTAGCCCATCGTGTACTCTGAGATGCGGGGCCTTTCTGAGACCGGTTGAGGTGCTGGGCTGGTGCACGCCGATACGGCACGGACCAGCGGAGCCTTTGTGTTGTGTGCCCTAAATTTGGCGCCCAACGTGGGGCTGAGCATATTCATTTCCCACCCAATTTTTAATGGCCAGTCTTCTGCAACCGCAGCCGCATACATTGCGCGAACCCCACGGCCGATTGGGGAGTGTGTAGACATCTACGGTTGTTCTCCGAAACATGCGGTGTCGCCAGCTTTTTTTTTTTCTCACCGCAGGCTACAAGTGCGTAGAGTGGGGTCGGAGAAGGCCTTTCATATGCGGCTTTGACTGCGATCAATGGTTGCCCAAACTACCAGTAACGTGAAAAGAAACGTGCACGGAACCCTATCCGACTGAACCCTCCCTCCCTGGGTGACACAATCGCTAATTGTGCGGTGCCTTATGGAGCTACCGGCCACAGTCGGTAGATTCGATCCAAGGCTGTGACTCATCTATGCACCAGAGTGTGGTGCCTTAACCGAATGAGCCACCCAGCTCATGTAGATTTTTGAGATGAGCTCATTTGCGTATGGAGGATAGTTGAGTATAGATAGATAGGGGATTAGCTAGTGTCACGGTTATGAATTAGGGTCTTTCTGCTCTCTGTCTCTTTCTCAATTCCCTCTTTCTCTTGTGTTTCAGGAGCCTGATGAACAGAAGACGAGCGGAGAGGTGTTTACGGAACAGAAAAAGAGTTACCACCACTGGAGCCCAGTGAGAATTGGGAAACAGGGAAGCAGACAGCTGTGCTGGCCTTCAGCTGTGCCAGCACCAATCAGTCCTTTTGTCTGAAGAACCAGGAAGTAATTTACGAAGGAGGGGGCTATACGGGCCCACATCACATGTAAATATGTACAGAGAACAGTTGCTCTGGATCCTTCTCATGAGACCGATCTGGCTTCACCGGAGAGAGGAAGGCCTGCCAACGTCCTGGTGTCCAGATTTCACCGGCACTAATCCCTTCTCAATCCTCGGCAGGCCCTAATCGGGGCAAGGCTCACGTTACCTGGGCGACGGCGACTCGGCACCTCAGACTGCCTCTGGCTCAACCTTATCCTTGCCCCTGTCATGTTTACCGAGAATTCCCAGGTGGTGTACGTGTGTGTGCAGCAGTTCCCATTGGTGCATCCAAGCCAATACCCAACAGTGTTCTGTGAAGTCAGAAAGATAAAGATTTGATTGGGGGGGTGGGGTAAGCAAAGTGTTAACTAATGGGAGGAGGGGTGTGTGAGTGTGTATTATGAGGTGACTAATCACAGACACATCCTAGACTAAAGAATGATGTCAGAGCTGGGTGCACTTCCCTTATGGAAACAGAATGTTCCACATACACATTATGTATATATGTAAACTTATATTTGTATATGTGAATACATTTCATAGCAACATATTAAAACAAATATTGAATATTGTACTGAAAGCAGCAATGATGTGTATATTTTCTCATGTATTGTGCCGTGTTGCAATATCTTGATAATATTTAAATATATTTTCAGTATATTCCATTTATGTAGGGATGGCTGCAGTAGGCACTCATCTTGTCTTCAGGGGACAGAATCTAATCCAGAGCAGTATGGTCCTGAAGCATCCAGACACCTGGGGTACTTCTCCACCCCCGCCCCTTCACCAAAAGAACAACCACACCCCTGTGAAATTCCTCAGTGTCCCATGAGAATACATCTGATGTCACCCAGCTGTGACCTCTATGTGAGTCTCAGAAAACTGCATTTGGGTCAAATTGACTTTCCTTAGTTGACATTTACAAGCAGAGTACAAACAAAATAAATGTGTCTTAAGTACTCAATGGTCTCTTGAACTCTAAGATTTTTACTTAAGTTTTTTTCTTAAGAAAAATTGTGCCTCTGCTTTGGTTTTTTCCCCTAATGTAAACCGTGAATCAGTTAAAAATTTAGGATACACTATGTGCTGACAAACTAGTTTCTGTATCCCTCAGTACAAATATTTATATTATTTCCATTAGTTAAACAAGAAAAAAGTGGTGGTGTTGATAACAGTATTCATTGTTTACTACTTTAAGGTGTTATTTGACATGTGACATGAGGGAGACTCCATGAGTTTTGTATACCTTCTTTCAAATAGAACTTTGATAGCCGATCTGTATTAAATTCAATCTCGAACACTGTAAAAATGACAAACTTTGTGCTTTTTTAAATTTTTTGCCAAGTGAACCCTCCATTGAAGTAAATAAATGTTTCTGGTCGCATGATACTGAATCAAGAGTGCTTTGTGCCCGTTTGCATGCTTTATTTCCCTGCTCCTGTAAATATTGTTTTTATGTTCATTCCTAAAACTTCGATCTGTTGTACTCCAGATGTAAATGTGCATCATGTTTGATAAAGAAATCAACGGCAGTGTCATTTTAGATGTCTTAGGAAATGTCTATTGTTTGGAGCACCTGAGCAGTGTTTGGGGACTTCCTGTTTATGTGAGCGTGGCAATATATGCAGCGTTGCCAGACTGGGGGATTCACCCATAAATGTAGAGGATTTCATAGGGGAAATTCATAGGGGAAGTTTTACAGTAAAAATGTATGGGAGTCAATGACAGATGGGTAATTTTAAGGAGGTATAGAGAACTAATTGTATGAGAGTCAATTTTCAGGATTTTTTTAGGGGGAATTAAAGCATCTGGCAACATTGTGTAAATGCAGACCCGTCTCACAAACATGTACAGATTTTTCAGTGCATATGCCTACTGTGACCAGTTGTGTGTGTGGATAAATTACCTTTGCCCTGAGGTGAACACGTTAGCATACTTTGTCAATGTAACGAGAGTAGATTCAGCCTTAATTTGCAAAAAGGTCGTTTTGGTGATGGAAAATAGACGAGCGAGAAAGGAAAGTAGAGATGAGGTAGTCTTGCAATTCAGCATTTGTGTAAGAATTAAGAAGTGCCAATTTTGGGAATTCCTAACGGAGTTACAAAAAAGCCTTGACGTACACATTTTTTCCTTCTTTTTTTTATTGACAGATATAATCAACATGCAGAACATCTCAAATGAAACCGGGTCACCGGGTGTTCCCACAAGAGATTGTGGGTGTATGCCGGAGGTGTTCACAACACAAAGAGATGATGGTGCCCAGGCCATACAGTGCTAGCCAGGTTAGCACAATTGTTTAGCTGGGAGCTGGATTGCCAGCTGGCTTTCCCCCACACATATTGCACAGAGTTAAGGGCAGAGACAGCCTCAAAGGCAGCAAAAGGACAGACATTGATTGCAGTTATATAATACGCTATGAAAGTGACTATGTCACTGTTGGCGTCACATGATCTATGGAAATGCACGTACCGCACCTGTTAAAATGGTTACTCGTTTTGCTCACATTTTGTACTCCCTATGACAGCTGGGAATGTTGTATTTTTTATTAGATTTGTGTTCAATGTCTACTAGCTTGTTACTGTGTACCAAACAGCTAGCTAGATTAGGCCTAAAGACGATAATTTTATTTAGCCAAGTAGACCTAGGCCAACTAACATTATACTAGCTCAGTTAATGGAGAGAGTCAATATACTTACGTATGTAAACATTCGTAGAAAATAGATGAAAACCTGTACACCTTAAAAAGTGACGATGTATTTAGACTGTCTCTCGTTGCTACGGTTGCTGTGTGTCTCCATGGTACATTACTACGTTGATGATGGTACACTTTCATAGCGTATTGTCTCCAGCTTTGGGCCCAAGTGCATAAGCTTTCACTGACAGTCCCAACGCACCGACTGCCATGTCAGGTCCCAATGAGACCCAGCCTCTGGTTCCCAGCCTCAGCGTTGCATTATTTGCACTTCATTTATTACACTCCATCCCCACGTTTTATTAAGAGTAATTTACTGTAACATCTTAATTCAGGTTAAACACCGTCTACATTAGTTGCATTTCGGGAAGAAATTCCTGCCCAAATTGACAAACCGTCTAACCGCACACCAACTTAACATACACTAATGCCCAGACTACATTTACCTGCTGGTTCCACCCCAATTTACAGTTAAGACCGCGAACATCAGGAGCCATTTTGAGGCATATAAAAATACAGTATGTAACAGTAGCAGTAGCCTATGATACTCAAGTTAACAACACTGACCATGTATACAGAAAGTCCTGACAGGGAATCATAGATGGCTCTTAAAAGTTGTGTGTAAATAATTAATTAGTGGCTGGAGAATGCAGTGTGGGCTTGCAATACATGCATGTCTCCACAATGTCCCGTTATCCTGCAAGGCTTGGCATTCAGTTTAATGCTATGCTATTCAAGCTGGCTCAAATAATGATTCCCCTCTCCCACCACACCATGTAATCCAGCTCTATGGCTGATTGCTCAAAGATGGATTGCGTAACCCGACTCGTCAAAATTTCCTCCCTGTACAAAGAATAAGACTTCTGTACCAGTTTCTCCCCCATCGGTGACCAAAGTTGAGGGGAAAAAAACCCAATGAAGAGAAATTTACAATCCCAAGCATTGTGTCGTGATCACGCTCCTTCAGTCATGAAACTTGTACCATACTCATGAATATTCATGACACACTGGGAAGATTCTGTACATTCTAAAGGGCTCATACATGCTCAAACAATACTGAAACGCACACAAGCAAACAGCAGCGTTCCTTAAACAATCGGGCCGATTCATCAGCAGGGCTTCTGGCGATCATTACATTGGAGACAGATGGGGCACATGCACACATACATACGCATACACACGCATACACACACATGTGCAACGCCCCCTCAGGATGTGCATGTTCAAAACGACAGCAGCTCAAGTGCCCAGGATGTTGTCTCCTTTGGGGAACAGCTGCCCAAGATGCATCATCGAGTTCTGGAGACCAACACAGCTGTGAGACAAACCACGTCACTACTGGAAATGCCGGACAAAAGGAGCTATGTTTTGAAGCAAATCAGAGTAAACAGTGTTCTTGTAGCCAGGGTTCATAAGGGAGACCAAATATTGTATTTTTTTTAAGTTTTTTTTTTTTTTTTACCCTTCAACAGAATATAACAAAAGTCGATTCTCAAGCCCACATGGAATTTGAGACGAGCTAAAGATAGCCCGGTCCAGTAGTAAACAGCTATGAAACATTAAAGCCTTAATTATTATCGTTTTAAATGTTGCTATATGCAGATCTGGAAATACAAAGCAAAAAGTACATGGTGGAAAAGTTGGACTGCATGTTTGAAAGCTGCAGGTGTCATACGGGGAATAAAATAAAATAAATAAAAAACAGGTTCCAAAGATAATACACAACAAGAATAGTGGCCAAACTATTGAATGCAATAACATATGCCAGTCAATATAAAAGGCCAGAGTTAAGCATCGCCAAGTTGATATTTAATGAGCAGTCTTAACTTTTCAGATAAACATAACTACTCTCTTTAAATGGGAGTGTCAGGAGGGTTGGGGGCGTCTCATCTTCTACATGTGACCTCCAAAGACAAGGGTATTGGAGAAAACTGGCAAGGAGGAGGATCCACTGCTCCATCTGTCCAACTGCCACTCTAAAGCTCAGACTGTTTGAACCTATTCAAAATGCATAATGAACACTACTATAAATGGACCTATTCAAAATGCATAATGGATACTACAGTCAATAAAAAAAATGTTACAAAAGACTGACAATTGTTACATTGATCGAATGCAGCAACAGATTTCCATATAGCAGACATTATGCATCGATTGGGCAAGTATATCCCAGTAAAAAAGCATTAGGCTTTGTGTTCGTCTCTTCCAACTCATTAGTCACCAGGAAAGTACAGAAATTACAAAATGTTCCCTATCCATTCTTCCTTTGTAAACAATGGATGACTTTTGTGTGTACTGGGATTCGTATCCTTACAAAGAACAGCCACAGATTTCACTTTAATTTCTGCTTGGTTAAGAATCTATAGCAGAATTTCAAAGTAAAAGCCCCCCATC
Organism: Ilyophis sp. 1 JC-2022; assembly: GCA_022702515.1. NCBI lineage: Eukaryota > Metazoa > Chordata > Actinopteri > Anguilliformes > Synaphobranchidae > Ilyophis > Ilyophis sp. 1 JC-2022. The sequence goes on along the minus strand of CM040397.1, from coordinate 74,886,301 downwards.
GGTTCTGCATGACATTTATAGTAGATAATGCCCTTGAGGGAACCAGGGTTGGAATGTAATGGCTGGTTGATTATCATGCGAACTGTAGAGGTCTGGGTTGGCTAATGGAGATCATGGCTCAGAGGTCTGCAGGCATCCCTATGTTCTCTAATGCTCTGTGAGTCTTATAGCAGCAGTGTGTGCGCGTGACAAGGATGATGACTGATACCGACGGGCAAAATTATGCGCCTGGCATTTACGGCGGAGCGACCCGACAGTCCGCTTTCCAGGCTTCTATCTGCAAATACACTTCCAGTTTCAAACCTCAACTTCCATACAGAGGAACAGAGAAAGTACACTGAACTACGTTTTGGGATCTGATCATTCATAAGCATGTCCTCAAGGGATTTCCTGTTCCATACAAGCCACAAAAAAAACAACAAAGACAAAATAAACATGGTAGAGAAGCCCGCGTTGCACAGTACAAAGTACATGACATGGTCCTGGCTCTCACCCTGTGTCTCGGGCCTGCTTAACTCCTCTCTGGTCCGGGAGAGGCTAATTAAATTTCTGTTGTTTCTTTTCTTTCCCCCTCCGCTTCGCCAAACAAGACCTCCAGCTTGGGCCAGTTGGCCGTAGACGAGGCCAAACTCAAACGCGCTCCCCCTCTCTGGCTCTCGTGTCCCATCTCTCTCCACCATCCGGTTTGCACTGATTGAGGGAGGGCTGGGGGGTGGGGCTGGAGGGGCGCGGTACGGGAGGGGCAGCCGGAAAGGGTTTTTTTTTGGGGGGGGGAGGGGAGAGGTGGGGAGGGCGGGTTCAGGCGTGGTCCTCAATGGGGAACACCAGACGCGTTCCCCGGCTCATCAGCTCCTGCTCCCGGGCCTCCAGGTCTCGCTCCAGAGCCTCCTCCGACGTGCTGCTGCGTCGCTGCCCGTTGGCACGCCCCACCTGGCCCTCCCGCAGGCCCGATGCCCCGTTGGCCGTGATGGACGTGTCGCCATAGGTGAGCGTCAGGTCGCCGTCGTTCAAGATGAGGTCAGAGTCGGTGTCCCTCAGCTGCTCGTGGCTCTGCCGGTACAGCAATGTAGAGAAGCATGTGGATACAGATGTACACACAATCGAACACATAACATACATACATACATACATACACACTATAATGTACACACTTCCACTCACACACATTAAGATGCATAAACATAGCATTAAAAAACACTCGTATAATAAGATGAAACCAAAGTGTCACGTTGCTAAAAAGAAATCCATGTCAAACTGAAACAGAGTATGGGCTGACTTTACAGAAGATCAAATGAAGGATTACATTTCCAATGGAATGGATCAAACACGGTAATCGTGGTTACGTAATGTTGGCAGGCCTGCACACAGGCTAAATCAGGACTGGACCGTGGGCCGTCAACCAGATAAGTAGAAGATTTGCTGGCCATGTTAGAACATTTTGCATATATGCATATACATATAAAAAACCTTATAAATCTTATTTTTTAGAAATGCCATCAGGCTATTATTGTAAATAACAATGAACTTGTCTGGTTAAACAACAGTTTCATGAATACATATAATTATAAAACATCACACAATTTTTATTTATTTATTTTAAAAGAGAGTGTACCGTCTGCCCTTCTTGGTAATGGTACAGAAGGGATCACAGCTCAGGAGGTGCTGTGGCAGGGAATCGAACCGCCGACGCCCGGGAGGGGGAGGGGGTTTAAATTGATTGAGAGCCGGCTGCCCTACAGACTGTGCCACACATCTCGCCTACGCGATAATTTACATAAGACTATATAAATACATAATAAGCAGATGTGGGAAGTGAGTGTGAGATATGGTGATGAAACACTTTATTAGGGGACACTGAGTGCTCTGTACACGAGCCCACCCTATTGTTAATTTTCGAGGGGAAAAGACAAAAGGACGAGTCTTCCCTCATCTCGCTAATGTTCAGTGTTCCAAACCTGCGGCCTGTGAGCCACCAAGCCGTAACTGCCCCGCTCCATAACCGCTTCCATTTTGGATGACAAACAGAAAAAAGAGGACAATGTTCTCTCTGTCGCTCGGTTTATACAAGAAGACAAAGACGGAGGGAAAGTGTGTGTCACACATTCAACCGCAGTTCAAACAGCGGAAAAACTGGAGAGGGGGAGGGGGACTTTAAGAAATCCTTTTTATTCACGTCAGTCTGGCACAGAAGTGGTTCAGTGTACGGAGAAAACTAAACGTTCTGTCTGTGGAATTGGTGAGCTGGACCGTGGCGCCAATTCCTGAAAGCAACATTGCGTTGAACAAACAGAATATACCAAAATTAATTAATGCGTTAAAGAATTGTGAATGGAAGCATTCTCTGTGTCTGGAATATAATGGGTTTTAATTGGGCAATTGTATAGGTTGATCCCTTCTAATTTGATGATAACTGTGAAATTGATTGTCTAAATGATAGTCAGGTGTAACAAGTACAACTGACAATGTGAGTGCCATTCTTTTCCCCCCTTGAGAAAGTCAATGTGCCAAAATGTCGGGTGGTAGCCTAATCGGTATGTAATACAAAAAATAAGAAGCTTTATAGATATCTTGAATTGTGTGCAGTCTTATTTATTTAAAATTAGTTGATCCATTAGACTTGCACCAATACATTATATTAAGTGATATGCACTTAATACCCATGGTTGGCTAAATGGCTGTACGTCATCAAGGGTCTGAGGTATCAAATGAGCCTCAAACCATCACTCTGCTGCCATATATGCAGTAGATATGGATGGATCACTTTAAGGGTAGTTTCTCTTGACTCATTTTCCTACTCTATGGAAAAATAAGTCAGTAGAAGAAACCCTTTAAGTGATCCATCCATATCTACTGCATATATGGCAGCAGAGTGATGGTTTGAGGGTCGTTTGATACCTCAGACCCTTGATGACTTACAGCCATTTAGCCAACCATGGGTTCCATACTATTCCCATGTAATTTACAGCTTAATCTAGCCCCCACCCCCCAATTCCCATAGAAATCCATTCAAGTGTAGAGAGATTATAGTATCGCTTCCAGAGTACCTGAAAATAAGATATCAACAGTCTTTTGATACCCTTTTATACCCAGTCATGATAGCATCACCTGTTTACCTGTGGAATGTTACAAACATGGTGTTTTTTTAACTGTTCAGTCTTGTTTTGCCCCTGTCCCAACATTTTTAGAACGTGTTGCAGGCATCAAATTCGGAATTTGCATATATTAACAAAAATCAATAAAGTTGATAAGGTAAAACATTAAATATCTTTTCTTTGTACCGTTTTCAATTAAATATATATAAAAGATAATTTACAAATCACTGCTTTCTGCTTTTATGTGCATTTTACATACTGTCCCAACTTTTTTGGAATTGGGGGTTATACATAAAATGGCAATACCTTAAGAACCACACAAAAGTAAACACTTCTGTAATAGAGGAACTGGAGAAATTACTCGTCTTTCAGTTCCCTGAACATAAACTGTGGATAGCGGAAAACCGCCATATCGACAAGTGAAACAGTGTTTGAGCCATTCTTTGACACTCAGTACAAAAGACATACTTTGAATCAGAATTATTTAAAGGCAGCAGGAACTATTTCAACTGAGTGTATATTAATGAACAGACTGCATTTGTAGCTGTTCCTGCAGTCACGGTAAACAATCAAACAAGGGCTATAAAATGGTAGGTTGGAGCCATACATCACAGTGCAAGAGTCCCACCCTTACACATGCATACATATGCACAGACATTTACAGCAAAATAGCTTCCTCCATTTGTGCAGTAAAATACAGGAACATGTCAGACACGGCATAAACACTGCAAATATAGCCTACCAAAGCAGTTTTATAGCCTACCAAAGAAGTTTTAGAGTAGGAGGCCAGACAAGAATGTGGAGAACCGGGTAAGCGGGTGTGTTGAGTGTGTATGTAGATAGAATATGTGTGCGTGTGTTAGTCACTCACCTCATACGCCTGTGGGCTGGTCAAGCAGCGTGCCAGTGCTCCACAGCAGGTGGGCAGGGTGGTGGTGAGGGGGGGGCCGCTGTGCGTCAGGATGGGCTTCAAGTAACTGGAGGGGGGTGAGTCAAGGAACCCCCGAAAACCAGCTGTTCAACAACAAGACCAAAACCTAGCGGGACCCTGCCCCACACCCACTCACTGTATTAATGCACATCACTGATGGGCACAAATCAACAAAATGACACGCACTTAAGCTTTTATAATGGCCTGAGTAGTTAAAAAGGCCGTTTACTGTGCAGAGTGCTTTAAACTGCCACTTCATCAGAAGCGAGAGGCCATATCACAGTACTTTAAATACTACTTTTTTAATGGAACCACTTTAAATAAACCTCTAAATTAAGCTTATCCTTGCTATTAATATAGCAAGAAGAAACTTAATGTGCCCTTATTGCCTTTTCTGTGTGTGTGTGTGTAGTGAAACCTTTTTTCTAGTGCCAGAAAAAGCAAGCCCTAAAAAGTGCTTTTTTCACACAGTGTGTAAAAGTAGGATGAAGAGCAACCATATTAACTTGAGCCTTAACTTTATGCCTTACATTTATGTACTTGACTACAACCATCCGCTGTGATACTGACGTCTCCGCTTTTGGCCGAAACCATTGTGTGCGCGCTCTTGTAAGTTGCTCTGGGGAAGACAGTCTGCTCAATTGCAAAATGCTAAATAAAATGTTGTGTGGAGAGGGGTTAAGCACATGGCCTGAACAAAGAGAGCTCTATTCCTCCAGCCTCCCCATTTTGGTGTGGAACAGGGACGGGATCTGCTGGGCAACTGGCCGTTGACAAGAAAGAGTCACAAGGTCAAAGTCATTTTCGGCCCCCCCTCATCGAAATGGAGATCCCCCTGAAAGGGCTGCTACCCAAACCAGCCTTGTGCCCACCTCTCCACCCCACGCGCTGTCACTGGCTCACCAACGTGGAGCGATAAGAAGCCTTCAACAGGGCCCTACCTTAACGCAACGAGTGGGGGGGGAGGGCGTGGTTACAGTGCTGTTAAACACACCCAGCCGAGAGAGAGAGAGAGAGAGAGAGAGCCACTCTTAGGGAATCCAAGGAAAGCTCTCGAGGCCCTGGCTCAAGAAGGGACTGAGACACTACCAGGCCTCAGTTCACCATCTTCTTCCTCATTGGTTACGGACCAGGAAACGCTACAGAGACAGAGCCACTCCACTGGGAAATTCAGCTCTGGATTATATCACTGGGTAAGGAGGGTGAGGTGGGGTGTTGCATTGGGAGTACTGAGGCAGCACGACATTGTAGGGAGAAGGAATAACAAGATGACTTTTGTTAGGGAAGCTGACGGTTAAAGACGAATCACTGAGAAAGCTTTGCTCCTTCCCTCAGGACCTGAACTCTGATGAATGCCTCTTCCACTTTAGCGATTTAGCAAGCTGGTTCACAGCTTCTGTTTAACAAGGATTCTGCACAACCAGAGCTACAGGACAACAAGCATGACCCCCACATGCTGCGTCTCATCTCTCCCACAGAGACATCCGCACGATAATCCACACTGAAGACCAGGGAAGAACGAATGTGAATGTTTTCCACTTTTTTCCCCGCCCATCATGATTGTCTGTTACGGCTGCAAGGCTAAATTGTTCAAGCATTAAGACACTGTTATAAGACAATTTTAGTTTGCCTGTGGAGATAATAAACCTTTATCTGAGTGTACTCAAATTAACTGAAATAGGGAGGGCAGAGCTAAAGGCAGGGTTCAGCCTTTTACATAATAGTACATTGTCTCCATTTTAATGTATGATGTCAATGTGTCTACATTATTACTGAAACCTGCAGTCATTGGAGACACACAAACTTCAACTGTCAAAATAGCTATTTGTTTCAACTCGTTGTGTAACTGTTTGTACCCACCTGAATGTTTGCTAAACATTTGACTCCGTCAGGTCACAGAATGAAAAAGTAACCTCATTTTATTAATGCAGTCAAATGTTTGATTGAGAGATAGAAATCATCTGTTCCAGGTGAAGCGTCCTTATATTCAAATTGAAATGGAGTCATTTGGTCTACGAGGAGGTAATTCTGCGATGCCAACTGAACACTATTTCACAGTTCACATCCTACACTATTTGCATCTTCAAAGCGTAACTCCACCGGGCACAAGCGGCCAATTATAAAAGCTATTCCCTGGTGCGCACAGAAGGGCTTGCGGGTTTACATAGAGGGACAGAAAACATCACCGCCACATATCTTTTTTCTTTCTTTCGAAAAAAGGCGTCCCCGTTCCAGAACATTCTGTGTGAATATGGGGAGAGTGGGCCTTTAGCGACGGCACTGAATATCAAACAGGATCAAAGAGAACGTGACGAGCAATCATTGGAATTCAACGAGAGAAGCAGAAGCGCCGTGAGCAGAGCGGCACCACGTTCTGGCCCGCAGAGAGAAAAAGCTGAAGCACGGCCAGCATTCTGCATACAAACTCAAACCACAGGACTAAAAGGGTCACTGCGCTACTGTACATTACATTTGTTACCATAGAGCATGTGTCCATGGTCACTGAAGGCTGAGCTCATTCCCTGGAAAACCTCATTACCTGGAAAACAGCTAGACGGACACGGGAGGCGGGCACCTACAACTGCGAGATTATTAACGCCAGGCAACATGCTTGTGTTTATTTCACGTCTCCGAGGGGCTGTCAGGGGAACTGTGGGAAACGCGGTTCACACAGGGGTGTGAAAAGGCAACAGATGCCAGAGGACGGCCCCCTCGGTCAAGCTAATAATTAAAGCACAAAAAGTAAACGGATGGCTTCACAGGCAGCTTGTCACATTTCTTTAACTCAGTAACTGAGGGCCCTGCAGCTACAAAAAGATCTTATCGAAAAAGAAAGAAAATGTCGCAATATATTTCTATATATTGTGAAGTGTTGCAATATATTCATATTTTATTTCAGTGTTTTCAATATAGCCAATATTGTATGTGACTTCCAACCTGTCACAGTATCCTGCTTTGTATCTTTTAATCTTGTTCTGTTCTATATATCAACAGACAGTTGCTGCTTCCACTTCATACTATCAGTCATGCTATGAGGCAGGCCTAGATAGAGGAAGAGAGAAAATCTTTTTATAGATGTGTTCTGCCTCAGTTACTTATTAGTCCGTACAAGATTTGCTTAGTAACCAGCTTATCTTTGGCAATCGACTCAGAAAGCCACTGTGAAATCCCAAAACATTCTCTTCGGAGTTAAACCACATTTAAATGTAAAGTCAAATTGACAGTTTTGTCCATTAAAGACCCATTGGAACTCAATGCATCGGGTAGCAAAGGGAGAAAAAAAAAAAGTTAGGACGAATCACAGAACCAGTCAAGTGTCAGAGAAAGCTCACGAGGTAAGGATACTTGTGATCGAAAGTGTACCAAAGCCGGAACATCCAGGCACTCTCCTGCTTGGTCTTACTGTGCCCCTCTGGATGAGTGCCATCCTGTAGACACAAGAAGAACACAACACAAAGCTCAAAGCAGTGGCCAGCACTTTGGTCAGGTCACCTTTGGGCACGTAATAAGAAAAAAAAAAAAAAAAAAAAAACAAGAAATTAAGGGAAATGGCACACAGCTGGTCAGCTCAGTTGGGGGTGGGGGGCAGGGGGTGTTTTGCAGGATCTCGTATGTTTGGGGGATAAGCATCAACATCCAGCTGCCAACACAGCAGTGCGAGAGGTCAAAGCCTTGCACCCCCCCCCCAATCACCCCCCAGCTGTGCCCCAGCTGTGCACACACCGCCTCAGACGATCCAAACGACGGAGCTCCGAAAGGGGAGGAGCCAACACCGCACCACGTATGCCCTTCCACCAAGATGTTTAGACCGGGGAGGACTTGTGTAATCACAAAACTTCCACAGAACACCAGATGTACAGGGAGTTAAACGAGAGCATGACAGTTCCTCCTGGAGTTTACATCTTCCCCGTTCATTAAACATCCATCATTTCCGTATGTGCTCTCTTCAGCCGACCGTCTCCATGAGACCGATATTTAGCCGGCGGCAGACTACGCACGGAGACCGTTCTTGAGAGCTTAGATTTAATGCAGATTAGGCAGAGCGCTGAAAGGTAAGCGAACAGCAGACGGCCTGTGCCACGTTGACTTTATACCGCAGGAGGTTAAAATTAACATATCTATCGATCTATCGATCTATCTATCCTCAATGCATGCAACTGTGCCACGCTCAGATACAAAGCTACATTTCCATCTCTTGCCTGCGGTGTTCAAAACTGCCACTGCTTTTAATATTTTTTTGGGTTGTTGTTCTTCGTCGTGCCGTTTCACCTCTGCATCTAAGGCCCCAAGGTGTGCCTACTCTCATCTCACTCTACTTCCTGTACACATGGGTTATGAAAGCAGTGCGCTTGTGGTCGTCGCCAAAGTCCTGCTCTCATCTTTGCTAATCTGATTTGAAAGAAACTTCAACAAAAACAGGCAGCAACGCCTTCTTGAGGTGTGTACAACTGAGTCAGAACAAAAGTGAGAAGTCTTTTATGGGGGAAGTAATTTCTGAAAAAGATCATCTGCAGCTCACCTTACACAGTTAGTATACAGCATTGCTCAAGAAATGTTCCATCTTTTTGAAAGGGACAGACCCAGACACATTGAACCCCCTGATGTGAAGTGTGAATTTGCATGGCATGTACGTACAAGGCAGACATCATGCACATTAGATTTAGAAAGCCAGTCGAATGCTTATCTTGAATTGTCATGACTTAAACAGATTAATCACACTGTGAGGCTCAAGAGAAACGAGATCCCTCCCTGTGCTTTTGTGCCAGCTAAAGCACTGCTAACATAACACAGGCTGAGACAAGGCAGCGGCCCTTCATGTGAAAGCATGCGTGACGGGCTCTTGTGTTGAGCGCGAGGAGAAGGCTGGATGGAAAGATGGAGGAGGAGTGCACGACAGAGGAGTGTCGAGGAGCGTAGGACTTACTCCTTGGAGAACCTGAAAGTTGTCCCCACAAGGATAGAGGTCCTGGTCTGGGTCCACACCCACCCTGTGAGGAGAGAGAGGGGTACAGTCAGAGCACTGAGTCAGCTGTGTGTGATGTGTGTGTGCATGTTTGTGTGTGTGTGTGTGTGAGAGAGAGAGGGGGAGAGTGTGTGTGTGTTTGTGTGAGCAAGCAAGAGTGTGTGTGTTTTTGCTGCCATAATGTGAGCACACAAAGATAGGCAGAGATACAAGATTGCAGACAGCTCTGCAAAGCTTCCCACAGATGCACATTACCCACAACACCCACCCCAGCTAAAGCAGCTATGCCCAAACGTGCGTATGCAGACATTAACATGGTGAAGACATTAACAAGATGCATGCACACGCACACACACACCCACGCACACGCACACTCGTGCACACACGCACGCACACAGTTTGAAAGACCACAGGAATGACCAGAGACCCAAATATGTAGAAGTGTGAAAGTACAAAGTGCACACTGTAAATTTGATGCTTTAACAGACATTCAGTCAATGATTCTTGAGAGGTCATGTACAGTCAAGTCAAATCAAATTTGAATATAAATCTATGGATCGTCAATAACAGTGGTCCCCAACCCTGTCCCTGGAGATCTACCTTCATGCAGGTTTTCACTCCAACCCTAACAAAGCACACCTCATTCAACAGCTAGAGATCTCATTGAGCTGCTAAGGGTAGTGAAAAGTTAGGGATCTATACTAAGATGTTCACCACCATGACCAACATACGGCTTGTAAAACACAACATTATACCCAGTAAAAATCCCCTCCTCCCGTACAAGACAAATCTAACCAACCTGTCACACAAAAGGTCAGTATTAACGGAAGTGTAAAAAGGTGAAACTTCTCGAGTGCTTTTCTTTGTGTGCGTGCCAGAAATGACACAGAAAAGACATATTTAAAGGGTCTGGTCACAAAAGATCTCTGATCAGTGATATTTCCAGTGCCACTGAATAAAACACTGCAGGCCCAAGACTGTGGTACATGGTACCATATGAGAGAATCAGTCGCTTTGGAATCACATTAACCATAAAGCATATTATTGATGTCTGACATCTTTAAAGCAGAGAACATAAACTCCAGGATTGCTCCAGCCTGTACTGAACGGTACAGGAAACCAGGGCCCATTAGAAAGATAAATATCAGGCCTGGAAACAAGGTCATGCGGTGGGGAAGCCAAGGTACAAAATGTCAACAGACTGATGGTAAGACATCAAATGCACCATATTATATGCGTGTGTGTGTTTGCGTGTGTAGTTATACAGATTTTGAGGTATGCTCTGAATCACTGCCCTGCTGAGAAATCCTTTTTTTTAAAATGTTTACCTCCTTTTCCCCCCAAAGTAAAACCCAATCGTGGTCACGCTGTGCGCCTTAGTTGTCGTCAGGAAAAGCGCAGACTAGCACGCGCTCTCCTCAAGCGCACATGATGTCAAAGCGCAGTTCGGAAGTTGAGCTTGCACAGACAGGAGTTGGAAGAGGACACTTCATATGCAGCTCAGCGGATGAACCATCAGGAGTCCAATCAGCTGGAGGGGGGGTGGGGCAGTGATCCGGGCTGACTGAAACCTTGCCATCCCTGCGCGATGCTAGAGCTAAACGTGCATTTCCCCGTGGGGCTCTGGGGCACTGGCACGATTCAGATTTGATGGCAGTCCGTTGGGCCCGTCCACGCACCAGAACCGTGCCTTAACAGGACAAGCCACCCAGCAGCCCCATTTGTGGGAATATCTCAGCCCCTTCAGGGGTGATATCGGGTGTAGTTGATTCAATTCACCTAAAAAACAGCCTAGAACCTATAGATAAAAAAACAACCCCAAAACAGCAAAGATGCACCACCGTGTGTATGACATACTTTTCAACACAAGCATCCATCTGATGCCATACCCACTTCTGTTGTGCCTGGCCAAAAATAGGTTTTGGTCTCAAACACCAGCTCCAATTGAAGTTATTGGCCACAAAATGACTGCTTCACAATGGCCATCTCGGTCTCCTGCCCAATTAAAAAAATTGTGATCTGAATTGAAAACGGCAGTCCACAAGCACAGCACAAATGATCTGAAGGATCTTGAAAAGTTCTGTATGGAGGACTGGGCCAAAGATCTCCCCACTATATTCACTAATCTCATAAAATACAATAGGATAAAAATTTAGTTGCGTTATCCTTTCAAAGGAATGGTGCACAAATTACTGACACATTCCATATTTTTTCAAAAGAATATCACTTGCTAAATCTTTTTCTCTGAGCAATCGTATTAGTTTAAAATAATAATTTCTAATTTGAGCATACAATATAGCTCATTTGCTTTTGTAAAGATTTTATAATGCCTTTTTTGCACATCTTAGTGGCACTACAATTACAATAATTGTGGCACTACACACACTACACACAATCACACAATGACAAAGCCTTGCAGGAGTGCTACTTTTCCAGTCAGGTTTTCACATTTAGCTGTCATCAGAGGTTTCAATAATTAACCCTTAAAAAAGGATCTTGTATTTACACTGTCAGCTCCAAAGTTACTCAAAAATAAAAATGCTGATATTATGCAAATGAGTGTCTATGCAAATTTGAATATTTCCAGTTGCAGAAGTATTAAACCTCTTTGCAATGGCAACCCTCAATCCATTCAGGTATTTTCAGATATTATCTTTGATTTCACTGATTGGAATCAAAGTGGGGTACCTTGACTTGTACAGTGCAGTCATCAGTCTCTGTCAGTTTCTTCAGTTAAATATTGAATTTTTATGCCATAACACACTTAGTTGTATGGAAACCCAAGCATGAAAACTGAAGTGCTTTTAAAATAAGTCAAGCATGATATAAAAGCAAAAAGCAGGAGAGCGTTACAAGAACATTTCAAAGTCACAGAGAAGAATATCCTTCACTGTGCCCTGTCACTCACAGATAAGCCCACCTTCTGTACTAAGAAGCACAGCGAGCAAGAATAAGACAGTGGTGATCCCAGAAGTATAGCCAGAAAGTATCCACCAATTACAGTCTTTGTTGTTCAATTGGTTTGTGACCAACATACTCTGTGATTGGTAGTGCTCCTTCTAACAGTCGTGTCGCATTTGGGATTCAAAGTTCCTCCCTTTTTCCTGTGGGTAAGGTGACATCACAACTGTCCTTTCCCTATTTTAATTTATCTGAAAGCATGTAAGAAACTATCCAATGTCTTTGAAGCAGACAGTGACCTTGGCAAGAAATGTTAAAGGGGCTATATGTAACGTTTAGAAAATTCTTCTCATTACTGACACCGGTGGCCGTAAGTGAACTGCAGTCAGCAGCCTGCTGCTCGTGCGTTTCCTCACACTCGCGCAACGGGAGCGGATCAGCCGGGAGTTGGGTTGAATCGATGTAGCTTAGGGGTAGCTAACGTTATTCACTCAGACAGTATTTTGCTAGTGATAACGTTAGCAAGCAAGCTAGTCAACGTTAGCCAGCTAAATGTAACTTAGCCAGCTTAGCAATCAAGTGAGCAACATCTCACACATTCCAAGCTAATGTCGGCATCAGGAACATCACAATATATTTCACGTTTTGCAGTAACCCGTCCAATAAGAAGGCCAGCTTGAGGTCGGTTTTGATGTAATGAAATGTAGCCAGGCACTCGGGAGCGTGCTTTCACATTGCATCCTTCATTCACAAACTTATTTTCCTGGCAAATCCGACCCAAATTTACATAAATCTTTTTACATCTTTACATAAAAATCAACCCATAGGCTCTTATACGCAAGTCAGGGAAGGACTAATTTTGTGTTACAATCTGTTCATACATTGGCAATTGAAAGTGATTCATGCACGTAAAATCTTACATATAGCCCCTTTAAAGGAAAAATTCACCCCATTATATTCAATGCAATTGTGGTTACTTTTGTTATGATGCATGCCAAATACAGCTTAATTAATTTTCATAAGCTTTAACTCAAATGTTTTTTACAATTCTCTCATGCTCTACAAAATCGTCCCTTCAATTTGGACAACGGTCTTCCAGACTATAGATATTTGGAAGAAGGTTCTGTGGTCAGACGAGGCATAAATGTACATTTTTGGTCTAAATTAAAAGTGTCGCGTGTGCCGGGAGCCTATCACAGAACTTCAGCCATTTAGCAACCTTCCAAAGGTCCTGCATGGTGGTGAAAGTATCTCGTTCTGGGGATAACTCATTCTAATCAGCAGAACTAGGAAGTGTGTCAGGACTGAGGGGAAAATGGCTGATGCAAGCACAAGTGAATCCTACAGGGAAACCTGCTTTATCCGAGAATATAAAACTGGGTCATAGGCTCACATAGATTTCATGAGGAAAATTACTGCTATGGTCACGCTGGAATGACTTAGTAACATTTTTATCCCATTTTTCTTTATTCCCAAATTCCAATTTGTTATCCCGATTAGCCCCGTCCGATTTCATTAATTCGATTTATTTATCCTTTAGTTATCCAAGAGAAAAGCTCAATTGAGAAACTTTTTAAGGGGGACATTCATGCAACACGGATTCAGGAGAACACACTCCCACTCTCAAAATCTGGCCTATTCAACTGGCGGCGTTCAAATGTGGCCCACATTTATTTGCCCTTGGCCCTTTTTATCATCGAGAAGAAACAAAAAAGTATTATTTCATTTTGACCACAGCAAGATATGGGGCACAATCTCTAGAGCAGCCAAATCTCAAGCCATATACAAGCCCCTCTTTACGCAGGCAGGGGTTCGAACCCCCACCATGGCACTTCTTGAGCTGTGATCCTGGGCTATATGACTGGCCAGCTTACACAGCAGGGTAATTACTTAAAATGATATAATATTGACTGAAAACACATTCCAGGAAATTAGTTCCTTGGCAGCATGTGACACCTGGGGCACCAAAAGCCAGTCTAGAAAAGTACATTCATGGTGTGAATTGAAAACCATAGTCCATTAATGATCCCCAAGGAATGGGCCACAACTTGAGCCAAATTCAAATCCTCAAATCACAACTGCTGGGTGGCTCATTCGGTGAAAGCACCACACTGTGGAGGAGGGTTCAGACGGTTAGGGGTCCACGTTTCATCGCTCTCTGGCGACCCCCGCTGGTCCATCGGGCTCCCATGGACCCACATTTCTATATTAAATTAGGGGTGAATACTTTTGATTTACTTACTTTCAATCTGATGAAGGCCATGGTGGCTGAAAGGTCCTCTTTTAACTAATAAAACATTTTCCTATTTTTTCTAGGAGCCTTTTTTCCCCCCGCACTTTCTGTAAAAGATTTTTTGGGTAGCACCTCATCTCCAGCTGCTTGAGCTCTGACTTTGGACTCTCCTTATATTTCCTTCGCACAATTCCCAAAAAAACCAACCATGTGAACATCCATTTTACCAAAATGCAATTACTCACCATCAGTGTTTCCATATCATTAAAAACAGGTTTTATGGATCATCAGGCAAGGTATTCTCGAGACAAAAAAAGTGCAAAAAGCCTTTTTGACTGACAGGATTCTTACCCGAGCAAATTAACCACAGCTCAGTGTCCCAAGAACTAGCTGCAATTAATTTTATAAAAGCCTCTTAACTTAACGAGCCACATAAAAATCCATCAGTCGCAAAATGAGGTCTGGAGAATTAAAAAGAAAAAATAACTTTTTCGCTCATACTGCTCAGTCGAGGGTCTGGTTTCGCTCGATGACCGTCAAAACAAATGGCGAGGGAACATGCGAGTTTTTTATGACCTCCCTGGTCGCTTCAGAAATGCCCCCTTGTGAGCCAGCACCAGAGAGGCCAGGGCGGAAGGTGAAGGGGACTCTAAAGGGTAGAGAGCAAGCCAAACGAAGACGGGCGTGCGGCAAGCGGCGAGAGGGAAAGTTCTGGAGAGCAGGAAAAAGAAGATTACACAATAATTTTTTTTTAAAAACCATTTATTCCAGGGCGATTCCGCAAGCCGGTGCCAGTGTTTAAGGAGAAAGAGATGAGGAAGTGCCACCCTGATAAGGTTTGTTCACACTTTGCTCTGCTTGGACGTCGAAACATGCACGGCACGTACCGTAGCCTGCCCTGGTGTAATGTGGCACCGTGTGGTTCACCTGCTTAAAGAGAGCACGGCCAGGCTATTTCTACCTGTTACACGCAAGTGTGAAATCCACATGCTCCTACCAATGAGAACTTTCCCTTGCCGTCATCTCCCCTCCCTGCCAGCCGTTTGTAAAGCGTTTTAAAACATTTAGCAGACGCTCTTATCCAGAGCGACTTACACAACTTCTTATTACATTTATCCATTCATACAGCTGAATATATACTGAAGCAAGTCAGGTTAAGTACCTTGCTCAAGGGTACAATGGCAGTGTCCTACCTGGGAATCGAACCTGCAACCTTTCGGTTACAAGTCCGGTTCCTTAACCATTATTCTACACTGCCGCTTTAAAAGGCTTTACAAAGACACCGAGTATACTGCTTTAGTTCCTCAACTATCACCGTGACAAATGGCCCAACACTGGGTATATGGGTGCTTTTCGGGGACCCCCGACTGCTGATCACGGGGTGCAATAAAAGCATGCCTGTCTTCCATTCATCACTAGTGACTCTCGTAAAAAACATAAACAGACACAGCCATGAATCGCAAAAGAACAGACTTAATTAGAAAGGCTTAATTCCCCGTCGGTTCTGCCAAATCGTACTCTCTCGGGAACCTGTGATGTTAAAAAGCAGAATGAGTCAGCTCCGATTACATCACCAGCAATGCAATTTTGTTGATCAAAAACAAGCCCTTGGCGGTACACTCCTTAATTATGAGCCAGTGAGGAGGCCCCTTTCCTCCTCCTCATATCAAGGGCAGGAGAAACCGAACTTTCTCTGCAGGAGTAACAGTGAAAATAATCTTATCAGGACAGCAAATCCACAGAAAAGCCCACCCCCCAAAGTGCATAGACCACAGACAAAGAAAATATACTGTGACCTCTGACCCCCCACATCCTTCTTCCCTTGTGTGACTTCGCAATGGACAACAGAAGCAAGGGCGTCCTGAAATGTCACCTGACATACTGCCACATTAAACTCCGCTGCTCCTCCTCTGAATCGTTGTTCTCCCCAACTCTGGTACAACGGAAAAAAGGCACCGTCAGTGGTCACATTTGGGGTTTGGGGTGAATCAGGTCTGGGTCGCATCACCCCTATGTGGATTAGCATCAGAACATGTCATTTACATTGCCAAACCATTTTAAGTGGATTAAACCGAATAAAACTGAGGACCAGGTGGTGAGATATCTTTGTTGTAAAACAAATTGTCACATTGTAGTGCAGACTAGTTGTAATTTAATTTGGCAAGGATCGAGGAGTTAAACCATGAAAATATAACTCAAGCTAAACTAGAAAGGTTGTGTAATTATATTCCTGAGGTAATCCTCTATAATATTCCTTATGTCATCTGTTGTGTAGCTAGTGGAAAATGTATTCCATTATTTTCAGACAGAACAGTCTCCAAAAAATGTTTTTACAACAGACAAACATATATAATTTCTTCCCTGGATGAGGGGAGAAAAGAAATGGTATGTGAAAATATAGACAATATTTAAAGTTTTGACTGGATTTCCAAGAGAGCATGGCAAAAAATATGGGGCTTGAAAGAAATGAAAGAATGTAGAGCCTGCTCAACAACAATAACGGCAGGATGCCAAAAGCCCAAGCCATAGAAAGCGCTCAAGCTGCAGCAGATCTCTGAGGAGGTCCCAGCTGTAATGCAGCTGTTAGGCATTAACGCACTCGTAAGTCAACATGTGGGCAGTCGCCGTGGGTCTAGCTGAGCATAACGGTCCGCTTCAACACTGCCGGAGTGCTTATAGACTCCCAAAACAATAGACCGTATAAAAATAGCCCAAAACACAACCAGAACAACAACACAATAGAAAGAAGAAAAAGGAAAACTTGTCTCCCGTGCCTCGGTTTTATTTCTGGCCTAGGGTACATCGTTTCAGATTTTCGGACTCTGCTCGCACCTGGGCGTAGCCTGGCGGCGGATAGCCTACTAAAAGGGAAATTTCAGAGGATTCTGCGATAACACGACAGGGAAACAAACTGCAATAAAACAGCTCAAATCACGAGCATAGGCAAAGCTGTACCGCGAAAGCAGGCGCAAGCGGCGCAGGCCATTCATTTTGTTAGCGGGGTTTTGGAGTATGCGTTTAAATGGGCATTTCTAAAAAGGCGTATGGCTCTCTGAATAGAGATATTCCCAAAACCTGCCATAGAAAACTAAGTAGCTAAATACGGAGAAGTGTTCAGGCCCGTTTCGTTGCTACCAGTGGCGGCTGGTGATCTAAATATAGGTTGGGGCGCTAGCATTTCTAAAAAAAAAAAAATACATCTGACTTTGACTTTAAACAGAAAAAACAAGCCACCTTGTGTCTCAGTTGCATAAGACAGTTTAATTGGCAACAGTGGAGGACAGTTTTTCAAGTAAGACATCACTGATTGTTTCTAATGGCAAACTCTACAGAAAGTGGGCACATTTGATCCCATTAATTTTTCTGATAAAATCTCAAGGCAATCTAACATTTCTGTTTTATTTGGTCTTGCTTTATAATAAAAAGGATTCCCACCAACTTTTAGACCTGGCCCACTCATATTTTGATTAATAAAGGGGTTAACATTTTTGGATATGTTGCTAATGTTACGTGGACAGAATTGACTGAACTTAGTTAACTTAACAAAACAGTTAAATATCCTTGACTGTATGTTAAAATAATGGAATGTACAGACATACAGCAAATGATTACATGACCATTTCAACATATTTATGAGTTTTTTTGTGCTTCATCAACATATGGATTGGGTTTCACAGAAAACACGGGCTTTTGCTAATGTTACATGGACAGTGTCTAACGTTAGCACAGGGAATCTCCGGGTTCGCCGAATGTACACAATGTTTACATGCATTTACACACGCATTCAACGGGCATCCCAACTTTTCGTCATTTCAACACACATTTCACCTCAAATAATGTGTAGTTTTCATAATTTCGTTTCTTGAATGAGGTGTGCGTTACATGACGCTATCGTTACTTTAGTGACAGAATATTTATTCATTAATTTCGAGAAATAAAATGAAATTTCTCTCACCCGCCGCTCCAAAATTCGTGAATCTACGATCTTAGCGCAGGCACACAAATACGATGGGAATCACTTCCGCGTTAAATAAAAGTGGATCTCGCAATGTAATACTCGCGAACGTTACTGATTGGTCACGGACAGAAATAACGTTAGCCTTACAATCGGGTTTCTATAAACCTATACAATTGGATTAGCAAAATTCTTCCCGATCATAACAACAAAGGGTTTAATTGAGTTACTTCCTGTGCATTTTAATAGTTACTAAATCCACCGAATCATGTACAGAGAGGGGTATAGCTAACGTTACTGTGATGGACAGAATGAACAGTAACATTCGCAACTGGAATTAAGCATTGTTTTGAATGTGTGGGATATTTTTCTGTCCACTTCCGATGTATTTTCTGAAATAAAATCCTTCTAACTTAAAAAGAACAAATCTGACAACAATGTGATTGCTTATGCAGTTACTTTATTATAATTTCTATCAAACAGAACAATATATTTTTAGAAAATGCCAGGATTTTTTAAAAAACCTTTGATTTGTTTGTAGCATACATTATGTGCCCACTTTCTGTAGAGTTTGCCTAATGCCAATTCTGTAGCCTTCATCGAGTTGTTCAGCAATGCTAAGCCTGCCAAAAAAGTTTCAAAGCTTCATACTGTTGTCAAGATGGCTGCGGCTACTTTCATGCCGTTTGCACTTTTCAGCAAGATGTTTTAGGTCTCGTACCCCCGTCGTTGTCCACAATGGTTCGGTGCCAGCACTTTGAAATAGCAAGCAGGGAAAGCAATATAACGAATTACTCACAGCACATCCAGCTAGCCAACTCCGTTTGTCATAACACGAGCGAGAGAAGCCCCGGGTATAAGCACGACCGCGATCACTTGTTTGCTGTTGAATGTGCAAATCTGGTCGCTCTGGTCCAAGTTCCTTTACTCTTTTCTTTTCTTCCAATGAACGCCTTGAGAAAGGTTCTTTTTGCAAAGAAATAACCGAATTTTCTTTGCTTTCTGTTCCACTTGAAGAAGCCATTTCGAATTATCTCTCTCGCTTGGTCTAGATCTACTTGAATGAATGCGTAGCAGCCGACTGAACCTAGCCGTAGTACTTGCGCACTCGCAGTGATATCCTGCTAGATGCCGGCTGGGCGTGATAAACATGCCTTAAATCCAATCAAATAATATCATAAACCATGAGGACTAATCAGAAAAGGGTAGGATAGTCCGGGGCGCACAGGCCTGCGCCCGGGGAACTACTTTTTTGGCCGCGAATCAGGTAGCAGAATCAGAGGGCTCGCCTGAAAATGAATGAGTGCTCTGATTCACCATAACGTTACCGGCGCCCCGCAGACCCCTGAACATGCATATGTAATGTATTAAACTTTAGACAACGCAAGGCCAACATATAACATGTTTAAGCTACTAAAAAATTAAATAATAATAAAAAAGAATAATTTTAAGCTACTAAAAAATTAAATAATAATAAAAAATAATATTTTTTTTTAAACTTTTTTTTAAATTTGTATGTGGGGGAGGGGGGGCGGCGCCCCAGCGCCCTCTATAGGCCGGCCGCCACTGGTTGCTACCTAGTAAAGCACACATTAAGTCGTCATCCTTCTGTCACTGATCTCACAAGTGTGAGTAGGCTATGCAGATAAGAAAATAACTGCACCACTCAGATGTACAGTACAAAACACGCTCATGCACTTTGCAAAGAACAAAGGTCTCAAATGGGTTCGCATTAGGTTATAATAAACCGGGTGCCTGTGTTCCTCCCTGCCCGATCACCATTGCGGCAGCTTAGTATTCCAATTACAGGGTTCCGTCTCAGAACTGCAGGGTTCCATCTGCAGTCTTAAGATATTCAGCTTTAGAATGTTCAAATCCCCATGCCGTTAGCAAGGTTTTGAATTGCACGGATGTAAGGTTTAACATGCTTAAAAAGGTCATGTCAGGATTTTAGCCCACTGTTTTGCAAAATGACATTACAAAGAGTATTCTTGAGTCAAAAAATTATTTCTGGGGGAAAATGTATTATAAAAGAGCCTTAATAGTAAGCGGTCTTTAAATTTTACACAACTAATTGCCAGCACTGATAATTTCAAATTCATTTTGATCCGTTTGAACTGTGCATCACAAACACACAATGTCCCATTGCCCGTATGTGATTCTGAACTGGCACGTACAGGACAACGCTGGGGAAGCAGTGGCCAAGTTGTGCGTTAATCACAGGGATTTAGCGCTGGGGATTAGCATTAGCCTCAGTAAATGATCCCTCTTTTTTTTGGTGAGTAGTGCACCAAACCCCTCTCAGGGTAGCTTCCAGCAGATGTTCTACGGAAAAGACATTTAACAGGCACAGGGGATCCATGTTTATTCACTGAACCCTCTTGTCTAAACAGAGCATTTGGAACAGTTACATGGAAGAGCTAGGGCCCAGTGACACCATAGCATTCTGAGATAGCAGTACTGTGTTTTTTTTTTTTTTTTTATGTATGCACATTTGTATGTACAGTACGTATGCACATTTGTATGCATGCATTTATGTATGTATGCACATTTGTATGCATGCGTTTATGTATGTATGCACATTGGTATGTACAGTATGTATGCACATTTGTATGTACAGTATGTATGCACATTTGTATGCATGTGTTTATGTATGTATGCACATTTGTATGTATGCATGCATGCATGAATGAATCTATGCATGTATGTAAGGAGGTTTTCAAGTACTGTATGCACGTATGCATATATGCAAGAACCTACCCTTATGGTAACTGAATTTACGGATTATGTACTTAAATAAAATATAATAAGACGCACAACAACATATGGCTAAAAAGATTCACTTATCACCACTTTCAGATATTAAATTCATCAGTTGTGAATGAATATATTATTGTCATAAGCCTGACAATGTATTGCAGTACAATCCTTGTCCAAAAGCGCATGCGGACGTTTCCAAGTACAAATGTACGTTTACGTGATTGATGCATCTATCCATTTGTTTCTGGGAAAAGGCATTTCTCTTTCACAGGCTCACGTACGTAGACCGTGTGACCAGTCCTCTCTGGGGACAAAGCAGGAAGACTGGAAAAGGGAGTGGCTAAACACTGAGGCGAAAACTAAAATTTAAAAAAAAATCATAGACAGTATACGCATGGAAAATATAAGCAGCAAAAGCTCGTCTCTCATTACATTACATTACATTACATTATAGACATTTAGCAGACGCTCTTATCCAGAGCGACGTACATAGTGCATCTCACTGAAGAGGGCAAGTGGTCTCAGCCCCTTCCTCTTCCTCCCGGGAGAAGCCCCGCTTCTTTGAAAACATAACCGCTTCTGAGAAACTACCGTGGAAGATGAGCAATCATCTTCCTTTTGGATAAGCTCTTGAGCAGAGCTGAAGAAAGGCACTGTTTGCCGTCATAGAAAACTAGAAATCATGCACTTTGGACGTAAAAAAATAAAAAATAAAAATCATGGTGAATATTAAGCAAACTCTCAAGGCCAGCTGCATGTGTTCATTTACTAGGAATCCACAATATGGAAATTCTGTTTGTTTACCAATGCTGACGCAGAGAAAGTTTTACATTATTAGTACAAATGCAAATTGCAAGTCTGCACCTTTACGGAAGACAAGGAATATACAGGTGCAGCTCAAAAAATTAGAATATCGTGAAAAAGTTCAATATTTTTTGTCACTCATTTCAGAAAGTGAAACTCATATATTATATAGATTCATTACACAGAGTGAAATATTTCAAGCCTTTATTTCTTGTAATTTTGATGATTATGGCTTACAGCAAATGAAAACCCAAATTCAGTGTCTCAGAAAATTAGAATATTGTGAAAACGTTCCAAATATTGGAAACTCATGGTGTCACAATCTAATCAGCTAATTAACTCAAAACACCTGCAAAGGTTTCCTGAGCCTTTAAATGGTCTCTCAGTCTGGTTCAGTAGGCTACACAATCATGGGGAAGACGGCTGACTTGACAGATGTCCAGAAGACAGTCATTGACACCCTCCACAAGGAGGGTAAGCCACAAAAGGTCATTGCTAAAGAAGCTGGTTGTTCACAGAGTGCTGTATCCAAGCATATTCATAGAAAGTTGAGTGGAAGGAAAAAGTGTGGTAGGAAAAGGTGCACAAGCAACAGGGATAACCGCAGCCTTGAGAGGATTGTCAAGCAAAATCCATTCAAGAATTTGGGGGAGCTTCACAAGGAGTGGACTGAGGCTGGAGTCAGTGCATCAAGAGCCACCACGCACAGACGAATCCAGGACATGGGCTACAAATGTCGCATTCCTCGTGTCAAGCCATTCCTGAACCAGAGACAACGTCAGAAGCGTCTTACCTGGGCTAAGGAGAAAAAGAACTGGACTGTTGCTCAGTGGTCCAAAGTCCTCTTTTCAGATGAAAGTAAATTTAGCATTTCATTTGGAAATCAAGGTCCCAGAGTCTGGAGGAAGAGTGGAGAGGCACAGAATTCACGTTGCTTGAAGTCCAGGGTGAAGTTTCCACAGTCAGTGATGATTTGGGGTGCCATGTCATCTGCTGGTGTTGGTCCACTGTGTTTTCTGAAGTCCACAGTCAACGCAGCCATCTACCAGGAAATTTTAGAGCACTTCATGCTTCCTTCTGCTGACAAGCTTTATGGAGATGCTGATTTCATTTTCCAGCAGGACTTGGCACCTGCCCACACTGCCAAAAGTACCAAAAGCTGGTTCAATGACCATGGTATTACTGTGCTTGATTGGCCAGCAAACTCGCCTGACCTGAACCCCATAGAGAATCTATGGGGTATTGTCAAGAGGAAGATGAGACACCAGACCCAACAATGCAGACGACCTGAAGGCCGCTATCAAAGCAACCTGGGCTTCCATTACACCTCTGCAGTGCCACAGGCTGATCGCCTCCATGCCACGCCGCATTGATGCAGTAATTCATGCAAAAGGAGCCCCAACCAAGTATTGAGTGCATATAAATTAACATACTTTTCAGAAGGCTGACATTTCTGTTTAAAATATCCTTTTTTATTGATCTGATGTAATATTCTAATTTTCTGAGACACTGAATTTGGGTTTTCATTTGCTGTAAGCCATAATAATCAAAATTACAAGAAATAAAGGCTTGAAATATTTCACTCTATGTGTAATGAATCTATATAATATATGAGTTTCACTTTCTGACATGTGACAAAAAATATTGAACTTTTTCACGATATTCAAATTTTTTGAGCTGCACCTGTATATCATTAGGCTAATTTTTTCAGCATGCGATTATTATACTTTGTTGCGGGGGTTTTCAACCTTTTCTGATCGAGGGTCCCCCCACCCAGGCTTAAAGGCATCCAGGGGACCCCCATCATAAGTTAAAAATGGTTATATTTTTAAAAAAGGGTTTACATTTAGAAATATTTTCCCAAATCTATAGTCATTGTATATCAAGTCTGGCCAGGGACCCCCTACAGTACGTTCAAGAATCACCAGGGGTCCGCAGACCCCAATGTTGAAAACCCAGGGCTTATAGCATCAGCAGTGCATCACCTCTCAAGTGCATGTATATAGGTTGTGTCCTCATATCAGCCATAATTTTACCATTAGGCCAATACCGACTCTCTAAATTTAAGCTCTTATATACTTATATACAAATACAACCCCCAAATTATCAAGCATTCCAAATTTTTACTCAACTCAACAGTAGGTAGAGCACAAGGCCTTTTTCTGGACACAATAGAAGGCAAAGCAAAAGGCTCCAGTTTGGACACCATAGCAAACAGCACAAGACTGGAACTAATTCCTGTACTCCCTCTTATGTTAACCTTGGCTTGAACATCAACCATAAATACGCACACAAATGCACACACAGGCACACACACGCACACTGAGAAAAAAAGAAAACCATCACATGAAAGTGGTTAGCAGGTTAGATAGAATTTTTTTTTTTACTTCAGTAATGTGAAATAAAAAATAACCAGGAAACAAGGCAAACAGACCAAACAACACAAAAACTGCTAATCCATTTTGAGCATTTGAATCCATCGATTCCCAGAATACACAGCGGTCTCTTGACCACTCACTGTAGGTCTGTCATGGTTACCGCCAGTGCCATCGCCATGGCAACAAAACCATGAGCAGGTAACTTTCGGGGCAGGTGGCCCAGCCTGACCTCTTTGTGAACCGGGTCACTCGGCACACGTGGGCATTAAAGCCCAGCTCTTTAGTGGCGGTGGGGAGAAGCAGCTGTCACAGATTCCGTCACTTCTATATAATCTTCTTCATTTTGGTAAACAGCGGCACCCTCTTAAACGGGCCGCTCCTCGTCAAGCAGAGCAAAGGCCGAAACAGGCCGGGCAAACAGGAGCGTCCGAGCAGAGCAGCGTACGTGCACACTAACCTTGCTACCACAGCCCATTGCAAGCGCAGAAGCGGCCAGTGCTTTCCTCGTCATAGCTCTCATGTTCTGGAACTGAAATATCCCTCCCGCTACACTGCCGTCTCCCAAGATTACAGCAGCTTCAGTGGGCAGAGTACAGTAAAGCTCTGGTGGTGGACAACAGCTCCACCTCCTGGACAACACTGGCAACTGCGCCATGATTAGATAACGGGAAACTACCCAGACACCTCTGGGTCCCGGAGCAGTAGATATATCGAGACAGTGATAGAAAGACAGAGCAAGAGAGGATAGAGAGACAGACGAAGAGAGACTGGGAGTGGCTTCTGACCTGATGTGTAGCCATGAGAGCATGGGCGTGGTGCCCCCTCCGAAGACCCAGACGGTGAAGAAGACGATGAGAAGTGTGGTGGTGAACATCATCTGTCTGGCGTAGGTGGCCGTGTCCCGAATAGCCAGCGCAAACGCCATGGCCCCACGCAGACCTGCGACATCATGCGAAACAAACTGGATTTACAGCTCTGACCTTCACAAGCCTGGTTAAGTACAGCCTGGCAAAAAAGCATCATTTCAACTGAATTGCAAATTAAAAGTCCTCATTGAGAAATATGGGCATTTTGAGAAGTACGGACATCAATTGAATCAACTGAATTTCAAAACTTTCTCAACTTACTGGATTGAAATGGAACTGACCCCTACTCTGATCATTTCACTATTCTGGTAACAAGAGAGCCATTTGACACTTGAAGTAGCTGGCTGATCCTCACTGGACCAACCATGGCTGAATTTCTCCTACCTGCAAAGTGTTAGGGCGTGTCAGAACACCCAGCGTCAATTTACAGATAAAATAAAAAGCACTCTTCTTCATACCCGTGTACTCGTCTCCGGTGAAAAATTTACATACCCACTGCTGCTGGTTTCTGATTGGATAAAATGAGGAAACGCTTCCCCTGTACCTGCAAACATCATCATGTGCTGGAAGTTTCCGCTGATCTTGTGGCGGCGGCCCAGGTTCAGGATGAAAGAGAGGGGGTAGATGTTGCAGGCCCTCCCAATGAAGATGGCGATCTGTCGGACAGGTGGTTGAGGAATACAATATTTTCAAAAAAGGATTTCCTGCTGACTCTCCCAGACCTCCTCTCCTGTGGCAAGCGGTTTGTTCACGTGAGGTCAGTTGAGTGAAATGCCACCGTGCTACATGCGCATTGCGAGCCGCAATGTCGGCGATTCGAATCCGCCTGCACGACCTTTGTCGCATGTCTCTCCCCCTCTCTCTTGTTCTTCCTGTCTCTACACTGTGCTGTCCAATAAAGCTGAAAAACACTAAAATATAACTTTAAATTATTATTATTATTTTTTTAAACACGCCAAGCTCCTCTCTGGGGGGTAGGACACTAAACGGTAAAGGTAATGTGTGTACCTCCGGGGGAAAAAAATTCACAGTAGGTAAGTGCCAGCCCAGCAATGCTTCATGACAACAATAACAACAAAAATGGGTGGTAGCTACCTTACTGTCAGTTACTCACTGATTTGAACCAATCATTATCCTGTGTTTTTTGCTGTGGCAAGCAAAGCCTTTTGATTGGGTCAAACAAGCCAGTTACTGAGAGCTCCTTGCAGCATCACCCATAATGAAACCTAACTCACTCACCATCAGGGTGTAGAAAACTGACTGATAAAAACGATGAGATACATGAACACTATATTAAATGCTTCAGAACAAGTTTAAAGGACCATACCGGTATTTTGGACGTTAAAGCCCATTTACTACAAACTTTGTGTACTTTACATTGCTGCAAACCAATTTCTAGGTTTTTGAGTAATTACCTGATTTTCACGTTCAGGTGATAAACCCACCTTAAAATTATCTGCTTTTCCTGCTAACAATCACTTCAGGATTAAGAAGCCACAAATGTTTGAATTTAATTCATAAAACAGTCCATGGCCTACTTTCCAGTATAGAAACATTCAGTTGTGGTGTAGTTTTCATATTAATCAGTGCTTTAAAATGCATTATTATACAACGATAAAGTAACTTTGACAAAAAAGTACATTTGCAAATGACATGTACATGCAAAATCTTTTTCAAGGCTCTGAAAGTTGATTTTCACACCATACGGAAATGAATGGAAACCAATGGCTGCCTGGGATGTAGGCAAAACATCTAAAAATCGGTTTGCTTTGCAAATTAGTTTGCAGCAGTGTAAAGTACACAACATTTGTAGTAAATGGGCTTTAACATCCAAAATACTGGTATGGTCCTTGAAAAGTGCAAACAACATTAACTCCTGCAAAGGTTTTAGCTATAGCAACATATCATGCTGCTTGCATCCTTTTTGGGAGTATTTCATCCAGTGTGCGAGTGTCTCTTTATCCTCAGAATTATGTGAGCAAGCAGAGTTATAAACATAGCTGTTCTGACAGACTGCCAAAGCACAAAGAATCTGGTTCAAATCAAACGTATCCCTTCCTTTCTGTTTAAGAAAAGCAGAGAACAGAGCTCCAAAGAGAATGTGACATCCTTCCTGTCTCTGGATCATAGAATTACAGGGAATTCTAACTGACACCTTTCATTAAACATTTGTTATTGACACATTTTATAATTATTGTGTCTTTTTGGTAACTAAACAAAAAACCTTTTTTTAAATCAGGTTTACAGTAACAATAGAAGCCATAAAAAACAATGTCACAATATGGGAGTTGAAAGTTTAAAGTAGTGATGGAAAAGTACGTTTTCTTGAACCCCATAATGGACGCAGAGAAGATTTTGTGTCAATCACTGGACCTCTTTGAACAAATTAAAAACAAAACTCAATGATTGGTTCAAATCAGTGTCTGACCAATAGAGTATGGTATTGGGCTCCACCCAGCTTTGGTTTCACCTTGATCACCCATCACTAGCCAAATGCCATCATCTGCAGTCAGTCAGAACCCTATAAAGAAGCTCTCACTGCCGTGGAAAAGGATACGAAGGCCCCGATGATGAAGATGGGGCTGAAGATGTGGTTCTGGAAGGTGAAGAGAGCCAGTCCCATGTAGGAAAATATGAAGTTCTCAGCCAGAAAGTGCAGGACTTCAAAGAGCTGGAGGACAGAACACACACGCACACACGCGCACACACACACGCACACTTTCGTTAGCCTCTTAATATTTAAAAGGCCTGTAATGATTTTTGATGATTTTTCCCCCAGTACGACCTAACATTGTTAAATTATATAACTAATCCCTTTGAATCTCACTCGCCACTCTTCTTCAGTTTCACACTGAATTATTCATCTCTTCCAACCCTCACAAAGCTCAAAATAATTGGCATCTCTGCCTCCCCCGAAGACACCATTTCAAAACTCCTGACTAAACACTGCCCACAATGTCAACATTTCTGTGTTGAATTCACTTGAATTATTAAAACAATGCACTTTAAGCTAACTAAAAAGATTAATCAAAACAAAAAAACACAAACCTGTCATTCTTACCTACAATGACGGTCATTTTTTTGGCGCTACCCAGGACAATTTAACATATAGTAAACTCCCACATAACTGCCTTCAATGGGACCAATGAAGAATAATTAATTTAACTCAATATTGGAGAATTAACTGTGAAATGCAATGAACAAGCAAAATGCTGTAGTTCCAGTCTGTACAGCATTTACGGTGCATGAGGTGAATTAGTGCGCCGTTCGGAATCATCATTCTGGAATTAGAAAAAACTATGAATCCTCGTTTGACAGTACCTGCGCATTTTTGCACCGAGATAGCCACCATGGACATACTGCTTATGTCCTGAATTAGCGTAAAAGCTGGCAATTCCCCAGGATGTCGATCTCGATTAGAAATGGACATGAACATTTCAATAAAGTCGGCGGATAATCCAGTAGCTTGCTTGTGAGCGAGTTTACTGTATGTACTGCTGTTGCTTTGACTGATGGCTGTTCATGTGCTTTTGATTGTTGGAAAAAATAAATAATGTATTCATTCATTCATTCACCAAGCTGTAGAATATACACGGGTTAGGAGCACTGCATTTCCCCCCACCCAGGGCATTGTAACTGATAACATCCCATGCTGGTAAGGTGGTAAGTGTATCTTCGCCTGCCTACATTGACATGCATGTGAATATCGTGCTCGTGATGACGTTTGCATGGGATTATTACCTAATACACGAAAGCTTGTTTTATTCTTCTTTTTTTGTATTTTTTTTTTTTTTATCAGTACAGACCTGGTACATGAAACAGTACCACGAGTCAATCTCCCCTGCCATCGGAAGTTTTTTCGATGCCGATGAAAGAAAAGAAGCGCACTGCTGCAACGGTGCAAACGACCCAGCCAATCAGAGGATGTGGGCGGAGTGGAGAGAGGAGTGAGTGGAGTGGAGAGAGGAGCGGGCGATTTTCACAGAGCGGATGAGCATGTGCTCTCCTCCAAAGCATGTGATATCAGACATAGCGTCTTATCGTACTGCGGTCTACAAGTAGACTCTGATATGAGTCAGACAAAAACAGCTAGGGCATGATTTACTAAGGCCTTTAGTATGTGCAAAACCTTTTAGCGCACGCAAAACTAATAACATCACCAGTGATTGGTCATGGCATTTCTCTTGCACCAATCATTGGTTGTGTTATTCGTTTTGCGTGTGCTAGAAGGTTTTGCACGTGCTAAAGAACTTAGTACATTGACCAGCAGGCGATGAGACACCGTCATCCCATCCCGTCCGAAACCTCCCTCATGTGAGCGATGCTAGAGCGGGGCTGCCGGCCAGGGTCGGCATTGGCACGGTCCGGATTCGATACCAGATTGTAGGGCCCCATCCACGCACTACAACAGTGCCTCTAAGGGATGAGCCTACCAGCAGCCCTAAAAACATTTTTAAAAGGTTAAAAGAGGGGGCAGAGTTGAGCGAGAGCAGACCTTTTACAGCCACGAAATAAATGTATGCTCATGCTCTGCTCCCCGGCCTTCCCTCTCATTCCATGAAAAAAATGCTCTCTGGCGCCCCGTCACTCTCTGGTGCCTATCTACAGGAAAGCAAAGCCTATCCCCCACAATATATTGCAATATATGGAAATTAAAGTATACTGTCAAGATGTACAAATTACTGCTGCTCATTCAGGTATTGTACAATTATTTTAAATGTGAAATACACATATTTTCCAAAAATTCAACACGTTTGCAGTATATTGCAGTATATTGAGTTTTTGTGAAGGTGTAAAAGGTGGGGTGGGGGCCTGGTTTCCTTACCTGTTTGGAACGTGTGGTGGACTCCTCCGAGAGGTTGTTGTAGGTGTAATGGGCCTGGGTGATCCCACAGAACAGCACGGCCACCACACCTAATAGAAGGACACGGGTACACGTACAGGAACGGTGAGAGAGAGAGCCGGCACTGTGACATCACCACCGCACGCAGTTACGGAGAGCAACCATGGCAACCGTCACTGCTGACGCACTCTGTTCAGCTTCTTTAAAGCTGCCATGTTCCTTGCCTATGATTACAACAATGAGATGCATCTTAACTCGAATAACGCATTCTGCTATTAATACGCCACAGTTGAAATTGTGACAAGTTTCTTCCTGTCAGCTTGTTTTGTGATTACAAAACAGCTGTGCTGACAACTAGCAACGGCAACAGACTGTGCCCTCACCCCAATACAAGGGCTGGGCATTGTCAGGTACCCTGTGATAATATGCATCTCGATACAGGTGTCAAGACACAATGCATATCATGATACATGTGGGAATATGAACTTGAAAAAGTTTAAAAAACCAAATCAGATATAATTGAGTATTTGTTTAATGTGTACAGTAACTTAAACCGTGTAAAGCCAGCCAAGAACAACTACAAATATGCAAGAGTGAAGTTCAATCAGCTCCTCTACAATATAAACTATAAACAAAGAAAACAGTTATAAATACTTAGCTTTAGTTTTCATGCTTAGACATTTACAACAGCACATCATAGGTAAAATGCTTCATGGAATTAAATTTTAAGAAACTAAAACTATATACGTATCGACACGGCAGTTACTGTATCAAAGCGGAAATATCAGATGACAAGGTGGCAAGTTTAGGTACAGTGCCGTATTGATATTTTGAGCACTGCAGTGCCCATACCCACCCGTTGCCCATTGCTCTTTCTGTCATTGTGTGGAACTTATTCTCACAAGCACAAACCTTAGCTGTGTCCGAATACGACCCCTACACCCTTTTTGGGATGCATATTTGCGTCCACTTCATCAAAAAGCTTTCGAGTGGGCGACTTTTTCTCACAAATGGGGGAACTTAAAATACTAGGATGAACCCCTTATTTTTGGGGTTTTGTTGAGGGAATTCAGGAACACACTCATGTGAAGAACGGTGCACTCATCCGACAATTTCAGTAAGTAACCCGGAAGTAAAAACGTAAAAGACATAGAGCGTATATGCATATCTGTATCTGGTACAAGATAGGTTCATATTACAAACTACTCTTTTAAATTTTTGTTAATTTTATCTTCATTCATAATCTACACTTTGTAACAATCGCATATGTTAACTGATTGATATTGATTTTTTATTTTTTTAAAAATGTATTACGAACTACCTCACTACTTTGGAAATAGTTTTGCTGGATTTCTTTCGCACACTGCTTGCAAAGTGAGGGAACAGGGCACATAGTAGACAGGGGTCTGAGTGGACAGGGAACAGGGGTCATATTTGGACACAGCCCTTCTCTCCTTCATTTTGCACCACCCACACCCCCCTCCCCCTCCCCCTCCCAAGTTCTGCTTCTCACTGACCTGTGAAGCCACAGGCCTCAGCCAATAGAAAGGTGCTCCAGGACATGAGGAAGAAGAGGGCCGTTTCCAGGAGGGGGAAGCAGTGGAGCTTGGTGAACTTGGTCACGTGATCGACGTATTAAGGAAGCCTTTATTTAACTTTCTTGTACGTTTTATTCCTCTGCTTTTCTCCTCTATTTTTGAAAATTTTCTGCTACTCAATTGTAGGTCTACCCCAGGGGTGGGCAACTTCAGTTCTGGGGGGCCAGTGTGTATGCAGGTTTTTGCTGCTACCAGTTACCCTGGCTCAATAAGCTAATTAGTGACATACACCAGCATCGATTTACTCGTAAATTAGACCACGATAAAACGCAACAATACATGCATACAGGCATAAGAACATTCATCAGCTTCTGTTCATATCGCAGAATGTAGCTAAAATATCAGATTATGTAAATGATTGGGCTGATTAAATAATTGGTAACTGGTCGAAGCAAAAACCTGCATACACACTGGCCACCCAGGACTGGAGTTGCCCACCCCTGGTCTACCCTCTCAAAACAATCCTCCTTCAATTATAAAGAGCGCAGGATAACGCACATACCATCTCAAGCATGTGGGGTCACACTGCCAGTTCTTTTTGCTACAAGAGGTCCCCTGGTCTTGTGCAGCTGACAGTCAACCTGCAGTACCTTGAACCTACCAGATGGGCTGATATTGTGCAACAAGAAAGAAACCCTGCCAGCCAAAACCTTCCTTTCCTAAATGAAACCATGGGTGAATTCCAATCGCTTATTTTAACCGTCCTCTTCTCGTCGGTTCTCGTACTAATTCATAATGACATAATTTATAACTAGCAAAGCACCGTTTATTTAAAAAAAAAAAAAAAAGCTAAAAAGCATTATAGTTAAGCACATGAGCATAATATGAAGCTGACACTTGATCGAGCAAGGACGTTCCATTTGCCTAATGCATGTTGCCTTATTTCCTCCATCCTCGTATCTGATCCTTGCATCCTTTCCTCGCGTCCTTCGTTTGGTGGAGCTAAAGAGCGAGAAAAAAAATAAGCGATTGGAATGAACCCCATGGTCCTGCCATAGAGCTTACATAAGAACTGGAGAGAGTAGGAGGGGCCAGGCGGCGAAGCCAAGGAAGTAAAACGTGCATGGTCGGCTGCCAACACTGCGACCCACAGGACCTGGAGTCGAGTAGCACTGCGCTACAGCGTACACTCCCAACCTAATGATCAGTCGAGCAGAACTACTACATCCAAGCCAATTCATCTGAATAAAACTGTGACAGGGGGCGGGGATAACAGCTTGTGGCGTGTTATAGAGTCGATCCACACCGGGTTTAAATAGAAAGGATATGAGGGCGGTGACCACACCAGTGACTGCACCCATTGCAAAAGACCCGCTGAAGATTCCCAGGAAAACGCCCACTGATTTGAAGAAGGCGGCGGCGTCGAAGGTGTGGGTGTTGGCTCCGCTCGGCTGGTAGGCCATAATGGAGCTGATAGAAATAGGAATAATAATTTAGCACCTGCCATCTCCAAGCACTGAATATTAGTATGACAAATTGACACAGAGGGGAGGAGAAAAAATAAATAAATACATAAATAAATAAATAAATAAAAAAGAAGCTCACTTTACATATTAAATGTGCTGCATTAATGTTTTTAAAGCTCACTTTACATATTAAACATGCTGCATTAATGTTTTTAAAGCTCACTGTACATATTAAACACGCTGCATTAATGTTTTTAAAGCTCACTTTACATATTAAACATGCTTCATTAATGTTTTTTTTTTTCCTACTTAATATTTTTGAGATATATAATATTTCAGGTTCTGCTATTACAATGGATTCCCACACATCATATAAGAAGAGTGAAATGGAAATTCCCAGTAAAAAAAAAACATAAAAGCTGCATTTTGGTTGCCTGGCCAGCAGGGGGAACCATGGTGATACGCACTGCAGTGTAATACTGTAATCGTCTCAAAGCTGTTCTCACACCACAATGCAGTATTTCAGATATGCAGACATATAGAACCAGGAATAGTCTACTGGTAAATGGAAAAAAATTCCTTTAGTAAATTCTCTCTGCAAAAAAAACTGAAAAAAGGCTCCAACAGACCACAGATTCAAAAGGAGGATCTTTTTAAAAATGTTTTATTCTTTTCAGATTTTTTCCCTTTTTCTCACAATTTGGTAGACAATTGAACCCTATGCTATTCAATTACCCCCGTGTTGCAACCACTAGAAAATCCCTGCTATGGACCCTGTCAGCCGGTAGTAGGATGGAGGGCGCCACGGCCTCTTCAGGGCGCGACTGCTCGAACTCCTGACCGTGGTTGCAACTCGCCCAGGGCCGTACTGTGCGCAACGATTCTCTCCGAGCCCCTCCCACCACCCGGGAGCAGCCGCCAATTGCCGCTCCCTCAAGGCCATGCTTGGAACTGGCAAGACCGGGGATCGAACCCCAGATCCTCGAGGTGCAACCGCACAGACTGAAAGTCTGCGCCTTTGTCCGCTGCACCACAAGGCGCAAAAGGAGGATATTTAGTGATGACTGAGGTAAGAAGGGACTTACGAGGACAACACTATGGCAACGGCGTCATTCATGACGCTTTCCCCAAAGAGCAGGGCGTACAGGTCCACGTCTACATGGAGCTCATTGAAGATGGCTAGCATTGTAACTGAAATTTAAACAAACAAACAAACAAACAGTTTAGGTTGTCCATCATGTCTGACATTTTTGGGATTTTCAGCTTTATTGGACAGCACTGTGTAGACAGTCAAGAAGAATGGGAGAGAGGGAGAGACATGCGACAAAGGTCGGTTGCGCGGCTGGATTTCAACCGCTGACATCATGGCTTGCAATGAGCATGTGGACAGTTCAGAGACACCCCCCACACACCACACACCACACAGTTGATAAAAGCATTATATATAACCACCCTACCCCACTCCAGGACCACCACCTGCACGCAGCCAGTCCTGATGTTATTTACACTCATTAAATTTGACTGACTGACCATGTCGGTCGCTATGAACTCAAGAGAGCCGGCCAGAGACAGACAGACAGACAGGCTCCCCCAAAATCCGGTTCCTCCCAAGGTTTCTTCCTATTCATTTCATCTAGGGAGTTTTTGTCTAGCAACAGGAGCAACCGTCCAAAATAAACAATCTGCATTCATTAAAAGCATAAGACGTTGGTACAGTAAATGCTTTGGACACATGGGGCCTAAAGCGGCCGCTGTAGAGCAGATTTAATGCACTAACAATCAACAAACAGGTTAGAGGAATCCTCTTTTTCCTCCACACTGTTCCCAGTGAGTATTTTAGTCCCCAGAGCATGAGTGCTAATACAAAGGCCACTCCAGTATATGGTTTTTCCAACACCCACCCCCCCCCCCCCACCCCACCAGTGGGAAAATGTGCTACAGATGTGGGGGTGGGGAGGGGGGGTGGGACACCCCAAGCACCAGCAGAGAAGCAGCCAGAAATAAAAATTCAGATTTTCACACCGGACGAGCACCTGAAGTGTGGACGCGCCTCGGTGGCGAGCCGTGGGTTTGGGGAAAGAGCTGTCACTAGGGTGAAGAGAAACGGGGCCGTGCGACAGAGGCTTGGTACCTGGGTCGGTGGCTGAGATGATTGCTCCGAAGAAGAGGCAGTCGGTGTAGTAAAACTTGTCAGGCAGCTGCCCGATGGCCTGCATCATCTTGACCACGCCGTACATAAGGTTCCTGAGGGGGGGGAAGGACAGAGGCGGCGCTTACGCTTCCTTTCTCTACGCATGTGCACCACGTCAAAGCTATAGCCCAGGCCCAAGGGGCTACCAAACTCGGCCCTCACGCAACCCCGTTTATGCTGCTTTTCCTTCCAACCACAATTGCGCCCCTTGGAATCTCACAAGCTGTTAAATGCTCTTCATCCTTTAAGGTGTAAGATCACAAATATGTGTTTATGTTCTTAACTGAATTCTAATCACATATTTGTGATCTTACACCTTAAAGTGCGAAGTATATTCCAAGGAGTGCAATTGTGGTTGGAACAAAAACCAGCATAAACAGGGTTGTGTGAGGTACAGAAACTGCCAGAGGTGGAAACCCAGGGGACATAAAGTAAACGTCCTACCGTGTGTTTCTTCCACCCATAGACTCCAGCTGATTTCACCAATTAGTTCTACCTCCTCGCTGAAGAATTATGTTAATTAGAAAATCCAAGTGATCGGAGCAAAATACTGGGGGGACCTTTACTTTATGTCCCCTAGATTTCCACCTCTGGTAACTGCTTAAAAGTTAAATTCCCAGTAAAAAAAAAACATAAAAGCTGCATTTTGGTTGCCTGGCCAGCAGGGGGGGCAGAAACGGGGCTTACGCTTTCACTTAGAATCACGACTTGTAATTAATGGAGTTATAGAACACTGACTTAAAATGTTGAAAAACATTCCAAAAAAACCTTCCCATCAAAGGGTTAAAAAGGCACTTTGAATATCTACTGACAGAAGATTTTTCCTCTTAAGGCCACTATGTCAAAAATAGCTATGTATGCCGTGAAGAATAAAAGTTCCATATTCATCCTCCCAGGACTTTTAATCAGTCGGATCAACCAATTCTTACATATTCTGTAATGTGCTATGGGGAAATATGAATCCTCACACATTTTCATTGACTTGATTATAGACTGACTGGTGAATTCAGTGGGCCCCAACAGCTGAACACTGTGGACAGTCGGCCACTGAAACTAAACGATCTGTAGAAAATGCTCATTCAAAGACAAGTCATACAGGGAGGAGCCAAACCCATATTGTGGGGGGAAAAAAAAAGTTGAAGGATAAAATTAGCAGACGGATCCTTTTCAAGTTGTGTAATCAAGTCCAATCTGTTAGCAGATATGACATTTAGGAGATACACGTTTGGAAAAATTAAGAAATTTTGCAACTACCGAGCTAACAAACATTTAAAATTTCTCTAGAAAACCAAACGGCTCCTTCCGAGCTTGAGCAGGCAAGCAGATAGAGAAGTATTGTCAGCTGATTTCAGTGCAACTATCATTTGGCTCAAGGATCTACTCACCCGATGACAAAGCAGGAAAGTGCCGTCCCAATGAAAGCGTACACTATAATGGAGCCCAGATTCCTGAAGAAATGTCTCTGGAAGAGAACAAGACAATTATGTCAAAAATCAAACCTGGTGACAAGACATACAGCCATAGTAAATTTAGGCAGAATTTTGTTTAAGACCGCAGGATCAATGCAGTTTGAAGCATCTGCCCTGCATACATTAACCCGCTTCCCCAGTGGACTCACAAGCGCACACCAGTGTTCAGACATTGGCAGGAGAACAGACTGCAGCCTCACTGCTAACATAGAAAATGTGCGCAATCTGTGGACGCATACACATGCATGCATACTTACATAAATACATACACGTACAGTACATACAGACATACTGTAAGTACACACTACACACACACATTCATATTGCATAGTTCCGGCTGCAGTACATGAACTTAAGACTCAGCAGGCAGGCCCTTTATATCTTGTTTACCTATCAAAACTTGCCTTACACCAGCAACTGGCGCAGGGCAACTATGCCTTAGATAGCATCAGAGTTCAGCAACATGCCAAAACTTCATGACTGCTGGTGGGGGGGGGGGTTCACTGCAATCCACAACTCACACACAGAAGAATCTGTGAAAAGAATTTTGAGCAGGGAGGCTTTTTTTCTGCCATTCTTCCTCCAACCTACAAAACATTTTCATTGGAACGTTTCCAACGGGGCCAGTTAGGAGCGTGGCCAGAGTTGTGGAAAACAATGTAGCTTTATCAAATAGGACAGACGAGACATCCTCCAGGTCGGCGTAGGCCTCGGAGCTGATTCAGCAGCTCTGATCCCTGGTGAAACCCGCTAAGGAAATGAGGCAGCAGATTTCCTCGATTCGCGACCATGTGTCTCGTCACCTCCGAAGCCAAAGGGATGCTACACTGACAGAAAAATTACAACTGCAAAACAGCAGTTATATAAACTGTAGGGGGCAACTCATTTTTCATTTATTAAATTTAACCCCCCCCCCCCCCCCCCCACACACACACACACAAAAAATAAATAAATAAAATTAGCAAAAAAAAAGGCATTTAGCAGATGCTCTTATCCAGAGCGACTTACACATTTTTTACATATTATCCATTTATTCAGCTGAATATATACTGAAGCGATTCAGGTTAAGTACGTTGCGTCCCAACGGCAGTGGGAATCGAACCTGCCACCTTTCGGTCACAAGGCCGGTTCCTTAACCATTATACTACACTGCCGCCCTCTGATATCATATTGTCTGACATCATATTGAGAGGAACTTTCCAGAATCTCATGAGGAGCCTCAATCACTCTTAGTCTCAGAGACTCATGGCCATTACGGACTGATCTACGAGCAGCCTGTGGAAGATTACAGCTTACAGCAGCAATCATCACACGCTCTGTGATGTGGTGTAATGTGCTTCTCTGATGACTCCTGTGGCCCACTAAAGGGGTTTAATATCAGTTCTACCGAAAGCAAAAGGAGGGTACAGATTACAAATCTGGGACACTTCATATTCAAGCCAAGAAACATAAAATTGATTTGGGAACTGGGCCTGTAATTCAGAGGTCTCGTGTTTGATTCCCAGATTCCCAGATGGCCATTGTACCCTTGCCATTGTACCCTTGTGCAAAGGTACTTAACTTTAACTGCTTCCCTTAATATCCAGTTGTATAAATGGACTGTATGTGTAAAAAACAAAACAAAAAACACATCTAAGCTGTGCAAGTCACTCTGGAAAAGAGCATCTACTAAATACCTAAAATGTAAAACAAAACCAAAAAAAACAAAACAAAACAACTGGACTACTGTTTGATAAGGAGTTCCTCTGGAAAAAAGAGTCAATAAAACAAGACATTTTCTGCCCGTTTCATTTATCCATAAGCTGCGAAATGTCCGGCTTTCAAAATCACGTGAGGGTGAAAGCGAAACGCTCAGCACCACGAACGAGTTTCAGCAGCCGTCAGATGAAAAACAAGTAGACCATCAGGGTGCCAGGCTAACCCATGCGAGAAATGAGCGACACCTGGTCTGAACTTCCTCTCTCAGAGAGAGACGATTATTTTCAGAACGCGATTAGCGTTCTCACCGCCAGGCCAATCGGGGCACGTCCTCTGCTCACCAAGGACCAGTCATAAAGTTCCCCCTGGCATTGGATACGGCAGCTGTGGTTTGCTGATGCACAGGCTAAGGTTTCCAAAAAAAGCACCATCAACAGCTTGGAGAAGAAAGGGCTGTGCAGTGACGCGCAACACCTCTAACTGCGCTTTCACACGCAAGCTGGCTAACCGCACAGACACAGTGCCCTGCATAACGTTTGCGATGAAGACATATTACTTTCTTGCTTTGGCTCTGTACTCCATCATTTTAGGTTTGTAATCAAATAATTAACATGTGGTTAAAGTGCAGATTCTCCACTTTTAATAAAGGGTATTTTTATAAATTTTGGATTCACCATTTAGAAATGACAGCACTTTTTATACATAGCACCCCCCCCCCCCCCCTGACTGACTGACTGACAGACTTCAACCTTTCGAGTGAGCCACGTGCCCACACCTCAAGAAACTTACCTTTTTAAGGCTATATCCAGCATGAAAAATAATTGGAGGTAGCAAAATATTGAAGAACACCTCTGGATCAAACGTGACCTGTAAAATAAAAAGAAGTTAACATTAAGAAGTGCATCATGGCTACAACAATCAAAAGCACAGAACGATGATCATTGGTGGCACTTAGATTAAAGCGATGGTTCACTTTCCGTGCTCATTTAAAAATATGATTTCAGTTTTAGTACATGTTTTCCATTGGCCCAGACAGCTTTGGTGTGCAAACTAAAAGTACTTCAGATACCTATATATTAAGTTTCTACTAGCTTAACAATTGCTGGTACAAGGGCATCAGCAAGTTTGTAGTCAAAAGCAAAAAAATACACTTCAAGTACCTCCAAACAGCTTGGACAGTGATGTTTCGTTTCCAGATGCTGTACATACGAACAGATTAATTTTATAGCATTTATTTATTTGTCAGTATTCATCTTCCGGTACTTTCCTTGACTGCAGCAATCTTAGGGTGCATGTGACATAGGAAATAGTTCCAACTGAATATGATTAAACATTTTTTTTATTTTTTTTAAATAATTGGGTAATGTACACACGTAACCTTTGGAGGCATAACTTTTCTGTATAAGCTGCTTTGGAGTTACTTGAACTGTATGTTCTTGCTTTAGACCACAAATCCCCGAATGCCCCTATACAAGCCATTGTAAAGCCGGCAGGTCATAAGAAGCTCCTGTAAATATGTCACGTGTAGGCTACTCTGGAAGTGCAAATATTTGCACACTAATGCCATCTGGGGCCATCAAAAACATACAAACACTGAAATAATATGAAAGTACAGAAAATGTGCCATCCCTTTAAGATTCCATAAATGACACGTAAAAAAAAAACATACCCACCATTGATTTATGCTATTATGAAATGGTTCTTTAGAAATGCCTGTTATGAACAGCAGCTGTCTTGCCAGCCTTAAACACCATTAACCCTTTATTAATTAGTTCAATGATTCACTGAATATCAGTAAACACTATAAAATACTGCTGGATCAATTTCAGTACCTGTCACATAGCCATTTGTGAGGGGTGAGTGATGTTCACTTTAGGAAAGCCATTGCAAGAAAGGTTACAGTACTATTACAAGAGGTGGTTGACTGGTTTAAAGCAGGGGTGCACAGCTCCGGTCCTGGTTTTTGTTCCAACCAATTACCTTAGTTTTCTTTAGTCTGCAGCTCTAGCTGGTGCTTATACACATGTCAGCTGACTCATATGATTGAGCTAATTAAATAATTAAGAGCAGAAGTTGGCACAAAGTCCTGAAACGGATCGGCCCTTGTTGTACACCCCTGGGTTAAAGGAACAGTTCACCCTTAAAGATTGATAAAAGTTTTAGAAATTTTGTTTCAACTGTCTGATGGGTTGCTTCCAACTTCTTTTCACCATACATTTGGGAGGTTTATTATAATGTCTTTCTCACAGACAGGAGAATCCCCCATGGCAGCCTAACAGTTCTTTGTCCATCCAGTTACCTTTCTCTTACAATTCTTCTTTTAGCACTTCTTCATGGGATTCTTGTGTGTTTAGAAGCTTTTTGCTGTGACAGAAATTTTCTTTGTTTTACCGAGGGCTGCATAAGAAAGGTCGATCAAGTTTCAATCTGTTATCCTGAACATAACTTGCCCCAGAGCAGGTTAGCCGTGCAGAATACGTTGCCGTGGCAATATATCGCGATTAAAATATCGCGATACAGAAAACCCAGGGTTGAAGCTTAATTTAGCTCGCTATTCCCTTAATCTCGCTTCGTAGTACACCCCTCTGGTGTCCATTATAATGGACAACAGGTTACATCTCTTAGACCTGATGTCCATTGTAATGGACAATGACAATGGGAAAATATCTGGGAGGTCAAGGTTAAAAAGGGTACATTTTCCCCAGGAATTGACCCTACACTTAGAGGCCTCTCGCTTCAAAACTTAAATTTCTTGCCTCTATCCCTCATTGATGTGCTACACACTTCCGAAACAAACAAAAAAATTCTTCCACAGAAATATATATGGCTATATTTATTTCACAACTTCCTGTGCACCAATCACGGGTTTATGGGTCACAGTGGTGGGTTCCTTTTTACTAAATGAAATGTCAGGCGTGAAGTGCCAAACGGACTGTGGAGTGAAGAAAAAATATCACTCAATATGAAGCCATGAGATTTATGGGGCAGCAGCGTATAGAGTAGCGCTTAAAGAGCTGGGCTTGTAACTCAGACTCTAGGTCCAAAGCCCAGGTGGGGTGCTGATATTCAGTAAATGTCAAGCTGCATTTGTGTATTGCAAGTAATAAATGTAAACCGTTAAGTTTCTTTTGGATAAGAGTGACCACTACCAAAATAAGTACAACTATAAAATAAATACTGCGTTCCACCAGTTTCACCCAGAGGCACAGGGTTGTGCTGCATATGGCACAACAAATTGTGACCACTCAATTGAGTTTCCTGCAGAGGTGGAAATCCAGGGGACATAAAGTAAAAGTCCTACCATGCGTTTCTTCTACCCATAGACTCAGCCAGCTGATTTCACTAAATAGTTCTACCTCCTCGCTGAAGAATTATGTTAATTAGCAAATACAGGTGATTGGAGCAAAATACTGGGGAGGACTTTTACTTTATGGCCCCTGGATTTAATACCTCTGGTTTCCTGTGACATTTTTACAGGCATAATATAGCATTCTCTTTCTTTACATAACAGAGAAAAGATTTCAGAAACCGACTGAAAAAAGTCATTATTTAATCTATTTTAAAGGAAGCCCAGACAGCTTATTCTATATGTCTGGATACTGGAACCCAGTGTCTTAACAGAGTTTATCATAAGGTCAACTTAACTCCAACTTCGCATCAGTTCTCACTGGTGACCAGGGATAGAAATCTATATTTTGACTTTCCACTCTATATGAAATAAGACCGTGGCACCGATGGTGGGGGATGAGGGGGTATTTTTTGGTGTTGACCTGATAATGGTCATAACCAAGGTCAGAGATCCAGTACTGGAATGGCACAGTATCCACTGGTTTTTACGCCAGTAATCAGCCACGAGCCACACACCTCGTCTTCAAAGGCCTAAAGTGGCTGCTGAATGAGTTTTCCTTCTCCCTGCTCTAGACTGAATATTTGGGTGCCCCAGCATCAACAAATTCAATTGATTGTTTGTTCATTTGCTGAATCACTTATTCACTTACCGATTCACTCACTCATTCACATACTGACTTTCACCAATTCACTCACTGACTCACTGACTCACTGACTCGCTAGTTCATTCACATTAGTTCACACTCACTCATTCACATACCGACTTTCACCAATTCACTCACTGACTCGCTAGCTCATTCACATTAGTTCACACCCACTCACTCATCAGATCTCGGTCTCTGAGGGGTGTACCTTGCGCAGCATGTCGTTCTGCTCCACATTGTGGATCTCACGGGAGTTGATCTCGCCCTTCAGCGTGTACTCAAAGAACTTCCCACTGATGTTGAGCAGCAGCGTGCTGACGGGCCCCGTCCTCAGGGAACAGCTAGGCGGGGTCTTGTTGTGGTAGCTGGTGGAGGAGATGCCATAGCGCAAGATGACCCCTACCAGCAATCCTGGGGAGCAAGAGGGGGTGGGCAGAGTCAGACATCTTATGAAAATTGTAAGCCATGGATATCGCTGCCACCTCCGCTATCAATCCAGGTAAGCACAGACAAGCATAAGTTCTCCTCCAAAATGAGTGACGTCAAGCCGCCGTTTCTCGCAGTTCACCAATTTGACTAGACACTTCACGTGCAGCTTGAGCAAACAGTAGGTACCCAACAGCCCAGCAGAGGCGGCTGGCGAGTGATGACACGCATCAATGCTACGGCCTTAACAGGATGAGCCACCCATAGGCTAGTGACAATGCCCCCAAAATTGTGAGATACCCCTACCGGAGGTAGAACAAAACACAACATTGT
The DNA here is from genome assembly GCA_022702515.1 of Ilyophis sp. 1 JC-2022. Taxonomy (NCBI): domain Eukaryota; kingdom Metazoa; phylum Chordata; class Actinopteri; order Anguilliformes; family Synaphobranchidae; genus Ilyophis; species Ilyophis sp. 1 JC-2022. The sequence continues at coordinate 74,843,462 of CM040397.1, read as the reverse complement.
TTTTCCTCATCTCTAAGGTCTCCCGTATATGAAATGGATTCTTGTATAAAAATATTTTACTGCAAAAATGGTTAAATTGATAGATATTGTTATACACCCCCAAAGGAAAAAAGAACCAAAATATAGCCTGGCCGTATGGGAGTTGAGACATATAAACTCATGTAGATTAATAATACAAGCTCCAAGAGCTTTCAAACTTGACTTGCTAGCAGTCAGACAGTTGCTTAACCTAATAGACCAGCTGCCCCACAGCTTATAACATATCCTCCCCATCCGTGAAATTTGGTCAAGTTGCAAGACTATGGACTTCAGGCATCAGCAAGGATTGTTCTGACCACCAGCCTTGAAGTGCGCAATCACCCAGAGGGATCATTATTATTGTAATAACTTGCAAACCTCCAATAAATGTTTCTTCAATTATATTTAGGTATTACAGTGCCTTCAAAAAGTATTCACCCATTTGAACTTTTTCATATTTCATCCTGCTACATAGCCATAATTATTGGCACCCCTGGTAAAGATGAGTAAAAAGGGTTATAAAAAATTCACCTTTGGTGAATTAGCTTAATCTCACACTGAAAAAATGAGACAAATCCAACCTTTAATTGAAGTAAATTTGTTCAGAGAAAAAAAAAATCCCTCATCAAAAAATAATAATTGCCCACACAACAAGTGTGTCACAATTATTGGCACCTCTAAAAATTCTTATGAACAAAGCATTTTTTCCATTTATATTTTACTTTTTAAAGTTGATCAGAGTATCTAGGAACTTAAGCAGGAATCCATGACTTCCTGTTTCACTGGGGTATAAATATGAGGTGACACAAAGGTCATATTCCCTTATTCATACATCAACATGGGAAAGATAAGAGAACACACAAATCAAATGAGAGAAAAGTGCATTGTGCTTTATAAATCAGAGAATGGCTATAAAAAAATAGCTACACACCTGAAAATGCCCATATCTACCGTTAGGGCAATACTTCAAAAGTTCAAAGCAACTGGAACTGTTACAAACTTACCTGGAAGAGAACCCAATTTTATTTTGCCGCCACACACAAAAAAAAAAAAGGGATCACTGTAGGACAATTACAGATGAAAGTAGCATCTTGGGGTCATCAAGTTTCCAAAACTACCATTTGACATCACCTCCATGCCAACAAATTATTTGGAAGGCATGGCAGAAAAAAGCCTTTCCTGTCATTTCACCACAAACGTAAGTGCCTGGAGTTTGCTAAAAGCTACTGGAACTTTGACTGGAACCGTGTTCTATGGTTAGATGAAACGAAAATTTTGCTTTTCAGCAACCAACACTCAAGGTGGGTTTGGCATAAAAAGACAGATGGCTATACCGAAAATAACCTGATCCCCATTGTTGAGTATGGTGGAGGTTCTGTGATGTTGTGGGGCTGTTTTTCCTCCAAAAGCCCTGGGAACCTTGTTAGGGTACATGGCATCATGAACTCCAGGACATTTTAAATCTGAATCTGGCTGACTCTGCCAGGAAACTAAAACAGGGTCTGTCGTTGGATCTTCCAGCAGAAAAATTATACAAAACATATGTCCAAATCAACACAAAAATAGTTAACTGAACATAAAATCAAGCTTCTGCCCCTAACCTAAACTCCACTGAAAATCTGTGGGCTGAGCTGAAGAGAAGAGTGCACAAGAGAGGACCTGGACCAGGATGATCTGGAGAGATTCTGTAAAGAGGAATGGTCTCAGATTCCTTGCTCTGTATTCTCCAACCTTATTCGATGTTACGGGAGAAGACTGAGTGCTGTTTTATTGGCAAAGGGAGGTTGTACAAAGTATTAAATGCAGGGGTGCCAATAATTGTGGCACAATAATTCATTATAAAAAGTATTTCTTGATGAGGAATTTTTTTTCTCAGAATAAATTTACTTCAATTAAAAGGTTTTTTCAAATTTTTTCATTCTAATTTAAGTGTTATATTTTGGATTGTTTGCCCATTCCTCCAAGAAAATTTGCTCCAACTCTGCCAAGTTAGACAGAGTGTTAGTGGTCAGCAATTTTCAGGTCATACCACAGATTTTTTTAAATGAATAAATTTTTTCTAAAATATTGGCATCCAACGTGGCACTGAACATACCCAATTTGGAATGTACAACAGCAGCCGCGCAAGTCATTCTCCACTGAAAAAACGTGGTGTCGCCAGCCTGCTTCTTTTCACACCACAGCCCACAGTCAGGCTTGCATAGAATTGTGTCGGAGGAAGACCTTTCAAGGCCCCCTAACCAACTGAACCCTCCATATACCCTGAGCGACACAATTGGCAATTGCACGTCCCCCTCAGGAGCTCCTGGCCACATTTAGAACTGGCACGGATTCAAAAGTCGTCTATGCAACACAGCATGGTTCCTTAACTGAATGAGCCACCCAGCAGCTCTCATACCACAGATTGTCAATGAGATTTAAGTCTGGGCAATTCCAGAATACTGACCTTCTTGTTTTTCAGACATGCCATTGTAGTATTTTTCATGTGCTTTTAGTCATTGTCCTGTTGGAACATCTAACAATTGGAACAATCTTCACACTAAACATAAAGCACAGATCTCTTTCAGACTGAAACTGTTTCTCCTCAAGGATCTTCTTGTATTTTGTATCATTCATCAAGCAGTTGATGACAACAAGTTTCCCAGTCCCCCCTGCGGAAAAACAACCCCTTAACATGATGCGGCCACCAGCATACTTGACGGTAGGGATGGTGTTTCTGTTTGTGCCAAACACAAAGCTTTGCTTTCATGCCAAAGGGCTCAACTTCAGTCTCATCAGACAAAAAGAAAGAAAAAGGTCTGTCACATGGCTCCTGGCAAACTCCAGGCATGACTTAATTTGGGCTTTCTCAGAAGGGCCTTCCCTGTAGCCACTCACCCAATGAAGCCAAATCTGAAGTGCTGTGAGGAGATTTTTGATCTCTGAACGGTTCCTCCCATTTCAGCAACTGAGCTCTGCAACTCTGTTAGTGTTGTAGCTGGCCTCTTGGTCACTTCTCGGACAGTTTCCCTTCTTGCCCGGTAGCTCAGTTTGGTAGAGAGGACTGGGCATGATAATGTCTGACTGATGATGGTCCCCTTTTGCTATGGATTAAATGACTGCATTATATTTTCTCAGCTTTTATTTTCTTCTTTTGGTGTGCGAGTAACTCAACCATTTTGTATGGACATTCACTTTTTACCTACGCACCAATCAGCCTAATTGTTACCAAGCCGCAGATACTATTTTGTATTTTTCTGGGTCGTGCCATACTTTTTCCATTTTGTTACAATGGACATAACTCCATGGACTTAACTCCAAGGAAGGTTCAAAGCTTTTTGCCTCCTAACATCTTCATCTCCAGGTTCCATGGGCAGTCCTTCCTGAAAGGAGCATGACTGATCTGATCTGCCGTTTCAGGTGTTAGGCCTCACAAAGCCTGTGATTGGTACTAAAATCATGCAAATGATTGAAATCAACATCAGTGTTGTTAATACAAAGGGGTGAACGCTTATCAATTAAGTAATTTTCACATTTTTTATGTAATTCTCAAGATGTTAGCATATTCGCCCAGGTATGACATTTAAAGCCGCAGTGGGCAACTTTCTCAATGGTCACAATTTTGTGAGAACATTTTGAAAGTTATAACACCCGTTGGCCCTGCCCACAGAGAAAGATACATACCCACCACCCACTGTTTCTCCACACACCTTGTCGTGAATTCCAATCAAAGTTTCTAGCATTTTTTAGCTGAAGCAGGATTACTCCGTTTGCTGGATAATTGAGTAAAATCCCTCCAAAATCTAGAACATGCAAAGAGCTGTTTTAGTCAATGCAGTTATCCAGCTAACAAAATAATCCTGCTTCGGAATACAGGCCACTATTTTTAGAATGCAGAGTGTGAGGGCATAAACACAGTGTATGGTGCTGGATTTCTCTCACAGCAGTTCTTTTTATAATTGCTACCAACTAAGCAGGATCATTCCCCGATATCTTTCTGAAAAACAAAGTTGCCTACTCATTACATTACATTACATTCATTTAGCAGACGCTTTTATCCAAAGCGACGTACAGTAAGTGTTAATATTACTCGAGCTTTAATATTAACTAAACACACGCAAACACAGACAGTAAAAATTCTGGTTCCTCCTCCCACCCACTTATGCAAAATCCACCTCCATAATACAGAGCGTTTTCACCATAATTGGTTTAAGCCATCAGGAGAAGCCAACAGGACCAAAAATAGAGCGAGCGTGTTTATAATTCTGAGCATATTTCCCTGCATTGCTGCCACACGCTCCTTAGTTCTACAACTTCTATTCTGCACAGAGTAATCCACTTAAATAATTCTCGAAATCGGCTTTAATGGGCATACAAACCCCGTAAATTATCTCTCATGGCAGGCTGGAAGCAGAGTGTTACTGATGGGAGACTCTGCCTGCTGCTACTTCTGCGGAGGGGCTTTAAGATACCTGGAGTCTCATCTCAGTGGACCAATTACAAACACGTACACAGGCATACACACACACACTGTTTGTAAACACACACAAACCAGTGTGGGCAAGCACACACGCATGTACACATGTGCATACCTATAACCCGGCCTCCGCACAGGCACGCACACGGATGAACGTAAAGCAGGTCTGGGGATCATTCAGTGGGCAATACAAAAGCATTTCACAGATAAAGTTGTGTACCAGGCAGCGGGCACAGTCTGACAGGACAACGAGTGTACAGGACAAGGTGTAGAAGACAGCCAAAGGCTGTGTCCAAATCAACGCCCTTCCATACTATCGAGTATGTTTGTTGAGTACACTGGATGAAAAAGTTGTTCAACAGGAAAAAGAAATTCTCAAAATGTAGTGTACTTAAAATCCCCGGATGATATACTTATTTCCGCAGTTTCACTGAGTATATTCGGGAACATACTTTTCATGAAGTAAATGAGCATTTTGGTCCCATAAATATAAAGCGCAGCTTGGCTTTAAAAAGGAGGCGCAGCTTCACTGACGTTTTCCTTCAACAACAACAGCATGTGAGCATGACGGCACAAAAGGCCGGGACGGGCCTAAATTGATAAAATAGGCCATTAGGCCCAATGTTTCACACCATCTACTCGCTACAGCAACAAAGCGATAAGATTTAATTAAATGTCAATGGATAACGGCAACAAACACAGGTGGAGTCAGTACACAGTGACAAATAACCTGTATGTTTGTCTATCTGAAATGTTGACTAGCAGTCACTACCAACCAATCAGAAATGACGCTACTCTAGATTGTTCAAATAAAACAATTTTTTAATTATTCTTTTTTATTTTTATTTTTATTTTTTTAAAGTGTCCGACGAGCTCGCGAGGACTGCAATTTGGAAAGTTTTGCATGATTAACACACCCCAAATCATGGAGTGATCCTTAATAGCCTTCATGCACAATCAATATACGGCTTCAGCAAACTGGCTCTCAATGTCTTTCATAGAGGATAAAAACAACTCTGACCTTGTTCACATTTAAGTGCTCTGTACATACCACATAACTCCCTGTATCTTTCTGAGAGCGAGCTCCTGTTGTGTGTGTGGTGGACCATGGGTTTTGCGAATACAGCAAGATAAGTAGCACAATAGCAGAGCCCAATTGGCAGGAAAGTACCTACCAGTCCAACCTGCCCTTAAAGCAGAAGTAAAAAAACAAATAACCTAGCCAAGTACCAAATGTGGTAAATTCACGTTTCAATTAAATCTTTGTCACTGGACAAAAACACTCACTAATGTAAGGGTCTGCATCTCTGGTCCTGGAAAGCAACAGGGTCTGCTGGTTTTTGTTTCTACGTTAAAATCAACAAACAAATCAGACCAAAAAAACCAGGGGGATATTTCACAAAGCAGAATTAAGGACTTACTTCAGTCCATGTTCCAGATTTGGGAGGGTTCTGGGTTTTACTCCGTGCAGTTATCCAACTAACTCAGTAAACCTGCTTTGTAGTATACCCCGCAGGTAAGGCGAGTTACCAGTGTAATCAACCGCTTGAATTAATCAATTATGTGCAGAGCAACAACAAAACCCAGCAGACCCTGCAGCTCTCCGGGGCCAGGGAGGGTTGCAGGTCCCTGTAGCAGCAGCGGATAGTAGGCATATAAAATAAAATTTAAAAAACCCTCCAACACAGTGGGGTGCAGAGACAGGCATTCTGTTTAAATGTCACATTGGGTGAACCAGAGAATCACAACACTACCAGAAGCCCCCCCCCGTCCTCCAGAGCGTCCTCCACCCCAAACCCACAAAGTATTACCGTCGTAAGGCCTTATTGCTACAGAACCGACCCAGGGCAACAGCTGGTTTTGTTTTGTCCAACGGAAATGAGGGAAATTCTTCTCGCGCACAATGGCGGATGAACGGAGCGCCGCAGTGCAGATGGCAGCCGTGAGTACTGTATGTGGGATGCATCTTTAAAGAAAGCAGACCTGCGTACTGTAAGAACAGAAGAGGTGCAGATGCAATCTACGCAAATGGCCAAACTGCAACATCCAGGCCTTCGCCGTGCATTCAACCATGCTAACATTAGCCAACGTTTGCAAACAAATTCAAACATGTCTGGTTGGCATGAACGCTCACATCAGTTAAAGAGATAGTTCCCTTTCTGTGGGTTTTTGGTACTATTTCAGTTTCATTGCACGTTTCCAATTGTCTCAGAGTTTTACTTCTTTGTGATGCAGAATATTTTATATATTTACGGAACCTTCCAACAACTTGTCAGCTTTAAAATGGCCAGTATAGGGCATTTGGGGGGTTGTTATGTTTCCATAGGCTGTATATGTGAACAGATAAATTTTATAGCGTTCATTTACATTTACTGATATTTATGTTTAAAAACATGAATGCCCGTTTTTGTATCTTGCCAGTACTTCTTTCCTTGAGTGCAGTGGCTTCAGGTTACTTATGAAATAGTTCCAACTAAAAATGATATTCAATGTAATTTTCTGAAGAACAAATCAGGTGCATTTTACATTTACATTTTAGGCATTTAGCTGACGCTCTTATCCAGAGCGACTTACAATTAGTGCAAGGTAATATACAGTGCCCTCAATAATATTTAGAACAAAGACATATTTATTTTCTTGATGTGGGTCTGTACTCCAAAATGTTATATTTGTATTCAAACAATTCACATGTGGTTAAAGTGCAGATTAGCAGTGTATGGGAGAGCTTGTGATCAAAAGCCAGAAATGACCCACAAATGTCCCTATATCCGTTATTGTGAAGCCGGAAGCTTGTCAGAAACTTGTCTAAAATGTCTTTCGTTACACACATAAAAACTGTCTGAAACAATCACTAAAACTGAAATGCCACCAACAAATGCCAGAAAGTGACCTATTACTTTAAATGACTGAAAGGCAGTATGCACCGAACCAAAATGGCTTCCCACACCAAGAAATCAAGTAACTCAATACTAATTTCTCAATTATAAATGTTATATTTGTTCCTAACTTAAAGGTGCAGTAGGCAAGATTTTTTCTATATAAATTTGGTGAAATTACTAAATTTGCTCATTACATTCCAGCAGCCATCAATAAATCAAGTGTTCTGAGAAAAAATCTGGTTTCTGTTAGTGTCCTGGGCTCTGTACTAGGCCGCCAAAAAAATCTCAAGTCGGTCTTCCAAAAACCAACCAATCAGGGCTAGATAGCTACCAATCAGGGCAACTATCTACAAGCAAAAGATCCTCCCCATAGAATAAACCCCTCCCTGTCTGCCTGTCTCCGCGCGTGCACTGGAGCATCATTTGGTGGGAGGGGCTTAGGAGAGAGAACAAAGAGAGTGAGAGCAAAAGGGGGAAGTCTTTTTGCCTTGTATATTTTCAAACTAGTCTACTGCAGCTTTAAAAGAATCATGGTAAAATTGCCAACAGTTGCACATGCAGTGCAGTTTAATGGCTAGGGAACTTGGCTTGTAATCAAAAGGTGGCAGGTTCGATTCACATGCAAGACACTGCCGTTGTACCCCTGAGCAAGGTACTTAACCTAAATTGCTTTAGTGTATATCCAGCTGTATAACTAGATACTATGTAAACATGCAAAAGCTTTGTAAGTCACTCTGGATGAGTACATCTGCTAAATGCCTGAAATGTAATCATGTCCATTAAATCAACATCGCAAACAAAGCCACCTTCGATTTTAAATTATTTGACAGTGACCGTGACGAGGGAACACCGATTGCTCCAAAGGCAGAATGCTCATCGAGGCACTGCAAAAGCAGGCCTTCTGTGATCATGTGACACATTGTAAAAAAACACGAGCCAAATGTAAACAAGTTTCTTAACCATAAAAGCCACATAACACCCAGACTTACTTTAGTCAGGAGGCCGCATCAGAAAAATTAACAACAGAGGAGCAGTGCTATGTTTTATAAGGAACACACACACATGCAAAAAAATATGTCCCATGAAATGAGCGCAGACAGTCGCAAGCAGGGTATGAAATTAACACCAGGCAAATGCTGGCAAAAATTGGATTGTGGCTGGCAAGATTTTCTCCTCTTGCAGCCACTTCAGCAGGTAACCAACCAGGTTGTGTTATAAAAGGTAATGTGGCTGGTAAAAAGTTGAAAATGGTGGCGATTTTTCAAATCCACAAGTCACTTCTGGCCAGTGGGCGAAAAAGTTAATTTCATGCCCTGGTGGCAAGCAATTAGCATACAGTATTTGGCATTTGCCTTAAAAACGGAATTGACACAGGGTGTAATCTTGGGATGGACTATACTGCACTACAAAGTGTGATTTCTGCCTGCCCAAGCGTCTGGGAGAGGGCTGAATTGCAGTATTGTTGAAAACTCTGTTTCAGCCAAAGGGACAATGAGCCACAGCGTTCAGTCTGCAGTTAGCATTCCGCAGGCATACCAGCGCATCAGGGAGAGACTTCAGCTCTCCACATCTGTGCCACACATTCAGAGGCCCGTGTGCAGCGGACCCACAGCCTGCAGAACCACGCAAGACCGGCCACAGTTTCCGATTGATAACCTTTACTGCAGCGGCTCTCAAAACTGGGACGCTCAGTCAAAATTTAAGAAAAAATTATTCCCTTGATACAGAATATTTTATTCTCGTATTTCATAAATGACACATTTTAGACTTTCATATAAAATCCACCTTTTCTAATTATACATAGTTTGGTTAAAAACACTTGACATATTTACTTAGAATTATCAAATAATTACATGTATTTTTTAATTATTTAAATATTTATTGCACATATGTTCTATAGATACATGATTTCGACATAACACAACATCATGATATCGACACGTTTCTTTGTACTCATGCAGTGTATACAGCTTGTAGTGGCCATTGGATGATGTCAGTTGCTAACCAATTTATTACAGTAGGTGGGGGACCTTCACAGGGTGGTCAATTTAGGGGGCCTTGATGATATGAAACATTATGGGAACCCCTGGCATATTGGGCCACTCTAGATAGGAGTGAACCCACCTAAGTCCCTGCTTGACAATTAGTAGTACAGGGAAGTACTACAGGAACACTGAAGTAAACATGGAGCAGGGGAAACACTTGGCATAGGCCTAGTGTACCCATCATATTAGTCCAATTCCAAATCCTAAAACTACATTACAACATTGTTTTTTGCCAGCGGAAAAAGGAAATGTATTGTAACTCTTCTCTCCATCTCTATCTTTCTCCAAATTACCACATCCACATGTTTTACATCAGTCTTGAGCAGATGTTATCCTTTTATACTGGAAAAGGACTCCTAAAGGCCTGTTAAACAGGATGTTTATGAAATGCAGCCAAGTGACCATTTACTTCCTGGGGTTTTTTGATATTATTTCAGTTTTAGTGTATGTTTTTGATTGACGAGAGTGTTTGTGTGTAATGAATGATAACACATATTTACAGAGGTTTCTGATGACCTGTGGCTTTACAATAGCTGGTAGAGGGGCATTCAGGGGCTGTGTCCAAATACGACCCCTACACCATTTTGAGGGCACATATTTGAGTCCACTTCGTCAAAAAACTTTTGAGTGGGCGGCTTTTTCTCACAAATGGGGGCATAACTTGAAGGGTTTCTTCTCCTGACTTATTTTTCCATAAAGTTCAATCGGAAAATTTGTCAGGAGAAACAACCCTTAAAGTGATCCATCCATATCTACTGTATATCTAGCCTCTGGTTTGAGGCTTGTTTGATACCTCAGACCCTTGATGACTTACAGCCATTTTATCAACCATGTATTCCATACTGTTCCAGCATAATTTACAGCTAAATCTAGTCCCACCCCCCAATTCCCATAAAAATGTGTTCAAATGCAGAGACGTTATAGTATCGCTTGTAAGAGTACCAGAAAATAAGATATCAAGAGTTTTTTTTATATTGTCGGGGTAACAGACATAAGGAAGTCATGGCATGCAAAGAATGTGCGACCAAATATTAAAAATGATTACTTTATTTTATATATAAATGCAGGGGTGCCAATAATTGTGACACACGTGGATTTGTTAAAAATTATTATTTCTTGATGAGGGATGTTTTTTTCTCACAATAAATTTACTTCAATTAAGGGTTGTATTTTTCAAAAAAATTCAGTGTGACATTAAGCTAATTCACCAAACGGTGAATTTTTTATAACCCTTTTTACTCATCTTTACCAGGGGTGCCAATAATAGTGGAGGGCACTGTATTCCCATCGCACACCTCAAAACAATGAACAGTAACACTGGACTTGAAGAGGGAGGCAGAGACGAGGCATGTATGAGTCAGGAGTACAGGGATATTTGGCTGTGCTGAAAAAAGGGAGACATATTTATGGACCAGACTATAGAGTATTGTGACCGTAATGCCAAGCTCTTGCATCCCCTTCACTCACTCAGCTAAAAAGCAAACACTGGAGCCATTAAGCTCAGCTTTAACTCAATTCACAGGGAAAAGACTTGTTGAATTCTCTGGGATATTGAATAAACTCCATCAGTCAGGGGCTGGGAGGGGGTGGGGATTCCCTCTCCATTGTTCCAGAGACTGTATAGGGACAGTTGTATAATTGGCTGAATTGGTCAGGCTGGCTACGGGGACTAAAAATTGAAAATTAGCCTCGGGCCATCTCCAGTACAATACACTGTGCGCACTAACATCCATGTTAAGAAGCATCCATTGTCCCCGGCATATAAATAAAGGCACGAATAAATAAATTCAATAAAAAAAATAATATTAAGAGCACTGGATAGCTGAGGGCTTCACTAAATAGCTTGCATTCAGCAGTATATGAGAGAGAAACAGAGTGGGAGAGAGAAGGAAAGCAAGAGAGTGCTTCAGAGTGAGCGAATGAAAGAGTAAGAGAGAGAAAGAGTGAGTGGGAGAAGGAGTGATAAGGAGAAAGATGCAATGTACCAATACTAGCTAGGAATATGCTCAAAGATCACAAGTGGATTTCTTTAGGGCCCTACTTCCTGTGTGCTAAAACCAGTGAGAATTTGGTGCCAGTGGTTATGAGAATCCCTCATAGCAGAGCAGAGGCTGTAACCTCACAAGGGTGACCTAGCCCGGATAGTCAGGGAGACAGACCTCCCCCAGCCCTAAAACCTCCATACACATTAAACAGGGTCATAGCACTGAAATGAGACCATACTGAGAGTACGTAGAAATGGGTCAGAAGGAGGGCAAAGAAACCTCTAGAGATATGTTAAAATGATTAACAGCACAGGTCAAAGGGAGGACTCTTATCAGTGACCCGTCAGTGAGAGAGCTACAGAGCCACGCCTGCAATCAAACTGATACTGCATGCATTCTTAAACAAGAAAACAAAAAAGGTCCAATGGGTGAGGACTAGCACATTAGTATTCACTAAAATGAGTCAAGTCAGCTGCCTGCTGCTGGTCCACACTGCAACCCAGCAGCTAAGCCACCGCAACTGCAGCACCAAATCTGATCCACAGTGCATTTCAAAAAAACATTTGTCACAATACACATTATGACACGCCCTGGCCATATGAACACATAGCAAAGTTGGTAATGGATTGGGTCCAGCCAGTGAGGTGCATCCCAGCGTTCTACACCAGGGGCCTGTGTTGTGAAGCAGGCCAAGTGGATTAGCTGGATAACTGTGCTGAGTAATACCTGGAAACCACAGAATATTAATCATATTATGAAGCAAAATGCTAACCCTCTTAGCCTGCTCTGTGATACAGGCCCCTGGCCCCTAACCCGAGGTTCCATTCCGTAGTAATAGCTCCTGTATTTGAACGTAGGTGGTTATGATGAATACAAGTCAGACCATTTACAAACACGAGCAAGAACATCAGCCAGCCCATTAATGACAGAGAGAGAGGGGGGGGGGGTATCATCACTGGATAGCTTGCACTTAGATATCAGTCACAGGCAGCATTAGGGGTTTCAACTGCCCTGTGTCATTTCCAACTGGCCACTGTATTTCAGCCAAAAGTGGTTTGCCTTGTACGAAATGTCCTCCTGACTCTTATGCCGTGCTTTGGTCTTCCTGATTTCAGGTTGCATTATGGTTAGCAAGCACTCAAATTGTATCAAATGAAAAAAAGAAACACTGCACACTATGGAAAACTAACATTGCAAATTCAGAAGCTGGTCACCTTAGTGCTGTGCCTCACTAGTGGGGCATCCAATCAGAAACAATCACTTTCTGACCTCACCCTTTTAGATTTGAACAATTTTTTTTATACTATACTACAAATCCCAATTCCCAAAAAGTTGGGACAGTATGTAAAATGCACATGAAAGCAGAAAGCAGTGATTTGTAAATGCTCTTTTACATATATTGAATTGAAAACAGTACAAAGAAAAGATATTTAATGTTTTACCTTATCAACTTTATTGATTTTTGTAAATATATGCCAATTCCAAATTTGATGCCAGCAACACATTCCAAAAAAGTTGGGACAGGGGAAAATCTCTTATCTCTTATTATCGAAAAGCTTACAAAACAAGGTCATCCACAATTTCAATACGTTTGGTCCAAAATAAATAAATAGGCAAATCACGTGATTTTTGTCCGTAAACCTTAAGTTGCAAAAAAATTAGTAAACTCTAACGTTTTTTATATGTTATAGGCTATACACTTCTTTACATCTCCTGAGGTTTTCATGTTGGGTCGCTATCGGCTGAGCAACAGCAGACTTATGAGCATATGGTGGGTAGGTCAGTAGGTCAGTCTAACAAATAATGTTGCCTATGATTTTCTTTTTCACCTCAAATATTACTTCAGTTGTCCCATTTGCTTATAGTCACATGACTGAAATGTATTTATTTATTTATTTTAAATATATAAGGAAGCCCAAGTCAGCAGAAATGTGCATAGTGCAAAGCCATATTAAGATCTTTATTTATTATTTTGAGGCCACTGGTCAAGGACCGATGATGCTTTGGTCATCTCATTTGGACTTAGACAGCATGTTCCGCCTGTGGCTGCGCATAGCTCCACTGATGCGAGCACATCGCCCAAATCGACCTCAAGTTGATAAGAAAATGATCTGGAAGGTCCCTTTGGGTGCAAGAAGTTAATTTCAACCTGATGCTGCTTCAGATCAACAGACACCACCATATCAAGCAACCAGTCTCTGGCATACTGAACTGTAACATAGCCTTTGATTTCTTCAAAGGTCAGGACAACGACATTGCCTTCAACCGTGATTGGTACTTGTACTCAAGTTGTTGCATAGAATGACCTTCGTCCTGGAAATGGGTTTGGAAGTAGTGAAGATTTCTAGTGCCTGGTAAAGTTCTCTTCTGACTGAAACACAGCTTCAGAAATGTGTTCTCAGCAAGCCACTGGGATATTGTGAAGTAATCCACTTCAACAGCGGGGATATTGTCCTTAGCAAAGAGGTACAATTGTACAGATGTAGAGTCTGTATTTGGTCCTGAAATGGGCGTTGTAAACTAGCTCTAGTTTCCAGATGTTTTATCATTCCCCAATGCCATCACATGGTCATTTGCCATAAGCAGCTGCAGAAGAAGTTCCACTCTGCTTCCACACCAAAGTCTTCCAAGTGGAGGCATTGGTTCTGCCTCTGGGAACACATTTATTTTTTTGAACTTGTTCTGCAATGTCTCCTCAGCCTCTTTCACCTTAAAGGAAGCATATTTGTTGACTTATTTTCTTTTTTCTAATAGGAGACTCCCTCAATGCTGCTAGAACCTGATTAACTTCCTCCGTCAGAATGTAGAATCGGTTTGTTCCGGAATGGGAAGCGTCTTATCCCCACATGGTGGCTGTTCTCTGGGTAACAAGACAATGCTTTCGCACAGGGGAATACGCAGCTTCTGGCCATAAACAAAACCAAGTGCCCCGTGCTGTTCTAGCCGCTCTTTCTGCATTTGGTGCACCGTTGTCCAACAGGTTTTTGAAATGGGTCACAGCAAGACTTGATATGTGCAGCAGCAAGAAAGTTACTTGATGTGAAGCCATTTAGATTTATAGACATCCCAGAAAGAGGAACAATTTTATATTGTTTTGATATACTAATGAAATAATGCATCGTCCAATGTTTTATTATAAATGTGGCGTTATGACAGTAACTACCAACAAAATAAATAAGAACAATAAATAACGCCTCTTCACGTTTGTTAGTAATTAAATAATGCCTTTATCTAAATTAAAAAGTCGATATAAATTCTTTCTTTTCCGTTTTTTTTTTATTCTTCATGTTGAAAACACACAAAAGCAAGCACTCTCTTGAACAGCAACTCAAGAAGTGATTATCATGCCTCACGAGCAGCACACTCTCATGGGTTTTATAGAAGAGGAGAAACCACCTCATCGCATCACCGCTCAGCCCATTATTGAGTTCACCTGTCCAGTTTAACGAGGAACGGACGTGTCAATAATGCATTTCTTGAGGTGTCCCAATCCCTGCTTTTCAACATTAAGGATTCTTGTGTTAGAGATTGACCTACCCACCATATACTCAAGTCTGCTCTCAACCGATTGAGGGCACAACATGAAAACATCAGATGTAGTAAAGTGTGTACCCTGTAACATATTTAACAAATCAGAATTTACACCTTTTTGTTTTTTCTAATTAAGGTTTAAAGACACACAAAAAAATCACCAAATTTGCATATTTATTTTGGACTGAAAGTATGAAAATTGTGGATAACTGTTTGTACGCTTTCCGATAATAAGAGAACCACACAGTTATGTTTATTTTTGAAGATATACGTGTCTAGGGGGTCCAATATGGGTCAACTTTGAGGACCCCCGTCTCCTGAATGGTTGGTCATTCTAGTTAATCAAACCACATTATAACACTCTCTCGTAGGTTAACATGTATTTAAACAATTCATTCAAATCTAAAAGGACGAGATCAAGAAAGTGATTGATTTCTGGTGGAATGCCCCTGGTTTGTGTCCCATATTCATTGTTGTGGTCTTAAATGAGGCACCTATAGAGACAAAAATGCCCCAAAATGGGAACTTTGATTTCAAGTATTTAAAAAAGTATTTGTATTCCCAATCTCAACTATGGATCAAACATATTTCCTCAATAGAAAAATTATTTGTGGAAAATTTTAGACATCAAGGGAATTGTGCATCCAAATTCACACGGAATGTCCCCAAACACTAATTTGGGAATCTTACATGCAAGGCACACAGCAGAAAATGTTCAGAGACATGCCAGTTTGGCAGCTTGTGGGGCTGCCAGTCGAGAAACATGCCAGTTTGGCAGCTCGTGGGGCTGCCAGTCGAGAGACATGCCAGCTTCACAGCCCATTTCCCTCGAGTGAAAGAGTTTCTGAGACATGCTTTAAGCCCACACCTAACTTTAAATGAAGCAGTGTGTCAAAGCTCTGACCTGTTCCACTGCAATAATCTCCCAATGCAGGGGATTTTCTGTGGTCTACAGGTCAATACCATTCATTTATGTGAGATATCCTTCCATTGGACTTATATTTATCTAAATTATATTTAGTGTTGCATTGCACTTTGCAGTTTTTGATATTGGATGCAATGGCAAGCTTTGTCAGGAGAGGGTAACAGGAAATGGAAGACATATTTCATCAGTACAGTGTCACGCTCATTAATCCCCCTGAGGTGTTACTGGCTCTCCCTCAGGCTGAAACGGAAAATGCACAGAGAATGCACTGCCTCAAACCAGCCACACAAACTGAAATCTAACCGTGTGCAGCCTGGCAACCCTCCCAACAGCACAAGCTCTCCGATGCTAACATACACACACTCACTGACTCAGAAGCATGAAAGTGCTTTCAAATAGAATAGACTCTGCCACTGTCAATAACAAGAGAAAGAAGCACTTATTCACATTGTTGAAACGAGTTTTGTACCCTGTGGTCTGATTCTGCCATAGCACCAGACGTTTACGATGCCGACATGACATCCCCTGTCTGCCTCTACACTACTCTGCCACTCAGCAGTAGATCTGACAGCTTTACCACTATTCTGTTGACATTCTGTGGACCACAAAGCTTCAAAGGAAACTCAGCCAAAAATCATTATTTAAAAAGTTGATCCTCACCTTATGAATAATTTATCCACCTCATTTCTAATGCATCACACATGCTACTTTAGCCCGTAACACAGAAAATGAATAGACTATGATGTAATTCTGGTCCTCCCCTTTACACCTGTTGTAGAGAACGGTTTTAGACTTTCAGTTGATTGTAGTTCAGAACATATCTAAAACAAAACTCCATGCCTTCAGTTATCTTCAATATGAGGATTGTGAATTTTTAAATCTAGATGGTATATAGATTTTTCACCATTAAATAGCATTCTTCAATTCAAGTGAATGGAGATGTACATTCATTAATTTTGTAAGAGGAGGAGTTATATCCCAATGACATAATCCCTTTGTGTTTTTTTGCAGATACAAAACATTTGGTTTTGACAAAAAAAAATTATACAGGTCACATAAATTCATCTGAGAGTAGAAGAGCATGCAAGGTAATGTTTATGTGGTTCTCCTTCAATTTGCCACCTGCTAACAAAGGGGAAATAACAAAAGTGACAATGAAGCCTCACCTTGTTTCCACTAGTCTCAGATCCTCTGTGCTTGAAATGCACGCATTTCTATCCCTTGCCAACCAGATAGAGAATAGAATCTTTTTGCAGACAGAATAATTTTTTTTTTTCATTTTCTACCACAACTAACAGGGCCCAGTCAGTGCTCACTGCATGGGTGAATTTGCTCACAATTCTTTCAATTGTAAAAAGCTATTGTCGCTTTATACCAGACATTTACTTTTGTTTCGAACACACGGCCGTTATCTGACACTGTTGAGAAACAGCAGGGGGAGAGAGACAGAGGGAGGGGAGCAAGGGGAGCAAGGGGGTCTGTAAGCGTGTCATATTTCAGGGAAGGAATGGCCCAGAAACACTGGGGGGGGGGTTCGACGATAAAGACCAGCTCACCCTGGTTTCGGCATTTTAGCTTCATCTCACGACAACATCTAATTTCAGCATCCTCCAGAGAAGCACTGTGACAGAAGGAAGTGCATTAACGGTGAAAAACCGCAATCTGCCAATAACAAAGCGGCGGGAAAACAAGGAAAAGCTGAAGAAACCTTAAGGCTAGAGCACAACATTTTTCCTTCATTTCCCTCAATATGGAGTGTTTCCCGAACCTAAAAAGATTTATACCTGACGCACTGACCTCCTATAGACATCTCCAATGCATAGCACAGACAGAAAATGTTTCTCATCATGAGGAATTCTGCAGAATTTGAGAAAAAGACGAGAGCACTACACCAAGTCATTTGAGACCACCTCATAAAAACAACTTTCCTGGCATTAGCAGGGACTCCACATATTGCTTAATTTAACAAAAACTCAAGCAAAAGGATCACCTTTTGCAGTTTTGCCATGAAGAAGGTATAATAAAAGCTAGTTCACAAAATCCTATATTTCCCATCACAAACATGCCGTTAAACTAACTTCGCTCTAAATTGTATAGGCCGTTGGGAAAATACAGTATTTCAATATTAAGATATTATGGGTAGACAAGGGGTAAATATAAAAGGCAGTGTTCCCAATGAACACTTTTCAACCATAACTAACCGTCTCATTCTTCCTCATTCAGGAAACTGCTGATGTTGGTTACGTGTAAGACTCATGTGTCAATCCATGATTCAGACATTGTGGCCTGTGAGGCAAAGTTATGCCCAGTGTGAGGGTACCAGCAAAGTGTCCTGTGACAACACATTTCATACAAAAAAACTACACCTCTACCTGAAACAGACATACAAAGAGAAACCACACACACACACCTCAGTTCTGTGAAGAAAATGCTTTGCATATGAATTTGTTATCCGTGACATATATGGCATTTTGTGTCATCCAATTTTTAAAAGACACAAGCAAACATTCTAGGCGCACCGTTGGAAATGACACAGGCCTATACAACACGGGGTCTCTGGGCAGGCCTTCATCCACAGAACAGCTCTCCTTTGCAATGCAGTTTTCAAGTTAGGGACCTATTAATAACTGCAAATGAACCAGACATCAACAAATCACACGCTGGAATATGCACCAGAGAGCTATTTTTGGTGCATATTCCAGTGTGTGAAATTATCCATTTCATATATCAACATATCATTTTAAATATAATAATTTCACAAATTGTTTTAACATGGCTGTCAGTGCCAAAGCTCGTTATTACACAGTCATGGTAACTCACTCATAAAATGTATCCAGACCTTTGTATAAAAATTAATCTGGCCAACTCACTCCCACAGGTCTACCATCACTGCAGCTTAACTTGAGAGGGGAGCAGGAAATGGATCTGATGCCTATGATAAATATCTGTACCTGAGACTGGCATCATATGTTCAATAAATCTGCCAAAGAGAATCCCCACAGAGTGAGACCACAGATCTCATCCTCTTCATCCTTTTATACATTCAGCTAATTTAATTTGCCCATTAGTAAGAGTACCCCAGCCCAGCATGACATCACCACTACCACCAGGGACGAACTGTAGAGAGCGCAATAAATGGTCGACTCCTGGTCTGCAGTCAACAGGTCAGATCAGGTCCAAATCCTGTCTCCAGGTACAGTCAGACCGATTTCAATCATATGGGCCGACTCTGTCACGTTCATATCCTGGTCTGGTTAGCCAGCATTTCTCAACAATAGTGAAATTTTCTATTTCAACATTCAGAAAGTGTTTTCCTCTGAATTACCTCGGTTAGTTTTCTTTTTTAATTTTTAAAATTTAAAATAGGTACCTTGGATGTTCCCTGCAATATATCACTGACCCAATTTACACTTTGGATTTATGGGATTTTTAAATCACAATGCTATCATTGTGCCACTTCCACAAGCTTATCTAAAAAGGAAGGCATCAGTGGACATATCTTATGGCATGTCAATTACATTTTCTTTGTGTTTTGTTTGTGTTCAGCAAAGCTAAAGGGCTGTGAAAGGAAGTTAATTCAGTGTAAGTCGCAAAAAAACACATATATTTCAAACAAACTGCGTTCTTAGACCTGGTGTGACCGTCGGAGCACGCGTGTGGGAATTCTGAGAGTACTACAGCCATAAATCTGGCAGAGGCAGCTGCGCGCTATAAGATAGCCAACACCGTTAAGACCTTTGTAAATACGCACACTAGGGCATGCCATTAAAAAAAACAAAGTAACCTACAGGTATGACACTGACAAGCAGGGCCTGGTGCAAGAAGTAGAAGCTTCAAGGAAGTGGAGGAGTGGAGACTGAATGAGTCATTCAATAATAACCACAGGTCATTAGGTTTAATCTTTAGCTAGTTATATGTAGCATATTCTGCTCAGGCAGCTAGGCTGAAACTAAAATACTTTTAAGACTACTTCCTTCCGAGCGTCGTGACATGTGATTACACCACAAAAGCGAATTGTGTAAAATGCTGGCGCACTGCATTTCTTTTGGTTAAGTAGCCTACAATTGGCTAATCACGTCTATTTTTTCTGATAGCTAGTCTGTCTAACGACTTCCATTTCTTAAAGGTCGCTTACTGTAGCCTACCTAGCTTACTGCAAGGAGATGAACACACGAAGGGTTATGTTAGCTAGTCAATTCCAGAAATTAGTTACAATTTCAACCCAAGGTTCAGCCGGTAAGCGTCAAATTGCACGAACCTATTTGGCCTGCTGTGCACGAAGATGCCAATATATTTTGCGTTATTAATTTAATGTCAATTTCGCTGGTCAGCATTCCCTTCATCTGCAACCTCGCTCAATAGAAACTTAGCCAATGCAAAACAGACATCTAGATCGGTTCGTTAGAGGTTTGGTCATTAAGCTATAACGTAAAGTGACATGAAATGCGTCTCGCCTTGTTAAATAGCTTGCTACGGCTAGCTAACAAGCTATAAAGATTGTATTAAAAAAATAACAACAATAATCTTACCGTATATCATGGCCAACCCAGTCTCGTGCAAAAAACGGACTCTTCTGTGTTTGAAAAGCCAGATGGTAAGAATGGTTAATGTCAGTAGTAAAATGAATGTCAGTAAATTCACGCTGTCCTGTCTATGACTTTCCTCAGCCTCCTTCTCGGTGGCAAGTTCCTCTATACCGCTGTCCTCGGCGTTCATCTCACAAACCTGAGATATCAAGTACATTAAAATGGGGAACACCGTATTCCTTCCGAAGAGATGGAACCTCCAAGACTTTGGCTTGTCGGCGAGTTCCATGGTGCAAGATGCTGGTCGCAATCAGACTGTCTCCTCTGGTCCGTAGAACTGCGTAGGGGACAGGAGGCAAGATAGACTATCTAGAACCGTGAACCCTTTGCCTGCAGCCTGCTCAACCTTTTAAAGACACACTGCGCCGTTTTGTGGACGCACTGCAGCTAGAAATTGTAGTGCCCCCAAGATAAAGAACACATCGACTGGCAACTAAAGTATAGTTTTAAGGTCCACTGAATAAAAACAAATGATTTTCCCTCCCATTATTTTTTTTATTAAAACTGGTGACACTGGGAGACATATGTTTACATTGTATAGAATATGCATTGTTTAATATTGTAATGTTTGTGTACGTCTCACGTTTGTAACATAGTAAACAACATTCAGTACTGTTTTCTCTTGTGGGGTTAGAACATTAAAAGAGATTTATAATAACCGTTTTAGCCACATGCTCTTCCTCTCGCATGCTTCAATGTTATAGGTTACTTATATTGGATAAGATTATCCTAAAATGAAGAAAAAAAACATACTTATGAACAAAAATACTCGAGTATGAGTATTTAGATTTAACCCTTCAACTTTTTGAACAGATATAACAATTGCCATGGTTTGCAGTCTGCATTTAAGGTGAAAAGGCATATGAGCTTTACATACATTTCTGTAAAATAATTTGGGTTTTTGTAAGAAACTAAAGAAACCATGACTGTTTACCCAAGTTTCATCCCCTTCTTATCAAAGATGAGGATATATTTTTCTTTGCTGCATCAGCAGTTGAGGCTATGGCATTGAAGCACAAGTTATCACAAAAAACTGGAGAACTGGTGCCCTTGGAGATGTCACAAAGGTTGGATAAGGTGACTGAAAAATATGGTTACTTATGAGGAAAAACATGAGCTGTGACTAGGATCTAACACAATGATATGTGTGTGCATGCATGTGTAAAAAGAAGATCTATGAACCTTGCCTATATATAATAACAGTAGCTTACATAAAACCACACATAAATAGATCCTCAACAGCCCAACATTGATTTTTCCTGTACTTTTGCTTTCATTGATAAATTAAGATTTTTGCAGTGCAGTGGTTTTAACTATGTGCTCCCTGCTGCCTGCAGTTCTATAATCTGTAGTCAGCAGAGTACAAGACAAAGCATAAACGATTATCTCCATGCAGCTGTGCAAAGTAAAACAACAACAAAAACCTAGCACTTCTGTGCCCTCTACACCTCAGTTTAGATTCAACACAATAATTCCTAGAGGCTGTGAATTAGAATCAGTCATCTACAGAATAGCTATTTTTTAAACAAGGGGAGGAGATTGATTCAGTCTGGTAAACTAGTCCATCGTGCTGGACAATGGGAAACTGGGGGTCCTTAGTGCTTCTAATGGCCACACGGCTGCATGAGTCAATCCATCAGATCTTCGTTTTCCCTGATCAGAGCACATGCTGAACCTCCCACAGAAAATTACACCCCACAACTGACGGCGCACCATCAATCCAGCACAGCTTCACTGCAAAGCCTAGCTCCGACAGCGACACCAGCCCAGAGACAGATACAGCAGGGGTTGTTTCCAATTTTTTTTGCACCAATCCTGAGCCTCAGTGGGACCACAAATATGCTGCGTTTCATTAATGTAATGTTGCCGGAACACGGTTTAAGTGTCACATTAACAAGATGATATCAGCGATGTGAATGAATTGGTTGAAACCTGGATGTGCAAGTTCTGCTAAAACAGCTTATTTTTGTTTTCCGTTTTGAATCGCAGTAACAACTGAAAGGGGGATATGCCAGACATTTGGTTTATTATTATAGTTGATTAGAGTAGCCTACAGCATGATCAACTCACAAGTCTAATAACATTACTTGGAACCCGGTTCAGAAATATACAATCCATGAATAGAAAACCAGCACTCTCAAATAGATTATTTTATTGCCAGCATGCAAAATAAGTATGGACGTTTCAGCTATCCAGCCTTTATCAGCATTGAACAAACAATGATTCCAGGTGCCATCTATAGTCTTAATAGCAGGTAGTCATGTGACTTAATTGTTTCCAGCTTTTTCTCATTAACACAATAAAACAAAAATAACTAAATACAATGCATGAAGATTAGCACATCACAATATATGCAGTAGAAAAACAACAGAACAGTTATTCTGTTATTTTGGAAAACTGTATATTGTTATATGCTTCTCTTTTTGCATTGTCATTATGCTTTAGTTTATTTATTTATTGTGTTTATTAAAAAAACTGGAACAAATCTTACTGTTTTTTTTACCACAATTGTGGTAATTTATCCGTGAGCCACATGTTTCGAAGGAAAGCCCTGGGTTTGCACAGAGGTATGATACCCATGTGTCCTGTGCAGTGGGGTCGCTTCATGAACGTGGTTGGGAAGATAACTGGACGTTCCAAATTAGGGTGGAAATTGGACATACACAGCCTTGCGCTGGGCGCCAAATTATTAGGAAAGAAAATGGTAATTTATTTGCTGCGAAATATGGCAGCCTTTAGTAACAACCTTACCCTCAGTGACCCTTAAAGATTTAACACTGGTATGGGTATTTGTCTTTTTCAAATCAATGTGAATGCACAGAAAATATGAGTCGTCAGACTAACTTGAAATGTGGAGCATTTTGCTACAATATTTCATAATTAATCATCTCACCTCAAACAATCGCTTGGTTTGCCTCTTCCCTGAGGAAGCCCTGTGTGGTCTAAAGTTAACATTGTCTTTGTAATTTCACAGTAAAAAAATCACATTCTAAAGCAACAGCACAGTGCAGTTTTCTCATTATTGTTTACTCTGTCTTTACCTTGCACCTGTCGTTATTGTGGGTGTGTGTATCCGTATACTCTACTTTTAGTTTTATGTTCCTCAGACGTGACAAGAAATGTAATGTAAGAAAAGCAGTGTGAAGTTGCGCCCTCTAGTGTTGGCACTATCAAACAAAAATTTAAATATGTGAAATTGCGGCTTCTTCTTTCAAGCGTCAATGCAGCAAACCCTAAATGACTGGTTTAGGGTTTGTGCTATGCCATGTAGCCTATATTCTAAATACCGATACGAGGAGAAACTGATTCTCTATCCAGTAAGATAATCCCGGGAAAAACTGTCTTCTGTAAATCATATAACCACGTTTTCTGAAGTACTTTTTTTTCTGCAGGATTCGCGCAATATTTAACCTATAGCTAGCTACCAAATACAGATGGTTATAGGTCTCGTCACAGACAATGGTAGGCCTGAAATGAAGAATAACTTTGCATTTTATGTCATCTGTTTAATAATACATTGCGAATGACTAAAATAATGCACCACACTCGTAGCTGAAGTCGATTTTATTATTTTCCAGAGCAGCCTTTCTAGAAATTTAGATTGAATTTCTCTTTAATTTATTATTTGATAGGCTATACCATTTTATCTCAATTCGTCAGCATACGACTGTGATCTGTATCTGCAGCACATTACAAAGGCTAAAATTAGATTTTTTTGCCCAAACAAATTTTCATGAAGCGACATTTTATTGGCTGCTATGCATAGCCTACGAGTCCACGGGTAAACAGGCCTATGGGTAAGGTCATCCCATTTTCTCCAAAGCAGTTTCCTCACCTACATTCGGTTATCGCTCAGCATGATCTCAGTTGAGATTTCTTTGGTCATATTAGACAATTATCACATTAACCTCTCAAGTCATCCGTGTTGATCACTTAACGACGATTGACAGCAGTGTTGCCACACGTGCTGCATCAGTGTAGTTATGAGAACCGCAGACAGTAGCATATGTATTGTGTTGAGCTATCTGTGGAAAGTAGCACATAAAATACATATAAAAGGCGCATTTATATCACATGCACAAAATGATTAATATGAGGCTATTCCTTCTAATGGTTTGCAGCAGGTTTAGACTATATTTCAAATTCACTCAATTCAAATAGCTGAACTGAAATTAAACAAAAATCTTATATTTCTCATTGGTGGGCGATGCTTAGTGTAAACTTTCCCATGAATAGCCTACTGTCTCTGAACTCCCCCAGTGGCAGTGAAGTGCTGTTTTCTTGTGAAACAGTTCTTCTTGGAATCAAATCTTTAAGAAGATTTGTCATGTGAAGCGCAGACTTGCTTGGGGTCAAACCCCTAACAGCCTAAAATAATTGTGCGCTCGGTATTGTAGCCATAGATCTATATCTATGGTTGTAGCCATGTTGTCAGTTTTTCCACATTATATTGCTCTCAAACGAGCGGATAAATCAAACGAGGTTTGCCATGCAGTTTAGCAGTTAATTCAGATAAGATTGGTCACAACTGCTTCAAATGATTCCCCAAATTCCCCTATCCTCAATTCACTCCCATCCATTTTCTATACTTCCCCAAATCCATAGGCTACTTGCTTTTACCGCCAGTACACATTTTTACACAGAAACAATTCCCCTGCGAATTCTTTCCAAAACCCTCCATTTAGGGTAAATCCCCAAATGTGTTGGTAACTAGGTCTACATAAAAATTTCCACAGCCCACCTCCAAACAAATGCTACGTAGTTAGCACATTCACGCTGAATAAGTACATTGGTGTATTTTAATGCTACGATTATTGGTGGGGTAATACAATAAAATTGACTACAATGTTAAAATAAAAGCATCACCATTGCATTTGTATTTAGGCCTACGGTGCGCATCTTGGGCGCAGGCTAGTACGATACGATAGTCCTCTGGAGTCACGCTTTTTTCTTCTTTCTTTTTGCTTATTATATATCTAGCGAGCTGATTCGCTGTTTCTAAGTAACGAATTGCTAAGTAACGAATTGCTAAGTATTGATTGGCTGTCTCAATAGGCAAGGAAACGGGAAGCACAGTAGTACACAGGTTGTGCGTGTCCCAGGGCCAGGCAAGCACACAAGCGGGGGAAATAGATCAACAAAATAGAAAACTAGCTCGCTAGCTAACTGCAGGCGACTAACTGGTTCGGTAAAAGGTTGCGTACGTAAAGTGGTCATAATCATGGGCTGCTTCTTTTCCAAGAAATCTAAAAGAAAATCCGAAAAGGAGCCAACGTCGACTGGAGCAGAAAACACGACCAATAACAATGCCGAAGCGGAACCAAAGAAATACAGCTGGGACAAGCGGGAGAAGGTAAGTTGGCTAGAGTCGGAGACAGAAACACTAGATTATATATATATATATATTTTGCGTTAATAGCTTAGAGAGCATAACTAACTATTACTTAATATGTGGCTAGCATTTTAGCCACCGTTTGACAGCGCCTGTCAAACGATTAGCTGATTACCATATTGGCAAGAGATCATTAGCATAGCCATCCCGTGTACAAAGTACCTAACGTTAGCTAGCTTGCTATAGTAGCATTAGATGGCACCAAGTCCGTCAGTACGCAGCGCTGTGACGTTATCTGTAAAAAATTGAATGTAAGTTTTTTTTTCTATGCCACTTCGCTTTGCTTTCGACTTACCTAGCATAAAACATGTCTAGCTAACGTTACCTTGTTAGACTGTAAATTACTTATACGTGAGGCTGTGGACTCGTGTAGTGAAGAGTAGCCTACTGGCCTTCGTAAAATGCCTGGTGATTATTTTAAGTTAGTGTGGGCGTCTTCAGCATTAGACAACATCAACGATACTAACCAAATGCATTATGCTTTCGTGCTCAAATCTAATTCTTGCCACACCCAAATTAATATTTGTCACAACTGAGCTTTGAGGTACTGGGTCTTTGTAAATACTGAAGGAAAAAAGTAAATAAATACTGAATTCAGTCTTAGTTCAGTGGTACGACGTGTAACGTTATAGATGCATCTTGTTACAGTTCTCGCGGTAGTGGCTGACCGTACGTGTTTAGACGTACCTTGTCAGTAGTGTAAATTATTTCTTACACCAAATTCTTGACTACGGTCAAGAAAGTCGTTGCGTCAAAATGGGGAAATGCTATGTTAACTGACTAAGGGATCATCTGCCAAGATTCTACATGTAAAATTCTTAAGACTGCTGGAGCTAAGTGTAGATGTGAAATCCAGGTTGCTTTCAGCTACTGTATGACACTGCAATTGTCCCATAGCTCAGTCTGGATTCATCGACTTGGTGTAGCAGCCCCCTTCTATTTTGTTATTCTTATGTGCATTCAGTGAGAGGTCCCATGGGACTGTGTGGGGAAGCGTACCATGTAATATGGCCAACCTGAATAATGCTAGCATGAGCTTTGCAGGTTAAAGGGAAACTTAATTCTAATTCAATGTTATTGCATTGTACTCATACTGTTGGAGGGGTAATAAACTCAAGCCTTTTGTTTTTGATCCTTCAGGTTGATCCAAATGACTATATACTGAAAGGAGCCAAGGATGCCACGATTGGCCGCTTGCCTGGCAAATTGAACGGCCAGCAGCTGGTCATCCAGGACTGCGAGAACTGTGACATCTATGTCTTCGACCACTCGGCCACCATCTCCATAGACGACTGCGTGAACTGCCGAGTGGTTCTGGGGCCGGTCAAGGGCAGCGTGTTTATCCGTGACTGCAAGGACATAAAGTGTGTGGTAGCGTGCCAGCAGTTCCGCACCCGCGACTGCAAGAAGGCGGAGGTGTTCCTGTGCTGCGCTACGCAGCCAATCATCGAGTCCTCCACGGGCATGAAGTTCGGCTGCTACCAGTACTACTACCCGGAGCTGGCCTTCCACTTCAAGGACGCCGGCCTAAGCATCTTCAACAACAACTGGAGCAACGTCCATGACTTCACTCCTGTGTTCGGTGAGACCAACTGGAGCCTGCTGCCCGAGGACGCCGCGGTTCTGGACTACGTGCCGGCGCCGGACGCGGAGTCAGAGTTCAAAGGCATTAGGACCTCAGCGGACGCCGGGCGGAGTATCATCCCACTGACCCGCGGCGGGAGACTCAAGAAGAGCGACGAGTCCTGCCTGTTTGTGTTCTTCTCTGGGGACTACACCACTGCCAACGCCCGCAAACTCATCGATGAGGTGAGCAAAGAGGAGGGGCCATTGGGTTTGGAAATAGACATGCCCAATCTGAGAATACCCTTACACTGGATATGTATATTACTGTGTGTCTGTGTACATTAATACTAATCATAATGACTGTCATTTATAAAGCCTAGTGCCTTTCATATCATGATCTCAGGACTTTGTACAAATACCCATACCTAGGATGATACATTTTTACTGAGCAGTCGAAATGATTGAAATCATGCTTTTTAAATTATTTCGTCAGACTTCCCCATCCTATGGAAATGTAGTCTAATTTCTTACTATTCAGCCAAGTGGCTGTTGTTTTAAGAGACTCGTGTCATTTTGGGGCCACCTTAAAAATTTTGACAGAGGGGAGTGGAAACAAAAACTGTCGTGCTGCAGCACATGGACTATCTGATCCCATCTGATGTAGTAGCCTAAGTGTAACTTACAATGAACTCTCAGACTCAACTGAAAATCATTGCTTTCAGTAATACGATATTGATCTGTTTGCAACTGGACAGTTGCAGAGAGGACAGCGAATCATTTATGTCAGAGAAATGAAGTGTTGTCCGTTTTCCGTTCGCTCTTTCTGCACTGTGACACTTCCTGTGACTTTTGGTGATACAGAAATAAACTGAACCAAAATGGGGAACTCCAGATTAATGATGAAGTGTCATTAGTGCATGCTTGTGAGGACATTCAACTCTCTGCTTCTTATCTCTTTAATGATGTCATTCAGCAACTCGAGTCTATGTACTGTGTATTTTCTGCCTTTAGTATTAAAAATAAACTTTAAAAAAATAACATTTCAGCTGCGTGCAACACACACACAAGCAAATACTGGTCCTTGTGGGGAATTCAGGTTGGCAGTACTGCCCAGGCAATAAACTACACAATTCCCCAAATATCTGCAACTTCAGTTCTCTTATAACTTAGTTTTGTGCTTTATTTCCTTTTTTTTAACAGCCATTTTGCAGACAGGTCTTACTTAGTGATTAACACAGCTTACATTTTTTAAACATAGTCAGTTTAATACAGTTTGATATTGAGTGAAGCAATTCAGGTTAAGTACCTTGCTCAAGGGTACAACAGAAATATCTTACCAGGAATTTAACCTGTACTCTCTGAGTTTTAAAAAGAAAGAGTGCTTATATGCATTCAAAATTTATTATTTTAGTTTATTTCTCCCAATTTGGATTGCCCAACTGTATGCGTAAGCTGGCCTTACTGCTGAAACCTTCTCTGTCAATTCGGGAGAATACAGGCAAGCACATGCTGCTGTAGGCTGCTGCTTTCACAGCGCTAGTTATGTGCATCTGTGCTCGATGACCAGCAGTCAACCCACCGACCGAATCACTCCTTCCCTGGGTGACCCTACAGCCAGTTCTGCGCTGCACTGTGGGGCTGGCAGCCACAGTGGTTGGTACATTCAGACGTTGGCATTTCTTATATCCAGCTCCTTTTATGCCCCTCCCTGGTACCGATGCTGACCCCAGTTTGTTTCAGCTGCAGAGTTAAGGAGCTTTGCTGAGCCTCTTATTGGGGACCCCACTGTATATGACCCAGCTTAAAGCTGCTGTATTTACAGGCTGTAGAGGTGTGCCATTCCGTGCTTCTGAGGTGCTGCACTGGGGGTGTTTCTGGTCTGAAATTCGATTTACATCTACACCTTCTTACATACCATCACAGCTAGCTAGCACAAAAAAAACTTGGCAATCATTCAGTTGGCCAGACACCCCTTTTGGCTAGACACCAGCCTCAAAAGCTTGCAGCTAGCATGTTAGAATAGATTGCAACACTGAATTTGACACATTTTTGTGACTGCAGTAGCCTACTGTACAACAAATCACAGACCGTTAAGTACCTTGCAGGTTACGAAACAATTAAACTTGAAAGGACAAATTTTCTAATATCACACAGTGTTATTTCATTAAATGAGGTTTAATATAGGGAAATAGTTTTTCGGACTGCATGGGATATGCTGGATGACAAACTATTTAGGGCTGCAACAATGTATCTTAATTGATCAATTTAATTGCAGAAAATAACTGATCTGAAGATTGACAGGGTGATTAATCGCTACAAATAAGATCATAATTGTTTAGTCAAAGTGTCCATCAATGAGCGAGCACTACTGATCACTTTGGGGAAATTATTGGAATCACGCGGCTGTTGTGGATAAATGGGTTCCCTTCTCTGATAATTATTTGTTTGAACATTTTTGCGGCGGGCGGTCATGTAATAGAATTTACTTCATAATGAAAACTAATGTATGAAATTGTTTGTGAGATTGGATTAGTTGTTAGAGTGATGTACAGATGCATCATTGTGTCAAAAAAAAAATGATTCAGTGTTGTTTAAAAAGACATATAGATTATTTGAATATTTAAAAAACGATACAGTAATCCTCCATAACTATTCTTTTTGCCAAAAATGTTGTCTTTCTGCTTAAGTAGCTGTACAGTTGTACAAGGTCATAGTTTTATATAGACATAGTTTAGCTAGATACTGTCAGGGCTTTGACGGTGTCAGAGTGAGCTAATAAGATGGGGAAATAATTGAGTGCTGCAACAAGTTTTTAAAAGATTGTTGAAACTTGGTGATTAAGGGTATAGCCAGCTCGTTTGTCAGTCATATTTGCAGGAAACATACAATTAAAAGGGTATAAAATAAATAATGCAATGGTGGTTGTTAGCCTACTTATAGATACTCAGTTAGGTAACTGGATCATAGAGCATTGGCTATTATACACAGCATGTTTATAGATTAATTTGGTCAGTCAAGCAAGGACTCACCTTGATAGCACTCGCTGACTTGCTATTTATCAGGTGTAGCAGTTAACACTGGATTGCAGTGCCAGTCATTCCTGTATGTAATCCAATGCAATGTCAGAATGAATACTTTTTTTTCTTTTTTTCTCCAACCTCCATTACAGGCCACGGGGAAAGGATTTCTTCTGATCCAAACCAAAGAGGTTTCAATGAGGCCTGAAGATGTTAACAGAGTATTTCAGGACAATGCCGAAGATCTTACAGAGCTGATAACTAAAGGTATGAAAAATGTTTCCGATTACAATTTACAGAGGACTGAATTTAGTGGTTTCTCCTGTACAAACTTTGACCGATTTACTGGAAGAGGAAAAGAGTTTAGATTTTTTTTTAAATTTAAATCTGGAATGTTTAGATTGAAAAGGGTGCTTTGATAAAGGATCATACTTTTAATTATTAGGGTACTCCTCCAAACTAAATCACTGTTAGAAATGGCAAGAAAAATTATTATTTAATGCGATGCTGCAAATTGAACTATACTTGCAGTTGTTCTCTTGATTAGTACGTGTACTAACAATGTTGAATAATGCATGTACTGTACAGTAGACGCTAAAATAGCTTCTCAGCAGAACATTTGACTCCTTGTTTTAGGTCCAGTCGTAGCTTTGGAGTTGAATGGAGATGGGGTGGTGGAGGCGTGCCGTAACATTGCCGACGAAGTATTCAACGGAACGACGGTAAATCGGACGCTTAAACAAAACTCGTCTGAACATTCCACAATATTCCACGTATTGTATTCTAATCCGTTCTGATGTAATGTGATCGTGCATTTGGCATAACTCTGTGCATTTGAAGCTTGTATGATATGGTAATATTTAATTAATGTGTACTTGTGTTTGTTTGTTCCTTTACCCCTACAGGTTTTTGTTTCAGAAGGCAAAAACACCTCTGGGAGAGATGTGGATAATTTCTTCAATTTTGCAGACATGCAGATGGGACTGTGAAGCTCTTTTCCTCAGGCCGCATTCTGTATTTTATCGCATTAACAGATGGCTAAAGTGAATTGTGTTTTTGGCAGAAATTGGAACTGTGTATAAGGCACACGCGGGCAACAAAACGGTTGCGTTTAAAGAATGTGTACATGCCAGGCAATCTCAGTTTTGTACTTGTTGAATGTATTTTGGAACGATAATGCGTCTGTTCGCAGTTTAGCTTGTAGGTGTTCATACATGTTTAAATACACACTTTTAAGTAGACTGTTGGATACCTTAGAACAGAGCAATTATGTAGAGCACAAATGAACATATAATTACAGATAATTGTTCTGTAAATCAATTTTAGATCGACTTTATTTGGACTACCAGGACAAAATTGTAGAAGTGTCTCAGTTGTGTGTATATATAAATATATTTTTTACACTTTATCATTCCCAGCTATTTTAATGTTTTTAAAGCACTGAAATGTAGGCAAATTATAGTACAGGCAAAAATGTATTTTGATTGAGTATACATGTTCAGTTATCATTTATACAAAAATGTATTGTATTGGTGATGTTTATGTAAAGATTGGTGTAAAATGTGAATTAATTTTAAAATGTATAGCTGCATGTCTTTGCAGCTGTTTTTATTGATTTAAGTTGAATACTCTTTTACTCCAAATTAAGGGAATTGATACCTGCAACAGGTGTTGGCTCCCATCCTTGTAATTATTGATTGTTACATAAGCTTATCCGTCTTTTTCTTTACACCTTGAATCACAGTCCGGAAAACTTTTTCAGATGTCTGCAATTCAATTCTGTTCATACATCCATTGGAAAAGTGTTAAAATACATGGATCACATAGGTACATTTTGTTTAGCAAAAATGTATTCAAGGTATCTAAAATACATTCTAACAACTTAGTAATTTATTAAGTTTAAGAATAGATATGGGGATATTTTCTGAATCACTTTAAAAGGAGCCCTTTAAAAATGTTTTCTTTTTAGATGGCATAAAGACATTCTTCTAGCTTCTGGTAGAACTGTGTCCACAAACGGATTGTTGAAAAACTCTTCATGCTGGAATTTTTTTTATTCAGAGTTTCATTTGTACACTCTCTTTTGTAGAACTGAATGTCAAATAAACCTTTTTTTCAAGGGGTTTCTTATCAAAAACCTGTCTTAATTGTTCCGTGTAAATTATTATCTGGAATTGAAAAAAATATTTTCTAGCATATGTAGGAAATGTAAATGCAATAATGTGGCTGAGCATATTCTTCTTTATGCGGCAGCCTGATTGTCCAATTTGTGTCTGTGACAGTGAGTCATTTTGCTAACGTTACTCCTGTTCGTGTAGGTCCAGTGTTTGTGGCTATTTGAAGCGTGGTGTATTTTTTGTAGGAATCGAATTATGTCAATGTTTAATGTAATGACACTTTCAATTGAAAAACTAAGTTATAAATAAAGTTTATTGAAAATAACCACCCAGGCAGGCAAAAGCAAAATAGCAGAACAGAGTGAGGAGGCGGAGTCTAGGACCCGGAGGTACAGCTAGTACAATAGATCTGTTGTGCTATGGTGGAAGAGATTGCAGCGCAGGGTAAAAGGCAGAGTGGAATGAAAGAGGATAAATTAGGGGAAAACGAACGATAATACTTTGAATCACACGCGTGTTTTTGAGAAGAGTTTTACAACGGCCCATACGCATCCTGATCAGCACCGATCGTTCATTTCTGATCCAAGGTAAGGTTGCTGCATGAACAATACTGCTCGTGTCTTCAGAGGGCTCTATGTGCCAAGGCTAGCCCCAGATGGCTTATCCAGGCAATGGGGCCTGCTTGCCTAGGTCCTGCTCTTCCCTAGAGGGGGATTTCAGTGCTGTATCAAAAAAAAAATGGACGAGAATAGGGTTGCTGGGTGGTTATGTAGTCGTGTGACGATCACGCCCGATATGTGTTGATATAGGCACTGAGTAAGCTAACTAGCTATTGCTAATGTGGAGTGCTTGAGGAAGTGTTATTTTGCCATGAGTGGAGGTGGCGCCCTTGTTTGATTTCAGCCACATTGTGTCGTGTTCACCGTCATGCAGCAGGGAGAAAAGAGTTTGGCGCCAAGGCCAACAGTAAATCCCTTGAGAGAAAGGGAAGCTTCTGTAATGGTGGACCCGGTCGCTTGCCGTATTTCAAGGATTACCAACCCATTTGTTATTACATTTTCCCATTGATAGGCGGACACTATTATTGCTGGTCAGCCGCCACACATAACCGATAGCGGTGTGTTTCTTCAGTATCAAAGCCGTATCTAGCCAGTATGCTAGCTCTTCGTGGGACCGAAATGGCTAGCACTGTAGCAGATAGCTAGCTAGCTGTGGTGAGGCGTGCCACCATAAAACAGTGGCAAACATCCTACTAGATTTCCCGGTCCTGTTTTATTTGCTGGTCCCTCTCTGTGTGGTTTTAAGAACTTGTAGCTTGCTAACTTAATGCCCAGTTGTCATTGTGAATTGTGAAGTGTTTCCGAACTGCATGTAAACATGTGAGATTTTGTCCTCCTTTTCGACAAGCAGTCTTACCTGCAATGTCCTTTTCAATTGCTAACCAGTTAGCTTTCCGAAAATGCTCATGGCAGTTGACTGTAGAAAGAATGTCAGTTAGTGCTCGCTGGTTAGTAAAAGCATAACATGCAGGTCATCAATCTAATTTGCTAACAGTCGGTGGCTAAACAGCTAGCTAGCTCACACAAGTTTGCAGTGTGCTACGTTACTTGAAAGCACCGTACACAACATCTAGTAGTAATGCAAGTAGAATGCATGTCTAACGTTACTTTGCTGACTATAAATTATGCATTGTTTCAATTCAGGAGACTTATCATTCATCCAAAATATAAAATGTTAATTCGTATAAAGGGAGTTTCCCAAAGTATTGCCTGCAACTAACGAAGACCACTGAAAGAGGGTGTAATTTAATACATCTTTTTGTTGTAATGGGTGGCTATAAAGGGTTTTCTCCCAAGAACTAAGCTTTATTCCCTAACAGAATACACACCCCCCCCCCTTCTTTGGAACCCAGCTTTGAGGTCACAGCATGGGGGAGAACAGGTCATTTCCCCCCTTTTTATCTAACAGTTCAGCTCAAACTTGGAATGCAACTCTAGCTGGCTACCTTTCTATTAACGGAATGCATTGCCTCCTTCCTCCCTTTGATTACGATTGTACTGTTGTAACATACTTGTCAGTATTTATTAAGCTTTGTTTGTAGAAGAGTTATTATTATTTTTTTGGGGGGGGGGAGAGAAGTATTTTTTACATTTATTTTTTGCTAGTCAGGTCTGTTGAAAAGTAAATGGCTGAAGCAAATCTCTCCCTGGACTGAGGCTTCCTTGTCCAACCACTTTCCACCCTGAGTCCCCCAGGCAGATCTCTGTGAGGCATGCTGGGTACTGCCTGCTTTTTAGGAGGCTTAAAAAAAATCTGCACATCTACCCCAGTAATTGACTGTTGCTCTTGCCTGCAGGCAGATAGCGAAGCTCTTTGCATTACCTAAATCCACAGTTCAGCCATCGGGTGGTTCAGACAGGATGGGATTCATGGTTGTCCTGCTGTCGTGTTTATTTGGGTGCAGATGCCACATGAAATCCCACTGGCCCAGGGCTCACCTTGTTAATTTGAGGGAGTATGTGACAGTGGTGATCACAGTTGATGGAATGCCTGCTATGACCCTGTGCTGCATGAAAACATCAGCAGTTGGCCCAAAGCAAGCAAATGATAGCATTTTGCAAATGTTATGAATTATATATTCTTCTTGTTTCCCCTCTCCTTTTTGGAAGGCTTTGTACACTTGAAAACATATCAGGACAAAGTATGTGCGTGTGAACAAATGCCCCCAGAAAGCAGGCTAATTTTACAAAAAACAAGTAGCTATTCATAAGGAGGAGCGGGTTCTCGTTTCTGCCTGAGAAACCCATGGTGGACGGCGCATTCCATCCTTCAAGGTCTATTTTTGGCAGGTTAAGCTCAGATACAGTGGCTGTGAGTTCGTAAGGGGGCTAAAAATTTAGATGTTTTATAACTGGGCAGAGTGCATTTTAAATTGATACACCTTCATCTGATGGAGTAAACAAATGCACTTTTTAGAGGAATTCCCATCCTTATCACAAAAGGTTTAAGGAACCCAGCTTGCCTTCACCCATAGGTCTATAAGGGATGTATTCAAAGTTAAAGGCACACTCAACATAGTTGTTGTTGTTAGAACATAATATTGTATAGCTACCTGGCCCCAATATGAGTTGTAATATTCACGCTCATCTTCATGACTTGCTCCAGTGGTCAGCAACTGGCCAACGGAGAATGACGTTTTTTTTCTCTCTCTCCATTCACTCCCATTGCATGGTGAAACAGGTCTCAAAAGTACACTTTTACCACATAAACTAATGCAAACAACGTGGATCATGCTGATATTTTCTTCCCAATTTGGATTTCCCAGTCAAATCTGATGCTGCAGTTTCCACAGCAGTGGGAGAGTGTAGACAAACTACACTGAAGCACGTGAGGTTGCCAGCTGTGTTTTTTTACACCACAGCTCACAAGCTTGCACAGACATGAGTTGGAAGAAGACGCTTCACATGCAAGTGGACAGTGGCTACCCAATCAACCAGTGGGGGTCACTAGAGAGCAATAAAATGCTGATGGTGGGGCCCATTTTTGGATTAAACAGTGCTTTAACAGGATGAGCTACCCAGCAGCACTTGGAGTCATTCTACCATGTTAACATGAGATAAGAGATGGGCTCTGATATATAGGATATGTCTGATTTTGCCACAGTCAAGATAATTTTCTTTAATTTCCCTGGGGTTTTGCTGTGTTTAATATTAAGTTGATGGAGCATAATCCAGGGTCACTTGCAGTGCATACAGGTTTATACCATGTATAACCCAATCCAATTCATACAGTTACGTTGAATGGTAACTACCTTGCTTAAGGGTGTGTTTGCAGTCAAGTCTACCACACTGCATTATGTCCTCATATTCACCTGCGAGTGGCCAAGATTTTTCCCCTGTGAGTTGTGGCCATTTGCATTATTAGACAGTCCAGATTGTGGAAGCAACTATTTGTCTCGTTTTTTTGTTGGTTTTCGGTTTCCTAAGACAGAACAAACAGATCCCCACCAAGCTTTTTGTAGAGGGTGTCTTCAGAGATCTCTGCTTCTCTGTCAAGTGCTGCATTGATAGTGTTCAGGCCCTAAGCCTCTTGCCAATAAATGCCTGGAACTTGAGGACAGGGTCACTCCACCTCCAATGAATCATGGACAGTGAGTAGGGCTTGTTCCTTTTTTTTTCTGTTGGGTGACTGGGTTTACTCTGGCCGGCCTGACCAGAACCTCACCATTGCTGCTTGTTTATTGAAGGTGCAGTCTTCCAAAACTTTTTTTCCCCAAACTTTTCTGTTGCATTTGATGACATCCGATTGGACGAGAGCCTGGGTTACTTCAAAATATTTACAAAGTTATCTGGCTAACTCCTTAATCCCGCTTTGTGAAATACCCCCCAGGTGTGAGTCTGTGCGTAATGACTGGTCCTGGTTGATCATTTGGATTTTTTTTGGAAAGTGAAGATATAAAACTCTGAACTGTGACCACTTGCAGGTGTTAGTAATTTCTCAAGTAATTTCTTCAAGCTGGTTAGCAACAACTTTTTCAAGCCTATTTTCCTGTATAGCATATCATTTCCAGCCAACTGTGTTTTGATTTTAATTTGGATTCATACAGCCCCATTTTCTGCAGCAACAATGATACTGCTTACATGACTCCCTTACATTGTCTAACACAATTCTATTTATTGTTTTTTAGTCTTCTTATCATGTAACACAAAAAATTCCATAAATTTCTACCTGAACCTTTCGTCTGTGGTGGCCTTGGTTTATGCAGTCAATCGTGATCTGGATTTATCGTCATTGATCGCATTTGGTTCTGGGCGGAAGGGGCAGCTAAAGCCTGTGGCTTTTTTTCCTTTTTTGCCATCTCTTGACCTCATTTTGTGCCTTAAACTAAAGCTGCTAGCCCTGTCCTTGGCATCCTGAGAGTCTGCTGTCATTGACTTATGTCAACCCTGTTTGTTTGAGTGGTGCTGTGAACAGGCAGTTCAGTGGAGCTAGGCCCCAATCGGGGCAAATGACCTGGCCTCCATTCTGAAAAGAGAGATGAGCAAAATTCACTTTGTAGTGCTTTGTGCAGACCATGTCTGGCCTTTGCGTATATAACCTATTACAGTGAATAAAAAAAAATTAAATGAAAATGTTTTAAAAATCAGCTTTGTATTAGAAATAGAAATCTAGTGAATGTTTTGCGCATTTCCAGTAGCTATTTCATACCTGCAAAATGTTTTGCTTTATTTCAACGAGTCATTTTTGCCCTTCTTCGAATACAGAGCAGTCTTTGTAGATCAAGGGTACACAACAAGAGCTACTCCGTCTCAGGATTTCTAGCCAACTTCTGTTCTTGTTTATTTAATTAGCTCAATTTACTCTGCACTGATTCTAGAGTGAACCATGTAGTTGTATAATTCTGTTTAAAAAAGAAAAGAAAACCCAGTTTGGATACTTGCTTGGAGGAAAACCAGCATACACACCACCTCTCCACAACCAGAGTTGTGTACCTTTGATGTAGGTAGGTGCTTGAAAATTTGACAATTGGCATAGATTTCACTTAAAACTTGTGGGTTTGACAGATATATTTTCTGATTGCTTCTCCGGGCCATGAATTGCTGCAGTAAAACTATGACATATTCGTTTTCCCTTTTTCATTGGGACTGAGCTTGTTTGAGCACTGTTAACATTTGACAGGCATTTTCCCAGATGCCTAAAGTAAGGCATCCCAGAAAACGTTATCACAAGCATTATCATTTAAATTTGTTTTCAAAGCAAAGGGGACTGTTCCAGAGGATCAGGTATGGGTCGAAGGATTAAAATGGTAATTTTACTAATGTGGTTTTAGTGGGTGATGATAGGCGGAAGCACTTTTGAGAGTGCAAGGGTGTGTGGTTGTGTGAGGGGCGCCATTAGCTAGTAAAAAGTGTGGTTCTACAGTATGGTCTTCTCATTATACTGTACAGAACTAGTCGTGAACACAATGACAACCCTGTGGTAATTCTGTGGGGTCCTTGGTCCTGAGAGACGAACGGCAGGGATTACACCTCCTTTACGTCTTTGTGCTTCAACTGTGGTCCAAATAGTCCATATACTAGTCCTGTGGTCCCCAACCCTGTTCCTGGAGATCTACCCTCCTGCAGGTTTTCACTCCAACTCTAACAAAGCACACTTCATTCAATAGCTAGAGATCTCATTGAGCTGCTAATTAGTAGAATCAGGTGTGCCAAATTAGGGTTGAAATGAAAACCTACAGGGCGGTAGATCTCCAGGGTTGGGGACCACTGCACGAGCCTATTCTAGTCTTTCCCCGGATCATATAAACCAGCTGGACCTTTCCAGTATTGAGTGACGAGTGAGGCTTGCCACAAAATGGGTGTGGCAACCACATGCTGCCAATCATTGACCTTGTGTGAACCAACAATACATGCTTTAAAACTGAGGAGCTGGTAAAGAGTAGTTTATAAAATGTAATGGGCTTTATTAATCTCTGCTCATACTCTTGTTGCTTGCTGGTGCCCAGTCCTGGAGTAATTGCTGGTGTTTGCTATGCCTTCATTCATAATTATTGACTTGAAGCCATTATTTGGACAGGAAGTTGCCTCACCTTTTTTTTCCATTTTTAAATCAATTGCTAAAGGAAACTGTCAGAATACGACTCCTGTCCCCTGTCCACTCAGACCCCTGTCTACTGTGTGACTTGTCCCCTCATTTCGCAAGCAGTGGGCGAAAAAAATCCCGCAAAACTCTTTCCAAACTAGTGAGCATAGCCGGTTTTTGGCATAGGCAGTATAGGCAAATGCTAAGGGCGCCACCACCCAGAGGGGGCGCAACAAATGAGAGAGAAAAAAAAAAAAAAAGTTTCGCTTTTAAAAAAAAAAAAAATTTAAATAATTTTTTACTAATACTACTAGTTAACACTGTTATTTCGAAATATTAAATAACCCCACAACAACCAGCGTAGCTCTATAGCATAGCCTATTAAATAATAATAATTTCTTAGTTCATGTCACCCCGCCCCCCTCCCCCCTCCAGCCAGGCAATTACGCTGCGTTCACACATCCAGCAACTTCGGTCGCCCAGTCGCCGGAAGTCCATTCATTCTCTATGAAGTTGAGCGACGGTCAGCGACCTGAGCGACTAGAAAACTGAGCGACCAAAATTGGCCGGAAAATGTTGTCAAAAAAAAACTAACTTGAGCGACAATCAGATTCCGCGCTTCATATTTCTCCAACCGATACGAAACCATTTCGTGAAAAGGGGTCCCACTGTTGCCAGCAGCCGATCGAACTGCTCACAATCCAGCCGAAAATAACGCTGGAAGCGGTCCCCGTCCAGGCGGAGTTCCTGCACCAGCCGGTGAAATTCTCCGAGCTGCCGGCGGCGTTGTACGGTGCTATGCACCCAGAGCCTCCGGCGTAAATAAATTAGGGCGACAGCTAGCAGTTTTTTTTCCGGTTCATTTTCCAAAGTGGTAATCATGAAGCTGAAGACTCAATTTATAGTAAAAAATATCCCTCCAAAACGTTCAAATAAAGGAGGGAAAGAATCTAATTGGAAGTTTAATATAATTTCATGAACGTAATCTACGTAATATTGCCTATCAAACTAAGCTAGGCGAAATAGGGTTAGCAGCGGTAACAACAGTAAATAATTTATATATTATTATTATATATAGTAAATAAATGTATAATTATCAGTGTCATAACATAACCTTAAAGGATATGTGTAGCTGTTCTACCAATATCACATTGAGCCAAAAAAATACATGTTGAGTTTTATACATACATCTATCTATGTATCTAGCGTAGATAGTAGATAAAGATCGGTAGCTCGCGACGAAGATAGATATAGGCTAGCCTATCGCTAGATAGCGAGAACACATCATTATCAGTGTCATGACATAAATATAAAGAATAGGATGCATCGCAAATATGTCTTTGTTATACGTAGGCTATTGCCGTTGATTCTCTTTATCAAATAATTGTAGCTGCACGAACTGACTTGGATGACACAACGGGAAGCTCTTGCCCCACC
The DNA here is from genome assembly GCA_022702515.1 of Ilyophis sp. 1 JC-2022. NCBI lineage: Eukaryota > Metazoa > Chordata > Actinopteri > Anguilliformes > Synaphobranchidae > Ilyophis > Ilyophis sp. 1 JC-2022. The sequence continues at coordinate 74,802,926 of CM040397.1, read as the reverse complement.
CCCAGCCTCGTAGAATTGACCGACTCAGCAACCAGTTGCTCGCTGTGTGAACACAGGGTTAATGTGATGAAATTAATTGTCTAGTGCTCTCTGACTTTAGGCGCATCCTACCCTGGTACCGGGGGCGCTTGGGTTGAAGAGGATAGTGCCAGATAACTTAAGTTAGCTAGCTAATAGTACTGTAGCCGAGCGTTACATTAGCTAGTCACTAGTCACTCACACACACACATCAGCTCTCTCAGTCACTCTGCACCTTCTTGCTAGCTAGCTGGACAGCGGCAAGAGAATGGTCGCCTCATCTTGAAAAATACATAGACTATGCGTGCATAACAGTAGCCTACATAAAATAAAAGTAGGCTACATAACAACTAATAAAAATAAGAGAACTGTAGTACCAGTCATCATCAGGGAAATTAGGTCTATTCAGCAGGTGTTAGTCCTGTGTCATACTGTAGGCTACATTTTTATTGACATCTGGTTACCCTGTAATCAAAATGCTATTCCTTTTCATCTCCTTTATAATTAATTGTTGTAGTAAGCCTTTGGTTTGTTGTGTTACAGTTCATAATCTCTAAAGTTAGTTTATATAGTTAGTTACATCAGTGTTTTAAAGTGCATATCATTAATGTTAATGCCAAATAAGCTTTCCCATTATGCTATATTAGTATTACACTGCAGTTTACTGCTTTTTTTGGACTGTAAATGTAAATCTACATTTAATTGTAATGACAATAATGTTTAATTAAATTTCCATTAGTATGCATGCCCATCTTATGTACAGTATAGCAGACATGCATCTTTTTAAGTTTTTCATCTTCTTGTAAAAAAAAAAAAATTTACTAATAGACTAACACCCAATGGTCATACACTCTTCTTCTATATTTTACCTTACTTTATTTATGGCAGTAGGCTACTGGTTTCTTTAATATATATATTAAAGATAATATATTGTAAATATCTATAATAATAATGTCACTTGTTCACTGTTTTGATGTTAACTGTTTGATTTTGTGGGTTATTTTCAGAAAAAGAAAAATGTGAAAACAAAAGTGTGAGTGCATGTTATTGGTAGTGAATAAACTGTGATGCAAGGGGGCGCCAGATAAAATCCTGCCTAGGGCAGCCAATTGGTCAGAGCCGGCCCTGCTAGTGAGGAACATAGCGGCAGTGCAGTATAATGGTTAAGGAACTGGACTTGTAACTTGAAAGGTTGCAGGTTCGATTCCCAGGTAGGACACTGCCATGGTACCCTTGAGCAAGGTACTTAACCTGAATTGCTTCAGTATATATCCAGCTGTATGAATGGATAAATGTAATAAGATGTAATAAGAAGTTGTGTAAGTCGCTCTGGATAAGAGCGTCTGCTAAACGCTAAATATGTAATATATACAGGTCCAGCTCAAAAAATGTATTTGTCACTCATTTCAGAAAGTGAAACTCATATAGATTCATTACACATAGTGAAATATTTCAAGCCTTTATTTCTTGTAATTTTGATGATTATGGCTTACAGCTAATGAAAACCCAAATTCAGTGTCTCAGAAAATTAGAATATTTTGCTTTAACATATTTTTAAAGTATCATATTTAATATTTGGTCGCATATCCTTTGCATGCTGTTACTTCCTGAAGTCAGTACTCAGGTACTGTTACAAGCGATACTATAACCTCTCTGCATTTGAACTGATCTCTATGAGAATTGGGGGGTAAGACTAGATTCAGCTGTAAATTAAGCTGGTACAGTATGGAACACATGACTGGCGAAATGGCTGTACGTCATCAAGGGTCTAAGGTATCAAACGAGCCCCAAACCATCACTCTGCGGCCAGATATGGAGTAGATGTGGATGGATCCCTTTAAGGGTTGTTTCTCCTGACTTTTTTCCCCATAGAGTTCTATAGGAAAATGAGTCAGGAGAAATAACCCTTGCAGTGATCCATCCACATCTACTCCATATCTGGCAACAGAGTGATGGTTTGGGGCTCGTTCGATAGCTCAGACCCTTGATGACTTACAGCCATTTAGCCAGCCATGTGTTCCATACTGTACCAGTGTAATTTACAGCTGAATCTAGTCTCACCCCCCAATTCCCATAGAGATCAGTTCAAATGCAGAGAGGTTATAGTATCGCTTGTAACAGTACCTGAAAATAAGATATTGAGAGTCTTTTGATGTTGATTGGTCACAGACTTCAGGAAGTAACAGCATGCAAAGGATATGCGACCAAATATTAAATATGATACTTTAAAAATATGTTAAAGCAAAATATTCTAATTTTCTGAGACACTGAATTTGGGTTTTCATTAGTTGTAAGCCATAATCATCAAAATTACAAGAAATAAAGGCTTGAAATATTTCACTATGTGTAATGAATCTATATAATATGAGTTTCACTTTCTGAAATGAGTGACAAAAAATATTGAACTTTTTCACGCTATTCAAATTTTTTGAGCTGGACCTGTATATATACAATCAAGCCGGAAAGTCTGAACACACCTTTCACCTTCTCCACGTTTTATTACATTACAGACATATTCTACAATAGATTGAGTTCATTTGTAGTCTCAAAATTCTACACAAAATAGCCCATAATGACAAAGTGAAAACATATTTTTAGACATTTTAGCAGATTTCCTTGTACCATAGATATGCATATACGTTCTATGTGTTTTTACGTTTTTACTTCCGGGTTACTTACTGAAATTGTCGGACGAGTGCACCGTTCTGCAGATGAGTGTACTCCTGAATTCCCTCAACAAAACCACCGGAAATAAGGGGTTCATCCTGGTATTTTAAGTGCCCCCATTTGTGAGAAAAAGTGGACTCAAATATGCGCCCTCAAAAGGGTGTAGGGGTCGTATTTGGACACGGCCCATGCCTCCAAAACCTGCTCGGGCTGTGGCAGACATCTTGCAGAAGGTTTTGCAGCATTTGCCCTTTCACACATTGACTCTAAAATGAAGATTTAAAGAGGCCTAAATGCAGTTTTGAAACCTGTGCTTTATATACCCTCCCTAGTGCCTTGTGAAATGTCTTATCTCTCTGCATCTGATAATGCAGCAGTATACCACCCTACCTTTGTCAGTTTGGAGGGTGGCAAAACAGATCAATAGCTCTCCATTAATAAATTTTTTTTATTTTTTATGTGTGTGTATTTATTATTTTTTATTTTTTTTATTTTATTTTATTATATATTATTATGTATGGTCTTGGAACATGTTACTGAGCAAATTTAATCGTGACCGTCTCATTTCTATGGATGAATTCAAAGCCAGCATCTGCACTGTAGTAACCGAGGAAGGTAAATAGTCGCTTGCTTTTATGCTGTTACTCTTCACTGTTGCGTTTCTTTTTTTTCTTTTGTTTGCATTATTAACCCCTTTTGTTGCACCGTCTTTTTTGAACACAGTAAAATGGTTACTGTTCTTGAACCTCTCTGACTACAGGCATAATCCTGGTCTCAACTGTAAGGTGACCCTTAGGAGTTTGTTTTCCAAGAGTCCGAATTACTGTAAGTATTACTGAAACAAATTAACAGAAGCTCAAACACAGTGGAAGTTTTTGTTTTTTCTTGCCTAAATGATTAATTTATTCATTTTAAAATATATATATATTTGACAGGATATGGATACCTACTTTACAGTGATTCGTGTCATCTGGGGATTTCCTGAACACACAGAACTAGTGAAATCATTATTTTGATAAAAGCCCGTTTTGGCTCATGTTATAAGGTACCGTTGTCTTGTAACACTGGAATCGTAAAATAGTTGTTAGAGAGAATTGTGAGTTTTAACACCTTCAAACGGTATGTTATGTTACCGGATTGATTGAATGCAAATAAAATAAACCACTTCCGGCCCTGTGCTAGTTAAGCGGTTAAAGTCTATGGTAATGAGTGTGTGACTGTCTGCTGTCTTTTCAACAGGCTTCTCATATAAAAGAGGTTTTAGTCTCAATGAGACGATAAGTAAAAGTTCAATATATTTTTAAGAATACACTGCTGTGACCGTATTTACAGTATGTTGCTGTGTATTCCCGTTCTATAAGGGCTCACACACAGATTGAGAGAAGAGGAAACATTAAAAAACAAGTAGTAGCAAGTAGTCTTGGTGAAAATGTATATATTTTAGTCTATATATTGTTCTTTAGCTTATAGTTCAGTAAGTTTAGCATACATACGGTAAAGCAAGTAACCACTTTCACAGAGGAGACTTTTTTTTCTTATTCCTTCCACAAGAATGTCACACGCTGACCTCAGCGCATGACATTCCCTCTCTCTAAAACACATGGAATGAATGGACACTTGATTTATAACTCCATGTAGTATAATGGCTAGAGAACTGAGCTCAAGAGGTTTCAGGCTCAATTCTCACGTAAATATCCAGCTGTTTAAATGGGATAATACATTAAAACGGTAAGCTTTGCGAGTTGCTCTGGATATGAGCGTCTGTGAACTACCTAAATGCAAATGTACCTGTAACTATCTGTCTTGATCTACATATGAGCCATCAGGGCATTTCCAGTAAAGGGGTCAGTCCTGAACCATTTAACCCATTTACCTTTAAATCCCAATTTTTCCCATGCTACTTGTATGAAACTTGTATGATGATTGTTATACCTTTCCTGTCTCCCTCCAATCCCCAGGATTCCAGGTGAAGCTTATAGCAACACTTGTATCTGATAACATGCAGGTATTGACGTGTTAAAATTGACATAAATTAAATCCCATACAGAGCTTTGTGTAAAGTAGAAAATGTAACTAAGTCTAATTATGATTTTCACTTTTTTCAGAATAGTTTTAAAGCATATGTAACCTGTATACCACCTTGCACTGGTTCAGGGAATGACCTCTCATAATGTCTTTTTGTACATTTGTTGTTAAAGTACTTTTTGATTTATTTTGTTTGTTTGCCCCCATTCCATTGCATGGAAAATGGCTCCATGAGTTGCTTTCAGAAATTAGCACTTCTGGGAAATGGAGCACAGATGTGTTTTATAGCTTCACATGAGCAGAGCGCTGTAGTTTTTTTGGATCATGAAAGAATTGGTGTCATTTTCTTTCAGGTAATTTGTATTTTTTCCCTCTTCTCCCACTTGGCGAATTATGTTTAACCTGGGTGCCAGTATGTAAGCTAGCATTTGCCTTTCAGACCAAGTGAACGTTCAAGCCGTAATTGGTCATTGCTATTCACTGAAGCTTGTTGAACATATAGATTTTTTTCTCTTCCGTTCCCTAAATAACTCTCCTAAATCTTTTCAGAATGTTATTTTTGTGCTTAATCTACCGTGTGATACAGAGTTAGTATTTCCCCCTAGGATTTTCTCCAGCATTAGCACATGGGTTTCACAAGGGTTTCCAGGTTTGTGATGCAACTCAATGTTGCATGCGTGCACACACAGCTGATTTTTGGAGCTTTACTACAGCTGATTCGTGCCGGAAATGGACTTAAAAGCGACAGTAAATCAGTGCCAGAAAGATTCACACCTGAATTTGAGCAATATGGCAGAAGATTAATGTTCTACTGATAGCCCCGTCAAGTACAAAAATGTTTTGCGACATAATATAGGCCGCAGCTTTACTCATTTATTTTAACAAAGTTATTCTGAGCCAATGGGCCCATTTGCCTCTCTGCATAGCTTAAGAAAACCGAAGCGCACCCAGAAAATCAGCGGTGTCACTGCGCCGCTGCTGCATCTATTGCCCCTTTTCCACTGCACAAAACAGTTCAGGAAACATCTGTACCCGGAACTATCGGGAACCTCGCTAGTTCCCAGAATGTTTTCCTGTTTCCGTTTCTACCACCAACTTCGAGAACCGTAACGATGAGAATTAGGGAGGAATTGACAACAAAAAAAAAAGACTGTTGCGCTGCTAATTTCCGCACACAACACTTCAAAACCAAACGACACGAACTGAAAACATCACAAGCAAGGAGGATGCTTCCATAATTGTTGTTTGCTAGTAGTCATTTGTCTCTGTCGGTAGATATGTTTTTAACAAGTAGCCACCGGGTATTAGAAATGGTGGTCGGTTTGTTCAGTGGATAACGATTCACAGGAAGTTTACATCTGACCAATCGGTGACGTACAGGACTGCTAGCTCCACCCCATAGTTTCTGATACCTTTGTTTGGTACCTCTCTGGATGATTAGTGAAATTTAGTTCCAAGAACTATATGCAGGATACTTCTGCTGGCAATGGAAGCGCATTCAGAACCCCTGATCTCGGTACAGTACAGCGATGGAGAAGGGGTATGTGTAGGGGAAACACAATCTCGTGCACTCCTTGTGATTTCACTTCCTGTTCTTGCTACTGCGATTAAAAGTACAGGCAAACAGTCAACTGCGTGGGAGGCTCTTCCTGTCAGAATGCAAGCATGACTCTGGAACACTCATCGCCTGCACCATTGGAACTGGGCCAAAATGGTGTCGTCCGCAGCGGCGAGCTTGTTTGTACACAACCAATCTGGAGCTACTACACACTGCGTCAGTTGCTAGACTCATCCCCAAGGATGTGTGACTACTCATATTCAGCAGGGAGTCACTCGGTCAGGCTTGTTATTGCAACACACTTCCTGGGTGATTGAGTTGCAAGATGTCTGTTCTCTTGTAATTCTGGGCGCTTTTTTTGGATCAGTGCTACTGCAGATTCATCACTAATATCGATTGGGTAATGTCAAGGGCTTGATAGTTTTGTGAACCACTCAGATTATTCAGAATGTTGGCGTAATATTCATTCAGTGCTGTGAGGATTTGAGGGTGTATGACCCACAGGAAGTGCTCTGTGATTGCTCTGGCCTCAGGCTCTGTCTGACATATGGCAGCCAGGTTCCATTTGCACACTTGTCGGGGGATGTGTCCATGCCCATTTTGCAACTTCCTGCTACTGTGAGCATAGACTAAGCTGAATCACGGCTGTCGGCCATGCCTGAGGCGTTTTCTGGAGCCGCCTGCAGCCGAGCCGAAGCGAGATTCCACAGCTTTGTCCGTTTCGACCAGAGATGACAACTCGGGTGACGGTTTCACCGTTTAGAAACTGAGCAGAAGAAAAACGAGGCCCGTTCTTTCCAGAAGTCAACCTTAATTTAATATGTTAGTCTTTTTCGCTTTTCAGTAGATTTATAAACCGTGAAAACAGCCACTGATCCATTCACTGTGTATAGTGACACTGCCATTCTTCTGAGATTTAGTGAAAAGATAAATGGCTGAAGTGGAACTGAAATTAAAAGGAGACTTGTCGAGACGACCTGCCTGAAGGGAAGGTGTCACTTTAGCTGAATTTCTTAACAATGAATTCATCACCATGCATGACTGTACATCTCAGGGGGCTTTTTCTATGGTGACTTTGATTCTTTAAAGAGTTGCTTACAAAAATAAAACCGCTTTTACACGACGGAGCTTTACATTTCTCTTTTGACTTTCACTTTGTTGTGGCTGTTAGCAAGGTTGCCTTCTGTCATCGACTGGGGGAAGGTTGTAGTAACTAACTTTAGGTCTCCAGTACGATTAAAAAATACTCAGTAAGGCATGGAAGTACAAGATAAATATCATACAACTTATTTAAATGTTTCATCTGAGTCTTTGGTAAAGGTGTCGGATCTTGATTGTGTGCTGTAGGGTTAATCCAGGTTTTGACTTAGAGGACATGGTTAACAATGCTTAGTCATGTATATAAGCACTTGATGTATATCACAAAACCTATCCAAATGTTTTATATTTTATGTTTGGGGGTTATTCTCGCCAAAGCTGGCACGGTTGTGTGGACATTAGTGTGATGGTAGCTAAATTGAAAGCCGGGTCAACGGTATGTGGCATTCTGACATTGCGGGGAGTCTGCGAGCTCAGAGGAGGCGAAACCGCGGGTCCAGCCGTCTCTGCCCTGGTGGGGAATGTGAGGCGCTTCCTGTCTGTGGGTACACTGCAGCCTCTGTAGGGGCTGCTGGGTCTTTGAGTCCCTCTACTGGGGAAAGGGAACAATGGGGGCCAGTGTGCGGGCCGGGAGACGGGGCCTGCAGCGGGCGAGTCGGGCCTCAGCTCCGGCCACGGCAACTGCCGCGTGGCAGAACCTCAGAGCCTGAGGAAGAGGGATTATAAAATAAGGGTGAGACGACGGCTGTGATGTCACCTTTCTGGAGGAAAACGGAGACTAGGTCCACCGGTCACAGACTACATCCAGTAGAAAAATGACAATGAGGAATAGAGGAAATTTTATGGCTACTTCCTGGTAGTTCCCATGTGGATCTTAGAAGCAAAACCAGCAAATGTCCACCAGTCACCATAAGGGTTATTCTTAGTGGTTGTTGCCAACAGTCTCCACGATTGGTGGACCTCATCTGTTTTCTACCAGTAATGTGACGTCACAGCCCTCAAATCTTTATTTTACTAGTCCTTTACAGCTCATCTTTGTTTCATTTTGTGTTCCGTTTGCAGGCTTCAATGGAAAAGGGGTGGGAGGGTGAACGCCCTATGCCAAGCAAGCGGGGTGGGGTGGGAGAGAGAGATGATATTTTATTAAAGATGTTAAGATAAGGAGCCGTTTAGCACTCCAGCGCATGTTCAAAATGGCCTGCTGTTGCCACAGCGATGGCACCTCATCAAATGGATCTGTCGCATGCCCTTTGTTAACCTTGGGGCTGTCTTTCTTTTTTTATCCTCTTCTGCAGGGATGAGTGGAGGATATCATTAGTACAGCAACAGCAGACGAACACACTAGCATGCTCTTCAACTTTGGATTTATGGTGAGTGCCAGGCAGAGCAATGTATACTGTAAGTTTGATCTGAGGGAAGCCATTCAGAGAGGGACTTTCCCTCTGTCCGGTCTGTTCCAATGTGCACTGATGAGCTCCAGATGTCTCTGCTTTGTCAAGAGTTCCCCCCCCAGAGTGGGGACTCGGTGAAAGAGCCTTCTCTCTCTCTCTCTCTCTCCGTTCTGTCCGCCCCCGGTCCCCTCCCCCGCTCCTTACCCGGCATGCCTGTGCGTATGATCTGAGGTAACCCTCGTTCTCTCTCCCTCCTTCCTTGCAGGATACTTCAGGATGAAAAGGCTCAGGTCTTCAAGCAGCAGTGACAGTTCAGATAATGAGAGTGAGTACAGTGCCTCCCACAGGTGCGGTTTCTCCTGCTGTGCGTACATGACAGGCCTTAACAATACTACCTCCCGTCACGTCAGCAAGACTCCTTCCCGCGCTGATAATGAGACGAGGCTTGCGTCAAACCTTCACTGGATCTGAGGATTTATTTTGTGTTTTTGTGTTGTGGGGCAGAAAAAAATACTTGTAAAATAGCAGGCTATGTCTTAACCATACATGTGGTGGGCTAAATATATACTCTCTTATGCTCTTTCCCTCCCTCTTTCCCGCTCTCTCTCCCTCCCTCTTTCCCGCTCTCTCTCCCTCCCTCCGTCCCTCTTTCCCTCTCTCTCTCTTTCTCCCCTCCCTGCTTCCCTCTCTTCCTCCTTCTTACCCACTCACTCCCTCCCTCCCTCCCTCCAGGTCCTTCAACCTCCTTTTGCTCTTCCAACAAGTATGGAGGCAAACCGGAAACCCCCACTACCATGCCAAAGAAACCCGCTGAGGTATGATCCCCACCCATACCTGAGCCTGCCCACATGAGAACTTCCTGTGTTACGATGGAAACCTACATTTCTATTGAGCTTCATCACCTTAAATGTTGTTATTTATTTATTTATTTATTTATTTTCTCTGTTAATGTATTTTTTCATTGTGAAGCATTTTGACCCCCTGTTTGTAAGTGGCACCATACAAAGTACACATTGAAATGATTGATTGATAAATGTATGTCAGGATGGTGAGACCCCTAATTCTGATGCACTGCCCCTCCCCCCTAAAAGGTGTTCCGAAAAGACCTGATCAGCGCCATGAAGCTGCCGGATTCCCACCATGTGTCACCTGAGGACTACTACCTGCTGGCGGACACCTGGAGACAGGAGTGGGAGAAGGGGGTTCAGGTGCCCGCCAGCCCTGACACTATCCCCCAGCCGTCTCTCAGGTGAGGCTCCAGCCAGATAGCCCAGCCAGGTGTTGATTGTTATGATTATTTTTGGGATTCTGCACACTGCTGAGGGGGTATTTCAAGAAGTGGGATTTAACGAGTTAGCCGACTAACTTTTGTAAATATTGTGAAGTAACACTGGCTGACAATCAGATGTCATAAAATTCTAAATATCTACTAAAGTTAGCCAGCTCCTTAAACCTGCTTTTTGAAATACCCCCATCCCCAGGTGTTGGAACCTGAAATTTGATCTCTGATAACTTTTAGCTGTCAGGCCAGAGGCTGCATAAACTTGGTAGGCTTGTTTTCTTGGCTGAACTTGCCTCAGTTAAAATATAGCACAGATTGGCCACCTGGGGCCCAGTCCCTGTGCCCTGTTTGACCGAGGTTACAAAATTTAGTACATAGTCCCCTCTCTTCATGAGGAGTCAAGTTACCTTAAGGACCCATCATGTCCTGAAGGCCCTCTTTTCATAGTTTTTTTTAATAGCTTTATACTGACTGGTAGAAAGCAGCGAGGATAACAGATAGAGAAGGGCTCAGAAGGTGCCCACGGGAGGGACTCTTATACGGTTCGAGAGTCAGCCGCCCTACGATCTGCGCTACACATCTCGCCTGCTCGCAGCTATAATTATTATTACCATCACCGCTCTTTCTGCACGCAGGATCATTGCGGAAAAGCCCAAGGAGAGCCTGTTCTCCCGCCAGAGGAAGTACATCCAGTGCTGGAACCAGGAGCCCACAGAGCCAGGCTACGTCAACATCCTGGAGCTGGCAGAAGCCATGTGCCGCTACGACCTGGACGACATGGACCTGTTCTGGCTGCAGGAGCTCAACGCCGAGCTGGGGGAGATGGGTAAGAGAGGGGCCAGCGCGGGAGCGTTTATAAATCCCGCCGTGTCTGATGATGCAGGCAAGCACATGCTCCAATAAGAAACATGATGTCAAGCCGCTGCTTCTTTTTCACACTGCAGTCCACAAACTGAGGTTGCACAGACATGAGTCGGTGGAAGACGCTTCATACGCAGCTTGCACAAGCATAATTGAGGGTAATAATCACAATTAAAATTATTACTAATGGTAATCAATGGCTGCAGTAAGTCGGGACCGTTGTTTTATGTTTTTGAAACGTGACGTCTCCAACGGCGTAGTTTTACGGCAGTGGCATATCGTTTTAGTTTCATTTTTTGTATTATTAGAGGAACATCTGCCCCCTACAGGCCCAGTTCAAGCGGCAGGCTGGTTTTGTCAGGTTGTCTTCTATCCCAATCACAGCCAAGCCCGGCCACTTGTTAGGTGAAGGCAACAGGATGGTATAGCTGCTCTATTATTTAAGCCAGATGCCTTCAGCCTCAGCCAGGGACCCCTATTAGATTTAACTTGTTTTATGGCACTTTTTAGCATTGCTTTTATGTTTATTGTTGCAAGCACTTCATAATGATGGTATAGGGTGATAGAAAATTAACTAAGAATTAGACCTAAATGAGATGACTGGCCCTGGTGAAAGACAAACAATTGTTCTATTCTGGGAGAGATGGTAGATGACAGGCAGAACCTCAAATCACTCTCTAGCAGCAGTCTTGAACGATATTGGTTTTTCAGGTAACTCAGGGCAGAGAACACACTTTTGCACAAATATGTTGTGGCAAAAAGCAAAAGGCTCATTGTAGCGATCTGATCCATTGTTGGGCTAACATTCGCCTTTAGCGGAGCATTGCTGTTCCAGCTACTGAAGCGCACAGGCTTACGTTTTAATGGGTGGATTCGCAAAGTCAGTACATTAGCTTTAATGTAGTTAACGTTAGTACACTATTACCATCACAATAGTCATAAAATGTAGCTGGAAATATATTTTATCACCAGAGCTATGTGTATCTAATTTTAGGTTGCTTTGTAGGCTGCGTTGACGTTCTTTTACGTGTCAAGCCACTGCATTCCATGGTTGCATGATGGGAGGAATTATTTGAATGCATTTTGAAATATCAAAACAAATTTGAAATGTGCAAAAAACAAAACGAATGTTTTTTTGCCTTCATTTTTTTAAATTAAAATGTACCCATCACTAATGAACTTTAAAACGTTTCTTTTGCGGACCCCTGCACTATCTCAAATGACCCCTAGGGGCCTGCGGACTCCCTTTTGAGGACCCTGGCTTTGAGCTCTTAAAACTGAGGACCTCAGCTGATGTTAGGTTTTAGATGTTATGTTTCCATCTTCTCATTCCTGTTTTAGATTCCTTTGTATGTAGACGTACCTTGTCTGTTCTAACCGAGGTGTTTTGTTTGGCATAGTTCATTTTAGCACACTGTCTTGTCTTGTCTGGTCTAGTCTGTTCTCGTCAGGTCAGTCCAAGTTTTGGTATGCGGTCATCAGTTGCACAGATTCCCGGTCTACTGGTGTCAAAACCAGCGCATTAACTTTTAGCCATGTACTAAATGGCATAGACAAGTAGCATCTTGTTTTATCTTCAGTGGATTGTCACTGAAGAATAAAGAAACATACCCATTTAGTCATTTAAAGTATGTGCTTTTTTGTGTTCCTCAAAAGCACTAATATATGGTTTTGAAAAGCTGCATTAAAATTACACTGCTGCTATGTTTTTCTATATTTTTAAGGGAAAAACTTGGTGACGCCTTAATCCTGCCATCTTTCCGTCATGTCAGGCATCGCAGATACTTCCAGTCCTGTCAGGAACGTGTCATCGATGACTTTTTGTACCTGTAATTTGTGGTTTAAAACGGCACTGGAGTGGAGGCTGCAGCAACTGTAGATGAGTGTCCTTGTTGCTGTACAGTGACGGTGTACAAGTGTGTGTATGAAAGTGCGTGCTTCAGAGCAAGTTAGTGGCACTGAGCGAGCAATAAATGCCACTCTTTGTAATCAAATCACTTTTATGTCACCTGTTCCACTCCAGCAATGCTCTTTCCCCATGCAAAAAAAACCCATTGCTCAGTTTTTTTAAATACCAGCTTTCTTTAAAATGTATTTTAACATGTGTTTTTTTTGTTCCCCCTCCCCCACTCTCTTGGTTCACCTCCCTCTCCATTGTCAGATTTTATTTCGCAAAAATATTTGCCGAACTCCCATCATAAGGCTAGCCACTGGCTACTTAGGATGTGTGCTTAGCACTGCAGTGGTGCACAGTTGCATGCTGGGCTGGCAGAGCGCTTGCTGTGCTCATGGGGCTAAAGCAATGGATAAGATTGATGCTTAGCTTAATAATCACCATGTCTCTGTTCCTCAGGTGAAGCCACGGTAGACGAACTGACCATGGAGCGTGTGATGGAAGCCCTGGAACGGCAGTGTCACGACAACATGAACCATGCCATCGAGACAGAGGAAGGCCTGGGCATAGAGTATGACGAAGATGTCATCTGTGACGTGTGCCGCTCACCAGACAGCGAGGAGGGCAACGATATGGTGTTCTGCGACAAGTGCAACATCTGCGTGCATCAGGTGGGTGAAGGGAATGACTCTCCCAGCATGCACTGGGAATACAGCATTTGAAGACTCCAGAAGTGCTTTTGAACACTTCCAGAAAATATCCTCCTTTTACATTTAGGCAATTATTCAGAACAACTTTTATAAGTGCATACATGCATTATATAATCTTATAACATAAAGAACATTTTCTATAATTGTTTTATGTTATGATTGTGTGGACAACCACTTCTAGAAGATTGTAGAACAATTTTCAATTCCATAAGATTCTAGAATGGCTTTTAACCACTTACGGAAATTTATAGAAGGGCTTTTCACCTATTGTGGATTGAGGCTTTCTGTGCTGTCCAAGGGATACCTCAGCTGTCATTCTAACCTAGAGTGTTGTACCCACATCTCTGTCAAATACTTAATTTAAATTCTGTAACTGTTTTGATGCCTGTAAAATCTGAAAACATTTCTGAAACTCTTGTCAAATGTTTAAAAAACGCGTGCTACTAACCAAAATGTTGGTGAAAACTTTTTTTTTAATTTTTGTTTTTTAGATTTGACAGTAATCTGCTGAAATTATGCTGGTATCTAAAGGGTTTTCAAATAATAAAATATTATTTCAATGAATTATATGATCCCAGGAGTGGTTGTGCTAACATTGACCCTAGCCGCCGTTTTAACCCAGTATGGTGTCTCCACAGGCTTGCTATGGCATTGTTAAGGTGCCAGACGGAAACTGGCTGTGCAGGACCTGTGTCCTGGGAATCGACCCCCAGTGCCTGCTGTGCCCAAAGAAGGGCGGGGCCATGAAGGCGACGCGGGCCGGCACCAAGTGGGCCCACGTCAGCTGTGCCCTGTGGATCCCCGAGGTAATGGCCAAGCCTACCCACAATCCTCTCGCACACACAGGCCCTCGTCTCTGGACTGGGTCCTATCTGCAGGTTCCACCCTTATGATTTTTTCCACCAAACTTGATTTGTTGATTTTATTCAATAATTCAAATGAAAACAAATCAAAATTTCCCCTGAATATGTATATTTTCACATGAAAAAAATAGACCAAGGATAACACGGTGAAGCCATAAATCTTATGTACGTGCTGGTCCCTCTCGTGGCAGGAATTCTAGAGACAATAATGCATATCACTGCGGGCTGTACAAACATGCAATATATACCTAAGAGATGGACAATGTTAACAAGTGCAAAATAAGGATCTGTAAAATATGCCCTTCTAAATTTCTGTTTTTTTGTCCAGTTTCCAGTTTAATGTTTTCTAGAAACTCCCTAGACGGTTAACGGTTGTGAAGGGTGTTTTTCCTACATTGCCACTGTAATTATTTTAACTCGACTTAAAATGTCGCAGTTAACAAGAATTGCAGTTTTGAGTCAGGAAAAAAAGAAACAATGGCCAATTTACACTGGCGTTCTTTTACCGCCTTTTTTCTTTTAAAATTTTAAAAAAAAACATGGTTCTAGAGGGCAATATTTTAAGTTATATTTAGCCTAAGTTTTAAAATTTAACTAGAATCACAGACCACTTAAACCAACATTGGGACGTGGGAATAACGCGCATCTGTCAATTTGTAGGTTGTTTCTGCGCCACGTTACTTTCTGCCTCAGGATAACTGTTTCTGTTGAAACTGTTGATACAAAGTAGCTCGCACGGACAGCTCACTTTTACATTTTTACATATCTATACAAATGACCAGTGACTATGTTTAATCTTCATTTTTACATATAGATATGCAAGAGCGGATTTTTGACTATGAAAACTGTTTTCACTATTACACATCACCAATGTAAGCGGCCTGTTAACCAAACTGAAATGCACTGAAAATAAACTATATTACCATTATTATTGTTTGACATTGCTCTAATAGTGAACTGAACCAGCAGGTGTGCCATCTATCCTCATTAACAAATAATTATGTTCAATAGGTAAAATAATGTGTTTTATTAGAAGTTTGCACATTGACAGGATCAATCCTAAAAATTTAGAACGTCAGCAGCCAATTTTGGCTTGGCACTGCTGAGGCTTAGTGTTCCAGAACACACTGGCATTGAATGAGTTAAACTTATTACTTCTCACTGAGCATCCTACCGAATGTCTAACGTGGACCCCCAAAAAAGGTGTATGAATATATTTAAACTCTCAGAAAGACAAATCGTAGTCTGAAAACGTAAAAATACTATGGGGCTTTATCAGTTTTTGCTTTCTCAATCGCCACCAGAACTAATTACAATAATAACTTTCGATAATACAAAGTAATGTTCTCTTCATACAGTAAAACAAATAAAATCTGTGCTTTTTTCTAGAAAAGTAGAAGATTGCCAAAGGCGACACATATGTGAAGACGTGGCGACACACGCCCAGAATGTGACACCACGTGAAAGTGACCAGGTGTAAAAGAGAAGTTTGTTTGAATTAATTCGGTGTTAAATGTCCTGGCTGTAGGTGAGCATTGCCTGCCCTGAGAGGATGGAGCCCATAACCAAGGTGTCCCACATTCCTCCCAGCCGCTGGGCCCTGATCTGTAGCCTCTGCAAGCTGAAGACGGGCGCCTGCATCCAGGTGAGGGCGGAGCCCAACATTTCTCATTCTCTGGAAACAATAAAGATTCTTAGTACAGGGATAATAAAATGGGGATGAGACAGTGACGATGTCACTCGTAGAAAACAGAGGAGCTCCACCAATCGCAGAGTATGTCGGTAACAACCAGTTAGTGAGTTCGATTAAGCGCCCGGGCATGGACCGGGTTAACCGGATTAGCACTGATTGCATGCGATTTAAAAGAACCGGCGTGCTCTTGATGTGCCGGGCGGCGTAATGTTATGATGACGAGGACCTCGCATCGATTACGGCTGGGTCGACTTGTTGAGCCATGTTTGCGCCAGTTCCTGTTCGATTTAAAAACAAGAAAGCCCGTCTTCGCCGGGGGGGGTTGACAATGTGGGCGTAACGATGGACCGGTTCACTAAATCGAACCCACTCATTGCCTCTTCTGGGCAGGCTGTGTGTATCCTGGAAGTAGTATCCACCAATGACCATTGATATGGTTCTATTGGTTGCTACCAATGTATAATGTGAAGTGATTGGTGGAGCTCCTTTCTGTTTTCTACCAGTATGTTGACGTTGCAACGGTCTTATTTTCAGTGCAGTCCAAAGGTATTTGGACACATTTTTTGTTGTTTTGGCTCTGTTTTCCAGCACATTAGATTTGAAAGGGAACATTGGCTATGAGGTTAAAGTGCAGATGTTCAGCTTTAATTTTAGGGTCTTTACATCCATATCAGGTGAACCGTGTAGCAATTGTAGCCCTCTTAATACATAGTCCCCTCTTTTTAGGGAACCAAAAGTAATTAGACAAATGAACAAAAATTAAAGTCATCATATTTAATATTTGGTTACATATTCTTTGCATGCCATGACTTCCAGATGTCTGTGACCCAACCACATCAAAAGACTATCTTATTTTCTGGTACTCAAGCAATACTATAACCTCTCTGGGGGGGAGGGGGACTAGATTAATTAAATGCATTAAACTAAATGGATCTAATCTCAACAGAATCTGAAGTGATATTTCTGGATATTTGCGGAATGTTCTGGAGGGATGTTCAGTTGTGAAACCTGTGTGATCCCCTGCCCTCTTACTCCCCCACCCCCTCCGCAGTGTTCAGTAAAGAGCTGCACCATCCCCTTTCACGTGACCTGCGCCTTCGAGCACAGCCTGGAGATGAAGACCATCCTGGACGAGGGAGACGAGGTCAAATTCAAGTCCTACTGCCTGAAGCACAGCAAGTCCAAGGCAGGCGAGCCGGGCCTCAGCCCCGCCCGCCACAAGGCCCCCACTGACACTGAGAAGGTGGGCCTACGGGCCCAGAAGCTGAAGGAGCTGGAGGAGGAGTTTTATGCCCTGGTCAGGCCTGAGGAGCTAGCCCAGTCCCTCGGCCTCCACCAGCTGGTCCTGGACTTCATCTTCCAGTACTGGAAGCTGAAGAGGAAGAGCAACTTCAACAAGGCCCTGTTGCCTCCCAAGGAAGGGGAGGAGAACCTTCTGCTGCAGCCCAAGGAGGACAGCGTCCACACCCGCATGCGCATGTTCATGCACCTGCGTCAGGACCTGGAGAGGGTGGGTACAAAATCCACATGGAAACTGAATACACTGCAATATATTGTAAAATATGTGGTCGTTTTAGAAAATATAACAATAAAAATATCTCAGTAATGTGTATATATATAATAATGTATGTATGTGTATAATTTTTATTTTATTTTCAATATTGCAATATCTGAAACGGGTGAAAAGTCCAGGGGTCAGAAAGTGAAAGTCCACCATTGTTTTTCTTCCACCCATGAACTCAATCAGCTGCTTTCACCAATTAGTTCTACTTCCTGGCTGAAGAATCACGTTACAGTCATGACGTATTTTTGTAGGCCAATTCGGAAGTTTCTTCCGCCATGGGTTCCCTCGGCAGATTGCCAATGTTTTTTTCCCATAGGAATTTGTATTTGTGCGAAATATAAGGTCTGTGGTTAATATAAGAGATATAAGCCTGCCGGTTCTGCCAACTAGCTGGCCATAATACGTGGCCAGCTGCACCAAAAAGCCAGCTAGCTATCCTCAGAACACAGCTAGTTGCCACAAAAACGTAGCTAGCTAGGTATTAAGTGAAGTTAGTTTAACTAGAGCGTTTTATTTTGCTTATAAAATAAAACACGGTCACAAACGGCAGCTGGCTAGGTAGTTGGCTAAAACCCTATTCGGATGTGATAAGTTTTCAGGACAATGTCTGTAATGTAATTGTTATCACAGGATGTCTGTAATGTTAATGGCCGATTCGGACGGGATAAAGTATCTATCTCAGCCGACTCTGTAATCAGCCTCTTAGTAGAATTACAGAGATGGGAGTGTCTACTCCATGTTGTCACACCGAAAATGTTCCCCACGCGTCATACTACGTTATACAACGTTACACATCCTATCTTCACTGCAAACTGATTGCTTCTGATAGAAAATCGCTGGCAAGGAGCAATTGAAAAGCAGGCGCCAAAACAAACAAAAAACAATTGTGGAGACAATGTTGGCATGGAAAACTCCACAAAAAGTGTGAGGAATCCTGCATTACACCTCTTTATTAACATTAGCTTGAGAAAAATAGTAAACTGTGAGGCTAGACCATAACATGTATGTAAGGCTATAGCTAGGCTACAATAGCTTAAAGCTGCCACAAGCATTGCCCCACTGTAGCCTACTTTTGAGCCTGTTTTAAAAAAAATTATGAATGTTACAGTTAATTTAGAGGTCGGTCAATAGTTGTGGCTTGCACTTGGACCGAAGAGAGCACAACCAAAGGCATTCTCGTGTGCTTGCGTGAAAAACCAGGAGAGAAACTCATTTCTCACAGGAAATAACAGAATATTTACCGACATTTCAATTTGCACAGGATTGCTTTAACCTGTGGACTGGGGTTAATTTTACAGAGCATTTAACAGTCGGTAAAAGACGCCAGAATCTTTACTGGCGCGGGAGCGCACAGTCCGTAAACGTTACGGACATGGCATATTCGGACGTGACTAAAATAGCGGAGGTCCTCCGTTAATTATTACAATACCCCACCTCCCCCAGTAAAACTTATCCCGTCCGAATAGGGCTTTAGTCATAATAGGGCAGTGCCCGTACAAAACTTGCTCATTCGGAACGGGCCGATTGCTTGGCCCCCGGTATGCTTGGCCAGTAACCATGGTTTTATATAGATGAGCCAATCATCAGCTATCTGGCTTCTGAGACCTGATTATGACATCACAGTTGGTTTGATCTGGATAATGACGTGCATTTATTCTGACAAGTGATTTTCGACACAAATTGAAAACCCCATGGGGAGGAAAAGGCATTGGAAATCTTGCGAGGGGAACCCATGGCTCAAAAATGCTAACTCACTTCTGGGTTTTAGGACTACAAACTGTAGCACTCAAATCCAGGTGATTGGAACAAAATACTGGGGTGGACTTTTACTTTCTTAACCTGGATTTTAAACCTTTGATCTGAAAGTGGAAATCATTTTTATTATTTGCCCAAATGTTTTGAGGTGTTCTAGTATATTTTCTGATCTTGATCATTTATTTTATTTCAATATATTACGATATATTGCATTTCAAAGGTTGAGCAGGGTTGGAAACCTGTGGGCGATGATGATATGATGCTTTTTGTTTGTGATGATTCGTGTTGAGTTATATAGGGGTTGTGGGTTGCTTGTGGACCGAAGCAGAATACATGTGTCCGGTTGTGTTTCCTCGACCTCGCTCACGCTTGTGTTCCCCGCCACTGCGCAGGTGAGGAACCTGTGCTACATGGTGAGCCGGCGGGAGAAGCTGAAGCTGTCTCAGAGCAAAGCGCAGGAGCAGATCTTCAACCTGCAGGTGCAGCTGATCAACCAGGAGCTGTCCGCAGGTGACCGGCAGGGGGCTCGTGCGTGACAGGGCGTTGGCTGTGTGGGGGCGGGGGAGTCGGGTGTTTGTGGGGCTGACTGTGTTTGTGCGGAGCAGGAGGGAGTTGTCAAAGTTTAATATGTGGCTTTTCATTCACAGTGCACTAGTGCTTGCTCTGTGGTCCCTGACCTGGTCCTTGAGAGCCACACGGTCTGCTATTTTTGTCTGCTATTAATCGGCTAACCCACCTTACCTGGTTTATTGAGTCTAAACTTGTTACCGCTTGGTGATTTTTTTAGGTGAAAACAAAAACCAGCCTGACTTCTCTCCTGGAGCAGGTTTTCAGATCCCTGTTCTACATTGTGAGATTGAAGATTTTAACAGGAAGTATCAATGTATTTTGAGCAGTTGAGATTGACAGAATGTGTACGAGTTTTAACATTTTGAAATGTATTTTTTGAAGGTCTCCCTCTGTCTTACACACTGGACAGCGCCTTGTTCCGGCCTCCTCCGCGAATTACACTGAAGCTCAAGATGCCTAAAGTAACACTGGGAAACGGAAAGACCAGCTCCAAATCCGGGAACGGACCCTTGTGCCCGGACACCAGCGGGAACGTGTATGACCGGAGCGTCGTCAGCGGCATAACGGCCCCGACGGGGAAATCCCAGCACTACCCGGGCCGGGGCCGGAAAGAGGACCACGCCAACGGGCTCCTGTCCGTCTCGGGCCGCTCCCGCGGGGAGGCGGAGGGGGTGGGCAGCGGGGGCTCGCCAGTTCCCGCCAAACTGTCAGGCAAACCGCTGGCGCTCCACGCCGCCCTCCACGGGCGCTCTGCTAACGGGGGCAGCGGCGGCGGGAAACTGGAGCCCCCGCAGCGTGCCCGCCCGCCCAAATCCAACGGGGTGATGGAGAAACCCCTGCCTCAGAGGGACACTTCCTGCCAACAGGTCCCTGGCGGTGGCGGCAGTGCCGCTGACGGGCCCCTGGGGGGCCTCCGGAAGCCTGGCGGGGAGAATTTTGGCAGGTCTCTCAAAGAGGCCACGGTCTGCCTGGTACGGACCCCCGAGGACCTGCGGGGCCCGGACAAGCCCTCCCGAAAAGGCTCCGGCAAGGAGCGGCCGTGGGGCAAATCGGTGCCCGAGCGGCATGGCGGTAAAGCCCCGTCCTACCAGGAGAACGACGGGTACTGCCCCGACCTGGAGCTCAGTGACTCCGAGCCAGAGGCCAAGGGGAAGCGAAGGCATGCCAGGGCCCCCTCTGTGGGCGGGGGCCCTGGAAAGGAGAGCCCGAGCCGGGACTACAGTAGAGGGGGCAGCAGGGGGAAGCTGGCTCTGGGGTCCAGAGCGTCGGTGCAGAGGTGATGCCCCACACACCTCCATCCCTGCCCCGACCACCACCGCCCCAACCCCCGTGCATCGGCCGCAGCTCTGTTACTCTCTTTCTTTTTCCTTGAGATTGTCACAAGTGCCATGCTCGCCCCCCCCCCCACCCCCCCACCCCTCCCCCTCATTCATGTTACGCTACGCATGCCTCACACGCTGTGGGGGTGTCTCGAGGTATGGGCACCCTTCCCCTCCCATCCCCCTCTTCAATCGATGATGCAATCTGTTGTTTATTATTATTTAACTTTTCACCTCAGATGGGACGATGTATACGGCTCAATCCATCATCTTGCCCCCCTCCCCCTCCTCATTACACTGTCATTACACTGTTTTGTTTTAGTTTTTTTTTTTTTTCTTAAGCAAGACGAGAGATTGCAATATTTGTCCGTCTGTCTGTCTTTCCTTGGCCTTTGACTCCTCCGCACACTGCTGGATTTTAATCATTCGGAAATCAGTTTGAACGGCGGCCATCACCATGTCTTACCTTGGGGCAGAGCTGCCATTTTTCCAGTATTGTGTAAATATTGATTTGAGGGTAACACGAAAATAAATACAATTTGTCCGTTTTTATACGTTGTAAAGGAGGGGTGGGCTTAGGGTTGGGACTGAAACATTTCTGTGACGAAAGATGTTCCTCGTGTTTGTTAAAAAAAAAAAAAGAAAAAGAAAAAAAAACGTCTTAAATGCAAATTGAAGGCTATTTGCTGAGGGACTACCTATGTAACATGCCTGATTGGTCAGAAGGCATTGGTTAAAAGAAAAAGAAGAAAAAAAAACTGGCAGTTGGAGATCCTTTCTTCCCATCTCTTGTCTCTGCTGTACTCTTAGATTTAGCATGCTTTCTTCCCTGTCGCTTCCATTCCTTTTTTTAAAATAGAAAGATGTAAATCTGTTTGAACGATGGCAGTTTTTTCCTCTCCAGTTCTTCCAATGGTATGCACAGGTCTGGAGCGAATGTTCGTGTGCGTATCTCCTTGATAGTCGTTTGTGGGTTCAGTACAGCTTTTAAAAATGATGTGTAAGGAGGTGTGAGTTCTGATGCACTTGTATTTCCCCTCCTCGTGTATTGCCGAGGGAGGCGAGCTTTGTAGACACCTGCGGTAACACTGTCTCTAATCGATTATATCCAAAGTTAATTTCACTGATGAAATTCATTAAGACAGACTGCATGTTCCTCCTCACCCAACAGTGGCATTATGATTTCTTTACAAAGAGGGCTACAGTTTTTTTTCTCCCAGTGTCCCGCCAGTGGTTTTTACCGTTAAAACAGTGGTTCTTAACCGTGGGTCTGCTGCCTTTCGTTGTCACTCTGCACTTAATGAATCAATTAAAGCAGCTGATTATGTAGTTGACTCACCTCTCCTGGTCTGAATTGTTTGCCGATTTTGAAATCCGGCGGACCCTCTGGGTCTCCAGAACCAGGGTTGATTGTCACTGTGTTAGGCTAGCCGCGTTTCCGCAGCCACGCTAATGGCAGGCGAGCTAGTTCCCGCAGCCACGCTAATGGCAGGCGAGCTAGTTCCCGCAGCCACGCTAATGGCAGGCGAGCTAGTTCCCGCAGCCACGCTAATGGCAGGCGAGCTAGTTCCCGCCAGGTCTTGTTGCTTTCCCGCAGCGGCTGCCGGACTGTGGCAGAGCTTCGCTCACTCTTTCTAGTGGTTCAAGCTCATGCCTCGTAATTCCCTCAGTCCTCACTGGGCTGTCCTGGACAAGGAGCGCGCTCAAGGACAGGGTTAGCATTTTTAGCATCATGCAGATGTTAGCAGTGACCTTTTATGGGGAGTGTGATGTTATCATTAATGAGGTATTGCAGGGGAGTGATTTAGAGTTACGCACCTCTGAGGCCTGACCACGAACAAACAAAGGGGCCCAAAGTCTTCGGGAGAGGAACTCGCTCATGATTTTGGCTGGCTGGCTTGACTGGAAATGTGGCTAATGAGTGTTAATGTGTGATAACTAGTTCCACACCACTAATGTCTCCAGTCATGGCTGTGTAGGAATGAGGTTTTATGAATATAAGGGGTTTGAGGAAAAGGCTTCTTCCCCTTTAAAGTCTCTGGGGATCATGTTACTCATTTTCCCAACTGCTCAGCCAGTACCGATATCCAAAGCACACTAATATAGTCAAATAAGGATCTGTTAAAAGACAGGGATGTGTTATTTTTTCACTGTCCACTCTGCTTTTCCATCACTGTATCCCATAGTGGGGAAGATGTTGTGTGTGACACAAGGGATCAGTAGGACTGGAGTCTCAGGAGTGATACCCTCACTCTGAGGAAATTATATTTTTCCAGTGTGGCACTGGATGTGCACACAGGTATTGATTCCACACACTGTCAGCAGATTCCCAGATCCTTGCGTAATTGGGTGTGTGTCTCATGTGTGGACTGTGACCAGCCGTCCACTTCATTTTAGGATCAGTTTGTTCTGCCAATTCTCCCGAGTTAAGCCCACGTGAGCATGACCGAAGTCACGTACAAGGAACTGTACGATGTCAGGTGGTGATCTCTCCTCTGGCTCCTGGTAGACTCCTTTTCCACAGAAGTGTCATGGTGTAATGATCCAGTGCCCTGGCTCTGACACCAGTGTCACACTCCCATAGATAAAATTTAAAAAACATAGGAAACAATTAATTTCAGTATATGGCTGTGTTAGTGATGTTTCAGGAAGACCACACAGGCAAAGGAAATTCACATTGTAAAAAGTATAATTCTGAAAACAAATAAAACACTTTCACCGCATGCCAATTGTATACTTTGAAATTTAAATGGACCCCTTTCTTAACCCCGTCTGTGGCTGAAATGTGATTAGGAATATAGCTTCGATTCCTGCAGCAGTGGCTTTCACTCTTACACTTGGGGAGCCGCATGGTGTGGCTGGTGTTTGATTTCACCTTAAAATTGCCATCCACTTCCGAACCAAGAAGTCAGGTAAGGTGAGCCGACTATAATCTTCTACTGCTTTAATTGAGTAGAAGAGGGCTGAGTCACAATGAACTCTTATAACGTTCTCTCTATGGTAAGAGTGAATACCACTGGCTTAAAGGGTTTTTTGGGGTCACAGAATTGAAGGGCCCAAATAGAGAAGCTGAATTGAAGTTTTCCCTCCGCAGAAACTATGTCCTTTGGTTTTGGGTTTCTTGCCAACTGAGACCAATCAGAGCCGCGACGGGCCCCGCTGTTGGGTCGTTCTTCTTCTTTTCGTGTCTTTGAAGCATGTGGTTATATGACAGTTTCCCATTTCTTTACACAGTCCTTTGCATTATTATTGAACTCTGCGAGATCTTTTAAGCTGCACTGGTTGGGTAGTAGAGGGCAGACAAGGCAGTGCTGCATCGTATGGTCCTCTTCTCCACATTCACAGATGGTTGGGCCAGTTTTGTAGCCCCATCTGGCCATAGCAGCTTTTGATCGCCCCATTCCTGTTCTCAGGCGGTTGAGATCCCATAACCCATAACTGCACTTAGGCTGGTGTACTCACACATTACTGTATAGCTGTACTGTTCTCACTTGAGTTCTGAAACGATAAAGTCACCAAACCCAAAATTCTGACCTAGAACAGCCGAGAGGATAATGTGAAAACCCAGTGGTTCCGGGTATTGAATGATGACTTGGTCAAAACATTTGATTCGGGAAACCAATGCGACTTTCATATGAAATTAACCAAAAAAAGGTAAATGCATTTTCTAACCTTATATTTTTTCAGGTTTCATTTATTTTTTAAAAAGTTTATTATAGCGCTGCAGCGGTAGGTGGGGCGTTGCAGACGCATTGTCACGTGCATGTAAGCGGACCTCTTGTCGCAAAAAAAAGACATTGAGAAACCCTGCACTTGAGAGAAGGCCAACATTCCTGTGGGTTAGCTGTAGTACTGTTTCTCTGCTGTTCTGTGTACTGTACCGATAAGCCGGAAGTCCTTTCCTTAAGAGGGGTGGGAAAACGGGAAGGTAGATTTTACTATTACAGGTCTTCTGTTTGGGGCCAGTCCCCAGCTTACAAACCGTGAATCAGAGCCAACAGCGAGGAAACTGACAACTGAAGGATTGCCACAAATCAGCATATTCCTTCCAGTTGATACTTGCAGTTCATTTTTACCGGTGTAACCTCAGCTATTTGAAGGAACACTACCCAGGCTATTTATTGCACGCTGTGCAAACGTCATTCTTAAAATACAGAAGGAAATATTATTGCTGTATGTGTTCACTGATATGATTTATGTGTTCCATGAACTTGTTAAGATGACCTTGTTGTTGGAATTGCGCTGTCTCTCTTCACAGCCAATCAAAGACATTGTAAATGATATGAATGCATTAATTGCTACAAACATGTTTTGCTTTCTTTTCGAGCAAACAAAAAGAACTTAAGGAACTTCAGTTTTACACTAAGGTTATCAAGTTACCACAAGATGAATTTACACAGACATTTTTTCTTGTTAAAGAACCTTTTTCATTAAAATTTGGAAATGCAAACCTTTCGTCTCCTCGCTCGTAATTGACCTCTGGATTGAAACAAATGTGCATCGTCATCAAAATGCCTGACAAATGTTTTGTTCATCTGTAAATTTATTACAACAAAGAGGGTTACAAAAACAGTATAATTACAAGGTGCGTTTAACGGAAAATAAACTCCCAAGTAATTAAAAAAAAAAAAAAACAGTTTTGCTTAGGTCTGTCTGAAATGATATCCCATGTGTTTGGGGTGGGGTTGCGACATCAGCATTTCCTTTAGAAACAGGAAGGGTGCAAAGTGCAGGAGTCTTGACTGGAAACCCATGTATAGCTCAATGCTTAATTTACCATATAAATCCCCATAGTGGTACAGCAACAAAGCCATGTACATTCTGGGGAAAGGGGGATCAGGACTGAGGGACTTCCTGCCAACCGTAGTAATGCCTGTTAAGTTAACTTTGCCTATTTTAAGCTTCCATCCCAATTCAATCTTTACAATACAGCAGATTTCCAGATCACATTAATACCGAAGGGATGCATGGCCACAGCAGCACCTTAAACATGGTTGTGAGGACAGGGGAGGGGAGAGGAAGGCAGCAAGTTTGTGTGGAAATAGTGAAAACTCTGACCCCGCCTAAAATAAGCTGTGCTATTTGTCCTTAAATTAGTGTAAATACACAAGATTAACAAGTTCAGATAACACGGTTAAGAAAGACCCCCCCCTCCTTATGCACTTTTCCCCCCAAAACGTATGCAG
This sequence comes from Ilyophis sp. 1 JC-2022, assembly GCA_022702515.1. Lineage (NCBI taxonomy): Eukaryota > Metazoa > Chordata > Actinopteri > Anguilliformes > Synaphobranchidae > Ilyophis > Ilyophis sp. 1 JC-2022. Next base: position 74,776,472 of record CM040397.1, on the reverse strand, counting down.
TTGTCATAATTTATAACACAACGTTTACAGTATGTACAGTAGAGATAATTCAACCGAACCCTCTTCGTTGAAAGGTTAAGGCTATAAGCTCAAAAATAACTGTCAAGGGCGAGTATCAGAACGTAAAACAGCCGTTACAGATTTAACCCAGGATTTTGAAAACAGATGATGAATACAGGGTGTGAAATTAACAGTTTCACCCACTGGCCAGATTGGCTTGTGGATTCTAAAAATCACCAGCCATTTTCAACATTTTACCAGCCACATTACCTTTTACAATGTAACAGAACCTGGTTGGTTACTGACCAAAGTGGCTGCTAGAGTAAAAATCTAAATTTTACCAGCATTTGGCTGGGTGTTAATTTCACACCCTGTGAATACCACAAGGTAAAGGACACCTTTTTTGTGTACAGTTGCTACCAAACTTGAGAAGAATATAGTCTCTTTTTTGGAGGACAGGTAATGTTTTGTAACTCAGTCAAAATCAGTGGCTTCGCTACGTCCGCGGGTGCACCGGCACTGGTCATGTGGTCGCTCAAACTGTGTTCAGGTGCCAAGCAAACACTGCTGTACTCTCACCAGCCAGTGTTAAGACCGTCTGAGTGAGAGGAAGGAATGTAGTCAACGCTCAACCCCCTTCCTCCCCTCAATACAGCTCTGAAAAAACTGTCGGACACAAATATCTATTCAGTTCTGCCATCTAGCATTCACAGACAGAACATCACTTTATGTTTAAATAAGATACAAAAAGGTGTGGTCAATGACTGACCATCCTATATGAAATTCTCCACAGATTGAAGCCTCTCTTTTGTCCACACCTCCCTGCCTATACATGTGCCAGTAGCAGAGCAGAATTGAAGAGCTATTTCATATTTGTTTTTGTTAAGGCGAGGCAGATACCTTAAAAAATACAGATAGGTTACAGCGTAATTGTCAGAATATACTCCATCTTTCAATAATTTTGGACATTTAAAAGGTAAAAAAAAAAAATCTTAACTTATTTTTTGATGAAAAAAAACAGAAAGATCATTTTGATGTGTGGCATGCGTCCGCACAGATCCTCAGGTGTAAAGTCCGGCAGGTGGGACCAGGCTGCCCATGTACAGGTGGGGATTTGTAATCAACACTGCAGGCTACCGTTTTCCCCACTGTTCACGTGGCCCCTTCCCTCTGCAGTTCCTCCAACCGCCAGAAGGGGTGCACTCGTTCACCTCGCAGCTACGAGCTCTCAAGAGCGTCCAGCACCTTCATAATCTGTTGCTTGATGGCCTTGGTGGCATCGCCTGCGTTCGGTATGACGTACCTGGAGAGGAAGGGGGGACAGAGAGAGGGAGGGATGAGTCAGGCAAGCAGAGGTGGTCTATTTTTTCACGGCAGCTTTGGAAAAGCAAAAGGTTTACCAATGACTTAAGACCGTGGTTCTCAACCATGATCCAGGAATACCCCTGTGCACGCCAGATTTCATTACACCTAATCACTTGATTAATTAAGGTTGTTGTAATTGTGTTTTTTTTGTCAGTTTTTAACACAATGCAGGATTGGCTCATTGCTAATTGCGTTGTGTCCACACTAAGCATTTAGGTCTGATTTCAACAGTAGGTCTATGAACAAAACAATAGAAATACATTTTCAATGCAAATGATTTAGAAAGAAATTGCAAGTATTTGTTTTCGGATTCATTAAATTAATACAGAATATTTATTGTCTAATATGAATATCTGTTTCTGACTAAGAGGCATTAAGAGGGTAAATCATCCCGCATTTGACATTAAGGGCCTGGTTTACTAAGACATTTAGCTTGTGCAAAACCAATAACATGACCAATGATTGGTCATGGTATTTGATTGGCACCAATCATTGGTTATGTTTTTAGTTTTGCGTATGTTAAAAGGTTTTTGCACATGCAAAAGGTCTTAGTAAATGAGGCCATAAATGTCTTAACTGAATACAATTAACAGCTCTTTATACTTCAGGAATTTCAATTAAAGTTGGAACAAAAACCAGTCTACACAGGGGGACCCAGGACCAGCGGTGAGAACCGGTGACTTAAGACATTAGGGGTGAATTTCACTGAACAAATAAGGTTTAAATGAGTCAGGAGAAGTGGCTTAAACTAGCCCAGGTTATTAGGTGGCACATACAATTTCACCACAACTGTAAAAGCAAGCCAACTCAACCCTACAGTAGATACTAATCGCAGACTGATGAAATGGGAGATGATTCCAGGCCACGTAATTAAATGGTGTTACCAGGAATTCTATCGGATCATAAATGTGAGAAAACACATCAGCAACTGTCTGTCTGAAAATAGAGATTGTCAATCTGTGGAAAAAATGCAGTATATATGCTAAGCAACTGCAGAGTATTATATGAATAAATATTGAACAACATTATCATTTCTAGGATTTAAGTCAGGGAATGTGTATTCAATGAAAATACAGAAATAATCTACACGGTAATCTAGTAATTCATAATGGTCCCATTGTACATATATATAATCATCAAACTAAAAACTCAGTTTTACAAAATATAATTTGCAGAGGACTGTGAACACAATTTACAAAGGAAATAACACAAAATTATGGCTCAGTGCTACATCCTCTGCTGATATCAAAAGTAAACATTTTTCATACTTGCAGCCAAAATTTAGTTTGCATACCTCTCGCGAGTGACAGAACAATCAGTAAGATCAGTTTCTATTTTACATCTACTTTGTTTACAATGCATTTTATTCGTACACTGTGTTAAAAATAGGACATGGAAAATGTTTGGCCCAGACACACCATTTTAAAATGGAATATGGCCCCTTGGAAGAGGTAGTTGAAGAACACTCCAGTAAAGTGTCAGTAAAGAGCCAGGCCGGTTAAAGTGTGTGCAAGCTGATGACTTGATTGACAAACGCTAACAACGGTCCGCCAATGTGTCAAATTCACTCTGGCAGTAACCTGTGCACCGACATTCGTCTTGCGCAGAGCTAGGTACCTCTCGACCGCCATGACCTCCACGCCGGCCGTGTTGCTGTTGCCGAACTTGAAGGTGATGAGCTCCGGGTGCTTCTTCTTGGAGGTGATCTTCACCACGGAGCTCAGCGGCTGCCGGGACTGGATGTAGGCGAAGCCCTTTCGCGAGGCGATCTCCCGCAGGCAGTACATGTGTGTGGCCGTGACCAGGAGGTGGCTGCGCAGATGCAGACAGGGAAGGAGAGAGAGAGAGAGAGAGAGAGACGGGGTGCAGAGTGAGCTGGTATGTACTTATCAATAACAGTCCCTCCTCAGCCTTGGAAGACGTCACTTTGCTGGCAACCTGATTTGGAAACCGTGTGTGTGTGTTTCCTATCCCTGGTACACTGTGAAGAGGACATCCATAATGTCTCCTATAATATAGTCAAAAAAACCTGAAGAGAACTACAGGTAGTCACTTCCCATTAGTCGGCCCCCTAAGGGTAACGGGGTAAAACGAGCGCGAGCGTGTGGGATCAGGTACAATAACGGCCGTGTAATAGCACAGTGGCCTCACCTTGGGAACATGTGGCCAGTCTCCTTTACTTCGTTGCAGGGCACGTGGTGCTTTACGTCCGGCTTGTTGATCCAGGTCTGGATGTTTACGATCTCCTTGCGGTCGTCATCCGACATGGACGAGCTGTCAATCTCATCTGCGGAGAGAGTGGCATGTCAGCTCAGACTGTAGGGCAGAGGAAGACCACCCCTGGCCTAGAGCAGGGTGCCTCAACCATGTCCTTTTAGGGCCGCGCAGGGTGTGCCGATCTTCGCTGCAACCCTGAATTGTAATGAGCTGTTAACTCATTCAATGCCAGATTGTTCCAGAACACTCCGTTTGTTGAAATTAAACCATTTGTAGAGAAGAAGAGTTCAAAGTTGAAGCAAATGGAAATGAGCCAAACCTGCATTGTTTCAAGAAGTTAAATTACTACGGAGGAACTTCAACAGGTTTTTAGCGATGTTAATTAATCACGACCGGCTGTAGCAGGAATCAGTGCACACAGAGGGAGGCCCAGGACTGAGTTTGAGAACACCTGATCTACGCGACGCTAACCCAACCACGCCAGCGAACCTCCAGCTGACCTTGTGACATCACCTCCATGCCGTCTGTACTCAATGTAGGTTTCGCTGAAACGGATTTGCCTTTTGTGTCCAGCCGGCCGAGATTAAAGAGTCTGGCTTAAAGATAAAGCTTAAAGAGAAAGCTCTGGGACAAAGGGCCAGCGGACAGTGTGGGGGGAAGCGGGGGCTTATTTACCCGTGTCGTATTCCTCCTCGTCCCCGATGCTGAACACGGGTTTGACACCCCTGTAAGGCCTCCCTACACGGTCGCTGCTGCTGACATGCCTGTGGTGGGGAGGGGGGTAGAAAGAGTTGATTGTCAGGGTCGCCACAGCAACAAGTCTCCACGCCCCCTCTCCCACGCCACCCCACCCCACCCCTACCCACACACACGCGCACATCCAGTGTTCATCAACGCTGGGGCAAGAGACTGTGGAGCCCCAACTCTACGGGAGGAAGGAAACAGGTTAATAATAAAGGAAGGATGTTAATATAAAAAGAAAGATGTTAATAAAAAAAGGACGACACAAAAGCAGCGATGCCCCTCCCGTACATGGTAACCAAGTTATTATATGAACCTTGATATTGAGTTATTAGCGGTGTGGTAAACACTGCAAAAGAGAGGGGATGCCGTGTCCACACAATGTTGGCAGGACGGCATGTTGGCAGCCATGACCTTTATTTATCCCAACCCGCCACAGCAAAAAAAAAAAACTCCACTACTGGTGGGGGTTAGGTTTACTAAACTACCAAACTCCTGTGAATATCAGAGCAGATAGAGATGCCAGTCTGGGCTGCTCCTGGGGTTAGTCTGTAAAGCAGGCTCTGACAGATGGACAGACAGATAGGCGTGAGCTGGTGGTTAGAGGGCGCAGTGTTACTCAGGTCAGAGCTGTGGGGGCGTACACCGGTGACACCGTGACCCTGGGGGGCGTGACAATGTGAGACATATCATGGCCATCTGACTCATTGTGTGTGTGTGTGTGTGTGTGTGTGAACAGGCATGAATGTAAATAACGGCCAGTTTACAAACGTAAATGGAATACACAGCAATATATTGGAGTGCAATAAGAGTAGAAAAGATATTGTGCAACACTTCACAATATAATAATTCTAATTATTGCTGCTTTCATGTATTTTCAGGCAATTTTCTCCCAAAAATACAATGCTGTGAAATATATGTATTATTATCATTATAAATATATTTATTATTATCGTTATAAATATATTTACGATTTACAATTAATAGCATGGCTTCCCCTGGATCTTATTGGTCAATGAGTGGTCATTAGTTCTATACAATGACTGCTGTATAATGACCACAGGTTCACACTACAATATCCCTCTACACCTTACATAACCGAGCAGTTTGGTCAGAGGGCACTCTTGTGTTAGTGCCTAACATTACAGTTAATGAGGCGCTATGGGAAAAACGCTCTGAAAGAAGGAAAGGAAAACGTAAAAATAGTGATCATTCTACGGGAATAGCTGACATTCCCAACCTGGCCATCTACATCTAAAAATGCCCACTTTAACGTGACACACTTCACAATAAATGGAAGCGTCCAATTAAATTTTTGTAGATAGTGTGAACTACGCAAAATGTGAGCTAGCTTGTTTGTTGTTGCTAGGACACTAGAACCTAGAAATGAAAGCATAATGAAATGCACGTGGACTTGATTTAGTGGCAGATAATTACTTCCTTTAGCAAGTAGCCGTGGTATAAGTAGGATAATGGACAGTGAGAGTGTCAACTGAAAATACGTTCAGGGCTTATTTTGAAACAACTGAATTGCTCACTGTACATGATCCCTTAGATTTTTATTGCAATATAATACATTGTGGTATACTCCATTTCCATGAGTGAGAAGCAACGTGGCTCCTGGCTCAAACTCAAGGGGGATTTCGGGGGGCAGGTGGGTGGGTGACCCCAGGCTGGCAGTGCCACTGTGAATGAGTTAGTGTGGCGGCGGGCACTGGTGCTCATGCCAGCGAAGAGAAAACATGGGCCGGGTCTTACCGATCCAGAATCCCCTTCTCTGGCCAGGGCAGATTGAAAGACATTCTATTGTAAAATAAATGAGGCACAGGGGGCAGGGTTTGAGGAAAGGGACTGAATCGAACACAAAAGGACATCTACAATCAAAATAAACAAAAATAAAAAATAAAAAATGGAAAGGCTATCTTCTCAGATAGTAAGGTAAGTAATGTTAACAATTTGCAGATGCGGGGAGAATTAAAATATTTAAATAGAAAGAAAGACAAATAAAATGCTGAACCCAGAGTACGGGTGTGGTTAAGTCTGGTTTGGGGGCGGGGCGCTCACCTGTCCACCGGCACTGAAGTGTTCTCGATGAAGCTGATCACCTTCTCCTTCACATTCACGGACTTGGACTTGAGGGCAAAGGTCATCTTATTGACCAATGACTTCACACCTTTGCCATCGCCAATTCCGTTCACTGTCTCACTCTGCAGGAGAGAGGAGGGCGGGAAAAGATGCTGTACTTAAAAACTCAGGCCTCGCGCCATTTCGGACTCATCACGCTTTTGTCAAAAGCAGACCAGCCCACTTCACTTCCGTATCTTATTGACTTATTAATGGAAGCTATGTTATAGAAAAACATATAGCTTGATTTATTTTTTTTAACTTTAAAGGGGAATTCCACTAAAAAATTATCTATTATTTGTAGAAGAGTAACTGTCCTCCTGATTAAAATGAGCTACAGCCCCAAACTACTGTGCATGTTCCAGGTACCTGCTTTACTATAGACTACAACAGGGCGGGTGCTTACAGACAACGCCGGTCACTGGTCTCCACTTCTGCTGAATACAAACGAAGGGGCTGGGCGTTACAACTCGGCATGGAAGCCGCTAGCAAGCTAGCAAGCTCGCCACTAAAGAAAGAAAATCTAGATTTATGCTGTTCAGTTCAGTTTACTTTCATGCTCAAGTTCAACTGAAAAGAAAATGGCGCTTCACTGTATGGCAAATTGCAAGGCAAATTGTCGGCGAAGGGAAGTATTTATTTTTACCGGCTACCACAAGATGAGGGTGAGAATCAATGGCTGACTAAATATCCGCCAGATACACCTGAGACACACCTAACAGCTAAAAGGAAGTCGGGGGGAGGTATCACCAAATGCAACTTACCCGCCGACTATAGCTTTTCAAAAATGAGGAATGGTAGAGGTGTACGCCTTTTTAACCTATACCTCTACCAAATTCACATCTTTTGCTGCCAATATTTCCGTTTAGAGATTGTTTTGACCATCCACTAAGAGAGACTTAATCAGTTACGCCTTGATCTGTTAGATGAGGTTAGTGTTGTTTTTCAGTGGAATTCCCCTTTAAAGCTGTAACATGTCATTTCTCAATTATATATATTATTTGGATTTGGCGACATTTGTGGTGACTGGTGGTCACAAGTGTTTTTTTTCTTTGTTTTTTTCTCCACACTCAGAGTTCTAATCGAAACAAAGCTACAACCCCAAACAAAGTGGCATTAAACCTAATTTTAGGCACTTGCTCTTCCGCATTCGACATGCCAGTTCCCGTCACATTTTAATACCCAACGACACCAATGGAAAATACCATTTAGAGGAGCAAATACAGAATGCAAATTAATTAAATAGATATTGTTACAAAAATGCCAGTGTGAAAAGGTATTAAATTAAATGTTATTTAAATTCTAAACATACAAACATACATATTCTGAAGTGTTACAATATCTTGAGAATATATTTACTTTCAATATATTTGAAGTATATTCCATTTGTGTGAGGGAAGGATTTAGGAGTGGTGGAGGACGGGGCCTGGTGGTGAACACACTTACATCGGGGGAGCTAAGGCTGCCATGGGACCCTGAGGTGCTGACGATCCAGTGCACGTACACGTTATCTGGGCCCTCTACGTTAATGTCAGCCAGGTGCTGCTGCAGAGCTGGAATATGAAACAAACAGCGTCACAATCCGGTTATTAACATCGCCCAATCACACGTACACACACGTACATACACACGTACACACGTACACACAGGCAAAGGTTATGAACATCCCCAAACCACACACCCCACACTAGGTCACACACAATGACATTTTGAGACATTTGTGTTTTATTGCTTACCCATAAAACCACCTTTAGCAATACTGACATACTCCTTGTTTTTCTGTAACAGAAAATGCAACACAAGAAATTGTGAAATTGTGTTGAAATAAATGGCAGAAATAAAATTGTGATGTAGGCCTTAAAGAAATCGAACACAGATACATTTAACCCAGTGTAATACAGACCAGGATTTGAGCCCATGTTACACAGGGTATACAGCCAGGCAACTCGCTTTTCTGCTCAACAGCCACACACAACCCAACCCAGCGATGACATCATAAGACTATGAAAGTGTCCCACTACAGACCAGGATGGAAAGCACCTTTATGTACATGTCCATCAACATGAAACTCCGCCCACAAACCCCACCCTATGACCTGCAGGAAGTCGGCCTGCACCATCATGTTCATGTACATGCCCTGACTCCGCCCACATGCCCTAACCACTGACCTGCAGTAAGTGGGCCAGCACCATGTTCATGTACATGCCCTGACAGCCCGCACGCCCCGCCCACTGACCTGCAGGAAGTGGGCCAGCACCATGTTCATGCACATGCCCCGTCTCCGCCCACACGCCCCGCCCACTGACCTGCAGGAAGTGGGCCAGCACCATGTTCATGCACATGCCCCGTCTCCGCCCACACGCCCCGCCCACTGACCTGCAGGAAGTGGGCCAGCGCCATGTTCATGCACATGCCCCGTCTCCGCCCACACGCCCCGCCCACTGACCTGCAGGAAGTGGGCCAGCACCATGTTCATGTACATGTCTTCCTCCTCACGCCCGCTGCCCATAAAGCACAGGTGCTCCCCGCTGGCGACAGAGCCAGACTCCAGGGACTGCTTCTGTGCCTCCAGCAGGGACTTCACTGACAGCGCAAACTCAGAGGGGTTCTGTAGCATCTGGGGGACAGACACACAAACGCACACACAAGAACACGCGCACACACACACAAATTATCAGCGTCACCATCCTGGGTCAGAGAAGTAGGGGACTTTACGGAAACGGATAATATATATCTAAATAAATAATTGCTGCCTTCAGGTACTGCAAGATATACATTTTTAAAATACAATGTTGTGAATCATAAAATGCAACGCTTTGTCCAATTAATTTTTTAACCTTCATACTCGACTCAATTATTTTTTGCAGATGGCTAATAAATGGCACAGCTTTGTCTTTTATGTTTACTGATTGATGTTTACTGCTCACCAGGTCAGAGTCCAGGTGGAAGGCAGTGGAGAGGTGTCCAGCATTGTACTGCTCCGCTGGACGGCAGTCCACCACAAAGAACCGCACACCCTCCTAAAAACGTTTTTAAAAGAAAGGGGGGGGGGCATTAGATACGAGTACACTGCTGACAGACTGGGCTAACGACATTCCCAGACTGGCTAGCATGCAACATCGCTAAAATGTTCAGATACTGAATGTTAAATGCTCCACCCACCCACTCAACCCATCTAATTCTTCTGCCCTTGCCTGTACCTTAGCCTATCCCGTTCACTCAAAACAAGAGTTCCGAAACCTGGGGAACCATTTATCTTGGCGGACCCCCATGTACTGTATACCGACTAACATTCCACCCTTATTTGCAATTTCTGAAGTATAATGAGCCGTTAATTGTAATCAGTCTCATTGATGAAGGTCAGAAACAGATATTCATTTTTACAAAAGACATATATTCCATATAATTTAAGAACTATTAGGCTTCGACAGCAATGCTGAAATCAGCCGATTTGTTTTTCAAATCCAATTTTTTTGTTGGCGAGAGGCCAGGTATAATCTGTGTGATTAGAAGAGCTATGTGTTTTTTTTAGTTCTATATCTGTCATAAAATTATGACGTAAGTCATGTGCACTCTGTGTCACATGGGATATGAGGAATTTGAGAAGGCAAAATATCTGATTTGGCCGGTCAGACACAAGTAGCGTGATCAGGTATCGGATATGTATTGGATTTAGGACCATGTAACAATATTGTCCAAATCGGAATTGAAAATATCATATTTACATTAATGTCATTATTTACCATTCAGCCTTCAAGGAAAAGATTAGATGCACAATGAATATGTGACTACAATCTTGGATCACTTCAAACTGCATAAGCAGAGCCTTAATTGGTCAGATCAGTTCTCAAACAACTAATGCGTTAATTTTCTGTAACCGGCAACAAATTATGAAGGTTGCATTTTTTTTTATTGATTACTGGTAGAAATTCCGCTGAAATCGGCAAAGTCCTAAATGCTGAAAGGGTGAAACTATTATTAACCTGTTAACTGAAACTATACCGTTTGTGTAAAATGGAGGGTCCTGAGACACAGAAAATGGTTTATTGAGCCAAATCTATATTGTGTTAAAATCTGCGCATTAAGAACAAACCTGGAACTTAATCATGTTTTCCACTCCTTTATTTAATCAAGTGATTGGTTGGAGTTAAAATCACAGGACTGAGTCTGGGAAGCTGTGTTCTAAACTATTAAATCCTTCCTGTTTTACGGTCCATACAATTTGGCCGCCGTTCGTCCTTTCACCATACTATACTATACTATACAATACATTATATTAGTTATTTGGCAGACGCTTTTATCCAAAGCGATGTACAATAAGTGCATATTGAAGGTCATTGACACAACTACGAAGCAAATCCAACAAAGCACAACTTTCTCACAACGTAGGAGCTATCGCTAGTAATCAACAGAATACAGTCGGCTATACATTCTAAGCTATAAAATAGCAAAACCAAATAGAAAATAAACAGAAAGAACGTACTATATAATTGGCCTTATACATGTAGTTATTCAAGGTGGAGTCTGAATATTATACGGAGTCTATACTATACTATACTATATTCCATTCAGCCAACCTGTCCAGAACATTTCTATTTCCATTCATCAATACTGTTCTGTGACTCTAAATTGCCCGTAGGTGCAAGTGTGTGCGTGAATGGTGTATGGTATTCCTGCCGCCCAATGCATGCTGGGATAGGCTCCAGCCCCCCCACCACGACCATGACCAGGAATAAGAGGGTAAGATAACGGATGGACGACTGATCTGTTCCCACTTGGTTCACCCTGCCTATCCAGCAATCTCCTGCTCTGCCTCTCTGTAGCCCCACCTACAGGTGCTCACCGGCTGCAGCTGATTGGCCTGCAGGATCTCCGGGACAGACACAGGCAGGCACAGAGCCTGGCTCAAGTCCATGTCTTCCTCTTTCAGAGCCACCAGGCTGCTCCCAAACAAGTTCTGGTTCTCCTGCAAAATGTGGGGAACAGAGACAGATCAGTCAGTCAGGCACCGCTAGACTGCCCCAACCCTGACAAGAGGACCTGACCATTCAGGTAATCGCAAGCCTAACCGTTAATAATCGTTTACCATTACAACTGTATCTCATTGACATTCATCAGCCATTACAAATTCTTTATGTGACACCACAGTTAAACATACAAACAAGGGCCCCATATTTCTTGATGTCAGGGATGTTTTAGACCTTGACACAGACAGGCACATACACAGATAGGCAGACAAATAAACAGCCACATACACACAAAACTCAGGTATTAAAATATCTTCGATATTAAAAGGTTCCGGATTCCTGGCGGTCAGGCGTTACATATGTGTGGAGACTGAGAGGCAGTGAGCAGCAGTACCTTCCTGAGAGACAGAGGAGTCTTGCTGTAGTAGTATTGAGCCAGAGAGAACAGGTCCTCAATGTCGTCAGTCTCCAGATGAGCGGGGGAGCCCTCCAACATCTCTGTTCCACGGACACACAAACATTTACATGTTACAATACGGGGACCTGCACCCTTTTTTTTTTAGACCTTGTAACTGCTCCGATTGTAAATTTGATTAAATCGGCTCAAGTACCTCTTAACAGTTATTCAGGCATACAAGAGGAAAAGCCTTCTCCTTCCACATGCGCACGTATACACACAGCCACAGGGCACGCACGTTTTCCTTGGTCCTTGCATTTAATTGAGTAAATGGCGTTTCATTTAACGGATTCATTAAAGCAGTATACTGTGCAGTTCTCTCACCTCACCTGGGTTCTTGGTGAGAACTGGTTGCAGATTTTTTTTATTTGAGCTCTCCATGCAGTGTAGAATACCTCAAGACTAGAATGAGAGGGAGGGGGACACTTACTGACAATGTCCTCTTTACTGTCCCCTTCCTGGGAAAGGATGTTATCTCTACAAGAGGGGAAATAATGTATTACTGCATTATCAGGGTTCATTTATTTTAAAAGGAGAGTGGGACAAGCCACCCTCCTTTTGAATGTCCTGCTTTTTTCAGACAATGAGAAAGCAGAGAGGGTGACAGATAGAGAAGGGAATCACAGCTCAGAAGGTGCTACTGTGGGGATCGAACCCTCGACCTGACGAGGGGGGGAGGAAATCGCATATAGCTCAAGAGTAGGTTGTCCTACATGACTCACCCTATCAGGGCTCATTCAACACCATCATAGTCCTCCGTGATATCACGACTACAGGTCAGTAAGCAGAAAGTAGTGCTCACATGAGCCAGAGGCTAATTTTTCCAATGCGCCTGGCCTTCTTTTCATTTGAATCTTTTGATACGATTCTTTTAATGTGAATAATTTACATTCTTTTGATGCGACTCCTTTGATTAATTCCATCCGAGACGTAGCGGTGAATTGGGGCTAGTCATCCATTACGGATTACGGAATTACAGGTAACAAGGCGCCGTGCCACCCCCAGCTACCGGTCTGCCTGCACCTACTTTGCATTGACGAGGATGATGAGCATGAGGAAGAAGATGACGAAGGGGTCGGCCTGCTGCAGGTAGATGTCCCACATGGCCTGGGTCACCTGAGGGCTGCAGCGGCTGGCGAACATGCTTCCCAGCTGGGGAAAAACAGAGCACGTCGAAACGCGAGTTAAACATACGTAGCATGCACAGAGGGCTCGAGACCGAATTAAAACCAGTTTAAACCAAATTCAAGCTCTGAATCATTGCTACATGATCTCCTATCCCAGAGGCACATAGCCCTGGTCCTGGGACCAGTATCACGAAGCAGGATTACTGAGTTAACCGGACAACTGCACCGAGTAAAACCTGGAACCCTCCCAAATCTGGAACGTGGACTGAAGTAAAGAGAGCTGTTCCGGGCTTCACCGGGTTATTAGTTACTCCACTAATCTTGCTTTGTGCTACAGGCTGCAGTAGAGCTGCAGGGTCTGCTGGTTTTTGTTCTCACTTTACAATCAGCAACCAGTTCAGAACCAAGAACACAGTTAAAATGAGTTGACTCTGTAATCAACTGCTTTAATGGGAAACTACACCCTTATTCAATGTTAACCTCTACTGTTTGAAGGTAAAACAAATTGTATGTCACATCTCAAAGTTGTGGTTGTCTTGATATCTTACCTGCCACGTCCCGCACCTGAAAACGCTCTTTGAATTAGGTATGTGCCAATACTACATTGATAGTGGGTGTGGCTGTCCTGATAATGTAATATGCGTCCCTCAGGCAAATTTTTCCAGGACGGCAGACAGCAATTGCAACATACTAATCTTCTAAGTATACTGTAAAAAAATTTTTAACCATTATTATGGATGGATATGAATTTATCATCAAAAATTTATTTTAGGTTGAAGTTCTACTTTACCCAATCAATTATATGTAACTATGTAAGAATAAAACCAGCAGGAGACCCTGCAGCTCTCCAGGACCACGGAAGCAGACCCCTGCTCTATTCACATGATGTTTTTTCATAAGATGCCTATGTAAACCCTGGGGTTTCCACAGGCAGGAGACATTCACCCAGTTGATGGCGTAGGAGTCGGGAGTGATCTTCTTGGTGTCCAGGAAGGAGCAGAGTTCGGGTTCGTGGTACTGCAGCAGGAGCCGGAACAGGTGGAAAGGTCGGCCCTTCGACACACAGTCCCTGTAAACACACCAACACGCACACGCACACGCACACACAGACACACACACACACACACACACAGACAGACAGACAGACAGACAGACAGACACACACACACACACACACACACATACACAGACACAGACACAGACACACAGACACACACACAGACACACACACAGACACAGACACAAAGGTCAGTGTGAATCTGAATCTGCACTCTCCTTCAAAAACACTCAGAAACACAACTGGTCAAGACTGAACCTGCACTTCTACTTTCTCTTTCCTTGATTTGTTTGTGTCTGTCTGCATGTCTGTCTGTCCGTGTTCTGACTGGTTACCTGGGGATGTACTTGTTCATGATGGCTTAGATGTGTCTGTCTGTAGGTGTACTGGCTGGTTACCTGGGGATGTACTTGTTCATGATGGTGTAGATGTGTCTGTCTGTAGGTGTACTGGCTGGTTACCTGGGGATGTACTTGTTCATGATGGCGTAGAAGCAGTTGTAGAGATCACTGCGAGGCAGCTGCAGGCCCAGCAGGGGTTTGAGCAGGTCTGGCCAGCTGAGCTCTGAAGTGAAGGTGATGCTCCGGGATTTGCAGTAGAAGGTAATGACTGACTCCATGTCAGCCAGAATGCCTTCTTGCTCCTCCTCAGGTACCTCCAACTGATCTGGTTACAGGAAAACCACAGGGGTCAGAGGTCATCTCTCTACAGGAGTACTGCACATACACTGCAGTCTCCCGAGGTCTTCTCACCCCTGGATAAAATGCACAATGACTATTCATCTAAATGACTGTGGTTATTAATTTCACCCCCTTCGTCCGAGTGGCTTGTAGTTCCTTGCATTCCTTACCCACTTTGACTTCCCTGGTCACCATTGCAAGTGAGACTTGACACACTTGGTTAATTAAAGGCAAAATAATAAAGACCAACCGTTATCTAAAAGTCAAGTCTATTACTTGTTAAGCGCTGTGAACTTTGTGATATGGGGGGGAAATATTTACTTTGTAGACATCTTAATATTTTGAACGCGCTCCCCAGACATGCATAGATCGTTATCAAAAGCGTTTCTGAATGATATAAAGTCAGAATAAATTACAGATCTATGCTTTTCTAATAACCCAACAATACTAGCATTTGATCCTGCAAAAGACAGAGGCTCAATATGCTGGGTGCAATGACTACCAGGGCTGTGGGGCCGATTGTAATGTTGTTGTTCAAATACCCCAGAACAAAGAGAATGCTGTCAGCTAAGCCGGGCTGGGCTGGGCTGGGCGGTAGGTGCTGCTTTGGCCAAGCGAGCCAAGTCAGGACAATGCCCATCTGGTGCCTACTAAGGGGAAAGAGCAACTACGTCTGAGAGGGTTTGACGCCTTCACAGGAAACCTGGACCGGCATGAACAATGAGAGTAGTCTGCTCCTCACTTTGACGAGAAGGACTGTATCTCCGTTCTCTTAGGACCCACAATGAGCTCATTTACCATCTTTACCAGGCCCGGCAGAAACGAACAAACTAAATAAAATACTGTATGACAGGGCATACAGTTCAGGTTAGAACCACCAATCATAGCACAGAATAAGTAGCTTGTTATGGATGACATCATACATTGTAAAGTGTGTGCCACTCTGCAATGTGCTTGTTGCTTTTCTTTTTCTCCAAACACTCACCAATCAGCTGCTGGCACCTGCTGTGAATAAGTGTCTGTTCAGGCAGGTCAAGAGACCCATCCCAGGAAGACAGGTTGTCTCCTTTCCCTGCCACATTGAGAGCAATCTGGCAAATACAGAGGCAGAGCATCAGCTAGCAACCAGAAAGAGAGATAATGAGAGAGAAAGAAAGAAAAAAAAGAAAGAGAGAGAGAGACGCATGGAGGATCCAGTGTTGAGTAAAGCACAAAGTAAACTGGTCCTCTTCACAGTCTCTATTCCTATTGCTTTAAATCAACTCTAAGTCACTTAAATGTTTCCTGTTAGTGAACAAATTTTGTGGTGCAGGGTACAGATACACAGTACAAACATATAACATAACACAGTACTGAGATCAAAAGGAGCCCCTACGACAGACACATAAACCAGAAACAAACAGACAACATAAAAGCTTACAGCTTGCTGTAGCCACAGTATGAGTGTGTCATTCTTTTAATTCATTTATTTTTTATTCATTTTATAAGTCTGATCAAATCCAATTCCCACCCCAATTTGGAATTGTCAATTGTCTGCAACCATAGCCTGGTACATGCGCAAACCGCATTGCCTATTTGGGAGTGTAGACATCCACAGTTCTCCTCCGAAACACGTTGTCCCACCAGTTGCTTCTTCAAACACCGCAGACTACAGCTAAGCTCGCATAGAGCGAAGCCAGAGGAAGACCTTTCATATGTGACTTTGACTGCAATCGACGGGTGCCTGATCGACCAGCAGGGGTCGCTAGATAGCGATGAACGCGGAAACCCAGTCCGACTGAACCATCCCAATCGCGCGTCGCCCTATGGAGCTACCGGCCACAAACAGCACTGGCACGGTCTGGATTTGAGCCGAGGCTGTCATCCATGCACCGCAGTGTGGTGCCTTAACCGAATGAGCCATCCAGCACCCCCCAGAGTGCGTCATCTTAAGGTGGATAGGGAACAGAAAGAAAGAAATAGGAAACGCAGTTTTGAGCCAGCACAGGAAGTTGACGTCGGAGGTCAAAGACAATGAGTGTCAGACAACTCAGCAGTGCAGAGTAAGGCCGTGACCAAATACGACCCCTGTTCCCTATCCACTGTCCCCTGTCCACTCAAACCCCTGTCCCTATGTGCCCTGTCCCCTCACTTTGCAAGCAATGTGCGAAAGAAATCCCGCAAAACTCTTTCCAAACTAGTGAGGAAGTAGTTCGTAATATTTTTATTTTTATTGAGAATATCAATAACTTAACATATGACAATTGTTACAAACTGTAGATTATGAAAGAAGATAGAATTAACTAAAATAAAAAAGAGTATTTTGTAATATGAACCCATCTTATACCATAGATATACATATACGCTCTATGTCTTTTATGCTTTTACTTCCGGGTTACTTCCTGAAATTTTCGGATGAGTGCACCATTCTGCAGATGAGTGTGCTCCTGAATTCCCTCAACAAAACCCCGGAAATAAGGGGTTCATCCTGGTATTTTAAGTGCCCCCATTTGTGAGAAAAAGTCGCCCACTCAAAAGCTTTTTGACAAAGTGGACTCAAATATGCATCCCCAAAAGGGTGTAGGGGTCGTATTCAGACACAGCCTAAGGCTAGACTGGGCATGTTCGCTGTAGCTTAGGTGTGGCTAGTTTGGGCCCCACCCCTGCCTCACCTTCCATATTTTGAGTCTCTGAGGGTCAGGCAGCACTTGGCCCTGGATGATATTCCTCACAGTCTCCAGGTCACACCCTCCTGAGTCCAAAGCCTCGGCAAGGTCCCGTTCCCTAAGAGACAGAGTCAATCAAGGCTGCATCAAGGTTGCCAGGCAGGCTGGGTGGGTATTTCGACCAAATATAGAGGTTTGTGGAAAAAAACGAAAGGGTGAAGTTACAGTGTAAATATGAACGGGAGTCAATGGTAGATGGGTGATTTTAAAAGTAGATATCGGGAACGGACTTGCAAATTTTCATGGGAATCAATTAAGATGTAAGATTTTGAGGTAGGCTATGTATTGGTATATAAAAATGACAGAAATATGGCAAGATCGCATTATACATGAGGGGAACATCACAGCGGCCAGGCAAGGTAGCTACAGTTCTGCCCTGACAAATGTGATCAATTCTGTGGGTACCGTTCACACCACTGCTGCCACATGCTAATATCCACAACCCACGTGGTCTGCTCCACAATGACAGAAACATGCAGCACTGCAGCAAAGGATCAGGTATGAATGAAAAGATATCATATTCTGCTATTGTTATTTCTGCATGCATGCAGGGTTAACCTGCCAACACAAAGGAAAAATGAAAGAGCACAGGATGTACAGCTTAGCTAAACAGTCGTGTTCTTCTCAACTTCACAGAATACTCTGGAAATTAAATCCAATACTTTCGAACTCAAACATTCCAAGTCTCTCAAAAGGAGAGTAGAGATTTCAAAGTCCATTTGATTAAAAGTGGAGACAGGGTCCCTCGCTTGCTCAATAAATGAAGACATTCATTATTTAAATGGTACAAAAGCACTTGAAATTTTCTGAATACATTTTCAATGCAGGCTTGTTGACAGGACGACACTGAGAAGCAGGGTAGTTCTGCCTAATGGCTGCTATGTAGCAAATATTAGACAAAGAAGAGCCAGGTCCGATACTTACTATAATAACAATGTCAACAGCTGGCTCATTTTAATAGGATCCCGTGGGCTGAGTCAAACAACGAGCTGTTGCAGAAATACTGCTGCAGCACTATATAACCCAATGCACCACTTCAGGTATTTGCAGCGAAAACTTGTGTGAAACAATCTGGCCATTTTCATAGGGGTGAAAAAAATCGTAGATATGCACGCCATAGCCTATGTTTTCATTCCTAAGACAGATGCGTCTGATAACAAAACCCGATTCTTAAACTTATTATCATTCACCTTTTTACCCAATAAACACCTGGATACTGGTGTCACACTTTGCATACATTCTAATCCAGCTCTGTGTCCGGATTTCATCTTGAAGTTAATTCATTTTTAATGAAAAATTTGAAGTGAAAAAATTGTCTTGGCCTGGGGTGTGTGCGAACAGGTCGGCATTCGTTGTGGCCCCTTCGTCCATTTAATTTTAAATCCTCGTCTAAAGCTCCATCTTCTGCGCTGCAAAGCAGATGCCCGGACGTCTGCTCTGTATTGATTTAAAGGGATCGTGTTACATATCTAAGGCAGGGTTTTAACCCGCTACAATTTCTGCAGTGCTTTGCAAGGTTTAATGTACCCGACAGACAACAAAATTACAGGCCAGCTTACATAACTGTAAGCTAAAACAAGTAGAACAAGCTCTGACACAATAATGCATAGAAAAGACAGCAACTGGTAATAAAAACATAATTTGTTGGCTTAGTTATGACTGTACCTCTAGTATTCACTGTGGCTTTTCGTACAAGACAGTATCAAATACGCTTATATAACCTAAACGTGGGAGAATATCAAATCTTACTTATTGGCCAACAAAAAGTAACGTTAAATAGGTATTTGGCAATATGGAATCTAACGAATTTAGAACCAATGTAAGCAAAATGGAAACGAGTCTAAAAAGATTATCTGCAACCTATCCGATTTATGTACGCGTTTGATATGGATAAATACGGCTAGCTGGTAGCTAGAGCACATGACATCGATCCCAAAACCAAAGATGAAAACAATCAATCGCACACCAAATAATTTAAATATATCATAGCATACACAAAAGTTAGCAAATTACCGGTAGGCAAAGGCAGAAACATTATAGCAACCAAGACACTGATATTAGGGGACCATATAATGTTTGAATTGGCGTAGCTAGCTAACTAGCTAGTAAGTAAATTAACTCAGCTAGCTACTTTTCGTAGGCTGAGTAATGTTAAATATGTAGCTAGTAGTTAGCTATATTGCTAGCTATGGAAGGGAAGAATAAATCCAAGGCAGTTTGCAAGATAGTTAGCGACCAATCTACGTAGCCTTGAGCAGCTAACGTTAGCTAGCCTGTATGATGATCTAATCACGGTCACGTATATAAAACTATATCGACCCTATATACTGTGTCTGCTTAAGAAACAACGAGCTCTACTACAATACAGCAAAAAAAAAAAAAATGTTAGTTAGCTACAGGAGTACCGTGTCGCTTTGTTCGCTAGCTAGCTAGCGCTAGGCGCATTCAGCGAGAGGAACTGGGGAGGCGGCGCTGATGTGTCTGATGCTACAACAAAGCCAGACAACGCGTCACACTGGTCCCAAGCACTATTTTCTCATCCCTGGTTCAAATATTAGATGAAAAACAATCTCTCGATTGTTCTCCAATCAATATTTCATTATACTTCTTATTTTACAAACTGCTTGTCAGAACGCTCTTACCAGATGCCTTGTGATACTTCTGCTTCCGCCATTGCTGTTGACAACGTCCACGTCAAACTTGCCGGAAACACTAATCTTGTGTCGTAATTTTTATTTTGACACTTGTTGCTTTCTGCATTCATTAATTTATCGAATCTTAGACAAACCACTTTGTATCAACATGTCTGTAGTCGTTTTACATACCAATATATTTCAATTCTACAGATCCCATGGTTGATTGAAACCGGGATGTTCCGCTAAGTTCTAAACGATACTTGCCAAATGAACTTTAGGCAGTGAAGCACATTTGGCATTACCTACATCCATCATGCATAAAATGACGATGCCACATAGATTTACACATAGATTTAACGTAATTTTATTTTGTAAATTCACATGGTTGCAATCAATTTACAAAAAAAGAAAATCCAGATTTTAAATTTCTCAGTGCAGTTAAGTCAGTCTTCAGTCCAAGATGAGGAGGTAGGCCTACGTATGACTAGGAACCAGGGCATGCATTATTCATCTGCAGATTGGACCTCACGTTCCAAGCTAGAAACTTCACAGCGGAGTTATCATGCTTTTCCACTGCACGTAGCAGTGGGCGTATTTCTGCACGCACATGAACATAATGGCAGATGCTTAACTGACATGCATTTGACTAGAATCATAACCACGACATGGAAGACTATAGAGAATGCATTTCAGAGGCACGTAAATACATTTTCCTTTGCAAATTTAGGAGGGCAAAGTCATTAATGTACTTTATTTCAGGTTCCAATTTTCTGTTGATACAATTCCATAAAAACAACACAGACATGATGGTGTGTTTATATATATATATACACACACACACTTTTCCACCAGCTAATTGGGCAGCTGGACAATAAGGAATGCCCAGCCACGTGATGCAGACAAGAGTTTGCAATGTGATAGTCACACGGACACAATTTACACAACAATCACTTTACCAACAGCACAGGGCATATTCTGGCTTGATGGGTTCAGGATACCATTTAAAATGTCATTTGAGTGTTTTTCTTTACACCAAATTAGTGAAGCAAAGAGAGTCATACCACTGTCGGAACTTCTCTGACAGCAATGCGGCGTCTCTACCTGGTATTGGCCTACTCAGCTTGTATTAAGTGATATATAAAAGTGTACTTTCAACACATATCTTTTCAGTCCCTTTTACTGATGCAATGGGTGTTTAGACAGAACTATGGCATTCTGTCAAGACTTTTGAAAACTGAAATAAAACCCAATATATATGTAAAAGAACCCTGCAATAAAATTAGAAGTCTGGCAGAACTAATACACACCTAAAATCAGTTTGCATCCCCTTACTAAACAACCAACCTGTTACTCAAGTACTGCAAGCTGGCATCCTGACTACGACTAATAAGGCTTATACACACTAAAGCTTGTTCAAAAGAAGCATGTCAGTGTATCAAAAATGCAGTGATGGGTTATATCATAGGCAATTGTACAATAAACATAGAGTGGTCTGAAAATGAAGTGTGTGCTCAAATGAGACCTTTCATTTGGAGAACTATACACAGAACAGCAACCTTATTTCAGCAGGTCATAGAATGGCAATATCTGCAGGTTGCAACTGCCCAGGGCATTTTTTGTACCATAAAACATAACACGACTTTGTGTGATGTTCGATTCTTCAAACTTGTGGCTTTTAATCAAACAATGCAAATGTTGATTTGAAAGAGATTTGGTTAAGCATGACAAAGGTGGGATGGGCCAACAACAATGCATAAGATGTGTGGGTGTGGTTATATTTTCAGGGCTTCAAAATAAAAGTTGGATGCATAGCTGTACTTAAACCACTGCTTTAGTAATTTGGCCTAGAGAAAGCAAACTTTCCCAAAGCCATGAAAGACGGGTGTTAAAAAGGGTAAACCTCTCCAGACATTCACCAGTGAAAGAAAAGAAAACCATCAGTGGAAAAAAAAGATTTATAGAATTAATTCAGAACAGGTGTTTCACTGTGAAGCCCATCCATAACAGAACAGCTGGATGAGCAGAAAGCACGATTACAGCATCAGACTCATTAATAAAGATGAATCTCGCACATGCTATACAGAATGTAAAAATGAAAAATGAAAAATGAAAAAAAAATGGAGAAAAAAAAGTCAAAGAATCACATTGTACGGCCCAAATCCAGAGTTGCCCATTAATCCCAGACACCTCCACACTCCAAAAAGCAGGACATCAAACACTGGCATACTGAATTATACATACATGTCTTTTGGCTAAAATCTTATATAGCCTTGCATCCTCACACGAGGTGTAACGAGACCAAGGATTTGCGGGTGACCACGGCATGGTTGGGATCGCTTTCAACAGAAACAATAATGGCAAAAATTTAACTATAACCACCGGAGCGGTCTTTCACTCTGCTGTAAGTGCTATGGATCCATTAGGGATGTGGAAGGGGTTCATGGTCATTGCCAGGGGAGAGTCCTGTTGCCCCCTGTGCGCCTCAGTGGATCTATTTACTCATGCACACAGTTTAGAACACATGCTGCCTTTCAGCATTTTCTGATTATCAGTTCATTCCTCAGCCACTGCAGTTGAAGAAAATAAAGCCTTCCACTTTTCCTCCCCATCTAATCTAACACGAAGATATTGGCGTATAATCAGCGTAGGTTTATTTTCATACAATATAAAGGAGCAACTACAATGTCGTTCCATGGGGAACCTTCTGGATAAGCGGCACCAAGTTTGTTTTAGTCTCTTAAAAATATTTCTAAAGCTTTGACAGCAGTGTCAGGTTTACGACCACAATTGGCGTTTTACGCGCACAAGTCAACATACGCCAGTGGCGCTTCACATATAAATTCTATCACCCCAGCAGAGTTTGGACTGGGGTGATGGGAGGGAAGAGTGCATTGCTCTCGACCCACAACTCCACAGTGTGTGAGCTCATCAACCAATCGCTCAGCCAATAACTTTCATTTGATATGGTCATCATACTGTAGTGTTGCTTGGGGTTTTAAAAGGAATCTTGGACACCATCGCTAAGCCAATCACATACGTTTGATATGGTTATTGTACTGTAGTGTTGTGTGGGATTTCAATAGGAATCTTGAACACCGCCTGGAAGTTTAAAAGCCCTCGGTGGAGGAAGGGTGCCTTTTGTAGTCACTGGCTTGTTTTGCTTCCTCGTTACATTGTGACCGTGACGGACAGATTCTTTCCCTCATCAAATAATCCAATACGTCACAGGGAAAGAAAAAAAAAAAAAAGAAAAAAAAGTAAATTTTGCATTACAATTATGTAAAACATAATCCAACGATCGCATAACTGTTTCTCTTTTATTAGTCAATGTGTTACAAAATAAAAATGGAACATGTCAGAACATATGGAAAGGCCATGTTCAGCTGAGGGCAGGGCGTGGCGTGGCAGGGCCGGGCAGCGCGACGCGAGGAGATGGCAGGGCGGGGGAAGATAGTTACAGCGTCGGAGGCTTCAGTCCGTACTTCTTGGCCACCTCCGTCTGGGCGTAGGCTGCATCGCACAGCGAGTACAGGTGGGCCATCTCCATCTCGGACTTGGCCAGGTTTATGGCCTTGTTGAACATGTCAATGGCCTTGTCCAGGTTGCCTCTGCATGGGAAAACAGAAGGCATCATGTTAGAGGTGCATGATGGGGCGGCAGTGTGGTATACAAGTAGGAAACTAGGATTGCAGGGTCGCAGGTTCAATTCCAGGTGGGGCACTTGGTGCTGAACCAGAATTTCTTCAGTAAAATATTATTATTATTTTTTACTGAACATACAATTCAAATTTTAAATGCAAGTTGGGAACCTTCACATTGCATTCACTTGTAAACACAGGAAGTATAAAATAAAACTATATACAATGGGGGTAGTTAAGACTGAAAGCACATTATATAAAATAAGACAATATTAATACAAAAAGACCTAAACTGAAAAGCAAAGCATGATATACAGTTGTTAAAAAATATATATATCAGCGCAACATCAGTAACCTGATGGACCACTGTTATTAGTAGTAGTGATATTTCTGCAAATTATTTACTTGTAGATGTAGTAGTGTAATAGAAAGAAAAACAGACCCAACTGTCATGACATGCACGCTGCTTGTTCTGAGTAATTGACTCATTCATTGAAAGGGGCGTGTTCAAAATAATAGCAGTGTGGAGTTTAATTTGAGAATTCATTAATTCTGTGAAAAAACAGGTATCATTAATTGTCCTTTATTAAGGAAGAAGAGAAGCAAATGTTTCACACATTGTTATAAAATATATTTCCTTCTGAATTGCTAAGTAAAACGGGCCGTTTCAAACATTGTTCGAACATTGCAGCTAATTATAGGATGCTCTGCTCAAAAGATCTCAAATGCTTTAAAATGGCAACAAAAACCCGAAACACACAGAAGAAAATGAGCAAATACTGTTAAAACGGATTGAAGAATAGTCAGAATGGCAAAGATTCAGCCAATCATCACCTCCAGAAAGATCAAAGATGAAAGGGCTGTTTCAGTCAGAAGACGTTTGATCGAAGCTAAGCTATCAGCAAGAAACCCCCGTAAAACACCATTGTTGAAAAAACAGCATGCACAGAATCGGTTAAAATTTGCCAAGGAACATCAATTGGCCAAAAGAGAAATGGCGTAACATTCTGTGGACTGATGAGTAAAATTGTTCTTTTCGGGTCTAGTGGTCGTCGACAGTGAAGCATGGTGGCACAAACATCATGGTATGGGGACACTACGGTGTTGGGCCTATTTATTGTGTACCAGGGATCATGGATCAGTTTGAATACATCAAAATACTTGGAGATTATGTTGCCGTATGCCGAAGAGGAAATGCCCCTGAAATGGGTGTTTCAACAAGATAACGACCCCAAACACACGAGTAAGCGAGCAACATCTTGGTTCCAGACAAAAAGGATTGAGGTAATGGAGTGGCCAGCTCAATCCCCCGACCTCAACCCCATTGAAAACTTGTGGGGTGACATTAAAAATGCAGTTTTTCAAGCAAAACCCAAAAATTCACAGGAACTGTGGAATGTAGTTTGTTCATCCTGTGCTGAAATACCTGTTTCTAGGTGCCAGAAGTTGGTTGACTCGATGCAACACAGATGCGCAGCAGTTATCAAAAACAATGGTTATGCAACTAAATATTAGTTCAGTAATTTAAACTGAAGTTAAATCTTGAAAATGTATTCAGTTTATACAGTAAGTGTTTGAGTTTGAAGAGAAAAATGTGGACACATTGTTGCTTCCTATAAAAAAATAACACAGACTTGATAAAAATTTGTTAATGCTTTGATTTGGAATTGAATGTGTAATGTTTCTACTACATTTGAAATATGGAACTAAAAGCTATTAAAAAATATTTGCACTTTATTCACTTTTTTTAATGCACTGCTATTTATTTGAACACCACTGTACAACTGACATGTGCATCTTCAAATGAGATAAGAATGTACAGAGACATTGCTATGTGGTTTCTGGATTTCAGGAAAAATTATTAATTATTAATTTATTTATTTAATAAAAAAAGAGAAGGAAGGCCTGATGCTCCACCATTTACAAACGTGAATGATATTTACCTGTGAGAATCACTAAATTTACCACTTCAGAATGGCTTGTTTTTTTAACATCAGCTGTGAAAGTGTCACAGAAGCAAAGAGGAAAGTGTTTGAGCTATCCAGCGTTTTCATACTTGTGTCCAGTACTGAAGAAGAACTAAGGCTCACCTTTGGACTTCAATGGTTCCCATAGTTTCGTAGGCGAAGTCGCACTTGTTGTCTATCTCTATGGCCTTGCTGATGAGCTCCAGACCCATATCCAGGTCCTGTTTCCACTGGAGCTGCAGGAGACTGGAGACACAGACACACACACGCACAAAGGACACACATAGGCGCACACAGAAACACACACACAAACAGGCCAAGGTCTTCAAATGTTCAGACTCATACATCCTCACTCTGTATAAAGCAGTTGAAGAGTCCATCTTTATCTATGCAGTTTGTTGAAAAGGAGCTCTGAAATTAATTTTCCTTAAACATTTTAAAACAATGCAGGTTTGGCTCACTCCCATTTTCTTTGAACTCATTTTCTACAAATGTCTCATTTCAGTGTCAGTTTCTAATTTAATCAATTAAGAATATACACTGTCTAAAGGAATTGATCGGATTGATTATAAGTCCTAAGATATGAATATGGGACATTTGTTATTCATGAAATGGTTTACTGGCATAAAGTGCCGTACGAGGGTAATTCACAGGTGTCAAAGTCTAGTCCTGGGTTCTTGCGTTTTCCTTTCAATCAGCAGCCAATTTAGAGCTGGAAACAAGGTGTGAATACTTAGCCAATCAGTGACTTAGACGAATCACTTAAGTGCTGAAACACACAGAAAACCAGCAGACATTGCTGCCTTCCAGGAATGGAGTTTGACACACCTTGGGTAAATCATCCCTTAACAGACACTTTAAAACAGGGATGTCAAACTCATTCCACAGAGGGCCGAGTGTATGCAGGTTTTTGTTCCAACTGTGCCCTACACCAGCTGATTTCACTAATTAGCTCAGCTCTTCAACCAAGGAGGTGCACTAATTAGTGGAATCAGCTGGTGTAGAGCATGGTTAAAACAAAAACTTGCATACACTCGGCCCTCGATGGAATGAGTTTGACACCGCTGCTTTAAAGCATGGATACTCAAATCTGACCCTCAAAGTCCAGCCCTGGTTTTCTCTTCTCCCAGGTAATTAACTGAACAATTATTGCTACTCATTGGTCAGACCGTCTATACACCAGACTCCCAGGTGAAGGGAGGGTGTAAAACTAAGGGTGCATCCCAATACTCTAAAAATGCACCCTCCGTTCCTCCACTACCACCTTCTCTCCTCCATGCCCCGGCAACGGTTCCTTGTGTTTAAATCTAATGTTGCTGATAACATCTTAATTACGTATCAATGGTCACATATTAATTAATGTCTCGACATAAAATGCGGTATCAGGTACATTTTATACTGTACATTCAAATACTTGTACTCTAAACGTGCAGGCTGTTTTGCATACTTCCGGGTAGGAGAGGAGTGGTGGAAAAGAGGTGGGGAGTGAAAAATATTGGGACGCAGCCCATAATTCATGTCGTCATGGACTGTGATTTGAGTAACAGGGCTTTAAAGTGACTAATTACCAAGAAACAACCAACAGCTGTTACAATGTAGGGGTTGCAACTGTGGTTGGAACAAAGACCAGTATACAAAGATGAGTTCCAGGATAGAGTTTAAGAAGGCTTGTCTATTAAAAATTACTTATGCAAAAATAAAGAAAAAAAATAAAGAAAAGAAGAGAGTCCAGTTGCAGCAGGGCCAGAAGCAAACTGACCCTTTGTGGACGTATGTGGTGGCGTTGTCGGGCTCCAGCTCGATGCACTTGTCGTACATCTCGTCGGCCTTCCCAAACTGCTGCTGGTCAGTAAGGGCCTGCCAGGCACAAATAGTGAACAGCATCAGAAACACAGGTATGCATGGTGCGGTCCTGCGCTTGCACACGTGTGAAAACAGAATTTATACCAACGGTCACTCCTGTCAGGTATCGCTTGGTCTCAAAGGGGCTAATGCCATCAATCAGATATAGCCCCCTCGATTGAAGCCGGAATCAAACTGAGCAACGCTACATGCCGGCAGCTAAATGGCTTTACAGAGCTTAGCGTTTTATCTTTCAAAGATCTGGCATTCTGATTCAATCTGACAGCGAAACCTGAATGTACTTGTTGGTATGGAAGTAGGTATGGACCGGTTTTCTGGTTTCCCAGCATACCGCAGTTTTAAACATTCAGTCTATACCGTTCAGACGGCATAGTTTCTTTCTAAATTAAAAACCCTACTCACAATTTACAGATTCAATTCCATACTCATGAAATAGATGGCAGCAGGAGAGGGAACACATATGAATGCTAATAAATGGCGAGACCGTGTAGCACATTCTGCTGTGATCTCATCTGTAACCCTCTCCACTTCCACCATCCAAATAAACAGAAAATTACATGAGGAGGGAGGACAGTCCCCTGTCCTTTAAAAAAAATATTTTACAATAACAGATCATTGTTGAGTGTAATATCACAATTTTCTTTTTATCAAACGGTCAAAATCTCATGCCGGGCCAGTCGGTGAGCCACGAGAGGAAGCACGTACCTGTGCGTAGAGCGCGTAGCCCTCGGCACACTTGGAGAACCTCCTGATTACGTCTTCGAAGCCGTCCATGGCCGTCTGCACCTGGGAGGGGTTGCTCCCCGTGTAGGCCTGTCTGTACTGAAATGCGAAGCAGCGACAGAACGTTAGCAGTATTAAACACTTATAACTACTTACAACTGTGCCCTGCTCTCTGTGCCCCAGCCCCAGCATTCAGGCACATTTCATTTCAAATCATTCAATTGAGAAAATTCATTCAATTCAATTCATGAATTAAAAACATTGATTTCTCTGTCCTTTCCTTTAATGGGATTTGAACTCATTTCTCAAATTGATTGAATGGGAAGCGTCCTTGTGCCTGGTTGAGATTGCCAATTTGTTTTATGATTAAAAAAAATGTAGTCTTGGGCAGCGATTTTTATTGGCTTCTCGACCAAAGGTTGCAGGTAGGATACCCAGGCAGGGCACTGCCATTGTACCCTTGAGCAAGGTACTTAACCAGAGTTGTATATGTATAACTGTATAAAGGATACTATGTAAAAATTCTGCAAGTCACTCTGGATAAGAGCACCTGCTAAATGGCAGTAGTGCAATGTAATGAAAGTCTATTGACCCAAATACCTCTTTGCCCAACAGCATTTTATCTCGCATACCTAAATTCCAAAAACAGAGGCCGGACTGTACTGAAATGCAAAGCAGCAGAAGAATTTTTTTGGTAAAAGAACCCGTTTTGAACTGCGTCCTTCTCTACTCTCGTTGCCCAAATCCATTTTCTCTTACATGCCCGGTCCCGTTTTTCCAATTCAGGTAATTCAATTGGGATTTACGAACTGCTAATGGAAACGTAACGTGTTGAGGTTATGAAGGCAGGTAACCGGACAGGTGTAATATTCCAGGGTTTCCTGTTCCACCTGTAAGCAGCGGTGGGAGAGCGAGGTTCCATGAAACCAATTATGGACAGAGCTACTATATCAGTGTTTCCCATTAAAGTATTAAAATGTGGCAGCCCGCCATAGTTTAATTTCAACCGCCACAGTTTAAAATGGGAAAAATCCAAAGTTGTAGGCTAATGTGTGCAGCATAGCCCCGTCGCTTCAAAAAGACCCTCTCTTCACCCTGGTCGATGCCCCTCCCCCTGCTTACACAAACAACCTGCCGACACAGAGGAGATTGACATGGTTAGTATGTTTGTGAATGTTGCTTGTGAAAGTTAAACCCTCTGCGGTACACTATAATGGATACATATTATTTCAGCATTAAGCTAGCCAAACTCTCGACTGTTACAATATTAATTTATCATCAGCTAACGCAACAAGGTTATAAGATTTTTTTATTTGAATTTTTTTACAACTAACGTTATAGCGAGCTAACTTGAAAATAAAAACAAAATAATATAACCCAGTTCATGCATATTGCATCTCGTGGTAATACTGACTTTATTCAAGGGAGATATCAGCACGATGTAACAAAACACAACCTGCTGTGTTCCCCCGTTTCCTTCACCGAAATATAGTTCCCCTTCAGTGAAGGCTCTCAGTTTTTTTTAAACAATCTCTGTTGGGCATCGCCCGGCTCGTTCGACTTCTACGTCATATAACAAGATCTACTTTTTTAAATGAGCTAGGTTTACTACGAAAAGACAGAGAGAAGACGAAGAGGAAGAAGCAACAGAGGTAGCAAAGATTTAATAGCAAGCCAATCAGATTCAGAGGCTTTCTTGTCAATAAACAAATATTCAACTTGTTTTTATTGTAGTTTTCAATCCCACTTAAAACAGGGCTGAGCTTTGGGCTAAAACAGGTTAAAATGTATTGATGGTTTTTTTATTGTCTATTGACAAAAAGTCTTTGAATATTTTTCATCAGATCACGTTTCTGGTGGTCTGATGTTAGCTAGCTGCCTAGCCAAAAAAAAGCCGAGCCAAAATTCAATATATGTCACGTGTTCCATTTCCCATGTTCCAATCAAAGAATTGTGGATCTAGCATTTAGATATTTATCTCAAAGAGCACCAAATTGATACATTTAGCTGTTGAAATTGACAATTTTCTTCCGGGGGAGCATGCCCCTGGACCCCCTCGATAGTTTGGGGTCTATCCCCCAGTTTCAGAAACTCCTGTGGGAAACACTATACGATATCAGCAACTCGCCAATTTGAGCCAATCAATGTGTTTTGCTGTTGGAAGCAAACCATTGATTTGTTCAAACAAGCCATTGACTGACAGCTCATTGTCAGTCCACCCAATTTGTTGTTCATGACACCTCAGAGTCCCATCACTACCTGTGAGTACAGCAGAAACATAGTGTTATGCAGAGATGGGGGGAGGAATAGGGAAATAAACAGTGGTGCCCCCTGGTGGTCACTCACCAGAGCAAAGCACTTTTGTGCCTGGGCCAGTGCAGAGTCAGGCCTCAGGAGGATACATTCGTCAAAGTCCCCTACAGCTTCCTCCACCTGGTCCAGCAGGATCTTCAGCTAAAGTGACAACAAGGATGGTTACGCTTTCCAAATCACTGTGTGGCCATCTCACGTGTGCGTGTCTGGGTTGTCCGTGTGTGCATCTGTGCGTGTGGTGAGCATCTGCATGTAAAATGCCACCCTGTATGAGAACGATGTATACCTACTACTTATTCCGTCACTAGAGGGAGGTGTGCAGTTTTTGCAACCCAGGCATCGGAATAGTGTACTTCTTTTCTTCTCAAAGGGCCAAAAATACGTCTAGAACAAGCCGCATTTGAGCCCTCGGCCAACAGTTCAATAGACCCTATAAAAATTGTTTAGTTCTCCGCTAAAGGTGCTGTACAAATACAATTCAGAAGAATCGCTACTGATAATTTATCCTTTTCCAGATTCTGTGACGACAAAAAACAAAGTGAGGACGAAGCAAACGTGTGGAGACCCGACTGCTCTATGGGAGTGGGGCCGGGCCGTACCTGTCCGCGATGGTGGTAGACGTCAGCGTTGTGCGTGTCGATCTCGGCGGCCATGTTGAAGTCCTGCGTGGAGAGATGGGGCTGCTGCTGCTGCATGTACATGCTGCCGCGCTTAATCAGCGCGTTGGCGCGCAACTGGGGAGGAAGGACGCAGGGAGGTTAAATAGGGGAAATATACCAAATGATCAGTGTGGCACGGGCTGGTGAATGCATGTAGTCAGGGGCTCTCATTCCCGACGAGGGCCTAGGGATGGCCTGGGTACCTTGACGTTGGCGGTCTCCATGTTGATGACCTGGTCGAGGTCGGGCTGAGCGGCTGTGGCGTTCCCGATCAACAGGTAGAAAGTGGCGCGCAGGAGGAGGGCTTCGGCCATGTGCTTCCCCCCAGACTCCACCTCCTTGCTGCACTCGCTGATGATCTTATCGTAGTTCTCCTCCTCCATGTACTGCTTGGCCTTCAGGTAGCCAGAGCTGGGGAGAGAGGAGAAGAGATGAACACGGGGAACGCCGACACGTTGCCACGTCTGCGCTCTCTGCGTTAGCCCATCATCCAGGTTGTGGCATAAAGCTATTCTCGGGGCTTCCTGAAAAAAAAAAGACTTGGGCCGTGACCGAATATGATCCCTTCACCCCTTTGAGGGCGCATATTTGAGTCAAGCTTTTGAGTTGGCGACTTTCTCTCACAAATGGGGGCACTTCATCCCAGGATGAAACCCTTATTTCCGGGGTTTTGTTGAGGGGATTCAGGAGCACACTCACCCAACA
Source organism: Ilyophis sp. 1 JC-2022 (assembly GCA_022702515.1). Lineage (NCBI taxonomy): Eukaryota > Metazoa > Chordata > Actinopteri > Anguilliformes > Synaphobranchidae > Ilyophis > Ilyophis sp. 1 JC-2022. Next base: position 74,744,528 of record CM040397.1, on the reverse strand, counting down.
ATTTCAGGAAGTAAACCGGAAGTAAAAACTACAACTTGTAGTACAAGACAGAGCGTATATGCATGTCTATGGTACAAGAGCGGGTCATATTACAAACTACTCTTTTTATTTTTAATGTTTTCTCTTCATTCATAATCTACACTTTGTAAGCATTGTCATATGTAAACTGATTGATATTCTCAATAAAAAATATTACGAACTACTTCATTAGTTTGGAAAATGTTTAGCAGGAATTCTTTCGCACACTGCTTGCAAAGTGAGTGGAGAGGGCACATAGTAGACAGGGGACTGAGTGGACAGGTGGCAGGGAACAGGGAACAGGGATCATATTCGGTCACAACCCTTGTAAAGTACTTGAAAGCGCATTGAGAGTCAGACCTCTCTGTGACCTCGGCAGTCTCCCCCTCCTTGTCTTTGTCCTCGTCGTTCTTCTCTCCCTTCTGCAGGGGCTGGGAGATGATGTCATCGGTGAAGGAGCTGAAGTAAGACTTTATGAACTGTGGGGAGGGCATCAGGGGCTCACGGTTCTGCAGAGAAAGAAGGAGGGAGAAGGAAAGAAGAAAGAGGGAGAAAGGAGAAGGGGAGAGCAAGACAAAGCAGGAAGGATATAAAGTGTGTGTGGGGGGGGGGGGACAGAGGAGGAAGGACAGGAGAGAGGGAGGTAAGAACCATTGATTTCTTAAGGACTGTCGGAAATACAGTTTTTAGATTACGGCCTTTGAGAGAGACACAACATAATTGATATGGCGAGCTCCATACAATATTACATTGTTATTAAATAGCCTGCTCTGGTTAATCTGACCATAAAAATGTTTTATACCTCTGAGGAGACGGAACAGAAAGCTATTTAGGGCCCACCATGGCGTAGAATACCATAAGGCACTGCTTCTCAAGTTCGGTCCTGGGGCACCCCTGTGTATGCTGGCTTTCATACCAACCATACTTGCAATCCCAGAATTTTAAAGAGCTGTTCGTTTTTCTTCGGTGCTTTTCATGTCTAGATGGATTATTCACCCTCTTAAACCACATTGTCAGAAATAGCTATATATGCCATTTGGAATAAACGTTCCACGTTCATTGTGCTATAATACAAACTACAAAGAGTACATTTTTTAACTGATCAAATTAAAGACTAAGGTGATGCAATAGGCTCCTAAGTAGGTCATTGAACACATGCGTTTAAGTTCGGTCATAGGTTTCACCTTAAACTTAACACAATGTAGGTTTGGCTCATTATCATTTGTATCATCTTTGAATTCTTCATTGTCTACCAAATGGTTAGTTTTAGTGGCCATTTGTCCACACTTACACCAATTAGAAGCCTATTGATTCACTTCTGTCTTTAATTTGATCCGTTAAATAATTTTGCTAAATCTTAATGAAACTGGTTTGCAATATAGCACAATACAATGTGATCATGAGATATTTATTCAACATGGCATGTATATCCATTTCTGATATAATCAAATTTAAAGTAGTAAGGGTACCCACTGTCCCAGCCTGTCTCCCCCTACTACACAATCTAGAAAAATACTGTGGGGTGAGTGAGGGAGAGGGGTGGGGGCGGAGGAGGTGTGTCCATCGTTAAAACGTGGAGCCGAAACCAAAGGACCGTAGTGCGTCTAACCAATCAGGTGCCGGTATGGGCAACAACAATTATCCATGTGATGTGGGGGTACTTCCAAAAAGGTACTCTGACATCACGATTGGGGCGAGGGCAGTGTGGGGAGCAGAAAGGAAATTTCAACCGTGAGAGGGCAGCACAAAGACACTTTTCTACCAGTTTCTTATGACATATAATATTATTTCATAATTATTGCAATAACGGAATGGATGAATAAGCTTCATTATAAGGTAGGCAAACACGTTTACAGCTAAAAAAAAAAAGTGATCTAGGGTGTAGTTTCCCTTTAAGAGGGTAAATAATCCCTCTAAACATTAAAAACACAATTTAAAAAAAAAAAAAAATAGCTGTGGTTGCAACGAAAACCAGCATACAGAGAGGGGCCCCAGGACTGAACTTGAGAACCACAGCCATAAAATTGTACAATGGCATTGACAGTTGGAATTCCTGGATTCAGGAAATACACATTTTACTTAATCCTGACTCCCCCAACAGGACGTAAAGACATCACCAGTAACAACAACTCAACAAGGGGAATGTTTTTCTGTAAAAAAATTGTTTGCACAAAATTCAATAAAACACTCAAATTCTTAAAATGATGTATTCTCCTGCTCCTGTATGTTAACACAAACATTTTGGAACATTGAGGTTCTATTGTACTGCATAAGGCTGCTTGACGGAGAAATAACAGTATGGCTGTGTCAGGAAGCACACATGGATAGTGGCACGCATCAGTATTGGGTTGTTATGAGCAGCACACTCCCAAACCGAAAACTTTGACGTACGTTAAACAGGATTAGCATTAATTCCTTTAAAATTAAGATGCGGGGGGTTGTAGGGGGTTCTGATCTGCAGCCACTCCTTCGCGGTTTTGTGTCATGCACGCTCATTCGCTGGGAGCCACACCTCGCTCCCCTCACCTTGTACTTCTCTTTGGCTTTCTCCTTCCCCAGCAGCTTCAGGACCTTGTCGGCCAGCAGCATGCTCTGCTGGTTCTGGAAGGACTCCAGGATGCACACCGCTGTGACGTCTGAGGAGGCAGAGAGGGAGGGAGGAAGGTGAATACATGTGCGTATGTGAGTACCTGTGTGTGTGTGTGTGTGTGTGTGTGTGTGTGTGTGTGTGTGTGTGTGTGTGTGTGTGTGTGTGCAGCTGCATCCCTAATTTCCTGGCCACTTCCAGCAGACCAAACCAGAACAAACCCAAGCTGTCCCAGTGCTGCCGTCGTATCTTAAACAAAGTGAGCCGCTTCGGTAAACGTCAAACTGCGCGAAACGGACAATAGGGGACATTTAAGCTATGCACACACCACCCCAGGTAGGGTTGCATGAGACATCATATCCTAAATCTGATTGGCTACACCCCTTGAACTTCTGACCTACTTTGAATCCCGAAGCCATCAGCGCCAAAAAGGATCAAGTTCTCAGTTGATTTCCGATTTAATTCATTACAGGTAAATAAAATTTTAAAAAAACGGTGCTTACCGCAATTTGACCTCGCCTAAAAAAAACCGCAAACCAATTAACACCACAGGGCTTTAACCACTATATCCCAGTGTTATTCAACATTTTGAAATATATATATTAGTATATTAACAATGCTGTCGTTATGATGGTGAAAACACAGATGTAACCAACTGATTTAGACCCCCACCTTCCAGGCACTCTTTCTTCTTGTCCAGCCGCTCCTGCGCTTTGGCCCGGCGAAACAGGGCCTTGATGTATCGCGGGTTGAGCTCCACCGCCTGAGAGCAGTCCTCCACCACCTCCGCCCACTTCATCTGCAACATGGCGCACAATCAATATACATGCAAGCGCGCACACGTACACAACTGGCTGATTGTGCGACCCTGCATAATTGTACGTGCAGCGCACACACACGCTCTCAGGCATGCACGCAAACAGACTCCCGTGTACACACGCAGCCGGGGGAATTGTGTAATCCCTTGGCAGTGGTTAGATTTACACTGCATGACCAGCTGCAAGCAAGCCCTGCTCATTGACAAAGCCAGGGTTTTTACCTAACTCAAGGTTCCATTGCACCAAATCCAAGATCAAACTACCATAGGCTACATCGCTGCAGATAACCGGCGCTTTTCACGAGGTGACGACCATCATAATCCCCTCTCTCGCTCTCAAATGGACAAAAGCCATTTCATTTCAGGAATTTCAGGACTGCAATTCTTCCTTTCAATTTAACAGCAGGGTGTGAAATTAACACCCGTCTTCCGCCACATGCTGGTAAAATTTTGATTGTGGTGGGTAAAATGTTCTACTCTAGCAGCCACTTTGGCAGGTAAGCAACCAGGTTATGTTTTATTGCAAAAGGTAATGTGGCTGGTAAAATGGCTGACAATTTTCTAAATCCACAAGCGGAAATCCATTTCGTGACCTGGTGATGACTACCGTAACTCGCCCACCCCACCCCACCCCTCTCTCTCAAATAAATAAAATAATTTTAAAGTAGCCGTTTAATTTTCAAGGACTTTCTGCAATTTTCTTTCTTGACGCAAATTTCAGCATTTCTTCCTTTAAATTGAACAGACTTTCAGGGACGGTAAAAGTCAAGTTTAAGTCAAGTTTATTTGTATAGCACATATTCATACAACTAAATGCAATTGAAAGTGCTTCACAGAATAATGAAAAAAGAAAGATTGATTTGACAGTACAATTAAAAAAAGAAAAGGAAAAAAGGACCTGCTTTTTGGGAGGGGCCCTGGTCTTACCTGCTGCTCATAGGCGGCGGCCCGGTTCTGGTAGAAGGTGGACAGGTCTCCCCTCTGCTCTTTGGGGCAGAGGCTGATGGCCTCCGTGTAGCACACGATGGCCTGCTCATACTTGCTGGCCTTGAAGTACTTGTTGCCCTTGTTCTTGGCTGCCTGGGCCCGATCCAGGGGGCTCTGTGGAAGAGAGGAAATGCAGCAGCCAGTCAGCGCCAACAGACTCACAGCCAAAAGAGAGCGGAGACGACACACAAAAAATGCAGCCCACAACTGGGTCGTTGCCCTAGATCAGGGGTCTTATCCAGAAAGGGCTGGTGTGGATGCAGGCTTTTGTTCCAACCAAGCAGTTACACAAGGTTTTCAGAACACTGCACAATTTTTTAAAAAAGCTAAAAAAATTTAAGCAAAGATCATGTCTTGCCACCACAAAATTGTCAAGTAGCATAACCCTACAAGTATTTGAAGTAACATTTGATCTCTTTTCCAAAAATTAAAGTAGTGGCTAAAATAAAATTCAGATATGTTATTTTATATAATGGCACTTTTAATGCAATTTAATCAGTACCTGACAGGGAGAAAAAAAACCTGTCAAGAAGCTTGAAAACAAATATTATAGTCATTATTCATATGGTTACATTTCTTGTGTAACTTTACAACAATATTGAGAAAAATAATATTTAAATGTTTAATGGTTACTCCATTTAACCATGAAGGGTTACCCCACATGGCCTTTAATATAATTATGCAACATACAACCTGATACCTACTAAATAAAAAATAAATTTGATAAGACTGATGAAAGGGTCCCCAATGAGAAAAAAAAGTCTCCTTAAAAGGAGTATCGTCACCAAAAATATATGGACAACGTGGGCAAGAAACTGGCTACAATCAGATTTAGGATATTTCTCACAGGCTAGTGTGATAGGATACAACATTCTTTCTGTATTAACAGCCTTATTTGTGGTGACCCTTAATATGACAACTGAAATAAATTAAAACATTAATCTAAAAATATATTAAATTGTAAAAATCAAGTGACAAAAGAAAGCTCATGACAAGAAAACATATACCCCCAATAACTTCCTGGTCATTACAAGTTTTAGTTCAAAACAATTACACCACCTTGACATTTATTTGCCCTTTAGAACCTCAAAACTAAAAAAAAGAATACATAATCACAATTTCAATGAAAATCCAACTGGTGCCTCATGAGAGAGAACAATCTTTTACACTATTAAATATGTACATTTATTACTTTTTGTAACAGGATTTGGACAAAAGAAAAATGTTATGTCATTGACCATTAAATACATGCTGCTCTGGTCATGTTAACCAGGTTACAGGTCTAGCACTGCTGTCCATATAACGCACTTCTATTATAAAACGCATCGCATAAGAGCGTCTCCTAAATTAATGTAGTACGTATATAGTGTCAAAATTATAAATAATATTCATATACATTTATGGACAAAACGCATAGTTGCAACAAAAAAACTACATAACAATTATAGGCCCTGAACATAAAATGCCCTGAAAATAATATGACCACAAGCTCCTGTGGAGAGAGGCCAAATGGCAAACGGGCTGCAAGGGCATAAGAAAAAAAGATTAAAATGTTAGAATAATTAAAAATAAAGCAGAAATGTTTCAGCCATTCGTTTTTATATCACCATTGTGATGTAACCGGGGCAGACGCGTTGCGTGGTTTAATGAAGGCCTCTTTTGAAGATTAACAATTTCTTCATTTATTGAGCATGGTAGTGAGGAAAGCACACTCGAATAGTCCATCTGGGAGAATTAAGCTCGCTATCACAAAACCCTATGAGGAGTCACAGCAGTGTGCTTTTTATAGTGACGCAAAGGTGTGACTTTCTCTACGAAATCAGAGACTACCACCAGACACACAAAGCGTTTATGCCAGAACCCCAATTTATCATTCTGACAAGAGGAAACAAAACCCACCCCTGATTCAGTTACTTTGGGGGGAGGGGGGGCAAGTTGCTGCTTGCTTAGTTTAACACAATGACTTTCACCTTATCCAATGAGGGATGGAGGATGCACATCTTCAGAATAAATTACAGGAGAAAAATGCATCGATCTCCAGACCTGCGCTACTTGTCACCTGTGTCTATAATGTTTCCAATGCGTCGAACAGCTGCGCCACACTAAAGAACATGAAATCATGAATAGATTCAGAATAACTGATTGGCAAGTAACGATCTGCACATCCCCATTCCACGTACGTGGATAACTCAGTCACCTGGCAAACTGTGCCGAGTTAAACCTGGAAACCCCCGCCCAAATATGGAACATATGAACTGACAATTAGCCAGCTATGATGAATAGGGCCCTGGACTACTAAATCTGATTAAATAAGTGCTCACTGGTTTAGATACTGGAATTAGGTCATCTTGAAAAATATCACCATTCCAAATATCAGCACTCTTCTAATGTACAAAAATGTTCAGTTAAAAATGCTGATACAACGTAACCACTTTGGGAATATTTAAAACATGTTGCGCCATCGTGTTATGCGCCACCTTTATGTACATAGTCAAATCGGAAAGTCTGAACACCCCTTTCACCTTCTCCACGTTTTATTACATTACAGACACATTCTACAATAGATTGAGTTCATTTTTTGTCTCAAAATTCTACACAAAATAGCCCATAATGACAAAGTGGGCTGTTTTTTAGAAATTTTTGCAAATGTATTAAAAATCGAAAACTGAAATCTCTCATTTACATAAGTATTCGTACACTTTGCTTTAACATATTTTTAAAGTATTATATTTAATATTTGGTCACACATCCTTTGCATGCTGTTACTTCCTGAAGTCTGTGACCCATCAACATCAGAAAACTCTCAATATCTTATTTTCAGGTACTGCTACAAGCGATACTATAAGCTCTCTGCATTTGAATGGATCTCTATGGGAATTGGGGGGTGAGACTAGATTCAGCTGTAAATTACACTGGTACAGTATGGAACACATGGCTGGCTAAATGGCTGTAAGTCATCAAGGGTCTGAGCTATCGAACGAGCCCCAAACCATCACTCTGTTGCCAGATATGGAGTAGATGTGGATGGATCACTGCAAGGGTTATTTCTCCTGACTCATTTTCCTATAGAACTCTATGGGGGGAAAAAGTCAGGAGAAACAACCCTTAAAGGGATCCATCCACATCTACTCCATATCTGGCCGCAGAGTGATGGTTTGGGGCTCGTTTGATACCTTAGACCCTTGATGACGTACAGCCATTTCGCCAGTCATGTGTTCCATACTGTACCAGTGTAATTTACAGCTGAATCTAGTCTCACCCCCCAATTCCCATAGAGATCCATTCAAATGCAGAGAGGTTATAGTATCGCTTGTAACAGTACCTGAAAATAAGATATCGAGAGTCTTTTGATGTTGATTGGTCACAGACTTCAGGAAGTAACAGCATGCAAAGGATGTGCGACCAAATATTAAATATAATACTTTTAAAATATGTTAAAGCAAAGTGTACGAATACTTATGTAAATGAGAGATTTCAGTTTTCGATTTTTAATACATTTGCAAAAATTTCTAAAAAACAGCCCACTTTGTCATTATGGGCTATTTTGTGGAGAATTTTGAGACAAAAAATGAACTCAATCTATTGTAGAATATGTCTGTAATGTAATAAAACGTGGAGAAGGTGAAAGGGGTGGGCAGACTTTCCGGCTTGACTGTATATACAGTGCACTCCACTATTATTGGCACCCCTAGTAAAGAGGAGTAAAAAGTGTTATAGAAAATACACCGTTTGTTGCATTACCTCAATCTCAAACTGAAATAATGAGAAAAATCCAACCTTTAATTAAAGTAAATTTATTATGAGAAAAAAAAAATCCCTCATCAAGAAATAATTATTTTAACAAAACCACGTGTGCCACAATTATTGGCACCCCTGTATTTATATAATAATCATTTTTAATATTTGGTCGCATATCCTTTGCATGCCATGACTGTCTGATGTCTGTGACCCAACAACATCAAAAGACTACTGTCAAAAGACAGTCGATATGGATGGATAACTTTAATGGTTTCTTCTCCTGACTTATTTTTCCAATAGGAAAAGATTAGAAATCCATAGGAAGATTTGTCAGGAGAAACTACCCTTAAAGTGATCCATACATATCTACTACATATCTGGCAGCAGAGTGATCGTTTGAGGCTTGTTTGATATGTCAGACCCTTGATGACTTAGCCATTTAGCCAACCATGTGTTCCATACTGTTCCTGCATAATTTACAGCTAAATCTAATCCCACCCACCAATTCCCACAGAGATCCATTCAATGCAGACATCATTTCGTATCGCTTGTAAGAGTACCAGCAAATAAGATAGTCTTTTGATGTTGTTGGGTCACAGATATCAGAAAGTCATGGCATGCAAAGGATATGTGGCCAAATATTAAAAATATAAATATATATAAAAATATATATCTATATAAATGCAGGGGTGCCAATAATTGTGGCCAAAGTGGTTTTGTTAAATATAATTATTTCTTGGAGTTTTTTTTCTTCTTTTTTCTCATAATAAATGAACATTAATAAAAGGTTGGATTTTTCCTCATTTTTTCAGTGAGATTAAGCTAATTCACCAAACAGTGAATTTTTTACAACCCTTTTCACTAATCTTTACCAGGGGTAACAACCAATTTGAGCACGTCTGTATATATATATATATACACTGCTCAAAAAAATTAAGGGAACACTTAATCATCACAGTATAACACCAAGTCAATTAAACCAAATCGGTCATGCTGGATGATGTTGCAGGCAGCATAACATTCGCCAGGCCGTCTCTAGACTCTTTCACGTCTGTCCCATGTGCTGACAGTCTGGTCAGAAACATGCACACGAGTAGCCCGCTGGAGGTCATTTTGTAGGGCTCTGGCAGTGCTCCTCCTGTTCCTCCTTGCACAAATGAGCAGATACCGGTCCTGCCGCTGGGTTGTTGCCCTTGTACAGCTCCCCTCGTGTAATGGCCCATCTCCAGGTATCTCCTCCATGCTCTAGAGACTGTGCTGGGAGACACAGCAAACCTTCTTGCAACGGCACGTATGGATGTGCCATCCTGGAGGAGTTGGACTACCTGTGCAACCTGAATGGGTGGCAGGTACCGCCTCATGCTACCAGTAGTGACAAGGGCACTAGCAAAATGCAAAACTAGATAAAAATCAGTCAGGAAGGATAAGTAGAGAGAAATTGTCTGTGGCCACCACCTGCAAAACCATTTACTTTTTGGGGGTTGTCTTGCTGTGGCCTCTCCTGTCCATCTGTTGTCACTTTAATTTGCACCAAAGCAGGTGAAATTGATTCACAATCGTTTACGCTTCCTAACTGGACAGATCGATATCCCAGAAGTTTAACTGACTTGGTGTTATACTGTGTTGATTAAGTGTTCCCTTCATTTCTTTGAGCAGTGTGTGTGTGTGTATATATATACCATTATTTTTTTTCAGGGCTTTATGCTTTATTAGACAGCTTTATTGGACTCTCATACTGCAGCACCCACTCCAGCAGTGTTTTCCGGTCTGTCTCCTATAAATATAACTTATTTTATTCATGTGTTTGAAGCAACAGACCAACAAAAATGTTTTGGATGTTGCCGAGAATCATCTAAACCAGCGAGTGCATTTTTAATATAGGACATTTTGTGGGCTGACGCATAAACCAAAAACGAGCATGTTCCTCCTAGCTTTTGTACAGACAAGATCATTTAAACGGCATACATTGTGGAGAAATAACAAAAAACAAGGTATTGATCCATCTACCCACTACGACCAGAAAATGGAAGAGGACAGGTTCTTTAAAGCAGTGTTTTTCAACCTTTTTTGAGCCAAGGCACATTTTTTACATAAAACAAATCCTGAGTCACACCACCAACCAAAAGTGTTACTAATTAAGTGAAGTTGGATAATTTCTCACGGCACACCTGACGATCTCTCACGGCACACTAGTGTGCCGCGGCACAGTGGTTGAAAATCACTGCTTTAAAGAGTAAGTACACCCACTGTCTCAGCCTGTCTCCGCCTACTACACAATTTTGAAAAATACTTCCTGGGGTGAGCGAGGGAGGGGTGGTGGCGGAGGAGCTGTGTCCATCGTCATATGCATAAATTAACGTACATTGTACAAATTCTTTTGTATAACTCAGATCAAACTGTCAAACTAGACCCTGCACATCAAATATGAATCAAGATTCAGCAACTGCATGGCCCATTTCTCACGTCAAATATTTTCAGAAACATATTTTACTGGACTATTTAGGTGGAATAAGAGTTGAACAGGATGCCACGTTGTTCCGGTTTAAAAACGTGGAGCCGAAACGAAGTAACGTATCAAGTCTAACCAATCAGGAGCCGGCTGTTTCCGTTGTGGGTGACAACAATTATCCATATGACAAAAAAGTCCCCCCAAAAGAGGTACTCTGACATCACGATTGGGGCGGGGGCAGTGTGGGGAGCAGAAAGGAAATTTCAACCGTTAGGGGCAGCACAAAGACACTTTTCTACCAGTTTCTTATGATATACAATATTATTTCAGAATTGTTGAAATAACAGAATGCATGAATAAGTTTCATTATAAGGTAGGCATACAAACACGTTTACAGGAACAACAAACAAAAAAGTGATCTAGGGTGTACCATTTAACAGCTCATAGGGAACCACACTCACAGGGAAGCTTTATAACGCACAATGCGCCATGAAGATCTTGTTACATTAATAAACAGCACTTTTCGGTAAGTTCCCTTACAAGATAATATACAGGTGCATTTTCCACTCAATGCATGCGATCAACAGCAATGTTAACAGCTAACTAGATTAGATTAAATCTTTACAGCTTCTAGCTCTTGGCCACAACAACAGCGCCATGCCTGGGAATTTAACCTGCAACCTGCGGGTTATATGCTTCGCAATACACGATATTGCCACACCCATACGCATGCACGTGACAGATGCGGCCACGTCACGGCCACATGCAGGAGGCATTGTTTTAAAGACTCAATCGCCGTCCCCGCAAACTCAATCTCATTGTTGCTCCGACACACTGTTTGTCTGCAGAGAAAGCCCAAGTCTGCTGTTGAGGCTGATCCAGACATCAGTGTACAGGGTACTACAGATTTGACAGCAGCATGGCGGTAAGCCCCGGAGACGGGTGTCCATCGGTCTGCGTGTTCCTTCCATGTGGAAGAGTAAGCCTCTCTGCCACACAGCAACACACCTGTAAGCACAGCCTGCAGCTCTCCACAAAACTGTGACATACACTACTCCCTCAGTAAGGCCGTGAGCCTGCTGAGACTCTGCCACACAGACTGAGTGTATGACATAGGCATCCCAAACCTCATCTGAGAAGAGGTGGTGTGGCTGCAGGCTTTTTGTTCTACCCCAGAACTAAAACATCTGAGTCACCTAATCAAAAACTTGCTGTTAGACCATGAGTAGTTGATTAGTTCAGTCAGGTGTTTAAATGCTAGGCTAGAACAAAATCTTGCAATAACCTGACCCTTCAAAGATAAGATATGGGACGCCAATATAATTAATTAGTGGGGAACCTAAACATTTTATAAATATATAATAATTTACTACGTTTCATTTCAGCCAGAAGTAAGTGTATTACAAAAGTGTAGCTACGTGTATTACAAGATTCAGTGCTGCTGAATGTTGTCATCACTAGATCATTGCACCACAGTTTAGAATGTTTGGTCAAGGTCACAGAATGAGTTGAAGTGCAGGGACCAGCGCACTGGTGCAGGGGCCAATATAAATAACCAACATTTGTCTGGCTATACTGTCAAATGTCTCCCTTTTTAAATAAATTTTTTATACAAAATTATATTATAGCGGATGTTAACTAGTTTACACAATTACAGAAATCGTGGAGTAGCCTTTTTAATAATGTTACAAAGGAAAAATGTAAACGTACTGCACATTTTATTTCTATGACAAAATATTTCTACTTGCTTACGGCACTATTATTAAGCAGAGGACCTGAGTCTAGAAGAGCTACCAAGTCTATGTAGCTCTGCCTGTGGATTTGGTTGGTAAAAATTGAATAAAATAATACATAAGATGTGCAGAGTACTATGATTAAACTACTTTGTGTGCATGACATTTTCACATTTCTTTGGTCTATTTATGTTATCATCTCAACAATAATCTTCGTTTTTTGGTCCGATACATCAAAACTCGTTTTAAGACATGACACCGATATTACCACGCCTCCCTAGTTATTTTGCCCAAAATCAGCCAATTTGAATAGTATGTTTCAAGGCTTCTACGAATTTTGGTCAATTTGACCAATTGGATGCAACCTTATTGGATTTTTTAAATCGGCAATGAACTTTGGTCCTATTGTCGGTAAAACAGTAACTAAATGAACACCCAGTAATACATTACACATTATCCAGAGTTCGTATGAGTGCATTATATAGATACAATTATAACGTCAGAAGATATTAAATATGTAGGTGAAATTTGCTACAGCTAGCAGCACATTCATTCACGGTGTTTTCTGGTGTAATTACCGTTAGTGGTTGGGGGAACAGATAGGACTAGCTTGTACGTTAGCTAACTTACCGTGCACGTTAACTTGCATTGCTGATGAGCTAACGTTAGCTGTAAATGACAGCAACGCGACAACACGAACTTATTTTTTAAATCATTATTTCGCAGTCGTGTGATTGAAATCATTATTGGTTAATTTAGGGCAGCCAACGTTAGCTAACATTAGCTAAAGGTAGTTACAAAACTGAATAACGCTAGCCAAAGGTTATTTCAACTGGCAAACCGCAATCTCACTACTTAGGGTGAACGTTATGATAGTTACTAACTTAGCTAGTGCATATTATTCATTTTGTTTGACCTTTTCCAGATCTGGACCAATCTCCTGCGAGCTAGCACGTTCTTACATTAGCAGGCTAACAACATCAGCTAGCTAATAAAGCGCCACAAGGCTGTCAAGATTTAGACAGCCCTGCAACTAGCTCCACCTAGCCATCAACGATGGCTAACCAACCTATGCTTACTAACGCCAACGTTGCTAGTATAAACTAGCTAACGGCAAAAGCAGTTTGTAAACTGATTAATCGCTAGTTGGCTAACGTTACATTCATGACATGCCACCTGGTAGCCAACGTTAGCTTGCTACGTTTCAGTGGTAGCAATAGTCATGTCCTTGAATGTATAAATTGGCGAGCATGGATGATTACAGGTAGGTAGCTCACGGGCTAGCAAGCTAGCTGTCGCCATTCCTGCTAACAGGATAGACAGCCTGGTAAACGAATGTTGGCGCTAGAGTGAACTTGCATAGTTAAAAAATAAATATATATTTTTAAAAGGTTAACGTTACTTCAGGTTGGCTCACCAATTCTGGCTCTATGGGAGTTCGGTTAGCCGCGCCGTCTTGCTGTGCTTGGCCCTGTACGGGACTGGCGCTGCCTTCTGGCGTTTTCCTTTCTCCATCGCGCTTGCCTTGCTTCCCTTTCGTTCGGCTGCGGTTCCACAGATATATGGCTCCGACCCCCAATACAATGGGAGTCCCCACCAGTAGCGCCAGCTGCCAACGGGGAAGACCGCTGCCTGACTGCGGCTCGACAGGCTTTGAGGCCGCCATCGTCTACCAAACAACAAGCAAAGGACGCACACCAGCGAGTTCACCACAGACACAGAAAACAGTGAGGTCAGGTATAAACTACAGCATCATGGGATACTGGCGGCGACACCACAACCGGGGCAATGGAGGAACTTCTATGATGCTTTCGTTTCAAAATAAATCACATTTGGCCTACGCCCCGCTCACTAATGGCTTTGGTTCGTTTTCATAAATTACAGATTTGGTATTTCGTTATTATAACTTTTCTAGTTAACAAATTATTGCAGAACATTTTTTTAGTCAACAAGCTATTGTCTTGGGGAGATATTTAGGTAGCTATTCAACCATAGATACTGCCTTTTCAAAAGCAGGTTAGTTTGATTGCTGTAAAGTTAATTTAAGTTGAGTTTATCTTAATTTGAATTTTGACAAATAAATGGTTTCGTAACAAGTTAGGTAAATCATCAAACCAATTGAAGCAGAATTAAATTACGCTTGTTAGCCAATATTGAGGACAAAAACCCCATCTAGCGTATTCTTTATGCAAGTACATACGGTGTTTTCATTCAGTCACCAACTTCTTTTTTGGTTTTCATACCTTGTAAATTAATCTGAAATCATCCACAGCGCCATCTACTGTGGTGGAGTATAGAGCAGAGCAGCAGGAAGTTCAAATCCTGGCCCATGACCTGTCCCATATATGAAATGTAATTTATTCCCTGATTCCCAGTCCAGTACTCAATATCTCACGGATTTCCCGTGTCATTGCCTCCACCAAGAAAATATATACTGTGCGGATATACCAACACCATTGTGCATGAGAGCAATGCTTGTTCAACTGATGCTAAGATATGACAAACTTATCAGAGATCATTTCCCTATCAAGTGCATTAGTCAATTCCCCATCATATTGACTAATGAGCGACTCACCTTTCCTACATTTTAAATTAAATTGTTTATCTGTCACAGACCTCTGAATATTTAAAAAATGTTGGCTCTTTGTGAATTCAGTTGGTCTGAAGAAAGCTTTTAAGCAAGGGCAATCTGGCAAGTAAATATATTTTAAAAACTCCCATTACTACTATCCACAATTCTGAACAATAGACTCACAAAGAAAATATTTGATATATAGCACAACAAAGTATTTAAAAGCTATGGCTTTTTTGGCCATGGCAATATTAACATGTAACAGCGTTGTAATTGCTTGATATTTACATTATGTCTGATGATGATTTCTCTTTCTCTGGAATCCATGACAACAGCTTGACAGATTAAATTCAATACAATTCAATTATATTTGTATAGCACTTTTTTATTTTTTAGAAAGGGCATTGTCGCAAAGCAGAGTTACTGAGATCTGGGCCAGAATCTGAACCCCCTAGAGCAGACCAAGGGTGACAATGGCAAGTTTTCAACATGAAATGCCTTTGTCTTATCATATTTCTTCATTTATCATTAAGAGGTAAATATTCAGTAGCAGCGCTTCAATTAAACAGTGCGCAAGAACCTATCATACAAATTTGGAGACTAATAATAATAATAATAATAATCACTATCCTCATCTCCATCATCATCATTGTAGTATAATCTTAAAGGATTGCAGTTATAGTGCAGTCCAAAAGTATTTGGACAGTGACACATTTTTTGTTGTTTTGGCTCTGCACTCCAGCACATTGGATGTCAAATGGAACAGTGAGGTTAAAGTGCAGACTTTCAGCTTTAATTTGAGGGTGTTTACACCCATATTGGGTGAACCGTGTAGCAATTGTAGCCTTTTTATACATAGTCCCCCCATTTTAGGAGACCTAAAGTAATTGGACGATTGGCTGATCAGCTGTTTCTTGGGCAGGTGTGTTACGTTTCATTGTTACTTCATGCACAAAGAGCTAACAAAAGGTCGAGAGTTGCTTCTACGTATGACATTTGCATTTGGAGTATATTATTGTTGTCTCAACATGAGGACAAAGAAGTGTCAATACCAGTAAAATAGGCCATCATGAGGCTGAAAAATTAATTAAAAAAATCAATCAGACACATAGCCAAAACCTTAGGCGTGTCAAAATCAACTGTTTGCTACATTGCTAAGAAGCAAGAACGCACTGGTGAGCTCAGGAATGGCAAACGACCTGGCATACCATGGAAGACCAGTGCAGTGGATGACAAAATAATACTTGGAATGGTGATCAAAAACCCCTTTTCAACTGTTGAACAGGTCAAAAAAAGGATGTAGGCATAGATGTGTCAAAGACTACCATCAAGAGAAGACTACACCAGAATAACCTCAGAGGGTTCACTACAAGATGCAAACCCCTGGTAAGCCTCAAGAAAAGAACGGCCAGGCCCAGGTGACAGTTTGCAAAAAAGTACATTTAAAAACCTGTAGAGTTCTGGAACAAAGTGTGATAAACAGATGAGACAAAGTTATCAACCTGTACCAGAGTAATGACAAGAGGAACATGTGGGGGAAAAAAGGAGCAGCTTATGATCCAAAGCGTTCAACCTCATCTTTCAAACATGGTGGAGGTGGTGTTATGGCTTGGGCATGTATGGCTGCCACAGGAACTGGCTCAATGGAGGCCTGTCACATAGAACTAGAACTGTCGTTACCAATGGTTACAGGGACGCGCCGCCATGTTGGAGGTCCATGTCCATCCCTAACAGAGACGCTTAACGTTACCACTGAACTCGTAGTGTTCGCTACTCCATGAAATGAGTTTCATGCTAACGCTACTGTGATTTATGTCCTACAATGACGAACTTCTGCACTGCGTAATGATGTGCGAATAAAACTGGGAAAAGGCGAAAATGTCCTTTTACATGATAATCTGAGTACTCACCATAGTAGCTAAACCACCAGGCAGGGTGAACGAACTCAATTTTACGACCGAAAGAAGAGACTGGTGGTTGAAAGCAGGAGTGAGCTGGATTTAGACAGCAACCGGGCTCGGATCGTTACAGCATAGGCTCGGATCATTAATGGTAAATTACGTTTTATGAACAAATTATAAAGTTAGCCAGTTAATATATACATAACTAGCTGGCCTAATGTACATCTATGTGCATTATCTTAATGTTATAAAGTTAAAAGTGAATTAATCGCTTGGTTTAGCTAACGTTAGTAGCTATATAATTTGTGTGATCGACTGCTACGCCTGCGAAACATTAATTTTAACCTAATGCGATACGTCAAGCATATTGTGAACATCAAAACAGTGTTCATTTGAACTATTATTACATTGCTAGGGGTGCTACGTTGTACGATGTCTCACAAATAGATTGGATAAACTGTAAACATTACCTGTGCTGGCCAGGCAGGGTGTGAGCAATATGAGAGAATCCAGAAGAAGGCGAAAAGAAAATGTAACGTTACGATATTAAGCAATAATGAATAATGAATGATATTGAAAGTAATAATGAAAGTAACGGTAAATGTACTTTATGTGTTGAACTGATTTGCCTTTTATGGTGTCGACAACTGAAGTTCCCTATCGGGAAAAAAAGTTATTATATTCTATCCATCGAGCTAAAATGTTTTATTGCTGAAGTAGGCTACTGTAGCCTACCTAACATGTAACGTATCACTTTGCTCCCATATTAACTGCACAAGCACTTTACTTACCAAGGTGGTATACTACAAAGCAGGATTACTGAGTTAGTACTAGCTGGATAACTCAATAAAACCCAGAACAGCTCTTTCTACTTCAGCCCATGCATGTTCCAGATTTGGGAGGGTTCCGGGGTTTACTCTAATTAATCTTACTTCGTACGTACACCCCCGCGATACTCCTTATAATATTTGTTTATGTTGGTATTATTAGAATAGAATATAATAACTTTTATTTCCCGGCAGGGAACTTCAGTTGTAGCCCCAGCAACAACAAAAAAGACATAGACAGTGGGACCCACAACACACAAACAAAGACATCCAACAGAATCATTACATCAATCAAGTGAATGAAAGTGCAATACAGCCATGATTAAAAATGGCCTCCGCTGTCCCGAGATGTCCAGTGTTACCAAGCAGTCCAACGCACAAACTCCACATCCACGAATTTCCTCCATACATGCAGTGCCGCGGTCTCTGTACACCGCCAAACTGAGAAATTGTTTCGTTATGTTGTGCACTGTATATTTTGTATATTGCTGAACTACCTGTAAGCATTGCGCAAAGCAAATTCAGATGATGGCAATCAAGGGAAATTAAGCAACCTCCCGATTAAATGTGATAGCCTATTAGTTTGGTTTGCATAACGTTATGGAACACCAGCATTTGGTCTTCCAGTAAGGCGGTTTGCGTAAAAAGTGGGCGTGTCTGGCCAAATTGTGACGTAGGTGACAGGCCTCCATTGTGTTAATTGATGATGCCACTGCTGACTTCAGCAGCAGGATGAATGCTGAAGTATACAGAAGCATCTTGTCTGCTCAGATCCAAGTGAATGCATCAAAACTCATTGGACGGCGCTTCACCATGCAGCAGGACAATGATCCCAAATATACAGGCTATGTATAAAAAGGGCTACAATTGCTACACGATTCACCCAATATGGATGTAAACACCCTCAAATTAAAGCTGAAAGTCTGCACTTTAACGTCATAGTCACGGTTCCATTTCAAATCCAATGTGCTGGAGTACAGGGCCAAAACAACAAAGAGTGTCACTATCCAAATACTTTTGGACTCCACTGTATATCCCTTGTATTTGGTTTTGGTCATATCGAACCATTTTAAACTTTTTGTAAAAGAGGAACGATACTTTTGAGAGATTTATTTCCTAACCAGTAACTAAACCAATTTGGTTTTTGTTTAGGGTTTCAATTTGTTGTTCATCATTCTTTGAATATAATAAGATTAAAATAATTTATAATAAAAACGTCAGTTCAGTACAATAAATATCAATAATCTACTGCATGAAAACCTTGTTTCATTAAAAACACTTTCCATTCTCTTCCGAAAGTCCACAACCAGTTCTTTTGTTTTGCCCACATTTAAAATCAAGCCGTTACTCTCGCCCCATGCCACAAAGTCCACAATCACACTTCTGTATTCACTGTTACATCCTGCAGTGATACACCCAACCACAGAAGTGTCATTCTTCTTTCACACTGGAACAATACACGATGTCTTCCACAACACATCAGTCAGTTGGTTGGCACAGTGTTTATTCACCCTGGGGTGCACACCATCAGGCCCAGCAGCTTTGCTGCCGTTGATCCTGCTGAGTTCCTGTCGGATCCGGTCCGGGGTAATGAGTAAGCCTGGAGTGACCACCCCACCCTCTGTGCAGTTACTGCCTCTGCACTGATCCACAGGCCAAATAGTGCCACTATCAAATCTATTTAAAAAAGTAATTAAATTAATTTGCATCGTCCGATGGGTTTAGCCCCCTGCCTTGATTATAGCCGGTAATCTGCGTCATACCATTCCACACCTCCTTGACATTGTTTCTTTTCAGCTAAGATTCCAGTTTCTTTCTATAGGATTCCTTCCCTTCCCTAATGTCACGAATCTACTGTCATGTCACGTTTTATTTTCATTTTCTTGTCTTTGTTAGATTTCTTGTTTATGTCACGTATTGTGTTTAGTCTAGTCACGCCACATTTTATGTTTTGGTCTTGTTACCTTTCATCTTTATGTCATGTCACGTTTTATGTTTGATTCATGTTATGTTTCCTGTTCTTTGTTAGCATACACATTTCCGTGTTTTTCCGTAGCCTTGCATTCATGCTGTTTCTCTATCTCTTGCTGTCGCTCACGCTTCCCTAATTGTTTCATTCTCCCGTGTCTATTTACTAATCTACTGACGTTAGATCAGGATTGGGTAATACTAACTCTCTAACCATGTGTTCATGTTTACCTTATGTTTCTCGTGCATGTCATTTACTAACGCTAGGTCAGGATAGGTTTATTACTAACGAGTACTAATTATCTTGTTACCTTGTCAGCTTTCCACACCTGATTTCCATTCGCATGCTGCTCTCAAGCTAGGTGTCTGCACCTGTCTACACCTGCATTTAAGCTCAGTGTTCATGTCTTGTTTTTGCGAAATTGTTGCCTCCTGTTTGTCAGTGCCCTTTTGAGCGTTTTTCCAAGCCTGTCTTTTTGTTTACGATCCAAGCCTGTTATAAATTGTTTTTGACCTCTGTTTTGTTTACCACTGCCTGCCTGTACCACAAGTTTTTGCCTGCTGTCTTTTGTACTTTTGCCCCGCGGAGCGGACTTCGGTCTTGACTCTTGCATTGCCTTCGACCCCGAGCCTGCCTACAGTCTGCCTGTACTTCTGCCCCGCTGATAGCTACTCTGGTTAGTGGACTATTTGCATGGTGTACTGATTCTGAGACTGCCTTCTCCCTCAGTACTGTATATTGGTTTTGGCTGGATTTTTTTTGTGTATAAACTTTGCTTGCTTTTTGACTACGCTCATTGGACATTTCTTTAATAAAGCCCTGACGGGACTTTATCATTACCACTGTTTCTGAGTCGTGCATTTCGGGTCCAACCCTCACGCACCCGTCTCACCTAATTTTCCTTTTCAGCTTTTTCTGCACACATTTCAGTTCATCTCTATCACCCCTCATAAATGCAAGTTTTTTCTGATTAAGTAGTTCTTTAAGCTTTCTTGTTATCCATGGTTTGTTATTTGAGTAACAACGCACATGTTTTGTTGGTATCACTGTATCCACACAGAAGTTAATGTAACCTGTGACACAGTGTGTTATCTCATCAATGTCATCCAGATCAGACTATCCAAAGGGTGGGAGAGGCACCGACACATTGACACTCAGCACATTAGCATATACTTTATCATTCCTGATAAAGGTGGAACATGTGACATATTGACAGAAAGAAGGGAGTGTTGATATGCGTGAGCAGTGGTTGAAATCCCATGTACCTAATGGAAAAAAAAATGCATCCGGAGCGTTTGTAATTCATTAACAGTGGTGTGGATACATTCGGTTGCAATTTTCGCATCTGCTGAAGGTGGAATGTAGACAATTGTAGCTATGACCTGGGATAATTCTCGCGGCAGATAGTAGGGTCTAATTCCTATAGAAATCAATTCAATATGGGAAGTACACAATTGTTATTTAACACACACATGCTTTCCATGGCACCAACGGTTATTCACAGAGACAAAGCCCCCCTCCTCTTTTCTTTCCAGCCTTGCAACAGCCTCTGTCTGCCCTTATCGTAAAACCATCCAGTTCAACGAAAGCGTGAGTGGTGTTTTCGGTCATATAAACAAACGTAGAAAAACACAGACAGCTGTTTGACAAGTCGCTAGCAGGCCAGCGCCAACAAGGGTGGTATAATTTAACATTAGATTTGAAAAATATCAATGGATGATCATTATAACCTGTACACTAAATTTAATTCAGTTAAAAATAATGGTTTCTTAAAAGTCCTGTTTCCCTCGTTCACATTAAATGGATTGTTACGTCCCAAAATCCACCTGTGTTGCAATAACCAGGTGTACAGTAGTGGAGGTAACACTAAGCCACTTAAACGCAAACCACAACCTCTTAGATAAAGCCAGTCAAGCGCAAAGTGATTTAAAAGACAAAATGTTTAATAACACAGACAGGTACGGTAGAAATGAGCTATTCTCTAAACATGTAACAGATTTACAATATTTACAGTTCGGCTACACCAGGCAGCAAGTGTCCAAAAATCAGACCCACGTCCAGATGACAAAAGGGTCTTCTCCTCCTGGTCTAGCGGGACGGTTGCTGTAGTGGTATTCAGCAACTTATTCAATTCACGGGCTAACTATTGTAGTCTGTTAAAACAGAACTCAAGTGTTCAGAAAGCGTCGTAGAAGTTGTGTTAACTGCTAGCGTCAGAAACTGGAACTCGTGATGCGGACGGAGGCCAGATAAATATACTCTCGCATCTTTCCAATCCGGCTGCTCCGCGACGGTCCTCGGCGTCCCCAGCTACGAGCATCTTTAAAAATCCCGCGGCAAAGCAGGTTGCCAGGCAACGGCGTGCGTCCTTCCACCAGCGCAGCTCCCAGCATCTCCACGTAGGACCGTCATGTCAGTAGCCCAACTCCACCTGTATGGGAGACACAAAGAAACAAAGCAGCCCAAAAGCCAAAACGAAACGCAAAACAGAAAGCAGAGGAACGTAACAGGATATTTAACCGTATTTTCTTAATTTCACTATTCTTTATTTTGTCATTTTTGTATAAGTTAGCAGTGCTCTAGCTTTCAAAGTGAAGGGGACACAACTATGCCTGCAATATACATTTTAATACAGAATTTTTACAGTCAGGTGAGTTATGGGTCATACTGCATATTATTCATTTTGTTTTACCTTTTTGTTTTAACTAGAGCTTATATCGTTACAGAAAAAATCATGCTGTAAGTCACTCACAGGCATTCTGACATCTTATACATCAATTAAATATTAGGTTTAAAAAATATATATAATATTTTCATAGTAGCTAAATGATTTCATAGAAGGGCCGATAATACTATGAAGCAGTTTATTATAATGTTTAAATCATTGCTTATTGTAATGTTTGACATCTCAAATTTCAGTTTTGCACCTAGTGAAAGATACACGGGGGAGAAAATATCAGAAACACCCCTGAAAAATGGCTTGAACTTTGAAGCATCTAAACCACAATTACAAAAGCATCTACACAGGTGATTCCTATTAATTTGAGTGCTTTTCGAGGTAAGTTTCCAAAGCAAGATGAGGATACTAACAGAGTTCCAAAGGGGCCAAATAGTTGGTGTCTGAATTGCAGGTGCGTCGGTCACAAAAATGGCAAAATTATTTAAGGTGGCAAGGGGAACAGTGTAAAAAAAACTATGACAACGTATGCCCAACACCAAAAAACAGCATCAGCAAAAAATAACTGGCCGCAAGTCAAAGCTCTCCAACAGGGACAGACGGACACTTGGAAGGATAGTTGCTAATAACCACAGAACTACAGCTCGAAAAATCACCATATCTGAACCAGGCTCAACAAAAACTGTACATTGTGAGTTTCACAAAGCTGGATTTATGGCAAGGCCGCCATTTGGAAACCATCCGTATCCAAGCCTAATCCACAAAAACGCATAACATGGTGTAAGGAACAAAAAACCTGGACCCCTGAGCAATGGAGAAAAGTGATATGGTCTGATGAGTCATCTTTTACTCTTTTTAATACATCTGGATGGGTTTATGTTTGGAGAAAGCCTAAGGAGGCATTCAATCCACAATGTCTGTTGCAAACTGTTAGGTATGGTGGTGGTTCTGTAATGGTATCATCATCATCATCATCATACCTTTATTTAAACAGGGAAGGGCCATTGAGAGCAAGCTCTCTTTTACAAGGACGCCCTGTTTACAATACAAAAATAACAACAGTATAAAAAATATTAAAACAGAACAGCAGCATATAATATTACAGTATAAAAAACTAAAATATTAATAAATAACATAAAAGCACTATTTAGGCGCAACAATGGTTTAGCGAAAACACACACATTCACACTGCTCTATGTCAATCAATAGAGATTTAAATTGATTAAAAGGGATTAGCTTGTCTAATTTTGTGTGTTTTTGTATATTATTCCATTTGTTTGGAGCATAGTACATAAAAGCCAATTTCCCGATCTCCGTGCGGACACGACAATTTTCTAGAGTCAAAAAATCTTGGGACCTAGTGCAGTGTGACGATGATTTCACATTAAAAAGACATGTGAGGTATGCAGGCAGTTCACCAAGAAGTGCTTTGTAAATAAATAAAATACAGTGTTGTTTTCTCCTAACTGCCAAGGACTGCCACCCAACTTTCTCATACAGTATACAATGATGTGTTCTAAAAACATCCCCGGTTATAAATCTGAGGGCGGAATGATAGACTGCATCGAGAGGTTTAAGAGTGGAGGTGGGAGAGTTCATATAAATTACATCACCATAGTCTATCACAGATAAAAATGTTGACTGTATAATTAGTTTTTTGCAGTATTGAGTAAAACATGACTTATTTCTATAAAAGAATGCTAGTTTTGCTTTTAAAGATTTCGACAATTCAGTAATGTGTATTTTGAAGCATAGTTTGTCATCCAACCAAAAACCAAGGTACTTATAGCTGGATACTCTCTCAACCAATGTCCCATTAAGGGTGGAAATATTCACTTCTGTGGAACTGCTATTCTTTTTATTTGGGCAGCCATTTCATGGGACTCATTGGCTCCAAGGATTGCTCTCCATGAACGTGTAACAGGCAAACAATATGAACCCATTTTACAAGACCAGGTGCACCCTATGGTGCAAACACTGTTCTCTCATGATGTCCCCATATTCCAACATGATAACACCCCCATACACACTGCTAAAAACATTTTTTAAATTGTTCCAAGAACTCAGAGATGACGTCAGATACCTTCCATGGCCTGCACAATCACCAGATCTAAACATAATTAAACCTTTATGGAAAGTTCTGGAGCGCAGAGTGCCAACTAGATTTCCACCTCCTGCATCCCTCAAATAACTGGAGACTGTCCTTCCTGAACAATGGGCCAATATCTCACTGCACACAGTTTTGTACAACATTATTCCTAGAAGGATTGAAACTGTTTTGAAGGAAAAGGGTGGGTCTACTCGTTATTATTTACTAGATATTGTAGGGCGTGCTGGGTCGGAGGACCAGTGGGAATCTTAAAGCGCTGTAAACAACGCCACTAGAACGGAGAATGACTGTGAAAGGGACGAGAAAAACCAAACAGAAAATCAGACTCCCTCTCTCACGTAGAATACGTAAAATACAGGGAGAACAAAAAACAACTCGCAGTAAAACGAGCAAATTAGAGATAAGCAAATCCTCTCAATGGACGAGGAAATGCGATCATAAAATAATAACCCGGAGCGGGCGATAAGGCTCCAAGATAAAGAACATGTAGAGAAATTGTAATAAACAGAAAGAACCTCTCGCTTTCTATATATGAAAGCAATCTAAACAGAGAGGTAAAACAGGAAAAGCAAAGGGAACTGTCTCAGACTAGAGAGACAGATAACATAACAGAAAATAAAGGCAGAGAATAGAAAAGAGTAGGAGACTTCCTAAATAACTCTAAGACAGCCGAGCCAAGTCCCCCGTTGCGTTAACAACTTTGTGTTTGAGGCAGTGAGGTCCGCTCGATCTGACTGTCCTGTACCGTATCGGCGTTCCGTGTCAAACAAAAGACAATATGGAAGCGTAGAACAAAGAAGATGCGAGGTTTAAATAAGGAGCGGAAATGCGGCGCAGGTGAAAACACTGAGTAGCGGGGCAAGCAAAAACACGGGACGCTACACGAGCACTCCACGGAGAAGTGGCCAATTAAGGAAGAGCAGGCTGAGAAACCATGACATATATTTTGTTTTTATAGTTTTTGTATAACTAGTGTTGAGAGACATGTTATGTCCAACAGAAACCCAGACAAAAATCACAACCCAGCCTATATTTTTTTTGTATGCTATATTATTTCCTTCATAGGTCACAGAACTGTACAGTTGTCTCTCTAATCACAGCGCTCGTTTGAACTGTAGCTTCAGCAACCGTGAAACTGACTTTCATCAGTTTAAGGGATAATGCCTCTTAACTCATAACAGGTGGACCGGCCACTCTGAGACACAACTGGGTAGATGAGATTAGTGGATTTTGTCTCTGTGAATAGCCTTTAAAGAAGGGTTCATCGCCCCAAGCCGACTTGGTTTTATATTTTGTGTAGGTGGTTCTGGAGAGGTTATATCTGTGTTTCCCAATCTTGGTTTGGGGGGACCCCTTTGTATGCTGGTTTTTGTACCAACCACAGTTTCAGTCCCATAATTGTAACAAGATGTACATTTTTCTTAATTATGTGCTTTTCATATATAATGAATATACATTTAACAATAAGAAACTAAAATGTCAGGTCTTACTTAATTTAAGATGGCTCTACCGGCCTATTCAATTTATCTATTTTGCATAGTGTTTCACAAAATAAATGGCAACAGAACTGTTGGATGTTCAGGATGACATCCTCTGAATAAAAACCGATCTCCTCTTCACGGTCAGGAGAGGTTACTAGCACGTCACTGACCTTACGTTGTTAAGGGCTTCAATCCCTTACTTGTTGCACTGGCGCTGTTGTATCAGACCCCTGCAAATTGTTTTCCCAAGAGCTCTGTCCGAATAAACTGTTGAGATGCTCAAAACTTATGTTATTGACACATCCAAGAAATGTTAATATTAATCATTGATATTTATGTAGAGGGGGCTTCTCACACTGAGTGAAAAGTCCGTCTGTTTAAACAGTAACAAAAGGGTAACATTCTGTAATCATCTGGTTGAGGAACAGGTTTTACCTTCCATAGCCGTAACACCTGTTTCGGCCTGAAATTGATCTCCTACCTGCAGAGGTGACATGTAATAGCTTGAAGGACCATAAAAGTAAACGTTTCATTACGTCTTGCTTCTTCTTCTGGGCCGATTCTTCAGGCCTAAGTTGGGTCCCTTGGCATGGGACGCATCTACTCTCAGAACCAATCTCCGGGTTCATTGGTCCCTGGGTCAGGACCACATCTCAGGAAGTAAAAGTAATACATGACAAAAGCCATTGTCATCATCATCACCCTGCACTTTGCCACCAGGAAGTAGAACACCTAATTTGAAGTGTCCGTTTCCCTGGCACGTCCCCGTCTCGGGGTTGCTGTTATCAATTTCAGGAGCATCATGCTCGCTCTTACCAAGATGCACCTTTTCAGGAGGGGGCGTAACTTTCTTGCAGTGGGAGGCGTGGACCCAGCTGTCACGGCCTTGGCACTTCACAGCAGTGATGGTAACCAGCTGGACCTGGAACGGGCCTTTCCACCTGGGCGCCAACCCAGTTTTCCACAGGTGGACGTTTATCTGGAACCAGTCCCCAGGTTGGAGGGAGTGGCAAGGCATGCTGGGCTCCCTCTGCTGTGCGGCTTTCACCTGTGAATGTTTAGATCTTATACTTTTAGTTAGCTCCCAACAAAAGTCATGTGGGCTCAGTCTCGTTTTCCGTTGGGGAGTGCCGCGCATACTCATCAATGCAAGTGGTAACGTGTCTGGCCATTCAAGATTAGTCTCAGCAGAAATCTTGGTCAATTTGTTTTTGAGAATTCAATTTGCCCTCTCGACCGCACCTGCAGACAAGGCAGATTCAATGCACGGGCTTACAGCCCCGGGGCTACGAAGATCGGGGTCCTATTGTGATGTCACGTGGCGCGCTGTCTCTCGTGTTCATGTTTGCTAATTTGAATGTGTTTTGTTGTGTCAGGGTTTTGTCTAAGTTTTTTTCATGCGCTGTGTGTCTGTAGTGGGACAGAGAAGCGGGCTGGAGTTTTTCCACTTCTGCTGCTCGTTTGATAATATTGACGAATTGTCTAATCGATATAATTTTGTTTGTGGTCGTCACCATGGACGCGCATTCACAACATATGCTCGGGAATGTCCGTTGGATCTGCAGACTGCAGCAACAAAGTTTACCATCGCTTTTCACCGGAGTTGAGGATTTCGGGACTGATCCGGGAGTGCAGGCAATCTTCAAAAGGCAGCCAGGGAAGATGAACATAATGCGGGGGAGGATTGACGCAGTTCGGTGCTCCATTTCGGCGGTGGGCAGAGACCATGGCGCTACGTGTATGGAGGAGAGTCGTGGAGGCGGAGTTTGTGTGTTGGCTGCTTGGTGACACTGGACATCTCGGGTCAGCGGGGCTATTTTTTTTTTATCATGGCTGTAATTCACTTAATTCACTTGATTGATGTAATGATGTTGTGTGCTGTGGGTCTGCCCCACTGTATGTCTTTTTTTTGTTGTTGCTGGGGCTAAGTTCGCTTGCGGAAAAATAAAAGTTATTCTATTCTATTCTATTCTATCACGAGCCAATATATCTATTTTTTTAAATCACATTGTTTTGTAATTTGTCTAATTTTCTGTCCATCACTTGATATTCATGTTTGTGGCTGACGATTGGTCCGATTTACAAGTGACACACCTCAGAATGTAGAGTAATAGCAGAGATTTTCTTATAAAGGAGGAGATGGGAGACTCCGCGTCTTACTCTTTTGCATTGTGAAAAATTCATACCCCTTTTCTAACCTGTGATCGCGCTTACAATTTAAAGATGTCATAGACATATTATAAATTAAAATGTTCGCCTGGCTCTTAGGTGTCTACGGTGTCATTATCTAAGCTGTGAGATTTATAGTTTTCATCTGAGAGCCTTTGAAGACGGCCATGCCATTAGACTGACTTTTGTGTTTATGCTCAAATAGGCCTAATTGATTTTGGTCGTCTGTTAATATAAATATTGTGGTGGTTTCTGGCTCAGAGAGGGACAAGACACTGTTATATCTCCCGACACAGAGATCGGGGAGGGGGGGCCTACAAAGCTTCTCAGCCCCAATTCCAAATCTACAAATCACCTCCTTCAGTAAAAGTTTTACAACAGTTTTTGCATCAGCATTCCTACAAGAAAAAGCTTCAATCCATTTTGAAAACATATCAACAATTACAAGTACATATGCATAACCACAACACTTTGGCATTTGGATAGAATCTATTTGGGTATTTACAATCATTCCTCTCCTGCCACACTGTGAGTTATACGAGCAAGACAGGGGAGAAGAGTGGTGGGGGCGACCGGGCGGCCGTCCAAGAAATGCCACACACCGTCCTCCTTTAAAGAACACTTCAAAGAGATCCAAGATTGTTTCTCCCAACCATCAGTGCATGCTTGTAAGGCAGCAACATCATTGTGGGTAGAAACATCAGGGATCTGAGAAAATGCTTGGAGGATTTCAGAGGAACGAGACACAGCCACAGCTTTATTATTATTAATCACATTATTATCAAATTATTGCCTTTACTGACATCAGGAATAATGACACCTTCTTCCAGTAGGGCAGTGACTACCGGAGCAATACCTTCCTCAGCCTCAGGCTTCAGGGGATACTGGTTTCGGGGCAAATCTTTATTTGGGTCTACCGTAATCACCACAGGTTCTGCATTGTACATACAACCGACTTAATTTGGATCCATAAACCACAAAGAAGCCGGAACACTTTTTCAATCAGTGAGTTCAAAAACACACTAAAGCAGGAGGTGAGGCAGGTTCAGAGTATTGCATTGCAGATTAAACAGCATAATTATTATTTTCAGGAACACTCTGGTGTACAAAAATAGTACAGCGTAATTTACACAAAAGATCTCATTATATAGGAGACACTGGGCTTAAGTGGTTTAGGCATTGTCAGCAGTCACCAGCCCTATCTGAAATTTAAAGGAGCCAATTCTGGATGTGGTATAACTCGGTTTGCTATCCCTAGAGTTTTAATCACACACCCTAATGTTGAAACGGAGATGGGTGCGTGAGGGTTGGACCCGAAATGCACGACTCAGAAACAGTGGTAATGATAAAGTCCCGTCAGGGCTTTATTAAAGAAATGTCCAATGAGCGTAGTCAAAAAGCAAGCAAAGTTTATACACAAAAAAAATCGCTGTCAGCGGGGCAGAAGTACAGGCAGACGGTAGGCAGGCTCGGGGTTCGAAGGCAATGCAAGAGTCAAGACCGAAGTCCGCTCCGCGGGGCAAAAGTACAAAAGACAGCAGGCAAAAACTTGTGGTACAGGCAGGCAGTGGTAAACAAAACAGAGGTCAAAAACTATTTATAACAAGCTTGGATCGTAAACAATAATACAGGCTTGGAAAAACGCTCAAAAGTGCACTGACTAACAGGAGGCAACAATTTCGCAAAAACAAGACATGAACACTGAGCTTAAATGCAGGTGCAGACACTTAGCTTGAGAGCAGCATGCGAATGGAAATCAGGTGTGGAAGGCTGACAAGGTAACAAGATAATTAGTACTCGTTAGTAATAAACCTATTGTGACCTAGCGTTAGTAAATTAGTAAATGACATGCACGAGAAACGTAAAGTAAACATGAAAACATGGTTAGAGAGTTAGTATTACCCAATCTTGATCTAACATTAGTAGATTAGTAAACTAGACACGGGAGAATGAAACAATTAGGGAAACGTGAGCGACAGCAAGAGAGATAGAGAAACAGCATGAACGCAAGGCTGCGGAAAAACATGAATCAAATATAAAACGTGACATGACAAGACTAGAAAATAAATCGTAACAATAATCAAACATGAAACGTGACATGACATAAAAATGAAACTTAACAAGAATAAAACATAAAACGTGGCGTGACTAGACTAAACACAATACGTGACATTAACACGAAATCTAACTAAGACAAGAAAACATGACATGCCAACTAGAATCGTGACAGAAACATTAGGAAAATCTTCTGCTTGTAAAGTAGACCTACGAGCTCCCGTATGTATGAAGACAATTTACTGACTTGCCAGCTGTTTTGCATTTTATATACGGTTCATCTTCAGGTAGTGAGATTAAAGGACAAATGTCATCAAGCTTTTTTTTCTGCTGTCCTATTGTGGACCAAACATGGTTTTACACTGTAAAAGGTGCGCTGTTAGCATTAAGTTATGCGTTTTGTTGCTGGGGAAATTGTTGTTAAAAAGGTGGGTGAAAAGCTTGCAGATTCAAGCAGTAGTTAAAACAATTACTTCTAGCTCTCTATACTATGAGGGAGCTTAAATAAAGAGGTAAGAGATTAACGGCAAAAAAGGTTACTGCCTGAGGAAGGACAGAAAGGAAAATCAAGGCAAGGAATAGAAAGTGCTAACAAAAAAACTCCTAACAGGAATCTCTGACGCACTTAGACAAGTCCCGTGTTACTTTAATTGCAAAAGCTTTAAGTTAACGTGGTCGCTTGTACCAATACCAAATACCTGGCTTTAGGTGGCCAAGTAAGACACAAAAGCAATGAACCAGGAAGTCGCAGCCCTTAAATAACTAGCACAGGTGAAACAAATGAGTGCGGGTAGGCGGAAAAACACGGCAGGGGCGCCGGTCAGCTGAAACGGCGAGCTGCAAAACCATGACAGCTACATTTTCAGGTCAGTGAATGTTTTGGCCAAAGTTCTTAAATCTCCTGGAGCCCAGGGTGTGTGAATTATTTTCTCTTCTCCTTTCTGCGCTATCTCTCTCAACGGAGCCTGCACAATTGTTTTAGTATTTTCCAAATCACTTATATTAGTTCTAGTCCTCATACCTGGTGGCAGAGCAGCTTTGTGTTATGGCGGGTGGAAAGAGGGACCCAGTAGCAGGCAGGAGTACAAAAAACCGAAGTTTAATGGCAGGCAGCGGTACAAAAATCAGAATCCAAAGAATAGTAAAAAGCAGGCAGAGGTCACAACTGGGAAGGCACAGCAGAGGTACAAAAACACAGTCCAGAAATCAGGGTCACGAGAACACAGGCAGAAGTCAAAAACCAGGAAATCAAGAAGGCAAAAAACAAACACAAAAACTAACAGAAACTCAGAAAAAACAAAGACTCGGGGGAAAAAACAGATACTATGAAACCTCAAATATACACAGGCAAACAACGAAGCCGCCGCCATCAAGGTTGAGGAACTCGCAAAAAGTGACTAGGATGAATGGGTAAAATACACAGAGGGAGACAAGAAACAATGAGGATCAGGTATGAGAAAGCAGGGAGGGGAGATGGCTCACAGGTGAGAACAATGAGGGTAACAAGGACCAATAAAACAATAACGAGGGCAGACATAAAACACGGACTGGATCTTCAGGTGAACAACCGACCTAGAGTATAACAGGTAACAAGTGCACAGCTCGAAGGGGAGAAACGCGGAAGAGAACACATGTGCAGAGAATGCGAAATCACAGATAGATACAGAGATAGGATAACGAGGGAAAATGACAGCTGCAGGTAGAAACTCAAGATAAATTAGTAGTAATTAGTAATGTTAGTAGAAAAGTCAAAATCCCTAATGTTAGTAAGTTAGTGGTTTAGTATTATGTACATGTTAGTTTGTTAGTAGGTTAATATTAATTCTAATCTAACAGTTAGTACGATTAATATGTTAGAAATATATATATATATATATATAATATATATATATATATTCATTAAGTTGAAGAAAGAAAACAATGCGAAATACAGAGGAAACCCGAATGTACCAAAATCACCCGAATAGTCCAATGACAACACGAAACAAAAACAGACAGATGAGTCGGACAACCCACGAACAGAGGGGAATGCAATGGTGAAAGAAAATAATAAATCCACAATAATAATGAAAATAAAAATACAAAACAGACAGAACTCAGACACTCAGAACATAACACTTTTGATCACTGCTTTAAGTTTAGGCTGTTCTTCTGAACCCTCTAATTCTGGCATGGTTTCTGGGTCTGACTCTGATTCTGCTTCTAACGGTGGCGGTGGTAGGCCTACTATTGAAGCAAAACGCTCTGGATTGCATTCAGAGTCAGACTCACTATTTTTAATAGCTTTAGATTTAGTGGCCTTCTTTTCTTTCACTGTAATATTAGGATAAATCTTCACATATGGCGGCGTAGGTTTTGCGCGGTCTAATTCACTCTCCATTTCAGCTCTATTTTTCTCAATTCACAAACCTCGTCTTTTAATTTATTTAGAGTATCTAAAAGTCCATTATTATTTGACTCAGTTAACCTTTTCAATGCCTCATCATCCCAGAAAGAAATATTGTGCCCATTGTACCTGAGGGGTGGGCTTCTTTTTATTCTCTAAGGCAGGGGTGTCAAACTCATTTTCACCGATTGTAATTGTTGACGGGGGGGTGCAATCAAGAATTTTCGCGGACCTCGATTGTAATTGTTGACGGGGGGGTTGCAATCAAGAATTTTTGCGGACCTCGATTGTAATTGTTGACGGGGGGAGGGGTGCAATCAAGAATTTTCGCGGACCTCGATTGTAATTGTTGACACGCGTCAGATAATTAAGTTCTTGTGGGCCACATAAAATGACGTGGCGGGCCGGATTCGGCCCGCGGGCCTTCAGTTTGACACCTATGCTCTAAGGTATCCTTCAAGTATTTTATCCTTTCCATGTCAAAAGTACCCCCATCAGGGAACTATAATTTTGGATCATTTGGATTTACCTCCCATCAAATCAAATCAATATAAATCAATATTTATTTATATAGTGCATTTCACAACAAACAAAAACAACTAAACATAAAACATAAACCCATCCAACAATTAAGAGGGTAAATAGTGAAAGTAAATCAACATAAAAAACAAACCAAGGACCTCTTGCCCCTATGAAAACATAAAACAAACCAAAAGACCGTTTACCCTTTTTATAGCTATTTGTTTTGAAATACTGTCCCAAGGGATCGTTGTCCCTTTTTAACCATACACAAGTGTCACTTGTACCACTTTACACAAAACCCTCATTCAACATCTTCAAATCACATTCTGAACACGATCGACAAGTTCTGGAGTACTCGTTTGAATACTGGGAGAAGGTTCTCGCATTTGGGATTTCCCTCAATGCAATTTAAGTTTTGAAACACCAAGAAAACACCACATGATGGTATAGCTTTGTGAATTAACTTTTTTCTTTACTCTTTGAAAAGAGTATTTTTTATTTTATACCTTTTTTTATTTTTATTATTTATCTTTTTTCTTCTGAACTCACCCAGTCAACATCTGGCAGCATCATTCAGAATCATAGCCTTTCGACAAACATTTTAGATATATGACAAGATACGCAACTGGTGCTTTTCCCCATTGTATTTTTTGTCCGCACAAGAGGAAGTGATCAGGCATGCGCAGTAGTGTTTTCAGTTAGCTTAGCAACTAAAGTTACATAATGTATGCGTAGAGTGGCGCGCATCTGACCGGCACTAGCCGGATTTAAAGTTGGTTTTCATTTGATAGTAAAAAATCATAACGAGTTGTAAGTAGTAGTACTGGATCCTGACAACCTAGGCATATATAATCGAAAAAGAAAAGGAAGACTTTTGATTTATTCTGTCTGATAATGAGCCATTTAGCGAACTGTTTAGTAAAAACTCCATTGACCGCCAGTCATTCAATGAGTGCCTGTTGTCTGTCTAATAAGTTCCAAGTGCGGACGTTCCAGCCCCGAAGTTGCACCTCTTGCTCCGCCTACCCTTTTTGCTTTCAATCAGCAGACACAACTAAAAGGGATTTAAAAAGCCCCTTTTACCTTTGATTATGCCAGCAGTGTCTGCAAGATTGTTTGGCCAGATGCTGGATAGTGATTCAGAAGTCTCTTGCAATTTCGGCACCAAAATTGTTGTGGAATAAAGCCGCTCTGAGATTCGGACTGGTGAAATTCAAGAAATTTTATTTATGCGCATGGAGAATAAACACATCATTCACAGTCAGTGTCCATTCTGAAGTTTCACAAAACAAGCCTTCATACGTATATGCTTTTGATTATACAAAACAGGATAGAGACTGCCCTCCTCTCACAATTAATTGTTTTGGGAACATATCATCTCATTATCATCCTCAGCTACCGCAGCCCCCCCTGAGCCAAGGCCTCACGGCCCTGGTTCCAGACACACAATCAGACGCAGGTGGGAGAAGAGTTTTATTATGGCTTTCAAGCAGTTCCCTTAGTTCTCACTCTCAGCAGCATGCAAACATGAACAAGAACAAGGCCACAAGGCTCTCAGGTTACACAATTATACAACTTTAACATTAATATTTACTGAAACTTCCACACATGTTTCATGTTCACACCTTTTTCACAGTGTACTGAAAACCAGCATTGTCCAAACAGTATTGCTTCTCCTCCTAAAGCTTTTAAATCCTGGTCCAGGGGATATGCTGTGCTGCTGGGGTTTGGTCCACTTGAGCTCTTGATTGATTAGGACTGACTGAGTTGTTGACTGTACTGGTCTGACCTCTTTTGAGAGTTATTTTGGATGAGGTTTGTGAAAGAAACTGAAAGCATTTTTCTTCACAGAATGATAATGTAATGTGTAATCAACCGATTTCCTGGAAACCTTTGCCACTTCATTTTGTTTTTTGGGTTAGTGTCCACAATAGCATTAAATAATAGTTAGTTAATAGATAATAGATACATGTAATATAATATTTATAGTAATTTAAGATAATCTATTTCACTAAATAACTATGCATACAGGAAATTAATCACTGTTTTCACTTCAAAGTGTCAAAGTGTCAAAGTGTTTTTATTTATCAAGTGCACAGTATAACACAAGGTCATTCTGAACAATGAAATTCTTAGGACATGGCAAGCAACAACTATGTAGTAGGCATTAAAAACAAACAAAAACAAAAACATATATCAAATAAGGGCAAGAATAACAAATATAAGTATACATAGCGGTAAAACACTAGCAGCAGTTCCAGATATGGACAGTAGGAGTATTAAATATAAAGTGTGGAGGTGCCGATAGACATGTGCAATAGATTAAATTAAGGTGATGTACATTGAATGTACATAAGAAGTGCCTAGAGCATACAATGAGGTGCGATGAATGCGATTAATGCTGCTGGTTGAGAAGCCTGATGGCCTGGGGGAAAAAACTGTTTGTGAGTCTGGTAGTCCGTGCCCGAATGCTCCGGTAACGTCTACCAGACGGCAGCAGCGAGAACAGTCCATAGCCTGGGTGGCTGTAGTCTTTTATGATTTTCTGTGCTTTCTTAAGGCATCGCGTGTGGTAGATGCCTTGCACAGAGGGGAGGTGGCAGCCAATGATGCGCTCCGCTGTCTTCACCACCCTCTGGAGGGCCTTGCGATCAGCAGCGGAGCAGCTGCCATACCAGGTAGTAATGCAGCCAGTGAGAATGCTCTCAATGGTGCACCTGTAAAAGTTGGTGAGAGTTTTGGCAGACATGCCAAACTTCTTGAGTCTCCTCAGGAAGTATAGGCGCTTTTGGGCAGTTTTTACTGCCGCGACCGATTGCCTGGACCAGGATAGGTCATCGTTGATGAACACACCGAGGAACTTGAAGCAGGAGACTCTCTCCACTTCAGCTCCATCGATGTGAATGGGGGCGTGACCCCCCCCCTGTCGCTTCCTGAAGTCCACGATCATCTCCTTAGTCTTGCAGACGTTGAGAGAGAGGTTGTTGTCCTGGCACCATGTTGCTAAGATGCTGACCTCCTCTCTGTAGGCGGTCTCATCGTTGTTGGAGATGAGACCCAGGATGGTGGTGTCGTCTGCAAACTTAAGGATGGCGTTGGAGCTGCGCGTGGCCACACAGTCGTGTGTGAACAGGGCGTACAGGAGGGGACTGAGTACGCAGCCCTGAGGGGCTCCGGTGCTCAGGGTCAGTGCAGAGGAGAAGCGGTTACCCATTCTCACCACCTGGGGTCTGCCCGTCAGGAAGTCCAGGATCCAGTTGCAAAGGGAGGTGTTAAGACCCAGGATCCTGAGCTTGGGAATGAGCTTAGCGGGCACAATTGTGTTGAATGCTGAGCTGTAGTCTATAAACAGCATCCTCACGTATGTGTTACCCTTATCCAGGTGGGAGAGGGCGGTGTGCACTGTCAGGGTGATGGCGTCGTCCGTAGATCTGTTGGGACGGTATGCAAATTGAAGGGGGTCCAAGGTGTCAGGAAGGGAGGAGCAAATGTGGGTTCTGACTAACCGCTCGAAGCACTTCATGATGATGGAGGTCAGTGCTACAGGGCGGTAGTCATTCAGGCAGGTGATGGAAGGTTTCTTTGGTACGGGGACAATGGTTGTCTGTTTGAAGCAGGTGGGGACTGCAGACTGTTTCAGGGAGAGGTTGAATATAGAGGTAAATACCTCCGCTAGCTGGTCAGCGCACGCTCTGAGGACACGGCCTGGAATGCCATCTGGCCCTGGTGACTTCCGAGGGTTTACTCTTTTAAAAGCTCTCCTCACGTCAGCCATAGATAGGTACAGAGTGCAGTCATCCTGGTCCTCAGCTAGTTTTTCCGAAGGGATGGTGTTGCTCACCTCAAACCGTGCGTAAAAGGTGTTGAGCTCATCGGGAAGAGAGGCGGCGGGCTGGGCATCACTGCTATTTCTCCCTTTGTAGTCTGTGATGGAGCGCAGTCCACGCCACATGCGTCTGGGGTCGGAACTGTGGTAGTTGGACTCCAACTTGTCCCTGTAGGCTCTTTTTGCATCTCTGATGGTTTTCCGTAGGTCATATCTGGACTTCCTCAAGGCCTCCAGGTCCCCAGATCTATAGGCAGAAGACCGTGCTCTGAGTTTAGCACGGACATCACCATTAATCCAGGGCTTTTGGCTGGGGAAAGTCCTAACATTGACTCTCGGGACAACGTCATCTATGCACTTGGAGATGTAGGCTGAGACAGAGTCTGTGTATTCATCAATGTCCCCATCAGCTGCAACACAGAACATCTGCCAGTCTGTGGTTTCAAAACAGTCCTGCAGAGTGGCAATGGATTTCTCACTCCAGCGTTGAACTGCTCGAAAAACCGGTTTTTCCTGTTTTAGACGTTGTCTGTAGGTTGGGAGGAGAAGAATGGAGGTGTGATCCGCCTTACCAAAGGCAGGGCGGGGGAGGGGTTTATAGCTGTCCCGTAGTTGAGAATAACAATGGTCAAGAGTCTGATCACCACGGGTAGGAAAGTTAATATGCTGGTGATATTTAGGCAATACTTTCCTCATATTAGCCCTGTTGAAGTCGCCAACAACAATAGAAGCTGCCTCAGGGTGAGCGTTCTCTAGTCCATTAATTACTCCGTAAATGTCCTCTAGTGCGCGTGTTTTATCTGCCTGCGGGGGAATGTAAACTACTGTGATTATGGCGGAGCTGAATTCCCGAGGGAGGTAGAAGGGACGGACTTTTACAGTTAAGAGCTCCAGGTCTGGTGAGCAGTGTTTTGTAAGCACTGCTACATCCGAACCCCAGCGAGAGTTAACCATAATGCAGACCCCACCGCCTCTGCGTT
This sequence comes from Ilyophis sp. 1 JC-2022, assembly GCA_022702515.1. Lineage (NCBI taxonomy): Eukaryota > Metazoa > Chordata > Actinopteri > Anguilliformes > Synaphobranchidae > Ilyophis > Ilyophis sp. 1 JC-2022. The sequence goes on along the minus strand of CM040397.1, from coordinate 74,706,724 downwards.
TACCTGACTCCGTAGTTCTGTCCTGCCGGTAGATGGAAAATCCAGCCGGGGTAGCGGCCGAGTCAGGTACCGTCGGGTCAAGCCAGGTCTCAGTAAACGCCAGCACGCAGCAGTTCGCAATGTCCCGCTGGAAGTTAATCCGTGCGTGTAGTTCGTCCATTTTATTGTCCAGGGATTGAACATTTGCCAGTAAAATGCTCGGTAACGGCGGTTTGCAGTATCTCGTCCGTGATCTGCATAGGATACCGGCACGTTTGCCTCTTTTCTTTCTCCTCCGTCGGCGTATTGGTAAACACAACGGCGGCAGGACAAAGGAATCACAGCACGTACTCCGGTAAATTGAGAAAAAGTCCGTGTCCAGTGACGAACGAACTTCCAAAAGTGCTTGTCGATCATACTGTATGAGCGACAGTGCAGTACGTACAAAAATAAAAACAATACAAATAATAATAGACAAAAAGCTACTAGTTGAATGCGGAGCCATTGTCAGTGCGACCTTCCACCGGCGCACCAGGTCACAGGTGACTTCTCCAGGGAGAAGCAGGATTACTGAGTTAGCTGGATAACTTCTCCTGTGAGTAAAACCCAGAACAGCTCTTTTTACTTTTTTTTACAGTCCATGTTCCATATTTGGGAGGGTTCCGGGTTTTAGTTATCCAGCTAACTCAATAAACCTGCTTTCTGAGGCCCCTGACATCGACATCGTTCAGTGACAGCCCTCTGATTGGACATCACAAGGTCTCCTTTCTTTGCCTCCTACACAGACCTGGGGAGGAATATTAACTCTACATGTGTTTTGGACAGAGCTATTTAATGCTTTTTTCCCAAGCAACAAAGGGAGGGGAGGAAAAGCAACAGGTGCCACTCCTGCGGCCACATGTATAAAACTCTGAGTAAAAGAATGCGTAAAAGAATGCTGAGGGTGATGTTGGCGTCCACCTCGACAACAAACTGGCGATCCGGGTCAGGATGACAGAGGATAGGAGCCGTGGAAAACCGGGTTTTCAGGAGATTGAATGCCTGTTGAGCCTCGGAATTCCAGCGGAAGGGAATAGAAGAGGAGGTTAGTTTGGTGAGAGGGGCAGCTAACGTGCTGTAATTGTGGATGAACCTGAGGTAGAAGTTAGCGAAGCTACGGAATTGTTGGAGGTGCTTACGTGTGGCCGGTTGGGGCCATTCAGTCACCGCCTGGATCTTTGCCGGATCTGCCCGGATTCTCCCCTCTTTAACAATGAAGCCCAGGAAGGGCACAGAAGCGGAATGGAAGCTGCATTTCTCCACTTTTACAAACAGTTGGTTCTCCAAAAGCCTCATGTGTTCCTGTTTTTTTTTTTAGAAGATTAAGATGTCGTCAATGTAAACGAATACGAACTGACCAAGTAGATCCCGCAGGACATCGTTCACCATAGACTGGAACACAGCTGGAGCGTTAGTTAAACCGAACGGGACCACCAGATATTCGAAGTGACCGAGAGAGGTGTTGAACACTGTCTTCCACTCTTCCCCCTCCCGGATCTGGACCAGGTGGTAGGCATTCCGGAGATCGAGCTTAGTGAATATGGTGGAGTCATGTAGGGGTTCGAAAGCAGAGTTAATTAGTGGGAGTGAGTATTTGTTGCATATAGTGACCTCATTGAGTCCCTGGTAATCGATACAGGGCCGGAGTGACCCGTCCTTTTTTGCCACGAAGAAGAACCCTGCCCCCACCGGAGATGAAGAGGGTCAAATAATACCAGATGCCAGGGAGTCATGGATGTAGGCTTCCATTGCCGCCTTTTCAGGACCTGACAGGCTGAAGAGGCGACCGGAGGGTAGTTTAACTCCAGCCAGCAGATCGATGCAGCAATCGTAAGATCTGTGAGGAGGCAAAGATACAGCTCGTGATTTACTGAACACCTGAGACAGATTGTGGTAGTGATTAGGAACACAAGTTAGGTCGGGTTCTGGATAGTCTGTAGTGGCCCTCTTAACCCCCGGAGGGGGCAGGGCAGATCGCAGGCAGTTAGCTAAACAGTGCGAACTCCAGTCCTGGACCTGGGCTGTACGCCAGTTGATGTGTGGGTTGTGGAAGCGTAGCCAGTTTTGGCCGAGAACTAAAGGGGATTGCATAGAGTGGATTAAATAGAACTGTATGGTTTTATGATGATTACCGGACAGTACCAGCTGGAGTGGAGCTGTGGACTGTGTGACTAGCCCCAAACTTCTACCATCCAAGGCGAGTGCCGAGATGGGTGAGGACAAGGACTCGACAGGAATTCAGAGTTTTTTGACAAAGGAGACGTCGATGAAATCGGCGTCGGGTCCGGAATCCACCAGAGCGAATGACGAGGCGGCTTAAGTTGAACTCGGTCCTGGGCTGAGTGGTCAGTGGAGATAAGACTCGCCAGTATGCCCAGTCTTACTGGCGAGCCGCGCCTTTTTGGGCGAATCGGACACTTGGCTAGGTGGTGATCGGGTTTGCCACAGTACATTGGTGTGGATCCTCCGGCGGTGTTCTTCAGCATCGATTGATGTCTTGCCTAACTGCATGGGTTCTCCCTCTGATGAGGTAGACATCAGGGTATGTGTTTCGCCGGGCGGTGAGGAACCGCTGGGGTGAACTGTGGGGAATGGAGCGCGTGGCTGACTCTTCTTCTTCTCCCGAGCCCTGGCCTGGAGGCGGTTGTCCACTGCTATAACGAGACTGATGAGGCTGTTCAGGGAACTGGATTCGTCGCGGGTTGCCAGATGGTCTTTAAGTTCCTCATTAAGAGCTTGCAGGAAGGCCCCCTGGAGGGCGGTGTCATTCCATCCCGCCTCTGCTGCCAAGGTACGGAGCTGGACCACCATCTCGGCAACACTGTGGCTGCCCTGACGCATCTGGAGTAGGCGTTAGGTAGCGTCCCGTCCACAAACCGGGTGGTCAAAGACTTGGCGCATCTCTGAGGTGAAGGAGGTGAAGTGGAAGCAGGCAGGCAACTGGCTCTCCCACAACGAGGTCGCCCACTCCCGGGCACTCCCTCCCTAACTGCTCATGATGAACGCAGTCTTGCCGGCGTCCATGGCGAAGGAGGTCGGCTGGATGCGGAACACGATGTCGCACTGAAGGAGGAACTCCCGACATTTTCCCAGGTCCCCTTGGTAGATCTCAGGGTGCTGAACACGGGGTTCTTTGCTCAAGGGAGGCGCAGACGTCGCAACCTGTAGCTCCGGAGCAGCCAGTGCAGGGACCGCGGGGATTCTCGGGAGAGGTTGGTGAATTGTCGTCACGTGGTCCGCGAGATTCTTCAGAGTCTCTTGGACGTCATCCAGGCGACGGCCCAGTTGTTCGCAGAGAGCCCCCTGGCAGGCGTGGGCGTGATGGATCTGAACCAAGTTGGCTGAGTTCATAGTATGGCCAGTTCGTTCTGTTATGACCCTGGATATGGACTGGACTCAAACGCACGACACAGGAATGCCAATACTCAGATATTTCTTGCTTGACCAGGGAGTATTCCTGAAGCAGGGAAGAAGGCAGGTAGTTATAGTTCCAGCCCGGAACTGGACTTCACACCCAGGCAGGAATTGTTCCAGGCCGGAACTGGACTTACACCCAGGCAGCAACGGTTCCAGGCCGGAACTGGACTTTACAGACAAGGCCGTTATTGTTCCAAGCTGAAACTGGACTTTGACAGACAGACTGGCAGACAGAGTGGGAGCGCTAGGCATCCAATAAATTATGCTTCGACAACAACTCTTGAAGCATAGGGAGAACCTACAAAACGGACAGTTCGTTTACTGGGTTCAGTCGTAGAGCTGCAGGGACAGTGGAGCGGAGCCCAGGCAGGACACAGGTGCGACAGCAGGGTAGCAGCAGTTGACAGCACCTCAGCAGCAACCGCGACACAGGCAGGAATAGCAACGACTGCAGGTAGGCAGATTGAAGCAGACAAGGTTAGTACAGTGAGACAGGCAATGAACAGCTGGAAGCGCCGTTCCTGAACAGAGCTGACATGGATTTAGACAGAGTAGCAGGGTGAGTAAACGGCGGTACAAAACCAGACTCTATTTTCAACAATTGAAACAGGATACTAGGACATAAGACGCGACCAGCATTTACAGACAATGAACATTAACGAACTGGCACAGGACAGAGAACACCGGGTGACTAAATACAAACATTAATTGATATCAATTAGGAGCCGCGTGCGAATGAATGCGAGGGTGATTAATGTGGAATGCACGCAACACTGGGAAAAGGGATAGGCTGAGAGAAGAGTAGTGAAGCAGGGTGAAACAGAAGGGAAAAACGGACAATGGAGAGACTAACACGATACAGGTGGAGAAGGAAAACACGGGAAACAACAGGACGGGAGTGAGATCATCACAGGTGAAAGTCGGAAATCTGCTTAAAAAAAGTTTACCATTTTCTACCTCTGCCTTTCAGTCACGGTGTCGCCATATCACACAGACTCCAAACATTGCGTACGTACATATGTTGTCCATCATGTGCAGAGGTACGAAGATTCTCACAGCATGTGTTATATTATACATCTGAATTTCTGCGTGGAAACCTGCTTATGCGGCTTTCTGAGGACATTTTTCTGCTCAGCACTGTTTATACATGTGGCCCCTGGTCTGTTTTGAAGGCACCATCGTACACTAGGCTAGGGGAACTTCAGACAGCATTTAAATGGTAGAAATCCACCCGTTGTGACAATTGGAGAAGAATACTGAGGAATAATGGGAGCATTTGCTACCTCTTCATACTGCCATTATCCAGGGTTTGGCTGCTTAGTTCTTGGACTGCCACACCCTGAAGATTTTCTAGTTTTCTCTGAATGGAGAAAGCCTGAGCACCTGAGAAAACTAATTTAGCCTAATATTTAATCCAATTGTGTCATTAAGGGTTCAAGCGTTACAAAAAGCGAAAACACCTCAGTTCTGTCAGGTTTGGCTTTGCATACCCCTAAACTTATCCAGCATACTACTGTATGCAGCTGAAAAATTTACTGATTAGACAGAAGCTTTTTGTAAACCCTGAAAGTGAGTGAAATATTCATCAGTCCTTAGGTAAAGCCATCAACTGTCTTGTTTTTACTTTCAGTATTGGTCTCCGTCACCCATTTCATTTTGGGAGAGAAGGTCTACAGTCCACTGCTGCCATTTGTATGCCTAATGCAGAAAGCTGACCAGAACCGGAGCCCGGATAAACATTCCCTGCCCCCATGACAACCTCAATCCCAGTATATCACTCTTTGCAAATGCCCCGGGACTTCGAATGAGAAAAAAAAATAGAGGAGAGAGAATGTGGCAACCCAGTGCTCTATGATTATTGACAGGGTGGCTGGACTGAAAAGTATAGAAAAATTGTGTTTCAGTGTGTCGATTGCCCTCTAGGCCCAAGCTGCCTCCACTGGGTTCTGTATTGAAAAGATTAGAAAACAAGCCCCCTCCTCCACCCAATGATCCCCCATCTCCAGTCCAGGTCTATAGCTCCCCCCCTCCATCTCCAGTACTAAATAGATTAAAAAGGATTCACTTATTTAAAGACTTTGCCAAAAGCCGTGCAGAGTATTTTTGGGTCGGCTTAGAACAACAAATCGTACCGACGGGCCTAAGAAGCCAGAGGAATCTAATTCCGGCGACCTCGTCATCCAGTGAGAGTGCAGCTTACCTTGAGCACAGAGCAGGACTGCCAGCTGGATGCCACACGCCACACCGCCCTCCATTGGACCGCACCGCAGCCCGGCAACACCGCAGCCCAGACCGGCCAGCCCCACACTATCCCATCGCCTTTCTGCTTGAACCTGCAGCCAAAGAGACCTCTCTGCTCTATCATTTAAGCTATACCCAGCGATTATCATGGACAATGATGAGGATGAGGATGGTAACTTGTGCATGGGCAGCTACTGGGGTCACAACACCAGGGAAGAGAGTGAGAAAATGAGAGGGAGGAAGTACAGCCTCATGAAGACGTCCAAACCGTACGCTGGTCGCCGTGCCTCTCTGCCATGTCCGGTAAGACCACCTCAGGAGTGTTTACATGCAGAAAATGTGTGGTACAGCTGAGGGCCTATGGTAAACATCCACTTTAACCTATACTCTAAATTTGAATCAGTGCAGTACAAATGCCTACAACGCATACAAAGGTTAATGCTAACATACAAAAGAGTGCAGCTGTCCAAGAGCACCATTATTAGCCTGGGAGGTTTGCTTGTGTCAAAGGGCCTGGTGATATATATCAAAAATAATAATAATAAATCCATTGTCATGGTTTTAGCTGCCTTACAGACTTTCAAAATGTATTTATTTTTTTGCCCTGAACTTCAGTGTGTAATGTAAAAAGACTGAGCCTCCTGCTTAACCACACTGATAGAGAGCCAGATATGGTGGAGACCCATCCTGCACACATAATACGATTGTTTGTTCTGGACTGGCAGATTGGTTGTAAGCTTGGATCTTGCTCACCCATCACCAACCACTTCAGCATCTGTGGCGTACAATAACTGGGCTTAATGCCGGAAACTTTATTCAGTCATTCGATTAATCGATTGGTTATTTTTGTTTTTATATAGTACTATATAGTACAAGAAAGGCATCAGTATAGTCATACAGGTTACATACAGATCGTATAAAAGTACAGTGACATAAATCACACCACTATGGCACATAAATTGAACCACCAACTGAAGATGAGGATATGGAAATTATAGACAATAAAGAACATACAAGGCAGTGGAAAACCAGGAGCATATTATTTATTTTTTATAAGTATATTTATATTTATACCATTTTCTCAACAAACAAATAAACCCACCACACACACACACACACACACACACACACACAGTAAAACGTAAATGCAATTTACATTTCAACATAAAACTTAATTATAAGTCATTATAATGCAAATTAAAAGGTGTAAAATAAAAAATTTAATTTTTAAAGTTTAATTCAAGTAAATGACCAGTGAACCAGACTATAAAACCCATAATTCTCCTGAACTTCTGTGTTAAATGAGTGTCTTGTGTGATTAACAAACGTGACCATTTAAATTAGGTTTCTTCTTCAGCCACATCTCTCCATTCCCTCTATTTCTCCCTTTGTAAACTTTTGCTTCCACCCATAGTATATGTTGCATGTAGGGGTCATAGACAGCCATTGCCCACAAACAGCCCAGTCAATAACTAGCTTGTTACCTGTTGGTGCTAGCTATCTCCGTAGTGCTATCAAACAAATAATATGGAATTATTATTTCGGGCTAAAGGCAAAATTGGTAAGCTGGATAGGACAACAAGAAGGGCTGCTTAAAAATATGTAGTTGATTTCAAAGGGATTTTTTGGGAGATTGAACTGTTTGAAGATTATTACAGATATCTTGGGCATTTTAGGTGCAACAGTTGATTGAGAAAACAAGTATATTCCAATCATTTACACATGACAATTATGAATTATGAAACCAGCCTATCCTAGCATGATCCATGTCTTCATATCAATAATCTAAAACTGAATAATTAACTGCTTTCTGTTGATAGCTGTATGATAGCGTATCATGCAACATATATAAAAAGAAATAAGGATCTGTGAACCAAGAAAAGAATCTGAATGGACTTAGTGATACAGTACTAGTGTATCCAAGACATGAAAAAGATATCATGTACTTGCACAATTGCTATGTAGTTGTGGAGCCATAATTAAGACACCAGAGAATCTATAAAATAAAAATCAGACTTTATCTGCACAACAGAGATGACTACCAAAAGCCATTTTCTATTGCACTATTGTGTTAAAGTTTATCTCAGTCGAATTTAAACCAAAGATATTCCATAATTGTGATATATTCTGTGTAGAAATTGCCGTTGATTTTCCAGCCAAAAATGAGGAGTATAAACTGTGGTGCGGGCAGTGACCAAATATCCGATAATTAACTTGGAGCTAGGCTGTAGGATTACTGCATGGGCAGTCCTGGGTTATCAGGAGTATAATTAACCCTCTGCATTTACTGGTATAGGTACTTAATCTAACAAAGCTGTCTGTGGGTAAAGCTATTTCAGACAACAGTGAAGCTTGTTGTGGCCTTTGAATGTGACCTACAAGAATAGATTATTAATTGCTCATATTTTTGACATGTCAATTCGGCTATTTATATGCTTAGCAAATGCCCTCATCTAGACTAATTTACGCATTTTACTTTTATTGAGTTAACACTAAGCATTTTACAGTGTACTAAATCAGTTCAGGTCAAGTACCTTGCATAAGGGTACAGCATTGCCCAACCTAGGAATCTGAGTTTTCTAACAATTATACTGCACTGCTGACACAGATGGTACACTAATGTGCAGTTGTGTAGCTGTGAAAGTGTGTGGGTATGTCAGTGGACAAGCAGCTTTCTTTACATCCTTCAGTCGCAGCTGGACGCCATGCAGCTGAGTGCCATGCAGCTGAACCGACTGCATGCTGCCACCATGGCCCCAGCGCCCGCCCACCTCAAGTCCCGGGACAAGAATGAGGTCAGGCTACACCCTAATACCTGCCACCCCACCATTGAGGAAAACGACCAGGCCAGGAGGAGCCCCCTGCTGGACCAACATATCACCACCATCAACGAGCTGTCGGAGACCTTTGAGAGGAAGCTGAAATTCCGGACCCGTAATGTAATGTCACTGGTGAGTGGTGTGCACCACATGCGCTCTGTAGATCAATCCTGGAGACTGACTGCTTGAAAAGAGCATAATATGATGGCAACTTGACACCTAGACCTTTACCTTTGCCTTGGTTTATCTTGTGAGGGGGAATGTGAGTTGGGTTTGGAGGACCAGATGCAGCGGTTGGAATCAAAAAGTCTCCTAACAGGAGGCCACTAGAACGGAAAAATTCCGTTGATGAGAATAGGTAAATAACAAAAAAATAAACAGGCTCCCACTCTCCACCGGAAAATATAATAAGAGGGAGGCTGGAAAAAAGGGAGAATAGAAAACAACCCGCAGGAAATCGAACTCGTAGACACGAGAGAATAAGGGAAGAATCGCCTGAACTCTCAATAAATAGAGAGGCACAGTAAGCAAGGAGAGAAAACAAAACATACAAATAAACAGGAAAGTCTCTCCCGACTAAGTGTAAATGGGAAACGAATGTGAACAGAGAAGTAGATTATGACCGGGTAGACGGGCGAAACAAACACAACGAAAAGTTTGCCTCCAACTCAATATTAGAGTGGAAAACTAACGAAAGGCGAACGAGAACAGAAAAACCTTCTCGTCTCCAATAATGGAAACAGGCGGAGAGAGGTGAACAGAAAAAAGGCAATGGCCACACTGTCAAGGCAGAGCAGAACAGGAAAAACCAAAATGGGAAGCAGAATGTGCAGAGAGAGAGAAAATAGCGAACCTAAACTAACTCCCATGTTGCCTCAAAGCGGAGCGAGTGGAAAAAAGAAGCAACAGCGCCCTAGCTTTTATCTTTTGTAGTGTGTGGATCACACTTATCAGAGTGCTCTCTGACACTGTCCAATCACACGTATCAGAGTGCTCTCTGACACTGTCCAATCACACTTATCAGAGTGCTCTCTGACACTGTCCAATCACACTTATCAGAGTGCTCTCTGACACTGTCCAATCACACTTATCAGAGTGCTCTCTGACACTGTCCAATCACACTTATCAGAGTGCTCTCTGACACTGTCCAATCACACGTATCAGAGTGCTCTCTGACACTGTCCAATCACACTTATCAGAGTGCTCTCTGACACTGTCCAATCACACTTATCAGAGTGCTCTCTGACACTGTCCAAGGAAACATACTGTGCCTACTAGTGGCCTGTTGTCAGCATGGCTTCAGTCCGCTAGTGTATCGCAAACCGGTCTGCTGGCAGGGGGTTCAGACAAGGCAGTGGAGATGAAGATGGGCTGCTTCAGTCCGCTAGTGTATCGCAAACTGGTCTGCTGGCAGGGGGTTCAGACAAGGCAGTGGAGATGAAGATGGGCTGCTTCAGTCCGCTAGTGTATCGCAAACCGGTCTGCTGGCAGGGGGTTCAGACAAGGCAGTGGAGATGAAGATGGGCTGCTTCAGTCCGCTAGTGTATCGCAAACCGGTCTGCTGGCAGGGGGTTCAGACAAGGCAGTGGAGATGAAGATGGGCTGTTAGAAAAAATGCAAAACAGCTGGTGAACAGTCATGCCGCCAGTGGACTGCTGCGCAGCCAATTCTTACAATGCAGGTGGACTGACAGTGACGGCAGTTGGATAGATGCTTGCCATCTGGGTCCTTCATTCATTGTAACCTACCCAATTCTCTGCAAAAGCGCATAGCTGCTTTTTGAACAAGGGCCGAAATGAGAGTGGCTAATGTTTGCGGTGTGCTTTTCAGAGCGACGCGGACACCCTGTGTCTGATCTGCCACGATGACATGAAGAGCTGCGGGACTGTGGTCACAGAGCTTCACTGCACACACTGTTTCCACAAAGAGGTACCAGCCCCGCCCTCAAAAAACCCTCGCATGCATGTTTGTGCCTCCCTGCTTACTCACACCCAGTAGAGCTATGCAATCTCACCCACTTGTAGAGCAAGCCATGGGCAGGAAAAACAACGGATGATACATCCACAATGCTGGAGTCGCTGCCATGTTGTGCACGAATGGCGAACGCTGACCCAAAACCAAATGCCACACAGGGTTTCCAAACTCAGTCCAGTGACCCACTGTGTATGCTAGCTTTCATTCCACCCACATTTGGAACATCTGGCTCTCAATTGTTCTTAATGTGATACTTTTAATGTCTATTGACGGATGGTTTACAAGATGGTTTACAAGTTTATGTCACTATTGTGCTGTATTCACATCCCAGGACTTGTAATAAACCATATCAACTTATGCTTTCATTTATATAATGGTTTAGGCCTAATTTATGAGATGTGATATACGGGTCACATTTAGGATATATCTGTATTTTATGGATGACAGGCGTAATTAGTGAAGCCCTAATTGCTGAAAGTGTGGACACCAGCTAACTGATACTAAGTCATTAGTGGAACAATAAGGGTTGATTTACTAAAAACCTTTTAGCACACACAAAACCAATAACACGTTCATTGATTGGTCATAGTATTTGTTTTGCACCAATCATTGATTATGTTATTAGTTTTGCATGTGCTTGTAGTGGTTCGTGGCTGTTTGTTTTATTTTCTTTTGCGGCTATCGTCCTGCCGTCACGATTGGGAATCAACATGATTTTTTCCACGTTCCGTTTCGTGGTTTGCAGCCTTCATTATTGTTTTCACCTGCGCTTCTGCCTGCGGGGTACTTAAGTTCCTCACTTCCGCTTCTCTGGTGCTTGTTTGTCTCACGACATTGCATTTGAGCCAGGTATTGCCAGGATCTAGCGACCTCCTGATATTAAACTCTGTTTATGTTCAGGAGGGACTTGCTATAGCTACTTAATCGGGTAGAGGATTGTTTTCTACCTGGTAGCGTTTTGTGCTATCTATTTAGTTTTTTTGCTGTTCTCTCTGAGACAGTTTTTCTTTGTTTTTTCGTTTTGGTTTTACACTCTTCCGGCTTTGAGCTATTATTAGCCGAGAGTGTTCTTTTGTTATACGAAGTTTCCCGTTATTAGCTCATTACGTGAACTCTGGAGATTTAGTTTGTATTCTACTAGTTTTAGTACCCGGTTTTGTGGGTTGGTTTTCGTTTTGGCTGTTAGCCTTCAGGAATTAGGTTCCTGTCTTTTCTTTCTTCATTATTTTCTTCCCCTAATTATTGGTCCTCACTGTTGTGAGCTGACTTGTTCTGATCTCCCCACCTTTGCGTTTGAATCACTGAACACTCAATAAACCCCTTGCAGTGCTAAAAGGTTTTTCACATGTAAAAAAACTTTAAAAATCACACTATACTGTGGTTCCCCAGGACTGCATTGGAAAACCACTGCTGTAGAGCTATCTTCTTGATCTCATTATGCCCCATTCTAAAGCATGCAATGAGCCAGAAAAGCAACGCATGGTGCTGAAGTCATCCCCGTGTTGTGGCCCATGACCCATAAACCAAATAATACCAATACCCTGCTCGAAGCTCTGTCCCAAAGGACCCCAAACAGGAAGCGTGATTTCGGCAAGCACTGGCTTGTCAGGCAGCCTGTTTTTTAAAAACTGCTTTTTGTCGTCTCTAATTGATTGACACCGAAGGCGAGAAAGTCAGAGCGAGGTTGTCGCTGTAGAACCAACGGCAGAGGCGGAGCAGTGGCTCGGACAGCCTGTAACAGGCACAAGTCTGGAGTTGTCCACCTGTCCGCGGAGCAGGCTGAATACCACCTGGCCCGGCAACAGGTATCACAGAGAACACAGCCACGCCCCTGACCCCGGCCTACGTCAAGTGATTTTTGCCATTCACTGACATTATCCTCTACTTCGCCCTCGCTGCCAACCTAATTTTGCCATAAATCGGGCAGTATCTAGAGCACACCCACTGTGTCGATGCTAGGCCTATACAGCTGCATAATTGTTTGTCAATTTGTGTAATCTAACCTGCTTCTTGGCATTGTACTTGTAGTAGCATAGTGGCCTATCCAAGCAGTTGCTACTATGCAAAGCCCTAGTTTAAAATATCTCCTGTGAATAACTGTGACTGTAAAAATACAGTGTCTTTCTTGGAGTCAAGGGGATATATAGTGCGGCCTACCAGAATTATTGGAATTTGGCAACCTCAATTAATGTGAGCAAAAAGAACAAGATTAAATTTAGTTTATTGTTTACCAAATGTCTTCTAAGTTCAGAAACATGAAAAATTTATATATTTTGATTGTGATACCATTAATCAAAGAAAAAACAAATCTTTAAAGCAAAATAAGTTCTATTTTGAAGATGTGTTTCACAATTACATTACATTAGTTATTTGGCAGACGCTTTTATCCAAAGCGATGTACAATAAGTGCATATTGAAGGTCATTGAAAGAACTACAAAGCAAATCTGACAAAGCACAACTTTCTCACAACGTAAAGCTATCCCTAGTAATGAACATAGAATACAGTTGGCTATACATTCTTAACTATTAAAATAACAAAAAACACAAGTAGAAAATAAAAGGGCAATTATGAGCATCTCTGTATTTAGTACTTTGTGCAACCTCTCTTTGCCAAGATAACAGCGCTGATTCTTCTCCTGTAATGTTTGATGAGGTTGGAGAACACATAAGGGATTTGAGACCTTTCCTCCATCCAGAATCTCTCCAAATCCTTGAGTCCTTGATCCTTGCTTGTGGACTCAGCTCATCACATGGGTTTTCAATGGGCTTCAGGTCAGGGGACTGCGATGGCCATTGCAAAACCTTGACTCTCTGGGCAGTGAACCATTGTTGTGTACATTTTGAGGGATGTCCTGCTGGAAAATCCAACCACGACCCACATTAAACCTTTTTGCAGAGGCAGCCAGATTTTGGTCTAAAATCTGGTTTTTGATGGAGTCCATGATGCCATGTATCATAGTAACGTTCCTAGGGTTTTTGGAGTAAAATACTGAGGACTTTTACTTTATGTCCCCTGGATTTCCACCTCTGCTTGTCTATGATGCATAGCAGTAGAGTACTGACTGAGTCCCCAGAACAACCACATTTTTAGACTGTGTTACCATGGTGATATCATCCTTGCAACCAGGGTGACAGCTGGGCTGGAGATTATATGATGGTACTTTACAGTCTTTACAGGCACCCTATTTTTCTTTGATTTTTGATTGAAAATGTGTTTCAGGCCATGAGTCTGGATACTTAGGGGCTCCCTGCAGCAACTTGTCCATCTGTTCTATGTTTCAGTGCATTGAGCAGTGGCTGTGGAAGAAGCAGTACTGCCCCTCGTGTCACGTCGAAGTGGCTATGCCCCAGCCCCTCTTCTGGTCCTCCGACCGTGTAAAAGTGCCCTGATGTCTCCGGCCTGCAGTCAAACAACCCCCACTTCACTACCCCCACCTACCTCCTCAGTCCCCACCCATCCCAACATGGCTGGAAGTCGTACCTTTTTCTTATAGAAATTGAACATACTGAAAATATATTAGAACATATTAAAAAAATAAGATCAGTAATTCACAATACATTGACAAATATACAGATATTTTACAAATATACAATCAGGCATTGAAATATATATTTTCCCCAAATACACTGCTGTGAAATATATTTATCATTATATTTTAAAAAAAGCTCAATATACAATATAAGGGGCACAGTGGGTAAAGATACCCATCAGCACCTCCTCCCTCTTACCAAGGACAACTCCGTTGTATATGATTATGACTTTAGCACCTGAACAAAATGTGATAGCCGTGAGCTAAGAGCATTGGTACTATAGGTCAGGGCTCACAAACCAACTTATAGCTGTAATGTACTTTCTAAACATTTTGTGTGTTTTTTTTATAAACCTGCTTTTGAATGATATTGAAAACACATTGTGGACATAGATAGTTCTGGGTGGAAGGGCACGGTCTGGCACCGTAAAAATAAAGTGCTGAGTGGCATGAGTCAAAAAAAGGCTGGCTCCACCAAAAAGCTTTATTAATTAGGATTGGAGTATCCAGACAATTCACGACAAATAAAGAATTGCATCAAACATTGCTGACACTTTCACCTCCATCTTCCTTTATTGCTGTCAAAATCCCTCGCCTATGGCAAGTCGTTTTAACATTTATTCCTCAAGACTTACTAGTAACTATTATAAAGTTACTAGTACTTATTTTTTAGTTACTAGTCACTAATCCAATAGTGACTAGTATCTATTTCAGTTTTACTAGTAACTATTCATTAGATTCTAGTACTTATTATTTAGTTACTAGTAACTATTCCAATAGTCTTGAGGAATAAATGTTAAAACGGCTTGCCATTTTTACCACCACCATCCCTACCACTTTTTCTTTTTTGTCTACATCCCAGCATGAGCCTCTTCTCCCTTCATTAAGTGGAAAAAACATGTGTTCTGCCAAACACTAGAACTGGAAGATGACTCGAACATGTTTGTGATGTTACCTTGTACTGTAAAAATCAACATTTCAGTTTCTTCTCTCAGAGACTTGTCATTATTATAATATACCGTAACTATGTTTACTGTTGTACAATGGGTTTAGGAAACAAATATGGATTTGTTTTTGTTATTATATAACTATGTATTAGTCATTGTCAATAACTCATCACTATCACCAGGTGTATATTAAGAGGCAAAGCAGTGTTTATGAAAAAGTCTAACACTGGTGTCAGAAGGTCAGGACATAGAAGCCTTCCTGTCAAACTCTATCAGAAAAAGTTCAGAAATAAAGTCACTGTGGTCAATTACTTGAGGGTCCTTTTTCAGTATTTCACTATTCCTACTAGCCTCTTACTTATTTGGTGTTTATTATAGCTGAAATGTTGATCTAAATTTTCATGGTCACATTCAGTGCCCAATGTACCAAAAAGAGTGAATGAGGTGAATTTTTATTGGAGGATTCCATTCCAAATTGATATATTTTATTTTTTTAGACATCTAATATTGCACACCAAGCTGACTAGTCCAAACTTCAGGGTAATCAGGACCTGGTTTGGTAAATGGAAATGAGTTAGCAGGAGATTAAATGGGTAGTTCACTTTTAGGATCTTTAAAATATGATTTCAGTTTAAGTGTATGATGGGCCCACAGTTGAAGTATATTTTAGATACTTACAGAAGTTTCTCATAACAAGCTGGCTTTACAATGGCTTGTATTACTTGTTTTAGAACACAAACCCGATTGCTCCAATACCAGCCATTGTAAAGCCAGCAAACACACAAATGTCTAAATACCTAAAATATATTTAATTGCACACAAAACAATTGGGGCCAATCAAAAACATACACAAAAACTGAAATATTTCAATAACCCTGAAAGTTAACTATCTACTTATGGGGAGATTATGGGGAGATGAAAACTCAATCCGTTAGCCAATCATTCCGTACCCCTGGGCCAATCGGAGACGCATGTTATGTGGTGTAGGAAGGATATGTATGTGTGGATTCTGAACAACAATGTGTGTAGTTTCTACCATGGATAAGAGTGGATGTCTTGTCTGAGTAGAAACCAGGCAGTGACCTCACAGTCAGGAGGTTCATATGGGTTGAGTCCAGAAGAGCATGGATTGGTCCACTTGATAACAGCACTCTGGCTAGCTGGCTTGCCAACAGGTTGCAGCTCGCTTTCCAAAAAAGTCCTCTGGAGATGTGTGCTCTTACTACAAAACCAGCCAACATATCAAAGTGGAAAACCTCTTCACCTGAGACAGCAACCAGAAATTGCTGTCATACACACAACAGTAGAAGCCTGCTAGGCAGTCCTTGAAACATTACATCACATGGCATTACATTATGTGGAAGAGGAAAACTACTGAGATTTCAAGGTAATTTATAGCTCTGTGAAGTACTGGGTTGGCAACTTGCCACCGATGTTCAACTAACTCTTTCCTGCTCTTTTACAGAATCACACCCATGTCTGTTTCTTGTTGACTATAACTTCTGTGCCTTATCGCAATCACAAAAGTATAACCAGCTAATAATAATACTTTATGCAAATGTTTCAACTAACCCAATCCCCTGCTACTCATTCCTCTTGTCCTCTTGGTCAGAATACCAATCCTTACCCGATTGTTGTCTACCTCCCAGCATGCACCTCTCTCCCCTTCAGTAAGTGGCAAAAGCATGTGTTCTGCCAATCACTAGAACTGGAAGATGACTGAAAGATGTTTGTCATATTACTTCAACATGTACTCTAAAAAGCAATGTTTCTTCTATCAGAAACTTGTCATTATTATATTATTCTGTGACTATGTTTATGTTGTATAATGGGTCTAGGAAAACTATCAATTATTATTTTTGTTATATGTACGTATAACTGTATGTGTCAGTCATTGTCAAGAACAATCCTGTCAAAGCTCACTGATGCAATTTCTCACAACAAAACAGTAAATTAAGGTCTATAAATATGTTATAAACATATATCAGCCTATATCAAATATCAAGATATTCTAAGGGTAAATATATCAAAATAATTTATCATTAAAGTATTTTTATAATAAACACTTCAGAGTCTGTAGCTTACCTCATGAGCCTAGATACATTGATATAATTTATTAAACTACAGCCATGTGTAAAATTACAGTCCTAGTGCCATCTGATGAAATGTCTGATAATAACACTAATAAATTATGACGACAGCATGAATTATTCGATTATTTTTTCACCCTGATCCTACCCCCACGCCTCTTCCTCCAATCCCCTGTGAAATACGGGTTCGTGACTAGCTGCACGTAGCCTATAATAATCTGGTGGCCCACCTCCCTTATATGAAGAAAAAAAACACACTCAAGGCTGAAACCCGAGTGTAGACACTAGACAGTTGTTAATTGATTGGTCCAAGTCATGTTCATATATTCTTTCACACCCTATTACAATTTTTTTTTTAAAGTTAATATACAGTAGGCTACTACAATAACGTGAGTACATGCTGTTGTAAAGCACAATGTATTTTGACGACTACATTTTTTTTCCGCTAGAAGGAAATCTACTAGTTTACGTCACATAATGGTGAGGTGAAGCAGTATAAACACGATTAACAAACTGGGCAAGGAACTCCTGGCTCATATGGAAAAATAAATATTCACACCGCTTTGACACATCTGCCACCTTTGTGCCGCAGTCATCTTCACCTTTCACAAAGACAAGTCCCCTACAGCTGTTGATCGCCATTGGGGTAACCAGACACCACTCCAATCTGCAGGCGGAGTAAAAATGCACACGTGGAATCTAGCACAGTAGCTGACTGAGAAGGTCTTTAACCAATGAAAACAGGAGTGGGTGATTCCTTTCTGTAAATTTTAACCAATTGTAGATATTTTGGGAGTTTTTAACAGAAGAGAAAAAACTATACTTGGACATTCATTAAAAAAACATCAATTCAGCATACGAGTTGCGAAGATTCTTAGCGTTGCATATCACTTGTACGGGCTGCTAGTGGCCAAAGAGGACTATAGATTTATCCATCAGATATTGCGGTATGTTGGTTTGCGCTGTGCTTGCCACAAACTGATTCTCGTGAATATAAATCCATCTTTTGGAAGTAGAAGAAAAACAGTTTAAAAATAGTTAAAGTGGTCTGAGTTACAGCAATGCATTTTATCCGGAGAGACGTTTCCAATGTTGCAATGGCTGAATCTGCGTGAAATTGCTTATTTTTCTCACTAAATTAAAATAGCGCAATATGCCGCAGAAGTGCTCGAGAGTTGAGTTTTCTTAACGTACTCATCTCTTCAAATAGTCGACCAAGAAAGCGCGTCTCACTGATGAGATCTAGAAGTTGTAGCCTATAAATCGTCTGAAAAAACAAACAACACGGACTACTGTCAAGGTATGAAAAACAATTAAGATGTATTATTCTGGTTTTTACAAATGAAAATGTCCAGTGTAGCCGCTGAATTGGTAGCCTATAGTTTCAATGGGGTATTTTAAAATAGTGCCATTTGCTATTTCGGTGACATTCTTACTACATTCTTGTGAATATATATATTTCTTGTGATATATGAAAATTAACATTCATAATACAGCCTGTAGATTAAGTGCAATCGATGGAATAATATGTGGGATAGTAATATAATACAAGGACCGTTGTCAGAAGTTAACGTAAAAAAGTTAACGTAGCCTATCTAACCCAAACTTTTTAATCCAGGTCATCTCCATACTGAAGATGTCTTTCATTTAAAAAAAACAAAAAAACATTGAATGGGTTCATCAGTGTCATGCGAGTTGTTTTGTCGGAGGATAATATACAAGTGTATAATTTAGGCTATATAGATAATATGTGGTCGTTATACTCCATGGATGGACTGCAAAGCATATTTATAAAAGCAGTTGTGTTGTTGCAGTCAAAGCTGGCAGTATGTTAATTTAATGAACAAAGGGAAAGAAGGTTACATTGAGTAAAACATAAAGTTTTTAAAGAAGAGTGGACAGTCTGCCATCCTTTTGTATTTTTGCTTTATTCAGACAGGGAGTAGACAGCAAGGGTAACAGATAGAGAAGCTCAGAAGGTGCC
Source organism: Ilyophis sp. 1 JC-2022 (assembly GCA_022702515.1). Lineage (NCBI taxonomy): Eukaryota > Metazoa > Chordata > Actinopteri > Anguilliformes > Synaphobranchidae > Ilyophis > Ilyophis sp. 1 JC-2022. The sequence goes on along the minus strand of CM040397.1, from coordinate 74,687,703 downwards.
ATGGCGGGGATCGAACCCCCAAGAAAGTTATTTTTAAGCTCTGATTGAAGGTGGCACTTACTGCCACTCAAGCCTGAAGTTAACCATTAGCTAATTGCTAGGACTTGCAGTTTTTTAGTGCAAGGGAATGTGAGAGAGAGAGAGAGAGAGAGAGAGAACAGGCAGATGGAGAAGATGATGACTCAGTCGTGTGGGTTTTGTTCAACTGAGACTAAGGCGAGGTCTGTCTCCCTTAGATTTTTATACAGTGCTCCTTTGAGTAAACCAAGAGTGAAGAGGGCAGCCACAGATGCAGTATTTTAACTTTTTACACTTTTTATTTCGCTCTTTTTAGAAAGAGAGTAAGTGTGTTCCTTCCTTTCCACAGGATTAAGTGTATCCTAAAAAGTTGATATTTTTAGTTGCCTGGGGGCTTTTCATCATCCATAGTCTTTTTTAAACTTAATTTGACCTTTTTTCTTCAAACTAAATTTTGTACCAGCATGATGTAACAGTAATGGTCGTCCTCCAGTTTATTAAGACTGAACCTCCAGTTCTGTTTTATACTATGTAGTCGAGAAAGGGAAGTGTAATTCTGACACCATTAAAGCTGAGAGTCTGTACTTCAATCTCATTCCCATTGCATCCTTTCAAACTCAAAGTGCGAGAATACAGAACCAAAATAACAAAAAATGTGTCACTGTCTAATGAATTATGGTGCTCACTGTATATACAGTTGAAGTCGGAAGTTTACATACTCTTAGGTTGAAGTAATTAAAACTCATTTTTAACCACTCCACAGATTTTATGTTAGCAAACTATAGTGTTGGCTAGTCAGTTAGGACATCTACTTTGTGCATGACACAAGTAATCTTCACGACAATTGTTACCAGACAGATTATTTCATTTTTAATTCACTATATCACAATTCCAGTGAGTCAAAAGTTTACATACACTAAGTTGACTGTGCATTTCAATTCTTAATTTGTCATATTCGGTCACATATTCTTTGCATGCCATGACTTCCTGATGTCTGTGACCCAACAACATCAAAAGACTCTTGATATCTTATTTTCTGGTACTCTTACAAGCGATACTATAACGTCTCTGCATTTGAATGGATCTCTATGGAAATTGGGGGGTGGGACTAGATTTAGTTGTAAATTATGCTGGAACAGTATGGAATACATGATTGGTAAAATGGCTGTAAGTCATCAAGGGTCTGAGGTATCAAATGAGCCTTAAATCATCACATGCTGCTGGAAATACAGTAGATATGGATGGATAACTTGAAGGGTTTCTTCTCCTGACTTATTTTGCTATTGAACTCTATGGAAAAATATAAAAAGGCCAAATTAAGTTTAAAAAAGACTATGGATGATGAAAAGCCCCCAGGCAACTAGGCATTTAGCCAACCATGTGTTCCATACTGTTCCAGTGTAATTTACAGCTAAATCTAGTCCCACCCCCCAATTCCCATAGAGATCCATTCAAATGCAGAGACGTTATAGTATCGCTTGTAAGAGTACCAGAAAATAAGATATCAAGAGTCTTTTGATGTTGTTGGGTCACAGACATCAGGAAGTCATGGCATGCAAAGGATATGCCACCAAATATAAAAAATGATTACTTTATTCTATATATATAAATGCAGGGGTGCCAATGATTGTGGCACCATGGTTTTGTTAAAAATAATTATTTCTTGATGAGGGATTTTTTTTCTCATAGTAAATTTACTTCAATTAAAGGTTGGATTTTTCTCATTTTTTCAGTGTGAGATTAAGCTAATTCGGGCACCCCTGGTCAAAATGCCTTTTACAATTAATATCTAAATGGTACAGTAGAATAGAATAACTTTTATTTTCCCATTAGGGAAATTCAGTTTTAGCCACCAGCAACAACAAAAAAGACATAGGCAGTGGGGCAGACCCACAACACACAAACAAACATATCAAATAAAGACATTCAATAGAATAATTGCATTAATCAAACTAATTAAGTGAATTAAAGTGGAATACAGCCATGATTAAAAATAGCCCCCTCTGTCCCGAGATGTCCAGTGTCATTAAATAGTCCAACACACAAACTCCGCCTCCACAACTTTCCTCCATACACGTAGTATTGCGGTCTCTGTACACTGAAAACGGAGCACCGAACTGCGTCAGCCTTCCCACTCGTCACCTCACTCTTACCCCGCATTATCTTCTCTTTCCCTTCCCTGGTTACCTTTTGAAGATTTCCTACACTCCCGGATCAGTCCCGACATCTTCAACTCTGGTGAAGAGCTATGGTAAACTTTGTTGCTGCAGATCCAATGGACATTCCCGAGCATATGTTGCGAATGCGTCTCCATGGTGACGACCACAAACAAAATAATCCTGACTAGACAATTTGTCAATATTATCAAAACAAGCAGCAGGAGTGGCCCAAAAAATCTCCAGCCCGCTTCCCCGTACCACAACAGACAGTGCATGAAAAAAACAAAAGACAAAAGCCAGACACAACAAAATACATTCAAATTAACAAACACGAACACGAGAGACAGCTGGACTACATGTCACCATTACAGCGCCACAAAGTTAAACATGACACATTTCTTCAAATTGTAAAGCACGGTTACTTTTTATTTAATTTTTTTACATTTTCAAAATGATTAAAAAAGAAAAACTGCCCTCTGCAAAAGTTTGGGAACCCTGTCAGTTAGTACTTTTTACCTCCACCTCGGGCAACTATAACAGCTTGCAAACGCTTCCTGTAGCCAGCTAAGAGTCTTTCAATTCTTGCTTTTGGAATTTTTCCCAATTCTACCTGGCAGAACACCTCTAGCTCAGAAATATTCTTCGGCCTCCTTGCATGTACGGCATGTTTGAGATGTCTGTGAACAACTAGACCTGGGTCTGCTACTCTTTTTTGCAGTGATGTGTGGGTTTTTCTGAGCATTTCTGATCAGGTCTTGGGCCATTCTATCTGAAATTGTTCTTGGTCTTCCAGATCTTGACTTCAACTGTCCCATTTTCTGATAATGTTTCTGACTGTGGACATAGGTAGTTTGAAACGTTAAGAATGCTTTTTTAGCCTTCTCCTTGTTGGTGGAAGTGAACTATCTTCATTCTGACATCCTTGGACAACTGTTTAGAGGAACCCATGGTTGTTAACATCTGACAGAACAGCCACCGCAGTCATATGCTTTAGAAGGCTTGGAGTTACTTCTCAATAAATAGTTCAGCCCTGGAATTATATTCACCTGACCCATTGAAGCCCTAACAAGTAAATCACCTGGGCCTCGGATTTAGTAATCATCTTTTTAAAAAGTAACAAAGAATAATCCAAAAGGGTTTCCAAACTTTTGCACAGGGCCTTTTTTCTTTGTTTTATTACTTTAAAACTGTAAAAAAAAAATAAAAAAAACGTAATCTTGCTTTAAAATTTTAAGAAATGTGTCATGTTTAACTTTGTACCATTTAGAGGTCAGGTTAGCTTCTGTTCACTTATATATTAATTGTAAAAGGCATTTTGACCAGGGGTGCCCAAATATCTGCACCCCACTGCATATGTGTGTGTGCGCCTCTGCATATGTGTTCATGCATGTCTGAGCTTGTCGTGTGTTCAGTTGTTTTCCATACTCTATTCTATCATTTTGCTAATGAGGCATGTGCAGGGTAAAATGGATCAAATAGGTGCGAACAACCAGAAAGCAGAGCAGTTAATAATTACACAACTAGGATTGGGGGTCACAATCACTTAACACATACATTGCTCTTGCTGTTATTCAAAGCTGCTGCAGAACAAGAGTGAAAATCCTGTTTGATTTGCATGTACTTTCTGCTTGTAGGGCCAATTTACAAAATAGCGGACAATAATGCCGACTGCAGGTTGGTACTGGGCAACTATTGAGCACAGTATGATTGCTGGCTAGGTATTGGAAGGGCCCAGTGATCTAATTTCATCATCTGGAAAGCAGTTCTTGGCAAAAACTCAATGTGGTACCTTCGCACTCTGGGAGCAGACAATACTGAATCTACCCACCTGCCTTCACAGGCAAACCCTTGCCAGGGTCAGCTGAAGGGCTGGAAAGGAAGCAACAGTTAGGATTAATTGCCTTGATTAACTTAATTACAGACACACTTGTTTTCTCCCCTGGTTCACTGGAGCTATCCTCATTTGTTCTCAGCTGCCAAGAGTCTCGGGATCTGTTAAACTAGATGGGATGGGGGGAAAAAACTAAGACAAACAGTTATTTTGGTTTAACACCCCGACCCAGGCTTGTGAAATATTTCATAGCTGTTCAATGATGATATGGTACTTCTTTTTCTGCACCTATGTAGACATAAAGAATTTATTTTAGCTGGATAAGTACTATTTTGCCTGTTTTAAAGTGCTGTATTTTCCTAGCTGCCTTTTAAAGAGGCTATTATAGAACGTTTTGCCAGTTATCGTCTGCAAATATAATCACAGCTTTGTGAGACTGTGTTGCTCTTCTGTTCCAGGAGCTGTGTGGAATCATGGGGAATTTTAAGGGTCATGCCCTGCCTGGCAGCTTCTTCCTAATTGCAGGGCTGTGGTGGGCAGGGAAATTCTCCCTATGCTATGCCACCCGCAGGAGCAAGAGTACAGGATTCATGGCCACTAAGGCAGTGCAGCACCGCCTGGAGCTCGTCGAGGGTTCTGTCATGCTGTTCTTCTCTTTAATTGGTGAGCATGCACAGCTGCTGAGGTGAATCAACAATTCAAAGATAAATTTGTTGAAATTTCATGAGCTGTATCCCAGAATTCCATACAGTGCCCTCCATAATGTTTGGGATAAAGACATTATTTCTTTCTTGATTTAGCTCTATACTCCACAATTTTAGATTTGTAATGAAACAATTTACACATGGTTAAAGTGTAGATTCTCATCTTTTGGCCAGAAAACAGTAAACCACATGCAAAAACTTACCCACGCCATGCAGGCTACTAATTTTATTGTTTTAGCCATCTGTTGTCAAAACCAACCTTTAGAATCATTTTGCTTGCGTCATAAATAACGTAGCCTACAGTTCCATTGGTGGTACTCGCAAATTCTGTGGTAATTTCAAACATCTTCACAAAGTAAATTTTACAGTTGAAAATTAGTGTTTATTTTATTTATTATTATATTATTTAATCTCTATATTGTGACTGCCTATTGTGGTTCAATTTGGAAGGAGGAGATGCATTTACACCACTTGATCGTGGCAAATGATCCATGTTGTTTATTTTATTGATATGGATACCAAGGAATGCAAAACATCAAATCGGTTGTCAAGGAAACGTGCATCGCGGAGAATTATAAAACCACAGAATGCCTTCAAGTAGGCTAATGTGTACTTTGTGTACTGCAGGTCAAGGTAGCAAAAACCTTTAAAATAAAACCCCAGTGTGTAGCTATGAGGCCCAAGAGAGAATGTCTGTTGTAGGGATGTACGTTGCAAAGGTAAACGTGTAGCATGCATAGGCTATAGGCTATAGGTTACTACAACTCCTGGCTCAACTATTTCACCAAAATCTGCACACAAAAAAATTTCACCTTTCTGCAGGAAATGCCACATAAAGCAATAATATACCCTAAAACATAAATTCAACAATATTTTTTAAAAGAGACTTCATTAACCAACAAAATGTAAATAACTGCTCTAGTCCACAGCGAGCACTGCAGCTCACGCTGAACGGTGTCGTGCAGCGCGAGTAATAATTTGTTTAAAAAAATATTAGACATAAACAGGCCTGCAAGGGCACAGTATGAAAAAGGTAAAGAATTGATACTTTACTTACCTCGTTAGAACGTAAAATTTTATTTTGTTTTAACATAAAAATATAGGAAATATCCACACCTTGCATGCAATGCAGAGAGTAGCTCTCCACATCCCTGTCAGATACGCAGTTTTCATATGCTTTATACTATATAGTCTAATTATTTTTACTAAAGTAGCCTATGTAGGGCTATTTATTTAAAAAACTAGCTAGCTACTTGCTAAGCTAGACTGAAAAACGAAAGCAAGAAACTATCAAGCTATCTATAAAAAAATAGGCTACTATAACTAAAATATTCAAGTAATATTCAAGTAATACTGTAAGCTAGCTATATCACTCACTCGCTCGCTCTCTCTATCTCTGTCTCTGTCTCCCTCCATGCAGACACAGATCTACCGTTGAAATTCGCTTTTATAGCTGGGCTAGCCCGCCCTCACTCCAAAACTTCAGGGCGTACCCACCAAACTAACGGTGGGTGTAGCTGTACAGGTTTCCATTTCGTCACAGAGTACCGAATACGTTAGGGAAGACTTTTCTGGCCAATCACAGATTGAATGTGTAGTACCTAACGTTTTACCACTAGAGACACTTTTGAGCCAGATTCTTAAAGTTTATGCTTTTTTGCGCCGACTGCAGTAATTTGTCAAGATTTGGGCCAGGATCAATGAGTAATACTTAGAAAAACCCAAATGTATCAGTTATCATCTAAAATAAGTGTTTTTAGTGCTTTGTTACCCTTTAAGAAGAAAGAGAGCACTGGTGAGCTCAATAATTGCAAAGGGCCAGGTTGGCCAAGGAAGACCTCAGTTAAAGACCTCTACATAATGAAGAAAAACCTCCAAACACATGTCCGACAGTCGGTCAGATCAGAACCACTCTTTAGGAGGCAAGTGTGGATGTACCAGTGACTACTGTCCACAGAAAAAGGTCTTGTGGGCAGATGAGACCAAAATTGTATCAGAGTGCTGGCAAGAGCATGGCAAGAGCATTTGGGCATGTTTGGCTGCCACAGGTACTGGCTCACTTGTCTTCATTGTTGATGTAACTGCTGATAGCAGCAGCAGAATTAATTCTGAAGTGTACAGAAACATCTTATTTGTTCAGGTTCAAGCAAATGCCTCCACATTCATTGGACGGCATTTTTTCTACAGCAATACAATAATCCTGAACATACTGCTAAAGCAACAAAGGAGTTTTTCAAAGCCAAAAACAGGAAAATTCTTGACTGGCTACATCAGTCACCTGATCTGAATCCAATTGAGCATACGTTTCATATGCTGAATTGAGGGAAACTAGCTCCCGAAACAAGCAGGAGCTGAAGATGGGTACAGGCTTGGCAGAGCATCACCAGAAAAGATACTCAGCACCTGGTGATTTCTATCGATCACAGACTTCAAGCAGCCATTGCATGCAAAGGATATGTGACAAATTACTAAACGTGACTACTTTAATTTACATTACATTAATATATTCTATTTCATTAATATAATTTTGATGCCCTGAAATTTTATGTATAAAAAGTACTGTAATTTCTACATGGTGAAACCAAATTGTGTAGAATATACCCTTTAGTAAAAACTGAGAATCTGCACTTTAAACACGTGAATTATTTGATTACAAATCTAAAATTGTGGAATACAGAGTTAAATCAAGAGAAAATATATTGTTGTCCCAAACATTACAGAGGGCAGTGTATGTGGCTAATATGACCATATTTTCAGGTAAATTTATGATGTCTTTTATTTGTACAGCGTCTGAGACTGAGACTTTCATCAGTTCCGTAACACACAGTCAACATTTAAGGTTCACTGTGAACTATGATTGAAATAAAATTAACATTTTTGGTGAGTACGATCAATAACGTTTTAGGTACCAGTCTTTATCGCAAAATAAGGATAGATAGATAGAAATTCACTTTTGCATGGGTATTACCCCATACCTCTCAAAATAAATCTTCCTATATCCACATGAAGTGGATTTGCAGCTCTGATGAAGATTATGAGACAAGAACCTATTCTAAAATAATGTTTTCAACAAAGGGAATATAAAAAATAGGTTGGATTACTCAAGCACATAACCGTTTTTCTCAATCAGATTGTCTTATTCAAATGAGACCAGGGGCCCTATCTTACACCCGGCGCTAAGCGGTGCTAACCCAAACGCAAGTGTCTTTGCTACCTTACACCCGGCGCATGGTTCATTATAACGCCTTGCGTTCACGTCGTTTAAATACCATGGGCTCTATCTTGGCGATCTTGGCGCTTTGTCTAAGTGCATGGCGTAAAGTCCATTTAGGGCGTGTTTTTGCTAGCATTTTTGCTAGTTTACCGGCGTGTTATTTGGGCGTGTTATTTGGGCACTAAGCACGGTGCAACGCCCAAATGGGCTGAACCTAGTCTCTTCATTAATTATAGGTGTGTCTTGGGCATGACATGCAATAAACCAATCAAAACGCCATATCCCATTCCCTTTAAAAGCCTGCTTTTTCACCTTGGCGGATTGCTTGATGGCAAAACAGACATGCTCGTGCGTGTTTAGTGCGATCAAGAAATAGGCTAAATGGATCAATAGTCAATATTATTTGGACTAACCATTAGGGATGTTCCTAACGACTAATTTCCCTGATGTTTAAACGGAAGTTTAAACTTAAACTAGTGGACTAGTCTAAAAGTAAGAAAACACTCAGAAAACAGTCAAGATTTAGCACAATTTAATCTATAGGATTAAACATTGTCCGAAAAAATATTGCGTATATTATAAGAGCCAATTGAAACCGTTAATCACATTCTTCAATAACCAAATCGTATTTTAAATGCCGCTGAAATGTGTGGCACTTTGCGCCTTGCATTATGAACATTGCACATTATCCTAAAAAACATGACAACAACTCACTAAATAAAAGTTAACAAATAACATTTATTGAAAACAATATTCAACGTAACAAAACATTTTTAGGAAACGTGCCTGATTATTACAACGGCATTTTCATTGGGTGAACGCGATCGCATAGCAAATACAGTAAAAAATAATAATCGGTCATCAGAAAAGCTACCAATAATAGGAACACAAAAAATAACAATTAGGCTGACAGATCGACGTGACATTAGATTAGTTTTATTGGGCTATTCAACAACGCGATAGGCCTACTTACTCTTTCCACCTCGCTGGTTTAACTTGCAGGGCGAACAGGCTAATGCGTTTTGGTTTTTTTCCTTCGTTTTTTAAATACATTTTTTTAATCCGGCGTTTTTAACATTAGTAACGGATGCTCGTTTTTTTATAAAGCAACATTTGACCAGGAAAACATGACATTTCAGTTAATATGTAATTTAAATGTGTACATTAATAAAATAATAAATTTAACCGACTAGTATTTCTGGTGCCGACTAGCGAGGGTAGCAACGTTTAATTGGCTAGTCGACTAAACGCGCACATCCCTACTAACCATTAGCCTATGAGTTCCCGGTAAATCCCAACAGGGCTGTTATTTTACAAAATGTATGCGTTTCGTTAAAAGGACCTGCAACAGCTGAGAATAAGCTATTGATGGCTTCAGTCTCACCTTAGAAAACGCCAAATTAGCCTGCTTGTTCAACGATTTTCGTTTGATTATGCAATGAAAGTGTCAAACATCAATTCCATGAGGCTGTTCTCATGGAGTTCTCAAAGTTTAAGCTTCATCCGAAGTTCATTGCTACCTGCATAGTAATATTGATTAGAATGGCATTAAAATTAATTGTGAATGAATTGTGTAACGTGCTGCAAATTTGTTTTAGTTTCCAATTAGATGCTTAGTTCTCTTCTCGTTTTGTTCAGTTATGGAATAACAGGTGAAAGCTGGGTTTTAATAAGCTGAGAGTATGGAAACCTTGTCACTGTAATTTAAAAAGTATGAAGGACGAAATTCTAATTCCCATTACAAGTGAACTGGGCATGTTGGTTTTAAGATGAGGAGTGGCCAGGATTATTTTTGGTGTATTACTATCTTGAGGAACCACCACAAAAGTCTAAAGTCATGTCGCAGTTGTTTACATGTTATTTTAACAGCGCATATAAGTGCGTCTATATAGGCGTGTGCACAACGCGTGTACACCCTCCTGTCTGTTACACACAGGGGCGCGCACAAGCATGACTAAAAAATAGGAAGGAAAATCACAATGTTTCTTCTCTTAAATATGTGGGTATAGAGCGGGTCAAGTGTGCATGCTTAATTTCTCAAAGATTAAGCTTTTTGCATTTACACACTTGATACCCTAGCTCCTAAAGGCCTCAATGAGGAGGATTTTGATTTACGCCTTATGAAATTTGGTCCCCAGTACTGATTGTATCATGATGCATGGTTTTTGGTGCTGCACTTTAACCTGCTTTTTGTTAATTACATTTTTTTGAATTAGCTGTGGTACACTTATTTATTTCTTAGTGTAATAGTTTACAGGCATCTCTATCAGGAGATATATTACTTTCTTCCATAAGGTCATGAGTATATGACGGCCTTTTTTCATGTCCTTTTTATTTTTTATTATTTTTTGTGATGCTCTTTACGTGTACATATTGTAAATATTGTGCATATTTCATTGTGGTTTTTGCTATTTTTATGTATGTACTATATAGTTAACTCTATTTACTTGGGCCCTCCAGAGGCAATTTCCATCTAGTTTGTACTAGTTTTATTTAAATGTCAATATCTCAAAAAAAATTCCCTGCACATCCATGTTTTAAAGTTCAAATTGAAGAAGAAGCTGTATCATTCAGAAATTTGCAACAGAATACATTTATTTCAGAATAGTCACATACAGTATATATATATATATATATAATAACCATAACATACGTTGCCTAATGTTATTAAATACGTTTAAAAAAAAACGTACAAAAGCGTGTGTGTTTTTACACAACAACAACAACGTATTTCAGCCCTAAGTGTGATAGGTGGTCGATATGTGGAAATGTCAACTGTACTGGACTTTGGCGAAATGTAACAAGATAAACTTTTCAGGGTTAGTAATAAAACAGCTGTATCTAAATATACTGGTAAATACTTGGTTTCCTAAACATATTTATACAAAAAATTAGGTGTTTTCTAAACCGAAAGTGCATCAGGTACTGAATATAGTACAGCAAGCAAGGGAAAACGGCGAATGCTCATTTATACAACGTTTTAAAAAAATATAATTGTTTCTATACGTGAACATGATTTTCTTAGCGTGTATAAATGGTGCATTTTATGTATTTTACAGTCTGTGGCTGTGGTGACAGGTGGGTAAGTGCTTTCTATTAATAGCACCCTCCTATTTTATTGCACAGCAGTGTAACTGGATTGAAATTTAGTTGTATTTGGTAATCTTTTGTCATAGGACTTGTCAGGTGACCTTTTTGCACAGCTTAACCCCTTAACTAGCACCCATAGACTATAGAAAAGCTAGCACCGACCTGAATGGTTTAGTTTATTTGCATTCATTGGGTTTTTTTACAGTGAAATAAATAAAATCTGGTCACACAATATACTGAAAGTGTTAAAACTCACGATTCTATCTCTATAAACTATTTTACGATCATGTTGTAGAGAAAACGGTTTCAGTCAAAATGATAACTAGTCGGTATCCTTATTCTGGCAAAAACAAATAAAAAAAAAAAAATCTTATAGGCGAGAAAAAACTTACACTGTTTGAGCTTCTGTTACTTTTTTTCAGTAATACTTAGAGTAAGTCTGACTCTTACATGGAAAACATACTCCCAAGGGTTACCAGGATTATGCTTGTAGTCAAAGGGGTTCAAGAACAGTAACCATTTTAGTTTCGGGTTTGTGTTCAAAAAAGGTGGTACTATAGAAGGGGTTAAATAGAGCTGCTTTGTTTTTGTCTTTTATGTATGATGAAGCGCATGGTAGTTCAAAACATCACATTCGGTAATAAATAAATTTAGCAAAAGGGTGTATTTTTCAGTGTGCGGATTATTCTCTTACCAAGGTGCTTCATCTGATGTGCTTCACTAAAATATCCAGATGTCTAAATTAATAGTAAAATGTGAGAATGCACAATGCCAAGAACAAAGCATTCAGCCCAACTCTTGCCATTTACCTACTAACTAGAGAATAACCATTACTGTGTCAAGACTGGACTTGACCACCCAGAGGGTCTCTGCCTGGCCTACATGGCCTGGCAAGTTGTCCCATGCTATTTGGCTAAATATAGAATGTCTAAGAAAAGAACATGTCTAGCAGCACGAAAGGGCAACGGTCAATGCATGCCTGACTTTGTGCAAGTGAAAGTTTTCCTCTTTATCTGCCCCAGGTATGCTGGCGGAGCATTTTGTGGCAGATGGACCCCACCTGCATCTCTACGACTACGCCGAACAGCGCTGGAACCACCTGATGAACTGGCAGCACGCCACCATGTACCTGTTCTTCGGGCTGGCGGGCGCCATGTCGCTGGCTGTCCACACCACTGGCGCTGCCCCCCTCGCTCTGGACCGCATGCTGCTGGCCATTGCCTTCTTCACTGAGGGTGAGCTGGGAAACCATCTCTATAGAGGAATATAGAAAGCTTTGTCGGACATAAGATCATCTTCTAGAAAATAAATTTGGTAATCGTGACATTCTTCCGGCAGACACACACTTAAATACTTCTACCACTGCTACTGTACTTCCCCTTGACCCCCCCTCTCTCGCGCTCTCTCTCTCTCTCTCTCTAGGCCGACACTGCAAAAAATGTCTGTCTTAACAATTATTTTCATCTTGTAATGAGACTTAAAAAAAGTTTTTTTTTTAATGGAAAATATTAGCTTGTTTTAATATACTTTTTGCTTGACAAGTGAATTTATGTTACCCCACTGGCAAATAGTTTGTCTTATTGAGAAAAAAGTTCACAAGATTCAAAAGTCTAAATATAGGATTAAAATGCTTGTTAAAATTAGTTTTTTGCAGTGTATGACCTGTGTTCTTCTGACAGTATTGCCATCACTCTCTGTCTCCCCCTTTGCCATCACATTGCCTTGTCTCCCCCTGACCTGAGCTCCCTTCTCCCCGTGTCTCCAGGGTTCCTCTTCCTTTATCACCTCCATGGTCGGGACATGCTGGATGTGCACGTTCACCAGCTGCTGCTCTACGCTGTTTTCGGAGGGGCACTAACCAGCTTCCTAGAGGTGTTCCAACGGGGCAACATTCTGCTGGAGCTGCTGCGTGCTGCATTGTGCCTGTTGCAGGGGAGCTGGTTCTGGCAGGTGTGTGCGTGTGTGTGTGTGTGCGCGCACGTGTTTGCATGTGTGTACGTGTGTGTGAGTTTGAGTGTGTGCGTGCGTGTTTGCATATGTACAGTCAAGCCGGAAAGTCTGAATACCCCTTTCACCTTCTCCACGTTTTATTACATTACAGACATATTCTACAATAGATTGAGTAAATTTTTTGTCTCAAAATTCTACACAAAATAGCCCATAATGACAAAGTGAAAACATGTTTTTAGAAATTTTTGCAAATGTATTAAAAATCGAAAACTGAAATCTCTCATTTACATAAGTATTCATACCCTTTGCTTTAACATATTTTTAAAGTATCATATTTAATATTTGGTTGCGTATCCTTTGCATGCTGTTACTTCCTGAAGTTTATCAACATCAAAAGACTCTCAATATGTTATTTTCAGGTACTGTTACAAGCGATACTATAAGCTCTCTGCATTTGAACTGATCTCTATGAGAATTGGGGGGTGAGACTAGATTCAGCTGTAAATTATACTGGTACAGTATGGAACACATGACTGGCGAAATGGCTGTACGTCATCAAGGGTCTAAGGTATCAAACGAGCCCCAAACCATCACTCTGCGGCCAGATATGGAGTAGATGTGGATGGATCCCTTTAACGGTTGTTTCTCCTGACTTTTTCCCCCATAGAGTTCTATAGGAAAATTAGTCAGGAGAAATAACCCTTGCAGTGATCCATCCACATCTACTCCATATCTGGCAACAGAGTGATGGTTTGGGGCTCCTTCGATAGCTCAGACCCTTGATGACTTACAGCCATTTAGCCAGCCATGTGTTCCATACTGTACCAGTGTAATTTACAGCTGAATCTAGTCTCACCCCCCAATTCCAGAGAGTCTTTTGATGTTGATTGGTCACAAACTTCAGGAAGTAACAGCATGCAAAGGATATGCGACCAAATATTAAATATGATACTTTAAAAATATGTTAAAGCAAAGGGTATGAATACTTATGTAAATGAAAAATTTCAGTTTTCGATTTTTAATACATTTACAAAAATTTCTAAAAACATGTTTTCACTTTGTCATTATGGGCTATTTTGTGTAGAATTTTGTCTGTAATGAAATAAAACATAGAGAAGGTGAAAGGGGTATTCAGACTTTCCGGCTTGACTGTATATGTGTGTGAGCGTGTTTTTTGCGTGTGTGTGTGTGTGATTGTATGTTGAACTACGGTCTCAAGTAAAGAATTTGTTTGAGTGAGAATGCACGCGTGTATGTGGGTGAGTTTGTGTTTGTATGTGTATGTATGTGTGTGCATATGTGTATCTGTGTGCATGCAAGTGTGTGTGTATGAGCATGTGTGTGAGTGTGTTTGCGTACGTGTATGTGTGTTTGTACATGTTGAACTACAGTCTCAAATAAGAATTAAAATGTGTGTTGTGTGTATGTGTGTGAGAGCCTGTGCGCTTCCTCTGATCCCCTCACTCTGCCCTGGTAGATCGGCTTTGTGTTGTATCCGCCCAGTGGCCTGGCAGAGTGGGACCTGAAGGACCACAACAGCATGATGTTCATCACCATGTGCTACTGCTGGCACTTGGCCTTCGCCCTGATCACTGTGTCTGTGGCCTACTGCACTGTCTGCTGGTGAGGGCTCCACCTACAATCCCTCCTCCTGCTCCTACCACACCTGTATAAAACCACTTTAGGTCTCTTCCACACCCACAGACCACTCCCACTCCTGAAGAAGGGCTCCATTGATTTCACATGTCATTGTGTAATTTAACCAATTAAAAAGTAACCTTTTCTTAAAGTGACGGTCATGGGATTCTAAAAACTTCAAATAATCACAGAGGGATGTATCCACTACACACCCACCAAATATCTTTTCAAGAAAATGTGAATAGGTATATTAATATACATCTTAAAGTCAGCTAATAAACTTAGTCTTGAAAGGACTCAGGATTGTAGGGGTGTGGTCTAGATCCACGCCCTCAACCCGAGTGCCATTGACGTCATCCAGCCCAACATGTTTTAACCACAGAACTGTTCTTATACAGTTCTGTGGTTTGAACCTGGCGAGGAATTAATGCAATCAATTCAAAGTATAATACAGTTCAGCTGCTATCAAGAGATAAATATCACACGCAAGCTCGCAAATCAAAGTTAAGTTAACTTAAACGCTAAGCAGAATATTGCAACCGTTTCATCTAACGTTAGTCCAAGTAAAAACGACGATGGATAAAATTGGCATAGGGATAAGGAGAGTGGGAAAAAACACTTTAGCTAACTAACTATTCCAAATCTAACTGCTGATAACGCGGACAACTATTCTCAAGGGCAAACAAAAGGAGCGATTGGTTCAGACTTCAGACAGGATTTCTTAATGGAACGGGATGGTTTATTCACCTAAAACTATGGGAGGAGTTATGTAATGAGATCAAACTGTGTATTGGTTGAGTATGTAATGCTTTTCACATATACGACTGTTCTTTTCGGGAGGCACGGTGGTGCAGTGGATAGCACTGTCTCCTCACAGCAGGAAGGTACCGAGTTTGAATACCGGCCGAGGGCCTTTCTGTGTGGAGTTTGCATGTTTTCCCCCTGTCCATGTGGGTTTCCTCCAGGTACTCCAGTTTCCTCCCACAGTCCAAAGACATGCAGATTAGGGTTAATGGTATATTCTAAATTGCCCTTAGATATGAGTGTGTGACTGAATGGTGTGTGTGCCCTGTGATGGACTGGCGACCTATCCAGGGAGTATTCCTGCCTCTTGCCCAATGCATGCTGGGATAGGCTTCAGCCTTACCCTGACCATGAATAAGCTGCTTAGATAATGGTTGGATGGAATGTTCTTTTCCCATTAAAAAAATTATTTTTTATTGCAAAGTCAAAGAGATTGAACAATAATAACTGTTAACGGTTTAAATTACTTAAACAGAGGTGACAGTAAGCCACCCTAGTCCGGTACGTGCTACCACCAAAAGATTTACCGCAGTTCTGTAAAAAATGCAGTACCGGAAGAAATATCCCAATTGGCAGGCAGAGAAAATAAAGTTTTAACGCAAAGACAGTTTTTTCTTGCTCACTGTCACTCTCCCCAGTAGGCGGGACAAGCAAAGAAAAGTGCCAAATTAAAATCAGTTAACAGCTCGTTATAATCTATGGGTTGTACTTGTGACTAGAATGAAAATCAGCATACACAGGAGGGCCCAGCTCCAAACGTGAGAGCTCCTGCTCTTTGTGAAAGAAATTATTCACCTTCTAGTCTCAGTATTATTTATTAAGTATTCATGTGTGTGTTGATGCATCCTCTGCAGGGTTGTGTGCTCTAGGTCCAAGAGGGCTCAGCCAATGGAGATGGGTCTTCTGAAGGCCTCTGACAAAGAACTGGAGTCTGAGGAGGAAATGTAGTGCTGCTATGCCCAGGAATGATAAATTAAGGACATGACATCATCTTACTGGTACAAAAGAGGGGAGCTCCTCCAATCACGGACTTGGTAACAAACATGAGAACAACACTGACGATGATTGGTGGATACGTTCTTATACTTTGACAATGACAATACTTATGGGATCCCTGTGGGAATTTACCAAAACAAATTAAGTTCATCTCAAGGACTTTACAAATATTGCAGGGTTTTCAAAGGAATCTTCCCATGTAGTTGGTGCTAAAGAGATTCTATGTGTCTTGTAAAAATTATTGCTGGCTTTTATTTATTGGTAGATCCGAACCACTTTGTTGAAATGCATTGTGCTATCATGAGGGGTGTATCCGTAATTATCTGTAGCATAAAAATTAATGGAATGTAGTCAAATCCTATCCAACATATTAAGCAAAACCAACACTAGTTTCACCACGTCACAAAATTACAAAGTTTTACATTTTTCCTATGGGTGGATATACTAAGGATATAAAACCTTCGAGCCTTAAAGCTGCAGTATGTAACTTTTATTTTGAAAGATTTTGGGGAATGGTCATGCGTAGTTGGTAGCAATCATAGAAAGAACTGTTCTGAGAGAAATCCAGCACCATAGACTATGTTTATACCCTCAAATTCTGCATTCTAAAACCAGCAATTCGCTCCGAAATTTGTTTTCAAAACAGTGGCTTAACCATGACCACATCGCGGACCAATCAATTGTGAGATTGACTTTGCCAAGTTCACCAGCTAGACATTTCACAGCGACCCATTACACCGGCGCTATTTCACGGAAAGAAAAATAAATGGGAATTGGGGAAAGCTTGCTCAAAAACTGGAGTAAACATACGTGTTAATTTCAGAAGGTGGAACAAATTGGTTTAAAGACAGACTGGACAGGTAGGTCAAAAGTTTCAACATGAATGGACTTTCTGCTTGCCAGACAACTGTAATGTTACCTATAATGAATAGTAGCTAGGTTGGTAATTGGTATTATTGATAATGTTACTTTATTCAGCGGCTAGTTCTTGGAAGAAGGGCATGCTTGTTATATGTCATATAAATTGTTATATCATGCAAAAACTCTGCAACAACAGAAAAGATTTTGTTGTTTTACCTGGAATTTTAGATTACATTTTTACTGTGAAATACCAATCTGTAATCCTGAAATTTTCACGTTCACAATGAGGTCTGTGGGGTGGGGGTGTGGCCAAGGATGTTGACAACAAATGTGGGGAAAAACTACATACTCCAGCTTTAAGTAAAGATTTCATTGGCCTTTTTGAAGAAAAAAACAAAAAAATGTTTTGATCAGATTACCATCAGAAATTGATAGCCTCATACTGCCACCATGTGGTGAACATTATAGTTGTCCCTTTTTCCCCTGAATTGCTGTATGTTTTTATTATTAAAATAATAATATTCTAATAATAATCATCATGTGAAATTTGTATTGTCAAACATTAGAAATTATTACAAGACTGGGAATAGTACTGAAACTTATTGTACCTTATTGTTTTTGTATCGTTTATTTCTCTTATAATCATTGATATGATGGCTTTTTAAATTCCACTGTTTTTTATTTCTGAATAGTGTATGTGCATGTACAGTGTGCTCTCAAAATCTTGTTGTGCATGATGATTTTTTCAGAAATAAAAAACAAAAACATAAAACGAAGTGTTGGAACTTCTTAACGTTAATGTTAACGTTAATCCAGATTTTTGAAATTTTTTTTGAGAGAGGAGAGAGGAGGAAGAATGCAATCTAGAATAAGCTTTGAAATTGAAATAATATTATACAGTTATTCATTACTCTGTTACTCTCTCTGTCAGGATACTATTGTGTATTGTATGTGATAATGTGTAGCTCGTGGTATTTTAGGAATTCATTATTTGATTATTTTTTTTAGGCTTTTGGTTGGATAGCTGATGATGGAAGATTTGAATGAAGTGATTTGAAGATCTTGAATACATGGTTTTGGAAAATTTTTTTTTAAAAAAAATGCTCTCAAAAAATGCTGCTGTAGTAGCTGAGCATTACATTTCGTAGATCCTGGTTTTTTTTAATTTTATTATTTATATTTATTTATATTATTAATTATTATTAATATTATCATATAATTTATTGTTTTTTGGGATTGTACAACAAACCACAAACTTTACGTGCATTGTTTATGCACTAATTTGCTTCTTTTTTGCAAAATGCTGCTTTTTTAAAAATAGAATTTGGTTTGAATTAATTAATTAATATTAATTTTGTATTAAAATATATGGAATATATTCCAATGTCTGTCCATAAATTGCAAATAAAATAAAAAAACAAAAAACCACAAAAAATACACAAACAATTACATGAAATACATCACATACAGGATGGACAGCACAGTGTCACTTGGAGCAGCAGGCCAGCAGCCCTCAAGCCCCACCTTCAGCCCCACCTGGCTTTTGCACCCAGCAGAGCCCCTACCCCCCCAACCTTGTGTTAATAATGTGTTTGCTTATATATAACTAAATTTGCTTCATTTAGAAATATCCTCAGTGACTTAATACTAGCTGCAAAATCTAGGACTGCAAAGAAAGCTGGAAACTATTTTTGTAATTTTTTTTTAATTTAAATTTTTAAAATTTTAAATTTTTAGCAATAGCATTATAAATTGAAATATATAAATTGATATATATTTAATTAATAAATAAGTTTTTTTTTTTCTTACTTTATTATACATTACATTACATTATATTATTTTATTATAGGCTTTTATCTTTTTTTCCAGAGACACTTTTTTTTTATTTTTTACATTTTATTATTTTATACATATACAACATTAATTATTATATACTTACACAGCAGAATAAGCAGTAGACATCACAGTGTACTACAACAACAGGTCCCTTACACCCGCAACCTTCACCCCTTACCCTTAACCTTACCCACCTAAACCAGGTACCGTACCTAACCGCCGACCTGACCTATCTGCACCTTTTCTGCTTTTTATCTGCACTTTTAAGGTTTATTTTTTCTTACTTTTCTAGCCGGGTTCAATGCACAACCTTCCCAAAGCTGTTCGTTTCTTTTTAAACTTTTTTTTGATTTAAAAAAATTAAAAAATTTTTTAAAAAATTATATAATTTGAAAAAAAAAAAGGTTTGCCAAACCCCCCCTTTTAAAATTTTAAAAAAAAAAACCTTTTCCTTTCCCCCCCCTTTTTTTTTTTTTTTTTTTTTTCAAAAAAAAACCATCCCCAACCCCACAAATTATTAAAATGATTAAAAAAATTATTTGTATATAAATTGAATGTATGAAAAAAATCAAAAAAAAAAAAAATGATGTAAAAAGGCGTTGTAAAAAAATTGAATTAAAAAAATGGAAAAAATGATCAGAAAGTTTAAAAAGATATAATCCCATTAACAAAGAAAAAAAGTATAATTTTCAAAACATGAAAAAAATATATAAATTTCATCCTTAATTTTTAAAAAATGATGATAAGATTGAATTATAACTGAATGAACTGTAAATTAAGCTATGAATGAATGTTGAAAAACTGTGTACAAATAGTAAAAAATTAATTGAAATAAAATGACCAAGAAAATTTAAATTAATAAATTGAATTGGAGAACTGGTCGACTCATTTAAGCGGCAAAACTGAAATACGTATATTTTGTTTCACAAATACATGATCCAAACAAAATGCTTGGTTCCCAGAAATATACTACCTGTCAAGTTATGTCAGATTTAAAGAAGTGCAGAACTTCATAGTGAAAACCAGTTGACATAGCAGCGTATTTTCCTGGGGGCCGATTGTTTTTAAAAAATTGTGCATAGAGGCAAAACATTTTCAAGGACTATTTCTAAACGATGTATTAGTAAGGTATATTGCACATGCGTGTTAAAGTAGATGCATTCTTAAAGGCAGAGCTAATGCTTATTATTATGTTACTATAGGGAGAGCTATGTTGACACTGTGCAGATACAGGCCCAGATATAACCACAGCATTTTGTACTGGTTGAACAATTTTTTAAAAGATTCTGAAGGATCAGAGGGACAGTACTATGTCTATGGCAGGCCACATTTGGCCCTTGGGCCCCCAATTGAATAGTCTGGATTGCCGCTTTCAAACATGGTTCATTTGGCTGTTGGATTTTATGTGGGATTTTTTTTTTTTGCATACATGAAACCTTTTTCATTGTGTTAAAACAATCGAAGTCTTGAATTCTTTGGAACTTATATTTGTCCACCAAAGATGTGTGTAGAATATGAGTAAATCTTTCAGTCAATCAAAAACGTACCACTATTGTTTGATACGAAGGATTACTGGAGTAGACTTTTAAAAATATGATGATTATAAAACACATTTCAGAGCTGAAACAGTGATTGAACACATTACACCTTCGTTACTGGCCCTCTACATTCTGAAACCCCATATACCCAGAAGGTCTTACAGCAGTCAATCAAGTAGCCTATGCGGCTGTAGAATTACTACTTAATTTTACTGTTTTCAGCTGTCCTCGTATGTGACTGGAAGTTGTAGCTCTGTTTGCACCAGTGGGATCGGTCGCCTCTCTTGATACTGGAACATAATCAAGTGTGAAAGTGCCCGAAGAACCCAGACACTGATTACATTTTGTAGTTTCAAATAGGGACCGTCTGTAGCCGGAACAGATGCTGAACTTTGTGTACGACGATTTCAAGCAAGTGTGCGCCCGAGGTCTGAGTCTCAGGGTATGCAGAAAAGCTGTCCGAAATTGGGTAGATTCAGGTGATCTTGCCTCGGCTCTGGGAAAAAGCGACGTAAACTCAGCCAGTGAGTTAAGACAAACACATTTATAATAAATAAACGAATTAACAAATAAATACATCCACTTTCTGTTTGTGGGAAATTGAAAATCACTTTCATTTGAGTGCTGTTTTAGGCTACATGGTCAGTCCGAAAAGCATTGATCGTGTTAATCTTTAACAGATGAGTGCCATCAAGCGATGGCGCTAGCTTGTTTGTCTGTATAGATTTCATTGGTTGTTGTTCCTGATTAGGAGAGACAGACTGGATAGAAATCCGCGTCGAATAAGGGTTGGGATTAATTTAAATACATAAAATAATTAGGCTATATACAACTGTCAAGGAGCGTGAATTGTGGACTGCCATTGCGTTGACTTAAATGGACAAGCTGAAGAAAGTTTTGGGTGGTCAAGATGGGCACGATGACGACATCAACATACTACAGGTATTTTAAAACTGACTTCAACATGTAGGCTTAGCCTATGGAAATATGCACTATATCAAACTACAATACTACAAGGAAAATGTTTATTGACAACAAATAACCATAGCCTGCGATACATTTTTGATTGTCAGAGAGAATGAAAATGGTAATTTCCCATTTTAGGCAGCGAACGAGGCCTCCAGGCTTGGCTGGGGTACACGCGTGAAGGGGTTCATTGCATGTTTTGTTCTTGGGGTGGTATTCTCTATATTGGTAAGTAGACGGGTGGCTCCCGGAATCACTCACAACTATTGCTGTTTTAGACCACCAAATGTTTTTTCCTGTGTACCTTTGGTCGTGCTTTTCACATTCTGACTTGGCTAGGGTCTTTTTCAGGAGCCTATTTTCTAATTAGTTCTGAGGGACTGTGAACATGTGAACGAAATTGGGTGGGCTGGGCTGCTTTGTACTCTGAAAATTACACGTTTTGTTTTACCCGCATCTACAGGAAATGGGGGGGAAATTAACAGACTGGTATTATTTTATAGTTTATTGCCTGAGTGGATTTTCGTCTATATGCTAAGGCGTTTATCGGCAATGGCTTAGATTTCCCTCTTTAATGTGTTTTGAAACTTTTTAAAATCGAATAGAATATCCTCCTGTATTCAGTAGCTATGTGGCAGAAGATAGGTGGCCTCATTCAGATGTTTCACAATTTAAAAAATAAAAAAAACTGAAATATGGTTTTTAAATTAGTGAAAGATTTGATCTGTACAAGATGGCCTACTTTATGTATTTGACAGGTTGACTGTACAGGTCAATAAACACTTTGCTAGTTTTAGAATGAATCGTATAAATCTAATTACTAGACTACTTTTAAAAAACTTAATTCTCCTCATTCTGTGTAAACAATGTATTGGTTTTTGAGCTGTTTTATGAGTGACATGTTCATGTCTTAACTTTAAATTTTAGGGAGCATGCATGCTGTGGCTTCCAAGAATTGGACTAGTTTTGTTCGTTGTATTTTACACCTTGGGTAATTTTGCCTCACTGACCAGGTATGTGTCTTTCTTTAATACCTATTGCATAGGCCAGCCACCAGACCAACCACCCTAGTGGTTTTATCTCAAATTCAGTGCTCTCTGTATTGTACCCAGTAAAATATTCAGTGTTAAATCAACTTTTATAGGGTACATATGGTCCCTATTGGACTCATGTGCACTTAGATTTGAATTAACACAATATTTTACTGTGGTCTGTAGGATTTTACAAGGGGTTCCAATTGGCATAACTAAACTACTATTTTAGCATACTTTACTAACATTTAGCAGGCGCACAAAAATGCTTTTTTCCCCTCTTATTTCCAATTATCGTAATTTGTAAGGTGTTCTGTTGACATGTGCACAGCTTACATTGTTCAGCAGATGGCCTTCAATTTTTGCACCGCACACCAAACACTCTGCAGTAAAAATAAAAGCCCGCCATAGTGGAATAATCTTTTTTGGCAAAGAGGAGCTCTCATGTTGCAGGCTGTGAAAGCTCTGCTAAAAATCTCTTTAATGCCACCCCTTTGATCATTCAGTATGATTGATAAAGTGACTTATCTGAAATCCTCATCGCAAGATATCTACAAGTGTACTCTGTTGTCACTGTTGCACCTGCTGGAATGTTTTTTTTTTAAAAATGCATTTTATTTTTAGCTGCAAATGTTTTGGATAATGTACATATAGATTTTTGCTTTGGTCTGAATCGGGGTTAAAGGGATTGGTCATTTTTCAGGAGTTTTTTTGATATTTTATTTTCGGTGTATGTTTCGATTGGCCCAGACAGTTTTTGTGCGCAATGAAAGATATTTGATATGTTTGGCGTGGTTTCTGACTGCTTGCTGGTGTCACAATTGCAGGTGTGGTTTGTGGTCATTCAGTAGTTTGTGGTCAAAAGCAAGAAAACGCACTTGATGTAACTCAAGAGCAAGCTGTACAGTGGCATTATGCCTTCAGAGGTTGCACATGCGTATATTACTTGATCATTCTTCAAAAAGCTGTCGCATGACTTTCCTATATCAAAATGACTACATGGCTCCTTGGAAGTGAAGCACTTGCACAGCTTAAACTGAGAAGGAAAGGAGAACCAGTACAATATGAAACAGATTTTTATGTTTATAATTATGACTAAAGGCTATAAAAAAGAATCTCATATGTACAACCTCTGGAAACAACATTACCGTACAAGCTGCTTTGGAGTTACTTGACATTCATTTTCTTGCTTTAGACTGCAAACCACTGAATGCCCAGATACCCTCTATTGTAAAGGTGGCAGGTCATCTGTAAGTATCTAAAATATCCTTCATTGCATACAAACTGTCTGGGCCAATCAAACGCGTACGGGGCATTCTGCGGGGAAATGGACCCGTTTAAACACATGACACCCATAATGTAAACTTGGAGGAGTGATCTTATACTTTTAAGGGGGAACCACAAACTGTCATTGAGGACAAGGTGTCCTTTTTCAATCAATTTTTGGCCTACCCAACTCAGTTTGATAACCGTAAATGTTAAAAACAATATCTTGGTCTCATTGTAATCGCAAAGATTTTGCTCTACAACAGTGGCCCCCAACCCTGTTCCTGGAGATCTACCATCCTGTAGGTTTCCACTTCAACACTGACACTGCACACCTCATTCATCAGCTAGAGATCTTGTTGAGCAGCTAATTGGTAGAATCAGGTGTGCCAAATTAGGGTTGAAATTAAAATGTACAGGACTGTAGATCTCCAGGAACAGGGTTTGGGAGCACTGCTCTAAAACATGGGTATGTTTGAATACTTGGACTTAATTCTTTGCATTAAATAAGTAATAATTCAAATGAATCTAATTGCCTCAAAACTTATTTTAAAAATTTTGCTCAAATTCTTATGTTGTTTTATATGGTCTGATACATTTTATATGGTCTGATATGTTTTATATGGTCTGATATATGCACATGTCAATTTAGAGTTTTACAGCTCTATTACAAGCGCTGATTGATTGTATAAAGCAGGGCTGCACCACTCCGGTCCTGGTTTGTGTTCCAACCAATTACCTTAGTTTAGTTTTCTGACAGCTCTAACCTTTTACTCACAGTAATACACTTGCAGTCTGTGGCTGTAGCTGGTGCTTATGCAAATGTCAGCTCAAGATGTGATTGAGCTAATTAAATAATTAAGAGCAGACATTGGCAAAAATCCTGAAATTGATCAGCCTTTGTTGTGCACCCAAACCATTTGGGTACAAAATTTGTAAAAAAAAAAAAAAATTATATATATATATTTTGTCAGATGTGCTCATCTACTTCTCCCATGAATATGGAAACTTGCTTTTAAGTTTGCAATTGTGCTATAAGGTGAAACGGTGAGATAGTGGCATCAGTATTAGCCACTGTGGTCAGTAAAATATTGGGTACTGACATTGACCCCAAAATGTTCATATTGTGCACCCATAATCTAAGCCAACCAAACTGCATTTAGCACAGCGTCCCTTAGCAGTAGAAACAGATGCGGAGCCCTTCAGAGATATTTTCTCTGCCTCCCTCCCCTCCCCACCCGGGCAGCATTGTTTGGGCTGTGGGCAGACGGGTCTAGATGCCAGAGAACTGAGCAGCTGTTGTTTGGTTGTGTGTCTTTAGCACAATGTTCCTGATGGGGCCTCTGAAACAGCTGAAGAAGATGTGTGAGAAGTCCCGGGCACTGGCTTCCGCCATTATGCTGGTGAGCATGCACTGTTGTACAGACGGGCTGCTTCAACCTGCCCTCCAGTTATCTGCAATTATATTTTACACTGAAACTATTTTATTTTAAGATGTGGTCTAACATGGTAGTTGTCATGCAGAAAATGACTAGATTTTAACTGATAAACACTATAATTTGGTATTACATAAGCTTAATTTCTGCTGTATACTGTGGGGTGCAAAACTTTGGGCACCCCTGGTCTAACCTGACCTCTAAATGCTACAAAGTTAAACTTGGCACATTTCTTTTCTTTTTAAATTTTTTTAATAAAAAGTAATCTTGCTTTAAAATTTGAAGAAATGTCAAAGGCATTTTGACTAGGGGTGCCCAAACTTTTGCACCCCGCTCTAAATGTTACAATATACTTTTTTAAGGCAAGCTACGTAAGTGTAAGATGAGTGTCTAGTTTAAACAAATGAACAAACGTGTAGTCTGATGCTCATGTGATGTGATTGGGAGAAAATCATTTGAGTTATTTTGGAGTTGCTGGCATACTCATCTGTCCTTGATGGACAATTCTCAGGAAGCTGGGCTTGGCTGAGAGCAGAGAGTGACTGGATTCATAGTCTCTTGCTGAATGGAGGAGGGTATGGGTTCAAAAGCTCTGTTTACCTGCTTCAGGCCCAGCTGGGCTCTCAGAGGCAGGCTGGCCATTCCAGTGGGTAATTGGGTAATACTGGCCCTGCCAAACCCAGAGTGCACTGCTGGGAACAGCCAATCGTCCAGGAGGGGCACGGTCAACCACTTGGCAGGTTTCCACCATGTGGTAAACAAACAGCAGGAAGGTGGTGGGGGGAAAAACAACAACTGTTGTGTTACTAATATCGTTTCTCTAACATGAACGGTGTATGTTTTACACAGCTTTGTTAATCTGAGGATCCTCTGGGAAGAATTCTGCATTTAGTGTTAAATTCAGGATTCACTTTTTTTGTTTGTTTCTGCAAGTATTCATGGGTATTAAATGTAGTGTGTGTTCCTGTTTAGCAAGTTTGATGGTTAAGCACAGTTTATTTATTTATTTATTATCATTTTTAAACAGTTTTTATGGCTTCTTCCCAATAATTGTGTGTGCATTTTTTTTCTAGACCTGCCTTGCTTTGACACTCTGTGCTGCCTTTTGGGTGAGCACATTTTCATTTTTTGGCCAAGTTCATTGGTATGATGAGCATTGCTGCTTACATTTTGTGTGTTCGTGCATCTCAAATGTTAGGCAATCGGAGCCTTCAGAGCGGTCAATAACACCAAACACACTACTGGAAAAGCTATGCTATCCCTATGCTGGCTTGGTGCACTGTCTGAGCTCCTTCATTTGAGTGTCCAAAACTGTCACATAGCTGCCTTTTTGTAATACCATATGGTTGGTTAATTGATACAATGGAGCCATTTGTACCTCAGATGGCACATAGTTAATATTTACTTTCATTGTAGTTGGATAACCATGTAGCCATGTTGTTCAAAACGGTTGAAGTACAGCAGAGTAAAGCTTCACATTATCATAACCTTTCAGGACAGCTAATGGAGACTGGGCACAGTTTTAAATAACAAGTTTGCAAGCTGCATGAGGGTAAAAGGCTTTCTGTAATTTAAATTATGTCAAAATGGCAGTTGCACAGTAAAGTTTTCAGTGTCAATTTAACTCGAAGAGTTAATGTCCAAGATGTATCCAATGTGCTCTGTCATAGAAAAGTTTCTAACAGAGTTGGGTTTTAAACTGAACATTTTACTGTGTAGCTAGTATGTGGTGGTATTGGGGAATGTTTGGACATGACTGTAATAAGTTCGAAGTCCAGATGGTAAGCTGCTGCCAATATATGGGGGGGAAAACTGGCCACCAGGTGTTTAGTGGTATTTGTTTCTGTGGGAAAGGGAATTGGAGGCTACGGTCAGTTTCTTTATGGTAACAAAGTTGTTTACGGTCCAGGATGTTTTATGTGAAAGGGGTTAGTATTAGCACGCATGTGCAGGGACATATATAAAGTGCAGTCTGAAAGTATTCGGACAGTGATACAATTTTAGTTGTTTTGGCTGTGTACTCCAGCACATTGGATTTGAAATTAAATGATGAATATGAGGTTAACGTGCGAACTGTCAGCTTTAATTTGCAGTTATTGCCATCCATATTGGGAGAAGCATGCAGGAGTTGCAGCCCTTTTTATACAAAACGGTACAAAGAAAAGATATTTGATGTTTTACCTTTTCAACTTTATTGATTTTTGTAAATGTAAGGTAATTATGAATTTGATGCCTGCAACACGTTCCAAAAAAGTTGGGACGGGGGCAAAAAAAAAAAAAGATTGGGTAGTTCACCCCCCAATTCCCATAGAGATCCATTCAAATGCAGAGCATTCAACAGCATCAACTGTTTACCTGTGGAGTGTTCCAAACAGGTGTTTTTTTTAAACTTCCCAGTCTTTTTTTTTTTTTTTGGAATGTGTTGCAGGCATCAAATTCGGAATTGGTGTATATTTACAAAAATCAATGGGTTGATTAGGTAAAACATTAAATATCTTTTCTTTGTACTGTTTTCAATGAAATATATGTACTGTACAAACTGTCCCAACTTTTTTGGAATTGGGGTTTGTACATGGTCCTCCCATTTTAGAAGACAAAAAGTAATGGGACAAATTGACAATCTGAAATAAAGTAACCATATTTAGTACTTGGTTGCAAGTCCTTTGCATTCGATGACTGCCTGGCGTCTGCGACCTATAGACATCACCAGGCGCTGGGTATCTTCCCAGGTGGTGCTCTGCCAGGCCTGTACTGCTTCAGTTCCTGTTTGTTTCTGGGGCTTTTTTTTTGGCAAGTGAAACTCACGTTCAATTGAATTCAGGTCGGTGATTGACTTGGCCATTAATTGAAATTCATTTTCTACTTCTTGGCCCTGGAAAAACTCATTGGTTGCATTAGCAGCATGTTTGGGGCTGCAAGATAAAGCGCCATCCAATTTTGGAGTTTTGAGGCATTCGGTTGGATCTCAGCAGATAAAATGTTTCTATACGCTTCAGAATCTTGTCGTCGGCAGTCGCATCATCAATAAAGACAAGTGAACCAGTTCCAGTGGCAGCCATAGATGCCCAAACCATAACACTACCTTCACCATGTTTGAAAGATGGGGGGGGGGGGGGGGATCATGAGCAGTTCATTTCTTTCTCCACACTTTTCTCTTTCCATCACTTTGGTACTGGTTAATACTCATCTCATCTGTCCATAAGACTGTTCCAGAACTGTAGTTGTTTAATGTCCTTTTTCTTGAGGCTTACCAGTGGTTTGTATCTTGCAGTTAACTCTGAGGTTATGCTGGTGTAGCCTTCTCTTTATTTTAGTCTTTAACACATCTATGCCTACATCTGCGAGAGTGTTCTTGATCTGTTCGGCAGTTGAAAAGGGGTTTTTCTTCACAATTGAAAGCATTATTCAGTCATGCATTACAGTGGTCTTTCAGGGTATTTTTCTGAGCTATTGTTGGGCCCACCAGTGCATTCATGCTTCTAAACAATGTTCCAGTTGATTTTGACACGCACAATATTTTGGCTATGTTTCTGATTTATACTGATTTTCCACCCTATGATGGCCTGCTTTACTGGCATTGACACTTCTTTGGTCCTCATGTTACGAGACAACAGCAGACTCCAAATGCAAATTCCACATGTAGAATGAACTCTAGACCTTTTGTTATCTTTTTTGTGCCTGAATGATGCAACAACACACAGCTGGCCAAGAAACAGCTGAGCAGGCAATTGTCCAATTACTTTTGGCCCCCAAAATGGGGGGGGGGGCTATGTATAAAAAGGGCTGTAATTCCTACATGGATCGCGGGATATGGATGTGAAGCTGACAGTCTGCATTTGAAACTCCTAATCATCATTTCATTTCAAATTCACTGTGCTGGGGTACAGAGCCAAATCAACAAAAATGATGTCACTGTCCAAATACTTATGGACTACACTGTACATGTGCACACACAGACACTGCAGTAATGATTAGATCAGTAATTAATCTTATTTCCTTGGTTTTAATAAGACATCTTTATTTCATCAGTGGAAGAACAATGGACTTGCTCTGCTGTTTTGCATTTTGCAATTCTTGGCTTTTGCTTGGTGAGTAACAAATGGGTGATTTTTAAAATGTTTTATTTAAATTTGCCACCTAACCTGGGGCTGTAGATATCCAATTTCCACCCCAAGCTGGAATGTCCAACTATGTGCAACTGCAGCCGTCTTCCATGTGCGGACCACCCTGCCTATTTGGGAGAGCTGGGGCATCCATGGTTTTCCTCAAACGCGTGGTGTCAACAGCTACTTCTTTTCGCGTCGCAGACCGCAGCTATGCTCGCACAGAGCGGCGTAGGAGGAGGGGCCTTTAATGTGTGACTTTGGCATGTAGTCTTACAGAGCGGCGTAGGAGGAGGGGCCTTTAATGTGTGACTTTGGCATGTAGTCTTACAGAGCGGCGTAGGAGGAGGGGCCTTTAATGTGTGACTTTGGCATGTAGTCTTACGAGCGCATTTTCAGCCAGAGGGGGTCACCCAAGAGCGATTAAATGTGAAACCCTGTCCGACTGAACCCTAACCCTAACCCTAACCCTAACCCTGTCCGACTGAACCCTCCCACACACTGGGCAACGCAGGTGCTAATTTTGCGTCGATTATTTACTCAGTCAGTTAATGTCAAAAAAAGATTAAAACTTGAAGGGCCTGATTTACTAAGGCCATGACCGAATATGATCCCTGTTCTCTGCCCCCTGTCCACTCAGACCCCTGTTTTCTATGTGCCCTCTCTCCTGACTTTACTACAAGCAGTGTGCGAAAGAAATCCTGCAAAACGCTAACTAATCCTGCTAAACTCCAAACTAGTGCGGAAGTAGTTTGTAATATGTCCCGCTCTTGTACTAAAAGTTGTAGCGTTTACTTCCTGAAATGAGTGAGTGAGTGTGCTCCTGAATCCCTTCAACAAAACCCCGGAAATAAGGGTTTCATCCAGGGATTTTAAGTGCCCCATTTGTGAGAAATTCACCCGCTCCAAAACTTTGACGAAGTTGACTTAAGTATGCGCCCTCAAAGGGGTGAAGGGATCATATTCGGTCATGGACTTTTAGCATGTGCAAAACCTTTTAGAAGACGCACAACCAATGATTGCACCGATCATTGGTTGTGTTATTAGTTTTGCGTTTGCTAAAAGATTTGGCACACTAAAGGTCTTAGTAAATCAGACCCTAAAACTTTCACTGTGTCTGATGGAAACATTTGATTAAAGATTTTCTGCACATGGTTTTGCTTTTTAACATGTATGAGAAATAATCATACAATTGTCTATGGTCATAAGGTTATATCTGTATGAAGTTTTGAAATGGCAATTGAACAGCACTGTTATCCCTCTTCCTCTCTGTTACTGTGGTCTTTATACTGCCAGGCTATATATCTATGGGGCAGTGACCCTGATCGGTAGGGATACAAACCTCTTGTGGCCATGGGGGGAAAACTGGGAGGCTTATTTTCCCTAGATGGCTAACCAGGGAATTTCAAAAAAGCCAAATGTAACTTAAAAAAATATTCTATTCTAATAATTTCTTTAGCTTTAGCCAAAATTAGGGTAGAGCAGGCTATTCCACACTGCGCTTGGTAAACGCTGTGACCTTTTGCTCAATTTAAGTCGTTCTTGTAATGAGAGGAGAGATGGCAGTTAAATAAAATAACCACTGTTTAATCCTGCCATTCTCCTGTACTGGGCTTTCTCTTGTGAAATTAGTCTTCCATAACGCTTATGTTAAAGAATGGGTTGCAAGGTCGCTTGGTTCATGGAAGATTGCGGTAATCATTTCTGATAATTTTTTAGTTTGCTTTAAGCGGGAGTTTTTTTATGGGGGAGTTTAACAGCAGAGTAAGTATTCTTTAAATAAATGTAAGCGGTGAACTGAGGGGGGGTCATCCATTTTCTCACAGATGTCTTAATGTAGCCTTCATTTTGTATGTTACCATTTCTACTAGGGATGCACCGAAAATTCGGCCACCGAAAATTTTCGGCCGAAAATGGCCCAAAAGTGCATTTTCGGTTTTCGGCCGAAAGACCTAAATCACCGAAACAACACGGCCGAAACAGAATTTTTATTTTTATTTTTTATTTTATTTTTTTAATTAAACAGAATTGTAATGACGCAAACAAAAAGCGCAGCCAGCACACGGTTATCTGGATAAGAGCCAGCATGTCGGCGGTGTGGAGTTATTTCAATATCTCGGAGAAAGACCCACGGATAGCGATTTGCAAAAAATGCAGTGCTGAAATTTCAAGAGGGGGTGCATCTGCAAAGAGTTTCTCCACGTCGGGTGACTTAAATGCACTTTGTGTTTTTATGAGAGAACATATTTAATTTTACAATCTTTCAGCAGGCCAGTCAGTTATAGGCCTGTACATTATTATTTAATGTACACATGAGCGGGGTCAAGTTAAACATTTTGTTTTGAATTTTAATTTATATTGTGCATTGCTGTAATGTCAGTGCTAAATAAATATTTTCATACTTTTGTAATTGATTTATTCTTGAATTGCAATGCTTTGATTTTAGTGAGGTTAGTACACAGTCATAGCCATAAATGCAATGGTTCTAATAATTGACAATCATTTCTTTCGGTGTTTCGGTTTTCGGTTTTCGGCCTTGGTTTCTCATTTTTGGTTTTCGGTTTCGGCCAAGAATTTTCATTTCGGTGCATCCCTAATTTCTACTACTACACGCTAACGCTATGCAGAGCCAGGGGCGAGTTGGCATTGCTGCTTGTTACCTAGCTTTCATTTTACATGTTAATCGCTGCTATTTCTGATGTCTTCCACCTGAATGTTCAGAACACTTCCTGTGCTGTACTAGAAACTGGTTTGCACATGCAGATCCTGAGGAAGATTGGAGAATTCAAAGTTCCCAGAATGTAGTGCTGTTCATTTTTTAACGTTTGCATCGTCATTTACAGGTATGGCCTATCCTACATCCCTTTTGCAAGGTACTTTTCGTTTATTAATTTTTTTTACATTTTGCGCACACCCTTGTGCTCCGTTTGCTCTAAATTCGCTGTATCAATATGTAGCCTCAATGTAAATGATACAACAGAATGTTTACATCTGCATTTTATTATTTATATTTAACATGTGAGCATCTATCATTTACATTTAAACATCCAAGTGACCATCATTGACATTGTTACATGCAAGCTACTATCATTTACTTTGTAGTGTGAGCTCCAATTATTTGCATATAAACATGCAAGCTACTGTCATTTTCATTGTAACATTCATAGTCTTCTTGTAACATACTAGCTTCCATAATGTGCATTATAGCTTGCAATCTACTGTTACTCTCAAGCTGCAGAAACCAGTTCTATTGGTTTTGTATAAAATATGAACCAGTAGAACTTGGAAGGATGTTTTTGTTTATGAAAGACTATATTTTCAGGCCTGGATGTAGCTGTTGGTAGGTGATAGATCCACTTAAAAATACTTTTCCTGTTATGCTGGTTTGCAGAGATGCGGTGATAAAGATGTTCTCCATGTGCCTGAAGTGAGGAGGCTTTCTCACCCGTTCCATCTCTTCACAGCTCTGGCCCTGCTTTTTGGGGTGCAGAGCACCCTCTTCTCTTTCTGGCACAGCGTCTCCGTACAGGTGGCACTCCAATGGGCCCATCTCCACCTTCCAAAACCCAAAAATAAAAAGGCTTCATTGTGTTTCCTCTGCCATGCAGTGTCACTCTGTAAGGCTTCCAAAATGCAAATGCCCGATTTGGGTTGGAAAGTTGGAGATCCTATCTCTATAACGAGACTGAAATCATAGATCTTCATGGAGCTTTTTGGTTACGTCACAGCTTGTGTTTGTATTTGCAGCCGTATCACCTCATTAACCACCCCCAGGGCTGCTGATGTTATGTTCCTGTAAAGTGTTAATGCACCACTGACCATGAGAGTAAATAAAGGGTTATGCTGAGGCCTGTACAGCAAGGCCATAGTTCATGTTTACACGATTGCGAAATGTAATGTTTAGTCATTTCTGGTTAGTGTTTAAAGAGATGGTACACCATTTTTGTCCTCTTTCAAATGCCTTGCTGTCTTAAACATCCATCTAAGCCAGCTTAATGTGCAGTAGATAAAGGGTTTTGGTTCCCTTGTTCCCCCCCTGTTCGTGAGGCACTTTTTAGATGTGGAAAAAGATGTGTTAGATGAGGTACAAGTTCCATGTTGACACTTTTCCATGGATGTTGTATGAGACTTTAGCAAGCAAGGGTGATGGTGAAGGGCCTTTTGAGGTTAAATATCCAATGTGTAAAGGGAGCAATAGTAAGAAAGACCTATTGGTGTAATTGATTGATTTTATTTGATAATAAAAATGTTGCATATATCCAAACACATGGTGCAATGACAGCACATGGAATACAAGTTCATGGTACCCAAAATATTGCTACTAGTAATGATGTACACACTTGGAAAACAAACATGACATAGCTATTTAAGTGATATGTAGCATGCATACAGAATATAAAATCACTACACTGCTTTTGTGGAAAATCTCATCCGTGTGGTGTATAGAATTATTTGGTTCTAGTGCACAAAATTATTTAATTTAGTATTTTTCCTGCTATACAGTTAGTAATGAGGGGAAACTCCACAATAATTCAGTGTTAGTGTATATTATTCACTCTTCCACTGTTGGAAGGTTTACAAAAATAATATTGTGTTCAAACTTTTAGTTGTATAGATATCCTACTTGCTGCATCCTTTACTCCGTTGTGTTGCTACTAAATTCAGACATTCTTCAGCTTGCGGCTGCCCAAGTGAAGCAAAATGCATCACTTTTTACCAGGATGGGAGACTATTGTCAAAAATGGGTATGTTGTCATTGCCACGTTTGTATTGACTATTATTGGTGGACAGATCAATTTGCCATACATATATTTTTAAGATGTAGATTCCCTTTGAATCAAATTGAATATTTTAAAAACGTTGCATTTTGTCATGCTGGGAATTCATACAGGGTCCCCTCTGCATTACAAAACAAATATGAAGTCTGACAATGCTTATTACTTACTGCTAATAAAGGAGTAACAACTTAATCCGTAATCTCTGCATCAATGCAGACTTGCCTGCCCCTGGAAATACGCCATTAAAGCACAACTGAGCTTTGGTAGAACTGGATTGTGTAGTTACCTGGCCATGATACGAGTTCAAATGGTGGCGAAATATGTTTGTTAGTAGCTCGGTGCTCACCTGGGGTGATAATCCAGAATAGGGTATTTGTCGCTCTCCATTTACTTCTATAGGTGTAGTGGTTTGTGGCTGTTTGTTTTCTTTTTTTTTGCGGCTCTCGTCCTGCCTTTACGATTGGGAATCAGACTTTTTCCACATTCCGTTTCGTGGTTGGCAGCCCTCATTATTGTTTTCACCTGCGCTTCTGCCTGCGAGGTATTTAAGTTCCTCACTTCCGCTTCTCCAGTGCTTGTTTGTCTCACGACATTGCATTCAAGCAAGGTATAGCCAGGTTCTAGCGACCTCCTGATATTAAACATTGTTTTATGTTCAGGGGGGACTTGCTATAGCTACTTAATCGGGTATAGGATTGTTTTCTGCCTGGTAGCATTTGGTGCTATCTATTTGGTTTCTTTGCTGTTCTCTCAGAGACAGTTTTTCTTTGTTCTTTCGTTTTTGTTTTGCACTCTTCCGGCTTTGAGTTTTTGTGGCCGAGAGTGTTCTTTTGTTTTCCTAAGTTTCCCATTTTTAGCTCATTACGTGAGCTCGGGAGATTTAGTTTGTATTCTACTAGTTTTAGTAGTTTGCCCGTTTTTGTGGGTTATTTTCATTTTGGCTGTTAGCCTTAAGGAATTAGGTTCCTGTCTTTTCTTTCTACCTTTATTATTTTCTCCCCCTTATTATTGGTCCTCACTGTGGAGAGCTGACTTGTTCTGATCTCCCCAGCGTTTGAATCTCTGAACCAATAATAAACCCCTTACAGTAGGGTAGGTAAAACGGTCTCAAAATAACACTTCTAGCACGTATGCGAACAAAGCAGATTCTGTCAATACAAACAATAACCAGTCTTACATTTTTTTTTTTTTTTTAATTAAATGGCCCTTTCCTGGCTTTTTCGTATTTTATTTGGAACGTAGATCAGGTAGGTAATTCTTGTGCCAGAAACCACTCATTGGTCCAAATTTCCACAGAAGCAAGCATTCCTGGTAGTATACAGCTCTGGAAAAAATTAAGAGACCACTGAAAAATGATCCAATGACAATGAGGTTGAAGTGCAGACTGTCAGCTTTAAGTTGAGAGTATTTTCATCCATATCGGATGAATTGTTTAGAAATTATAGAACCTTTCGTACATGGTCCCCCCATTTTTGGGCATCAAAAATATTGGACAGTTTAACATAATGTAGAATAAAGTAATCATATTTAATATTTGGTGGCATATCCTTTGCATGCCATGACTTCCTGATGTCTGTGACCCAACAATATCAAAAGATCAATATCAATCTTATTTTCTGGTACTCCTACAAGCGATACTGTAAACACTCAGTATCTGTCAGACCCTTGATGACTTAGAGCCATTCAGCCAATCATGTGTTCCATACTGTTCCAGTGTAATGTACAACTAAATCTAGTCCCACCCCCCAATTCCCATAGAGATCCATTCAAATGCAGAGAGTTTACAGTATCGCTTGTAGGAGTACCAGAAAATAAGATATCAAGAGTCTTTTGATATTGTTGTGTCACAGACATCAGGAAGTCATGGTATGCAAAGGATATGCGACCCAATATTAAATATTACTTCATTCTACATTATGTTAAACTGTCCAATATTTTTGATGCCCAAAAATGGGGGGGGGGGACTATGTACAATACCTTAAAAGAAATACTATGTTCTATAATTTCTAAACAGTTCATCAGATATGGATGAAAATACCCTCAAATTAAAGCTGACAGTCTGCACTTCAACCTCATTGTCATTGTATCGTTTCAAACTCAGAACAGTACAGAACCAAAATAACAAGACAACTGATAATTTTGCAGTGGTCTCTTAATTTTTTCCAGAGCTGTATATCAATGGTAAACAAACCGACCTACCGACATTTTGCTAGTCTTTTCTGGTAGCTTGCTAACAACATTGAAGAAAATAGTAGGCTAAAACTCAGTTGTGCTTTAAAGTCTACAAGTCCATGGCCGTGTCCGAATACGAGCCCTACACCCTTTTGAGGGCGCATATTTGAGTCCACTTCGTCAAAAAGCTTTTGAGTGGGCGACTTTTTCTGGCAAATGGGGGCACTTAAAATACCAGGATTAACCCCTTATTTCTGGGGTTTTGTTGAGGGAATTCACGAGGGTTGATGCTAGATTGGATAGCCCGGAGTGACCTGGGTGTTACGTACTCTGCTGTGATTTGTTGTTAATCTAGCACCAAGCCCTAAACATAACCTCACAGGAGTTCACATAACCAATCACATCACAGTACATAACAACCAGGTCCCTCCAGGTTCTCCAATCTAGCATCAACCATTCAGGAGCACACTCATCTGCAGAACGGCGCATCATCCGAAAATTTCAGTAAGTAACCCGGAAGTAAAAGCGTAAAAGACAGAGTACTGTCAAGCCGGAAAGTCTGAACACCACTTTCACCTTCTCCACGTTTTGTTACATTACAGACATATTGTACAATAGATTGAGTTTATTTTTTGTCTCAAAATTCTACACAAAATAGCCCATAATGACAAAGTGAAAACATGTTTTTAGAAATTTTTGCAAATGTATTAAAATTCTAAAACTGAAATCTCTCATTTACAATAGTATTCATACCCTTTGCTTTAACATATTTTTAAAGTATCATATTTAATATTTGGTCGCATATCCTTTGCATGCTGTTACTTCCTGAACAATTTTAAATACTTATTTTGATTTCACTGGGGAGTTCATGCTTATCCTCTTAATTCTGTGCCTTTGTACCACCACTGCATTGTCTCCTAATACACCGGCCTCTGTGCTGGTGCACCTGTAATTGGGCCCTCCTTCTCAACTGCAGGCAGTGGCTCTTGTCTAGCTTAATTAGTATCAGTACCTAGACGCAATGCCATAATTGTGGGGTTACGCTCATTAATACTGTAGCTTTCATAACGCTGTAATCATGTTGGTCATTGTGAATTGTTTTATCTGAGAGAGGAATTAATGATGCGAGTGTGTGTTGAGCGAAAAACATTAATTCCCTAAAAGGTGTATATTTTCTTTGTGTAATTGTATTATCACCATTGAGCTCCTTCTTCAGTTTTGAAATCTTCAGTGAATAACCCCTCATGACAATGGCACTGCATCAGAGCAAATGACCATGCAGCATAAAGAATAATGGTTTTAAGTTCAAGTCCAGTAGTATTTACTTATTTGTTGTGCAGTCAAACAATAAATATAGGTACTTGTCCCTTTTGTCATTTGCTGAATAATTCAAGCCTATAAATATTCCTTCCCCTCACTCCATTGTTGTAAGAGATTATATTGGTGCCGTTTGCTTTTCTTTCTATAGGCTTCTTGTTTGTATAGTGTTAAATTTGCATTCGTTTTCATTTTGTCATTTGTGATTAACGAAGACAAAATTTAGAGGTGCATTATATCTATGTAGTCGCACAACCTACTTTGTTAAATGTGGGATTTCTACCTGATTTTTCATGTTAACTAAGTGTTGTAAAAGAATGTTGATTAATGGAGCTTGCCCTCAATACAGTCATGTTCGCTACAAAATTGTCCTCTATTAAGCTTATGAGCTTAAAGATGACGATGCGGAAAAATATACTTTAGTGTCTCTGTATAATGTATTAATATTTTTATTGGCCGCCCAAAAAACTAACTCATTTAATTTCAAACTGTGCCTTGGTCTTTAAAAAATGGAAAATGTAGCCTACTTAATAATTTTCTGATTTCAAAAATAATAGTGTGAAAGCCACATAAAAAAGCCTAGTTTTGCTATGAGAATTTGGTACATTTTTAACTGCATAAAATCTCTAAATACATCACTCCGTTTACTTTTTAAAAAGGATCTATGGCAGTAGAATCACACACTTGACCTATGCGTTACCTTCCAATTAGGTGTAATGGCATGGTTACCGCGGAGAAGAATATTTTTCCTGAAACCAGAAAAGAACAATAAATAGCCGATCGAATATGTCGTCTAATTTCGCAATTTTCGTTTATGCATCGGCCTACTCACAAAGTAGGAATAGCACATATAGACAAAATAAGTAGTATTTTGCATTTGTGTATTTTTTAAGAAATAGGCTACAAGATTTGTTTTTTTACTTAAAATGACTGATTGCATATCGTGTTATTAGGCCTAAATCATTGCATACTCCCGTAACTAGCCAATATACAAACTGCTTTCAGTCGGCAAGTTAAGAGATGTTCATGATTGCCTTATAGGCATAGTAGTATTCATCAAACAAAAGCTATCACGCGCCCTCGTGCTCGCCATAGATTTTATCGTAAAGTGGTTGGCTACAAATGTTGTACAGTGCTGTTGCCCAGTTCTGCCTTTATAGCTTACCTACTAGGTATACTCTACGCATGTTTGTTTTTATCAAGGTGACGTGGAATTATTATATAAAGGGAAAACTTGTTTTTGAACAAAAAATATGTGCGATTTCTAACTTTTGATGGGCGCACACGCACACAACTAATGAAACCTTTATGTTCTTTAAGTCTTTAAACCCTCTAATCTCTGCGGCCGGGGTACCTCTGATTAAAAGACTGGTACAACAGATGTGACTGCAGTGGTCCACTCGGTCACGTCTGAACCGACGACAGATCAGGTTTCCCAACCACCAGAGAACATTTAGTGCGTTTTTTCTGCTTCAGGTGTTTAGGATAATGTATCGTAGAGCTGGGAGTTCTGATCCCTACGTACCGATTTACTGGATCTTCCTGTATCGTGTAAGCCTTTTTTGAGTGCGCTGCACACTGAAAAAAGAGAAGAAATTGGCCTGTTGAGTGTCAGGTTCTCCAACATCGCCAAAGTTGGAAGAAACACCTTTGGTCATTAACGCCCTCCTTTTTTAAAAGTTTGCTGTACCGACACCTGGTTCTTGGTCGTAAATTTCCAATTAATGTTTTAATTTAGAGACCATGCTCTTTTCTCTTGCATATGGGTAATCCGTTATTGTGATTATTTCTGTGCTATAAACATGTTGCCGATAAACCGTTGGACGATTAGAGCACATCACAAATCATCGGTGAGGTGCTACCTTGTGGCTTATTTGTGTCGATTTTTGGGGAAGAAAAAAAAACAGCAAATCATTGTGTTCGGAAAAATATAAGATTCTAATTTTAATAATCCCAAATCTCTGTCCGAATTCCTTATCAATGTAGGCTATACCAGTATGTGCTCCTTATTTCACAGAGATTTAGGCTATGAAAAGCAAGAGGTCCCATAAAGTCTTCATAATGTAGGCTATCGCTGCAGAGTCAGTCCAAACAAAACTGCAATCTACTGTAAATAACTTTTTTAGCCTTCCTTTGATTTTGAATCATTTAATTTATAAATTAATACAAAGTGCACTGACATAAATGTGGTTATGAAGACGTAATCTCACTGTAAGCCCCAATGAGACTGTGTGAACGATACCAAAATGCATAATTTAAAATAAAGTACACTGAACACATTTAATGTCTAGTGTAGTCTAATTCTTTTGCAAAAAAAGTGAGGCAAATTAGCCCAGCTGGCGCTCTCGCGGTAGCGCAGCGCGCGCACGACTTGTCCTCTGTCCAGAGTGCTGGAAACACCAAGAGGCAGCTAATTCCGGAGAGGTGCTGAGCCGCAGTCACAAAATTTAATTTTAGATAGACTAATGTAATATTTACATGCAACACCACAATACTGGGAGTAAGCAAGTTCGTTATATGAATGTAAATATTAATCTAACATAGGCTACTCCCTTTTCACCAAACGACTAGCGCCTTTAAACCGAAG
Source organism: Ilyophis sp. 1 JC-2022 (assembly GCA_022702515.1). Classification (NCBI taxonomy): domain Eukaryota; kingdom Metazoa; phylum Chordata; class Actinopteri; order Anguilliformes; family Synaphobranchidae; genus Ilyophis; species Ilyophis sp. 1 JC-2022. The sequence goes on along the minus strand of CM040397.1, from coordinate 74,647,408 downwards.
GAGATAGGCTTAGCGTTTAGGTAGCCTATAGGTCTACCTTCTCATCATTATAGGTAGCCTATAAGTCTACCTTCTCATCATTATAGGCTACCAATACAGATATAAAAATACAGTATCAACATTTAGCCTAGGCTATTCTTTCAAGTAATGTAACATGCAAATTCGAACACCTTCCCCTCTATGACAATTTAAATGTGTATAATTTGATAGACAAAAGTCTGCGCCATTTAGATTGAATAGCACTTCACACTTGAGGTACAAAAGGCTATCAAATTCTATTTAATTATTTAAATTGGGTCAACAACCTTCAAAGTAGATCGCCAGAATTAGGCTACGTTAACGTAGGCTACAGAAGTGTTTATATTCTTATCAAACGTTTTAATATGTAGCCTATGCTTGTCGACTACTTTTTCATAAAAACCTCCGTTGGCCAGAAGTATGTTGTGGAAATGTAAACTAGGCTACATATTGCCACTGAGGGGCATAATTTACTGATGTTGTTAGACGAAAGAAAGAAAAAGACGACTTGGTATGTAGGCTACATGGTTTAGAAGGCAAGTTCCGTTAATTAAATATGCCAACGAACAATCAGCTCTCGGCCACGTGACCGGCACATCCACTCTTACAGAGAAGTGTCATGTTTTTAGGGGCTTCCCATTTTCATAACGTGAAGGGACCAGCGAGGTTAGCCTTTATTAATCCATATGTCGGTCGGTTAAAATTATTACGAATGCCTATATTATATTCTATATAAAAAAGTAGGTTCAATAAGTTTGCTATTATGTCACTCCGGACAGTTTTGGGACCGTCTGAGATGGCTTAAAACAGAAAAGTTTGATTAAAATCGTTGTGTGTGCCCGTGATTGCTCAATTTACTTTATTTTGCACACTAATACCTTGGAAGTCAAGTCCCTCGATGAAGGTGGAGGGCAGTTTGGGTGATGCGGGTGGCGATGCAGGTGCAGGTGAGCGAGGCAGCGAGAGCACTGATTGCTGCATCTCGCGGCTGCTCAGCGTTGTCGAAAGTGAGTTGCAGGCCGGTCGGGAAAAGGGAGATCCCACGGAGAAACAGCTGAAAGTGAGCCTAGAGGAGCCTGAGCTCTGGAGAAAATTTAAGGAGGTCACTAATGAAATGATCGTCACCAAGAACGGCAGGTGAGTAACCTATTTTTCTGCTCGATTATTAGGCTAGTGTACTAATATATTTAATCCCTTTGGCTGATTGAATGTATTAATTTGAATCTTCTTTACTTTACCCACTCATTTATTCAACAAGTCTAAAGGAAGCACACGCACTCGGACATATAAACGCAGTAGGCTACTTTCATTTCTAAAACATTTACACAAAAATCATAGGCTGTTCACTGATGTATACGACAAAACAAGTAATACATTGTAGCCTACCTATATGCTATACACCTTAGTTTAAAAAATTAAGTAAGCAGTACTTACATTTAGTATATGACAATTAAACGTTTTGTTTTGTGTTATTGTCAGTTATTCGTTCCTTCTTTCAACATTAGATGTTCGTGTATTTTTACATGATTAAAAAGATACTATACTAAACTTTATAACAAATATATTATATATAGGCCTATATATTTTTTATATTTCAGAATGTTAAAAATCTGTCAATATAGTTAAAACATTCGTTTTAATCTCAGAAGAAATTTAGAGATATGCTGTGTTTTATATAGGCTATGGCTAATTTTTTAATCAAAATAATGATCTATGCGCCGCAAAGTCCCGTAAACTCCTCTTGATTGTGATTTTTGAATGATTGTAATGAATATTGTAGTCTATATTTACGGATAGGCTATAGTAATTCCATTATTGTTTTAAGAATTTATTTACGCTGAAACAAATGTTTCAGCATTGTAAAATCAGTTTTATGCCTGCGTAATATTAGTGCTCCATTTACCAGTATTTTTGGGACTATATAGGCTACACAATGCATACTTTCTAAAAGAACCAGTTAAAACCGACAGTATGTATGATACATGAAGAAATATTATTTAAAAACATTTCAAAAAATAATTTTCTCAAAATGATATAGACATTTTGTCACTTAGAATGTGTAGCAGGTCAGTTAATTTGAAGGGTTTCTATAAGGAAGCTTCTGTGGAACTGTTTTTGTTGTAACTAAACAGTAATTTTATATTTTTTATGTGCATTACAATATAAATCTTTTTATTTAGCCATGTATCACTAAAAATCGAAAATGCATTCTTTAAATATAAAAATAAGTTTAAATAAGAAATTACAAATATATTTCTTGCCACGAGTGATCAAATTTAAGTTTAAATAGCTTTGCTGACTGATTATTTATATGTATTTATACGTTAATAGTTTGGCCCTTTTTTTAAATTTATTTTTTTACAATAATATGTTTACAGCAGGGGTAATTTCAGCTAGTTTTAATGGCCCTGTTTTGGCAGGTTTGGCTTATTTTTGTGATTACAAAGTAACACTACTGGCAGCTTGACCATCATTCAACAGCTGGTCAGTGTATCAGGTAGGCTGTAAGGTGTCCATCCATTTACACGTTCCTGAGCAGCCCCTCTTCAAACTTGTTTACACCTAAATGAACAGCATTAAAGTGAAAGAAGCAGGAAGGCTTTAATTCTGCTGAATCAAATCACCATCATGGGTCATTGTCAATAGGAGAATGATGTATAAAAAACATGGAGAGCTCTGGTGCTATTTTACTCAGCTACCAAGGTGCATGGAGTAAGGCAGAATTCGCATTGAAGATGCACATTTCCTGTTATATTAAGAAATCATTTAAATACTCCCATGTTTCAGCACACAGCCTTCATCAGGGTTTCACAATGATTAACAATAAACGATTCCTTTCATTCAACTCCAACAGGAGAATGTTCCCAGTCTTGAAGGTCAATGTCTCCGGCCTGGACCCAAATGCTATGTATTCTTTCCTGCTGGATTTTGCCCCTGCTGATGGCCACCGCTGGAAGTATGTTAATGGGGAGTGGGTACCCGCTGGCAAGCCCGAGCCGCACAGCCACAGCTGCGTCTACATTCACCCAGATTCCCCAAACTTTGGGGCGCACTGGATGAAAGCTCCTGTGTCATTCAGCAAAGTCAAGCTCACCAACAAGCTGAACGGGGGAGGACAGGTGCCTTAACCACCCCTTCCCCATGCATTCCTATTATGCCTTGCTGTGTGTCTCTCTTTCCCCCTCCTCCTCTATACATACACAGCAAAAATGCCAGTGTCAGCATAACACTGCTGGTGTACATTTAACACCCTAGGGTGTTTATATGAGACCACGGTCTCACATAAACTCCCTAGGGTGTGAAAAGCACGCCACCATTTTTGCAGTGTATCTTTCTCTCAGTCTCTTTTCAGTGTCCTGTCAATAAACAACCTGTTTATTTTTCTTTTTTAAGGAAGCGCTGTGAAGAAAACGCAAACTCTTAAGCTCGTGCAATAGTTCTGGCCTGGCCTCACAAAACCACATCAGAACTGTTTCATAGTTCATACAAGACTAGCTGTACGCCGGATGTATTAAAAGTAACAGCGGTTTACTTTTGTTACATTGTTGAGTGGGGTCAGCTTCGAAGAGTAAGAAGGAATGGCGCGTGTTCTTCGATACTTTTGTCGCTCCTCTAGACAACAGGGTTCAGTCCAAAACCAAGAGCAGTAAAGGCTTTTAGAAGCCTTGGCTGCCCTCTAATCGCTCGTTCTGTCGGGGAGAAATATCAAGTGTGCATTTATACAATTAGTGGGAACCTCTCAGGCCTACTTTACCTATGGGGACCCTTTGTTCCCCAGAGACCGCATGTAAACAGGAATAAACAGCTCTTAATTGCCACTTTTGGGATTTAATGGACTTCCTGCTGTTAAAAAAGAGGGCTGTACTTCATGTGGTTATTCTGGCTTTCAGGGGCCACGATATGGGACCTGTGTGCTTCATTCAAGTATGGCTTCAGAGGTAAATTATTGTTGGTATTTACATGTACCGCTGCCACCCCCCCCCTCCCCCCCTCCGCCCCTCCGCCTCTGCTCCCTTTCTTTGGCATTTAAATGCCCTGTTGGCAACACACAGGGCCATGAGTGAGAACCGGTCCTAAATGAAATAATTGCAGTGGTTAGTTGCACATTATGGTAATTACCTGTTTTTTATATGAAAGTCAATTTAGCCCTCAGTCCTTAGATGTTCGGGGGAAAAAAGCAATAGGCAAAAATACATAAATAAATAAATAAAAATCAACACAAAAAAAATCTATGCTGATGGATAGTGGTCCTTTTCAGTCATTTCAATGTGAAAGGTGAAGTAAAGCTCGCAATTAGAATGAAAAACAGTTTGTTTGTTGTTTTTTTCCTGGGGATTTTATAATTGTTAAAAGAGACGGCATTGTCAGCCCGCAATCTCTGTTGCCCCCTTCTGGAGAAAAAATATAAGCTGTAAAAATGAGGACCCCACTGCACAGGAGAATGTGTAAGTTCTTTGAAACCTTCCATTGCTTTACTCTCCTCTGATCTCCATACATCATCAGATGTCATTTTGTCTAAATCTTGCACAGAACTAAAGTAAAAATGACAAAGGCCACCGAGATAGCAGACTGACACTTGTCGTGTCCTTGTCCATTCCTGTGACAGATCATGTTGAACTCCCTGCACAAATACGAGCCCCAGATCCACATTGTGCGCGTCGGGGGAAGCCACAGGATGGTAACCAACATCTCTTTCACAGAAACGCAATTCATCGCGGTCACGGCCTATCAGAATGAAGAGGTTAGACTGGGTTTCGGGGAGAGAGGGGGAGATAATATCTGTCATCTCCAAGGTTGCCAACAGTCCTGTGTCAGCCCCGGTGTCCTGTATTTTTGCCAAAAAGAGTTTTTCCTGTATGGGCCACCCTTTGTTCTGTATAAAGCACTTGTTGTAAATAATAATTCATTCAAGTTGTTTCAATGATTCATTGATGCACAGCAAATGTAATCAATAGCAGATATTGAATAATATTAAGTAAATCACATTAGTATCCAAGACAACAACATTGAATGTGGTCACCTTAGTTTAGGCTACTGTGTTGTAGCCCATATTTGGGCCAGGGAAGGGTGGCAACCCAGCATTGAGCAGTATTTTAAACTTGATGTTTGTTTGACTCATTTGTTCTGCAACAGTACTGACCCTTTTCCCTATTTTTTTAGTCAATAGGTGAATCAAATCAAATTTTACTTTTCTCTTAGATCACTGCCCTGAAGATAAAGTATAACCCATTTGCAAAAGCATTCTTGGATGCCAAAGAAAGGTAAGAAAATGGTATGTCAGTGTCAGGGCTTTTGCCGGTTGTTCTTTTGTATTGTCTTGTACTGTATTGCTTTGTATTCCATTTTCAACAGTGTTGAATAGGATTGTCCCTGTCCAAAAGAAAAAGAGTTCCGCCTCATGTGGGATTCAGACCGAGATCTGGGGCCCTATCTTACACCCGGCGCTAAGCGGCGCTAACCCAAACGCAAGTGCCTTTGCTATCTTACGCCCAGCACAGGGTTCATTATAACGCCTAGCGCTCACATTGTTTAAGCAAACAACGTGGCATAAGCAAACTAGGCAGCTGCCTAGGGTCTAAAAGCCAGAGGGGGCCCAGACAGACGGGTAAAAAAACATCAACTTTAGGCCTGTAAAAAAAAGTATATAGAACACAAAAAGTATATTAAAATATAAAATATCTTTCGATATTTTAAAATAATTTCATATATAAAAACCTAATCGAAACTTTTATTTCAATCAATGTAGGTTTAAAAAAAATTAATAAAAATCATGCCTAACGTTACGTTAGTAACGTAGCCTAGCCAGAGGTTTTCTCCTATAGGGGGAGGGTCTCTGGTATAGTGCACATTGAAAAAGTTTTTCGGGTTCGGTCCAGCTCATTCTCGCTATGTTACCAGTGCTACCTCTTAATTTTTCTTTTTTTAGCGTTTTGCTGCGCCTGAAAGCATTGCTGCAAAGATAGACCTAATGCAAGGGAAAAAATGACATTAGGCCTAGTTTTTCAAAAGTTCGGCACTCGTCCGGTGCAGTTTTTCGACTCCCCTGCAGATTTCAACTCCTCGTCAATCTTACATTATACACGATACGATAGCCTATGCTATAAACGCTCTGCGCGTTTGTTTTCCTTAATTTCTCCAGTTAAACTTAAAATGATTATACTGTGGGTTGTGGTACGAGCTATATGAACCACGAATCATAGATTGTTCCATTGATTGTGGTGGACCATAAAATAATTGTCGTGTCACGATGTTGAACACTATTCTTTTCATTGGAAAGAGAGGTAAAATACAGGCAGAGGGTGGGTGGGTGCGCCTTGCTGCGATCCATCTCTTAATATGCTGTTAGTATTTACAAAGTTGTATTTGATTCTAATTGGCACAGTGACATTGGTCCTGAGTTAGCAGCAGGACAGCAGGAGGAGAAGACATCCACAGAAACGGAACAGGCAAGAGAAACGTGAACCAGACAGGGTCATGGCAACATAGGCGGCCTTTGCTATGTTTAATCCGTTTCACCTGAAACGGGCCTCTCAACTGAAAGGGGCCTCGCCTCAATCATAAACTGAAAAAAGTATATATATATATAATTTAAAAATAAAAATCACAGTGAATAAAATAACCGCCAACCCAGTAGTTTTCCCATTCAGCCACTGGTTTTTGAAATGGGCCCTGCATAATGGGATAAAATGGACGACAAAATGCGCGACTTCCTCGCATCGAACAAACCCCGTGAAAATATTGGTGATTTTTTCACATCACTGAGAAAATATGGAGATACTGGGGGGGCCCTGAAAAAATTGTCTGCCTAGTGCAATCTATCCATTTAAACCGGCCCTGCGTTTACATACCATGTATTCTTGCGCCTATTGCAAGTGGACTGGGCAAGTCAATTTACAGGCAATTATAATTTCCTTGAACCCAGCTGGGTCCTGTATGTGCAGTATTCTCAAAACCATCAGGTAAATGGTGACTGCCAGGTAGACAATCCAGGGTTCAGAAAGTAGAAGTCACGCATTTCCCTCACCGATTAACTCAAATTTCACGAATTAGTTCTACCTCCTGGCTGAATATTGGGGAGATTTTTACTTTCTGAACCTGGATTGTCCACCTCAGGTGACTGCCTAATGTTTTTGCAGTGTTTGCAATGTTTTTGCAGTAGTGCTCATTGTAAGACGTTCATTTAGACGAAGATACAGAGATAGGAAGCATTTTTTGTGGGCCAATCACATTCTTTAGCTCGCTGTATATTTGCTCAATTAGGGCACTGCTGTCACGTGGAGTGACACAAGTAGCACTACCAATGATCTTATGATAGGGTTTGTGAGGGCCAGCCGCTGTGACCGCATGAGCGTCACTGCTGATAGGTGGCCAATTACAGAACGTTTGAAGTTGACTGCATTGTTAAGAAGCTCATTGGTGAGGTTGTGTGAAGTGTGGGAAATATTAGAGTGCCGACAGCCAGAGTGCAAGATGAAACGCTAACAGAGGACTGGAAGAGTGCTCAACATGTTCTGTAATACCTGCTTCACGGGCACACGATAATATGAGCCCCAATTATTATCATTACCTTGTTAGTGCAAGACACCCGGGATTTCACCAACAACATGCTCTCTGAATACCATCTCCTTGTGCAGCAAATCTGGGTCATCTACATTGCGTGTAACATTTCACTGAGCAGTCAGGTTCAATTTGGAACGCGCTGGAAATTACTTCCAATTGTTCTTGTGGCAAGCTCAGCTAGACAACCTAATTAAATTAACTTGTAATAATTACTGAATTGCCTTTATGAAGAATACGTTCATGTTCATGAATCTTTCATAATTCACACGTCGCAATGACTGCCTGTCTGCTCCACAGGAACCATCCCAAGAATCTTCTAGAGGCCCAGTCTGAGAGCCAGCACATTGGTATATCTCACTGTGAGTCCTGACAGTGCCACTATACATTGTGCATATCACATACAGTAGTCATTGGCTGTTATGGCACTGGTCCAGTGTATGGATGGGCGCCAAGGTTCGGTATCAAATCTGAACTGTGCCAACTGTGACCAGCCGCCCCTCAGGGCAACACCTTATTGACATCGTCCAGAGAGTGAGGGGTACAGTTAGCTGGGATGACTAGGTGTCACTATGTGAAGCGGATTTCGTCTGCTTCATGCACCCTTTCTGAAATGTGCGGTGCTCTGTGCTGTTTAATTCTGAGTTTGTTTCTTGTCAGTAGGTGGTTGGCTGATCTCAAATTCGGACAGCCTCTGTTCCTCCGGCAGTGGAAACTACCCATACAGTGGGGGCCTGCCCCTCACCCCCCCTCATGGATATGATCGCTACCCTCCCCTGCGCGGGCACCGCCCCGCCCCTTACCCCCCCTCGTACATCCACCACCGCAACCACGGCTCAGGTGACACTCCAAGGGGCTGGATTCACAGGGAAAAATAGAGGGGAAGTCTGTATTTGGCACGGTTATTTACTTTAACTCATGTTCTATCCCTCTTTATCTCTTATTCCATCTCTTTCCCTCCCTCCCGTTTATTACTCGCTCTCTGTCTTTCTCACTCTTTTCCCTTCCTATCACTTGCTCTTTGCTCTCTCCCATTGCTGTCTCATGCTCCCTCCCTCTATTTATCTCCATTGTGCTGTGTAGGGTCCAGCAGTCCAGGTGGGTTACAGGTGTTCACTGGGCCCGAGAGCTGGACCCCCCTGTCCTCCTCAGCACATCCCAGCATGCTGCCGGTCTCTGCCCCCTCCCCATCTCCAGCAAGTAACAGGTCAGTGGGCAAAGTGTGGGGGAAATAATGATATTTTTTAGTGTATCTAATTAATAATTGTATTACAATTATTGCAATAATCATAATATTAATGATGATAATCATGATTATGACTATAATCATAAAGAAACTATTTCTAAAGCTTTTTTCTTACGTTGTCTTCAAATCACAACAACAGAACACAAAATAATTGATGAAATAACCGTTTAACTGTTCCCTCTTTATAGCCAGTACCCTTGCTTGTGGACCATGAGCAACTGCAATGTAAACTCCCCTGGGCCAGCAGGAGGCAGTGTGAGCTGTATCCAGGGCCAGGTGGTGTGCAGCAACGGGACCTCTGCCTCCGCCTCTCCCTGCTCCCTGCTGCAGGGAGGGGCCTCTGCTCCCATGGAGACTGGGGCGGAGCATACTCACATCAGGCTGGGAGGGGCAGGCTGGGCTGCAATCTCCACCCACTCACTCTGAAAAGCTCTGCCCACCTTCCCTACCCTCAGCAGGGCTGTGTCCGAATCAGCACCCTTCCATACTAGTGTGAGTGTGCTTGTTGAGTAGACTGAACGAGTAGTAAATAAGTAAGTTAATTTTTCTCTAAATGTAGCATACTTAGAACCCTCAGATGATATACTTACTTCCGGGGTTTCGCTGAGTATGGCCCAATCTCATTGTCCACCCTGTGCCCTAACGCTGCGTTCTCACATCAAGCAACTTCGGTCGCCCAGTCGCCGGAAGTCCATTCATTCTCTATGAAGCTGAGCGACGGTCAGCGACCTGAGCAACTTGGCAACTGAGCGACCAAAATCAGCCGATAAATGTTGGCCGCAACTTAACTTTTGAGTGACCATCGGCCGTAACAGCCAATCAGAGTTCCACGCTTCATATTTCCCCAACTGACACAAAACCATTTCGTGAATAATTGTTCCGCCCGATTTCACTCAAATTGCAGCAATGGAGGAGCAGCTAATAATAATGGTCCAAGCCTACCACGTCCTGTTCAATGTATAACATAACCTTAAAGGATATATGTAGCTGTTCTACCAATATCACATTGAGCCCAAACTACATGTTGAGTTTTATACATAAATCTATCTATGTATCTAGATAGATAGATAAAGATCGGTAGCTCGCGACGAAGATAGATATAGGCTAGCCTATCGCAAGCTAGCGAGAACACATAATTATCAGTGTCATGACATGATTCTATAAAGAATAGGATGCATCGCAAATATGTCTTTGTTATACATAGGCTATTGCCGTTGTTTCTCTTTATCAAAAAATTGTAGCTGCACGAACTGACTTGGATGACACAACGGGAAGCTCTTGCCCCGCCCCGAGCCTAGTAGAATTGACCGACTCAGCGACCAGTTGCTCGCTGTGAGAACACAGCGTAAGGACTGAGCCCCCACAGACTTTGGTTGATGTCACGTGCATGGCCAGCCTCAATGCACGATTGATACTGCAACAGCTTGAAATTACACAAATACGAAAAATGGGATGGCACGTTGCGACGTTGTATGCACATGCAAGATGTTAATGACAATCGGCGCTTCCAGCTGCGTTTCCATTTTTAACATCACAAACGCTATGAACTGTGAATAATTCTCTCAGAAAAGTCTGCAGACTTGCAGAAAATCAGCATAAAACACCAAATGCACACATTTACGCTGGGTACGCATGTGACGTCAATCAATGTCTGTGGGAGCTCAGTCCATAGGGCTCAGGGCGGGCATTTAGATTGGGCCTGAGATTGGGCCTATATTCGGGAGCATACTTTTCAAGAAGTATGCAAACATTTTGGTCGCATAAATGTGACGCTCAGCTGTTTTAAAAAATGAGGCGCAGCTTTGCTGACGTTTTCCTTCAATAACAACAAAAACAACAGGTGACATGGCCACGCAAGGGTGGTACATTTTACATCACTTCCACAGTACGCTTGGAAAATAGTAGGGTGTATATATTTTTGCATACTGCACATTGCATATTAAACAGTACACAGGAGACAGGATGCAATAGATAGGGCTCTGATTCTGACACAGCCCAGGACTCCCAAGATTGAAGACCCTGCAGTGGGTTTCCATACCCATTATGTGTCTATTTTCTAAATATAATAATAATAATATGAATATTATTATTATACTACAATAATAATAATAACTTATAGTATCTGATCAAACATGTAAACTTGAATACCAGGCTGTATTGTACTGCATGCAGTGTGCTGTCCAGATAAGATAAACGACAAGTTGTAAAGAATGCTGTGGTCTCCTTCTGAAATAGAGATTCTGAAGAGCCACAGGGTGTGCTGGTTTCATTGTTTCTGACCACTTAATTGATCAATTAAAGTGGTTAATCATATAATTATCTCACCATATGTGGCTACTTGGGTTTTATTGGCTGGTGATTTTAATGTAAAAGCAAAAACTAGCAGTCACTGTGGCTCTCCAGGACCAGGGTTGAAGGACTCCTATTCTAATGGGATTTAGTTGTATCTATTTTTTCCAGCGTTATTCTCTCAGTATCAAATGTGTTGTTGGTCTATGTTCCCGTGATCAAGTTACTTGCAAGTACGTATCAATGTTTGAGCTGCCTTGCTATATGATCCAGATAATGTGGTGTATTTTATGGGGTAAAAAGGTTTATAAGATAAAAAAGTTGAGCTGGAATCCTTTCATGAGATGCTTGCCCTCAGTTTATACTTCTATATGTACATTCTTTGAGTACCTGTTAAACAGTACAGTACGCATATACAGTAAATTATGTGTTTGCAATGACGTAAATATCTTTTTTTTCATAGTTTTCAAAGACTGCTGATTCACTGAATTTTAATGCTTTATCTTTTTTGTATAAACACTGAAAATGTTTATTTTGTGGAAACCATAGAAAGAAAACAGGACAGAAGTTTGTGTGAGTTATGTTGTGTTATGTTAACTGTTGAGAATGTGCATGGCCCAATGCTGTTGCTTCATTAAGGCAATAAATATTTGACACCGATGCTAAAAAACACAGTTGATTACAGCGTGAGTGGGGAGATGAACTGATACAGTCCAGCTGCCCACACGCATTGAGCAGGAGATTTTTCAACCCTCCAGCGTAGGTGGATACTACACGTTGGTGGTAGACGAGGTGAATAACCCCTTCCGCCAAATCCCAGCTTCTTTCACAGAAAAATGCTTTATAAATGCTCCATACACGCACTCTGATTAACTGCAGTCGCATTTCAACGTGACAACTGTCTCTGTAAAAAGATTTCAGGAGGTGAGCCAGGCGGCCGTATTTATATTTCAGCCAACTGGACTAGCAAAGAAAAGACATTGTGGTCTGTTGTATGTTTACTCATTCTTTTTCTAAAAGTCTGCTGCCTCTATGTCAGATGAACAACAACAACCTTTTACTTGATGAACTACGTACCTTTTACCATATAACTTCTCTTGGGCACACTGGGAAGTGGTTCGCAATTAGTTCTGTGTACGCATTTTGTGAATTCTGTGGTCATAGTAATATCTAAATGCAGACCGAGCAATTAAATTATTATGAGGCCCTAATAGCAAAGTTGTTTTCCCTAAAAGAAAGCTAAAGTGACACTCTTTGAGCTTTTACGTTACATTTGTATGCTCTCTGTAGCAATCTGTGCACCAAATCCCAATCTTTGGCAGACACTCGGGCAGTGGTTCACTGTGAATCAATGTGCTGGCTCGCCACTCTCTCCACTATATTCCATTGTAAATGACGACTTATTTTACTCGCGAAAAAAACAAACTGAGATGTAACCAATTATAACGCCATAATATTTTTACCCTCTTGAAAACGTTATTTTAATCAGGGGCAAAGCGCGAGAGCCAATCTGTTGTTTTCACATGCGCGTAATGAAATAATAACCCTCGGCCTGTAAATTGAATTTGGCAAGCCGCACCGTAAATCTGGATCTGCACTCGTTCAGTTCTGTAAAGGTTCCAGAGTTTTAGTGCTGACTGATGAGTCCCCCTGCGCAGTCAATTATCCACGGAGAGGACCACGCTCTCGCAAGAGGGAGCGAGGCTCTTGTTTTTTCGCCAGGTTCCCATTCTCAAAAGTCTGAACTTTTAAGGCCAAATTGAACCGTCGCACTAAGCCCTATATGCAAATCCACTATTTGTCGTTTTGCAGGCCCTTCGGTTGTTTTTTGTTGCAGGTGTTATTCTGGATCCTCATGCAAACATTCATTGCAGTTTGCCAAACAAATTAAGCTATTCCCTGATTAATATTTTGACGTGGAAATGAGAAATCTAAATGGTTGAAAACCATTGCGCAATGTGAAATAAGCATAGGCCTACACAACCAAATTTTGTCTTCCACTTATTCTAGCGATAAAACGGTAACAGCTCTCGTGGGTTAATAAAATTGTCAAATCCCATACAGATGATCAGTACAGAACACACATAGGCCTACCCACTTCATAACCTGTTCATAACGGAAACATTTTAATATGAATTTAACTCAGCGCCTAAAGTATGCTTATTCATAAATCAGTATCCATACACTTGTAAAGCCGTTTTGTTCTTGAAACATCGTTTACATGTACAGCACTGTCTGTGCTTGTAGCGTGAATTCACACTTGGAGCATTTAATGAACAGATAATAGTTCAGGGGCAATATACAGGTGCAGCTCAAAAAATTAGAATATCGTGAAAAAGTTCAATATTTTTTGTCACTCATGTCAGAAAGTGAAACTCATATATTATATAGATTCATTACACAGAGTGAAATATTTCAAGCCTTTATTTCTTGTAATTTTGATGATTATGGCTTACAGCTAATGAAAACCCAAATTCAGTGTGTCAGAAAATTTGAATATTACATAAGATCAATAAAAAAGGATATTTTAAACAGAAATATCTGCCTTCTGAAAAGTATGTTCATTTCTATGCACTCAATACTTGGTTGGGGCTCCTTTTGCATGAATTACTGCATCAATGCGGCATGGCATGGAGGCGATCAGCCTGTGGCACTGCTGAGGTGTAATGGAAGCCCAGGTTGCTTTGATAGCGGCCTTCAGGTCGTCTGCATTGTTGGGTCTGGTGTCTCATCTTCCTCTTGACAATACCCCATAGATTCTCGATGGGGTTCAGGTCAGGCAAGTTTGCTGGCCAATCAAGCACAGTAATACCATGGTCATTGAACCAGCTTTTGGTACTTTTGGCAGTGTGGGCAGGTGCCAAGTCCTGCTGGAAAATGAAATCAGCATCTCCATAAAGCTTGTCAGCAGAAGGAAGCATGAAGTGCTCTAAAATTACCTGGTAGATGGCTGTGTTGACTGTGGACATCACAAAACACAGTGGACCAACACCAGCAGATGACATGGCACCCCAAATCATCACTGACTGTGGAAACTTCACACTGGACTTCAAGCAATGTGGATTCTGTGCCTCTCCACTCTTCCTCCAGACTCTGGGACCTTGATTTCCAAATGAAATGCAAAATTTACTTTCATCTGAAAAGAGGACTTTGGACCACTGAGCAACAGTCCGGTTCTTTTTCTCCTTAGCCCAGGTAAGACGCTTCTGACGTTGTCTCTGGTTCAGGAGTGGCTTGACATGAGGAATGCGACATTTGTAGCCTATGTCCTGGATGCGTCTGTGCGTGGTGGCTCTTGATGCACTGACTCCAGCCTCAGTCCACTCCTTGTGAAGCTCCCCCAAATTCTTGAATGGATTTTGCTTGACAATCCTCTCAAGGCTGCGGTTATCCCTGTTGCTTGTGCACCTTTTCCTACCACACTTTTTCCTTCCACTCAACTTTCTATGAATATGCTTGGATACAGCACTCTGTGAACAACCAGCTTCTTTAACAATGACCTTTTGTGACTTACCCTCCTTGTGGAGGGTGTCAATGACTGTCTTCTGGACATCTGTCAAGTCAGCAGTCTTCCCCATGATTGTGTAGCCTACTGAACCAGACTGAGAGACCATTTAAAGGCTCAGGAAACCTTTGCAGGTGTTTTGAGTTAATTAGCTGATTAGAGTGTGACACCATGAGTTTCCAATATTTAACTTTTTCACAATATTCTAATTTTCTGAGACACTGAATTTGGGTTTTCATTAGCTGTAAGCCATAATCATCAAAATTACAAGAAATAAAGGCTTGGAATATTTCACTCTATGTGTAATGAATCTATATAATATATGAGTTTCACTTTCTGAAATGAGTGACGAAAAAATTTAACTTTTTCACGATATTCTAATTTTTTGAGCTGCAACTGTATGTATGTAAGAGTAGATAGAATGTATGTATGTGAGAGAAAGTATAGTTGAAACGGAAGGCACTTACATGAAACGGAAATATTGTGATTGGCTCAGAAGCTGGCTGGTACCATAGATATACCTATTACAGAAAGATTCTCAGTTGCACTATTCAAATCTGCACGGCCGCGATCTGCGTATAAACAAACAGTACTGTATAGAGAACAGGCACGACTTCACACCAGCGTTGTGTTGTGGGTATTATCAGCCATTTTTGCAGACACGCAAACTATAAACATTAACGGTAACGTTGATGTTAGCTGTTATGTTAAGGTGATACCTTATGTTATGTTAAGGTGTAACCACCTTGGTTGTGTTGGACTCATGCACCTGCTGCAAATGACCTCTGGTTTTGTCACACATGCAAACAAGAGTGGAACAGAACTGTAACCGATAGTGAAGCCTTAAAGAAAGACTGACCATGTATGTTCTATGTTGTGCCTATTGAAGTACTTATTTGTTCAAGTTTTTGGGTGTTTTCAGCTCTTGATTCTATTACTTTTTTACTTGTTGTTTACCTTGTGCTTTTCAAATTATCCCACAGGGATTCATGTGTGCAATAGTTTTTCTTAAATTACTTGAATGGAATATATTACTCGAATGTATCACTGCCACTTGTGGTAGGCCTACCAGTTGCGCTGTGAACTTCAGTTGCGCTACCCCAAACAAATGATATTATCCATTTGTACATTTCATGCAAGTCATTTATTTTTTGCTAAATAAAAACATTCAGAATTGTATGAATTGTACATCGTTTATTGTATTTTACACAACATTACACTCTTGGTACACTTGTGGTTTTCCATTAGAATCTACTTTGCTCATGAGCACACCTTTGTGGAAATGTAATATTTTTTACGTCTAACAGCCGATACCCATGCCATAACACGCCTTATTAGCTCGGCGATCTGACCTCCACCACTTTGCTTCCAAGCTGGAAAATCACTCTCCATTTGTGATTAAAACTACATCCATGATTTGCAGCTGGTCTAATACAGTTATAATAATCAGAGCTACCAAGCTAATAATTAAGAACCACCCTCTACTGCTTTCTAACAGCTTTAAACAATAAAATCACCCTTACCTCTGACAACATTTTGACAACTTTAGCATAATAGTTCAAAGAGCATTTTATAAATATGTAGATGTTCAGGTCAAAATGTGTTATGCAGACATCACGTTTATAAAAAGCCAAATTTCATGAAAATTACTTGAGAATTAAGCGATTTACAGTCGATTTTTATCAGAGGAAGTCTGCATCTGTCAATACACTACGTGAATCTTGACCGCCCGACGGTGGCCAGGCTATTTAGCTATTTGTAGACAACTCATTCCAGAATGTGGACACTTTCACACAACTAAAAAAAAGTAAGGAATGATTGTTTCTTTTTACATAGCCTACATCGTTTTTCAATATTAGTATTGCTGAAACGTTACACAGCGGCTGATGGCATAGATCTATGTTCTTATATCCATGGATGGTAGGCTGTTGTCCAGCGTCCGTGCACCATGAAAGGGGCAGACCAGTAACGTTATTAGCCTACAACCGGCAATCGGAGTAATCCATAAATATTATATTATCGTCACCTGAAACAGTCAGTGCTTCTTGAGAGGCCAGCATCAGCCCTGTAGCCTAGCCTACTGCGCGCCTTCCCACAACAGCTGACAGCGAGATGAGAGCACTATTTAGACCGCAATGTTCACTCCAGTGAGTGTAGGCTAATGTCCACAGACACTTGACAACACTTTTGCACCTGGGACTCTCGGCAGAGGAAAAGGTAATGTAGGAAATTTATTAAGTTTCCTCATAAGAACCACCGTGCACGTGAGAGAAAGCACGTGAGCCGAGCCCGTGGATACACTGAAATACCGACAAGCACTCTAAAAATAGATGAATGAATCATGGTTCTCATATTACACCAAAAGCACCCAAAAGAACATAAACTGTAGAGACATGCTCACTGCCCAAAACATGATCGTAAAGCAAGATCTGAACATGCTCACAAAGACATGATGAGACATGCTCACAATTGTATTGATGACACATACTCAATCTAGATATTAAAAGCATAATCTGAACTATAACAAATGTATCAATGTATTAACAAATGTATTAATCAATGTATTAATCACCTGTATTAAAAACATATTTTATAATCAATGAATAGTTGCAGCTGAAGCTAAAGAAATGCAAGTAACCACAGTTTACAATTAAACTGTTGAACAAAGGCCAGAATGCAAGCACTACAAATGCATATATCTGTGTTAAAGCAAAACCAGTAGAAGAATGAATAATCAATTGTATAATCTGATACTATCCAAGATTTAAAGAGTGTACTGTATCATTCTGGTGTGGTGTTCCTAACAAATATAAAGTTATATACTTGTATAATCTGAACTAAAACTTACTCAAATGCAATGGTTAACTCAAGTTAAATGGTTGACTCATGTTACAGCTGTCTATGACTCAACATATTGCAACTGTATTAGCAATATATTGCAAATGTATTAGCAACGTATTAAAAACATATTTTTTTGTAAGGGAATCGAAGGGAAACTCCACAATGGGGAGGACCCAGGAAAGATTAAAACAATTGTGGCGAAGACAAGTCATTTACATATTAAAAAAAAGGAAAGATACCCTATGTCAGCAGAAAAAGAGTATATAAGGCCTGTAAGAACATCAATCGGGGTATTCGCCTTGCAAGACGAACCCGGTTTGTTGGATGCATTGTTCCAATAAAAGCTGATTTCTCTGAAGAACTTGCCACTCTGATTTTTGCACGAAGACTGTTTACTGATCATTCTGAAATTGGACTTTGATTATTTTAAAAACTTAGAAATTGAACTTTGATATTCTTGTCGAAAAATCCACGACATATTTGGGGGCTCGTCCGGGATTTGGAAAAAGGCTGCGCTAACGCTCCTGGCTTTTGGGACTGGGGATGGAGGACTCGGACACCAGACGGCCTGGCCAGCTGAAAGGTGAGAGAATTTTTCTCATAACTGGGACTCCGTTCCCTCCTACCCCATCCCTAACACTGGGAGCGGCACCCTCCCATACAAAAAACCCGGGAAAACTAACACCGAAATTAAGGTAAAGTGGCAATCTCTCCAGAGAACGCGCGCAGGGCAGTATAAAAACATAGGGTATATGATTATGTGCATGAGAAAAGTGATAAAACAAATGTAAAAGATATATGTTGTTGCTGTTAACCATTGTTATTGTTGATAAGAGAGGTACCGCGGAGTCTGGAGGAGCAAAACCGAAGGAGGGCGACCTACCAGCTCCGGGTAACGAATATTTTAACATGGTCCTCTGGAGAGTGAAGTAAGGAAGTTGCGAAATATGCATGCATGAAAACGCTGTGCTTAATAAGAGGTTTGAAAGATAACCACGCTGTGCTTAAAAGGAGGTTTGAAAGATAACTACGCTGTGCTTAAAAGGGGTTGGAGAGAATAACCCAGTGTTAGTGTGCATGAAGGTGTTATTGGGGTAAAAGTGAATTGCAGTGTGAACTGTGTGAATATTATATGTGTTGTGAATAATATATGTGTCATGTGATAAAGTGTCATTACAAATGTATGTGTTAAAATTAATACAGGCGGAGTAAAAGTAGAAATAAATAAAATAAGAGTAGACTAAGACAGAATAAAATAGATAAAAGTAATCTTAGTCGGAGGAAAATAAAAAATAAAGTGACCAAATTATAAAATTGGCGTAAAAAATCCAGTTGTGGTAATTAGGATAAAAAGGGAATAATATTCCGTGCGCAGAGGAAAAGCATTGACACGATACATACCCAGTGATCAATGCTTCCTCCTAGTTGGTGAAGAGAAGTGAACACGTGTTTAATTAGTTAATCTCTGACACCCTGTGTACGGGACTGTGGGAATTTATTGTGTTCTCTACACGACGCTGAAAGATATTGTACATCGTAATGCTGGAAAGTTGGATCCCTCACCCCAGAGTCACATACGGCTTGAGCTGAGAGATTAAAACGCCCGGTGGATTGCATACAATATCTATGATACTGATACTGGCAGTTCTGGGAAATTGTGTATGAGTAACGAATAGATTAAAAGGACAAAATCTCGGGTAAACTAATTGAAATAACAAAAAGAACGTAAATAAAAGAGCAAAATATTAAATAAAGATGTCGGACCAAGCAGACACGCCCGTGATTGAACTAATGAGAGAAAATTTTGACGATAGAGACGAAATCAAAAAGATTTCGGATAAATGGAGTAAGAGAACTGGAAAAACAGTGACGCAATGGCCAAAGGGCGGAACGTATGATAAACAAATATGCAGTCAAATGATAGGAGTGGTGGCGAACTATAGAGCTAAGGACAAATCAAAGAAACGAAAGGAAAGAAGAGAAGCAGAAATGGAAATTTTAAATATGTTCATACAAAAAGGCAGAGGCTATAAAGTGGAACGAAAAGTAGAGCACACACAAGAAGAGGACGGAGGTGCCATGAAAAATCCACCCCCTTATGCGCCAAGAAGGGAGGAGAACCCCAAGAAGGGGATGTACCCCACATTACCACAGGAGGGTAAACAGATGCAGGCCCATGTGACAGCTCCCGTAATGACAGGAGCATTTGAAATTTCGGGATGGATGTCTAAAAACGGGGTACAGGAGGAATCAGAAAGAGTAAAAGAAATGACGGAGGAAAAAGTAAGGATAGAGGGACTAATAGAAAAGGGGAAAAAGGAGGAAAACGCACAACGAGGCGAAATACAAGACCGGGAAAGAGAATTAGAGGAGCAAACAAGAAAAAACAAAGAAATGAAAGGAGCATTAGAGGAATGTGAGGGCGAGATAAGAAAACAATATGAACAGCAGAAGGGAATAGAAGAGGAAATGCGACAACAGTATGGGAGACAGAAAGAACTATTACAAGCCGTAAAAGAGCACAATAAAGCACTAAGAGAAGGATTAGCCACGGAATCAGAGGAATCCGGAGAAGAAGGGAAGGGTGAGGCAGGTGGAGACTTGTCTGGAGGTGGGTTAGAAAAACCCAAGGAAGGTGGAGACTTGTCTGGAGGTGGGTTAGAACAACCCAAGGAAGGTGGAGGCTTGTCTGGAGGTGGGTTAGAACAACCCAAGGAAGGAGAACCAGACTTGGTTGAACAACAAAAGGAGAAAGAGAAATCATTAAGCAAGGCAAAGCAGAAGAAGGAAACTGAACAGAAGAAAAAGTCCAAAGGAGAAAAGTCAGAAGCGTATAAACGGGCTATAGAGCCATACAAAGTGTCTGTAAAGCCATATAAAGTGAAGACAAAGCAATATGAAGTAGGCAAGAGCGCCTCAATATCCGGTAACGAAAGAAGGAAAAACCTGAGGGAAAGGAGAGCGTTAGCAAATGTAGGAGAAGAAAAGGAGACAAAAGGGTCAGATAGCGAAGCTGGAAAAAGCCAGGACCAGAGACAAAAGCAAGATATGGGAGAAGCGAGCGAAAGTGAAGGCCTTGAGGGAGGAATAGAGGAGAATAGCGAAGGAGTGGACGAATATGGCTCATCTAGTTTAGAGGAAAAAGGGACACCTAGGAAGAAAGACAAGGTTGTGAGTTACAGCCAGGGCCAAGGGCCTCACTACGAGGAGAAACGCTTAAGACAGAAGCCAGACAAATATACAGATGACTGGGGCCGAGGCAAAAGTAAACAAAGTTTCATGCCGCTAATAGTAAAGGAAGATGGACAAACCCGATACATTCCCTGGTCCACCCAAGATATGCAGAATGTAGTAAATTTGCTACCCGATCTACAAAATGGTGCTAGTCACTGGATCAAGGTGCTGGAGGAGACAATGATGGGCCGGATTCTGGCGGTGGGGGACCTAAAGGCTCTCCTGGGAAAGGTTGTGGGGACAGAGACAATGATAGAAATCCTTCAGCACACGGGGTTCAGAAGAGATGAGATAACTGAGCCAGAAATTGATCTGGGACCCCTAAACGACCATAGAAGGCGCATGTGGGCAGCCCTGCGAACCATGTATCCTACAAGGCCAGACCTGGCCATGTTGACAGGACCGCCGCTGAAAGATGACGAACAGCCGGCAACATATGTACACACTCAGTTACGGAGGTGGACCCAGATGACGGACCGAGAGGTGCAAGAGGATGCTATAATGACTTCTCTCTTCCGCAAAGCCATAATGGAGGGGGTACCGTCAGAGGCCAAACGCCGCCTGGAAGAAGTAGTGGGACTGAACACCATGGAACATAGAGAGTTTGTTGACCATGTGGTTCATGCTGTTGAAAAACAAAGAAAAGAGGGGAAAAAGCTGGAAGATCAGTCAAAGGAGATCCAGAGAAAACTACTGCAATTACAGCTGGAGGAGCTGAGGGCTAAAGACAAAAGCCAAAAAGAAGCCAAAAAGACTGTTCCAGTGAAAATACAGTATATGAACAGTCCCCCCAATGAAGGCGAAAATTAAGGGGAAGGTCTCCTGCCCAACCTAGGTAGGGCCCTGGGAAGACCCCCGCCGGCTATGGTCTACATGGACTTCTCCAGCGGACTCCCTTGTCCAGTGATGATGCAGGGAAACATGCAAGGGGGGTTTCCCCAAAATGGAAACCAAATGAGGGGAGGACCAGGGAACGGAGGGCAGAGAAATCAGTGGAAGGCACCACAAGGGCAGCAAATGCAGAACAGTAACATAAGGCCATTGGGGCCCCCAGCATGGCAGCAGGGACAGGGCCCCACATGGCAGCAAGGACAGGGCCCCACATGGCAGCAAAGACAGGGCCCAATAACATGCTATGGATGTGGACAGATAGGGCATATGAAGAGACAGTGCCCGCACAGAATAAATCAGGGACAGGCAGCCCAGGGAGGTTGGGTACAATTTCAGCCACAAAATACACAGGTATTCCCTCCAGTAGGATCCCAGGCACAGGCTAGTGGACCAGTAAACTACCAAGGTGCTCAATAGGGATGCCCTGAGAACCAGGACAGGGTAGGCCAGCATGTGATGATAACAAATGGATCAGAACAAGTACCTATGATTCATGTAGAAGTAGAAGGGAGAATAGTCCCTATGATGATAGACACTGGAGCAACATGCACATGCATCCGTAAGGAATATGCCTCACACCTGCCATTATCGGGTCAAAACATACAAACAATAGGGTTCTCAGGGAAGACCATGTCAAACCCGACCACCAAACCAGTGTCAATAAAAGTAGGTGTAAAGGAAACAAAATTGGAAATAGTAATATGTAAAAATTCTCCAGTCAATCTCCTAGGGAGAGATGCAATCTTAGCTTTAGGATTAAAGTTAAATTGTAGGGAAGATGGAATCGATCTACTAGGAGTGTACCAGATGAAACAAATAGAATCAAAAATGACAAACGTGTACTGGCTCGGAGACATAGCGACACAAGTAAAAGACCAGGTATGGAATACTTGGGGAAAATATGTAGATGTACAGATCCCACAGGCAACCGAACCTGAATTCGATGTACACTGTACAATGTGGGTAGACCCCACACAAGACCCTGTCCTAGGAAAAATATGGGACAGGGAAATAGGAAAAATGGAGAGACAATATATGCCCAGTTCAGCTCTCCTAATAGGACCAGAAGGCGCGGTGTTAAACATAGAATGAACTCCGTGGATAAATCAGTGGTATCAGGTAGAGAATGCGGATCCACACATCACACTGAAGGTCAACCCAGGATACCAGGCTAAGGATTTAGGACCAATGATGAAGAGCAAGGGAACTCCAGTTTGGTCCCACCGAGAACCCACTAATCTGGTGGTCAGAAGATAAAACAATGACCAAAATAATGATAGCTGCACAGATGTTCGGAAAGCTGCAGAAAATAACGGTGCCAAAAGAAGGAGACGCCACACCTATGCCCAGTGAATCCGAAACAGATGAAGCTCTGAATCGTTTACCAAACCAATTATGGTCGCAGCATGACACGGATGTAGGAAGAGTATTATCTGCCAATCCAGTCGAGATAACCCTAAAACCAGGCTGCCAGGGACCAAGGAGGCAGCAGTATCCACTAAAAAGAGAAGCAATAGAGGGAATTAGGGAAACCATAGAAGGCCTAACAAAAGCGGGAGTGCTCAGACCAACGCGAAGTCCATATAATACACCTCTGCTACCAGTACGAAAGGCAGATGGGAAAAAATGGAGACTTGTACACGATCTAAGGGCGGTAAATGAAGTAGTAGAGGATAGGGAGGCGGAAGTGCCTAATCCCCATACATTATTGACAAATGTTCCTAACACGGCGAAGTGGTTTACCGTAATAGACCTGTGTTCAGCTTTCTTTAGTGTCCCATTGTCACAAAAGAGTCAAGATCTGTTCGCATTTACTTTTGAAAATCGACAATATACATATACCCGGATGCCTCAAGGGTTTAAACACTCTCCGCACGTATTTAACCAAGTGCTAAAAGATTACCTCCAAGGTTTAGATCTCCAAAGTGTGGTGTTACAATATGTAGACGACCTGTTAGTGTGCGCAGAAACAAAGGAGCAATGTATTAGAGACAGCCTGAGGTTGCTAGAAAGACTGGCAAAGGGGGGACACAAAGTGTCCCGGAAAAAACTTCAATTCTGTAATGAAGAAGTGGAATACTTAGGGATGTTAATTTCGGCAGAAGGTAAAAGAATGTCGAACAAACAGTTGGAAACCATCATGCAAGTTCCGCGGCCTGAGACAGTTGGCCAAATGATGACATTCTTGGGAATGACGGGATTTAGCATGGATTGGGTGGAGGGGTACTCCGAGAAAACACAACCATTAAGGAGAATAATGAAAGAGGCCGGTCAGGAAAATATGACCGACAAATTAAAATGGATTGTAGATGCGGAGAAAGCGTTCGAAAACATTAAAAGATAATTAATGCAAGCTCCTGCAGTAGCCGCACCCAATTATGAGAAACTGTTCGACTTATACGTAACTACCAGAGCAGGGTACATGACCGCCATGTTAATGCAAAATACCAGCGCGGGCAGAAAGAAGCAAGTGTTGGCATATTATAGTGGAAAGCTGGATGGAGTAGCATCTGGGTATCCGCCCTGCTATCAGGACTTAGCAGGAATCTGGGAAGCATACCAAAAGGCAGTATCAATCACAATGGGTTACCCAATACGAGTATATACCCATCATAAAATAGTTGAAATGTTAGACCAAGCAAAGTTTGTACTAACCCCTGCAAGAATACATAACTACCAAATGCTGTTAGTATATCCCGACATCACGGTTGTAAAATGCGATATGGTGAATCCGGCGGGATATATTCCTTTACCCTTCGATGGGACCCCACATGAGTGTGTTCCGGAAAGCAAAAATTTCATGAAGTTACGGGAAGATCTGAAAACAGAGCCACTACCCGGGGAAGGGAAAAGAATATTGTTTGTAGATGGTTCTAGCTACTTAGACCACGTGGGGATCCACGCAGGGTACGCAGTGGTAGAGAAGAAAGGAGGAGCATGGGAAACTTTAGAAGCAGAAAGATGTACACAACCATGCTCAGCACAACTAGCAGAGTTAAAGGCTCTGACTAGGGCCTGTGAATTAATGACAGATCAAGAAGCAGACATATATACAGATTCGGCATACGCCCACGGCGTTTGCCATTACTTTGGAGCGATCTGGAAGACAAGAGGCTTCCGGAAAACAGATGGGTCAGATATACAACATAAAGATCAAATTTTGAAACTAATAATAGCCATGTTGAAGCCTAGTAAGCTGGCGATTATTAAGTGTCAGGCTCATAGGAAAGGAAACAACTTTGTCATTGCAGGAAACAACAGAGCAGATGAAATGGCCAAACAGGCCTCTGGGAGCAAGACTGCCCACATAGCGCCGCTCGAAAGAGTGGTGGAGCCAAGGGGGGTAACGTTACACTCACAACCAACGTTAGACGATGTGAAAGAAATGCAAGGTGAGGCATTAGAGGAAGAAAAAGCAGAATGGCAGAGAAGAGGGGCTAAACAGAGTGAGGATGGATTGTGGAGAAATACAGAAGGCTTGCTTCTGGCACCATTACCCCTACTAACATTGTTAATCAGTGAGGCACATGGGCATGACCACTGTGCACGAGCACAGGTGATGCGGAATATAAAGAAACAAGGATTCTGGTCACCTTATCTGCAGAGTCGAGTAGACTACCAACTCGGATTATGCCAATTATGTGCAAAAAATAATATCAGACAACCTTTGACTGCACCAATAGGGCACATACCAATGCCAGAAGGACCGTTCAAACACCTAATGATGGACTATGTAGACATGCTGCACAAAGTAAGGGGTAAGAGATACATGTTGGTAATAATAGATCGATTCAGCCGGTGGGTTGAAGCATTGCCATCAAGAGATCAAGGGGCAGGAACGGTGGTAAAATTCCTGGTAAATGAGCTAATACCCAGGTTCGGCATACCGACAACCATAAGTTCTGACAATGGACCAGCATTTATAGCGCATGTGGTGACACAGGTCATGCAAGCCTTGAGAATAAAGCAGCGATACGGTTGTGTGTATCATCCACAATCACAGGGAATGGTGGAGAGAGTAAATGGCATACTCAAAGCAAAAATAAGCAAGATTAGTCAAGATACCAATCTAGACTGGACAGCTGCACTTCCATTGGCATTAATGGGTTACAGAAGCCAAGAAAGCAGAATAACACACCTTAGTCCTCATGAAATGATGACAGGAAGAAGAATGCCGGTCCCTCGCATGAGAGACTCCTCTCAGGGCCCACCTCTGGAGGGGTTGGATTTGCGACTTAAACTGTATATGCAGCAACTCTCTGTCATCCACAGAATTATCTTTGAGCAGGAGCAGACCCGGGAACCAGAGACAGCAGCTGAGGACCAGCCCGTGCAGGCCGGTAACTTGGTATACATAAGACGATTCCGACGAAGGTGGAACGAAGAACGTCGAGAAGGACCTTTTCGGGTGACACGTACATCCCCAACAGCACTCCAAGTTGAAGGTAGCCTTTTTTGGTACCATTTAAATCATTGCACGCGGGCTTTAGACAGGGAGCTAGAAGAAGCAGAGGATGTTGCAGAAGAAGCGGGGGATGACGCAGGGGAGGGGCCCAGTGGTGGGCCCAGTGGCGTTGGTCCTCACGACATTGATCCTCCTGACCAGCCTGAGAAAGACGCAAGCGTTCTTCTCCCTGCCGAACGGTCTAGGGAGCTTGGACCTGGACGTCCTCAAGCCAGTATGGAACGCATGGCAGAACATAGTGAAGGAGCTGATGGCAGGGAACGAGACATTATGGGGGGGGAACACTCAGATGAACATGCTCCCGAACCTGTTGAAGAATTACAGTATTTCGGCGACCGAACGGGCATTGATACTATTGATTTCGCACATCTATCAACAGACGAATGATACAACTCCATGGGGAAATAACATAACTCAGTTAATCATGACAGTAAAAGAACAAGTAGAAGAAATCAGGAAAATACAAGTTGAAGAAGAGCATGAACAAGACGAGAATGATTATTATGAGAATGAAAAAGTTGATTTATATGTGATAAAAGCACTAGTCCCAACGAATTCCCCCAAAAAATTACGAAACAGGAAAGGAGACTGGCTATGCCACTGAAAGCTGGTGTGTTGCCTTTGGCATCATCTTTATAATAATGTCAGTTGCAATAGTAGCACCAGCAGGAGTGATGGTAGCATGGAAATATGGGAACGCCAAAAACCAAGCTGCTGAACTAACCTTGTACACATTTTTGTCAGTGATGGCCTTATTACTAGCCGGTATTGCACTCTTATTATATGGACTGGGGAATAACCCTCCCCAAGATCAGAAAATGAGTCGAAATAAGAGGAGCATAAACATTAGAGAAGCAAGTACCCCTCTGTGGGTACAAACGCAATCCAATAGGTGGTGGAGATGGGCAAATTACACAGCTAGAAAACATACCTCCGAAACATGCATGGTATGCGCAGAAGCGGAACCACTTCTCACAATCAGCCCAAACCCCAATAATTACTTAAGGTGTGCAGAACTAAAAGAAAGCGGAGCGACAGAGACGTGTCCCATTCAGTGTATAGAAGAGATGGGAACAAAAAAGCGAAATATCACCCGTGAGGAGCAGTGTGCAAAATATAATCTAAAGAAAAGTTTTAGCAACCCACACATAAACACTAAAAAATTGCTATTGACTGAAGGAACATATGAATGTTACCGGGTAAACCATGGGAGAACTCCCCTAGGAGATTTTCCAGGAAAGTGTGCTCTCACATGGACGTGTGACGGCTCGGATAGCTCAAACACCCCTGAACTAAATGTTACCTGCGGAGATGACACAAATAACACTGTGGCCCCAGAGTGCCAAAATATTATCCATGCAACTGAAAGGGTAGCAGACATGTTCTGGATGTGCGGTACAGGTGTGTTTAATAGGTTACCGCTGAATTGGTCAGGAACTTGTGCGCGAGTACTACTATCGCACCCTGTCGCAATGGGATTTCAATCCCAAAGTGAGACACCAACCAGTCGCAGGAAACGGGCCTCGGAGGACCCGGAGGTACAATTAGATCTAATAGGACAACCCAGAGGCATCCCCAACGAGTTCAAAGCTAGAAATGAAATTCTGGCTGGGTTTGAGTCTATCATACCCTGGATAACGGTAAATAAGAATGTAGAGTGGATCAACTATATCTACTACAATCAACAACGGTTCATTAATCACACGGATGAGGCATTGACTGCGTTAGGTGAAGAATTATACGCAAATAGTAAAATGACGCGTCAAAATCGCTGGGTATTAGATTGGATGTTGGCAGAAAAGGGGGGTGTGTGCGTAATGGTGGGAACGGACTGTTGCACTATTGTTCCGGATGCCACATCTCCAGAGGGAACTTTTACTCAGGCAATGAAGGAAGTCAAAAAGGTCCGCGCTGAGGTGACTGCGAATGCAGGATATGGTCACCAAGTAGGCGATTGGATGGATCAGATGATGGGACGCTGGGGAAGCTGGCTGGCCAAAGCGGGACTGATAGTGGGAGTGACATTGGTGTTAGTGATATTGTTGCTCTCTTGCTTTCTCCCGCTCTTGAAGTCTTCCCTACAAAAAGCTATAGGGGTCCAGCTGGTGACCTACCGACAGACCACGCTAACTACCCAGGTGCGTGAGGATCGACCCAGGTTGGAACGAAGGGACACTCCTCTCTACAACACGCCCAGACCTCCAGTGCCGCTGGTGCCAACCAGGGTGGCGTACGAGAACAACTGGGTGGCCCTCCGACAGTTTATCAAACGGAAGCATCCCGATCTGGACCGACAAGGAACTCAGCAAACGAGCAGGCAAAAAGAAGAAGACCTGGATATAGAAGACGCATACGCATACGAGTCAACCGTATAACAGACAATACTCACATTTCCCAGTACATAACCCCATACATACATCCCACTCCACTTTCACAGCATACCACTTGAATTGGAAAACTGAATGAGGCTCCACTTGTTATCGTGCTTGGTGAACGCAGTCACCAAGGAAGTTTATAAAGTAACGGAATCACATGGGGAAGTAACGGTAGACGAAACCAGTTTGTTAGGCTCATTGTTTGCTGACAGCGCTGAGGGGGACGAATACATGGTTGAGGACATTGAAGATAGTAGTAACCCTGACCAACCATTTGAGCAATTTGGATTCTGCTGCATGACACAGATTGAGTGGGAGGAAGAAAGAGACGAATTTAAGGCAACTCTTCCCCCAGGAGCATACATAATTGAGTTAAATTAACAAATTGAAGTATGGCCTACACATTCGGAGAGACATCATGCACCCCATGGGAAACAGAGACACCATCAGACTATTTTATTGCGGACTCAGATGTGTATGGTTGCGTGTTCGGAAGCAGGGGATGTGCCGGTATACACAGGGACGTCCATGGCCAAGGCCACACGCGACGATGCCTAGCAACCCGTGTAACCCATGCTAAAAAGAAAGTAGAGCTGCTAATGCCCTTCAAAGCCAATTGGGTCATGGCAGGGCTACATCTCTTATCATATTTTGATAAGCAAACAGATACACAGCCTTTTCTGCTGGAAAGGAGACACGTCAGGATACCCTGGGAGCATGTATCAGTTGAACAGACCTTACGTCCGATGCTCGACGTGCTCATTATCAAATTTGCATGTGAGACAGAGGTTCACATTCAGAGGAACCAAGGAGAACCCAAGTCCGTTTTCACTACAACTACAAGTGAAACACTCTATGCCATGGCAGATGAGGAGAGTGTTGTGTGGACAAGCAACACACCCGCTTATAAAGTATATGCAGCACTCACAAAAAGATCGAATATACCCAGGGTTCCTTGCCAAACACCCGTCAGATCATCAGCGATGCCTCCCCCCGAGCAAACACAGGCTACTGCAGCCACAGATAGAGGGCAGTCATATAAGAAACATCGCAAACAAAGATGCCCACGACCAAGACCCCCGCAAGCCCTTACACCACGTCGCCCTTACAGTCCCCTGCAAGTGGGATCACCACCGTCCCCCAGCTATTCTCCCACCATACCCATAAACCCTATACCATCACCACCATGCATTTCACTCAACACACCTTCCCCACCCGTGCTTGAAATAAATAACGGTCGTGCTGAAAGGCCTACTTCCCCATATATAGAAGTCGGGATCATGAGTTCTGACCCCGAAAGGGGGGAAATGTAGGAAATGTATTAAGTTTCCTCATAAGAACCACCGAGCACGTGAGAGAAAGCACGTGAGCCGAGCCCGTGGATACACTGAAATACCGACAAGCACTCTAAAAATAGATTAATGAATCATGGTTCTCATATTACACCAAAAGCACCCAAAAGAACATAAACTGTAGAGACATGCTCACTGCCCAAAACATGATCGTAAAGCAAGATCTGAACATGCTCACAAAGACATGATGAGACATGCTCACAATTGTATTGAT
Organism: Ilyophis sp. 1 JC-2022; assembly: GCA_022702515.1. NCBI lineage: Eukaryota > Metazoa > Chordata > Actinopteri > Anguilliformes > Synaphobranchidae > Ilyophis > Ilyophis sp. 1 JC-2022. The sequence continues at coordinate 74,617,421 of CM040397.1, read as the reverse complement.
GACACATACTCAATCTAGATATTAAAAGCATAATCTGAACTATAACAAATGTATTAATCAATGTATTAACAAATGTATTAATCAATGTATTAATCACCTGTATTAAAAACATATTTTATAATCAATGAATAGTTGCAGCTGAAGCTAAAGAAATGCAAGTCGCCACAGTTTACAATTAAACTGTTGAACAAAGGCCAGAATGCAAGCACTACAAATGCATATATCTGTGTTAAAGCAAAACCAGTAGAAGAATTTAATTGAATTTATTGAGGATAGCCCCTTGAGATGAACCATCTCATTTTCGAGGGGGTCCCAAAACACAAACATACAAACAACATGTTACATACAATACAAAACTTATAATAACACACAGATACAAACACAGCTCGTCCACTCCCACCTACCCAAACCCTCCACATCCCAAAACCACCAATATTGTTCAGGAGACTAAACGTCAGTGACCAGGAGAAGTGAAACAATAATAATAATGATATGGATCATCATCATAATAGTAATAATAACAATAAGAAAAGAAAAATAAGAAAAATAACAACAAATAATAAAGAAAAAAGAATAATAAAAACAAATCAAGTAGAATACACCATTGTAGAAATTCAAATTAAATTAAAAGCATGCACAGGTCGTTTTGAGCTGAGAAAGTAAAGATGACCTAAAGCAGCGGTAGGAAGTAATGGACCTAAGGGAGCGGGGGAGGTTATTCCAGTCAGAAGGGGCTTTATATGCAAATGACCTACGACCTACTTCTGTAAAGATTCTAGGGACATTGAAACAGGGATCTTGCAAACGCCTAAATGAATAGGAAGATCTACGTGGGACCAAGTACTGTTTCAGGTATGAGGGATAATTAAAATTAATACATTTAAAAATGAATTGAACCCAATGAAATTGTCTTCTAGCTTTAAGTGGCAGCCAATCGAGTGAGTCATACATAAGACAGTGGTGCGTTCTATAGGGACATCTAAGGACAAATCGACATAGGGAATTAAACACTACATTAAGAGGCCTAAGATAAGTAACAGTGGTATTTTGATAAACTATATCAACATAATCTATAATAGGTAGAATGAGTTGAGAAATTATTCTTTTCCTAATCTCAAAAGTGAAGCAATTAATCGAGCGATACAGTGAGCCAAGACAACCATATACTCTTTTTATAGTAAAGTCAATATGGGGTTTAAAGGAGAGTTCAGGATCAATCCAGAGTCCAAGATATTTAAACTGCTCCACCTTCTCGAGGGGTAAACCATTATCATAGACAATATTTAAATCTAGGAGATGTGGGCGCATATGCCTTGAACCAAACACCATGCTACAAGACTTCTTCTTGTTCAATACAAGTTTGTTATTATGAAACCAGTTTTGGACTGAATAAAAGTCTGACTGTAAAGAATTCTGAATTTGTGCTATGTCAGTATCAGAAGTGTATATGGCAGTGTCATCAGCATAGAGATGAACAAGACAATTGGAGCATGCTAGGGGAAGGTCATTGATAAAAATAGAAAAAAGAAGTGGTCCAAGAGTGGAACCTTGAGGAACCCCCCTTTCAACAATTAAATAATCAGACTGAGAACCCTGAATAACAACACATTGACGGCGATTATGAAGATATGCATCTTCATGCAAGAATGAATGCATGAATATGCAAGAATGAATAATCAATTGTATAATCTGATACTATCCAAGATTTAAAGAGTGTACTGTATCATTCTGGTGTGGTGTTCCTAACAAATATAAAGTTATATACTTGTATAATCTGAACTAAAACTTACTCAAATGCAATGGTTAACTCAAGTTAAATGGTTGACTCATGTTACAGCTGTCTATGACTCAACATATTGCAACTGTATTAGCAATATATTGCAAATGTATTAGCAACGTATTTAAAACATATTTTTTTGTAAGGGAATCGAAGGGAAACTCCACAATGGGGAGGACCCAGGAAAGATTAAAACAATTGTGGCGAAGACAAGTCATTTACATATTAAAAAAAAGGAAAGATACCCTATGTCAGCAGAAAAAGAGTATATAAGGCCTGTAAGAACATCAATCGGGGTACTTCACCTTGCAAGGCGAACCCGGTTTGTTGGATGCATTGTTCCAATAAAAGCTGATTTCTCTGAAGAACTTGCCACTCTGATTTTTGCCTGAAGACTGTTTACTGATCATTCTGAAATTGGACTTTGATTATTTAAAAAAATCCACGACAGTAACAATTAACGTTAGCTTACTACTAAGTTAATTCACTGCGCAAACAGACAAGTGAATCGTTATAATTTGGTAATCATGTAAAAGCTAATGCTAAAAAATAATCACATCACTTGCTAACTTTAGCTTGTTTAATGCTAAGTCTAAATAGCCAAGGCCGTTTTGCTTTTGTTAGTTGATTAGCTAACGTTAGCAAGTGGTGTGATTATATTTTAGCATTACTACATGATAATGGTTCATTTGTCTGTTTGCACAGTGATTAAACTTAGTAGCAAACTAACGTTAGTTGTTACCTTTTCCTCGACGAGAGTCAGTTGCCAAAGTTTTGTGGAGTGTTATATCGTGCAGGACTGCAGACTGTCTCCGAGCAAGTTCAAGCTGGCCTGCTGAGGATTCTTGAGGTAGCTACACTAGAGTTAATGTTAGCGCTCTCATCTCGCTGTCAGAAGGCGCAGAATGATACAACACTGACCTGGCCTCAAGAGATGAGGACAATACACTGCCTGTTTTAGGCGGTGATAATATATGATGCATTACTCAGATTTCATGTTGTAATACATGTCTCTGGTCTTCCCCCTCCATGGTGCGTGAAAACTGGACAAGAGTCTGTACGGCATATTATGGTAGCAGTGCAGACATAACTCCAATCACAATCTTTCCGTTTCATGTAAGTGCCTTCCGTTTCATGTAAGCGCCTTCCGTTTCCACTATACTTTTTCTCACATACTGTGACGTCCAGCAGGTCCGGACCCAAATGCACAACGAGACAGTCTTTCTTTTGAAAAGAAGGTTTTTTATTCGTAATTCCGGGTCGGATCCACACCGGGAAATCAAGTTTAAACAACAAATCATAAGCTGTGGAACCCGTAGAGAGCTGGCGATCGAGATCCAGCGAAGTGGCCAGGAGTGGTCGTAGCCTGGGTCGGGTAGCAGAGTCAGGCGGAGGTAGAGCTGGGATCCACACTGGGAAGCAGGTGTGGCAATTCCAGACCAGGGTAGCCAACTTGGCTCAGCAAGCTAGCGTATGGGGAGACAAGTACAACGCGAACAAGGACAGTGTACTCTGACAAACCGTAATACTTTGACAAGGAATCACAGGAACAGCACGGTTATATAACTAGTGTCATTAGAGCTGATAAGCTGCAGCTTGCGGGAAATGCGTGCGAGATCAGCGAATTGATTGAACAATTAGGAAAAGCATGAGGAATGCGGTGAAGGCAATTAAGTGTGAGTTGTGTCATTAAGATGTGGTGCAAGTAATAATGTGCAATGTAGACACAATCAGGCAATGAACGCAGACATGATACAATCAGGTTCGGGGAAAACAGAGGAAAACATCAAGGAAGGAACGGGGAGCGGAGCGGATCGTAACAGTACCCCCCCGTCAAGGTACGCCTCCTGGCGGACCACAGGCTCTGGTCGACTGGGGCTGGCGGTGATGGAAGTCCCGGATGAGGGTAGGGTCCAGGATGAGACGAGGGGCAACCCAGGAACGTTCCTCGGGCCCATACCCCTCCCAGTCGACCAGGTACTGGTGGCCCCGTCCCCGGCGCCGGACATCGAGGATGCTGGAGACTGTAAAGGCGGGAGCACCATCAATGTCCCGAACAGGTGGGGGGGCAGGAGTGGGAGCGCTGAGAGGGCAGGAGACAACTGGCTTGACCTGACTGACATGAAAAGTGGGGTGAATTTTGAGGGAGGCAGGGAGACGGAGCTTGAGGGTGACTGGGTTGAGAATGGAGTGCACAGTGAAGGGTCCGACGAAGCGGGGTTGGAGCTTGCGGGAGGTGCCGGGGAGGGAGAAGGTGGAGGTGGATAGCCAAACCTTCTGTCCCGGGCGGTAGTGAGGGGCTGCGGACCGGTGCTGATCCGCCAGGCGACGATTCCGGGAGGAGGTTTTGAGGAGGGCGTTGCGGGTGGCCTTCCAGACCCGCTGGCAGCGTCGGATGTGGGCGTCCACTGACGGAACCGCCACCTCGGCCTCCTGGGGGGGGAACAGTGGGGGTTGGAAGCCCTGGGAAGCCTCAAAGGGGGACCTCCCTGTGGATGAGCACACCAAGGTGTTGTGGGCGTACTCAACCCACGGGAGGAGCTGGGACCAGGAGGCAGGGTTGCGGGCCGTCACGCACCATAAGGCGGCTCCCAGGTCCTGGTTGGCCCTCTCTGCCTGCCCGTTGGTCTGCGGGTGGAACCCGGAGGAGAGGCTGGCGGTGGCGCCGAGTGCGGTGCAGAATGCCTTCCATACTGCGGAGGCAAACTGGGGGCCCCGGTCGGAGACGACGTCCGACGGGATCCCATGCAGCCGCACCACGTGCTGCACCAGGAGGTCGGCTGTCTCGAGGGCGGAGGGAAGTTTGGGGAGGGGAACAAAGTGAACCGCCTTGGAAAACCGGTCCACCAGGGTCAAAATGACTGTGTTACCGGCAGATAGTGGTAGTCCGGTAACGAAGTCGACCCCGATGTGACTCCAAGGACGGCCCGGGATGGGAAGGGGACGGAGGAGACCAGCAGGGGGGGAGTGAGACGCCTTACTCCTGGCGCAGACAGGGCAAGCGTGGACGAAGGCCAGGGTGTCCCGCCGGGCGGTGGGCCACCAGAAGCTCCTGCGCACCAGCTCCACGGTGCGGTTGCCTCCGGGGTGGCAGGCCAGTCGGGAGGAGTGAGCCCACTCCAGGACCTGGGAGCGGACAGGGTTGGGAACGAACAGGGCAGAAGAGGGGTTAGGGCGAGGATCGGGATGCGTCACCTGAGCGTCCAGTACGATCTTCTGGATGGGCCACCGGACCGCAGCCACGACGCAGGAAGCCGGAACGATGGTCTCCGGGACAGACAGGTCGGCAGGTGAGGAGTGGATCCGAGAGAGGGCGTCGGGTTTGATGTTCTTTGACCCGGGTTTGAAGGTGATGGAGTAGTTGAATCTAGCGAAGAACAACGACCAACGGGCCTGTCTGGAGTTGAGTCGTTTAGCTGACTGGATGTACTGTAGGTTGCGGTGGTCAGTCAGGATCAGGAACGGTTGAGTGGTCCCTTCCAGCCAGTGTCTCCATTCCTCCAGTGCCAGCTTGATGGCTAGCAACTCCCGATCCCCTACCCCGTAGTTGCGTTGGGTGGGGGAGAGGCGGCGGGAGAAGAAGGCGCAGGGATGGAGCTTGTGGTTGAGGGGGGAGTGTTGGGACAGGATGGCCCCTACGCCTGTGTCCGAGGCGTCCACCTCCACCACGAATTGGCGGTCGGGTTCCGGGCAGCAGAGGATGGGGGCCGTGGTGAATAGTGCCTTGAGTTTGGTGAAGGCTTGATCTGCCAGGGAATTCCAAGCAAATGGGTTTTTAATGGATGTGAGGGCGGTGAGGGGTGCGGCTACCTGGCTGTAGTTCCGGATGAACCTTCTGTAAAAGTTGGCGAACCCCAGGAACTGCTGCAGGTGCTTACGAGTGGTGGGGATGGGCCACTCCGTCACTGCCTGGATCTTGGCCGGGTCCGGCCGTATGTCGCCCCTCTCCACCACAAAACCTAGGAACGAGACTGAGGGAGCATGAAACAAACATTTGTCGGCTTTTACAAACAACTTATTCTCCAGTAGGCGTTGTAGAACCAGGGAGACATGGTCTTGGTGTTCCCGTTGGTTCTGGGAGAAAATCAGTATGTCGTCTAAATAAACAAAAACAAAGCGGTTGAGGAAATCCCTCAGTACATCGTTCACTAGGTTTTGAAAGACGGCAGGGGCATTAGTAAGGCCGAACGGGACCACCCGGTACTCGAAGTGGCCCAGGGGGGTGTTGAAGGCGGTCTTCCACTCGTCCCCCTCCCGGATCCGTACCAGGTGGTAGGCGTTACGGAGGTCCAGCTTGGTGAAGACCCGGGCGCCCTGCAGCAGTTCAAAGGCCGAATTCAGTAGGGGTAGAGGGTATTTATTCCTGACGGTGATGGAGTTGAGGCCCCGGTAGTCGATGCAGGGGCGGAGGGAGCCATCCTTCTTCTTTACGAAGAAGAATCCGGCTCCGACGGGCGAGGAGGAGGGGCGGATGATACCTGCTTCGAGGGAGGCCTTGATGTAGTCCTCCATGGCCGTTCTTTCCGGACCGGATAGGCTGTACAGGCGGCCGGAGGGTAGGGGAGCACCCGGAAACAGGGAGATGGCACAATCGTAGGGTCTGTGGGGGGGTAAGGACAAGGCAAGGGACTTGGAGAAGACCCGGGACATGTACCGGTAACAGTGGGGGACCCCCTTCAGGTCGACCTCTGGAACGGATGTCTTAACTTCCGTGCTAGAGGGAGGTTCCGCCGAGTGGAGACAGGAGGTGTGGCATTGGGTGCTCCAGCTGGTGACGCTGGATGTGATCCAGTCAAGCAGGGGGTTGTGTTTGTGCAGCCAGGGCTGACCTAGGACCAGAAGGGAGTGGGGAGTGCTGATGATGTGGAGTTGAATGATCTCACGGTGGTTACCGGACAGAAGCAGTTGGATGGGAATGGTGCGGTGGGTGATGTGGGCCAGGCGGTGGCCGTCCAAGGCATAGGCGTTGATGGGTGTCTCCAGTTCTTCCGTGGGAATCCCGGACTCGTACACGAACTGGGAGTCCACAAAGTTGGAGTCGGCTCCGGAGTCGATGAGGGCCTGAACAGCTACGGTGGCGGAGGCCGTAGTGCCCCATTTGAGGACCGCAGAGAGTAGGAAGCGGTTGAGAGCTAGGCCCGGTGTTTGGGTCTGGCTCGCCAGTAGGCCTAGGGTTGCTGACGAGCCTTCTCTTTTGGGCGCACCGGACAGGAGTTAAGGAGGTGATCCGTGCGGCCGCAATAGAAGCAAGCTCCGGTGGCGGCGAGCGGCAGGGTCGGACGTAGTGCCGCCCAGCTGCATGGGTTCCCCGGTTTCCGGAGGTTCGAAAGCCATGGGAGCCTGATGGCGAAGAGCAGGGTGCGCGGTTGTGGTTCCCAGAGGCGGTTGAGTAGGGACGTACGCCCTCCTCTCGCGGGTGCGGGCGCGCAGACGGTTGTTAACCGTGATGGCTAAGGAGATGAGGTCATTCAGCGTGGGTGTGTCATCGCAGGTGGCCATCTCGTCCTTCATCTCCTCGGAAAGGGCGAAGCGGAAGACGCCCTGTAGGGAGGCGTCGTTCCAGCCCGACTGCGCCGCGAGGATCCGGAACTTAATGGCGAACTCCGCCACACTGCGTTCGCCTTGTTTTAGCGCCATAAGCTGCTGGTTCACGTCTCTCCCGCACACGGGATGATCAAAGGTGCGCCGCATCTCTCTGGCGAAGTCCAGGTACTGGGTGCAGAGGATGGGTTGCTTCTCCCACAACGCGGCGGCCCAGTCCCGCGCCTCTCCTACCAGGCAGGTGATAATATACGCCACACGGGTGGCGTCAGCAGAGTAGGAGGATGGCTGCATCCGGAACGCCAGCTCACACTGCAGTAGGAAGGGCTGGCATTTCCCCAGCTCACCTGAGTACCGTTCTGGAGGGTTGGCGCGAGGTTCCCGAGGAGGTAATAATGGAGCTGGTGCCGGTGGTTGAGGAGGATTCTCCGCTTCAGGACGGAGTCCTGAAGTCTGGGCAGCCATCTGGGTTAGCATGGTGCCCCATTGGGTGGTCCGTTCCACCATGCCCCGGAACAATTCCATGGCTTCGTCCAGGCGGCTGCTTTGCTGGGCGATCTGGGTAGCCTGGCAGGTGAGGGCGTGGCAAATCTGTTCCGCGTCGGCTGGGTCCATTTCTGGTCAAAGTATTCTGTGACGTCCAGCAGGTCCGGACCCAAATGCACAACGAGACAGTCTTTCTTTTGAAAAGAAGGTTTTTTATTCGTAATTCCGGGTCGGATCCACACCGGGAAATCAAGTTTAAACAACAAATCATAAGCTGTGGAACCCGTAGAGAGCTGGCGATCGAGATCCAGCGAAGTGGCCAGGAGTGGTCGTAGCCTGGGTCGGGTAGCAGAGTCAGGCGGAGGTAGAGCTGGGATCCACACTGGGAAGCAGGTGTGGCAATTCCAGACCAGGGTAGCCAACTTGGCTCAGCAAGCTAGCGTATGGGGAGACAAGTACAACGCGAACAAGGACAGTGTACTCTGACAAACCGTAATACTTTGACAAGGAATCACAGGAACAGCACGGTTATATAACTAGTGTCATTAGAGCTGATAAGCTGCAGCTTGCGGGAAATGCGTGCGAGATCAGCGAATTGATTGAACAATTAGGAAAAGCATGAGGAATGCGGTGAAGGCAATTAAGTGTGAGTTGTGTCATTAAGATGTGGTGCAAGTAATAATGTGCAATGTAGACACAATCAGGCAATGAACGCAGACATGATACAATCAGGTTCGGGGAAAACAGAGGAAAACATCAAGGAAGGAACGGGGAGCGGAGCGGATCGTAACACATACATGTGTTTATAGCACATTATAGCCTACTTGTATTTTTAAATTTTGTTCTTTTTTTATCTCATATAAATATGTAATTTCCTTGATCTACGTGTTTTATATTATATAATTGTTACTTGTAAATTGTTGCCTGAATTGCCACAATTTCATTGTTTATTGGCCTACAATTGAATAAAAAGCCTATTTAATACAGCCTAATGTTTCTTATGTGCGTTTTATTTACTGTGTTTTCTTAAAGCTGTAGTTTTTAATTTAAGACAAACATGAATATTGTAATTATGACAGATACATCTACCACTAGGGGTCCAACGTGGATCGGGTTAAACAAATCTAGAAATCCAAGTTGGGTGACAGTGGGAGGAGGGAGGAGGGTTAAGCCGACAACCCACAAGATGAAAGCGTAATGTGTTAAGCATTCACGACTTAAGATCAGAAAAATTAAGGCAAATTCATAGGCCTACAATAGTGGCTGCAACAACAAAAAATATTTGACGCCTTCTCCATTCAGAGTGACGTGCAGTCGCTTAACTTTTACCGGGTCAGGAATATCTACTGCAATTCGCGCTTGACAGGTGTCAATTTCTGATCCTGTTCGCAAATCCGAATAATCGATTATTCGCTCATACCACCCACTGATTATTCGACCATGACAAATGAGTTTGAGTTTTGCACACCCCTATTACCTATAACTGGATCACCTTTTCAAGCTAAATTTACTGGTCCTTTTACGGTAGAACGTCAGGTTTCTGAACAAAACTACCTGATTGCCACTCCTAATCGGAAGAAGTCTACTCAGCTTTGTCATATTAATTTATTAAAGCCATATTATGTTCGTTCATCTAATTCTGCTCCAGTTATTTTGTATTCACATGCTTCTACAGACACTAAGCCGGTACTTTTGGCAGCTGCTGATGGCCCCGCAGTTTCCTCTATTTTCACAGTGGCATCGTGTAGCGAAGAAGATATTGATGTAGCTCATGATTGTGTTTTGTGAGGACGGTTGAAAAATTCAGAACCTCTGTGTAATTTGGAGGCTGTATTGGATCATTTATCTGCGTTTCGGCGTGCTAATTTGATTACTTTAATTAATGAGTTGTTTGTTTGCTGATATCCCTTCTCGCACTAGTGTAATCGAACACGATATAGACAGGAATGCAGAGCCCATCCGCCAGCGTTTCTATCACGTTTCCGTTGATAAACGTAAACAGTTAGATTCTGAGATAAAGTATATGCTTGATAATGACAGCCAACCCTTCGTTTTCCAGTTGGGCTTCTCCGTGTATTTTGGTGAATAAGCCAGATGCCACGTTTTGGCTCTGTACTGACTACAGGAAGGTAAATGCTGTCACCAAGCCTGATTCTTACCTGCTTCCGCGTATGGATGATTGTGTTGATCAGGTCGGTTCTGCAAAATGTGTTAGCAAATTTGATTTGTTGAAGGGTTACTGTCAAGTTCCCTTATCGTCGAGAGCTCGTGAGATTTGCTCTTTTATTACGCCTTCCGGGCTATGTTTTTATACTATGATGAGTTTTGGTTTGCGTAACGTGCCGGCAACTTTTCAGCGGCTCATGAATCGTGTGGTTTCTGGTTTAGAAGGTTGTGCTGTATATTTGGACAACGGCGTAGTTTTTAGCAACACTTGGGACCAACATCTATGTTATGTGCGAGCCCTGTTCGACCGCCTATCTGAGGCATGTCTCACTGTCAATCTGGCAAAGTGTGAGTTTGCCAGGCCGACGGTGCCGTACCTAGGTAACGTAGTTGGGCAGGGTCAAGTACGGCCTTTGCATGCTAAAGTGTTCGCAATCAACCAGTATCTTCATCCAACAACTAAAAAAGAGTTGATGCTATCGTGCTTTTTGTAGAAATTATTCTTCTGTGGTAGCGCCACTGACTGATTTAATGAAGGCCAGGGCCGAATACATCTGGTCCCTACGCTGTCAGCAGGCTTTTGAGGAGGTTAAGACCCTCCTCAGTTCTACCCCTGTACTGTGCCCTGTTTGGATCAGCCTTTTAAGCTCCAGGTCAATGCCAGTCATGTGGGAACAGGAGGAGTGTCACTGCAGTCAAATGAGCAAGGTATTGACCATCCAGTCAAAAAAATGTAATTCATATCAACTAAATTATTCTGTAATAGAAAAGGAGGCACTTGCGCTAATTTGGGCTTTGCAGCATTTTGATGTCTATGTTGGGTCGGGTGTAGTACCCTTGGTGGGCTAGACCAACCACAACCCTCTGACCTTCCTGCATTCTTTACAGAACCCGAATCAGCGGCTCATGCGATAGTGCCTTTTTATACAAGGTTAATCAAATCAAATCAATATTTATTTATATAGCGCATTTCACAACTAGTTTTCACAATGCACTTCACAGAAAAACCCAGCCTAAACCCCCACAAGTGAAAGCCAGAGGCAACAGTGGCAAGGACAAACTCCCTGGTGTAACTAGTAAGAAACCTTGGGAGGAACCAGACTCAAGGGGTGAACCCATCCTCCTCTGGTCAGCTCAGGGTCTTAATGACCAGCATGGTCAAAACTGACTGCCAATATCCATGATAGTAGAAATTGCAGCAGCTAGATGACAGTCCAGATGTGGCGGCAATGATGGTGGGCAACCGGGTGCCGATGGCAGCAGGAGCATCTGGCAGCGGTATTGGAGAGGGAGGGGCAAGTGGCTACGGACAGGAAGCTGGACAGCAACTCTTGAGATGCGGGGCATGAGCCCCGCCGGCGGAATGTAGAAAAAGAAAGAGAGAGAGAGAGAACAGTTAGGGAAAGTGAAACAATTTTTAACATATGCTGGCCTAGTACGGGAAAAAGTTATTTAGCCAATCTTGTAGGGATTGGGTCGAGTAGACAGGTAGTCGGTTTTGAGGACATAACCAGTTTAGACAGCTCCTCCATGTCGATTGGCGTAAAACAGTTCAGTGCCACTGTTGATACATCTTCCTGTGTTGACCAAGATCTGGGCTGTTCATTGATTTTGGGAGGAGTGATGCCTAGAGGAGTAGGCAATTTGGAAATCTGGTCTCTAATAGTTTCAATCTTCTGATTGAAAAAAATCATGAAATCATTACTGCTGTAAACACAGGGGTAAGATGAACATTCTGATGATGGTTTTTTAGTTAATTTGTCTACAGTGCTAAACAAACATTTTGGGTTGCATTTGTTTTGTTCAATTAATTTAGAGAGAAAGGCAGATCTTGCAGATGCAAGAGCTTGCTTGTACTGGAGGAGGCTATCTTTCTATGCAAGACGAAATACTTCTAGTTTAGCTGACCGCCATTCTCTCTCCAGTTTTCTTGTGGACTGCTTCAGGGCACGGGTAGTGTCATTGTACCAGGGAGTACGGTTTGTCTCTGATATAAAAGTGGTGGTTGCATTGATTTCAAAAGTAATAAGGAAATGATCAGATAATGCAGGGTTATGGGTTGCAATACTAAGATTCATAATATTGATACCATATGATAACACTAAGTCTAGGGTATGGCTATAGTAATGAGTGGGCCCATAGACATTTTGTTTAAAACCAACAGAGGCAAAGGCTGTTCCTAGGTGATCACCCTGTTTATCCGCATGTATGTTAAAATCACCAACAATTACAACCTTGTCTGCCGAAATAGCAAGGCAGGACAAAAACTCAGCGAATTCTATTAGAAAATCCGAATAGGGCCCAGGTGGTCTGTAAACAGACACTAAGAGAAAGGACTGCATGTTACCCTTTATATTAGCGAGGTCGTGCTATACACAATTCATAACGTCAAATTGAACGCCCGTGAATGAGCTCTGTAATTGCGCCCTGGGGCTAACTGGTCACATCGGCTACATAAAAAATATATATATATTTTTGAGTGCAATAAAACAATTCAATATTTCAAACAATGTGTATACAGTAAGCTAATACAAATATGGGAAAGAAATATATATAAATAAATATACTAATACATATATATTCCCAGCAGACCCAATGTAACCATTCTTTCTTTTTTTCTTTTTCGAGTATTGGGACACACCCCTTCTGTCCGTAAATCTCAAATAAACTTCGAATTGAACGCATGGTTTGCCACGTCCTCAAATAAAGTGTTAATTGCTTGCACAGTTGACTATTTATAGGATACATTAGCCTGTCTTTAATAAGCAACACTTTGTGAATCATAATTAATCTTGCATTCATCATGGCCCAATTTACAAGTATGTAGGCTACGTTATACAATAATGTAAGGAAGACTTAAAATTCAATAATAGACTAAGCCTATCAGTTTCTTTTTCAAGTTTGAATGAAACTAATTTTGTAGGCTGATATCAAATGATAATTTTCAATACCATAATAAGCGGTCACCGTGCGGCTCTCAAGCCTGCAATACTTCGGCATAACCAACAAATAGCTAATGTGCGTACATCAAGTGAAGACCTGACGTGAGCCAGAGCCACGACCGTTTCCACGGTCAAACCATAGACATGTATACGCTCTATTGATCAAATGGAGTCAGGTTGAAATTTTATAAATCACTACTTTGTCATGGTTTTCTACGTACGTAGCCTACGCCACACGTAAGATCAAATTTCAAGTACTTTTAATAAATGAGGCCCCTTGTGTTAATAAGCGTAAAATCGAATGATAGCGAGCTAGCCGAATGTTAGCATACACTGAAACGCTGTGTTCCTCTGCTGTTACTTTGCAGGCTAAACTTAAATTGTTAATTGCTCCACAAAATCCACCAGATTTACCGTAATACGTGTTGTTGCCAAACTGGGGTACGAAGCTAAACTTAAAAAGCAAATTAAACAGGAGCAATCGCGCAAGAATCCACGCCATGATGGCAGGGTATCTATGTCTCCTATGCAGCTACTAAGTAATACTATTAAAATAGCGGGTCTTAAGAAAAGTAAGTCAAATGATAGTTACAAGTTGAGTCTCGAAATATAAATAATTAAAATGAATTCGAGCTATGACACTTTATCGTTGTACTGTTACGTCACAGTTGTTGGAGTCTTACAGTAGTCTTTGAAGTTTGAAAAACAATGAGGCCTACCGTGGTTTAACAATGACTACGTGATTTGAAACAAACAATGCTAAGACGTGCAAGAATTTTGGCTGTGTTTAACCAAAAAGAAGATTCTGCGGTACAGCGACTGGTGGATATTAGCCTACATCGTTTGTTTTATTTCACTCATTGTAAATTCTCCATTATTAACTATTAATAAGTAATAGACACGTGCACACTCAGATAGACACCAACATTGAAGCATATGCCACCTGCACCGAGACAGCAAAACTAGGCTACCCTTTCGGCTGCAGCAATGTTTTCTTAAACTACAGGGAGGTTCCCTTTCCGAGCGCAATCTAGGCCCCCTCTCCGTCCCCTCCTCTCCAGTCCGCGATCGCAATTTACACCGCCAGACCCCTATACACGATGCTGCACTGCAGCCATGACCTACTTTGATGGAAACTGAAGCTGTGATCACAACACCATTATGAACATAAGCATGAGTGCTCTCCATTGTCTTATTTCACTGTTGTCTGTTTGGCCTTTTTGCTAGTAATTTGATTTATGTGCATGGAATGTGTTTGCGTGTTGTGTAGGTACTGTGGGTATTTTGACACACTGACACATGGTGGCAGCTGTGAGCTGCTCTCGGAGATCTCTACGGAATAAACACAGGACTTCCCTCATAGTGCTGTGCAGTCACTGCACCATCCTCTAAAACAGGGGTTCCCAAACTTTTCCATGCCAAGGACCCCCAAATAGTCGTAGCCTCTGGCTGGGGCCCCCCTATTGCGAAATGGCTTTAAAAAAAAACTTTTAAATTACACTGGCAAATATAAAAAAATCTAACATACAGCTTCTTAATACACAACACAATACTTTTGACCCTATTTTGATTCCATAATCGGGCCGTTAGCAGCTCAACGCAACGCTTTGACTGACAGGCAGACGGTTAGTTATTGGCTGCGATTGAAAGAAGGGCATGGCAAAGACCTAATTTCGATATGAAAGGATTTATAACGATTTATATCTTATTTTAAACCGGCACAGTAATCTTATGAATTGAATTGAAATACATTTTTTAAATAAAATATATATATATATTTTTTGCATTTTCCATTTTCCTCTCCCTTCCAATTGGCCCCCCTGGCGCACCCTGGCGGCCCCCCGTTGGGCCGCGGCCCCCACTTTGAAAACCCCTGCTCTAAAATGAGAGACTGAGGATTTCATTTCAATGTGGTAGGTCTCAAACTGGTGTTGCTACCATAGGCATAGAAAAACTGGATACAATAACATTTCAAATTTATTTACTTTATCTGGGGCCTGGACAAGAGCCAGGACTAACACAGCACAGAGATTTTAGAAAAGTTGCACAGTTCACACTAAATAACTTCTACAATCTCTGCAAGAATGATATTATATACTGTTACTGAAGGCGCACCTGTGTGTTCATTTTAATGATAATTTTTCATCACCTATCTGCATTTTTTCTTCAGTTTGGAGCACCTGATCATATTCATAGCCCTGTCTCATTGTTGTGATCGCAAATTTGGGTAAGCAATGCAAAATATCAGCTATCCACCTGCTGAACTGCACCGGTTGATTACTTTTTGTCCGTAGCTAGCGCAGGCAGACTGCAAGAGCAGAGCCAATGAGACGAGGACAGACTGGCCTGCTGCTGTTTTTCTGTCGGAAAACATACCAGTTTGGAAACAAACAAAAAAACATACCAATTTGGCCTAATTTCAATTTTAAGGATATATGAGCTGTCAGCTCAATTCATTTCGATAAGGTGTTTGGAACTTGTTCTTGGACACTACTGCTTTGTAAATTTGTATGTCTTAATAACTTAATATTGTGAGAAAATAGGAAGTTTGATCAGAGTGGGACATGACACAGAGAAACATGACCCCAGGGGGACTTTCTTCATACAGTACACTGCCCACCCTGCACGTCATTCAGCAAAACGTGACTGTATGGAGCATTATAAGGCATTATTTAACTGTAAATGTTAATTGAATTTACATTGAGAGAATATCTTTTATTTATTCTTAGAATTGGGATTAGCTCTGGAAGTGGTGTTGGTGGGCCAGTAGGGGGCAGTCTTCCCTCTGGTCAAATAAAAAACACTAATGCCCCAGTGCAGTGATGGGGACACTGTGCTGTAGGAGATGCCGTCTTTCGGATGAGACGTTAAACCGAGGTCCTGACTCACTGTGGTCATTAAAGATCCCATGACACTTATCGCAAAGAGTAGGGGTTTCCCCGGTGTCCTGGCTAAACTCCCAACCCAGGCTCTTTCAATCTGCCACCTAATCATCCCCCAGTTTAATTGGCAAAAAAAATAATTCTCTCCCTCTCCACCTCAGCTGATGTGTGGTGAGCATTCTGGCGCAAAATGGCTGCCGCTGCATCACCCAGGTGGGTGCTGCACATTAGTGGTGATTGAGGCGAGTTTCCCCCTCATCATTGTAAGCGCTTTGGGTGTCGAGAAAGGCGCTATATAAATGCCAGGTATTATTATTATTATTATTATTAATTAGTACTTCAAACAAGTAGTGATCTCCAAAATGTTCTTGTGAAAATGCACATTTAAATGGATTATGCATGAAATAAAACATAAATTATTACATTTTTTGGACTAATTTCATTTTTTAAAACTTCTGTACTTGCCGAGTGCCAGAAAACACCCTTGTCCCAGACAAGAATTCACAATCTCAAGCAATTTAAAATGTTAAAAGCCTTCGAAACCTATAAACTAACAATTCCTACTGATCACATATATGAATATTTCATATACAGTGAGCACCATAATTAATTGGACAGTTACACATTTTTTGTTATTTTGGTTCTGTACTCTAGCACTTTGAGTTTCAAAGGCTACAATGACAATGAGTTTGAAGTGCAGACTGTCAGCTTTAATTTGAGGGTATTTTCATCCATACCGTATGAACCATTTAGAAATTATAGAACCTTTTGTACATAGTCTCTCCCCCCCCCCCCCCGTTTCAGGCATCTTGCTCTGCCAAGCCTGTACTGCAGCCATCTTCAGTTCCTGCTTTTTTCGGGAGTTTTTGCCTTCAGTCTCCTCTTCAGCATGTAAAATGCATGTTCAATTGGATTCAGATCCGTTGACTGACTCAGCCAGTTAAGGAGTTTCCACTTTTTGGCCGTCAAAAACCCTTTCGTTGCTCTAGCAGTATGTATCGGGTCATCGGGTTGTGGTCCAATGCATTTGGAATCATTTGGTTTTATCTGAGCAGATCAAATATTTCTGTAGACTTCAGAATTAATTAATTTATTGTTCTACTTCTGTCTGCAGTCACATCATCGATGAAGACGAGTGATCCCGTTCCACTGGCAGCCATACAGACCGAAGCCACAACACCCCCTCCACCATGTTTCATGGATGAGGTGGTATGCTTTGGATTATGGGCATTCTTCTCCACACTTTCCTCTTTCCATCACTCTGGTACATGTTAATCTTTGTCTCATCTGTCCAAAAGACTTTGTTCCAGAGCTCTTGGGGCTCTTTTAGGTGCTTCTTAGCAAACTGTAATCTCGCCTTTCTGTTCTTCAGGCTTATCAGTGGTTTGCATCTTGTAGTGTACCCTCTGTAGTCTTGCTGGTGTAGTCTTCTACGTATGGTAGGTTTTGACACATCTACACCTGCATCCAGGGGAGTGTTTTTGATCTGTTGGGCTGTTGTCAGGGGGATTTTCTTCACCATAGAGTGGTCTTCCTCGGTCTACCTGGTCTTTTGACATAATTGAGTTCACCAGTTGTTTTTTTCTTGTTAATGATGAACCAAACTGTTGACTTAAACATGCTCAGGGTTTTTGCAATGTTCCTGATTTTTATTTCTGAGCCTTATGAAGGCCAGCTTAATTTGCATCGACACTGCTGTCATCCTCATGTTGTCACACCCCAACAACAATTTCCAAAGGCAATGGCAAAGTATAGAATCAACAGCTCTCTTCTGCATTCATTAACAACACAAAAGAATACACCTGCCTAACGAAACACATCTGTGAAGCCAATTCAACAAATACTTGTAGTCTTCTTAAAATGGGGGACTATGTACAAAAGGTTCTATAATTTCTAAACGGTTCATCCGATATGGATGAAAATACCCTCAAGTTAAATCTGACAGTCTGCAATTCAACCATTGTATCCTATCAAACTCAAAGTGTGAGAGTACAGAACCAAAATAACAAAAAATGTGTCACTGACTAATGACTTATGGTTCTCACTGTATGCTATCAGTGTCAGATTTCTGCAAACATTTTATTTATTCAGTCATAAAAAGGGTGCCAATATCCTAAGGACTTCTGTCTCACTCTGGTTTCACAGAAGGCCGTAAGGTTATTTAAACTCTCTTCTTCCTCAGACGACTGAAGAAGTTTGGCATGGGACCCAAGATCCTGCGGGGCTTTCTAGGGGGGGGGGAGAGCATCCTGACTGACCGGGAACTTCACTGCGTGGTACGGGAGTTGCACTTAACCGCAAAAGCCGCAAGCGCTACAGGTTGTACGGTCAGCTCACTGTGGCGTGCTCCTCCCTCTCTCCCCTCCATCGAGGAGTATGTACAACACCCGATGTGAAAGAAAGCCCGCAGATCAATCAGACCCCCCCCCCCCCCCCACACCCACCCTGCTACACTGTGCCAGCTACGGTGGCAAGCTCCTCGCCCAGGACCAACTAGCAGACTCAGAGGACACAACTTTTTTTTTCCACAGGCTACCAGACTACTGAACCATCTACTCTGCTGCCTGTGCCTGCTGGCTGTGCCACACTTGGACATACTACATACACACACAGCAGCCTGCATAATTGCTTTTTTGCAACACATGCTGCTGCTGCACTCCCACACTTATTTTATTTATTTTTATATTATATTTATTATTTTTTATTATTATTGTATTTTTTTTTTTTTTTTTTTTTTTTTTTTTTTTTTGTATTTGTATTTATTTTTTGTTGATGGAGTGGAGACATTGTATTTTTACTTTATTTTGTATTTGGATATGTAACAATATTGTCTATCTATCTATCTAGGTTTTCTTTTTTTTGAAAAATTCAAGAAACAATATTGCAATCAGGATTGTCTGAAACATAACAGGTTAACTACATCACCCTGCTAAATCAAAACTAAATAAAAATTATGGTTTGCATTTTCACTTGTGTTAAGAGACTGAGAAAAATGTAATGGGTACTCACTACAGCTATGCCATGCAATGAGAAAATATAACATTTTGTCAACTCCATAAGACCTGAACGCCATCAGACTTTATCAGACAGAAGTGGTTTCACTTCAATTCCCCAATTTTCTTTGTTGCTTCAGACACAATGAGGTCTCAGTCTCATGGTTGCTATGTGTTGGGGGAAAGTTGAGATGTCTGTTCAGGTCTAGCAAGAGCTGCCAGTCCTGAGCCGTAGTAAGAAGTCCAGAAGCTGGTATAGGTGTCAACTTGGGTTGCTCTCCAGCTCTGATGAAGCTGATGGTCTGCTTTGTGGTCCGCATCCGCTTGCTTGTACAGATCGCAGTGCAGATGGCCTCTGCGATGGTCTTCAGTGTCGCCAGCCATAACAGCCCTCTCCCAGAGCCTTTGGACAACAACTCTGAATGTGTTCCAGTGTTCCCCTCTTAGAACACCGCAGGCACTCTGAGGTTTCTGCCAAGCCCCAGCAGTGTAGAATGGAATGGCTTGAGAGGACATCTTAAATGGCCTGGACAAGGAACTTGATGCGGTGAGGTTCTGCCTACCAGAGGATAGCCTATTTGATTGCCTCCAGTGGCCTCATCTCTCTTATCAGCTTCTGTAGATAGAGGGGTGCTGGATGCACATCCAGTGGATATTATAGAGCATTTGGACAGAAAGACAGAAAATGACATGATTTAGGAAAAATAAAATAGCTTCAACAATAACTGCAGTGGCATCATCCATCCATCCATCCATCCATCCATATCTAACCCGCTCATTCCTGTTCAGGGTTGCGGGGGTATGGGCACAGAAAGGCTCTCTGCTGGGATTCTAACTCGGTACCTTCATGTTGTGAGGCGACAGCGCTAACCGCAACAGTGCACCAGCTACACCAGTTACCAGTTTTTGCTTGTAGCAAAACTGTGCTCTCCTCCATCCTTTACAGTGCTTTTGCCCAACCCTTAAACAACCAATCACAATCTGGTCAAGCCCCTCATCATCTCGATCACATGACCTTGACAGCCAGTATATCCACATTTAAACCAGCAACAGAACGGATCCTGGGTACAGTTGTCTCATTCGATCAAAAAATTTAATCCGCAGTGTTGGAGAGTGACTTAGTAGTGCGACTGTATGTCAAGTATGGCCTGGTCAGAGTGCTTGTCTTTCGGATAACTAGGCACCTATTGTGTGGACAATCTGTTATTAGTTTAATGAAGTAAAAACAAATGAAACAACTGAGTTTCCAATAGCATGCATACAATTACTTAGATGTTTTGTTATTGTTGGGGGAATTAAGTGCGTTTATGTCTACTATTGTCAAAATGTAAGTGGGCAACATTATAATTTAAATTTGAAATTTTAATACCAATGGGTGCAGTTTGCTATGCCAGCATCTAGCGATTTTCTGGCGGAGCTAAGTAAGTGTTGGACACACCCTGGCTTACAGCGGGTGGCCAAAAAGTGTAGGACATTTGGACACTGGGGTCTATAGGCTGGACCGTATGCCCTCTGTTGAACCCGCCATTGCGGTGCTGGTAGTGTCCCCAGAGGAGGCAGTCTGGGCAGACGCCCGCTGCCCTAGGACACAATGCAGAGCAACAGATGATCTGCTCTGTAAGCCATATGATGCAGCTGCCAAGATGGCGCAGATTGGTAATTCGCTTTCTTAGCTGATGCTTGCGCAGTCACAGACGCTGCTTGATGCGGGGGTCGACACTTTAATCAGTAGCACATCTCTGCAGGCATTCGCATTTATGACATGTGAACTGGGCCGAGTGATGTCCTTGCTCACGATGACTCGGCGTCAGGTGTGGTTGGCTCAGTCCTCTCTCCCGGACGCAACAAAGAAAACCTGCCATTTAGCCAGCCATGTGTTCCATACTGTACCAGTTTAATTTACAGCTGAACAAGTATTGGGTTGTTTTAGCTCTGTACTCCAGCACCATTGGATTTAAAATAAAATAGATATGAGGTTTTATTGTGCAGACTGTCAGCTTTAATTTTAAGGTACTACTTACACCCATAACGGATGAGCCATGAAGCAATTACAGCCCTTTAATACATAGTCTCCCATTTTAGGGGAAGTCTGTTGCTTTTGTCAATGTCAGTAAAGCAGGCAGTCATGAGGCTAAAAAATTGATTAGAGACATAGCCAAAACATTATTGGGTGTGTCAAAATCAATATATTGTTAGGAAGCAAGAAGGCACCGGTGGGCTCAGTAATAGCAGAAAACATGGTAGACCACGGAAGATAACTGTAGTGGTTGACCAAAGAATACTTTCAATTGCGAAGAAAACCCCCTATTCAACTGTCAAACAGATCAAGAACAACATGTCAAAGACTACCATAAAGAGAACAATACACCACCATAACATCAGAGGGTTCACCGCAAGATGCAACCCACTGCTAAGCTTCAAGAATAGAATGGCGTTTGGAGTTCTGGAACAAAGTCCTATTGACAGATGAGACTAGTATTAACCTGTACCAAAGTGATGGAAAGAGTTAAGTGTATAGAAAGAAAGGAACTGCTAATGATCCAAAGCCCCTGCCCCTCATCTGTGAAACATGGTGGAGGTAGTGTTATTGCTTGGGCATGTATGGCTGCCACTGGAACTGGCTCACTTGTCTTCATTGATGATGTGACTGCTGACGGCAGCAGCAGGATGAATTCTGCTCAGATCCAACCAAATGCCTCAAAACTCATTGGGCAGTTCTTTACCTTGCAGCAGGACAATGACCCCAAATATACTGCTAAAGCAACCAAGGAGTTATTCCAGTGCTAAAAAGTGGAATGTTCTTGATCGGTCTATGAATTGAGCGCATTACTGTTTATTCTTTTCGCAAGTCAATAGGCAAGCCCCTCCCCCATCTCCCACAAGTCAGGGTCTCGACAAAGGAGTATGCGAGGAACGATGCAATAGCCTTCATCCTATCGATCATAATTATTCTTTATGTGATCATTCCTATTATCATGATTCATGTAATATCATTTCAGAATTATATTACTAGCAGAGGTAATAAAAAATGCAAAAGAAAGTAGAAAAAATACATTGTAACACCCTTCTAGTGGGACCCTTTAGATGGCTCCAGTGGGCCCTGAGGCAGAAGACCCTGCGGGGTTTTGGTTTATGATGGCCTATGGTCTGACATTGAATCCTGGCCATGCCAGAAATTGTCAGTCCAGTCACTGTTTGCCGCACTCTATATATATATAGCGCCCTTGAAATTCCTGTTGGGTCCATCTAAAATCAGCTAGTTCTGAAGGAGTGGCATAAGAAAAAGCAAACCATTGCCATTTCTAACGCACAATCAAATATGTGCTTTAATGCATTTACCAACACATTGGCATATGCATGTATTAGCAGTGCTATAAGCAGTTTAAGTTGAGCTGGTTGAGGTTGGTAGAGATCTGATAGAGTTACCTGCTCCCACAGCGCCTGCGGTACCTCGTTGGCTAGAGCGCTAGTGTTGTTCAGACAGACTATTATGAAATGTAGTTATATATATAATGGCTAATTCTTTAGAACATGTAGGTTAGTGTTGTTTGTAAACTACATCTTTAAAAATAAATATTAATATGTCAGTGCTAATTCAGGGGTTTGGTTCTCTAAAAGGATAAATGCCCATATACATTTGGCTAGAAAACTGACATTTGCTCTCATTCACACAGGTTCCAATTTAAACCATTTCCTGTTTTATGTCACAATACAACAGATGGACATAATTTTGTCAGTTGAACAAATACAGATAGTGTGGACTCTGCACACCCCTAATTCTTACCTTTTCCAAAGTTATGAACAGGAAAATAATCAAATGTCCTCTGGATTTAAAGCATGTGATTTCTAAACAGATAATTTGTTAGTTGTACAGATACAGTGGGCGGTTTTAACATGGCCCTTTAGCACAAACATTCAACCAAACAGCCTTTTCTGCTCTGAACCTTTAATTCCAGAAATAAGGTCAGCTGTGTGCCCAAGGTATGTCTGTGAAACCACATAACTGTCCCTTGTACTTCTTCCATTTTCATTTAAGTGGCAGCGGGGGCAAGACCTCAATCTGGCTGTTGCTGCAGTGTTTGTCCGCTCTAACCGAAACTCTCCAGGCTGTTTTCAGATTCACCTTTTTTGCAGTCTTGATGGCAATCAGATGTTATCAGCCTCCTGTAGACGCCTACATTTCGCATTTGAGGCCTCATGTTTCTATCTGCCATGTGAGGGACACTAGGCCATGCACTTTCAGTCTCAGTTTGAGTCAGACATCACTGAGAATATGGCAAATGTCAATATGAAAAGCGCTGCTGCAAAAGATGGACCTTCACACGCATTGCAACTTTTCAGTTTGATTGAGACTGTTGAACAGGGGCAATCTTATTTGCCATGAGATTAGTTTTGGTGACGTGACAGCAGGACACAGTGCCTGAAAGTGTCTCATGCCAAAAGCTTTAGAGTTGGCAACCCTGTTCTGCCGTAAATTTAAAAAATTGTTTTTTTTCTATTTTGAGTTATCATTGAGCCTCCTAAAGAATAAATATGAGTCTGACTTCAAAAATCCCCAAATGGAAGTTGTAACTAAAAAAAAAAAAAGATCTCAGCATACAGATGTAAGGCTGATGTATGAAGAATTTGGCTTTGCAGATGACGGTGAAGAATAAAAAAGGGGGGATAACTAGAACATTTACCCCAACTACTGCAAGCCAAAACCATCTCCTGTAAACTTCATTGACATGGTCAATGCTCCTAGCTAGACCTGGGCCTTGTTCGCTTTAGCAGGTTTAACTAATTCAGGCTTACCTGACATTAGCCCAAACCCAGTTTACACAACAACTGAATTCATCTCCTTCCCTCGCATTCACTCTAAACTTGTCTGGTTAAAGCTGGAGTTGTAAGGGAGTGGGTTAGTTCGGAGGACCAAATGAGACAGAAGGGGATTCAGACAAGTGACTCCAGAGAGACACCAATAGAACAGAGAGGACTTGGTAAGAGGGAGAGGGAAAAAAGGAAAACAGAAAAGCTCCAGCTCCCAAAAACTCTTAAGCTCTCGATAAAAGAGAGAATCTGTAACCAATTATAAATTGCAGCTATCAAGTCCCATGTTGTTTTAAGCATAAAACAGAAACAAAGCGGTCGATAGAAAGCACTAGTCCTGTACCTTACCAGCTTGAATGTTAAAGTGAAATATCACCGTATTGCCTGAGTCATGTCGAGTGCGATGTGACTCATGTAACAGCATGCAAAGGACAAGGACGGCTTGAGATGGAAAGAGGGCGCAGAAGACCCGAGGGCTGGGCACATGATTCATTGCTCCGAGCACACACAGGACAGGCAGCGACGAAGGACCGTGCGTCTTTCTCAAGACCGGGCCACCAAAAATGAAAACAAAATCCTTAGTACGGTGGACGCCCAGATGACTGACTAACTGGGAGGCGTGTCCCCATTGGAGAACTCAAGGGCGGAACGAACAGGCAGTGGAGAGGACCCCCTCCTGGACCTGGACAAGAGCAATTCCCGGTCCCTTACATTGTAATTTCTCTCGGCAGGAAAAATACTCTCGGCAGAAAAAATATCTTGTGGTCCAGCGGAGAGTGCTGGGACAGAATGGCACCCGCCCCCAACTCTGAGGCATCCACCTCCACCACAAAAGGGAGGAAGGGGTTGGGAGTGATGAGGATGGGCTCGGAACAGAATCTCTTTTTTAATTATCTCATTTTTAACCAACGCCTAGAAAGCAGAGGCATCACCAGGTATTCGTAGTGTCTGTTATGTGTATTAAAAGCGGTTTTTCACTCGTCACCCTGGCGAATGCGCACAAGCTTGTAGGCATTGCACAGATCGAATTTGGTAAAAATGGACGCTCCCTGGAGCCGTAGGGAAGGGGATAATGTTTTTTTACCGTGATGTCATTGAGGGTGCAATACATGGAAGAAGACTCCCGTTTTTTTATTTTTATGAAAAAAAACCCCGCCCCCGCCCCCGCTGGTTTATAGGTGGTGCTTGTGTGACTGGGGGGGTTACAGTGGCGAGAGTCATGTTTTGAAGACTCTCTGCCACAACACACAGGCTAGCAGCCTGTACATCTCTCAGTCTTTCAGTCTCTGAACTCACTTTGTCCTCTTGTCTCCAAACCAGCTCGACTATCACCCCCCTTCCTGTGGCTGACAGATTCTTTCAGATCCAGCAGAACCATGATGCGAGCCGCTGAGAGAAAGTGGAGGAAATCCAGATCCCCAGATGACCTGGCCTCCTATAACATTCTGCTGGCAGCCTTCACAGTTGCAACTACATCGGATAAGACTTAATTTTTTCAGTCTAAAATTAATGCATGTGTGTCTAAGCCACGTAAACTATTTTCCACCTTCTCCTTCCTGCTTATCCCCCCTCCACCCCCTTCACCCTCCTCCCTCTCTGTAGATGACTCCCTCACCCACTTTGAGGGGAAGGTGGCCATGATCCGGAACTCCTTCACACATCCGGTGACACCCCACATCCCCCATACCGAACCCATCGCCACGCTGTCGTCCTTCAAGACTCTGGATGACGCAGATGTGCTCCAACTCGTGACGCACCATCGCTGTCCACTGTCCACTGGACCCCATCCCGTCAGCAGTCCTCCAGTCTATATCCGCTGAGCTCGTTCTATATCTGTCCTCTATTATTAACACCTCCCTAACCTGTGGCCATGTTCCTGCTGTTTTTAAGACTGCCTGTGTAACCCCACTCGTTAAAAAACCTAGCTTGGACCCCTCTGATGTCAGGAACTACCGTCCTGTATCTCTCTTGCCCTTCCTGTCCAAAACTCTTGAACAAGCTGTCCATAACCAACTGTCTGTTTTTCTCCACCAGAACAACCTGCTTGATCCCCATCAGTCCACCTTCAGAACTGGACATTCCACGGAAACTGCTCTCCTGGCCGTTACTGAGGCACTCTCCACTGTTAGAGCCTCATCCCTCTCCTCTGTCTTGATTCTACTTGACCTGTCTGCAGTGTTCGACCCGGTCAACCACAAACTACTGATCTCCACACTCTCTGAGATGGGCATTTCTGGGACTGCCCTCTCCTGGTTTGTATCGTATCTCACTGATAGATCCTACCAAGTCTCTTGGAAGGGTTCTGTCTCTGCACCCCATCCCCTGTCTACAGGAGTCCCGCAGGGATCCGTCATGGGTCCTCTGCTGTTCTCCATTTATACCAAGTCTCTTGGTTCAGTAATTAATTCACATGGCTTCTCATACCATAGTTATGCTGATGATACTCAACTCTTCCTCTCTTTCCCTCCCTCTGCCCAACAGGTGAAGGAGAGGATATCTGCTTATCTAGCCGACATCTCTGAGTGGATGACTACCCATCACCTGAAGCTCAACTTCAACAAGACAGAGCTCCTCTTCATGCCATACAAGACCTCCCCACTACATGACCTCTCCATCACCGTTGATGGGACCATGGTGGCTGCCTCCCGCTCTGCAAAGAACCTGGGGGTGGTCCTGGACGACCAGCTAGACTTCAAAGACGACATCAGGGTGACGGCATGGTCCTGCAGGTTCCTCCTGTACAACATCAGGAGGATTCGACCTTACCTAACCACCTACTCCACCCAGCTTCTTGTCCAGACTATGGTCACCTCACGCCTGGACTACTGCAACTCCCTGCTCGCAAGCCTACCAGCCTGCGCCATTCTGCCTCTTCAACTGATCCAGAACGCAGCTGCCTGGCTTGTGTTCAACCTCCCAAAATTTTTACGTCACCCCCCTGTTGAGGTCAGTCCACTGGCTGCCAGTTGCAGCCAGGATCAGGTTCAAAGTTCTGACCCTGGCCTACACTACAGCCAATAGGACAGGCCCCGTCTACCTGCAGGAGTTGATCCAGAACTATATTCCTGCTCGACCACTTCGCTCATCTACAGCAGGGCGACTCGCTCTTTCCCCCCTCCGTGTCAATGGCACTCGCTCGTCCCGACTGCGGAGCTTTTCCACTCTAGTCTTTTCCACAAACTTCCCATTCCCCTACGTTCTATGCCAACCCTGCCTGCATTCTGTCATGGCCTGAAAACACACCTTTTCAGACTCCACCTGGACTGATACTTATCTAGGACATCATGGTACTTGTTCTTGTTGAACTGTGTATTGAAGTTTATAATATTTAGAATAGAATTGTAGTAGAGCTGATTTACCCAGTTTACTGTGAACTGCATTCAATGTTCATTACAAGGGATAGCTGCTACTTTATGGGAAGAATGTGCTTTATCTTATCTGTTCTGTAGTTACTTCGATGATGTTTCTGTATGCACTTACTGTATGTCGCTTTGGATAAAATGCTAAATGACTGTAATGTACCTGCAACTGTCTCATCTGCTGTTCGTGTTGGCCTATTAAGGCCTGCTGGGAGGCCTGAAGAACACGCATGCTCTCTTCATGGCCAGCTATAGCAGCGCTCTGAATAGCAAAAAGCTGAGCTACTTCCTGATCTGTCGCTGGAACCTCTCTACTGGCTTCCATGTTCTGTAAGGGAGTGGGTTGGTTCGGAGGACCAAACGCGACAGAAGGGGATTCAGACAAGTGACTCCGGAGAAACACTAATAGAACGAAGCGGACTCCATAGGAGGGAGAGGGAAAAAAGTAAAACAGAAAAGCTCCAGCTCCCAATACGAGGGAGTGAGAAAGAAAACTTAAAAGGGGAGAAAAGGAAAATGACCCAACGACTTGGGCGAACTGACAAGAAGTCAGCGAGAGAAATAACAAGGAAGGAAAACCTCTGCTCTCAAGATAAGAGAGGAATCTAAAGAGGTAACAGAAACAAACGGTAAGGAAACAACCCTGAAGTATCGAGCAAAATGCTCATAGGCTTGAGCGAGAAACGAACAAAAAAACAAACTCTAAGCTCTCGATAAAAGAGAGAATCTGTAACTAATTCTAAAGTGCTGCTATTCTAAAATAGCTATGCTATTTAAGCATAAAGCAAAAACAAAGTGATTGATAGAAAGCACTAGTCCTCTACCCTTGACCCTGTCCACAGAGACACACCTCCCACCCCACTGCTTACACAAATCTCGTCATGAAAAAGTGCAACCAGCCTATCTCTTTGATTGCTGCGTCATGAGTCACTTTCTTTGGAAAACAAAAATTCAGGCCAAATCACTGGTTTTAGAATGCAGAATTTGAGGTACAAACACGGTGTATGGTGCTGGATTTCCCTTACAACAGTTATTTATATGATTGCTAGCAACTGAGTATGACCAATGTAGTATCTTGGAGATAGTTATACAGAATTGCAAATATACTTACTGGAGTTAATCCCTTGAAAGCACTGATGCCATAAGATTGATAGAACGCAGTCCGTAAGTATTTGGACAGTGACACAATTTGTGTTGTTTTGGCTCTGTATTCCAGCACATTGGATTTTAAATGGAACAGTGACTATGAGGTTAATGTGCTTTCAGCTTTAATTTGAGGGTTTTTACATAGACAAATTAACATAAAATTAAATAAAGTCATTGTAATTCATTTTTGATTGCATATCCGTTGGCATGCCATGACTACCTGATGTCTGTGACCCAAAAACATCAAAAGACTCTTGATATTTTATTTTCAGGTACTCTTGCAAGGGATACTATAACCTCTCTGCATTTGAATGGATATCTATGGGAATTGTGGGGTGGGACTAGATTAAGCTGTAAATGACATGGAATAGTGTGGAACACATGGTTGGCTAAATGGCTATAAGTCTTCAAGGGTCTGAGGCATCAAACGAGCCTCAAACCATCACTCTGCTGCCAGATATGCAGTAGATATGGATGGATCACTTTAAGGGTTGTTTCTCCTGACTAATTTTCCTATTGAACTCCAGGGAAAAATATGAATAGTGCAAAGCATCTGGGTCATCTCTTAAAAGCCTAATCTTATTTGCACTGCGAATGATGCACCCTGGAACACTGCTTAAGAAGCAGTGACGCCCCTCAGTTAGCTCGTACTGCTGGGAGTGTGCTTGCATCTGAAGCAGTGCCTGTGCCTGTTGTATCGTGTCTGCAATCCAATAGGACTGCCTTCCTTTGGACAGTGTTTGACCAAGAAATTCAGGCTTATAGAAAACTAACAACTGATCTGATGTCCTGAGACGTTACATAGACCTAGTACTAGCTACATAGATCCTTAAGGCCCTGACCGGCCACAGAAGAAAAAACCTCTGGATCTTACTCTGCACCCCGCGGAGGGGGGCAGAAAGGGCGCAGTTCAACAGATTGATTGAGATGAAGTAGAGACAGCACCTTTGGGAGAAAGGCTGGGTTAGGGCAAAGTGTCACTCCCACACTATCAGGCATGAATCTACAGCAACTCTCATGAACAGAGAAAACTTGAAATTCACCCACCCTTTTAGCTGATGATGGCTAAAAGGAATGCTGTTTTCATGGAAGCCCACTTCATGGAAGCCCACTTCAGCTCGAGTCAAAAGGCTCAAATGGCGCACACATGAGAGCTCCCAATACCCGCTCCAGGTCCCAGGTGGGAAGGCAAGATTCTCTCTGGGGCCTAAGCTGCCAGGTACCCCTGAGAAACTGTTATCATCTGCAGACAGCCCTGAGGATGTGCGAGCAGCAACTATTGCTGCCACAAATCATCTAAGTGTAGCAGGGGACCGACCCATGTCATACAACTCCTGTAAGAACAGAAGGATCATAGGGGCTGCACAGGATAAAGGATCCATCTATTTATGCACCAGGACTGGAACATGCGCCATCTGTAGGAATATGCTGCCCTGGTGGAGGGTGCCCGGGTACTCTGTAGGAATATGCTGCCCTGGTGGAGGGTGCCCGGGCGGGTACTCTTTAGGAATATGCTGCCCAGGTAGAGGGTGCCCGGGCGCTTTGCAGGAATATGCTGCCCAGGTGGAGGGTGCCCGGGTACTCTGTAGGAATATGCTGCCCTGGTGGAGGGTGCCCGGGCGGGTACTCTTTAGGAATATGCTGCCCAGGTAGAGGCTGCCCGGGCGCTTTGCAGGAATATGCTGCCCAGGTGGAGGGTGCCCGGGCACTCTGTAGGAATATGTTGCCCTGGTGGAGGGGCTCTTTGTAGGGTACCACAGCCTGGGAAAGACCACAGGCTAGAAACTGGGACCTCTCAAAGGCTAAGCCCACAGCTTGAGCCCAATAGGAAATGGGTGGAACAGTGTTTGCTTTGCCTGAGATAGCAGCTCCCATGGCGTCTCATCTAAGAAATCGCTGAGGCTCGAGAACCACAGCATGTGAGACCAATGAGGGGCAACTAGGAGTACTAGGAACAACTAGGTACTCCAGTCGTTCTGCTCCAGCGCCCGCACCGCACCCTTTGAAATGAGGAAAAAAATTTCCCTTTGCAACATAGCCTGGTGGGAAGAGTTGTGTTTGGTCAGATAGGCTACCTGACGGGTGAGGGGGGGCTTGCTGCAGAACTGAAGCCGATACCCTTTTGCCATAGTGGCAATTACCTAATAGTCAGAGGTACAGCCTCTCCAGGCTGTGGTTTGGGAAGCAGTGGGAGGGACCCGGGTTCCGGAGCTCATCAGGGGTGCGAGACCTGGTCTGAAGAGGCCTCAGCGGTTCTCAACCCTTGTCCCTTAGGCCTGTGTGGCGCACACTGCCGCGCCTGCCTGCTGATGCCAGTTCGGGCACTTGCCTTAGATGGCCTTCCAGGAGGGGGTATGGGGTTCTGGTGGACTCCAGGTTCCTGCAGCCTTCCCGGCTGCCATGCACCCTAACACCCCTGTTACTGCTGTAATCTAGATGCGCCTAAAATCCTGAATCCAAACACAAGCCTCCTTGGCATGCTGCAACATGCGGCCAAACATGGTGGCTGGATCTAGTGGAAGCACAAGGAGAGACGCTCGGTCCTCATCCCTGAACTTGGACTGTGCCAACCACAGGTGGTGCCTAGCTGCCCAGAGACTGGCAAGTGCTCGGCCATCCACGTTGCCCTGCGACTTAGAAACCCAAATAAGGGTAGATGTCGCCATCTGCAGCTCAGACAGCAGCTCTGGGGAGGGAGCTGGCTCAGGATGTTTCAGCAGGTGATGCATATAGAGTGCTAAGATAGCCCCGGTGTTGGCTAAGCGCGTGCCAAGGGCAGTGTCACCATACAGGCGCTTCAGCTAATTGCCATCACCTTACACTGTTTATTAGGGCACTGAGTATCTGGCTTCCCCAGGATGGACTTAGGCAAAGCTACCAGAGAAGCAATGTGCAGGTCCACTGGGGGCAGGGGGCCACACCCAATGCGGTCCGCATCCTGAACTGCGCCCAGTAACTTACACTCCCCAGGTATAGTGGGGGGCTTGTCTGCCAATACATAAAATGTTACAAAAATGTGACGATACTAGCTGAGAACAGTTCATTGCTAACTAATGTTAGCTACCATTCGACTGTGCTGCATGAATGAAAAAAGTATTTTTTTAAAAAGTATTAGCTGGAATCGTCAGTTAACTCTCAGTTAGTTAAAAACCTCTACAGCAGGGCTGCCTAACCCTGTTCCTGGAGATCTACCATCCTGTATGTTTTCATTTCAACCCTAATCAGATCTCTAGCTGTTGAATGAGGTGTGCTTTGTTAGGGTTGGAGTGAAAACCTACAGGACGGTAGATCTTCAGGAACAAGGTTGGGCAGCCCTGCTCTACAGAAATGTTCGCTAGTTCCAAGAAACTAATTTCAACTTGT
Source organism: Ilyophis sp. 1 JC-2022 (assembly GCA_022702515.1). NCBI lineage: Eukaryota > Metazoa > Chordata > Actinopteri > Anguilliformes > Synaphobranchidae > Ilyophis > Ilyophis sp. 1 JC-2022. The sequence continues at coordinate 74,585,957 of CM040397.1, read as the reverse complement.
CAAAGAAAATTTCTTCACGTTTAATTTAAAGGTTTTACAAATCAGTAAAAGCTAGGAAAAATGGTTTTACCTGGGGTCTTCTTCCAGATAATTGAGGATAATAATTTTTCCAGATAAAACCCTGGAACCTGCTGTGTATAACTAGCCTACTAAATACAAATTAATCCATTATTACTGTATCTGTATGTATCTGCCAATGTTACCTTCATGAAATTCTAAGAACTCTCCATAATGCCATTTGCATTAGGCTAAGTCACATTAGGTGAGTGGTAGCTGGGTTGAGTGCTAATGCACTCCGCAAAGAAATTAAGGGAACATTTAATCAACACAGTATAACACCAAGTCAATTAAACTTCTGGGATATCGATCTGTCCAGTTAAGAAGCGTAAACGATTGTGAATCAATTTCACCTGCTTTGGTGCAAATGGAAGTGACAGCAGATGGAAAAGAGAGGCAACAGCAAGACAACCCCCAAAAAGTAAATGGTTTTGCAGGTGGTGGCCACAGACCATTTCTCTCTCCTTATCCTTCCTGACTGATTTTTCTCTAGCTTTGCATTTTTCTAGTGCCCTTGTCACTACTAGTAGCATGAGGCGATACCTGCAACCCATTCAGGTTGCACAGGTAGTCCAGCTCCTCCAGGATGGCACATCCATATGTGCCGTCGCAAGAAGGTTTGCTGTGTCTCCCAGCAGTCTCAAGAGCGTAGAGGAGATACCGGGAGACAAGCCATTACACGAGGAGAGCTGGACAGGGCCGTAGAAGGGGCAACAACCCAGGGCCACAACCCAGCGGCAGGACCGGTATCTGTTCCTTTGTGCGAGGAGGAACAGGAGGAGCACTGCCGGAGCCCTACAAAATGATCTCCAGCGGGCTACTCGTGTGCATGTTTCTGACCAAACTGTTAGAAACAGACTCCATGAGGGTGGCATGAGGGCCCGACATCCTGTAGTGGGACATGTGCTCACAGCCCAGCACTGTGCAGCTCGATTGGCATTTGCCAGAGAACACCAGAATTGACAGGTTCACCATTGGCGCCCCGTTCTCTTCACAGATGAAAGCAGGTTCACACTGAGCACATGTGACTTGGTGTTATACTGTGATGATTAAGTGTTCCCTTAATTTTTTTCAGCAGTGTACCGGTTTTGCCACATTGAATTAAGAATTAAATAACACCCATGATAAATTCACAAATCATGCTATGCAGAACGCAATTAATTTCCAAATATTTGGTCTTAGGAAAAATATTGTAGACGACTGCATTTGAATATCGTAGAAACTTTAAACGTCAAGCTGTCTTTACCACGGTAGCAATAATAAGCAGAGGTGGGATGAAGTCATTGTTTTGCAAGACACAAGTAAGTCTCAAGTCTTGGCACTCAAGTCCCAAGTCAAGACAGGCAAGTCCGAGTCGAGTCCCAAGTCAAGACTATCGAGTCCCAAGTCCTAAACTTTGAGTTTCCTAAACAAGTCATAATGTGCTCACCTAATTTAATGCCATTATAATAATGAGTATATTACAGACAATAAAATAGCGAGAGAGAGAGAGCGAGAGCAACAGGCCTAATATATACAGTGCCCTCCACTATTATTGGCACCCCTTGTAAAGATGAGTAAAAAGGGTTATAAAAAATGACCTGTTTGGTGAATTAGCTTAATCTCACACTGAAAAAATGAATAAAATCCAACCTTTAATTGAAGTGAATTTATTATGAAAAAAGAAAATCCCTCATCAAGAAATAATTATTTTTAACAAAACCATGTGTGCCACAATTATTGGCACCCCTGCATTTATATATAGAATAAAGTCATAATTTTTTATATTTGGTCATATATCATTTGTATGCCATGACTTTCTAATGTCTGTGACCCAACATCAAAAAACTTTTGATATCTTATTTTCTGGTACTCTTACAAGCGATACTATAATGTCTCTGCATTTGAATAGATCTCTATGGGAATTGGGGGGTGGGACTATATTTAGCTGTAAATTACACTGGAACAGTATGGAACGCATGGTTGGCTAAATGGCTCTAAGTAACCAAGGGTCTGACGTATCAAACAATCCTTAAACCATCACTCTGCTGCCAGAAATACAAAAGATATGGATGGATAACTTGAAGGGTTTCTTCTCCTGACTTATTTTTCCATAGAGTTCAATAGGACTTCCCCGTTTCCACACACCTGATCCCCATTGTATCTCATCACTCCCTGTGTATTTATACCCTGCATTTCAGTCTGTTCCTTGTCAGAACATTGATAACTTTTCCTGAGCCTGTTTTTGTAAAGCCAGAGATTTGTTGAGATTTCTGAGACCCTTCGTACGACTTCGATTCCTGCCTGCCAATTCTGTTTTGTTTGCTTGTGTTACTTTTTGGTTTTTGACTCCTGCTTGTTTTTGTGACTTCGCCTTTGCCTGCCGCTCCTGTATCTTCACCTGTGATTTTCTGGTTACTGATTTTGGACTGTCTCACTATTCTTATTGCCTGTTGATTTGGATCTGTCTCAACCTCTGATTACCTGGCTTTCGATTTTGGACTGGAAATACACGTTCTCTTTTGCTACATCCTGGTCTGCGTTTGGCTCTCTGAACGGTTCCTGACAGGTTTTCAACCAATGTCAATGATCATATGACTGACAGCCTTCTCCTCAGGAGTCATTTTTAAATACGCCTTGAAATACATATGAGTGGGGGGGAAAACACCATGAAATAAATAAGAGACACAATATTTATTTATTTAATTGCTTATTTATTTAATTTTGTCACATTTGGTCTTCTATACATAGCCAGTGGGTGCAATGCTCACGTTACTGCACTGACTGTATCGAGAGCTCATTAATTAACTTGCAAAGTTACTTAGCTGCTAGCTATAAGCACTAGCTCGCTAACTATAACGTTATTAGCCTCGACTTACCGTTTTTTGTGGATCTTCAAATGTCGAACAAGTTTGAAGTTGTCGCGTACCCGTCTTATTTTTGACCCGCACGTTTGGCATATTGCAATCAGTTTTTGTTTTTTTACAGTGTACTCTTTATACGCGAACAATTTGGTATCATTTCGGCAAGTTCATCTAGCTGTAATCCTCTAGCAGTAATCTCACATTTCCATTTCTCGTTCTGAAGTTTCCAATAGAGTACTCAAGTGGCTACGTCAAACTGGTTTCGGAAGTAGATTCGCTATTCATTTATAGCGTATACATGAACTAAAACTTACTTTTAAACCAATTCTAGCGATTGTCTTACCGTAAATTCTGGAATTTTCAATATAACGCCCATTCGCAAACTGTCATTTTTCTGGACCAGCTTATCCCATAATTCCCTCTGGATAAGCAGTGTTGTCTCCAAACGTTGTCATATAACATTAGCCAGCAGTAGCACACAGCTCCATTTTTAAATACTTTTTTCTAACGTTAGCTAGCTAGCTTGAAGAACTAAAAGCTACAATTGCTTTATGTGGTTGACTGTAGCATAGTTTCAGTTCATTCTATAAATCAGATTTCAAGAAATTGTCGATAGTCTCCGAAGCCCGTTCTATCTGTCATAGGGAATTTACTTCTGAAACCAGACTCCACCCACGTCTGACATACTCACTTGAGTACTCAAGACCCGGCTGCAGGGTCGGAGAAGCCTCACGCGTGATGGAAGGCTCACGCTTGATCGGAGCCTCACCCGTGATCAAGGAAACGTGCGCATGCGCGTGAATGTATCCTTCCAAATAACAAAGCATGGCTACATGGAAATTAAAGCAGAGAACATGAAATGCATTGAGAGTCCGAACCTCATATTTATTTGTGTCCAAAACTAACTGTGACCAAAACAATTTACATCTATACATAATCATCTAAGCATCTATATATTACAGTAACAATCTAGTACTATGTATATTGCTGTAACAATCTAATCTGCAGAGGTGGAAATCCAGGGGACATAAAGTAAAAGTCCTACCATGTGTTTCTTCCACCCATAGACTCAGCCAGTGTCATGGATCGCACCTTCCTTCCCTTATCTCCGCGTTTAGTATTCCTTTTTTCCATTTACCTGTAATCTATCAGATTTTTCTGTTCCACTACGGGTTTTGCTTTCACCTCTGTGATTAGTGAGTTCCCTTGTCCTGCACTCACTATTTATACCCCGCTTCCTCCTTTTCTCGTCGCTTCCTTGTTATTTCATGTAACATTCTAGCTGGTAAAGGTATAGGAGTTGTGCGTGATATTGACCGCTTTGCTTCTCAATGCGGGACTTGTTAGCAGTACAATTTAGAAAAAGTAAAGTGCGCTCTTTCGCTCTCTTATTTCAGAGCAGAGGTTTTGGTTTCTTTGTTTCCTACTCTAACCTATGAGTGCTCTCGCCCTAAGGTTTAGGGTTCTTTTATTTTTTCCTCCTTCCTTTCTTTTGTTCACTCCACTATGGGAGTTAGATACTGTAAGTGTAATTGCTTTTTTTGTTTGTTTGCTCAGATATCGAATTCCTCGCTTATTATCGCGAGGTTATTTGTGTTCTCCTTATTTTCCCTGTCCACTACAGATTATTGTCCGTCTTAGTGGTGTTCATTTAGAACCCTTTTCGATTCCTTATCTGTCGCACCTGGACCTCCAATATTTCATCCGTGTCTCTGGGCATAGAGATCCTCTACAGCCACCTGATTTCACAAATGAGTTCTACCTCCTCGCTGAAGAATTATGTTAATTAGCAAATCCAGGTGATTGGAGCAAAATACTGGGGAGGACTTTTACTTTATGTCCCCTGCATTTCCACCTCTGGTAATATGATACATTACTGTAATAATGTAGTAATTATATTTATTAGGCTACTATAACACTACATGCATTTAAATCTAACTTGAAAGATTTAGAGGCAGATCCATAGCCCCATAGGTAATTTCCCAAAAACCCTCATATGATTTGTTAATTACACTAGATGATTACAGTAATGAGTAAATGGTAAATGGAATGGTAAATGGACTGCACTTATATAGCGCTTTTATCCAAAGCGCTTTACAATGGGCTCTCACTCACCCGTTCACACACACATTCACACACCAATGGCGGCAGCCACCATGCAAGGCGCTAGCCTGCTCATTGGGAGCAATTTGGGGTTCAGTGTCTTGCCCAAGGACACTTCGACACGTGAACAGGAGGAGCCGGGGATCGAACCGCCAACCCTGCGATCAGCGGACGACCCGCTCTACCTCCTGAGCCACAGCCGCCCCATAGTAGACTATTAGACTAGTAGACTATTAGACAGATTTTTAGTAAAAACAAAAAAAAAGGATCATATGAGGGTCATTGGAAAATAGGCTACGAATCTGCCTCTAAATCCTCCATGTAAGATTGAAATGCATCTATTGTTATAGTAGCCTAATATATAGCCTAATAATAAATGTGATTAAATAAAAAAGGAGAGCACTTGTAGCTATCATAAATGTGCATACAGGAGCACTTGATTGTCAAACTGCTAACAAGCATGGCTCATATTTAATAAAAATAGAATAAAATTAATAAGGTATTTATTAGATGTATAAGCTCACTGATTCTTGAGACTTCGGCGAAAACATGTCCCACTAAGGAAAATGTTAATTCTGTTGAAAATGAATAACATTTTCTTATTTAAAATAATCAGGGTTGATCATCTGATGGTTTTTTGCACAAATGTAACATTTTTCATATGTTTGTTTTTAATTTTATGAATTAAATTATTGTATGATAGCCCAGTACCCACAAAATCAGTCCTCAGGCAAGAGATTAGGCTATCATTTAAATTTGATAAAAACAAACTGAAAAATCATTATCAATAATCAAATGTATAATATATATGCCAGATGAAAACATTGTTATTTTGTGAAAATATGTCCCAGATTTTTGTCAACACCGTCAGATATTTATAAAAAAGCTATAAAATCAGTCAAACACATGGTCAACTATATTCCTGAGGACCCCCTTTCCACCATCCACATCTGCTAAATGCAACAAGGTCAAACAAGCTCCTGTTAGCTATTTTTTCATAACTTTTTACATATTTATTGATGTTGCCACTGTCACAACCATGATGTATCAACACTGTATACTTTGTATAGAATTAATTCAATTAAAATTATGACATAAATCTACTGCAGGGCGACTTGCACTTCCCCCCCTCCGTGTAAATGGTACTCGCTCGTCCCGACTGCGGAGCTTTTCCACCCTAGCTCCCCAGTGGTGGAACGAACTTCCCATTCCCCTACGTTCCATGCCAACCCTGCCTACTTTCCGTCGTGGCCTGAAAACGCACCTTTTCAGACTCCACCTGGACTAATACTTATCTAGGACCTCATGGTTTGTGTTCTTGTTGAACTGTGTACTCAAGGTAGTCAAGTTTATAATATTTAGAATAGAATTGTATTAGAGCTGATTTACCCAGTTCACTGTGAACTGCATTGTGTTCATTACTAGGGATAGCTGCTACTGTATGGGAAGAATGTGCTTTCTTATCTGTTCTGTAGTTACTTCGATGACCTTTCTGTATGCACTTACTGTATGTCGCTTTGGATAAAAGCGTCTGCTAAATGAATGTAATGTAATGTAATGTAGAGGCCAGAGGCAGCTCGTAACAGAGGGAAAACAAGATGGCTCTTGTATACAACTCATGCATGTCATGTAAAAAAGTGTGTTTTTGTCAGCGGTGACACCTAGTTTGACGGTGTTGACAAAAACATCCAAATCATCCTCAATGGAGGCTTGAATATAATTTATGATCAAAATAAATAGTAATATGGCTTGTAATGTTTCATTAACCTCTTTATTTATAATACATAATTTCCCCTTTATTTCTTCCACACACCTAAATTATTTATTTACTATATGTATCCCCAATGACTAAAACCATAAATGAATTTAGCACTATTTCATAATCATTTCATAAAATTTCACCAAATTAAACATAATTAAATTCATAGTAACTTTACACAATTTCATAGTAATTCCATTCAATTCTAAATTTGCTTTTATGATCCAGAGTTAAAGGAGGAATACCTGAGACAGGAAAAGCAAAGATTGAAGAAGAGAGTTGTTACGTTCGGTAGTAGGACCCAGACGCAGACCACAGGATAAGGCAAAATTCGTTATTTATTATACGTGCAGGAGTCAAGCCAGGAGATCAGACTTCAGGGAGGTACAAAAACAGAATCCAAAAGGGTAATCAGGGGCAATCCAAAAGTCGTGAACCGGGGAATCAGAAGTCGGACAGTACCAGGGGATCAGGCAGGAGAATGGTCAAAAACAGGCGTAGTCAAAACCGTAACAAAAACAGGACCGAATAGGGCTAGGCAAAAGAATAGTCGGGCAAAGGGTAAGACCGTAATAAAAAACAGGACCAATAAGGGCTAGGCAAAAGAATAGTCGGGCAAAGGGTAAGACCGTAATAAAAATCAGGACCGATAAGGGCTAGGCAAAAGAATAGTCGGGCAAAGGGTAAGACCGTAATAAAAAACAGGACCGATAAGGGCTAGGCAAAAGAATAGTCGGGCAAAGGGTATCTCGGAAGTAATTAGCAGATCTCTGGCTTTAACAAATCACAGGAAAAGTAAATCAACGTTCTGACACAGACTGGAGTTAGCACAGGGTTTAAATACACACGGTACAAATGACACAAAGGGAAACAGGTGTGTGAAGAGGCGGGGATCAAAACGAGAGACAATTGAAAACAATTGGGAACAATGAAACAATCACGGAGACAACTAGGGAAAACGCGGACTGGATTCCATCCAGATACACGATAACAGATGACCTGGAGTTTCAGGAAATTGTGCATAGATTAAGAGAACAGGGAGAGAAGATCAGATGCAGCTGAGAATGATTAACAAGGACAGAACAGCGTGAAAATGTGCGCTCTAATATATTAGTGAGATTAGTAACTATACACACCCCTGCCGTTAGTACAATTAGTAATTATATATACAAATTAGTTTGTTAGTGGAGTTAGTAGATCTAATCTATCGTTAGTATGTTAGTGGTAATTAGTAAATCTAAGTGCACAGAGACAGGTGCGAAGCAAGAGGGAACCCGAACACCAACGAGATCACCCGAATGGTACAGAGACGTAAACAGGGAGTGCGAGATCAGATGTATACAAGCAGACACGGGACAACTAGGCAAAACCGCAAAATAAACAAGCCAGATAAAAACTAAGAATAAACAATACATACAGAATGGGATAAAAATACAAATAACACACAAATCTCAGATCCTTACAAGAGTAGAGGATGGAAGCTGAAAGCTATCAGTGATTTGACTGAAAGGGAAAAGAGGAGTAAAAGAAAGGCGTGGAAACGTACACAGAGCATAAGAGAAAGGGCCCAGACCACCCAGAAACTCCACCAGATAGTCTATTGGATCAGACTATACAGGAGCCAGTTCGCAGTAGGCAGTCTATAGCTGGGGAAAGGGAAAAAAAGAAAACAAGAGCAAGATACTCGAGAAAGATGAAAGCTTTGAAAAATATACTTCAAGAGATAAAAAAATAAAAAAGGATAGGGACAAACTGAAAAAGCGTTTGCGACGAGAGCAAACTAGAAATAAAAAAACATAAGAATCACCAAGAAAAAAACTGAGCTGATGCTACATGGAAGCAAACTCAAAAACCCCTCCATCAAGAAAACTCTTCCACAGCGCTCATTCAAGAATTTCATCAAAACAAAAATTATTTACAGTCGCCCCGCAAGTCTGCTCAAAACTTAACTTTAACAGGCAGAGTTCGAAATAAATATCGCCTAATACACCAGACAAAGCAGTTTGGCCTGACATACAACACACTGCGAAAGAGAAGGACTACTGACAAAAAAAAAAAACTAAAATTCAAACAATAACCCAGATGGTTCAGGATTTAAAAGCTCTAAATCTATATAAGACTAAATAAATAGGATTAGCTTTTTATTGTGTCTGACTGTGTTGACAAAAATGGAAAAACACATTACAAAATCAGGAGGTTGCACCAATATATTGCTTGATTGCTGAGACCTTGTTCTATAAACATATAAGTTTATATTTCTTAACATTTAAAAAAAAAAATCTTCAAAATTAAAACCTGTTTTATCCAAATTCTCAAGAATCAGTGAGCTGTTACAAATAATCTATTTTATAATTGTATTACCTAATTATTGCAGCAACAAGGGTGCGTCCCAATATTCTTCAATCCCCACCTCCCTTCCTCCACTCCCCCACCTCTCTTACCCGGAAGTATGCAACACTGTCTGAACGTTTCGAGTACAAGTATTTGCATGTACAGTATGTACCTGACATTGCAGTTTGCGTCGAGACATTAATTAATATGTAACCATTAATACGTAATTAAAATGTAATCAGCGACATTAGATTAAAACACAAACATCCGTTTCCGGGGCACGGAGGAGAGGAGGTGGTAGTGGAGGAAGGGAGGGTGCATTTTTGAGTATTGTCGAGTCTGTCATCAAATTTGTGACTCGAGTCCACACCTCTGATAATAAGGCAATTTACATTTTACTTTACCAGACCTTATCCAGAACGACTTACGTAAGTAGGCCTGCAAACTTACAGGTTTAGGCAACGAACAGGGTTGAGTCACAACATGCCACAGTAGATGCAAGAGGGAAATAAGACATGTAGACTTATTAGGAAGCAAATGTGTTCGGTGCGATGTTATAGCCTTATATTTAACATAAAGGTATACGGCTCATAAACTCATGTTCAGAGATCAGCTTTAGGTGAGTTCATGTTTAGTTTAATTAGGTGTGTCTTCAGTCTGTGGCAGAAGATGGGCAGTGATCCTGCTGTTCTTGTTGTAGTGAGGAGCACATTCCACTACCGAGGGCTAGGATAGAGAAGAGGTTAGCGTGGTTGACTGGAGGGCTCCATTTGGGAGGAGACGAGAAGGCGGTCAGTGGAGCGGAGTGTTAATGTTTGATTAGCCTGTAAATTACAGGTAAGAGGGTGCTTTTGCTATTAAAATCGCTGATCAGGGAATATAATAAGATCGATGTGTGTTTATGAGTTAATTAAAGAGACAACATTTTATTAATCATAGGCTGTCTATTTCCTGATAGTAGGCTACACGTTAAAATTGTCTAAAAAGTGCATGCTACCATAGTAATTACAATGTAGGCTGTAAGTGGTAAGCGCATAAGGGACGCCGCGGTCAAAGTGAAAGGAAACTAAATTATTCGGAAACCAAAACGCGTGCTTTCTTCTCATTAAAACGCATGTTCGAACTATCCATAGCTATGTTGCTTCTACTTAAACGTCGCCCAAGCCAAACAAACTGTGACATACATTTCATGCCAATTACGAGCTAATTATGCCTAATTTACTTGAATTTCTATGCGTAGAATAAATCCATGTGAACTATAGGACATGCGTGCGTTACACTTTAAAACGGAAACATCGGCAGTGGTGATTAATTTATGGAATTTATAACTAGAAATTTCCGTCGACAGGAGGCGTGAGACTTTAAATAGCTCCTAACCCGAAGAAATGCCAGTTGTCTTGAAGTCCGTGATCAAATAAGCAGGCCCAGAGGGTGGAATTTACACCAAAATTGACAGCGTAGGCTTCGTTTCTCATTCTTGTTACCAACTCTTGGAGATTATTCTGTAGAGTCAGTTCGAACGGAGAAACAAATCAAGTGCTGAATGATGAAGTAAGTAAGCCTACCCATTGTTATTACGACTTCGTTCACTTTGTGTTAAACATATTTGGAGAATAAAAATAAATAAATGAATAAATAAGCTAACGGGGTTTTTCTGTTGAGTGCGTAAACCGCGGAAGGAAACACCAACCTAAATGTAGGCTAATGGAATCTATTTGAAACATTTTAAAGGTAGCCTAACGCGTAGTTTTGTAATTCAGAAATATTTAAGTCCGTTTTAATTTGAAAGCCTTGTTAGAACCCTTGAGTAGTTATGATGAGGCTATAAGAACTCTCTAAATTTACTCTGGGGGTCGCTTTTCATTTCTAAAGGTTTCTGTCCAATTGCTTTCCAGTTTAATGTTATGAGTCGATTGTCATTAATGTATTATTTAGCCTATCAATTGAAAACTAACTATATAAGAAACATGTATCCTACACTTTTGCATTGAATGATATTTTAAAATATGTCATTATATTAAAGTTAATTCGCTTAATAACCGACCCATAGTAGCCTATGATAAACCGCTTATAGATATTCAAATCTGTATTTTTATGTCTAATTATAGAGGCTACTATAGCCTATTTATCCGCGTTCCTCAACTTCGCTCTGACCACTGGGGTATATATCTGAAAAGGATTAGATTGTCATTCAGTCCAAAATCTCCAAATAATTTTATCCATTCTTAAAGGTTACTTAAATCGGACACTACAACGTCTCGGTTAAACAGGATCGAAAGATGTTAGAGAGCTCAGACTGAGGATGTAGGCTAGTAGTAGCCTACGCTCCAGCCAGCCAACAAGTGGCCTCTAACGGCCCGCCGTCGGCACAGGTTCGCTGTAGCGATTTGCAAATCCGCAATAGCCTACAGCGGTACCGCTAAAGGACAGTCGAGATGAGGTTCCGTGTTTAGGTTCTGGAAAAATAGCAGATTAATAGTTCTGACGCTAGCGGACCGCTGTAGCCTAGCCGATTGCAAGACGCTCGCGTGCACAACTGTTGGCCGACGTTGGGTAGACATGTGCTTGCTTGCTGAGTCCATAGCGCAGGCAACGTAGCCTATTTCACGTTTCCTTCCTAAGTTTGACACAACAGAAAAGCATGTGCGAAAAATTATTGAGAAGCTCTTGACTTCCTCTGAACAGTTCTTGCAACAGACGTGATAACATCTCCCATCTCTCTCTTGGGTTACGGAGAGCAGTTACAGAGGGGTGCGTGCTGATCTGTGATGCGGATAAGCAGTGACATTCCCGCGCGGGTGTGCGCTCGCAGTAGCACAAGTGCAAACTAAAAGTGACCCACCTTGTTGAAGAGGGGAACCCCTCCCTTGTGTGCTGACTAATTCTGTCAGGTTGAATCTGGGTAAGAGCTTGAGGTCTCTGTGCGAGAATGACCCAAAGCAAACCTTTGTGTTCAGCACAAGTTTTACTCTAAAACATTTAAAATTGTTAAAAAGGACGACATGAAAGACGAATTGGCACAAACTGTGTTTTGTAGGATTTTGTAATTGGCCTACGAATTATGTTTCATGATGATGAACTAGGCATATTATTTTGAAAGACTATGGGCCGGGTTCCCAGACATGGATTAAGCCTAGTCCTAGACTAAAATAATAATTCTATGAAGATCTCCATTGAAAAAATGTTTTAGTCTAGGACTAGGCTTAATCCATGTCTGGGAAACCAGCTCTATAAGTATCTATTTTTGGTGGATTTGTATCTTCAGAATCTTAAATCTGGATACCAACTGAAATTTGCATTGGGAACATTTTAAAATAATTTTCATCAAAATGATAAATTACTGTACATATGGGAGGATTTCATAAGTGACTCATGTTACAGTAAAATTGCATTTTCTACGCAGCAAGAATTATACATTGCTTATCATGTATAATTAGTTACATGAATGATGCTTAATCACTAAGTGAAAGGAACGGAACAATGTTTATTTTAGTTTCTAATCATGTTTACAAGAGATGATGTCTGAAAACAAAAGGTTGCTTTTTCAGTCATAAATAAAATAATAACATTAATGCTTTTGAGTTGAGTGGGTATGCAAGCACGCTTAATGATGTCCAGAAAGCAGGATTATTTAGGGCGCATGAGTCAGAGGGTACCTATAAGAGCTGGCTGAAAATCAAAGTTCCTCGGAAAAATGAGTCAGCACTGTCTTGTCAGAAGAACCTTCTTGAACAGTTGATGAATGCTTTCATATGTGGATTCTGCAGCGCTGCACAGATATACTGTGCTATATTTGTTTTCTGATTAACACAGTGATATAGCACAGTATCGCAGATTAGAATAGACTCAATTTGGGCTATTGTTGTCGCTTTATCTTCAGTATACCATTTGTTTTTAGTTTTGTAGCAGCGCCACACTTCATTTCATTGGCAGCCGATTAAGAGATTGCACTCACACTCATGTTGGTTAGATTTGAGCTTTAGTCCGGATGCATATATATTGTAGTGTTTTGTATTAGCTGAGTCGTGGTTAAGATGCTGTTTTGGCTGGCTGACAGTATGACATTGATTTAATCTAGCTTGAGATGCACAGATCAACTTAAAAAAAAATAATCTTTCAAGGACCTTTCTATGCTTAACAATATTTTCCATATGGCAGTATGTAATTTCTTATATTTTGGGAAGGGGAGGGGCAGGGGTTTCCCTATATCTCCCTGTTTTCCCATATCCCCCTTTGTCTTCCATTTTTGGAATTGGCAATTGTACCATGACCTTCACGACACCAATATGCTACCCACAGAGAGTTTTCACACTCTTCTGACTCAACCTTGAGACAGTGACTGCTTTCTGCATGACAAGACATTTTACAGCAGAACTGTTGGTGAAATTTTTTTTAAAGGTAATGAAAAAGTAAAAAAAGTTTTAAAAGAATAATTTTATTTTTCAAAAAGTGTTAAGTGGCTCCTATCTTTTGGAAACAAAATGATTACATGTTAAAAAACTTTTTCTCTTAGGAGAAAAATAAATTATTCTCTGTGACTGCACTTTGAGCCTCTGCCACACTGATTAGTAAAACATTTGGTCTCATCCAAATTTATTTTCAGTCACATTATAGGCTTGTGATAGTTCAAGCTGGTTAAATTGGTTCTGTTTATGTTGGGATACACCCCCCCCCCCACACACACACACACATGCACAGCTCAGCACACCACTCCGGCTTCACAGCTCTCCTCCACCTTGAGTCCACATTTGCAAAACGTACAGCATGTATCACAGGTTAGTGTATTGTCTGAATATAACTGATGTCTTTAGGATAGTGTTAGCTAACATGAAGGTCATATTGGAGTATTTGGAACTGTTGCAGCTGTGGATATATAGGATCTGTAAATAGGTATTTAAATGGTTCTGCCTTAAAAATAGTTTTATGGTACTTTTTGTATTCGGAGAGTACCGTAAAACTATGTTAGAACGCCCAATGTGAATATGATATGAGTATTTGGAACTGTTGCACCTGTGGATTTATAGGATCTGTAAATAGGTATTTAAATTGTGCTGCCTTAAAACTTAAACATAGTTTTATGGAACTCTTTGTATGCGCAGAGATTATTTTCTGTATGTTTTTATTTTATTGTGCATCTCCTACTGCTATCTGAGTCTGCATGGATGAGATCTTAACTGCCAGACAAACAAATTAAATAGCACATTTATAGTACTGCTGCTCCTAGTACTAATTAAAATCATAGTATAACTATTATTATTATTATTATTATGAATAAAGTTTTTGTACGTCCTTGTATTTAATGTTGTGAAGAGGAGCTCTGTTTTGCAATCAGATGTTATCGGATGTGTTTGCTATTTTTCCTAGTTTCTCAGAAAACAGGGGCCTCATTTATAAAACTTTGCGCAGGTTCTACACTAAAAGTTTATGCCCAAAAGGAGAAACCTGCGTATGTTCAAAAATATTCTGATTTATAAAACCGTCCGTATGTTCAACTGCACACAATTTTTTCACAGTCAACTACAAATTTTGTGTACGTGCACGAGCCTAGTATCTTGCTTCGTTAACTTCCACAAATAACCATAATGGAACGCCCAATGTGAACATGAATTCATCATCAGAGAAAATGGAGAAGCCATTCCGCAAAACAAAGAGAAACTTCACTGAGTGTGAAATCGAGACACGAGTCATTACGAAGGTAGACGTCAGATGGGCAATATTGTTTGGTAGAAATGGTTTTGTACAGGCATAACAAATAAAAGACAATTTGTGGAGTGGCAGCGTCACAAAAGCCAAACGATTTTGGAAATGAAAAAAATGGTTGGATATTAAAGTAAGGTTTTCGTAAGGTTACAGCACCATAGCCAGAAATTAATAATTGTTGCAATTAATTGAGTCACAACTCTTATCCACCCGTGCTGAGACATTATTCAAACTACTATCTGATAATACCATTGTCTGATTACACAGACATGCATCTTGCATTTTAAAGGGGCAGTTTCACATAGTTAAAAGTTTATGAAAGACGGATACATCCGCACAAAACATACAGATATGCTGTTACATCCACGTGAATATTTCCCTGATTAAACCCCTAGCCATCAAATTGAAATGGTATTGTTGGACCTCACATTGGAAAAAATAAAATGTAATTTGTATGAAGATACTGGTATTGATTTTGGAGTGGTATTTTGGTATTTTTAAATACTCTGATTACTTTTCTATGATGGATCAGACTAAGGGCTCTATTTTCCAGCGCATGGCTTGTGGCGACCCGTTGCACTGGCGAAGTGGCATTTTCATCATGGATTTTTACGCGCCTGAGCCCGGAAATTTGTTGACTTGCCTTGCATCTACATGAGAGGAGAGGTGCTGTTGTGTGTGTGTCAATGAAGATCAAGCAGCACAGTTATTGCACTGCAATTTTGGTGCAGCGCATTGCAATTTTGGTATCATCAAAGATTTGTGTCTGCGCTGCCCATCTGCTTAGACCAGGTCCATGGTGCAAGTTGAATGATTAAGCATACTAAAGTTTGTGATTTTAGACTTTCCCTTGTTCAATGAGTGCACATTTGCACACTATATAAGGATTTGCACACTATATAAGGTTGACGCGTCTAAGCTGTGCGTTATCCACATATTTGTGCGCTGTGCATATCGCCAATCATTTTGCATTGCAGGCTTTTTGACTGGCACCATTAAGGTTCTGTCGTGCCTTTTGAACTCATAAGCCTTTCGCTCTCGAGCAAAAGCGTCATGACTCTTAGCTTCATAGCAATTGCAAAAGTTGCACACAGTCAGCAGCAGCAGCAATTAACTTCTTGAGCAAGTGCTATGGGGTGGGGATTTGTACATCTTTAGCCCTATTCGGACGGGATAAGTTTTACAGGGGGAGGTGGGGTAATGTAATTATTAAAAACAGGCTCAAAAGTATTTATGCTTGTGGCAGGTTTAGGTCAGAAATTTTCTGCAGTAGCCTAGCGATAGCCTTATATACATGTTATGCTCTAGCCTAACGGCGTAGTCTACTATTTCTCTCAAGCTAACGTTAATAAAGAGATGCAGGATTCCTCACGTTTTTGTGTAAAGTTTGCCATTGCAACTTTGTGTCGTAAAAATGCGTTGGAAAACGCATGGGACACTTTGGTGTGACGACAAAATGGAGTAGACACTCTCCCATCTGCATTTCTAGACACAGATTACAGAGATACTTTATCCCATCTGAATTGGTCATTAATATTAAAGACGTCCTGTGATAACAATTACTTGACAGATATTGGCCTGAAAACTTATCTTGTAGGTCTACTCTAAGTATTAAATCATTCTCATTCAATGAGAGATAAGATTAGCTTACAAAAGGCCAGCTCAGTTCAGTTACAGTATATGTTCTGGAGTTAGACCAGGTAAAGAGAATATCATTTGTTGGTCACACTTTATACAAAGTTTCCATAGCATAAAGCCTTCATAAATGGGACATAATGGCTTCATAAATCATACATAAACAACTGTCATGCTTCATAAAAGGTGGCATAGCACCTTCTTATGCAACATGTTATGCCAAATGCGCCACAGTTAGCCTAGCATCCTACATAAGTATGTTTTATGTCACCCTGTATAATGTTTAGCCATTAGCCAGGTGAAATTGTTGGTTGTCACATTTGGCATAACATGTTGCATAAGAAGGTGTTGTGTCACCCTTTAGGAAGCATGACCTTTGCTTTTGTATGATTTATGAAGCCATTATGTCATGTTTATGAAGACTTTATATATGCTATATAAAGCCTTTATATGGCGATCCATGTAAAGTGTGACCCATCAGAACAACAAGCTACTGTAAAGACCGATATTCTATGTGATGCTATATAAAGTGGCTGGCACTTGTCTAACCTGTTACTTTATAAAGTTGGCAGAGGGGGGGGGGGGGGGGGGGGCAGGGGGGCATATTTGCTTAATCGTTGAGTTGAAATGTGAGTTTCCCAATGACTGCTTGTTCTATCAATATGTTTAACCGAATATTCTCCAATAACACACAACTTTCATTCTGTTGTAGTACCATTGCTTGTTTGCTTTTTGAACGGACAAGTCTATAACTGTCTACGATAACATCAAGTTACAAGCACAGTGTATTTCTATTCACAGGTACAATACATCATGTTCTAAGCAGTCTTCTGAGAGATAATATAATTACAGGCATGGACTATACTACGTGTTTGAAGTCAACCCAAACTGATATTTGTTGCAATAGTTTGACTTAAATTGCTCAGAATCACAGAGGTGTGGTGCCTATCAATTGGGAAGGAACTAGAAAGGCTTCTAGGCATCATACTTTGTATAATTGTAGGTTCTACAAAGACATTTGTCACTTAGACACGTTAAACGCTGGAGGAAATGCCAAAAAACTGTTATTACAAGAATGCAACAGCTTAGGAAACCAAATCATGGCAACCATCAGGATTATTGTGATTGAGTAAGAGTTCAGAGTTCCGTTCCGGAACCTGTTTACTTTCTGTTCTTTATCATCTTTTTAAATGTTTTCCCTCTCATTTTTTGGGATGCCCAATTCTATACATATGCGTGCTCATTGCTGCTGTCTCCACTGTCGATTCAGGACAGTGCAAGTAATCACATGGTCGCCTTTGAAGCGTGTGATGCCAGTTGTAGTTCATAAATCATAAAGAGACATAACTAGACACTTGTTGGTTCATGTGCAGATGTGCACCTGACTGAAACCCCCCCCATTCCTGGGCACGCTTTGGGCGGGGCTGCCTGCCACAGTTGGCACAGGCATGAGCTGGATTAGATACCAGAACGTGGGGCTCATCCACACACTGGAACAGTGCCTTAACAGGATGAGCCACCCTGCAGTCCATTTATCATCTTTTTGGCCTGGCTTTGTCCTTTTGCTTGGTTCTGCAGGGGTGCTTACAGTGTTACTCAAAATACAGCACTGCGTTGGGAAATGATACTTTTACATTTCGATAATGATAAGATTTTGGCATTTAGCAGAAGGATGTAAAAGTGAAAGTAAAAGTAACAAGCTGAGATGTAAAAGGACATTGAACCATTATTATTATGATGATGATGATGATGATGTTGATGTTGATGGTCTGTTCACAGATATGCCTCCCTGCCGACTGAGGTGCTCAACTGTCCTGAGGAGAACGACGAAATGTTGAGTGAAGGGTCCCTCTCCAGTGCCCGCTCCAGCCCCCGGCCTGATCCGCGAAATTCCCACATCCCTTCTCCCACTGCCAGCAGCCTGAGCAGGATGGCCAAGGGGCACCCCTACAGCTGCGACTCTGCCCAGTCCAGCTACGACCCGTACTACCTGGCCCTGGGCATGCCGTCGGGGTGCCAGGC
The DNA here is from genome assembly GCA_022702515.1 of Ilyophis sp. 1 JC-2022. Classification (NCBI taxonomy): domain Eukaryota; kingdom Metazoa; phylum Chordata; class Actinopteri; order Anguilliformes; family Synaphobranchidae; genus Ilyophis; species Ilyophis sp. 1 JC-2022. Next base: position 74,567,507 of record CM040397.1, on the reverse strand, counting down.
CCCCTTCCCCAGCCGGGCCGACAGGTGCCCCAGCTGCCCCCACCTCCACAAAGGAGCCTGGCCGCCCACTAGCTACGAGAGCAGCTTCTACACAGGTGGGGGTTACTCCAACAGCCTGCCGTTCTGCCCTCCCCCCTCTGAGTACCCCAGCTTTTCCCCTGGACAGGACGGATACCCCTACAGCAAACCTCACTCATGTAGTCAAAGGGATGGCAGCTTGGAGCAGCCGCAGTCCCTACGTTCTATCCCGCCAACTGCAGGCGTGCACGAGTGCTACCCAGCTCCCTATCCCCCTTACCCTCATGCCCCTCAGGGCGCTGTCTGCTGTGCCCAGTGCCCTGTGGAGGGGTTCAGGATGGGGCACTCACCACATCAAAGTCCCTGGCCGGGGTACTACTTGCCTTATGCCCACCCTGGTAAGTGTGTGTGTGTGTGTGTGTGTATCTGTGTGTCTGTAGAAGTTAGATTAAGACCCTTAAAAGTCCTCTTTTTTATTTATTGTATATAGCTTTCACATGAATGTTTTAATATTTGATATGGAATGTTGCTTTGAGTTCTGATCTCTAGTTATTGGAGAATGAGACTTCATGAGAACAAAAATAAGGCAGAGCTACCACATGCTATCTGCAATTTACTGATTTGAATCAATAATTGTTTTTTACAGTGGAGACCTTTTGATTGGTTCCAACCACTTAATGAGTGTCGGGTAGTAATCAATTACTTGTAATCTGGAATACTTAATCAGACTACAAAAATAAAGTAACTGTAATCAGCCCTTTAGAAAATCTGCATAATCTGATTACAGTTACTTTTCTATAGATTATTATATGATTACTAAAAAAGAAAGGGAAACCAGGTTTTTGGCACAGTGGCTCCCAAACTGCCTTTAGACTTAAGATCTGTGGGCACTGTGGATGCCTTGCAGCAGCAGCTGTACAGACTGGGGTTGCATACTTGGGAGGAACTGAACAGGACGTTAGATGTGAATTGTGGGTAATATGAGCTTGCAGAGTCTGCTCTTTTGCAGACTCGTTCTCTTGAGAAAAGTTGAGGGTGAAGGGGCTATGTCACAAACTTCACTTGGCTTTCTAACGGATTGGACTCACACTTAAAATGGAGACCGAGGGCGCATCCTGGTCTCAAAAGGGATTCCCCCAAGTGAATTTTACAAGTGAAGTTTACAAGGGTGGAGCAAAAACTGGATTTGTACGCAGCCCCGGCTTTCAGTTAAAGTCTCTACTTTGGTCTTTGTTTTGTGGCTCTGTTTTGTGGCTGTTTTAAACCATAGTCTTGTCAGAAAGGTACAAACTAATGTATTTTGCTAGCACATATACTTGGCTAAGGAAACTGGTATTAATCTAAAACGTAATGAGATTAGGTTACACCTTTTGAGTCATCCAACAGATTGCATTACTAATAAATGATTTGTTGCGGATTTTTCAAGTAATCTGCCCAACACTATATAGTGACTGGCAGCTAATTATGAGATAAAGGAAGCCTCGCTCTTCCCTTACTACTGGCCCCATTTCCTCTCCTGGGATTGAGCAATTGCTGAGAAATCAGTCCTGTTATTGTAAGTGCATTTATAGGAAGCTCTGAAGTAAAGGTCATAGCAGTGTTAAGTTTTATTCCTTTCGGTTTTCAAGTTATATAGCGTTACTTGTATAGTAATGGATACTAATGTTAAGAACCAGACATATTTGTCCTGTAAACAGAATGCGCATGTGTCCCTGAGTGGTAAAGGTTATGGGACTACTTTAACCGAACAGGCTATGCTTAGTTAGGCCTCATTTAATGGTATAAATAAAGCAGTGTAGTGTATCTTACCAGCCAAGATAGGACATGCTCTCTACAATGCCACAGCTTTAAAAATGTACTTGAGTCAGAATAATGTTAACATTGATCATAAATAACTCTTTGATCTTGACTGATATAGTAAAGCCGCTGAACTAATTTAAATGAAAATTAATGTACGGCGGGTTGGGCCACCTGGAGCAATCCCTCCCTGCCCTGAGGGAAACCCGTCTGTTAACAGAGGGCTGTGTGAGCATTTCTCTTTCTCTGTCTCTCTCTCGCTCTCCCTTTCTCTCTCACATTGTCTCTCCTTCTGTCCAGATCTCTTATTTCCCCCCCCCCCCCTCTATCTCATTGCCATTATATTATCTTTCCTATCTCTCCCTCTTTCTCAAATTTAAATTCAAGATGCTTTACTACCAGGAAGTGCATTGGTAAATATTATGTTACATTTAAAAACTTACGTTCACAATTTAAGTTTTACATTTAAACATGAATACAGACCAATAATTAGTAAGCCATATACAATTGGAATTCAACTGTGATAGTAAAATGATCACAGCAATGGTAAAACACAAAAAGATGGAATAAATACACTAAAAATTTTAAAATATCATCGCATAATTAGATGATTCTTGATATTTTAGATATTACATTAAAAAGGGAAACCTATTCAGTTTTATTTCTATAACATCTCTCTTTCTCTCTTGGTTGCTAATGTGACCTTATGATGGATGTTAACAGCATAAATGTGAAACGGTCAGATGATCATTCTTGTTCACATGAGTCATTCTCATTTTTTTGGGCGAGGATGGTGGGTGTTTAAATGTGACCTGTGATGTAAGCTATGTATGATGGGTAATATAACTGCACATCTTTAATATTCTAGTCATTTTCTCTAGTTATGCCAGGTCCAGACCACTGTGGATGTTCAGATACAGGCTCCACACACAGGTAAATTAGCAAAAGTGTCGCCTCTTGTCTTCAATTAATTTATGCTGTTAGCCTTGGACTCACCAAGCAGTTCAGTATGGGCAGGGAATAATCTGATCCTAGATCAGTGATCCTACTCTGCACTGCTTTAAATATATGGGCTCTGGAGCCAACAGTGCACTGTACTCGTCACACAACATACATACCATGTAAGCTGAGAACAGCAGGTAGATTCATATTGTGTTATAGGAGGGTGGACAATAAGATTATCAATCAGTCTTTACTGTCCCATTGTGCAGCCTACAAAGGAGCATTATGATGACGTCATAAAAACAACAAATGCATAGATCAGGGGTGTCAATCTCCACACCTCTCCGGCCACAGTGCCTGCAGGTTTAACTCCAGTCCTGGAGGGCCGTATTGCCTGGAGATTTCACTCCAGTTCTGGAGGGCTGCAGTCTGCAGGTTCTTGTGGCTTTCTTTCAATCAGCAGTCAGTTTAGGACTTTAAAACAAGGTGTGTGAACTCTTTAGCCAATCAGTGAATAATTAACTTAAACTCTTAAGTGCTGAAACACACCTAAAATCATCAGACACTGTCTGACACCCCTGGCATAGATATTAAACAACGTGTGTAGATTACATGAAGCAATCTGTTTGGAGGGAATTTTAACGTTGTTGCACCCTCTCCCTCTGTTCACCACAGTGTATATGCCCATACACATCTGAGACAGAACACTGCCCTTTGTGCACCCCTGTCTCTGGAACAACGTGAGTACCCCCAACCCTTTCATTCTGAACTTGTGAGTATGAGTTTAAACACTTCTGTCGAGCTTAAAAAAGCAATACAAAAAAATGATTTTTTTTCTGGCAGAAAGTACAATTTGTGATTGAAATCACTTGGCACTTTAATCAGAAGAGATTTAAGTTTAACCACTCATTTTCTATTCTTATTTACTCTGAAGGCCATCTGTGTGTAGCCACAGCATATGCAATTGTTAAACACATTTGTCTGCATCCAGTGAACTCCCTGATCTTCTTATCTTCACAGGGAAGGTGTTTGTCACATACGAGGCGGACTGCGAAAAACACGTCAATGAAATAATCAAGTTTGTGGCCTTGCTGCGAAACAATGGCTTCTATACACGCGTAGGTTTTTACTTTGCAGATGTGGCAGTGAGTGTTACTGGGGGAAATAATCCCAAATGGCTGAGTAAGGTTAGTTTTGTGAGGTTATTTTCTTGATATTTTGGTTTTCATAGAGATGGAAGGCGAGGTCGCACAGGGCCGCCTCACAGTGGAATTTATCATGAGAAAGTGCAGATCGAGCAACATCCGCTTTCACTCATTCTGGCAGATGAAAATCTTTGACTTGGCCTTTACTTTAAGACTTTACCCGTTTTATTTTTGTTTTGTTTTCTACAGATTGATGTATTTGAGCAACAGTTTAGAAGCATCAGCAAAATCGACTTCATGGAGAAGTTCATAAATGAGGTAAAAAATTTTTTTTAAAAGGATGACACCCTTTTGCTCGCTGGAAGATAGAATGTTCTAGCCTGGCTCACCAGGCTACAGCAGTGGAGATGGATGGCATCTCACAGCAAGAATGTCCTGGGTTCAAATCCAGGCCAGAGGCCTTTCTGTGTGAAATTTGCATGTTCTCCCCGTGTCTGTGTGGGTTTCCTCCGAGTACTCCGGTTTCCTCGCACAGTCCAGATTTGCGACCTGTCCAGGGGGCATTCCAGCCTCCCGCCCAATAAATGCTGGGGTAGGCTCCAGCCCCCAATACCAAGCATGTCATATTGCCAAGCTAAGGTCACAACAAAAAGGTGAAAAAAAGTAGTAGCTGGCTTTGCTAAGATTGGAGGATATTAGTGCGTGTCTTTGCCTTCTGGGATTATGGTGGATGTCTTAGGTGAGGAGTCCTACTAGGATTGGGAATTGGCCACAACTAAATGTGGGGAGTGGGGAAAAATAAAAAAGAATGTTCAACCACCTGAAAAATTGGTGGGTTGTCTTATGGCAAACCCACTTCCTGTTAGTGTAGAATGTTGCATGTTTCATGCATAGACCTGTTCAAAGGCTTAGTTTTCAGCACAAAGACTTTAAACCATCTTATCCAAAAAGGCTTTTCACAGTACTTCTTTAACGTGCATCACACATTAAAAGAGCACTACAGACCATGCCTTCCTGGGTGTCGTATTGCTAAAGGGCTAAAGCAAAAAACCTGCACACACATCGGCTGAACTTTTTGGATAAGATTGGACGCCTCTGCTTTAAACACTCAGGAATGCAAGGTCTTCCGAGGTTTTTTAATGCTGGGTGCACATTAAAGAAGTACATTGGGAAAGGCTTCCATCCTGGCCCAACAGCAGCTGTTGGCTGTTTTTGATTTGCAGACATCATCTTTAATTTGGCTACCAGCTGACAATCTGTTTTCTGTCCCTCTAATAGAAAGACTACCTAATCATCATAGCCATTAGCCCCAGGTACTATGAGACGGTGACTGGCGCTCTCATCAGCATGGAGAATGACGAGAGGACCCTTAACACAGTTTACATACACAAGCAGGTGGGATTTCTCCTGTTCTGCTGTAGCCAGTGGAATGCATTTCAAACCAGTTTTTTCCACTCTAAGGGCCTGAATTACTACGACTTTTAGCATGTGCAAAACCCTTTAGCACACACAAAACCAAGAACACAACCAATGATTGCTGCAAAACAAATGCCATGACCAGTCATCGGTCAGGTTATTGGTTTTACGTGTGCTAAAAGGTTTTAGTAAATCGTAAAACCTAAGTTTGTCTGCATCTCCCCCTGGTGTGTTGGTCAACCACAGATTATCCAATGAAATTTGAAATCTCGGAATGAGCCATCAGTATTTCAGTTAGCTCACTAACCAGACAGGCCAGGGGGGTATACTACGAAGCAGGATTACTGAGCTGGATAACTGCAATGAATAAAACCCGGAGCAGTTCTTTTTACCATAGTCCATGCTCCAGATTTTGGAGGGTTCTGGGTTTTACTTGGTGCAGTTATCCAGCTAACTCCATAATCCTGCTTTGTAGTATACCCCCAGGTGTGTCATTGATGTGGTGACCAATACCCCATTAACAGACTCCAGGAGATCCAAAAATGAGACGGCAACAGTAGGTCCAATAACAGTGACAATTAATTCACCAATGCGCATCGGGAGAGCACCTCAACGGCAGTCCAAGAGAACTCTGAAACACTTCCTGATACATTCACCTTTATGGACAACAGTTAGCTCAAACCCAATATGGAAGGTCACACCCATAGAACATAACCACCAATTATTTCCCTCTACATTGCTAATCTCCTCACTCCCTGGGCAGCGCGCCCTGCTGATTACCTCATCAGGGTGCCTGCTATCATGCCATGTGTTTGCTTGCCGGCATGGCCTTGAAGCAGTGACTCCTGACACACATTTCAAAACATTAGTAAGACAGCGTGAGACGTCAGTCATGTTTTGGTATGTTTTCTGCATACCATTTGCCAAACCTGATTACACTGTGTGATGTAAAATCCAAAAGAGTATTTGCGTGTCAAATATCACACATTTTTGGCTCATCCACAACCATTGGTTAATCCAGTGTCACACAGCTAGGGTTTGAGTACCTACAATACAACTTTTTTTTATCCACAATATATTTGGATGTTGGATCTCCCAATTGTTGGTTTCCACTGAGCTCAGAACACAACTGGGGAAATAAACCAGATTATTTCAGTTGAAACATGAAGTCAGTCCAGTCCCTGGCTCAAATAATAGTAGTTGTGGCTCTCCTGGTTCATGGGCCGATTTTGTTGACCATCAGGTCTCTGTACGTTACATTACGCACATGGACTGTTGCAATAAGTCAAATCGCCTGCTGTAAAGAAAATTATCAAAGAGTATCTTATGTTTCTTTTTACTTTCATTAAGTGAATGATGAAATCCTCCATCTTAATATGAACACAAATATTAATATTGAGTTTTGTGCATTTCAGCTGCAGAATGAGTTCATTCATAATGGCTGCCGAAATTTCAGATTCATTCCTATTCTGTTTCCTGGTGCGAAAAAGGTAACTCCTCCTGCGGATAATCTTAGCATCTTCACTTGCAGTGTAGCACTGATATTAATGGTAACTTTGACGACACAGTAAACAGTATCTCATCACACCACATTTTACTGAGAAAGATTGCAATTTCCTGTTTGTCACATGACATGCTGTGGTTTTTGCCTCCTTTTGTCTTTGAGCAACACATCAAGTGATGTTCTTTTTTTGTCTTTGTCATGCGCATGTATGCAGGAGGAAAGATACAACTTGTAATGGTGTACAGATTTAGTAGCCTGGTTTTCAGCTCCAGTCTGGATACCCACATGTACATGCTGACTACTGTAGAGTATGTTCTGGAGAACCTGGCTAGTATAGCTCTAGCTTACTCTCTTCTGTTTATTTCTCAGGAGGGACACAGCACAATTTTAGCATAAATGTTACCATTTTATAGCATAAATGTCACCATTTTATGCAGTGGCAATAGAATATAAGTACTTAATATTCTATTATGCAGTGGCAATAGAATATAAGTACTTAATATTCTATTATGCAGTGGCAATAGAATATTCATACTTAGCAGAAGAGAAGCAAAAGGAATTTTTTTTTATTTTTAAATTGGACAAAAGTATTACAAATAGCGGCACAATAGATGTCATTCACAATTAAATGTGTTTTAATATTATTATTATTATTAACAACAATAAAAGTTGCCCTGCAGAGGAGTATACTACAAAGCAGAATGACCCAAGTTAGCTGGATAACTAAAACCCAAAACAGCTCGGGGGGGGGGGGGGGGGGGGCATTTCTCCAGACGTTCGCACCCAATTAAAGCTCACCTTTGCCTCTGTGTCTCAGTGCCATGTCCCCACCTGGCTCCAAAACACGCACGTCTACAGCTGGCCCAAGGACCGGGATGACATCCTGCGTCGGCTGATGCGGGTGGAGAAGTACAACCCCCCTCCCATCGGCCCACTGCCCACTATTATCTCCATCCCCCTGTAGCGCCCCCTATAGGGGTCAGGCACTAGAGCAGAACCCTGGTGACGGAAGGTCTGTGAATGAACGCCGACTGCAGAGAGGAAGGTTCCTACTAGTGGCCTAGTTTTCCTGTTGACCCAGCAAAGCCTACCAGACAGATGTACACTGGCCATGCCTGGTGACCTGCCCCTGTCTCTGTCTCATTTCAAAAGACCAAACTCAATCCCAGCATGCACCCTGGACATTCCTTAAGGATTGAAAATGTAATTATGAGCGTCGCAAACAAGTTTGCAGAGCAAGTTCTGTAAAATAACTTGCTGTGCCCGACCAATGGTCGGCCTCAGGAAACGCGTGTTCTCATACGCAACCAATCACTTGCACACATCACTCATGGAGTGTGCCTTTTTTAAAAGTGAGACTCAGATCTCTCCCATGCTGCTTTGGCTGTGCTGCTCTCGTTTCGCTGTTTTTTCTTGTTCTCAAAAATATTTTGCTGCTCACCCTCCACCATTCCAGCCTCCACCTGTTGTTTGGAACTGATTCTATGTACTTGGGGGGGTTTTGGTGTATATCTCCTGTTTAGTAGGGGAGATGTGTCGTGCTCCCCGTTTGATAGGTAGCGCGTGCTCTAGAAGTACATATAGCAGATCCATTCAGCACCAAACCAAAATATTATATATTCATTCATATATTAAATACCTGAGTTAGCTTGACAGAAATGTAAATATTGTATGCATTTGGTTTGGTGGGGTTGAGTTGAACAGTGGATTTGTCTTTTGTCCTGACCCTTTGTTTCCCTTGCTTGTTTCCCCCAGAGATTATTCTAACTATACTGCCATGATTATGCCTATCCCTCAACTTCATATGGAGTGGACTAACAAATGCCAGTAGTGTCTTATGTGGAAAATGTATTTTTTCATTTAATCCTTTATAATGGGTCTAAGAGCATGACCGTCATGGGGTAGGTTTTTGTAGATAAGATCGTGGTAGAAAGGGAAAGCCCCGCTGTGCTCTGAGCCTTCCTCCGTGTTCTGTAGCAAAATTGCATTCAGTCACCATGACTCTGACTGGCTTTTTTTTGTTGAAGGATTTAGTTTGAGTTCATTTCTGAATATTATGGCATTTTCAGTATTTCTGTTTTTTTTTCTCCAATCTGAAATGCAAAACATCTTGCGTGAAGTAAAATGGACGTATGCTGAATCACTGCTGTAACCCACAGTAGTTCAAGTTGGTTCTGTGTTTTCCTTCCTCAAATTAATTGGTGGAAAGTATGAACGGACTAGAAAATGAAACTCAGTTTACTGTAGTGCCCCAGAAGATGGGAAGATGAAAGAATGGCAATTCCCAGAGAAAACAGGCACGTGTGCATTTGTGCATGTTTAATACGTATGAGCATTTATACGTATATACTGTATATCCAGTTTAGGGTGCCACTCCCCCTTTTTCATTAAAACATTGTTTACTTATAACAAATTTTTTATTTTTGCCCTTGGTGAAAAGAAATGTAATTATGAATTCATAATTGGACTCAGAGATTAGTCCTTCTGTAAATAATTGTAAATACAATTTGCTAAATATTAAAAGTTTGCTGTCTCTTTATTCCAACAAATTAGACTAAATGAGTATTTGAATCAAAGCATTTCCTTCTGTAAATCTGTATGTATTGTCTGAATCTGTATAACCTATATTTTTTGGTTCCACTTTTCATGGCCTTAACCTGTATAATTTTAATTAAATAAAACTACAGAATTATATAAAGTGCAAGTAATGTGTGCATATTCACAGTGTATATAAAGCAATATTTATATATTTAGGAAACACCCTTACAAGACAACACACAGTATGAAATGCAAGCGGATACTCGCAAACCAGATGATTTCTCAGATTATATACACAGATTGGTTGGCGTCATCAACAGAACATGAACACTAGGCCAGTCTACACAATCAGACTAAAAGATAAACGAGTTAAAAAATAACCGGAGGTTCTCTAAAGTGTAGGCTGTCAAAATAGCTCCCGGATTATTTTTATATAGTTTATTTTCTTTGCTTAATTAAGGAAAAAAACATGGGTACTGAGGTGGTGTTCTAGAGTTACCCCATAATTCCGTTATTCAAATCACGGTCCTCCAGGGGCAAGAACTGCTGGTTTTTCAACACTCCCTTTTTTCCACCTGGGAGTCAGGTGTGAAGACCGTTTGGCCAATCAGTAGCACTAATTGTTCACTGCACTACAGAGTAAAAACCGGAACCCTCCAAAATCTAGAACATGGACTGAGTAAAAGTGGCTGTTCCGGGATTTACTCTGTGCCGTTATCCAGCCAACTCCGTAATCCTGCATTGTATTATACCCCCTGAGAGATTGAGAGGCAGAGCAGTTGTAAAAAATCAGCACTCTTTTCCCCATGCCCCACTTTAGCTTTTTAAAATATTTTATAAAAGCATTGCATTTTAAGCCTCGACAGTCTAGGTGACAGTCTAGTTGGGGAGAACCCAAATTTTAAATAGTTGATTTTATTTACACTTCATTTATGAAGGCAGTTAGCACAAGACAGCAGAGCAACGGTTATATAAAGTTGGCTGCTTTGAACTTAATTTTCTTAATGAGAAATTTGCTTTATTAAATTAAACAAAGTGCATTGGGAGCGCTGCGGATATACTTGATATACCTGAATGTTACCCAGTGCTGAAGATCACAATCCTGTCAAAGCAAGCAGGGGAGGTTTCTTTGTGCAGCGAATGCTGTCAGTGGAACATAATTCTTTATTCCCTGCAGGGGAAGGTGTGTGTGATTGGCTACCTGTGCTTGGCTGAGGAATATAGGGCAAGTTATGATTATTAGTAATTATAACTGGAGAAAATGCATAATGGAGACCTGCTTTTTGCAAGCATCAAAGACATGAAAGCTTGGAACACCTCAAGCTCCACTTTCTGCAAAAAATCTGAATCTAGAGGACAGCAATAATGATAATTAAGCCGGTGGCATAATGTACCATCCTTCCACTTTAATGTCCGAAGGGCTTAAACATAACAAGGGCTTGACATACAGTCAGGTCTATAAGTATTTGGACAGTGACACAACTTTTGTTGTTTTGCCTCTGTACTCCAGCACATTGGATTTGAAATGGAACAGTGACTATGAGGTTAAAGTGCAGACTTTCAGCATTAATTAGGGGGTTTTTACATCCATATCGGGTGAATAGTGTAGCAATTTAAGACATTCTTATGCATAGTCCCCCACCATTTAATGGGACCAAAAGTAATTGAACATAAACTTCAATAAAGTTATATTTAATATTTGGTTGCATATCCTTTGCATGTCATGACTTCCTGATGTCTGTGACCCAACAACATCAAAAGACTCTTGATATCTTATTTGCAGGTACTCTTACAAGCGATACTACAATCTCTCTGCATTTGAATGGATCGCTATGGGAATTTGGGGGTGGGACTAGATTAAAATGTAAATAACACAGGAATAGTATGGAACACATGGTTGGGTAAATGTCTAAGTCATCAAGGGTATGAGGTATCAAACTAGCCTCAAACAACCACTATGCTACCAGATATGCAGTAGATATGGATGGATCAATTTAAGGGTTGTTTCTCCTGACCTATTTTCCTATTGAACTCTATGGAAAAATTAGTCAGGAGAAACAACCGTTAAAGTGATCCATCCATATCTACTGCATATCTAGCAGCAGAGTGATGGTTTGAGGCTCGTTTGATACCTCAGGCTTTTGATGACTCACAGCCATTTAACCAACCATGTGTTCCATACTATTCCCATGAAATTTACAGCTTAATCTAGTCTCACCCCCCCAATTCCCATAGAGATCCATTCAAATGCAGAAAGATTATAGTATTGCGTGTAAAAGTACTAGAAAATATATCAAGAGTCTTTTGATGTTGTTGGGTCACAGACATCAGAAAGTCATGGCATGCAAAGGATATGCAACCAAATATTAAATATGATATCTTTATTAAAGTTTATGTTCATTTGTCCAATTACTTTTGGTCCCCTAAAATGGGGGGGGGGGGCGCTATGTATAAAAATGGCTACAATTGCTACACTATTCACCAGATATGGACATAAAAACCCTCAAATTAAAGCTGAAAGTCTGCACTTTAACCTCATAGTTCCATTTCAAATCCAATGTGCTGGAGTACAGAGCCAAAACAACAAAAATTGTGTCACTGTCCAAATACTTATGGACCTGACTGTATTTAATGAACTACAGAAATACAGAAGGGCACACCCTTTGAAATTTAATTGTGTGTGCTGTGCAGCACCGACTTGTTTCAGATAAAATGGGCCTTCAGCCTGCACTACAATTTCAACAGAACAAAACCAAAAAGAACCACACACCTCAACTTTGACTGCTTTGACCGTTTAATGGTTGATCTTCACAACAGTGACAAACACTGAAGATGTTACCGCATTACAGACAATTTAATAAAAGTTCTGAATACACCGTTTCATATATATTTATATTGTAAAGTACAAGTAATAATTAATATTAATAACAATAACAAAGACAATGACACGTAATAAAAGTGGATTAAAAAAGTGACAAATTTTGATGTAAATAACTTTTCAGAATCAGGTAACAGGAACAAAATCAGCCAAATGTTCCATTCCACTGTATGTCAGAACACTGAAGTGCCATTTGTTTTAAGCCTTAAAAAATATGCATTAAAGCGGGAAGTTTTTTAAATTTCCTTCAAGGAAAGCACACTATAAAATAAGTTACAGTACAGTGAATTTGTCTAAACTGACTTTGTTCCCGTCTTCCAGCCTTTTGTAAGCATACAAACATCAAATAAATTGTACACGTCTAAGATACTTTGTTCTCTTGTAAAATAGCATTTTTTTCTGAATGAGGACCAAAAAAAAAAAAAAATTACTTGCCATTGTTGTCAAGTTACACGATATGAATTATTATGCATGTGTATATCCTATAGAAGTATAGCCACACGCAAATAGTTTTCTTGTCTCGACCATCATCGATGGATAGCTGTTTTCTTGGCTGATGAAGTGGTGAAACTACAGTTTTTGTAATAATTACTTCATGGAGTTTGAACACAAAAAGACAAGACAAAATACTTCATATGTGAACACGTGATGTCAGAGCCCGGGCTCTCTTACACGTCATCGGCTGGCAGGGGAGGTATGTTGAATCTTGGTCTTGTGAAAAAAGCCATCTTCTCTCTGTGGGTGGAGGGGGAAAAATGGGCTGTCATACACTCGGCTCTAGCAGAGAAGGTATTAAATACAACAATGGCTTTGTATTTTGAGGCTGGGAGAAAGAGGAAAGAAGAGACACGAAGGGTGGAAGGGGTGGGGTTAGGTGAGATGAGGCGGTGCAGACACAAGCAAAATGGTGGGAAGGGGTGGGGATAGGTGAGATGGGGCGGTGCAGACAAGCAAAATGGTGGGAAGGGGTGGGGTTAGGTGAGATGGGGCAGTGCAGACAGGTAGAAATGGTGGGAAGGGGTGGGGATAGGTGAGATGGGGCGGTGCAGACAGGCAGAAATGGTGGGAAGGGGCGGGGCAGGCAGGGTTTTTCACACATTACATTACATTATACATTATAGGCATTTAGCAGACGCTCTTATCCAGAGCGACTTACTTACACACTTTATTACATGTATATCCATATATACAGCTGGGATATATACTGAAAATTCAGGTTAAGTACCTTGCTCAAGGGTACAACGGCAGTGTCCTACCTGGGAATCGAACCTGCAACCTTTTGGTTACAAGTCCAGCTCCTTAACCATTATACTACACTGCCGCTCCAGACTTTCAGGTGCTCCACCCACCTGAAAGTCTGCACTGGGAGCGGCTCCTTCTGGCTCTGCCCCCTCATCTGCTGGATCTCTTTGGACGCCTTCCTCAGCCGCCTCTCTGCCGCCTCCTCCTGCCGCTGGTCCAGCTTGCTCTGCCGGGCCTGCCACCCACCGCACGTTACCCAAAACACGCCTACACGGGTCTGCCATCGCACTGGTCACTGTCATTTGTAAAATGTAGCATTCCATATATTTTGGTGTGCGTGTGTGTGCCTGCATGTGTGGGGAGTGTTGTGTTCCTGTCTCTCTGCTGTGTGTGTGCGTGCGTACATCCCTGTCTCTTCCTTGTGTGTGTGTGTGTGTGTGTGTGTGTGTGTGTACCTGTCTATGTGTGCGTGTGCGTGTGGGTGGTGTGTATACTGTATGTGTATGCTTGCGTGTACCTGTCTGTCTGCCTCTCTGAGCAGGCTGCGGAAGCGCTCGTCTCTCAGGGCCCAGAGGGGGAGCTCAGCAGCGTCTCGACCGTGCGCCTCCTCCAGCCGCACTTTGAGCTCCCGCAGGGTGCCCAGCTCCTCGCTCAGCTGCCGCTGCCGTGTCCTGGAGGCCTGGAGATCCAGCTCCAAATCCAGAGACGTGCGCGTCGACTGCTCTGCTAGCGAGGACCTGCAAGACTGCTGCTCTCACACACGCATGCGCACACCCAGCATACACGCACACACACACACACACACACTTTACGATACAGTGCATAGGTAGGCATATACACTCATGCCCCATATGTATACACCAGGGGTAGGCAACCCAGGTCCTGGAGTGCCAGAGATGGCCCTGTTTTTTGCTCCATCCAAACCTATTACCACAGGACTGGATTAATTGCAATGAATCAGGTTTAATGAATGCAAGTGACCATGTGCTGGAGGCACTCAGCATTTCACCATTGAGAATATTCTGGCTCAGACTGTTAATCATCCATCAAGCTGATCGAGCTCCAATGAAAACGTCACTGGCCAAGGAGCTCCAATCAGCTCCAATTATGTTCAGGCAGAACTGCCTTTTAATAAAAAAATAAATTAATGAGTATGAAAGCACAAACAAAACATGCCGTTAACATTACCTGCTTGTATCGAAGAGTCCTCCTTTCCAGCGTATTCCTGACGAACGGTGACTTTTTTGGTAAAGTTGAGCTGTCGCTGTCACTGCGGTACAACTGAAAGACACGATTGGGCACTGTTCCATTAAACTTCACAGCCTGCTGCAAGCTCAATGAGCCGTCAAAGCCTGTACACAGGCCAGTGCAGTAATCAAACCGGTTTAACAGGAATATTTAAAAGGCTGCAATCATGCCAAATATGAGGAGTTTCCCCTAATCTTTACTCACTTTCACTAAGACTCACTTTCATAACACACTTCAAACACTTAAAAACTTGAAGTACTTAATCCTGAGTACAGAGCAAAGTTACGTACGGGACGTGTGCTAGCATGTGTGAGTACGAGAGGGTGGGCATGTGTTGCGTGCGCGCATGTGTCTGTATGCACGCGTGCCTGTGTGAGTGTGTGTATGCATGTGAGCGCGTGTGTATGCATGTGTGTGCATGTGTGTGCATGTGAGCGCATGTGTGTGCATGTGTGTGCATGTGAGCGCATGTGTGTGCATGCGCATGAGCGAGAGGGCGTGTATACCGACCCTGCAGACGTACTGGCTCCGGGCTCCGGGGGAGAAGGTCTGGGAGCGCACGATGGTGCCGCTGCGCACAAAAGGGGGGGCGTGGCCCCAGCGCCCGCCCCTCTCCTTCGGTCGCACCGTAATTGGCTCAGGGAAAGAGCCCTCCGTGTTGGTCTCCTTATCCACCTATCCGGAAACAGTGCATCCCACTCAGCTTCTCCAGAACACGTGACTGCACGGCATTCCTAAAGCTCCTGCCTTCTGCAGAGACCACTGCTAACTGATATACATTTACTGAATACATTTTCAATTAGGCCACGCGTCTGACAGTCAAGCCGGAAAGTCTGCACACCCCTTTCACCTTCTCCATGTTTTATTACGTTACAGACTTACACTACAATAGATTGAGTTCATTTTTTGCCTCAAACATCTACACACAATAGCCAATAATGACGAAGTGAAAACAGGTTTTTAGAAAATATGCAATTTTATTTTACTGACAAAAAAAGGTTATTTAGGGGTTACATATCTGTACACACCCATAGCCTAATACTTGGTTGCTGGGGCAGCGATTGCAGCTTCAAGATGTCTTGGGATAGAAGTTACGAGCTTGGCATACTTGTTTCTGGACATTTTTGCCCATTCCTCTTGGCATATCCTTGCAAGCTCCGTCAGGTTGGATGGGGAGTGTCACTCCGTCAGGTTGGATGGGGAGCGTCGGTACACAGGCATTTTCAGCTCTTTCCACAGATGTTCAATTGGATTCAGGTCTGGGCTCTGGCTGGGCCACTCAACGACATGCAGACTTTCTCTGAAGCCACTCCTTTGTTCTCTTGGCTGTGTGCTTCGGGTCGTTGTCATGGAAGGTAAACCTTCACCCTAGTCTGAGGTCCAGAGTGCTCTGGAGCAGGTTCTCTTCAAGGGGCTTCCGTCTGGCCACTCTACCGTAAAGGCCTAATTGGTGGAGTGCTGCCTGGATGGTTGATCTTCTGAAAGGTTTTCCCATCTCCACAAGGATACGCTCTGTCAGAGTGACCCTCAGGTTCCTGCTCACCTCCCTGGCCAAGGCCCGTCTTCCCCGATTGCTCAGTTTGTAAAGCTGCAGAGATTTTTCTGTACCCTTCTCCAGATCGATGCCTTGACACAATCCTGTTTCTGAGGTCTGCAGATAATTCCTTTGACCCCATGGCTTGGAGTTTGCTCTGACATGCACTGTCAACTGTGGGACCTTATATAGGCAGGTGTTGACAATCCCCAATCATGTCCAATCAATTGAATTTATCACAGGTGGACTCGAATTAAGTTGTAGAAACATCTCAAGCAGTATCAGTGGAAACAAAATGCACCTCAGCTCACTTTTGGGTGTGCACACTTGTGTACATATGATATTTTACATTTAGATTTTTTATAAATGAGCACAAATGTCTAAACCTGTTTCCACTTTGTCATTATGGGCTATTTTGTGTAGAATTTTGAGACAAAAAATGAACTCAATCTATTGTGGCTTCGGAGAAAGTCTGTGCATGTCCTTGAGTGGCCCAGCCAGAGCCCAGACCTGAAGTGGAAAAAGCTGAAAATGGCTGTGTACCGACATTCCCCATCCAACCTGATGGAGCTTGCAAGGATATGCCAAGAGGAATGGGCAAAAATGTACAGAAACAAGTGTGCCAAGCTCATAGCTTCTTTCCCAAGACGCCTTGAAGCTGTAATCGCTGCCAAATGTGCAGCAACCAAGTATTAGGCTAAGGGTGTGTACAGATATGTAACCCATAAATTTGCATATTTTCTAAAAACCTGTTTTCACTTTGGCATTATTGGCTATTGTGTTAAGATGTTTGAGGCAAAAAATTAACTCAATCTATTGTAGTATAAGTCTGTAACGTAATAAAACGTGGAGAAGGTGAAAGGGGTGTGCAGACTTTCCGGCATGACTGTATTGTCAGTCCTATTTTAGGGAGAATGTTATTTTATTACCCCTCATTTGACCCCTTGCTGTCTTTTAAGAGGCTGCGCAGGTCTTTTATCAGTGATGTCGTTTCCATGGGGACTGCTTCCCATTACCTTCACGGTGGGAGTTTTGCTGCCAGGCCGCGCACAGCTCCTCTCGTTGTCGGAGCAGATTCCCTCTACGCACAGGCCCTCTGGACACGGCATGACGAAGGCCGTGCTGTTGCTACAGCCACTGTCCACAGACTCTGCCTGCCAACTCCTGAGGGACAAATCGCTGATTAGCACTCAAGACAGATGCGGGTCGCTCACTCCTACCATCAAACCTACTGCAACAGAAGGCTCTGTAATGCTATGGAACCCACTCTGCTGCCACGGAAGCCTTTCTAATACCATGAAGCTCACGCTTATGCTACAGAACTCTTTCTAATGCTATTGAAACCACCCTCTCATGTTTGGCCAGCTTAGAACTGTAAACTACTAGATTACAAATAAGGTGCCAGTCTTGTCTTGTGTTTGGGTTGCGTGCGTGCGTGCATGCTTTAAAGGAGGAATAACTGCTTTACAGATAAGGGACTGTATGAATAAACTGAAAGCAGTCGGTGACTGCACCACAGGGGTCAGGAGTGGAAGGTCAGCCATACCTCTCGGATATGGCCTCGCCCTGCTCCTCCTTCTGCTCCAGCTCCTGCAGCTCATCCTCGCTCAGCTCTGGCTTGCTTCTCTCCATCCGCGGAGTGGCGCAGGACAGCAGAGCTGATACAGAGTTCTCCTACAGACACAGACATGCACAGACATGCACACACACGTGGACACACACACACACACACACACACACACACACGGCGTCAATGTCACAGTCACACACTTGACTGACTCACAGTAAACAACCAGGAACGCATAGCTGTGCTATTAGCAGCACACCCCTCCCCCCCAGGCCAGCATCCACACAATTCTGTCCGGTGTTCAACCAGTACTTCAGGTTTCTAGGTTTCTGTGCCGAGCATCTAAAGGAACTTGGCGAGCATCAACATACCAAGAGGCAGGAGGGTGTTCTCTAGGCAAGTCCCTCTCATCTGGATTCACCAGGACTAAGATAAGGAGCAATTACAAAAATCACCTGTGCCAAAGCCACTCTAATGGCTAATGGAGGTGAGGCAGTGAAAGGCCCCTGAGGCATATTGCAATTTACCTTTAACAATCAGCTAATATAGCTGACACCAAAAAAAAACATTTCCCAAAGTAGGCCACCATGCATGAAATAAGTGATACATGAAATGAGTGATATGTTTCTCTTGAATCCCAACACTAATTTAAAAAAAACACACACAAATAGATCTAGGCATTTCTCCAAAAAGCACAGTATACGTGATCGGAGAGATTAAAGCTGCAGTAGGCTAAATTATTTAGCTATAATTTCTTCGAAATTATAAAATTTACTCATTACACTCCAGCAGCTATCAATAAATGAGGTGTTCTGTGAAAATATTCTGTGAGTGGCCTGGGCTCTGTATTAGGCCGCGAGTGGCCTGGGCTCTGCATTAGGCCGCGAGGGGCCTGGGCTCTGCATTAGGCCGCGAGCGGCCTGGGCTCTGCATTAGGCCGCGAGCGGCCTGGGCTCTGCATTAGGCCGCGAGCGGCCTGGGCTCTGCATTAGGCCGCGAGCGGCCTGGGCTCTGTATTAGGCTGTGAAAGAATCTTACCCTGGTCTTACAAAAACCAACCAATCAGGGCTAGCTACATAGATACCAATCAGGACAACTATCTACAAGCAAAAGATCTTCCCCATAGAATAAGAAGCCCTCACTGTCTATGGAGAGCCGAACAGTTCAAAAGAGAAATTAGTAAATTCTCTTTTACACATATTTAATTAAAATAGTACAAAAAAAAAAAGATATTTAATGTTTTACCCTATCAACTTTATTGATTTTTATAAATATACGCTAATTCCGAATTTTGTTTGATACCTCAGACCCTTGATGACTTACAGCCATTTACCCAACCATGGGTTCCCTACTATCCCCATGTAATTTACAGCTTAATCTAGTCCCACGCCCCAATTCCCATAGAAATCCATTCAAATGCAGAGAAGTAATAGTATCACTTGTAAGAGTACCTGAAAATAAAATATCAAGAGTCAATTGATATCAATTTATACCCAGGCATGATACACTACATGGCCAAAATATATGGTATTTGATATCCATTTATACCCAGGCATGATACACTACATGGCCAAAATATATGGTATTTGATATCCATTTATACCCAGGCATGATACACTACATGGCCAAAATATATGGTATTTGATATCCATTTATACCCAGGCATGATACACTACATGGCCAAAATATATGGTATTTGATATCCATTTATACCCAGGCATGATACACTACATGGCCAAAATATATGGTATTTGATATCCATTTATACCCAGGCATGATACACTACATGGCCAAAATATATGGTATTTGATATCCATTTATACCCAGGCATGATACACTACATGGCCAAAATATATGGACACCTGCTCATCCAACATCTCATTCCAAAATCATGGGCATTAATATTGAGTTGGTCCCTATTTGCTGCTATAACAGCCCCCACCCTCCTGGGAAGGCTTCATAGTGTAGCATCACCTGTTTACCTGTGGAATGTTCCAAACAATTGTTTTTGGAACTTCCCAGTTTTTCTGCCCCTGTCCCAACTTTTTGGGAACGTGTTGCAGGCATCAAATCTGGAATTAGCGTATATTATTATTCCAACTAAAATACTTTTGCAATTTGTTTAAAAAATACCAGGAAATGGCGCTTTGAACTTAACCGTTTAATTTTATGAATGTGATTAATTACACACTTATTTTATTTAAAACAATAGTGTTCGCTCCTTCATGTCTGCATTCAGATCAGTCTCTGCTCATTTTCAATTCCCATATTCCTAAACTAAACATCGGTTAAGTTCTTCCAAATATCATTCTATGTGTTTGGAATTTGTGTGAACATTAAAATGAAAAATAACTAAAAACTTTGATTATCATCATGATTCAAATGACCGAATTTCGATCCAATCAGCGACATCAAATTTGTAGCGATGGCGAAATGAGGCTTCCAATTAGCCAATTGTATCGCAAATAGATTAATTACTCAAAGCCTCATTCAACACAGTGTACACTAGTGACACCTGCTGGTAAAAATAATTTAGAGCAACTAAATCATTACAAATTCCACCCCAGGTTCAAAATAACGAAGTTGCTGCGAGCTAACAACAAGCGACCCTTTAGCTCACTGATAACGTGTCGGACATCAGAGCCATTAGTACAAGAGAAAGTACAAGTTCAAAACCCCGCTTGGGCGATACACATACTAACATACTCATCATTTATATTTGTAACTGTCATTACACTAGATTTGTTTTCTACTAAGATATATTATAAAATAATATATGTAATAATATTATATTAAGTTTGCAAATGAAGAAAACAGGAAGATTGATATAAAGAGGGACAACATTTGTGTGGGGTTCAAATATGCCATTTGTGCCATTTGAGAAGGAATGCAGATGATAATCATAATAAGAAAAAATAAGAATTAACAATCAAATCATAATAATATTAAACAAATCGTAATAATCTGCTGTAGTAACATTAAAATAACAACCAACGAACTACATGCAGTCGATTGCTAGCCCAGTGTTCGAATCCCTAGCGTTCCAGTGTGTTTTTATATCTACGCCACTTAGGTCTACATTATTGGGAGATATCTGGTCAAAATATTCCCAAGCGGGAGATGATTTTCACTTCCATGCAGGTTCCATTAGGCTATTTTTGTACAAAAACTGTACTGCAAAAAAATAACCAAAAACTCCTCAAAAAACTAAATAATCCTCCAAAAACTCTCAATAGCAATAATAGCAATAATAACAAACTCTTCGCAACAACCAACCAATGACAACAATCCTCGAAATAAAAGGGGTATTGCTCCTTTATATCTACAATTCAAAACCCCAAATTCCGCCCGAAACTCAAAACAGAACGATCACATGGTTCTACAGCACCTGAGGCCTCGTTTGTCATTGATAACGTGCTTCGGCGTGAGGCTTCAGTAGAAACTGCCCTACGTACTCGACACGACTCGGAGCTTCGGTATCATCCGTAACATCACTACAAATTTGGTATCTCCGAGCTACCCAACTGGGTGGCATCTAAGTATGGAAGGGTCTTCCTACATCTCCCATTCCCCTCCCCCACAGCACTTGACCCACCGTGGTCTTGGTGTCCTCCTGTTCCCTGTTGGGCTGGGTGGGCAGGCTGCCCTCAGAGAGCTGGCCCTGCTCAGTCCTGTGCAGCTTCGCCCCACCCAGCGTCTGGAACCTGTGCCACTGGAACACCATCTCGGTGCAGCCTTCACAGTCAGCCAGCCCCACCTGCACCACACCCTACACATACACACACATACACACACACACAGTGTCAATGTCCGCTGTGGTCAGACTTTCCAGCTAATTATAACCTATTCTTTCATTTCCTGTTGTACACGTCGCAGCCAGGAAACTGCAATAACATTATTTCAGCTCACCTTTACAGAAGCTTACTTCAATAATATCAGCATGAATTCATAAAAACAAATAAAAATTCATATGCTCATTTCCCGTTGCATATGCATGGAGAAATAGTCACTCCCAAGAGCTCTGACTGTAATGTGGTTTGTAAGGACCCACCAGCAGGTCCTCGTGCTCCTGGTGCCCCAGAGCACAGAGGGAGATCTGCAGGCTTCGCAGGGTCAGG
The DNA here is from genome assembly GCA_022702515.1 of Ilyophis sp. 1 JC-2022. Taxonomy (NCBI): domain Eukaryota; kingdom Metazoa; phylum Chordata; class Actinopteri; order Anguilliformes; family Synaphobranchidae; genus Ilyophis; species Ilyophis sp. 1 JC-2022. Next base: position 74,545,560 of record CM040397.1, on the reverse strand, counting down.
GCAGTCGGCGGGAGGGGGATGCGAAAACCTTCATTGAAGCTCAGTGCGGCCTGAGGCTCCAGGGCCTTACTGCAGTAATACGGACAGGCTCGGGCGACATCCACCGGGACCAGGTGTGCCTTCACATACCTGGGCAAAACAAACAAAAACAAGAGCAAAGCTCAAACGTTTTCGCCATTAAATCATCCATCTGGAAAAGAGGAAGAGAACTGGGATCGTATTCAGTGATAGTGCTGATCTCAGGTCAGTTCTGCCTTTTAGTTCATAATTAATACAGTTAGGGTAAGTACAGGGAAAAACTGATCCTAGATCAGCAGCCATGCTCTGAGACAAACGTTGTAAATAGGCCCTGATCTAGAGGAATTTTTTTTTTTTTCATCATCATCATAAATAAGATTAGGAACAGGAAAAAAAAAAAAAAACTGATAGGTCAGTCAGTCCTGCTGACACTTTAGACACGCTGAACGCTCTGGGACATGGTTACATGGACTGGGAGGGGAATGGCGGTTTTTTGGCTTACAGTCTGCGCCCGTCCTTCACGATGGCCCCGTTTAAGTTGCTTAACTGCAGAAGGTGCAGGAGGAGACATTCGCTGTTGGCGTCGTACCTGGAGGATGGAAAAAAGGGAGCAGGACAGCGAGGGTGAGGATAGGGTGCGCACGTGTGAGGGAGCCAGTTCTGAGGGGAGATTTACGCAACTTACAGGAGGCCCAGCTGGATCAGGGCCGGCTCCACCACAGAGACGTCGTTGGCGTACGAGACCTCCTCGATGTCCTCCGCTCTACTGGAACAAAGGGAGGGAAACGGAGACAAAGGGGAAGTTCAGCCTAAATTTATTTATTTACTTAAACATTTTTAATTGTTCTGTCTGATGATCAGATCGTCAAGAGAATAACCCTGGCAATTAAAACACACCAATATTTTAGACATCCATCTCCTGCCCTGGAAAAATGCCAAAGTGATGCATTTTGCATCAACAGGGTGGCCACACCCACTTTCAATGTAGCAGGTAGCGGCACAGCCGAGGCTTGGATTTCTGCGTCGCTTAGATAGTGATCAAGGGACGCATTTCACAGGAAAAATTGTGAAGGAAGTTTTATTCAGTTCTGGGAATAAAACAAAAGCTCCACTGTCCTTATCTCCACCCCTGAGCTCCGGACAGGTGGAGACAGCAAAACCGCAGTGTCAGAGAAAAACTAGCAAAATATCTTTCCTTTGTGTCTGACAACGAGAGCTGAGCCAGGACCCACTAACTTTTCCCCCCTTTGAACTCATGACAGGCACACCCACGAGGATTGCAGGGGCGATATCTGGTGGTTGGAGATGCTCTAAACTAATTACTGTGAACCAAACTAAAGAAGTCAGGTCTCTCCGTAGATATCGGGCCCAAAAAGTTAGAGAAGCAGACGACCGTGAGCAACTAAAAACAGGTAACCGGGCACACCTCAAGCCAGGCCAGCTGGTGTATGTTAAGACTGAAACCAAAGTCCCCTTTGAAACACGTTGGTTTCCTAATCCTGCTCCTGACCAACAACGCAGTAAAGGTCAAAGAACACAAAAGGTGGTACCACCACACATATTAAGCTGGCCGAGCAATATAATGTGTACATATAATACATTGTAGCTATATAATCACCATGCCGAAGAACACCTTTATCACAATAAAAGTGACACTGACACTGAGGGTGACTGTGATGAGGAGCATTTGTGGGTTGCACAGAAAAAGAATGAACAGACCTGAGCTCTTTGGCGTGCTTATACTGTACAAGCACTGCTTATACTGTACTGTAAGTGGTTACATTTGAGAGCAGGGATATCACCAGATTACATCGCGACCAAATAGTATACCCTTTTCACCTTAGATATGCATTATTAACGATCGTTGAATTTCGTCAAGATATTATGACTGAAATATTTTTATCGTGACTAAAGTATGTACTGCAGTAAATTCACAGGTCTTCCACTGTGGCCTCTGGCTCCAGGCACCGAGCTCCCAATGAAAACAAGAGTTAGTTTGTCTGGCAGGAGAATGTGTGTGTGGTTAGTTTGTGTGGCAAGAGAAATTTTGCAGTTTCCTGCAGAACATGACATGTACAACAGGAAATGAAAGAATAGGTTATGATTAGCTGGAAAACCTGACAACAGCAGACATTGACTGCGTGTGTCTCATTTCATTCTCAGGAGTCCAGATGGACGAACTTGACCCTTCCTTAACCTTCCTGCCCCTCTTGCCATACCAGGGAGGAACAATGATTGACACCATGTTCTCTGGGACTCTCAAAACAAGTGTTACATAAGGACTGACTGCTGGTTATGCTTATGTAGGCTCCTAATTGGTGAGAGTGGAAACATGTGGCCACTAAAACTAACCATTTGGTAGATAATGAAGAATTCAAAGACAAAGCAAATGATAACAAGCCAAACCTGCATTGTGATAATAAGTTTAAGGGAACATAATTGAAGGAACTTAAACACATGTTCAACTATCTAATTAGGAGCCTATCGGTTCACCTCAGTTTTTAATTTGTTAATTTGACTTTAACCTGTTTTAAATTTAAATTGCTTTTAAATTTAAATTGTAATTTGTGGCAGGGTGGGCGTGGTTAGCCTCTGCGTGCAGAGAGAGAGTGAGCAGAGCGGTTCTCGGACCCTGAGCCACAGCTGTCATAAGTTAATCAGCATCACGGGGAAACGTAATTGATTAATGGTTTAATTGTTTCTGATTGCTATGACAGTGAGCCGGGGCTTGAAAAGGGAGAGACGGGTGAACAAACGGGGCTGGCTGTGGACGGAGAAGGAAAAGCTCCGGGGAAGCCAGAGCCGAAAAGTAAAAAGTATAAAGAATAATAATTAATAAAAGAACCCAGCGGGTTGTCAAAACGAACACAGAGTGTCTTTCAGTCATTTCACGAGCGGTGGCACTCGACCTTGCCACAGTGGTGGCCCGTACGGGGGGCAAAGTTAAAAGACTGCAAGACAACCAAAGACATATTTAAAAATGGAGACCAGCCCGGAACGAACCGAAGCGGAGCAGCCAGTGATAGCGCTCGCGCGCATGCTGGAGAAAATGACCAATATGCAGGAGAGGCAAGCGGCGGTGCATCAAGAGCAGATGGAGGCGCTGCGGCTACAGGCCACCCTCCAGACGGAGACGCTGCGGCAGCTAGCTGGCATCGGGGGGGCAGGGTCCCGGGATCTGTATAGCCGAGCCCCGATGAAGATCCAGCTGCCCAAAATGACCGCCGATGACGATGCCCAGGCCTTCCTGGACAGCTTCGAGGTGGCCGCGGAGGCATGTCGGTGGCCCGACGAGGAGTGGGTAGTCCGCCTCCTGCCCCTGTTAACGGGGGAAGCCCAGCAGGCAGCGCATGGGCTGCCGGCCATATCCCGGGCAAACTACACCACCGTCAGGAAGGCAATCCTGGATCGTCTGGGCTATAGCCCAGAAGATCAAAGGCGCCGGTTCCGGGACACCTCACTGGTTCCGGGGGACCGCCCTTTCGCGTTCGCCCAGCGGCTCACCGACATGGCCCGAAGATGGCTGCAGCCAGAAATTCGATCCGCCGGGGGGGTGGTGGAGCAGGTCGTGCTGGAAAAATTTGTGGGCGGGCTGCCCGAGGCGACCGCCAACTGGGTGCGCTGCCACCGACCCACTAACCTGGAGCTGGCAGTTAACCTGGCCGAAGACCATCTGGCCGTGGTGCCAAGCAGCCCGCCGCAAAAGACGCCGGAACCGGCTCCAAGGAGGAGACTCCCTTTCCACACGGTCCCTTCTTCCCGTTCCCGGGACCCCAATTCAGCAATCCCGCATACTAATCCCCTCTCTGTCTTCTCTCCCTCTCCAGGCCCAGGCTCAGTGGCGGGAGGGGCCGACCCACAGAGGGCTCCTCAGACGGTCGGACCGGGTTGTTGGCGGTGCGGGCAGCTCGGCTACCTGCGCCGCGACTGTCCACTTATGGAGGTAGGGCAGGTGGTCCGGGTTGTCGGTCCGCCCACTCCCGCTCACGATCCAGAGGGAGCGTACTGCATCCCGGTAAGGGTGCAAGGGAGTGAACACCGGGCGTTGTTGGATTCGGGGGCTATGCAGTCCATGATTCGGCAAAGCCTGGTTCGGCCAGAGGCATTGGTAGAGGCACCCTGGGTATCGATTAAGTGCGTGCATGGTGACGTGCACAAATATCCGGTAGTGCCTATAAAAATTTATTTTCAACAAAAAATGTATATTGTCAAAGCTGCGGTTAGCTCCCGGCTTTCGCACCCCCTGATTTTGGGCATTGATTGGGCGGGGTTTCGTAAAGTGTCAGGGAAGCTGTGGGAGGTGCGATCCCGACCGGTAGGGCCCGGGGAGGTGTGTGCTGTTAACGGCGATGACGCAGGGTCGGCCGACACGGTCGAGGGGGGGGCGGAGCCGGGGGAGCCTCGAGGGGAGACTCCCCTGGTCCCGGTTTTTCACCCCACGGAGGATTTCCCACTCGAACAGTCTCGGGATGACACCTTACGCTTTGCTTACGAACAAGTAATGCGCATTGATGGTCAGCAAGTGCGTCCGGAGACAGCTCTCTCTCACCCGTATTTCTCGGTTATTAGAGATAGATTATATCGAGTGTGTCGGGACGCTCAAACAGGGGAAGAAAATACCCAGTTGTTGGTACCTAACAGCCGCCGGGAAATGGTTTTCCAAGCGGCTCATTATAACCCCATGGCGGGGCACTTGGGGTATGATAAAACACTAAACCGTATAATGGCCCGCTTTTATTGGCCGGGCATCTGGGCTGACGTATGTCGGTGGTGAGCGGCTTGCCCGGACTATCAATTAGTGAATTCCCCGGCCACCCCAAAAGCGCCGTTGCAGCCACTTCCATTAATAGAGGTCCCATTTGATAGAGTGGCTATGGACCTCATCGGGCCATTTGAACGGAGCACTCAGGGATACCGATTCGTACTAGTTCTGGTGGATTATGCGACCCGGTATCCCGAAGCAGTTCCACTGCGCAATATCTCCATTAAGAGTGTTGCGCAGGCACTGTTTCAAATCATCTCCCGCGTCGGAATCCCGAAAGAGATTCTGACGGACCAGGGCACAACATTTATGTCACGGACACTAAACGAACTATACGCATTATTGGGCATTCAGTCGATTAAAACCAGCGTGTACCACCCCCAAACGGATGGGCTCGTTGAGCGGTTTAATAGGACTTTGAAGTCAATGATTCGGAAGTTCGTTCACGAAGATAGTCGAAATTGGGATAAATGGTTAGTCCCTTTATTATTTGCAGTGCGGGAGGTTCCCCAGGCCTCCACAGGATTTTCTCCCTTTGAATTAATATTCGGCAGAAAACCCAGGGGAGTTTTGGACCTAGTTAAAGAAAACTGGGAGGAAGGTCCAAGCCCCAGTAAAAATGAGATACAGTACGTAATGGACCTGCGAGCAAAACTCCATACACTGGGTAAGGTATCACGGGAGAATTTGCTCAAGGCCCAGGAACGGCAGCAAGCGCACTATAATAAAGGGACCAAACTCAGACAATTCTCACCGGGAGATAAAGTACTTGTATTACTTCCAACCTCCAGCACAAAATTGCTCGCCAAGTGGCAAGGGCCCTTTGTGGTCACACGGCGAATAGGGGAGGTAGACTACGAGGTGGTGCGGTCGGATAGAGAAGGAGCTAAACAAATCTACCATCTAAATCTATTAAAAGCTTGGAAGGAGGTGGTGGCTGTCTCGCTGGTGACGGTAGATAAGGAGAAAGATGAGCTGGGGCCGGAGGTACCAAATTCACACAATCAGACCCCGCCCCTTTCTAATAGCCATCTCTCGCCGAGCCAGCAGGCAGACCTTGCTCTATTGCAAAAGCAGTTTGCGGATGTGTTTTCTCCCCTACCCGGACGCACGAATCTCATACACCACCATATAGAAACCCCCCCGGGAGTGACGGTACGTTCCCGTCCTTATCGGCTGCCGGAACACAAAAAAAAATTGGTGCAGGCAGAAATAAAGGCCATGCTAGAGTTGGGGGTAATAGAGGAATCACACAGTGCCTGGAGTAGCCCCATTGTCCTAGTAGGTAAACAAGATGGGTCGATCCGGTTCTGTGTGGATTACAGAAAGGTGAATGAGGTCTCACGGTTTGATGCCTATCCTATGCCTAGGGTCGATGAACTCTTGGATCGGCTGGGCACGGCTCGTTTTTTCTCGACACTGGATTTGACCAAGGGCTACTGGCAGATTCCCTTGTCGCCAGAGTCTAAGGAAAAATCGGCTTTCTCTGCTCCGGACGGTTTGTACCAATTTAGGACACTTCCATTCGGGCTATTCGGGGCTCCAGCCACGTTCCAGCGCCTTATGGATCGGGTGCTGCGTCCGCATGCTGCATATGCTGCAGCCTATATTGATGATGTTATCATCCACAGTAACGACTGGGCGCAGCATGTGCGGCATGTGGGGGCGGTGCTCGAGTCCTTGAGGCGGGCGGGGCTCACGGCTAACCCGAGGAAGTGTGCAATTGGCCGAGCGGAGGTACGGTATTTGGGGTACCACTTGGGAAGTGGACAGGTGCGGCCTCTAGTGGACAAAACCGCAGCAATTGCGACCTGTCCCCGGCCCAAGACAAAAAAAGAGGTGAGGAGGTTCTTGGGGCTGGCCGGTTACTATAGGAGGTTTATTCCTGCGTTTTCGGAGCTGACCAGCCCCTTGACTGATTTAACTCGAAAAGGTGCCTCAGAGCCGGTCCAGTGGACGGAGCCGTGCCGGAGGGCGTTTGAGCGAGTAAAAGAAGCACTCTGTGGGGAGCCGCTGTTGTTCACACCTAACTTTTCTCTCCCGTTCACCCTGCAGACAGACGCGTCGGACAGAGGGCTGGGGGCCGTGCTGACCCAGCAGGTGGAGGGAGTCGATCGCCCGGTGCTGTACATAACTGGCACAGCGGGAGGTGAAGTACAGCACCATTGAAAAAGAATGCCTCGCCATCCGGTGGGCGGTCGGATCCCTCCGGTATTACCTGCTGGGCCGCTCATTCACCCTCTGGTCGGACCATGCCCCCCTCCAGTGGCTCCACCGCATGAAAGATGCCAACGCGCGGATCACCCGTTGGTATCTGGCATTACAGCCGTTTAATTTTAAGGTGATCCATAGGCCGGGGCCGCAGATGGTGGTGGCGGACTTCCTCTCTCGGCGAGGAGGGGGGGGAGTTGGTCATCGGCCGGATGGCTCCCCGGCCTAAGTCGGGCGGTGGGGGTATGTGGCAGGGTGGGCGTGGTTAGCCTCTGCGTGCAGAGAGAGAGTGAGCAGAGCGGTTCTCGGACCCTGAGCCACAGCTGTCATAAGTTAATCAGCATCACGGGGAAACGTAATTGATTAATGGTTTAATTGTTTCTGATTGCTATGACAGTGAGCCGGGGCTTGAAAAGGGAGAGACGGGTGAACAAACGGGGCTGGCTGTGGACGGAGAAGGAAAAGCTCCGGGGAAGCCAGAGCCGAAAAGTAAAAAGTATAAAGAATAATAATTAATAAAAGAACCCAGCGGGTTGTCAAAACAAACACAGAGTGTCTTTCAGTCATTTCACGAGCGGTGGCACTCGACCTTGCCACATAATTGTTTGCAATATAGCACAAAAAGCACAATCTAATCTCTTAAAGCACAACTGAACTTTGTTAGAACTTTGGGTTGTGTAGTTACCTGGCCATGATATGAGTCCAAATGGTCGCAAAATATGTACGTTAGTTGCTCTGTGCTCCCCTGGGGTGATAATCCAGAATATGGGGGGGGGGGGGGGGGGGGGGTTCCCCTATAATTTAGTTTTATTGTTGGTGGGTTGCTGGCGGGGTAGCTCCCTACAATGTTGTTCTAGTCTTATTTTTGGTTTGTTGGGGGCGAGTCCTATGATATTGTGTTACCACTATATAACAGCTTATAAAAGATTATAAAAGCTGCGTCATAATGGCTGAAATGTCTAATACGTCTCATCACAAAACCAAACCGCCTGGGCCAATTGAACACATACACTAAAACTGAAACAAAGAACGTGCTTTCATTTTCAGGAGAGATGTTTATTGAATGCATAACTAAGACTGGACACTTACCTTTTGCTCCAGGCTTCAAAAACCCCACTGTCTGTGGCCAGAGCATCATCGGACAGGCCCGCTGACAATCTCCTGGTCCTTCGGCCCGCCAGATTTGTACTGTTACAGCGCAGGGTAACGCCTGCAGGGAGCATACACGCACACAGTTAGCAAACCACCCATGTGACATGCTTCATTGCATTCCAAGACAAAGGAGCAGCTCTGATTTACTTGCCTGCCATGCCGAGTGGCCCCTGGGGGCCACTGTCCCTCTGGTTCTTTCCTTCCAGGAGGTATGCGGCTGAAGGGGCCCCTGAACCCACGTCGCCAGGTACGGGGGCGTGGGCGGGGGCCTGGGCCGGGCCCCTGAGGCCCTCCAGGATGCCCCGCCCTGCCAGCTCCATGTACTCCTCCGTCATCTGGGTGAGGGGGCAGTCCTGGGAGGCGGAGTGGTAGGGTGTGTCCATGGGCGAGCTCGGCGGAGAGAGGGAAGAGAGCGAGGAGCGGGAGGAGAGCGAGGCCAGAGACTGCGGCGTGTCCTGGGACCGTTTGGCCTTGCCCGAACTCAGGGGCTCTGCACCGTACCCCGCCGTGGCCCGGGACAGGGTCTCCGGAGGCAGCAGGTATCGCAGGTGGGCGTCGGGATCTCCAGAACATTCAGGACGCTCGTACTGGGGCACCCCGTAGATGTCGCTGAAGCTGACAGAGCTGAGGGAACCCCGGCTGGAGGCCAGAGAGCCGCGGCTGGAGGCCAAGGACCCGCGGCTGCTCCCCGACGACACGGTGAGATTACTGGCCGACAGGCTGAGAGAGGGGGAGGAGAACAGCATTAAAGAGGCAGTTCACCCAGAAATGAAATTAAGCCATGTCCATTTACTCTGAGTCCTATCTATCCATCCAGATAGTTTCGCTGAGATTTCACAGGTTTTATAGATATCCGCTGAAGCTCACCCTGATATCACCCTGATACAACGGACCTCAATGAGACCAATGTTTGTGGTGCTCAAAGCGGCCTACATTTAAAAACTCAACAGCAATGTCTCTTTCCAAATGTAATGAAAGAATGAATTACTCAAACATCCACAGACCCTTGTCATGCACGTTTAAAAAAAAAACTACTTTCCACCGAGGTACGCCAAATGTGTAGCCTATATCCGTGCAAATTGTACACAAAGCACGCCAGTATTCTGGGGCACAGTGCCAACAAAATATTATTTTTTTGGACCTTTAAACACATTCACATTTAGGCAGATTTTACATGCGTTTTTTCATCTGAAAGCAACAAGGTTCTTATACTGCCCTCTACAGGAGGATTTGGTACATGCCTGACACCATGCTGCACAAATTTCAATCAATGATTGGTGCATTGGTGTAACGGCCTGCCTATGAAATGTAAACTAGAAGTAAATATCTATTAGAAAATGTACACACTACATCAGACCTCCAGCTCTCTTATTAGAAATGACTTACTTTCCATAAAAAAGGAAGGCATTACTTTCTTAATTTTGAAAAGGAAAGTATAAGGAGTGTGCAAAGATGACATTTTCTGCACCTTTTCAATTAACAAAAGCATTTGGATCTGTATTCGGACAGAAAATCAGAAGTAGGCATACCCGTTTTCTAGGCTAATGTACATTAGCAATACAATTGCTTTCAAAGCATCTGGTAATGTTACACTGGCATATCACTGATCGTGTAGTACAAGTTTGTATTAAAACACAAGCAAAACTAACCTAGATGTCTAAATGATGAATCATTACATACAACTTCATTTTCTAATAGTCTATGGCTGAGCAACACTAGTGCTCTAGCCACACTAGGTACTTCAGCTGTTGTGGGAGCGGGCAGCGGTGTCAGATGTGCTGGGGTAACTCTACCATTCCAGTGGTGGAGTAGGCAGAACCGCTCGGGTTCCATCTATCCATCCAGGTACTTTAGCTGAGAACTCACTAAAAAGTAGTGTTTGAAAAAACCGTGCACAACAAGGTCTGTGGATGTTTGTGGTTAACCGTTATTCTATTTGGAAAGATACATTGCTGTTGATTTTTGTACATTTTTGGTGCTTGGAGCGCCACAAACTTTGGACCCGTTGAGGTACGCCCTATCAGGGAGATATCATGGTGAGCTGCATCGGATATCTCTATAGTTTTGAGATGCGTGTTGAAAAACAGTATAGTTTTGGCATGAAACCAACTACATACTGACCTCTTCAGCTGGGAGTGAAGGTAGGTGGTGATGCGTGTGGCCTCCTCCAGCTGCCTCAGTAGCACGTTCCTCTTCTCCTGCTGCAGAATCCTGGGAGGCACCACAGACATCACTCTGTTCAAAACTGGGTATCGACTCACTACGCTGCTGATAAACCCAGCAATGAACACAGGCAAATATTCAACTGAACCTATATCTGGACTGTGAAATACAGTCCTATTTCCAGCTCATAGATTCAAGGGCATGACTATCGCAACAGTACCATGTCCTTCCACTGGGGGGCAATAAAGAACAACACATAAATGTAAGCTTTTCAACGCAAAATACAATCAATATTGATGAAAAGATTTAAGTATCAATTGTTATTGATCTGGAGAAACTAGTGTTCAGTGGGTGTCAAATTTATTTGGTTTCACTAAAATTCATGACAAAATAAATAAAATGATATGTTAACTATAGACAAACATACCTTGCAAAAAAAGGAACAACAAGTGCAAATCAGTCTAGAATGAAAATGCAATTTCAAGCCTTTCAACTAAGGGCTCTACTACAACCAGCCAGCTATTGGAAATTAAGGGACAGTCAATTTGTCAGTACAAATCAGCTATTTTTGTTCAAAAATATCATAAATATCCAGCAACAAAATCCATACCAGGTAATTTCTGAGAAATAAATATCACATTAAGAATGGTAGAATGGATCACCCCCCCCCCCACCCCCCACGCTTAAAGAAGCGTGTACTTCTTTAACCAATACATGATTCTTCCCCAAACTTAATACTGTTATTGGAAATAGACAGTGATAAGTGTTGACCTTGTAGATCTTGGAAAATTATTCAGACACACTTGATTTGGCAGGCAGAAATATCCACCATGAACAGCTGTTAGCCAAGGTACATATGCACATTGTCTACACAAGGTAAAGCTGTAATTGGTTAGTAAGGAGTAACCGAAGTTCGTACACCCTCTGGTGGTAACACAAATTCACTGCTGTATGGACAGACTCCATATATTCTGCAAAACACTCATCTGCATTATACCACTTTTAAAGCATTCACTATTATGAATACCTTTAAATGCCTTTCTCTTTGCTTTAACGATTCTATATGCAGTTCCATAAACCCAGTCAGTTAATGGATATCTTCTGCAAGAAACCCATTTGTAGTGTGCAGCATGCTTTCAGTGTGCATTCGTTGTTCTGTGGAGGGCTTTTCAGAAGCCAGTTCCCCCAGTGCAAACACACAGCTTTGGGGTAATTGGGGCAATTTTCTTTCTGGTCTCGTCCCTTCCCAGAAAACAAACAGCGACACAGCCTTGCCCTCCCACCTTTCACGAGTCTCCCAGTACGGGCACAGCCCCGCTATGCTGGTGGTTTCCTGGCCAACGGCGGCTCGCGGTCAGGTGCCTCGCGTTCCTGAGGCATTTCATGTGGGCAGAGAAACGGCTCTAATCTCATGGAGGGAGGCATAGGGGCTGAGGGAACCCTTATTTACTGTGGACACCACACAAGAGTCTTTATAACATGCATACATGTTTGCAAGATTTTTTAGATTGGACACTTATGCAACAATGCTGCTGTGTCCCAATTGGCCAGCCCTGGCCCATTGTGTGCGGTAGAATTTATCTACTTGATCCGTTTTACCAGCAGATGTCCATCAGTATCAGTACCCAGCATTACAGTTCAGAAATCCTTTTCAGGCTACCATACTGCCGTCATGCTTGGACATGGCTCTCTGCCGGTCTCTGGTTGGGACTCTATGACTTCTGTGTACACTCTCAAAAAGGATGTGTTCATATTCAACACACTTTTTGTGTTACCGTCAGCACGTTACTACTTTTATGTTACTCTCAGCACATTTTGTGTCAAATTATACAATTTATGTGCTACAAAGAGACTTTTTAAACACGGACTGTGTTGAGAAGTAACACAAATTGTGTTGCCCTTAAAACCTTAACACAGAGGTGTGGTAAAAAATTACACGTTGTGTGTTGTTTAACACATCTGTTTGAGTGTACTCCGACTATACCAGAGAAGAGTACTTGTCTGTACAGATTACTAAACCATAACCAACAGGAGTTATTCTGAAGCAGCATATTCCTCCTGGCTTAAAAAGGGTTTGCATCTGAATTTGAGAACAAATAGTGCCATCTGTCAAGAAACAAAGGCCCTGGTCCTTCATATGTCAGTATGGAGCCTTTTGTGACAGTGGGGGGCAAGGCCCATTTAACCCTCAAGGAAGGGTTACCCCCCCTTATGCTCAAGGAAGAACCACATAATTCAAAGAATCTTAATGTATGAATACTTGCATTAATATTCATGCAGAAGACGGGAATTAAAGATAAAGATCTTGAGAGCTAAGTCAAAAGCAAGCTAGACTTCCAGTCTATTTATAAGTCATGTAAAAAAATGTGAAAGCATGAATAAATTAAGTTATTCAACCTAGCAAAACAACTTCCTGACAAATTTCAAATGTACTTCAAAAATATTCTAAATAAATCTCCCTATAGACTAGGGGTGGCATCATATAAAACAAAATCTATTTATCATGTTTACCTCTTTTTATCTGAATATTTTCTAGACTGCCTAAGAATTACCGATCAATTATTCAAAAATAATTGATCAGTGATATGTTAAGTTTGTGATTAAAGTAGCCAAATTGTGACAAAGTTTGAAAAAAATAACACAGGCTCCCTTTCAAACCAGAATTCTACTTCCTCTCGACAATGTTAGTTTCCATGGACAGAAAATCCAGAAACTAGCACATCTTATTTGTTTCTCCAAGATCTTTGGCATGGCTGACAGGGTGACCTCTGACCTTTGGCTGGCCCCCTGGCTCTGGGCGGCGTGGGCCTTCTGCACCTCATCCTCAAGCCTCTGGCGTTCCTCCTCCAGCTGGAGGAGAGACTCCAGGGGGCGCTGTTGCTGGCTGATAAGGGTCATCTCATGCAGCAGAGCCTCCTTCTCATGCAGCAGCTGCAGACAGTCCCGGTCCCGGTCCGCTTCGGCCCGGCCCGGCCAGCTCTCGCTCTCCATCTGGGCCAGCTGGTGCTGGATGCTGGACACCCTGAGACCAGGAGACAGAACGGTGGGGGACACAACAAGGGCTAGGACTGACATATCAGAGTCAAACGGTTTAGAGCACGTTTTTAAAAGAAAAACAAAAAAGAATAACTTCTAAGTTACAGATTTTACATATTAGCAATTATATTAAATTACTAATTACTACTTTTTATATTAAAAGTATTAATATATTATATAAAACATGCTCCATAAATAACTATATGAACACAATGTTTGTTGCTGGTTTAATATCATTACCTAGCATTAGACAGACACACATACAAATTCATGGTTTAGCAGTTTGTGAGTGTGTGTGCATCCAAGTGTCAGTGTGCATGTACGTGCATGTGTCTGTGTGTGTAAGTGCGTGTCTGCGTTTATGTGTCTGTGTGAGAGTGTAAATGTGTGAAGTGTGCACGTGTGTGTCAGTTTATGTGCATGTGTGTGCACGTGCGAGAGAATGAATGATTTGTGCGTCTGCGAGTGCATGTTAACAAGCGTCTGCGCTAACGCGCGAGCGCACGCGCGGTGCCAGTGCTGCTCGGTGCCCTGCAGAGGTGGGTAGCGCTCTGGCCTCTCTCACAAAGGCAGCACAGAGTCAGCAGGACGCTGCTCGGGGCAGGAATGCATGCTAAATGAAGAATTTGACCACCAAGCTCATTTCCAAAAGTGGGTGCATTCAGAGTGCCGGCCGCCCGGCTGACTGAGGTGGGACACGCCTACCGGCCGGCCAGTCCACCGGGCGGTCTTCAAAATGGCAAAACTGAGCTTCAGTCATGCCATGGGTCCAATTTACAATCACTGAAGCAAAAACAAGATGCATTGAGCATTTGGTGCTTGTGTGGGAGGAGTAACTTGGATATAATTACTAATAATAATAATAGAATTAAACCATTTGTAGAGCTTTTTCAGATCACAGATTCAAAGTGTTTTACAATTACAAACAAAACATAATACAATACACATAATTTTGTGCGGTTTATGTGCAGTTGGTCATACTCTCTACCTCAGCTGAAAGGAAAAACACACACTAACCCAAACCATTCATTCTGGAATCTTACCCAGTGCTACTCTACATAAAGCATCCAAGACAAGCTGGACTGTGGCTTTTGGACAAAGACAATGCTGGCGCAGATTCACCAGTTCTGCACTGTGTGTGCCACATTAGGAGGGTGTCGGAAATTACTTTTTTTTTGCTTCTTCATACTGCCAGTTCAGTCTGACTTTGTCCACCAGCGGTGAGGAATCTTGCGAACAAAGCTTTAAGAAAAAGAGACATGGACTTAAGTAAAAAAAATTACATCAATACTATAACGTTTTACACAGACATACTACATGGCCTAAAGTATATGAACATGTGCTCATCAAATATCTCATTCCAAAATAATGGGCATTAATATGGAGTTGCTGCTATTTAACAGCCTCCTGGGAAGACCTTCCACTAGATGTAGGAACATTGCTGGGTGGATTTGCTTCCATTCATCCAGAAGAGCATTTGTGAGGTCGGACACTGATTTGGGGCAGGCTCAGTTGGCATTCCAATTGATCCCAAAGGTGTTCGATGCAGTTGAGGTCAGGGTTTTGTGCAGGCCAGTCAAGTTCTTCCACAACGATCTCAACAAACGATTTCTGTATGGACATCACTTTAAGCATGGGGGCATTGTCATTCTAAAACAGGAAATGGCCTTCCCCAAACTGTTGCCACAAAGTTAGAAGCACAGAATTGTCTAGAATGTCACTGTATTTTGTTGCATTAAGATTTGCCTTCACTAGAACTAAGGGGCCAAGCCCGAACCATGAAAAACAGACCCCGGATCAAGGGATGTCCGGATACTTTTGTCCATATAGTGTATTTACCGTACAAACCAGATGAACACCAATACAAATTGTAAATTAAATACTAGAATCTTTTCACTGGTGAAAAGAGAAGAGAATTTGTGCTAGAAAGAGCATACTTTTACAAGAATAAGCAACTAGTTCATAAATATGGAGATAAACATCAAATACAGTAATATAACTGAATTATAAAGGATGCTCAACACACCACAAAAAAATTTATTAAACTTTTTACTTTGAACTTATACTGTGCACATATTTAAGGCAGTGTGTCACTTTTGTCGTTCAACCACAATATTCCATCAAAAATACAGTAATAATTGTGTATATTGTACATGTTTAAATGATGAACTATGACTTGAGTCCAGTCCAGCTGGTCAGTGAAAATGGAAATGTACACCTTTGCCTGGTCCTCATTAGGCCGTACAGTGGCACTGTGACAGGCCACACTGAGTGTACCTACCTCTCCCATAATGTCGGTCTGGCAGCCCGTGTCTCGGTAACGCTGCAGTAGGCAGGGCTCCCCCACTGCTCCAGGGGTGCTTGCGGGGTCTTGCAGGGTGTCGGTGACGCACAAGCCATGCTGGAAGTTCACCGTTAGCTTAGCCAGGCTCTGCCATGGACACAGGAAAGAGGCACCAAGGAGATGAGCCGAGTCAAAGATGGTGGAGGGTTTGAAAAGATGGTGGAGAACGGTGTCGGTAAATTATAGATTGTTTGGTATCAACATATGTTCCCTGATGGATTACAATTTTAAGGAACAAATATTTACCTGATTCAAGAAGCATGTGGGTGTTAAAGGCTATAGATACAGCATGACACCCCCTCTAGTGTCTCATGTGGAGATTGCATTTCATAACAACACAGCCGGAACTGGTTGCCAGATTGACTCGTTACCCCTGCATTTTGTGTACATAACGTTACTTCATCTGAGTGTGAAGAGTGGAGTCAGAGACGGAATTAGGCTCAATCATGTCGAATCCTTTGTGGTTGGGTTGGACAAGTAATGAATTCATAAACAAATTTAGCAATATTTAGCAATGCATTATCCCCATAGTTTTAGGTTACTCTATGTGGTGGTGTTTCAAGATTCATGCAACCCCAGTGAGCAAAAGCCAGAATCTAAACGTCTAGAGCGGTGGAAATCTCAGAATGAGCGGCATTTTGAAATAAACGTGTCAAAGCCTGGCTACATCCTAGCCGGTTAAAAAACTTTCACTTTTCAACCAAATTTAGCCGGTTTTTCACCTAGACACGAGACGGCGTTTCACTGACTTTTCAACACAAAAATGTTCACTGGGACGTTATGATATAGCTAACATGAGCTAATGAGTTTGCATGCATCTTGTCTCTGCTAGCTATATGTACAGTAAATACCTTCTTTATTAGAGCTATCCATCAATCTTAGGCTCCCCTAAAATCTGGGGAGCAAAACAGAATATGATGTCCTCTGCATGAATTTGTAGCTCTCAGACAGAATGTCCACCCACCTGGTACTCTTGCATTGACTTCTCTGACTGAGGCTACTAGGTAGCAGTGCAGAGAAGTGGTTAGATCAGTGGTCCCCAACCTTGTCCCTGGAGATCTAAGGTCTTTGTAGGTTCTCTCTCCAACCATAAAAACACACCTCATTCAACAGCTAGAGATCTCATTGAGCTGCTAATTAGTAATTAGTAGAATCAGGAGTTCCAAATTTGGGTTGGAGTGAACACCAATAGGATGGTAGATCTTCAGGAACAGGGCAGGGGACCACTGGATTAGATCATAAGTATCAGAAAATTATGGACCTAATGTTGCCTTCGTTTATTCATTTCCAACTAGGAATCCCAATATCCGACTAGGGAAAATGTAATAAAACGCCCTTCCAACTAGGAGTCCCTTCCAACTATGTCGGAAACCAGGGATCGGCAAATCAACCCTGACTAGGAAGAACTTGACTTGACTTTTAGACAATTTTAGCTTTTAAAACACTTCAACTTTCATTTTTCAGCATGAACCGCTTTTGTATCGGCCAACATACCGATACTGAATGATAAACATATACAATTAAGTTAAAACGTTATTTTTGTAGTCGTTAGCCATTTTAGCTATGTTTGCTAGCGAAGCCAAAACTTTCCTGTGAAGGGCGTCCATGATGCCAAATCCCCAGTTGGGGATGTCGGTAATGATGATATCCAACCTCCCACCATAAATTAAGGCAGCATAACGTCTGAGTGTCTGTTACACCCCTGATACTTCATCTCATCTACTCCAGTAGAAACAGGTTGTGTAAATGTCACTCAGCAAAATTATGTTGTGTTACATATAGCAGCTTTTCTTTTGTTAGCAAATATTCTTCTCAGCTAATATCTGTACATTTGTACAAAATTTGTAGCAAACTTTATATTGCTACCCTCTTTGCATCACCTAATGTATTTATAGTTAGGTAAATAAGCATTGTGTAATTCTGAATAAAAATAAAAATAAAATGATCAAAATCAATGGAAAAAAAATTAAAAATCAACTGAAGATCAACAAAATCCTCCAGAGGACTACCACAAGGGGGCGATATCAAAAAGAGTGCCAATGTAGCGTCTGTACAAAATGTAGATTCTCACCAGTGGGAGTTCTCTGAAATGCACCCAGTGCTTGGATATAGCTTACTGAGCAAAAACTCTTCATTGCAGCATTGCAACAAAAAACCTCAGTCACATCAAGCAAACCAGTTTATACATCACTTCAGAACACTTACTGATTTGCCACTGGTAAACTTCTGATGCAGAGTAAAATACCCATATCCATTGTGACAAGATATACTTAATAATCATTTAGAATCGCTAATAGTAAGATATTTTAGATAAAGGGACAGTAGTATTGGGTAAATATTGGATAAATCGCATTCGTATTCTGCTTTTCATCCCTCTTTTAAAAATCCTCAAGCCATTTTTGGCTAATCCCTCACCAGTGTGAAGCACACACCATGGTTATCTGGATGACGCACACGAGTCATTTTGCACCACATCCTTTGGGGTTCAAGCCAATTAAACAGGGGGATGATTAGATTGCTTGTATTAGACAGCCCATTTGGCAACCCACTGCTCACTGTGGCAAGTATCAAAAGATCTTTAATAGCCACGATTTTGCCAGGGCTGAGCCACTGCATCTACTGCAGTACAGTGTCCCCATTACTGCCCTGACACACAAGACTCATTTACTTGTTCATGTGGGTGTTCTTGGTCTCAGGACTTTATTACTAGACACGGAAAACAAAGAGAAACTCCTAGAACCTTAATTTCCAGAAGTGGAAAGTGAATTTAGGTTTCGGTGCTTTTCTCCAAGCTTTCCACCTTTACTAATGTCCAGGTGCCGGTGGTGAAAGGGACAGAAAGGAGGGAGAAGCCTGCAAGGTCGCTCACCTGGATTAGGTCCTGCCTCTCCTCACCTTTATAGGCAACTCACTTGCACAAGGCCCACCTCTCCTCACCTGCTGTACAGGCAACTCACCTGGATGAGGTCCTGCCTCTCCCTCTCGCCAGTACTGATGGATTTCTTGATGCTGCGCAGCTCGTTGAAGATGGCCTGGGCCTCGTCCAGCTTGTAACTGGTCTGACTGCAGGACATCTTCCTGTCAATCCTGCACACAAACACAAAAGAATTTGAGTAATGCTGTGGCTCGTCTTTATTCCTTTTGTTGAGTCAGATAGTGTACTTTTATTTTGAAATTACTCTACCAATTACTCTCCACTATGATTTGCTTTTGTATTTTAAATCTGAAAGCTTTTGAGATGCTCCTTCAGCCCAGCCGGTCTACATTTATCACAGGGGGAGAAAATTGCCTGGATGCTTTGTTCCAGCTCCTTCTGAAGCAAACACTTTATGAATCTACAGGAGAAGTTGACAGAGAAACCCTTCACAAGAAAACGAATAAAGAGGGGGAAAAATTATTTGATTTCAGTTTCTTTTCATCATTAAAATATCCCATTTTTACTTTTCTACTGTCTGATCTACCGTTTTCTGTCACAATCTCTGCTAATGCAAGAAAATTCATTGTCATGAAAATCTAACTGCTTTTTAACTGTAATAATGGCCTTGCTGAATACAGAGAAGTAAACCTTTGTAATTACTCAGACTAATTACTTCAGTAAACAGACTGAACAAGACATTTCAGAATGAAGACCGATCCCTACAGGAATGTCTTTATGAGGGTATCCACATGCCGTGCATAAAAATGTACACAGACATCTAAATATAGTTTGTGCAAGTATCTGCCTCACCCAGTTTCCACACCTAATTTTAAAGAATTAAATTGGTAAAAGTCTGAGTGATGTCATTTCCAAACAGGGCTGGTGCTGGAGTTTGACAGAATATGTTCTTTCTGTGAAATGACTGAAATCCTTGTTCGAAGTAGCTTTCCCACCACGGTGATGTTTACGCAATGGAATCCCAGTAGAAAAACATGAAAAAAGTGTGTGTGCGCATACCCGTGTGTGTGTGTGCGCATACCCGTGTGTATGCGTGTGCATACCCGTGTGTATGCGTGTGTGTATTTCTATACAAAAACAATACATACAAATATATACCCAGACACGACTTACAAACATTATTGGCACGGTAACATGGTATTCAGATTTTACCCTTAACACTGTGTTGTCGGTTTATGTAATGAGTAATACTGCCAGTTGAGATGCCGATGACTGGGCATCATCTCTGCTCCTTGCCAAAATCCATTATGTGTGCATGTCCAACAAAATACTTTCCCCTGGGTTTAATATTGTTGTTGAAAGCACACCTGATGCTTTTGCCATCCAACCAGATAAGTTTAAGTTGTAATAACACAACAGTGATTAACAAATGGGTGCCAGGGGGGTCACCTATTTCACAGCTTTACAAGTCGGAGAAACATGAGCCCACCAGCACCCCGCCCCCAACCCTCCTCCCCAAAACAGGGCAAATATTAGATGCATAAATTCCCCCCTCCGTCAGGTATTAAAAGCCCATCACAGAAAATGCCATCTCCACAAAACAAACAAAATGGAATGAAACTGTCCCATTTTATGAAATATCATTAAGCATCAACAATACTCTTTGAAATACACTTTGAAATGATGCATTAGCCTTACTGCACATGTGATCGTTTGGGTTGTGGAGCGAATAAAAATTGAACGTTAAACGATTTTTTCAATTTGAATGGATATACATGATAAAAACTGCACTATGTTTGCGTTTGCTTTGAAGAGGCCGTCATGTTCACTGCTGTTGTCCTGTACGAGAAATTCAGGTGCAGGACCCCAATTTTTTCTGGTTAAATAACGCCTCATAAAACTAGGGACATCTCCGTTAATGCCATAATATTTTAACTTTATTAACGAGGACACAATGTTTTACCGTGCAGGTCTGAATGGCTGTAGTGTTAATTTAACTGTTTGTACAGTCCGAATGGTATCAACTGTGCTCTGAGAGATCTGTGCCCTTTCACAGCTACATGCTGCACACTCTATAGAGAACCTGTACATCTTCATCTTCACAAATAATTGATAATAATCCTAATTAATAACAACACTGGAGCTATGCAGACCCACATAGTAGAATTTTCAGTGTTCATTTCTGTAAGAGTAAATCTTAGCCTGACACGTTTTACTGACACTTTATAAAAAAATAAAAAACGGAACATTTTTGCTGTGCACTACCTGTACAACCTGTGTGAGTGTGCGTGTGTGTGTTTGTGTGTGTGGAGGATGTCTGCCTGTTAGCTACTCACTGCTGGCATAGGGCCCTGGTCTCACCATGGCCAGCTTCCTGTAGGGCCCCGTTTAACAGCAGGTACTGTTCACCCTAGGACCCTGCCCCCTTACCCAAAAAACAAGCACTGCTTTGTTCCCCGCCCTACCGAGGCCTGAGCGTTTATTAGCTTATCCAAACCTGCTGCTATCACTCGCGGCTACACCTCCACCTTTGAGCATCTGAAAAACCAGCAATAATATAATATGGATAGGATAGCTCAACTGGTCACAGAGTATATGACAGCAACCAAAAGACAACGAGGATATGTGATTGGAGGATACTTTCTGGATATACTTCCAGGCACCCTGTGAGCATCCAGGAAGTACTAGCCAATAATCACTGCTGGCACTGTTTTATTGGTTGCTACCAACTTACCTTGTGATTGGTGGAGCTCACTTTGGTTATAATTTTTTTTGTATGAGTAAGGTAACAAAACTTGGAACACAGTGGAGAAAGTCACTGGTGGAATATCCCCCACTTGCAATAAAATTAATAATTAAAAAATCCATTCAACACCCCCCTACCCCACCCCGAGATAAATACTCAGAAGAGGATTGCAAAGAGCATCCACAGTCTGAAAACGGAAAACGCTCCCTCAATCGTTAATAATCAGTTTTAACCGTACACAGTATTGTGCAATGGGCCTTGGGGACCTGAATTCACAGCACTGGTGTAACCCTGACCAAAAATCCACCCACATCAATCAATCCAGCATAAGAAAAACAAAGACATTACAGCAACAAAACTATCTGCAAAGTTTGAAGGCATTTTTAAGTCACGGTAGGTAAGTGGGTAAGAAAAAATATTAAATAAAAATAAAAAGACCTGCCAATATATTTTAAAAAAACAGCAGGAACGCAAGTCCTCTGCAAAATCCACCTTAAGCAAGTTAATTTCTAGGCCATTTCTTGGGTGACACTTCTTCACTTTTTTGAATGCCTTCTCAATGAGATTAATGTTTCTGGGGGTGAAAGGGAATTTCCATGTGGCATAGTTGTTTATTTATCCAAGGGAGACATGATGGAGTTCGGGACTGTAATTGAGTTTGACAGTGGCCGTGATTTAGGAATAACAGGCCTATCTGGGGGACCACATTTGGGGCATTCCATTCAGGGCCTCAGTCCCACTGGATAAAGGAGAAATGGAGCGAGAGAGAGAGAGAAAGGGAGAGAGATGGAGAGGGAGGAGAAAAATGCCTCTGCAGTCAGAGCCCCACCATTTGTATTTGTACGTTTGTAAGTGTGAGCATTTGTACGTAGTGCGTGTTTGTGCCTTTGTGCACAGTATGTGTGTATTTGTGAGCAGTGCCTGTGTTTTTGTCCGCAGCCTGTGTGTGTGTGCGCACGTGTGCAGTTTACGTTTGTGTCTGTACGCTGTGCGTGTGTGTCTGTGGCCAGTGTGTGTGTGTGTGTGTGTGTGTGTGTTTGAGCGCAGTGGTTGTGTGCGGCAGGCTGTACCTCTGGCCTATTCAGAGAGCCTTTGCACTTTATCTAAGAGATAAAGCCTCTCTGTCTCTCTCGGGCTGTCTCTCTCGCAGTCTGTCTGTCACTCATACTTTCACTGGAAACTTTTTGTTTATGTGGCGTTTCACAGCTTTTTCTGTGTTTGTCTGGCTTTCCTTTATGGCGGTCCCCTCAACTGTGCTCTGGTTCAAAAAATGTTAAAGAACTTTTAAAAGTCCAAATCTCTCTCTCGCCCTCCCCTCCCCTCCCCTCCCTTGAAGCATGGAGGAATTTGCAGGCAGATCTCCTTTTTCTAAAACTGCTCTCCAGCTCCCTGCCTCTTTTTTCTTCTCTTTTTTTCTGTGTTTTTTTCTCCCCTCCTCAAAACAGAGCACTTCCTCTTTGAGGAGATCCTTGGCTCCTGCTCTGCTCTGCTGCATCCTCTTCCTGAGGTGGAGTCTCCTTCCCCCCCTCCCCAAACTATACTTGGGAAAACCCAAACTTGGGAAAAAAAACAACAAAAAAAAACACCTCCACCCTTTGCCGACACAGACACAAACAGCCCAACCACAACTACATACAGGAGCCAAAAATAAAAAACACACACAATCATTACCGCTCTACTGCCTGCTAGTGTTCACTAAAACAACAGTGATTACGGAAGGCTGACAGGACTATTTAGATTTTTGACAAATGTTTATTTATTTATTATTATTATCATTTTTTAAATTTTTTAATTTTTTAATTAACTTCAATTAAAGGTTGGATTTTTCTCATTTTTTTCAGTGTGAGAGTAAGCTAATTCACCAAAAGGTGAATTTTTATAACCCTTTTTACTCATCTTTACCAGGGGTGCCAATAATTGTGGAGGGCACTGTATGTAAATTTGATTAATGAAGTTAGATTAAATAACAGGAACAGCTTTTCTACCGTGCCACTGGAATTTTCTTTACCACCCCTTCCTTATGAAGAAAGTTATTTCCACACTAACTGATAATAAAGCATTTCTTGTCGCTAACTGCATATTCCCAAGATCTGGTTAGGGATTACTGACATGGTTATATTTATGTTAAAGTTAGCTGAAAATAAACAGCGACACAAATTAGGGCACTTTTGCAGATTAATACGACAAAGCATAACTTGTTCTACCACAAAAACATTTTAATATATTTTTTAAAGCACAGTAAGTTTTTTTTATTTTTTAATTTTTTTTAACTGCAGAACACAGTTCTAAATGTGCATTTACTGCTATAAATACTTTTCTATGACAGTGACAGACGTTCAACAGGAAAAATAAGTTAAGGGACAAGGAGAGGGAACTAGGGAAAGGGGAAAAGGGAGAGTAAAAGAGTGAGAAAGAGAGGAGTGCGCACATAGAGGAAAGCAGCATAAGTGACAGCTCAGGGGGAAATAGAGGGTCACGCTCTAGGAGGGCTGGAGAGGGACAAACTGTAGCAGAAATGTGTGAAAGAGGGAGGGCATAAGACAAAAGAGAGGAGGAGGAAGGGAAGGTCTGGAGAGGGAAGCGGCAGAACGATGTACTTACTCCTGTAGGGTCTCCACTCCCATTTCCTTGTAGTGCAGTTCCTGCTTCACTTGGGCCAGCTCCTGTTTCAGTGTGGAGAGCTGGAAGGACCAGGAAAACTTCTGAGCCACTGTTCCACCCAATCAGCCAATTACACCAAGCCATTTAAACCAGAGCAACCTTCTCCACTCTACCCAACTGGCCAATTACACCAATCCATTCAGACTAGACCAAAATTCTCTACTCTACCCAACTGGCCAATTACACCAAGCCATTCAGACCAGAGCAACCTTCTCCACTCCACCCAACTGGCCAATTACACCAAGCCATTCAAGCCAGTCCTACTTCACCCGCACTACATCAACGGGCCTGCTACACAGTCAGATCAGACTAACCTACACCACTCCACCTTTACCCCACCACTCTCTCCACCAACCATATTACATATAGGCAGTAAAGAGTAACCTCCACAGTCACACAAACCAGACTAATGCTGTGTTAAAATGATCTTGGAAGTCTGAATATTTCAGACGTCCGAGCAGAAAAAACTATTTGAACGTGACAATATGTCACATTCAAATAGTTTTTTCTTCTCGGAAGTCTGAAATATTCGAACTTCCAAGATCATTTGAACACAGCATAACTTCCATACTCATCACTCTGACATATAATGTAGGTTCACACCAAGGTTAGAGGCCATGAACCCTAAGTCAACGGATCTCTATCCCCTACCTTCCCCGCACAAAACCTAAACTTACACGCGTTAGCCATACAAAATAAACAAAATAAAATACACATTGTTGATGTTTTTAGCTACACTTTCTGGTCAAAATGGAATACCACAATTTTCTTAGAACTTACAGAAACTCAAGTCATCACTCAGCCATGAGTTGTAAGATTACACCCATTAGTAAATTCTCCAAAACACTTCTGTCACTTACACGAATGTTGCCATGTTGAGGGTTTGAATGATTCATGCTTATTAAATGGCATTTTTTTCTTTTCTTCCTGATGTAGTACAACATGCCCAGAGATCTTTGTTCTTTCAGGCACATTGTGTCCTCCTATACACACCCTATTTGCCATACTCTTCTGGCCCATATGTAACAAACACACACCCATGGAACTAAAGCTGACAGGATACACCACAAACATCTTTTACACTAAAAATATTAAGAACATTTCTCCACACAGATGTGCACTCCAGATTTGCTGGGGAAGAAAGGGGCTGAAATTGTATACAGTGCAGTACACCACGGCACCAATTTCTCCACGGTACTACAGCTAAACAACAACAACAAAAACATTTTGGCATCATTAGTCAACAGGTAACATGTAGTAAGTACACTAAGGGGGGACAATAATCACACACACACACACACACACACACACACACACACACACACCTGCCCCCCCCCCCCCTTGATGAATTGCTGAATACCCTCTTTAAAAAAATAACAGTTTTACCAATGATGAGGTCAAAATATGTCATTGTGGCATTTTACTTGGACTGCAGTACCATTTGTGCATCTGCAAACCCAAACCTCTCAAGCCCACTGGGGTCCGGGGACACAGGATGCCTGATCCCCTACACCCACAGTGTACCCCCACAGCGTGCCACACCTGAGCAGTCCCACCCCTGCCTGATCCCTGCAAGGGCCTGACGCATGAGCCATTGTTCTCTGCCGATAATGACTTACCCTCTCCCGCCTACCGGCGATTTCCGCTTTTATTTGGTCAGGGTCATATTTTGCGTTTGAAGTGGAGCCAGAGAATGCTATGAGCAGGAGGGAGAGAGAGGGAGAGAGAGAGAGAGAAAAGGGCCAGTCAGCTCACACTGAAACCAAACTCCTCTTTTCTACCATTAACACCCCCCCCATGAAAGAAACAGGCAAAAATGTGAGTCCCCTCCCCCAATAGAGGGGCATTTCTTTATGAGAGCTCCTCCCCCTCACTCTCTCTGGAAAGGTCACATAAAGTCGGGTTCCAGCACCACACTCGTGTCCAGGTTGTGTCAGGAGGGAAGGTAATCCCCAGGAACCGGAGGAAAGAGGAGGGAGCTCTCGTTGATGCAGGAATGGGCGGGGCCCAGGCCCTGGCATCTGAGCTGAGAGGAATTCAATGGAACCAAAACTCCACTCCTGAGGAAGCCATTCTGGGAGACTGTGTACTTGCAATAGCCAAATAATGCCTGTGCACTCATTGCATGAACCTTTGACAAAAAAGGCATCATATACTGGGGGTGGTTATGAGGCGCAGGGGGTGTCTCACTACTGGCGATGGAGTGTCCGTCCTCCTCGCTCAGCTCGTGGAAGAGCAGGAACTCTTTCTGTGCCAGCTCCAGACGCTGCTGCTTGATCAGGTACATCTCCTTCTTGGCGTTCAGCGCCTCCTCTGCCACCACCAGGTACTCCTTCAACATGCGCTCTTGTTCCTGGCGCCATCGTGTCCGCGGGTTCTCGATCTGGGTGGTCTCTGCGAAGGAGTGGGAGGTGGGGGGAAGGATCCATTTCATTTATTATTGACACAAAGACCTCTAAAACGCAAAGGGACAACGTGATGAGCAGATCACAGGCCTGTGGAGCAATTACATCTGCAGCCAAAGTGGGCGAAGTTGTAACATCAAACGAGCCTTGGTAACAACAGCAACAACTCTCCAAGTCTCCGTTTTCTTCACGCAAACACAAGTTTTTGTTGAGGCAAAATAATTTTGCCAATTAGTTTTAGAAAATGGAAAATGAAGATATAGAAAAACAAAACGGTACCAAAAAAAAAAAAATAATTAACAGTAACAACTCTCCCAGTCTCAGTTTCCATATCACAAATAACTCTTGGTGAGGCAAATAATAATAATTGTTAATCAGTCTTGAGCATTAGTTTTACAAAATACAAAAAAAAAAGGTGCAGGACAACCCAAACTATACCATGAAGAACAATTTGTGTTCACCCTTTCCGTTGTTGGGCAACTACGTTTCAAATTCATGCAGTTCCCAGTGAATTGAGAAAAAAATTCCATTATTTTTGGGCTGCTATAATATGCACAGCTGTGGAAGCTCACAGTGGTGGTGGATTGGGATGGTAAGCCTTAAGCCTGGGAGAGAGCAGCAGATCTGTACTTGGAAATAAACCCAAACAGTGGCCCACATGCCCTTGGACTGCATTCGGATCATAGCCAAGCCGATAGTGGTTCAAACGGCGGCTATCTGCTTGTTTAGAGAGAACTGGAGACTGGAATTTTCTAAGATGGTGCTGTTGTGTTTTTTCAGAGACAAAAATAGCATACTACAAAAAAAAAAAATTTTATTTAAAAATTAAAAATGTAAGATTGTTCAGCTGTCAAATCTGCTTTCTTGTAGCTTTCAATGACGAGCCAAATATCCTTCATCTTACACCTCAATTTTGCAAGGCAACACTTCTTAAATTAAATGACAAATTGAATTCTTCCTTAAAAAAAAAAATGAAAGCAAAAGAATGATAAAATTCTAAATCCATCCAAATAAAAACATTTAAAAAAATAAATTTAATAAAACAAAATAAAACAACACCAATAGGCTACTTGATAAATACAAGATCTGAATTCGACAGACCAATATTTTAAAAATGGCATAAAAAAAAGCCAGAGGTTTCTTAGCCCCAGAAAGACAAGAAAGAAATGTGTGAAGACTTACTGTTGATGTGGTCAATGTAGTAAACGCCCACGTGCTGATCATAAAGCACTTCCCATCCTAAAGGCAGCTCATCGCCAACGCAGTCCGCAAACGTCAAGGGTTTGGTGATCCTGAATAAAACAAAGAGGGAGAGCTTAAATCCAGGTGTACGTGTATCTGTACAATTTAATATCACGCTGCCGATTCAGGTGAGCACTTCAAAGCTAAACCACAGACAACTACTATGAGAAAGAGATGGAAAAAATGCTTTCACTTTCATTCTATCATTAAAAACCGGAATTTTATTTTTATTTTAGCAAAGCAGTGCGCAGCAATAACGCGAGCTTCTTAAATAACCACAATGAACGCAAGCCCCGTTACAATAACTTCTGTGCATTTATTGCTTGCTGCTGTATGCAATATGGAATGTTGTGCGTGGTGGGGGGGTGGGGGGGCAGTTCACAAACACATTCCTTACGGTTTAAAAAAAATAGCAAAGTGAATAAAAGGCCTTGTGCCTCTTCCTGGTATACAGGACACTAATCTCCACAGAGGAAAAGAGGCAGACGCACTGTGCGTGCTCCCTGGGTTAAGGTCATGGGAAGTGAGTGGTTGGAGAACGAAGCTGCATTCCAGATAGCCCCCACTCTCACACACGTCCAGCTCCACTGATCCTGGATCAGTGTGAGGCGCATGAGGAAATTGCATCTTCCTTCTGAGGCTGATCTCAGACCAGCAGTTTGGAGGCGAGACTGGGGGCAGGGTGGTGTCCATAGCAACGTGTCAAAGTTTGATGGAGTGAACTGGAAATGGTCGGAAAAAGGATGATTTTTGGAAAGTTATAGAAAGTTTCCAATGATAATAACGGGTGTAAATCACTCCCATCCCCCACTGGTGTCCATCTTGATATTAGAAATACTAATAAAAAATGTGGGCACAACACTAAGCAGAACACGCTGAAACTGCAGTTTTATGAAGCCTTTGCCAGTTTTCTTATAAACAGAAATTTGAAGGGAGGGGCAGGATTTGGAAGACCATTTTAGTACAGCCATGATCTTATCCAAAGTACAACCCCTCCCAATGACAGAAATGGCTGAAAATCACTCATCTGGAGACAACTTTCATTGGACAGGACCCAGAGTCACTAACTCTCCCGAAGGAAGGAAACAGGTAGTAGAGGCAGGGGGGAGGTGGTGACGCTGATTTTCTCCGTTCCTGTTGAGAGTGACCAACGAAACAAAACTCATTCTAACCCGAAGTCCTGACTAGTCATGCAAGAGGTGTCGTCCAGTGCCACAAAGAATCACTTTCATTGGTTCTCGTTACAACATTCCAAATTCTAGCCCCAAAGAAAAGAACAAATCGATTTCTAATCACCAAATCAGCAAATGTGCGTTTTAAATTTTATCAAAGCACTGTTCACCAATGAATACTGACATATTTGTTTATGAATTGCAATTTAAAATTTTTTTTTAAACCAGGTCTCCGTCAGTCTTTGTCCTTGAAATAAATAGGCCTACAATAGAAAATGTTGTCACATTTAGGAGAGCATGCTTAAATTGCATTTTTATGAAGGCTTTGAACTTTTGTAACCCAAAAAAGAATGTCCTTCCTTATGCAGAGTAGTACACCAAGCAAGCTTCAAAAATGGATCAGTCAGCCAAAACCTGACGATCACATTAAGAGGTCAAACTGGCAAAGGCCTAACACACATCCCGCATCCTGCATCCCAAAACTGTCACTGAGGGCCAAGGCCCTCTTCACAGATCATTACAGTGTCCCCCTGTGCATCGCTTACCATGAATACAAAGGATGGAAAGAGTTAATGCAGAAGACTGCAGTATGCACAGAATTTAGAATGTGCACTCAGTGCAGCTACATTCTGGAACACGCCACATTCCGGACAACAAAGGCGCAAAGCCACCGTCTTCACCTTGGCCAATCAGGAGGGGCCTGGGGCGGCATTCCCAGACTGAGAGAGACGTCTGAAGTGTGTCAGGACTCAGGACAGATACTCCTCCCTCCCAAAGGGGGATATCTGACCACAGCCCCATGTGTAGAGATGCTGACAGGGGATTACAATACATCTAGCAACCAGCAGAGCCAGAAGCAATATCTCAAAATAAACCTAAATAATCACACCTGGGTAACAAATTATAAAATAAAAACCGCAACAGAATAGATGTCTGTAATTTCAGTGACCTACCCCAAAAAGTTTAATCTGTAGGCATAATTTTATACAGTCTGCAGAATGACTTTATACTTTCATAAAGCCTTCATAAGTCATACACAACACATTATCACAAAAAATTACAACCATAAAAAGCATATGGCTTATCTGAAAGGCAGCCTCATCACAATTCCGTAGGAAGAATCAATAACATTACTGCAAGACAATATTCCTGTTCTAGCATAACAACATACTGTATGTTGTGCCATTCTAACACACATTTTAAATAAAAAAATGATACCCAATTACTCAATGAGCGATAAGACTCCATATTAGCAACAAGATAGTTATTATTGCTTGGCTGTAGACCATCTCCAAGCTATATAGAGATACAGATTAGAAAATGCAAACTCTTTAACCCCTTCGCGCAGATGCTAAACTTGAAAAATGGCTTACATGAAGCAAGACTGTTGTACCTTTTACAATACCTATTTAGATTAGTTTACTTTCATAATTTAGGTCAAAATAAAGTGCCACAAATGCAAAGAAATCTTGGAAAAATGTAAAAAAAAAATGTTTTTCTTTAGTTTGAAATGAAATTCTGAGAGCTACATATCTAAAACAGGTAAAACTATATATTTGTAACATATATGATATGCAGAACTACTAAAGATCTATGACGCAAGATATAGGCAGTGTACCCAGTTGTCCCTTAGTGTCTCCAAATCTATCCAAAATGGCTAAATTGTGCACTGCTATAAATGATAAAATAATCATATAGCTATAAATCAACTGTTTTGGCTCATAAACCTCACTTTTGCATAATTTTCAAGTGGGAATTACTATTGTTTATTCAGTATAGGGCAATAGATATCCATGGGTCCAAAAATCTCTCCAAAACCTGTCAGAAAATGAATTTAAAAATTCTTGTCCATTATAAAGCATATACACATTGATACTCACTCCAATAAAAATTCGGTGTTCATGTAGCACGTATGCACAGTAAATTGGAATGAGCATTTTCCATGCCCTAAGTGACAAGTATAGCTCAAAGATACTAATACACCATAGTCTATATTATATACATTAAGATTACAATTAAATAATATTCCACCATTAGAAAAATGCTGCGAAATATTCTAGCTTCAGGGCAAATCAAACATAAAACATGACTGAGCCACCTATGAAGACTTACACAACAGTATGTGAAATGCACTCAAAATGCAAAAATAACAATATCAAACATATGGCACAACACTGTGGCAGAGTGGAAGAACTAACGTACATATTTGAAATATCACAAGCACTATTGCGGAAGAAAATCTCCCTCATGTTCGTAGGCATATTCTCAGATATAATCAATGGTATGGAATCTTGGTAACTATGGTATTTTCTTCAGACCCACTCCAAAAATCCAAGTAAGCAGGCGAGAATTTTCGCAGTAAGTTAATTACATTTTGTTAGTAAATTAATAAAAACTTGCAAAAATAGCGGAACTTAGAAACTCTGTATTCGGCAGAGTTGTCACAAATAGTGTACTAATAAAGCTAAAACACAAGGTTTGTCGTTTACACTCATAGTTTGATTGCAGGAGTTGAGCAAAATCTTGGCTCCGGCACCATGGCCACTAGGTGGTCTGCACGAAGGGGTTAAACAAGTATATCTCACCTTTAGAGACCACAACACAGCCTATAACTTTTGAAAATGGCTACTTCAAATCAAATGTATTTATGTAATACATTTCACAAAACATTTGTCACACTGTTTTACAACAGACCACGGCCTAAGACCCCCTCAAAAGCAAGCCAAGGCTTACAGTGGCAATGAAAAACTCATTGGTGGAACAAAATATAGGAAGAAACCAACTTGACTCAATAGGGGGAGTCGATCCTCCTCTGGTTGCATAGTAACCAACGTTTCTCACACTCTACTAGTTGGAAATGCTTTCCCTCTGCAGAATTGGTGGCATTAAGGCCGACGTGCCACAAGGGACGGTGTCCAAATTGGAGCCCTATCAACTGCTTCATGTGGCCTGTGTACTAGCAGACTGTGTACAGTTCACTACTCCATATCTGGCAACAAAGTGATGGTTTGAGGCTCGTTCGATAGCTCAGACCCTTGATGACTTACAGCCATTTAGCCAGCCATGTGTTCCATACTGTACCAGTGTAATTTACAGCTGAATCTAGTCTCACCCCGCAATTCCCAGAGATCCATTCAAATGCAGAGAGCTTATAGTATCGCTTGTAACAGTACCTGGAAATAAAATATCGAGTCTTTTGATGCTGATGGGTCACAGACTTCAAGAAGTAACAGCATGCAAAGGATATGTAACCAAATATTAAATATGATACATTAAAAATATGTTAAAGCAAAGAGTATGAATACTTATGTAAATGAAAGATATCAGTTTTTGATTTTTAATACATTTGCTAAAATTTCTAAAAATATGTTTTCACTTTATGGGCTATTATGGGCTATTTTGTGTAGAATTTTGAGAGAAAAAAACGAACTCAATCTATTGTAGAATATGTCTGTAATGTAATAAAACGTGGAGAAGGTGAAAGGGGTGTTCAGACTTTCCGGCTTGACTGTATATTTGCATATAATAGGCTCATTTAAAAAATTTTTTTTTGATATTTTACTCATGCAAAGTGTTTATAACCCTGTATCTTTTCCATATTTCCTAAGCATGGTGAAGTGAAGGATGAGGGCACTCATAAAAATTGTGTTAAGCATTTCCCATGAAAATACAGATTCATCAATTTTGAACGACGCCACTTTCCTCCTGCTTGGCAATCCAGAGCTGTGAAATGATACCCGACTTTCCGACTTGTAATTATTTAATGTGATTCTAACTTGAGTTAACAGGCCATTAACAACAGGGGGGGGGGGGGGCAAAACACTTTTAGGCTAACGTTGCTCAAAAATATATTCATCTGCGTTAACTGTGCATTGTGTATTGGATGAATGATGCATCTATTATAGAGATAAATGAGTTGCCAATAGGTTGTGGTGTTTATTGTATTTTATTAGAGATTAAATACAGTTGATCTACAAACTGATATTTTACAGTGCAATTGTATTGGTAATAGGAGAGATCTCATTCTTGTTTATATGAGTTAGTAAGTCGTTTGTACAAATGAGATATTACTCTGCTAATGTGTATTACTAATCAGATACACCATGACAGACACCTAGATCTTCCATTTATAAATCTTCCTTTACATTTAAAAAGTAAGTATTGCATCTTCATCTTGGGACTTACCGAACAGTTTAAATGTAAACAAAGTGATTGCAAAGGGTCTTTGCAAGATCAAACAAAAATATTATCAAACCTCGGCATTTGTCTCGAGTGTTAACGTTACACACTTGGTAAAGCATTTACTCTGTAGAACAGCAAAATGTAATGGGACCAGTGGGGTTGTAGAACTTTATGTAAACTGTGTAACATTTAAATCGTCTTCTGCTGCACTAAACCTGCAGGGCACTTTGAGTTTAGACAAGCCAGCTTTTCTCAACAAAAAAAAAGGTTTCAAAACGAGGTCAGTCTGAAAACACGCAGAAAAAAAGAACATACATTTGTTCGAGAAGTATTTTTACCAAAGGTTAGGAGGCTTTGTGAAGAGAGGACGTGTCCAAAAAAAAAGAAAATACCCCAACAGAGCATTATTCAACTACTATCAAACCCCCAATCAGAGAGGAGGGGGACATAAACACTTGCGCCAACAGACTTGAATGAGGGAAGGGCTCTGAATGTTTGTTTTGTTGCCGGGTCTTGTGACAGCAGCTACAGACTTGCCAAGCAGCATCACAGGAGGCTCTGTAGTCAGAGCGCACTTTCACAAAGCGCCCCATACAGTAGAACGAGAACGGCCCCGCATTTATGCGCTCGCACAGGGACCATGCACAGGGCACCGCCTACGCTCCAACACTAATAACAGGGTCCTTCCGACCTCTACACATCGGGACAAGCCTACAACCACATTTTTCAGTCATACATTAAAGCCTGCATACTGTACAGTACGCATCAAGACTATCCAATTAGCAGCCGGGTACATGCATCCCAGTATACACAGTATATATACGTATACATCTATAGAAAAAGATTTAATAAATAAAAGTAAACAAAAAATTTTATATGTATGCATGTAGAGCTTATTTTGAATAGATAATAATAGCTATGCATCAGAGGGATTGTACATGCGTAAACAAAGTAGATGTCTATATGAAGTAGCCTGAAATTGTTTTATAAATTGTAGTTTATGTGGAAAATATCTGGTCATCACACACTGGTTTTGTAAAGAATCTGTTCCCCAGAGAGGTATAGTTGATGAACCCTGATATACATTCACACAGAATTACAGAGTCTAAGGACAGCACATACATTTCCAAAGGCTCTCCCAGAAAACCAGGCCAAAAGGATGTCAGCTCACAAATCTCAATAATTTACATCTATGGATTAAAAACTTCTGCAAGGCCACCATACCAGGGTTCTTCAACTACTTTTTGTGAAGGTCGGATTCTTTTAAAAAATGATGCATACAGGCAAGGCCGCATCCATGTGCTGTTTGTAAAACAATGTACAAATAATATGTATTGCACATAATATGTAAGCAAAGTAGGTTTCTCAAAATGCACACCTTAATATACTTAATTCAGTCGCCAGTGAGAGGTATACCAACACTGTAGAGATGCAGGCCTGGCTATTTTTGATGCATCTGAACAATATTTTCTGCTCAGAGAAAAAGAGCTATGTAGGACCATGTTTGGCATCTCTGTCACCAGGCAAATACCCAATATTACCACGTGCCGATAGGGACAAAAATATTCAGAAATTACAGAACTGTTATTAGCTCCTATTAGCTTCCAAATGCCTGGTGAAGTCCAGTCATATATATATATATATATATATATACACATTTCTTTTTTTATACCCGTCCTAAGCACATTTAACTGCAGTCAGACAAAATTTGCAAAGAGAGAAACTATACGGGAAATGAAGAAATGGCAATGCTTCGTTTTAGCCATGAGGGACTGCAGCAGCTAAACTAAAAGACCCAACGTGTCACTGACAGGGTCATTTCCCTGACCTTACAATCAACACAAATTGCCTTGTCACAGGTTTGGGACCATGAAAATGTGCCTTTCCCCCCCCTAGCTCACCAAACAGAAATGACAAACTTGACCTCAGGACCGGAGGCCGATACTGCCTGTAAAACAAGCTTGCGGTTAAGCAACACTTCAATTGATGGTTAAAATGGGCCCCTGGTCCACATTACTCCCACTACTTTTCCAAAGGAAACTTCTCAGGGCTGCGAGAGCCGATCTTCTCAAGCCCCGTCTTCCTGCTCCACAGGAAATGAGCATTGCCAGGATCAGAAATCTTAGTCCTTAGCGTTCATAGTTCCTCGGCCTCGCACTCAGCCAGCACTCGAAGGGAATCGGGACCAGGATCTATTTTAAGACTTGGGAATTTCTCAAAGATTCTCCCAACAGCTTTTTCATGTTTAAACATAAGCAGAATATATGTTTGGCATGCTATTCTGGTCCACATGCTCACAATGCGAGTCTCTGATTCCACTACAGTCTACCGTATGAAAGCTTGTGCCAACATTTGATTTTACGGTGTGAAAACAGCACCCCCACTGAAAATGACTACCGATTACTGGGTTTAAAAAAATAAGGCTATTCATTTCCACATACGCATAATTTAAGATTAAAGGGATATTTCACTTTCCGGAGTAGATATTGATATTATTTCAGTTTTAGCATATGCATTCAACAGGTTTTTGAGAGTGAATAAGAACATTTACAAGAAGATATTTACAGAAGTATAAAACGCTGGTAAAATTTAGATTGTGGCTGGTAAGATTTTCTACTCTAGCAGCTACTTTGGCAGGTAACCAACCAGGTTGTGTTATATTGTAAAAGGTAATGTAGCTTACCATGGCTGGTGATTTTTAGAATCCACAAGCCACTCTGGTCAGTGAGTGAAAAATTTTATTTCATGCCCTGGATGTTACGGCTCTAGAGCCTGTATGCATGTATACTACCAGATTATTAAAACAAAACAAAAAAGGATTCAAATATAAATTTAATCTCATTTAAACCGGAACCATTTCCTATAACGCATGCAGCCCAAGACTGGTGCACTCAACGAACAAAAACAGCAACAAACTGACAGGACTAAAAACAGTTTGTGCTTATGCAATTCCAACTTGCAGGGCAAAAAAAAAGGCAACACGGTCTTCATGTCAATTTTAACAAACTATCTTTAGACAGCGCAGATCTATTGAAAATATGGCTAGTTGCCTTCAAACTGGATGGCAACTGTGGCAACTCCTCGTCCATAAATTTGAGCTTGAATAAATTAGGTTCCACAATGTATCTGTTTCATAGTGAGACACAACCGGCCATCTTAAATTTCAATTGGTAAGTAGCTTGGCTAACATTAGGCATGGAACAGGCAGAGCAGTAGGCCACCCCTTGACCAGGCGAGCTGGGCCGGCTGCAACTAAACCATGCTTTTGTGGTCCTTGGGAGTGAAGAGCTGCTGTTGAACCGAGAAGGAAAGATCAGTAATACATAAAAAACAATTTATGTTTATAATTGTGAAAAGATGATATAAAATTAACCTGCTCATCTATAGCCTCTTGACGTGCAATGTTGCTAGTTAAATGAAGTGTATTATTTATTTATTTATTTTCGTTGTAAACTACAAACCTGACAGGGCACCAGAAACTCCTGCAAATATTCTTCATCACACATAGACAGGGGCAATTGAAAACGTACAATAAAACTGAAATAATATATAGAACTCCAGAAATAAAACAATCGCTTTAAGAAGATTGAGACATCAGTGTTAATCTGTAACGAGGCATTTTAAAACGACAAATTTGACAGGGCCTCAAAATAACTGAAAGGGACATAATTCTGCTCATGCCATAACAATTTGAGGGGACAATTTACTAAAGGTTTGCGTGTACAAAAACACATGTAAAACAGCTACCACCCGCAAAAAAATCATCCGAGGTGATCAACTAAGAAAGTGTAAAGAGGATTGTGCGTGCTAAAATTGAAAGATACGTTGATTTCCCTTTTTTGTGGGTTAGTCTGAATGAATATGCTAAATTGGGCATCCCTATGTTATTTCATGAAATAGTGGGAGGTGGACATGCAAATAGATTACTTTAGCACGTGTAAAGTGATTTCCTAAGCCCGAAAGGAAGTTATTTGCGGGTGCATTTTAGTACAAATGGAAAGCAGGTATTAAAAGACATGGAATAGTCTTTTAATAATCAAGACACATACAGGTGTGTTTGGACTTTGGAATATCCATAACTGAACATTCTGAATGATTGCATAACAATGGGGGCTAATTAACTGGCCCATTCTATCTAACGCTCAAAATACACAAGATAATTTGTAGATAGCTTACATAGGCTACATCATGAACAGTCTTATTTTTAGATTAGATTTTTAGAGTATTATTTTGAAATCATGAAGCAAATCATGTTACAGAATACAAGAATAACTAGTATTTGAATCAAACAAGCAATACAACATCTATTATAACAAACAGTGAATAACAAACAAATCAAAACTTTATAAAAATATGATCAAATGGAAATTCTATGTGACACTTATGGCGCGAGTAGGCATAGTGCTAGTAAGCATAAATACAGTATAACCATTCCAAACACGCAAAACCTCTATTTAAATATGGCTGTTTGTGGCTGGACTAATTTATATAATGACTCTTAGTTGATCACCTGCAAAGTGTGAAATAACGCGTGCAAATACTTTGGCTGTGCCCGCAAAATAACACCCCTGATTTGGGATCTTAGTAAATTTACCCCCAAGTGTTTTCTGAACTTCAATCTTCCCCATAGTTCTTTGCACACATTCTCCTTACAACTTCTGTTTTCCAGCCAATTTTAAATCAGTCAATATCACAGATCCCAGATACAGTTCATGTCAAGGTCCCTTGAAACCAGTTATTAGATTGACCACAGACTACACTCCAAAGGATGAATGTGATTAGGATCATACCGCTACACATCTTGACGACAAGATGGAAAAGCAGGCCTTCATGCCACAAAGATGAGCCCAGGAAGAACACTGAGAAGAGCACAGATGTGGCTTAGTGTCATCCTTTCAGCCCCAGAGTGATGCGTTTGTCTCAGTCCCTCAGCCCCAGAGTGATGCGTTTGTCTCAGTCCCTCAGCCCCAGAGTGATGCGTTTGTCTCAGTCCCTCAGCCCCAGAGTGATGCGTTTGTCTCAGTCCCTCAGCCCCAGAGTGATGCGTTTGTCTCAGTCCCTCAGCCCCATCCTTTCAGCACCCGAGTGATGCGTTTGTCTCAGTCCCTCAGCCCCAGAGTGATGCGTTTGTCTCAGTCCCTCAGCCCCAGAGTGATGCGTTTGTCTCAGTCCCTCAGCCCCAGATTGATGCGTTTGCCTCAGTCCCTCAGCCCCAGAGTGATGCGTTTGCCTCAGTCCCTCAGCCCCAGAGTGATGCGTTTGCCTCAGTCCCTCAGCCCCAGAGTGATGCGTTTGCCTCAGTCCCTCAGCCCCAGAGTGATGCGTTTGTCTCAGTCCCTCAGCCCCAGAGTGATGCGTTTGTCTCAGTCCCTCAGCCCCAGAGTGATGCGTTTGTCTCAGTCCCTCAGCCCCAGAGTGATGCGTTTGTCTCAGTCCCTCAGCCCCAGAGTGATGCGTTTGTCTCAGTCCCTCAGCCCCAGAGTGATGCGTTTGCCTCAGTCCCTCAGCCCCATCCTTTCAATGCAATGGCGACATGTAGCAGAGTCAAAGATGCATGTCTTGGATGCAGGACATGGCAAATAAGATATTTAGGCAACGACAAAGTACAGTTTTGTTTAACACTTCCTACAGTGGACAGATCAAGAAAATACAATGACATAAAATGATGGGGTAGCATCTCTTTTAAATCACTTTTCTTGATCGAGGAGAAGAGGATTTTCAAAATTATACGCAATTTTAACACTTTAACAAAAATGTGATGAAGCCATCTGTCCCCTCAAGGCAGATATAGCAAGTGACTGCACCAGGAGCCTACAGCACAGACACCTCACCACAGCTGACGCTGTGGAAACTCAGATAATCTTATGTGGCCAATCAGGGGGCAGGCATGAAGCTACACAGCCGCTATCCTATGGAAGGTAAAGCAAGGCATGGCCAATTAAGTTTGACCACACACTTGGATAATTTTACATTTCTGCATCTGCACATGGTGTGACTATGTGTGTACAAGCAAAAGGATGGCATTTTGTTGCATGGTTTGAATATCTGCATACCTCAAACATTTTGTGTACACACTGATTGTACCTGCATGAGGTAGAAGGAAACAACAATGTTCTCACCATTTTGGTTCCTGGTTCACACATGTGGACTGTATGCATCTGTATATATCTGTATAGGGCCTTAATGAGTTGCATACTCTCATTATACTGCGTTGTCTCTTGAGTTTCCTTTCAAATTCTCAGTTATTGCTGATTGAGAATATTCCATTTATGGTAAATGGACTGCATTTATATAGCATTTTTTTTATTTTTTTATTATATTTTACGGCTTTTCAGCTTTATTGGACAGCCCACAGTAGAGACATGTGACAAAGGTGTCACTGCCGGAATCGAATCGCTGACGTCACAGCTCGCCCGGGAACAGGTGGATGGTGCTCTTACAGGCTACGCCACGAGACACCCCTCTATCATTTATATACTGCTTTTTCCAGCAACTACAGCTACACAAAGCGCTTTACAATTAATGGCTCTCATTCACCCATTCACACACACTAACTACGAAAGCCATGCAAGGCACCAACCTCGTCGGAAGCAAGTAGGGGTTCGGTACGCTGCTCACTTCGACACTTTTTACCCATAGGGCCAGGGATCGGACTAGATTACCAGACGGCCGCTCTATCGCCTGAGCTAATGCCGCCCCTAAATTTACATGTGATTAATGTCTCACTGTAATTATAATAAATCAAATTTCTTTAAGAAATATTGCCTTTGATGTACAGCCCAATCAATAGTGCATTTTTGGGTCCCATACAGATTCCGAAATATAGAGGGGGATGAATCCTAAAACCGATATAGCTGCCAATAGTAATTTTTATTTTTATTATTATTATGAAAAAACAAAACAAAAATTTGCAAGGATCCCTCAAGTTTGGTTATCAAAAGAAAATTGTGAGAAAGATGCACTGAAAGCAGTATATTCTTGAAGTGAACAATTGACTTTGTCAAAATTTACATTTGCAACATTAAAACAAACAAAGTATTCCCAAGAAGTAAGAATTAGGTAGTTTTTCTTCTTAGTACAAGAAGTAATGTCTCTATATGCAACATTAAAACAACGTATTCTAACAAATAGGAATGAGGTAGAGTGTTTTGTGTACATAACCCCTGAGTCCTCTTTAATGCCAACCCAACAAGGGTAGGCATTTGTTTTTTTTTTGTTTGTTTTTGGTTATCAGCCAAAGCAAATGCCAATAACAATATATCGGTGCTCCGATAAATCGGACGGGCTCTACGACGTTTTACATGAAATGAGTACTTGATACTTCCTTACTGTTAAATGTCCCCTCCAGTGAAAACGTGCAATCTTTATCCAACACAGCTATTCAGAATTGTGCAGGGTGGGGGGAAAACGTGCATGCTTAAGAGCCACATTTCAATGCAGCACCATGCTGTGTGAAAGACATTTGCTAATTCTAAAATAATCCATTTACCCTTTTAGTTTCACAGTAGATATTTCTGTCTGGAATGGGTCCGCATTGTCTGCCGGGTGCGTCTACAGGCGGGGTGCGCTCGGGAAGGCATGCGAAACTGGGAGTTTAGGCCGGCGGGTTTGGCGTTACTGTCCTCGCCGCTCCTCCGACGCGATCCGCCATTCGCAAAACAAAAGGGCCGGAGATGCATTCCAACCACCAATTAAGATGCAGTTTCGGCATTCCTCTTCAGGAATGTTCCCCTAAAAATAATATTCGTAGTTAAACTAAATTACAGCGCCCAAGAGACTGCGTTTTTAGTGTTTTGGATTTGGAGCATTATTTTCATGCCTGACCCCAGAGTGCCTACCGGCAGGCCTCAAGGCTGAATAGCCAAACATTTTTTTAAAAGCCAATAAATTGAAAAGCCATTTGTATTAATCAGCTCTGTGTACACCAGCTTTTCCTTGGTAAAGATTAAATATAAACATAAATCCTTTTACTGTATTCATTAAGCGACAAGATGCGGTTAAGTCTACCTAGTATCAAAGTCCAGTTGGGACATTTTTGCTAATTTTGTACAGCATGAGCGTTGCCTGGGTAAACTTCTGCCATACCGTAAATTCCAGCCCTCCCTGCATGTCACCCAGGACCAACTCTGCACAAATAACTGTAACACTTCCAGAACATTCTTCCAGAAAGTCGAAAGCGAACAGTAAGTTTGAAAAAAAACTGAAACTTAAAAATTCCTCAAAACTAGCCTTTAAATTTAAAAAAAAAAAAATGGCACATGACCAAATGCGCAAAAGTACATTGTATGGGATAGAAATCTTTGATTCAGGGGTATTTTGTTTCACTGGAAATGAACAGATGCTTCTAGAGAAAAAAGATGAGCTCTGAATGGAGCACACATGGCGGACGAGACATTAAAAACAACAACAAATGTGAGAGACACCAAGATAGACACCGTCATAAAAGGGCATGGAAGGGTAATGTAAATTGTGATATGGACCAATTTTAACTCAAATATGCACTGCAAATAACTCCTCTCCATTTTGAGAGGGAGGGAAATAAACCCACTTCCCTGGGTGTGGTTAAAAAAAGTGGCACAAGGGTTGTTCTAAAAATTCCAATCTGGGTTAAAAAAGGAAGAAAAGAGCATCAGGAGGAATGGCACTAATGTGCGCCTATGAAGGGCTCGTGCGGCATTTCAGTGCAAAGCTGAGGCACAGCTGTGCATTTCACTAGGAGCCCTGACATACCCATTATGTTCAGCATCTTATGAAAATAGGTTTACTATAAGTAGCCTGGTACCCTTTAAGTATAGCATCTCTGTCTCCCTACACATTTAGATCACTACTAGATACTCAGAAACGGTCCCTCGTTGAGAAAGAGCCTGATGGATCCATCTAGATCTCGGGTGGGGACTTTTATGGAATCCTCAGGCGGTGATGCCAACCATTCCAAGGTGATGCTACTTAAGAAATGTTACTTTATAAAAAAAGAAGGGATGTTAAAAAGACATTCTCTGCAAAATTGCCATTTTAAAGAAGCTATTCTTTATTCGTGAGTCGTGACCTTCATCAGAAAAAACAACGCACTCAAGTTGAACACAGAAAAATGTGTTGCACATAATCCATCTCCAGAGCATGGGGCAGATAATGTTCAGCTTGGGGCATTTAAAATCTGAGGTAGCCTTCACATCATTAGGGCACCAAATTAAACGGCAGTAACAAAACCTTCACATTTTAAAAGACGGCAGGGTTGTGGTGGTGGCTTGTGTGTCGCAGTCTCTCGAGCCATATACAAGTCCCGCTGTGGTCCCTTCTATATACCTCTCAGCTTTTTACCTGTCTGTCTGACGCAAAGAATACAACAGGGAGGGCAGGACTGTCCTTAAAAGAAAATTAATAAAAATGCCGGGGTTACAATACGATGGAAAATGAATGGACTCTTGCATTTTTGGAATTTGGCGTTCAGTTAGAATTCCTGCCATTGTTTGCATAACTAATGAGCACTGTGCAGAACCGCAGAAACAGGAATGACCTCTGCTCCAGCAGACTCTGAAAAAAAGGGGGGTTGGGGCATTGGCGTGAAGGGGGACTCCCTGCCAGAAACCACCATAGGGCTCAATCTCCTACGGTCTGACCACAGCAAGGGTGTTGTATGTAAACAATGTAAGCTGTTCTGCATAAGAACATCTGCTAAATGGCTAAATGTAAATGAAAGTATGATTATAAAATACATTATTATTCTTATAAAAAATAAAATGTACATAACACCTCCCCTTTCATAAAAGATTATTGGAAAAAAAGTTCCTGTAAAATGGTCCGGTGACATCACAATGAGCAGGAAGCAGCTGCCCAGAGAGAGCAGCCTACACCAGCCATTTCTGAGCTCTGATTGGGCCCCTCTGTCAGACCCATATCCATCAGTACCTGGGAGTATACTATGACGGAAGCTTAACATACTCAGGGTTTTTTTGCGTTAGCTGGCTTGACAAAACAGTTAACAGCTTAACCAGTATCACAAAGGTGGTTATCAACTTGCCAAGTGAACACTTTGTTAAAGCCGGAGTACGCAGCTTTTTCAACGGTCGCATTTGTTGTCAAAATATTTCAGTCATAACACCCCTTAAAAGACACACACCACCACTGCACTTTCCACAGACCTT
The DNA here is from genome assembly GCA_022702515.1 of Ilyophis sp. 1 JC-2022. Classification (NCBI taxonomy): domain Eukaryota; kingdom Metazoa; phylum Chordata; class Actinopteri; order Anguilliformes; family Synaphobranchidae; genus Ilyophis; species Ilyophis sp. 1 JC-2022. Next base: position 74,502,449 of record CM040397.1, on the reverse strand, counting down.
GTTGTGAACGTGCACGTTTTCTCAATACAATTGCAGGATTACAGACTGGTATATCTAACATTACAACTAGGGATGGGCAAAACTCATTAAAACTTGCGTTTAAACTTTGGGGGGGGGGGGGGAGTACAATTTGTGGAATGTGCCAGCGATGGGTTTATGCCCTCACGGTTGCAAAAACTGCTATAGAGCGGACTAAATAAAGACTACAGCATTGAGAGTATAGCCAGGCATAGCCTAATAAGGTGCTGGCTTTGCTGAATCCCAAATTTTTTTTAAAAAGATACAGGCCTATAGCCTATATTCTACACAAAAATACAGACAAAATATTGAATAGGCCTAATATTTATTTAAGTAATGACAAAAGCCCTATTCGGACGGGATAAGTTGTACGGGGGGAGGTGGCGTAATGTAATTGTTACCTGAGGATCTCCGTTAATTTACTCCCGTCCGAATGTGCCATGTCTGTAACTTTTACAGACTGTGCGTTCCCGCGCCATTAAAGATGCCGGCGTAAAAATAACCCCAGGTTATAGCAATCCCATGTGAAAAAAATCAAGATGTTGATTTAATTCAAAGCTAAAACATTGCCTTGCGTAACAGAGTAAGCTATGTTGTGTTCTATAGAACATTAACATAATGTTATTGATAGGCTACTGCCATTCAGGTTTACACAAAAATACTAGCCCGCTAATTTACTCAAAATAGGTCTTGTCAATTCTTGCGCTTAGGCTTTTCAGCTCGCCATCGCATATCCTGGCTCGACATAAGCCATCAGCTTGGTGAAGCCCTCATCTTACACGAGAGATATTGGCTGTACATCCGTGGTAATTATATTTACGATCAACCTGGTCACGCACTCTTGTCAAGTTGTCACACCTTTTCAAAGCGAAAGCCCTTGTTGATGTTTCCTGAGAAGCGGTCGGGCTTCAGCTGACTTGGCTGCTGTCGTCACTCAGTCACTGTCGGGTGTTTAAGTCTTGATTTTGCATTGTTCCAGAACTTCCAGTGCTGTTGGAGTAGGTTAACTCTGTGTCAAAAAGTTTGCATTTAACTTTATTTTCTGTAATCTACTCAAAGTGAGACCAAATAGCGCTTTTTTAAAAACCTTTCGAGAAAGGTCAGTTTGACTTACGCCATGCACACTCATGTTATCTCCTGTTATCGCTCCACGTCCGTCTTAAAACCAATCTGCTCCAGAACATCTCGCAACCTTCTAAATATGCATACTCTAGTTTTCAAGTGAGTTTTATCAAATTCCCTTTTCTAAAGCCCCTTTTCCACCGGAGAAACCTTTTCCGGAACTCTTTTGCAGATTTTTTTTGCGGAACTCAATGTCACCCCGAGAAGAGACCCCCGTCTCTATGCGCACATATCTACGGGATACTAGAAGAATGGAGACGCCTTTTTCCAAAGCAAAAGAGTTCAGTTAATTTTAGCACAAACCAAATCAACAAATACAGCTACAGCCACATACCCTACTCTGCATACAATGTGAACTTAACCAACATGCCTCAATTATTGCAAGCCACTTTCTCATTGGTTCTGACAATACCCTACCTGGGAATGTATCCGTATCTCTAAGACTACCTGAGAATGTACCATGTAACCAGGGCTTGCAAGTTGGCAGTTGCAGGTTTAATCATCAGGTAGGGCACTGCCATTGTACCCTTGATGAAGATGCATGACCTCATATCTTTCACTAACAATATCCAGATGTATCAGATGGAATGTATAAACTGTAAGCTTTGTTAAGTTGCTCTGGATAAAGTGCTTGCTAAATGCCTAAATGTAATACAAATGTAGTTAACTGTGTCAGTATGATATCAATCCAGCATATCACTTCCATAGAGTATCCAAACACAAGGGATTGTAGAGAGACTCTTCATCTTAAACACAACGCATGTTTACAAGTCCAGAAACCAAGAAAACGCATTCAAATAAGAAAAGAGAGGGGCCCAACTTGTGGCAAGAAACATTGCGGGTATCCACTTCAATTTATAGCCCTGAGAAATCTTTTTCTAAAAATTTGGCTAAAGTTGAATTAAGTCACTAGATAAAAATACTTATTTTTAAATAAGATAAACTTGTAAATTTCTAAACCAAATAGCTGGAGGTCAGTAATGGATGTTCACTTTTGATTGGCAGCCCACTAAAGATACGCACCAATAATGCAAATAATCGTATTTTCTTATTTTGACTTAAAAGCATGAGTTAACACATTAATGCCGACAGCCCAACTTAAAATACACTCCTTTCAGGTTCTTCCGCCTCTGTCTAATTTGTTCTGTAGTTTGAACTCTGCATCTTTCATTTTGTCTGCTACAGCAGCCTTGAATACATGATTTTGGAATGTTTTCTGCCGTCCATCTATTGCACAACGTTTAATTACAGAAATTAAGACTTTGGTCTCCTCATCGGTCCAGAGGTGAGGGATTTGTGCTTACCGCAACATTTTTATAGTAAAGTAGCTGAATGACATTCATTAGTATCTTCACATCTTACAATTATGAAAAGACAAAAAAAAAATGCATTTGATGGCCATACCGGATCACGGCCTTGTACCCAGGGTAATAAAAGGCTATTTGTAACAAACATCTACTGACAATGACAGAAAAATGTGTATGCCAACTTTGAGTGAAACCAGGTTATGCTGTGACATTATGCCTGGAAGAAAAACAGGAAGAAAGAAAACATTTTTTTAAAAGATAAAAAAAAAAATATATATATATATATACTTTTTGCAGATAAATTTGAATATCCTGGCTTGAAGGCCAAATAAAGACAGTGAAAAATGTTAAAATACAAGAGAAAAAGATGGAGGCTGATACGAGCCGACTCTGTGCCAGGGAAACAGAAGACGGAGAAAGACCCACACAAACTAATGGCAGATGAAACAATGACAATGTTCACAACTCATCCCTATTCCAAAAAAAGAAAAAGACAGCCATTATGAAAACGCCTGGACACAGAATAGCAGCAGGGTTGAGCGCATGTGAATAACCTTTGGTGTTGGAAACATGGCTCTTTCTTTCCAGAATAATTGAATTTGGTGTGCTTTGTGACCACATATAAAAGCCTCCCCGGGCAGAGAGGCAGGCCACGGCCTCAGCTATTGCATAAGAGAGCTAATAAAGCCGGGCGGCGGGTCCCAGGGCAGGGGGGCCACACGTGGGAACAGCCTCTGTGCGGAGGCTTTGTCTGGGGCCACTCACCCACAGGCAGAGCCCCAGGGTGTTAGTGCAGGCATGCCTCACATTACACTCATTCCACATACGCGCGCACAAAAGCTTACACACACACACACACACACACACACACACACACACACTCACATTAACACAAACAAACAAACGCATACACCTGAACAAATGCATAAATGCACACACTCTCCCGCAAAATTATTTCCCTCAATTTATTTTCCCCTGCAACTGCATTTTTGTTATATTTCACCTCCAATAACATCAAAATACAGAAACTAGACATGTCATATTACAAGCATGTATGCATTTCTAAATTAGGTAAATCCATAGAGGTCCTTAACAACATGCAGCAGAGTTGCACTTATTTGAATGCATTCTTAAGGCATAGCTATTCTCGCACAAGCAAGCACATTACACACCTCCACGTATGACACCAAAGAAATTTAAAAAAAATAAAATAATAAAATGTCCTCGGAGATAAGGTTTCGTTTTTAGGGCTTGGGAGGAAATGGCGCCATTTCACATTTCTGCAGTGGTTTCCCAGGTGACTGTGTAGTGACTTCACATACAGCTCACACTTTTCACTACAAGCAGTCACCCAAACAGCAACCTCTCCAAACTCAACAAATCCATGCAGAGCAACCAAACACAAACGTGGGCGCAGAGCAACAGCCGTCTGTGCCACACAGATGAGATGCGCACATGCTGGCAAGAAGGGTAAAAAGGGAGAGAAAAAGAAGAAGAAAAAAAACAGACAGACACCATTTTTTTCACCTACCAAGGAGCACAATCATCCAGGGAGATGATGTCAGAAATCCGACAGAATTCCTTCCCAAATTCCAGGCGCTAAGTGGTGTGGCTAGCATTATGAATTATGGGAATATTTATTTCACAACATTTCATCCAGAACAGTTCAGGTAAACTCTAGATCCAGGCTCAGGGGTAGAGAAGCAGTCACATGATATCTGAACCTACGACCCCTCAAGTCACAAAGACACAGCAACCGTGGCAGCCCATGAGGACATACAATTTACTGTGCCACTGTCCTCCTCCAATTGGTTACTCCAACTTTTGTTATCAATTTGTAAATTAACATATTGATACGTGAATCAACAAATCCCTGCAGACATTTGAAATCCAATGCTGATTTTCTATTGCTCATGCTCCAAGAGCTGCTGCATCAAGATTGAAGCTGGTGCTTTGTGTTTCATGCCAAATGGAGGGTTTCTGGCCCTTGCCTCATGTGATTGAAAATGTAGGCCAAGTGTAACATGGTGTATGGAGAATAAACAGCAGTTGCATTTAATTACATTCTACCACTAATGACAATCAGAACTCCCTTCCCCCAAAATAACCTTAATTTGAGCAGTGACATTTCGGCAATGTTATTGGAGTTATTTAAACTATAGCAAGGACTCCAGAATTTGGCCCTCGGGTCAAGCAGTACTGCCATTTTTATTTCTACCCAAAGGTTAACGGATTAATTGTTACTGATTCCACTCACTTGTCCCCGGTCTAAATCAGGGGAAGAATGGAAACCAGTAGCACTATTGGCCTCAAGCTCCAGATTTTAGCATCCCTCTATGGTCTCCACAGTGTTGTTTTAGCCAGACTGAGTTTTAAACCTTATGTAGTTACTTCCACCTGGAAATGTTGAGGTCTACACAGTGTGCACAACACAGCTGAGCCCGCTTTAGAGTGATCAGGTAAAGTAGAAGCAGAACACTGGGGTTTAGATGGACCAAAGATGGTGGAGGAAATTACAAGATGCACATGATATAATGCAAGTCAATGCAGAGAAAAGTGTCCACAAGTTGCAGCCAAACATTTAGTGTCATGCATTAAGAGTGCACAAACTAATATTAACATGAATATTAAGCACCAGCAATGGCATTCATCAAAAAAAATCATGAGAGCTATAGCAGAAAAGCCAACTAGCAAGTTTATTTGTCAATAAGTCAACCAGTCTATTTGTTTAACAAATTAAAATGTAACAGCAATAAGAAAATTATCTGACAAGGTAACTTCCCAAATAAATGAGAAACCCAAAATATTTTCTTGGACCATCTTGGCATTAATAACCACTCGTATAAAAATGACTTGATTAGCTCACTGGTGAGGTTAGAAAAAAGAAAGCTCATTCATTCACAATTCAAAATAAAGTTCACACAGAAAATCACCACTCTCAACAAGACATATTCCTCTCTGGATGGACTCAATCGAACTGACACAGGCCTTATGGGAGATATCTTTGGAGGACCAATCGTGTCGTCAGTCAAGACCCAGACAGACAGCTGTGAGCGAGTGCTCAGTCCTTATTATAACACTCAACAACACAGAAATTCTTGAATCTAAATATGAGCATGTCAACAGCCATGGGATTCATTACCAGGAAACGCACATTACACGTCTGAGAATGGATTTCTCCACTGCACTACAGATTCAACCATGCTTTTTAAAAATCATGAGTGAATTATTAAAAAAGACTGGGTTTCAACGCAGGACGAGCAAGGGCCATTTCACTATAAAAAGAATCAAAGCCCGTCTTCGGGAAAACACGTGAGCTTTGAGCGGAAGATAGATGTCTGAAGATTTTACAGATGCATTTCTGTGCGCACATTTAATGACAAAAACTGGATAACCCCAAATGACGTGAATTTCCCAATAAGCATGGCAGGACAAACAGCAGAAGTCCATGTCGGGGCTCTTGACACTCACAGATATAAGGAACTGGGCAAGTCCACTTATAGCATGATTGCGGTCAGACAAGTTAACAGATGGCAGAGAATTTGGCTAGGTTTTGGACATTTTATTTGTTTTGCAAAAAAATAAATCACATGCTTCAGATTTCAAAGTTGTCGTTGCAGACATGATGTACCTTGCTGCTGTAAATCACTGATCAGTTGCGGATGGAATCAAGGAAGGCCTGTTGGATTCAACAATGTTGAATTCCTCTTGGTCTCGGGTAATGCACATTAAATACTGAAAGCACACTAGGAAACCCTCAAAGGCTTGATGTCAAAAGCGGTCCATTTAACCTGCAATACGCACATATTAGCTTTGGTGAGTGGTATTTGGCCAACAAATTTTCACAAAGTTTTCAAACTCATGGGAGTTTAAAAAGAAGCAAGGTTCAGGCCTACCAATGAAACTCCCATTTGAGCCATGCAAAATGAGATGGGACAGTTGCTATTATATTCCCAGTACATCAAATTCTATTCCAGATCTGCAGACTTTTCACCAAATACTGCCGGGCTGGCACAGCTCAGGGAGTGGTGTGACAAGGGTTTAGGGGCACAGTTCATATTGAATCACTTTGAGTGTGGCGAAGCCTTGTTGAAATTATCCATTGGTTTAAGAGTAGAGAAATCAGAATCTATGAAATGTACAATGAAACAACTAAAAAGTGAATACAAACACTGGCTCAGCAGATGCACAGTACAGAAAGAAAAAAACAATAAATAGCCAATGTGTCGAAACATTCAGAGAGGTTCTGGAGGTAGACAGAATATTACAACCCTGATGGGCAAAATAAACCATTATTTCTTTGAACCAGCACACAAATTCCAATGACGGGTTTTGACCCCAAGCAAGACTGCACACTCGGACCATACAAACTACTAATTTAATGGATTTCCTTTTCAGAAAAGTGAGGTGAGCAAGTGGAAAAAAGTTGCCCCTTGTAAAAATATGAATTTAGAATGCTGGCCTTTAGACCTTGAACTTGTGCAGATGGGGGTCAATATAGGAGAGTGCTTTTGTGCTTTTAACAGGCACAGCCTAGATTGATACACATTTAAATATTAGAAATATTACATTTAGGTTTTAAAGGAATAAAAAAATATATGTAATGTTTTTTATTCAAAATGTTTAAATATTATTGACAGGAAGGTAACACCATTATCAATCATATGAATCATCAAATAAATGTACAGTTTATTGATGAAAATAATACTTTGACTAAAATATTTGTATGAAAATAGTACAATTTGTAGAAGTAAATTGTAAATATTCCAAGCTTGATATGTCAGATTCACGCAGCACTGAAAAAAATGCATGCCTGGTATACTGCCCTACAAAGGCAAAAGGCCTAACTTTCCCCAGTGAGTGAACTGAGAAAAAAAATTTAAAGTTTTTTTATTTGCCCCCAAAATGAGTTGTAGGCAGATTATTATTGGAAATGTGGCAGTTGTTTTTTTTTTATTTTTTTATTTTTATTTTAATATTAATCCTATCCTCAAACTTCCTTTTTTGACCTTTCTTATTATTTTTTGGTATGTTGTTGTTGTGTTGTTGTCTTGAAAATGAAAGGGGTACAAAAAAAAAAAAAAAAAAAAATTTGAACTCTTTTTTTTTTTTTGATTTTTTTTTAACAATAAAACATAAACAATAAGATAATATATCATACAATATATAACATATATATATATAATAATATAATGTGATAATCAATCAATCAATTCAATTTATTTTTTACTCCATTACACTTTGATTGTTTCGTTTGATGCATTACATCTATTTCTATCATCCATGTATCGTTTCGATTTGGAACGAAACAAACAAAACCTTTTCTTTCCCTTCCTTTCCCCCCTGGCAAGTTGCAAAACAACAAAACCAAACAATAAATAAAAAATAAATTTGTTGAGTTTGTATGTGTATTCTAGTTTCAGTATTATTATTTTGTCATGTGAATATAAAGAAAAAAAAAATATAAATGATAATGAAAAAAAAAAAAAAATGGTTAATATGTTGACACACGTTGACAGATTTATGGACTGAATGGATTGATTTGGATGATGGATGTATTATTATTTTGTGACAGAACATGGAAAATCCAGACATAGATGATTTAGTTTTTTTTTTTTGATTTTGCTTTTTTTTTTTTTTTAACAAGAAAACCATGCTACGGCAATAAAGTAGTACACGGGTACTACACTGCTTTACTCGACTTTTTTTTATTTGTTTATTGATTGAATGTAAGAGAAGAGAGAGGAGAGATTTGATTTAATGGTGTTGAAAGAGAGAGAAGATTTTTGTTGTTTGAATGTTTTAGCTTTACAATTGATATTAAAAAGGGGGCTATAATTTTTTTTGTGTTTTGTGTTGTTGCATGCTGCATGGCATGCGTGTGTGTGTGTGTTGTGTATTTCATTGTGTGGTGTTTGTTTTTTCCGTCAGTAATTTAGTCGCTTCACTAGTTGTGTGTTGTACATCAGTTGTTTTGAGGTTGCATGTGTTGTTTCAGAGATTTTGTGTTGCACATGCTTTTAGGCAGGATTCAGTGAGTTTTTCAGCGGCATTGTTTTTCTAGCATTTATTAGCTAGCATTTGTTAGTTAATTAAGTTAGTTTTGCTGTGCTAAGCTAGTAAGTTTTGCTCAGTTTTGCCTATCTTCTTATCTGTGTTTAGTCTGTTTCTTTCTTTTAGTTTATTTATTTTCTATAAATTAATTTTGTTTTTTTTTTTTTTTTCAAAAACATTTAATTTAGCTATAGAATGAGGGGGCCTTTTAGAGTTAGACACACAACAACATCTGATATTGTTTTTCAATTTATCTGTATCTATCTATATGCATTGCATATAGACTATAGTACACAATACTTACCAAGGGTAAAACAAAACATCACTTAGGTAAAACACCAACTACTCAGTTACTAAATTTTATTTTATTCATATTATTATAAGGTTTATCACATGTATTATAATAAACACGGTAACACAGGAACGTACACAGGTATAAACAGCGCCAACAAAGCAGCGCAGCTAGCAGCACAGCAAACAAAAGGCAGAGCAAGCAGAACAAGCAAAACAAAGGCAAAAAACAGACAACCGTGACAAAGGCAAACCTTTTTAACTGAACTTTGAAACTTACTGCCTTGTTACGTCCTTCTACTTTGGAAAAAAAAAACAAAGAAAGACTCAAAAAAAAAAAAAAAAAACAACAAAAAAAACACAACATTTTTCTCAAAAAGAAAAAAAAATGATAAAAACAAATTTTAAAAAAAAAAAAAATGCAAAAAGATTTTTTTTGAAAAGTTTTTCGCAGTATACAGCAGCCTCCATATAGAAGTGATCATCATTATGTACCATTACAAGAATCTGTGAATTCTATTGTATTTGTCAGTCGTGGGTGGAGTCTGGTTTCAGAAGTAAATTCCCTATGGAAGATAGAATGGGCTTCGGAGACTATCGACTATTATTGAAATTTGATTTATAGAATGAGCCGAAACGTTCTTGGATTAGCCTGTGTGGTACAAGGATATAAACCATATATCGCATGTCCCAATTTAAATTTTAAAAAGTCATGCATTAATGATTGTAGTTCGACTTGTAGTCCACTTTAACGGACTGCATATCCAGTACTGCAGCGCACGGGTGGTTCTCGACCAATAAGATATCATCATCTCGTCTGTCTGCTCTGTGGCGGATGGGAGTAGGCTACTGCCACTGAAGACAAGCTACCATTAGCTTGCTAAGTAGAAAAGCCCGCCCGACAAAGTCAAACTATGCTACGGTTAACCACATAAAGCAATTCTAGCTTTTAGTCCATCAAGCTAGCTAGCTAACATTAGAAAAAAGTGTTTAAAAACGGAGCTGTGTGCTACTGCTGGCAAACGTTATATGACAACGTCTGGAGCCAAGGGTGCTAGTTTGGAGGGAATTATGGGACGCGTTTTTAGTTTTTAAACAGTGCTAGTGCTGGTACGTTCACAAAAAAATTACTAAAACGTAAAATATACTCGAAGCTGGTCCAGAAAAACAACATAGTTAGTTATATTGAACAATCCGGGAAATTGACAGCAAGACATAATCACTAGAAATGGTTTAAAAGTAAGCTTTAGTTAATGTCTACGCTCTAAATGAATGGGGAATTTACTTCCGAAAACCAGCGGGACATAGTCACTTGAGTACTTTATAGTGCTATTTATAAAGACTGTCAGAAAGCAAGATTATACTAGCAGCCCCAGTTGCGATACATATATGTTTTAGACATTTTCACTGGATGCAGTCATATTGTCATCCAAGTTGTTGTGACAGTATAAACATACATAACCATAAGCGTGTGCTTAAACCAATCAGAGGCCTGAAAATATCTGCACAAAGAGAGGACTGGTCTGTGGCATCCACTCAATAAATCTCTGCTTGTGATAAGGGAGCATAGCCAAAGGTATTCACCAATTACCATTGGCTTTGTTCCACTTGTTGTCACCACGGAACTCAGTGATTGGTGGAGATTCTTTCTGGTCTATTCAAAAAGTGACAAAAGCAACATCCCATCCCCATTTTATTATCTCTGTGCACTTGCCGGTAGTTCCTTTAGTTCAGGACCTTGATGTTTTGCTCAGCGGGCTAATCATATCTCTTGTTTTGCAGGGCTGCCAGCAAAAGTTGTGGTTCAAAACTCACAGCAGACCTTACTCCCACTACATAAAGATCTAACAAAAACAGTGCAAATACCTAACTGTTATTCAATATCTGTCTCTCTGCATCTCAGTCATTCAGAAAAGTCACTGTGCCATAAAAAGGAAAATACTTCCTTCACAGTACACATCCCATAAACTTGACCAGCTGTAGGCTACATTAGGATATTATCAGGATGGCAATGGAAATGAGATGTTGGATATTTATCAAAGCAACAAAGGGTAATCATACCGGTTGAATGGATTCTTAAAGTAGATCAAGTTTTTATTTTTCGATTTCAGTCCTCCATCCCAATGTCCTCCATTCAACACAAGTTACAATGATCTAGCCAATAGCTACAAGACTCGAACAGTGTTCCACCAACACAGAAATGTGTAGGCCTAGAGGTAATTCACTTATCGATGATCATTGAGCAACAGTAGAATAATTTATTTAGTCAAGTATCCGGTTTTACATCTCATGTTTTACATACAAATCTACATGACTGGCAATATAATGGACTGCTCTTATATAGCGCCTTTATCCAAAGCGCTTTACAATGGCCTCTCACTCACCCGTTCACACACACAGCTGCCATGCAAGGTGCTAGTCTGCTCATTGGGAGCAATTTGGGGTTCAGTGTCTTGCCCAAGGACACTTCGACATGTGGACAGGAGGAGCCGGTGATCGAACCGCCAACCCTGCGATCAGCGGACGCCCCGCTCTACCTCCTGAGCCATTATTATACCAATATAATGGTATTGTCCGTTTTACATTCTATATATTTGTGTTTTGTAAAGTTTAGTTTGTGCTTTTCACAGTTGTAAGCGTTAGAAGGGAACATACATAAAACACAGGCTGTAGGCCTATGGGGTGTACAGAGACGTCACGGCACTATCTATATCTGTTCAAACAACAAAATGATCTGCATCTGTGTTCGTATTCGGGAACTGCCGGGGGGTTTGGGGGGTGGGCTGCAGGCGAAATGTTGACGGGGGAAGGGTGGTGTATCGGTTTGTCTTGCACCGTTATTTAACGACTGCATCTGTCAATGTGTCCAGGCGTGTTAAAATGTTTTATTGCGCGCAACAAATCAGCATGGTTTCATTTCCCATTAAGGCTCGCTTTTGACGCTAATCTCATTTTCCAAATATCATGGAATACCTTCGGGAAGAAAAATATATGTAGCCTCGCCTACACAACGCATTATCTATGCATTTCCGAATAGGGTATTCGAGTTCGAATACCCCCCAAATAGGCAACGGGTTGTGATACCAATCTGAAACTTCCCTAGTGCCTTTTGCCTCGTCTCCCTTCGGATATTATCCCCCCTCTCCCCCTCTAGCCGGATCTGCATTTTGAGAAACAATGCTAGTGTTACAATTCCAGGAACTACCTTGCAAAAACAAAAAGGTTCAAATTAAACAAAACAAAACGCTCACTTCAGAACTTTTCTACATTTATTTTACATTTTCGCCCCACATTCTGATTTTCGCACACGAATTGACTGATTTCAGAGTTCTTGGATTGACTTTAACATCAGAGACGCAGAGGTGCATATCATACGCTTTACTTTTCATTCAATTTTTCAAAAGATTTGATAATTGTCTCTAACAAAGCCTCCTCGCCCCCTCTCACATTTAATTCATACTAACCTTATCACGAGCCATCGAATTTAAAGAAGTCGTGTTCATAACCTGGTTTCAGTTTGCGTGCTCATGAAAACAAATAGCATAAAGCAGGTCCTTGCAGCTTTCCCAGTGGCCTAACATTCCGAGCATATTTTTACAGAGTACTCTGGGAGCTGCAGTTCAGTTCTTTCTTTCATTGGCAGTTTGTTTTCACTATAAACATACATACGAAAATTGTAGTCACAATTCACTTGGGAACCATGTAGCCTATGACAACCATGCACTTCAATAAATAACAGATTGCAGGTAGGCCTACAGACTATCGTTAAAATACTTCCTGCGTTTCATCTAATCGAATGGCCATAGACTACAGGCATATCAGAACATATTGCAAATATTCCCTGTTCTACCCGGGGGAAATAGTTTGGTGTATCTTACCACGTTGTCGAACAAGAATGAGAAGAACGCGTTCATTTCATATGAGTGAAGTCATGAGTGACCCGTTTCAATTCTCTCCTACAACCTATGTAATGTCCCATATTAGGCTACATTATTAAAAAATTATTTCTGAACAGAATAAGAAATGAAACCGTGGTCCCTAAAATAAATCTATCGTCAGAAGAAAAGCTGAAATGAAATCAGTGACTTGGGTGGAATCAAACTGATTTACAATACTGACCATTAGCCTACAGAGGGAAAGTGCCAGGCCAAACCAAATGAGAATAAATGGCCCGTAAATGCACGATGAAATAAGGCGGTCATTAGGCTATACAGTATTTGGAGAGAATCAGGAGACCCAGACCGAAAACGTGTTTGACATGTCTGAACTAATTAGCAGTTTTACTGTTACACAAGTCAGCAATAAAGTAATTTCAAGCAGCACAATTGATCTTTATCTTCGCAGAAAGAACCAAACGTTGGCAAATGTAGCAAGAATTTTGACAGCATACAAGTTCGATTTAAGAATGCATTTAGCCCCCCCAAAGAAAAACAAAACAAAAAAAGTAGGCTATGCATTTCTTTTAATTTTTTTTTACTGCCTCCACCAATTCTCATTTTATGAATGACATCAAACCACTGCTGAGCAAAAAACTAAATTCTTGCTTTAGCCAATAATTTACTGGAATCATCATGGCATTTTTACCAAAAAATAGTTTGATGAAAAATTCCCAAAACGTAGTTCATGAATAGAAAACTGCTTTTTAAGTTTCAGCCAATTTTTTGTTTCCTTGTTAAATGTAAAAATGTAACGTTAGCCTACTTAGACCGACATAAAGAGTAGGATACAAAAAGTAGGCTATGACAACCACCTTCTTCATTACCATGTTATAACTGCACCACTTAAAGGTATATACACCTGTGTTTACATTCATTTCCTTCTGACTAGTAATGGTAATTCATATCATACAACCAGCACTGTGCAATAATGCAATTAGCTAGCTTGTTAAATTGCTCGTCGCGTTTCTTTTTTTGCCCCCGCCCTCGCCTCTTCCTGTGGATGCAATTGCCATAATAAATGCTGAAACAGAAATCGGGACCGACCAACACTACGTCTACGATCCATCGCGGTCTCAATTTACCTGTCTCTCGGGTCAATCCATGAAGTCTGCCGGGTGTTATGATCAATGTAAAACACTCTGCCATCATAATCCCGAGCTTCTTCCCAGCCTGCGGGCAGCGGCAGCTCCGAGCTTTCTCTCCGCTTACTGCTGCTCACCCACGGCATAGCGTTCGGGATATTGAGGGGGTTCTCGCCTATGCCAGACCCCCCTTCCTTTTCTCCAGTAAAAAATAAATATTTAATGCATTACAAAGGTTTTCTGTGATCCCTCAAAATAACAAAAAACTAAATTATATGAAATAAACGAAAAATGGACGAGAGTACGCCAGCATCCACTTTTTAAAAAGTTTTGCTGGTCTCTCTGGAGTCCTAACTTCGGTCGTCCATGTTTGCCTCCGCTGCCATATTTCATTCCATAGTGTCCATATATGGGCATGGTAAATTTGCATAAACGATGCCCAAGAGCCAATATATTATGAATACCGTCGTAGACCGCCCAATAGGAACACGCGTGGGTCTGTGACTGTTCGCAATGAGAGTTGATGTATTTCTTCATGGAGGCGGCTAATATTAAGGGGAAACGTTTATTTATCATTGCTTATGGAAAGTCAGACTCGGGTATAGGCCAGTTAATTTGTGTAGAACGCTCCTTGCCAATGGCCTACGTGATGATTTAGAATTGATTGTGCTACCACTAATTGCTACAAAATATAGCTTTTTAAAACGGTATCAAGCACGATATTAATGAGTATGCAACCAGAAATGCTAGAGCTTTAATACTACTACTACTACTAATAATAATAATAATAATATTAATAATAATAATAAATTATTATTATTATTATTATTAATAATAATAATGATGATACAGTTGGACGTAAGAACCTGTGTATTTGTTAGATAAGCCTATGCTTGTGTGTTTCGTACTGTGGGGCTATATGGATGGCATCCCGATTAGTCCTTAAAGATATATTATTGCTAATCCATCAAATTTATCCACCCAAGCATGCATTTTTTGAATAATAACCAACAGAAATGGGATTTCACTAAATGATGGATTGGCTGATGAATTTGGGGAAATATATTCTATATTCTTCTATGCTATATTCTAAAATAAATCAAACCTGCCATTCCTGAGCAAACCGACGCATATGTAGACTACTAACGGTTTATTCATTTTAACCTGTTAACGCACCGGTTTTGTACCTGGTTAATTAGGCTACAATGTTTATTTGTAATTGATTAATTCAATGGCGTCCGATTAATATTTCCGTTCATGTAAAACTAATGTTAGAGCGCCGCTCTCTGGTTAAAAATAGGTAGGCTACAGAACAAGGTTAAATACAATCAGACACTTGTTCAATGTAGCCTCCACACACTTCTCCCGACAATTTGCCGATGTTCACCGGCGTTTAAAACTCTGTGTTACTACAGTCCCGTTAAAATTATTTCTTAAATGCTAGTGAGATAGCTAATTCATATTTAATGTTGTTAA
Source organism: Ilyophis sp. 1 JC-2022 (assembly GCA_022702515.1). Taxonomy (NCBI): domain Eukaryota; kingdom Metazoa; phylum Chordata; class Actinopteri; order Anguilliformes; family Synaphobranchidae; genus Ilyophis; species Ilyophis sp. 1 JC-2022. The sequence continues at coordinate 74,487,161 of CM040397.1, read as the reverse complement.
GTAGGCTAAAACGAATGTTTTGCATTATATCACTGACACGATGCATGTACTGAAGTTCCCTAACGGGAAAATAAAAGTTATTCTATTATATTATTTTGTACAGGCTACGTCTCTGAGAGGAACGAATGTTGATAAACTTGCTTGGTGTCTAAATTGGCCCTTTAGATGTTTCTTAAATAGATTGTAAAGGGACAGTTCTTCTTCTCCTCCTTCTTCTTCCTCTTGTTCTTGTACAAGGTAATCACTTTAGTCAAGGTAATTGTTTTCAAACAATTAACTGTTTTCCCTTACTGAACACAATTTATCCCCATGCTCCCCTGCCACTTCAATGGAATCTCTGAACAAAATCCTTTAAAAAAATAAAAATCTCAGCCCAATAAAGAAAACACCAATATTCCACTGTGTTTTTCCTTTTTATGCTGCAGTAATATTAGTGGCTATATACAATGTAATTTCTTATTACGAACCCAAATTCCCAAAAAGTTGGGACAGTGCATAGAATGTAAATAAAAACAGAAAGCAATGATTTGCAAATCCTTTTTGACCTGTATTCCATTAAAACAGTACAAAGACAAGAGATTTAATGTTTTAACTAATAAACTTTATTTTTTGTAAATATACGCTCATTCTAAATTTGATGCCTGCAACATGTCCCAAAATAGTTGGGGCAGGGGCATGTTTACCACTGTGTTACATCACCTTTCCTTTTAACAACACTCAGTAATCTTTTGGGAACTGAGGACACTAATTGTTTTGAAATAGTTTTGTCCCATTCTTGCTTGATATAAGCTGCTCAACAGTCCGGGATCTCCGTTGTCGTATTTTGCGCTTCATAATGCACCACGCGTTTTCAATGAGAGACAGGTCTGGACTGCAGACAGGTCAGTCTAGCACCTGCACTCTCTCACTACGAAGCCACGCTGTTGTAACACATGCAGAATGTGGCTTGGCATTGTCTTGCTGAAATAAGCACGGACGTCCCTGAAAAAGACATTGTCTAGATGGCAGCATAATTGCTCCAAAATGCATATGTACCCTTCAGCGTTAATGGTGCCTTCACAGGTGTGCAAATTACCCATGCCATGGGCACTAACACACTCTCATACCATGAGAATACTCTCAGAACCTTGCGTTCGTAACAATTGGGATGGCCCTTTTCCTCTCTGGCCCGGAGAACACGACGTCCATTATTTCCAAAAACAATTGGAAAAACGTTGTTCTTAAACCGTTGGACTATTCGTTCACGCAGTTTTTCGCAAAGTAACCTAACCCATCCTTGCTCGTAAATGCCCGAGCCTTCGTGGATGCTCCTTTCATACCCAGTCATGATAGCATCACCTGCTACCTATTCACCTGTTTACCTGTGGAATGTTCCAAACAAGAGTTTTTTTTTTACATTCCACAACCTTCTCAGTCTTATGTTGCCCCTGTCCCAACTTTTTTGGAACGTGTTGCAGGCATCAAATTCGGAATTAGCATATATTTACAAAAATCAATAAAGTTGATAAGATAAAACATGAATTATCTTTTCTTTGTACTGTTTTCAATTAAATATATTTAAAAGAGAATTTACTAATCACTGCTATTATTTGCATTTTACATACTGTCCCAACTTTTTTGGAATTGGGGTTTGTACTGTACATGGTGTCATATGATTTCAGGTCAGGCTAACAAAAACGTTTAAAGCACAACTGAACTTTGGTAGAACTTTGGGTTGTGTAGTTACCTGGCCATGATATGAGTCCAAATGGTGGCAAAATAAGTTTGTTAGTTGCTCTGTGCTGCCCTGTGGTGATTTTACACCCACTGAGTCCTGAATAGAGGAGATAGTATGAAACCTGAGCGTGCTGATTTCAGTGAAATTCCACTGAAGAGCTGCTCTCTGAGGACCCCTTGTGGTATTGCATAAACTTCTAAAACAGCACGATAGAACCATGGTGAATTTATTGTTACTACATAAATACCAAAATGCTTACGTAATAATACATAATAATATGACATACCCCTAACAGCTAAAACAAACAATAATACTGTCTTAAACTGTACAGGCCTAACAATTATCTTTCATTTGCTTCTCAAATTGCTACGTCATGGTTTAACACTGGTGTCATTTTCCTCCATTTGGAGAGTAGCTCAAGGGTAATGTAATTGTCACTATTTTGATAAACTAAAATAATTATGAGGCTTAGAAATTTCTGCAGATTGGATCGGTATGTTCCATGCAGGAATCATATGCATTGGAATTCCAACGGAAAGTGGCAGTTGTCTGTGCTCACTGTAAGCTTATAATATTAGTGTGCAACAGTAAATATCTCTGGGTGGAACTGGTGATTACAACAGCCTCTGCCTGTATCAAACATTTCAATCTCAGTACATGACATACGAACTGCAGTGCGTGCAGTGGCCAAATGTGCATCATTGTACTTTCATATCTGGTACACACATTGGTGGAAAAGATGGAAGTGTTCACCAATACTCTATGATGTTAGGCACAAGTATCAAGGATACAAATATTGGTGAGGTTTTGGCCAAACTTGCAATAATGGTTGAATAAATGTTTGTTTTTTCCCCCAGTAGTAATTCCAGATTACAGCCTCACTTTCTGTAACTGCTTAGTCTTGAAACTATTACATTTAATGGAAGGTATTTAAAGAGCAACAGGTCGGCTGAAGATTTACTCACTCACTCACAGAGAAAAGGCTGGAGCAACATGTGACACAAACATGCAGCTTAACAGTGCTATCATGGCATTGGAGCAGAAAGTAAGTGAATGGTTTTTATTCTTTGTTGATTTTAGCCTTTGTTGAGAAAATAAAACCGTCAAATAAATTCAGAGAGCTTTAAATTTAATTCTGCCTGGCCGATAAGTTTGTCTTGTTGATTATTTTGAATACTATTTGTGAATGAATATTATTCACAATACTGTTTGTTTTAAGTAATAATTTTTCCAAACAAACAAATGTCTATCAAGCATCTTGAAATAGATGTCTGTCTCATAAAGTTTGAAAGGAAAAAAGTAACCAGCAAATCTGCTACAACCTTTTCCCAAATTTTTTGTAATATATACAGTAAGTCTACCATTCGCAGCAACCAGTTAGCCTGGGCTTACACACACACACACACACACACGCAGAAAGCGATAGAATGAAAGTCATGATTTTATCATCTGATTGCTCTGTTCCCCACGGAGGGGAGAAGGGGGGGGGGGGGGGGGGGGAATTTGTGTCTATGCTGTTCCTGTGTTTGTGTTTTTGCCTATAAATGTTTTTCTTCTCCTGATCATTCATCCACAGCCTCCTACTGCCTGTGACCATGCTCTCTGTTGTGTTCATATCATAGCGCAGATGAATAATAGAAGGCTATTGTATGCTGACGTGTTTCCCAATCACGTGCAACAAAATGCAGACTTTTAGTCTGCAGATCTCTAGCCTCTGCACACAAAATAAGGTAAGCATTCTTGCATTTGCTGGCATACCCCATGGTGGAGTAGATGGTGGAGTTTTATCATTCCAGTTTACAATGAATCATGTGACTCCCACACACTGTTTCACAGTTGCAAATATACCTTCATTGATGTAACATTTCAATAAGGCTAAAGTTATTTGTTAGTTTATGCAATTTGTATTCATATTTTTATAGATTATTTTGTACTTATTGGGTATTACATTCATTTCTACCTACATAACATGCATGATTTGTTTTATTTCACCACTCTAGTTTAAAATGAGACACATATCTAATTTGATTGTGTGATATGTAACCATGGCATATTTTACCTCAGTTCTTTTTGCAATTATATAATACTGAAATACTATTTACTTACATGTGCAAGTTTTTTCAAAATTCGTTTTTCACAGTCAGTTTGTCTCAATCGACAATTAAATATATTTTCCCGATAAGATTTTCAATACAACCACAACAAAGTAGACTATATGAAAATACAAGCTTTTAACTTTATTCGGAGATCATTAAAATGGAAAATGCCTTGAAGGAATTTCCTTCCGTATTTTCTTGGAAAATACCTACCTGACTGTGTATTGCTAATAATAATGCTTCTGGTTGTTTTGTGACTGTGAAATATAAATGAGTTGCAAAGAAATGCAAGAAAGGAAAAGAAAGTGAACGTTTGAAGTTGGGCATGCAGTGCTTTCACATTTAGGCACATTTACAAGCCGCAGGTTTGAAGAGCATATGTTTCCCCTGTCAGCCAGGTAGATTGAAAAGTGTAGTGGCAGCAGTATTGTATAAGACTGTCTCCCACCTTCTCTTGTTTTATTTGATCGCTCGTTAGTAACTCAGTTCTCTCCACAACGGAGACAAAACAATGACGTGAGGACACGCACCAAATAGGAAGTGGCCATCACGTCTGAAAGGATGAAGATCTGTCTCTTAATGACATCCTGTCTGCGCTTCAATGACATCCCATGCGGCCAACAGTTTGGAGACTGGGAGGAAATCTTGTTGAATCTTGCCGTTTTGCTGTCCTTACCTCTGAACCGCCCTCTCTCTCTCCCTCCCTCCCTCTCTCTCTCCCTCCCTCCCTCTCTCTCTCCCTCTCTCCCTCTCTCTCTCTCTCTTAGCAAAGAGGGGAGGGGGGGAAATGTCAAGAAGCTGCTCTCCTCTCAACCACAGATGATTTGTTCTTTTTTAGTGAGAGAGAGACAGAGAGAGAGAGAGAGGGGGGGAGAACTGATTTTCCAGGAGCTGCTCTCAGCACTCGCTGAAGTAGCCGGCACTAATCGGCCGGCGTTTCGAAGCACTTGCGCCCACACCAGGAGCCTTCTCACCGGAGCAGTGGCGTGAGAGCCCTCAGAGGTCAGCCGAGCGAGGTGAGAGGCGTCCAGCGGGGTTGGGCAGCGGAGTTTGGGGGGAGGGGGGTAAAAGGAAGAGCCTTCCAGCACGATGGATCCGGCCGTGTGCGTCCTGGAGCTGCTGGGAATGTTCTTCACCATCGTGGCCTGGCTCTGTTCCCTATCCACCACCATCATGACCGAGTGGCTGACGCTGTCCACCAACCTGCTGCCCACCGAGAGCTATAACCTGGGCCTGTGGGAGACCTGTGTGGTGCAGGAGCTGGGGGGGATGGAGTGCCGGCCATACGACAGCCTCCTGGGCCTGCCCCCGGACATCAGGCTGGCGCGGATCCTCATGTGCTCCGCCCTGGCCGCCGGTGTCCTGGGCCTACTGCTGCCTATCCCGGGGCTTTACCTGATCAACAGCTGCAAGGGGCCAGAGGGCCGGCGGACCAAGAGGGTGATGAAGATGCTGGGGGGGATCTTCTGTCTCACGGCCGGGGTCTTGGGTCTGGTGCCGGTCTCCTACATGGCCCACCGGACGGTGCTGCGCTTCTTTGACGAGTCCGTGCCGGACGTGGTGCCACGCTGGGAGTTCGGGGACGCCTTGTTCTGTGGCTGGGCGGCGGGGTTCCTACACCTGGTGGCGGGGGTCTTGCTGGTCAGCTCCTGCCTTTGCTCCCAGGAGGAAAGACGTCCCCCGGTCAGGCAGAGGCGCGAGGTCCGAACCCTGGAACACTCATCCCGGAAGAGGTCAGAGTACGTCTGAGCCGCCGAGGGGCTCGGCCCCTCTCTCCGAAGAGACAGACCACTTTCTTTGCTTTACCGTCATTTTCAATGTCCTTCTCTACTTCCTGCTGTTTTTCATTTTTTCTCTCTGTCTGTTGAAAAGGGGGAAAAAACTGCCCTTTTTCTTCAAACTTTTTGTTAGTGTTATCCTTGTTGATATGTTACAAGGACAATTGATAAGTGATACAAATGTGCTTTTGCATGATGGCATTAAATTAAATTTTAAAACAAATTTTTAAATCCAGTAGTTGGAATCCCTGCAGCTACTTCCTTTCAGCTATATCTTTTTTCAATCGTCCTGGTAACTGCTTTCACTGCCTTGGCAATTTAATATTTAGATAATTTAGTACTTCTTATTCCTTGCCAAAAAATGTTTCGACAGTGTATATGTATTAAGACAAATGGAAATGTATAAAAATCATATAAGAATCTAGTGATGAATATTTTGGTATTCTCGTCTTGATTTTGAAACCGCAAGCTTTTTTCTCTTTGTATACATGCTACCCATAAGCAATGGTGCAATAGAGTGCTTGTCAGTTTTGAAGACTGTAGACTGGCAACGCATTGTCTTTTTGACTCCATAGCAATTCAGACTTCTGGAGACTTTCCTGGCATCATTCTTTGAAGATGCCCCAAATTGTACTGGTGAAGTAAGAGACAAATATGATTGAGATGCGATGATTGTAATGTTTTAACATAATCATAAAAATGTATTTACCATTTACCCAAACACATTTCCCACACACACACTTTTTGAGGCTGTGTGCTGATGTAGAATACTGCAGTGATAGAATTAAATCAGTCACATAATCACAGTTGGAACACAGTGTAAATTAATTATGTTGTAATTTTATTCCGAAAAGAATTGTATATAAAAATTATTGACAAGAAAAGTGTTGTGTTATTTGTTTCTCCTTCTATATTAATTTTTAGTGTACCTATTTAAATAGTTTTCAATGCTTATTGTTTTCAATGTGAATAGCAGAGTTTATTTAACGTGGCAAAGGGCTATAGTATAATTGTAATTATAATATAGTTATAATTATTATTATTGGCAGACTAAAAATGAATAGCAATTGGGTCTATCATGCAGTTACAGTAGCAGTACAGTAGTGTGTTAGCAGTAGTTGCAGTTTTCAGACATAGTATTATGTTTAATTTGTAAGCAAGGTTTACAGGTTTACACCTAGTGCATTCTGTGACTAACACATCGGGATGTTTAAAAGTGAGAGGATGAATCGTATTCCGACTTTCCAAGTTTTGAGAATTATGCCTAAGACACAGCAAGATAGATTTTATCACAGCAGTGATAAAACCAATGAGGTATAATATTCATTTATAAGATTGAGCACTTATTTGTACATGGCTAAAAAAACAAAGAAATATATAATCTTTTCCTGAGTTCTAAAACAAAGATATCGAGGTGAGTATTGGTGCTGTGGTCACCTGTTGACTTATTGCGGGTATAGAGGATTTAGCTTGATATTTAGAGCATCCAAGGGTTCACAGTTGATTTGAAACAAATAAACCAAGATAATGTGAATCAAACACAGCAAACAGTTCATGTTAATCAAATACAAACCAACAGTTCATATGATTCAAACACAGCAAACCAAACCATTAATGTGATTCAAATGCAATAAATAGTTAATGTAAATCCAGCCAGGGAGAGATGTACTGATCAGCCCTGGGTCAAATAATTATTAGACCTTTCTTTAGACACCAGTAGAAATTGTGCAAATTACTGACCACTTTTGAAAGAATATACTTTCACCAGTATTCAGAACAAACATAATCTTATTACATGTTTTGGTTAGCAAAATATTTCATTTTTGTGTTTTTGAATTTTATCAGCATCTGACCAGTTGAATTATGTTAGAAAAAGCATTTGACGCAGGTGTCACACTGATAACGGTTCGGCCGTCACACAGATGTCAAGGCTGCTGCTAGCTACGCATTCGTCTCAGGGAGGCGGGGAGACAGAGGCATTCCTTTGTCAGTCAGTCAGCCAGTCTCAAATTATTTTTAAAAAGCAAAAAAACATTGCCTTTCCCCAACACTCAATTGGTGACACGCCCGCACTCCACCCACCTTGGGGACAATCCAGTCATATTTAAAACTAAATAAAGGCAGGCAATTAAAGTTTATGGGTCAGGTCCAATACAGCTTATCTCCAAGCCTGTATTGTTCTGTCTTGAATCCCTGCAGTAGACAGCTTTGTACAGATAACCTCAAGGATGCTGTGAACCCTTTGTGGTATAGAGGGAGAATGTGGCGGCTTCCACCATTGTGCAGCTAGAATTTTCCTGTGAGCCGAGTCAGCCAGAAATATTTCTGATGCAGTGCTAATTCAGGAGAGGTAGAGCCTGATGCACTCTTAAGTCTGAAAGCAACAGATGTCACCCCCACCTGCTGGCATGCACCCCCACTTCACACAACCCTCCCCTAACCTTCGCTTCTGCTCACCATCACCATCATCGCAGCAATGACCCAAAAGAGGAATCAATCTCAAGCGTGCAGAGTGACAGTGAAAAGCCAATACTGTAAATAATCATTAAAAAAGGTTAAACAAACATAAAACTGCTTGCGCGAGTGTGCTTGGTTTCCAGTGGTACCATGAGGCCTAATCTATGCATAAGTTCACCTTATCTCTTGCTATCGTGTTCTCGGGTCAGTCTGTTTGGGACATGTTGCATTCTTGCCAGACTGGAGCCAGGATATCTTTTTATTTAAAAAATAAATAAATAAATAAAGATTATATATATATATATATATATATATAACGTTAGTGTGGCAGGTGTAGTCTACTGGAAAATGAGCTTGAAGCTAATTTCTCCTGACTTCCTCATAGGTCCCTGAGCTAAGCTGTGTTTAATGAACGGCCTAATGAATGACACGTCCCGGTAAAGAATGTTAAACAGACTGCACTGTAGCCCTGCTCCCCCAACATAATTACGCAAGCTCGCCAAGGACAACGGGTGCAAATACTTCAGCTGTTTTCATTTTTATTGGTTGATTTATTTACCTTTAAAATCCGGGGATGTGACAGCATCAGTGATCCCCTCCCCACATGTTCCAAGCCTCCTCGTGCTCCCGTTGGCCCGGCTTAAGCAGACGACCCTGCGTTTTGCGGCCTGTAGCCAGCCTGTCATTTGAAAGCCCCCTCTGTTGTGCCTCACAACAGGCTCATTATTTCATTATATGCTAATCTCTCAAGCTCATTACAAACAGTAGGCGGCTCTACATCAGAAAAGTTTATGCATAGTTGAGAAGTTGAGCAAAGCCATCTCCTGTCCCTCTGCAACAGCCTCATGATTAATAGAGTAGTCTATGAGAGGTACTGTAAAAAAAAGTCCCAGTGAAAGAGTTTTTCATTTCTATTGGCACTATGCAACATCTTAAATTCAACTATTTATGCAGGGTAGTTTGTGGGAAATGAAACATTTAGTTAAGTATTTCAAATACCTGTTTGGTGCAGGCCTCTTGGCGTGGATTTCAACACATTCACTATAAGACAGAAGGTATAAGACAGGATTCCAATGTGTGTACATAAGTACAACTTTATAATGACAAGCAGTGATATTGATATTGAAAAAACACAGAACATGTGGACCTGCAGCAAGTCCCTTGGTTAAGACCAGGGGTAACTAAAGTAGGTATAAGACAGTTGTGACATCACCTCACTTGTAAATAAATAGAGAGCTTGGCCAATTACAAAGTATGTTGGTAACAACCAGAGGTATATGTTTAGGGGAGCTAAGCCTCTACTAGAGGGGTCTGCACCCCCAGGAAAAATATTTTTAAAAAGCAGTCACAAAATGGTTGTTTCCCATAGGGTTTGAAAGCAGAAATAAGCCTAAAATCAATAAATAATTTATTTGTTGCAAAATATTTTCTTAATTCATAGATTAAATTTAACCAGCAATTTGTATTTTATTGCAATCAAAAACCAGATTCCATAGCATTTAAATGTTCATGTACGCATTGATTCAATTTTAACTTGTGATGACAGTGAGCAGGGAATCATGTTGGGAGGTGGGGGGAGGGATTCCCTCAGAATTATACTCTCCCTTAAACTTCTCCCTATCATTAGAAAAAACAAAACTTTTCACTTTTGTAGCTTTATCAAAACTTCCGTGAGTCAAATAAGTTATTACGTAGCTAACTGTAAAATATTATCTGTCTGTATTATCCAGGCTATCGCAGTAGCCAACTGTGGACATAATACCAGAGAGACTAGCTACTCCACGTTGCAAATGCAGCAAGTGGGTTCCGTTTTTAAATTTATTTAGCTGCTATACTAGTAACAGGCAAGCTTCACAAATTCCATTTAGACATTTTAGTTAAACAACTATAGTTAGGCTATCTCATAGCTATAAACATAAAACTTGAACCAGTAACTGCTAGGCTATAGGAACTGGAGAAGCGATAGAAGCCAAGGGTTTCAGCAACTAACGTTAATATAGTTACCATAGGGAAGAAACTCCCGCCTTTTTCTACCAAACTAAGGGGTTTACAGTCGTATTTTCAACCCAGTTATACCCATAATACATACAATATAAGAATAAGAATCAAAGCATGATTTTACTTGATATAAACAACGTTATAGTCGAGTTGTTTTACACATTGTAAACTCTGGCAGGTCAACATATGACTCTAAATAATGGAACGTGTAGGCTACAATTGATAAGTAGTTTGAACTTACTTTAAAAATTTTTTTTTTTACATCGTATGGATCTAGCTTAGCAGTAGCACTTGAGAGCAGACCTATGGAGCAAACGCTTTCGTAGTTTTGTTAATGTTAAGTTGTTAGGTGTGGTTGTGGTTGTTTTGTTATTCACCATACTTATTATTCCACCACTTTTTGAGAACCTATCTCCTCCTACACCATTCACACCATCGACACCATTCATAACTCATATTATACCTTTATTGTCAGGGATCTCTATGTCAGAGACACGTAGGAAATATTGGAGGTCCAGATGCGACAGCTGCGGAATCTTAAAGAACAATAAGATCCGTAGTGGAATAAGAGAAAATAAAGCGAACACAAATAACCTCGCGATAACAACGAGGAACTCGCTAACCGAGCAAAACCAAGAAATAAGCAGTAACGCTTATCTAACTCCCGTTTGTGGAGCGAACAAAAGAATAGAAAAGAGAAACTCAAACAGACCCCTAAGACTTAGGGTAAGAGCACTCGTAGGTAATGAGTGGAAAACAAAAGAAACTAACAAAAACCTCTGCTCTGAACTCAGAGCCAAAGGATCACTTTGCTTCTTTCTAAATTGTACTGCTAACAAGTCCCGCGTTGATAAGCAAAGCGGTCGATAGCAGCACAACTTCCTATACCCTTTTTACCAGCTCGAATTTTACATGAAATAACATGGAAGCAACGAGAAAGGCAGGAAGTGGGGTATAAGTAGTGAGCGGAAATAAATGACAGGTGAACTCACTAATCACCAAGGCGAAAGCAAAACCCGTAGCGGAACACAGGAAAATCCGATAGATTACCGGTAAACGACAAAAATAATTAAAAAACGCGGAGATAAGGGAAGGAAGGCATGATCCATGACACCTTTATACACTCTCCAGGTTGCTATTACTTTTTACCTTTATACCATATACACTTTTTCAGATAATTGACCTATTAACGCCAAAAAAAAATTAACGGGAGTCAATGGGCACATTTTGAAAACCGCTGCAATAGAATGTGGATGCTGTAACATATTACACTGCTTACGACATAAACAATGACATATTACACTGCTTATGACATTTATTATTATTTTTAGATTGTATTTTAATTTCTAGTTATTAAAGCATGTATTTTTTTATTGTATTGCTTTTATTTATTTTCTTTTAGTGGTAGGATTAGACGAGCATGTTGGGCTGAATGACCTGTTCTCGTCATACTTTTATGTTATGTTATGACATCACAATGCCTTCCTCTACAACATTGTTATGACCTAACAATACTATCCCAGATGATTAACGTTACCTTTTTGTGCTTTCATCGCAATAGAGTACTCAAGTGACTACGTCACGCTGGTTTCGGAAGTAAATTCCCCATTCATTTAGAGCAGTGGTGGGCAACTCAAGGCCTCGCGGGCCGGTGCGTATACAGGTTTTTGCTGCCATCAGTTAACAATTATTTAATTAGCCCAATCGTTTACATGATCTGATATTTTAATCTACATTCTACGATATGAACAGCAGCTAATGAACGTTCTTGTGCCGGTATGCGTGTATTGTAGCGTTTTATCGTTCTGTAATTTACGAGTGAATCGGTGATGGTGTATACAACTAATTAGCTGAGTTAGTTAGCTTAACTGGTGGCAATAAAAACCTGCATACACATCGGCCCGCGAGGCCTGGTGCTGCCCACCCCTGATTTAGAGCGTAGACATTAACTAAAGCTTACTTTTAAACCATTAAATTCTACCGATTATGTCTTATCGTCAATTTCCCGGATTGTTCAATATAACACCCGTTCGCAAACTATGTCGTTTTTCTGGACCAGCTTCGAGGATATTTTACGTTTTAGTATTTTTTGTGTGAAAATATAAACGCTTGCACTGCTTAAAAACTCCACGTCCCATAATTCTCTCCGAACGTGCAGTCTTGTCTCCAGGTCTCCAGACGTCGTCATATAACGGTAGCCAGCAGTAGCACACGTCTCCGTTTTTAAACACTTTTTTCTAACGTTAGCTAGCTAGCTTCAAGGACAAAGCTAGAATTGCTTTATGTGGTTAACCGTAGCATAGTTTCTGACTTTTTTGGGCGGGCTTCTCGACTTAGCAAGCTAACGGTAGCTTGTCTTCAGCGGCAGTAGCCTACTCCCATCTGCCACAGAGCAGACAGATGAGATGATGATATCTTATTGGTCGAGAACCACCCGTGCGTTGCGGTCTGTTAAAGTGGACTACAAGTCGAACTACAATCCTTAGTAGCGTTAGCTAACGTTAGATATAATTTCAAGATTGACTCGGTTCATGGAGTAGCAAACACTTCTAGTAACGTTAAGCGTCTGTTTGAGTTGGTCCTCCAACATGGCGGCGCGTCCCTGTAACCATTGGTAACTACAGTGCTGGTTCTATGTGACAGACCTCTATTCATTACTTCTTTGAATCACTTTCAGGTTCTTTAGACTACTTACCACAAAATACATCACCATATTTTAGATCCCTTTATACCGCATTACCACTTCATACCATTTTCACCTTTTATTTACCACCTCACACTATACCATATTACCATCTTTCTATACCATTGATACCACTGTGAAGCAACCATTCCAACAATTTCTTTAGGAATTGTTAATCTAGTTTATGTTGTTATCGAGTTCAAGTAGCCTACTTGTGCTTGTTACAGCAGCATTGGAACGTTCATACTACAACCCAGTTTCTGTAGTGGTCATTTGAATTGAGCAGTCACGTGGCTCAGTGCACGCACCACACTGCACTCTAACCAATAGTTGCACTAGATTAATCCTCCCCAGGGTCCAAGTACCAGACCTTTCCGTGTGCGCATTATGATTCTGGAGTGTCGATGACGCATTTTGTCAAATCAATCAGAAAAAAATATAAAGATTAAAACGAGTGGCTTAAAAAATATTTAGGGGTGCTACAGTAAATTTTAGGGGAAAGCCCCCTAATATAGGTCTGGCGAAGCCACTGGTAACAATTAACAGATCGATAGCAATTGTGATTGGTAGATCCTAGATATTGACAGAGTGCCTAGAAGTATTACTAGAAAATATCCACCAATCACTATTGCTGTTGTTCCATTGGTTATTAGCAACATATTTTTGATTGGTGGAGCTCCTCTTGTTTTCTACACTTAAGGTGATAATGAGATAAACGTGCAGGCTTGTGTATGTTTGGAAAATGTTTAAAAAAAGGTGGAAGACAAACATGATGTACCGTCAACTAATATTAACAGCAGGCAGTGCAATTCTGAAATGGTGGGGTAGTGGATAACAGCATGATTAGATATATCAAATCTCAGCTGCCACTCCAGCATTTCAGAACTGACTGGACACTGGTGACACATGCTTGAATAGCCTTTCTTACCAGCTGAGCACCAAGCCCTGAAAATACGTTTGGGGACAACTGTGTCCTACACACATGGTTATGGATAATGTTATGCACAAAAGGAAGAATAATCAAAAGCAAGTGATTGACCGATCCAGTCAGCACAAAGTAGGGGTGTCACAGTACATAAGGACAAGTGGGCAGTTGGCACATACATATCTCAGTTAAGCACAAGGTTGTCCCCAAACATATAAGATGGGGTGAACTAGACTGAACTGAGGTATGACTGGAAAGTGGAACAATATCTGAATGCGAGCCAGTGGGTTTTTTGGCTTTGTCTATAAGGTTAGATTACTCTTTACTGTCATTTGCTTCCATGGAAAATTCTGTCCACTTTTGTCTAAAGGAACAATCTATTGGTGTCCTACAAGTGTCCTACCATGAAAGGAATTCTTTCCCCTGAAAGCTGAAAATGCAAACACATTAACAAGTGAAAGCACAAAAACAACTCATTGGTTGGCAGGCTCTCAGTATTGGGTCATTGAGTCATGGGTGGCGTGAGGTTCAACGTGCCATCTTACGGCGAGTTCTTGTCAGGGCCATTTTCACAAAATGGACTCTCAACAAAATGTTGCATGACTGTCTGGAAACCAATAAAAAAAAACAACAACACAAACAATCAACCCTTCACCTCACCACCATGGTGATAGAATGGTACCACAATTGTAGCAGAACCCCACTGTAGACAATCCTCCACAGGGAACTCGGACTAGCTCAGTAGGCCTGTAAATGATAAGTAATTTCCCCGTTTGTTCTCCAGAGGAAAGACAGAGGAAGAGACTTTCCAAATATTAGCATGCCAGGCAGATGACCCAAGAGACCCATGGTGTTTCCTCAGAGATGAGTTGATGCAATCACAGCACCATTACGGGCATGGAATTATTCTAATTATCCCTCAACATTGTGAGAGAATGGTCCCTCCATAACATTTCTTGTTATGTTCTATGGGATTTACTTGAGTGAAATGTGTATTAACTAAAGTTAATTCACTGTACACTTCCTATCCTGATTGCATGGAAAATACGTACAAAGACCACACCACACGCATTAGCAGACGTCATTTCACTCATTCCGCTTTGGGATCGTTACGATTTCAAGCCGTGTTATGACTACATGCGTCCTTGTTAGTATCAACATTAGTAATAAAACTGAAATTGAGTGTTTTCTTTTCGGTTTTTCTTTTCTCATGTCTTATCCCTCAAACAAAAAAGTGAAACAGAAACCATGTTACAGTTCGAGAAACATTTCGAAATTGAGGGGGACTGGTGCCAGTCACGTGGGTTTGTAGCGCTTCACACAGGGCTTTCCACGTTTCCGCAGGTCTATTTTTACTCCACTTTTCGACTCTTCTGTCCAGTACTTATGTTGTCCCAGGAGAAGACAGCGTTATTCACTAAACAGCGTAACGGATAGAGCATCACGTGACATGGTGTTAATTATTTTGCATGGTTAGCAAATCGAAACCAACAATAACCAAGCAGTCGTGCAGTGTTTACCTTCAACTGTGGTTTATGAGCGTGATTTTTTTGCACTTCTTTGTACATTTTCAGCTACATGACTAATGACCAAGAATACATTTAAACCAAAACACATGCTGCATTTCCATCCCACACCCCAGCAAAAAAAAAAAAAAAAACCTTCCCCTCGAATTTTGCCGTCGGAACAAGGTAAGGCAGACTGAGCAGGATGGCAAGGCACGCCCCAGGTGCAGCAGAGCTGTAGGCCAGGAATGCCAGCGTGGCACTGCCTAAGCTCAAGCCTCAAGTCAAAACACAAATTAAAGATACGATCTGGCTCACTCCCTGTCTCCAGTGCGTGCGTCTGCGGAATGCTGACCTTGCCTCTGTCATTAGCGGGGGGGAAAAATCCCAAATTAAAACACCACTTTCACGCTCACAATGCTTTTTCAGCACAATTAACTTTTTTGTAAATGTTAAGAGGGTAAGGTGTTCAGACTTCAGTCACCCCACATTATCCAAGCCAAGGCCTTCTTTTTTACGATCACTATGGCATTAAACATGACAATACACTTTGTATGTCACAAAAGGAAATGACATGAGCTATTGTAAATTCTGTGGGAATAAAATGGACCAAGATGTTAATTTGTTTTTTGAACAGGGGCAGCGCCAGTGATTTTGGGCCCCATGAAAAGATCTCACATTGGGCCCCGCCACCATTGAATGAAGTTGCACATGATCCTACTGTATTTTTTTGTGCCCCCTTCCCTCCCTGGCTTTGGTCCCCTAGAATTATTACCACCTTTCTCCCTGTATACTTTGGCTTCTATGGGGCAAAAGGTGAGTTTTGTATGACTAAGCAGCATGCTACAATTTGTACTGCACTCATTGGAGTGCTACCACACCCTCCACATTCAACACCATCCAAATCTCTGCATGGCTACTATGCAGCTACTTGTGCCGTAGTACTACGCGATAGAAAGATGAGAGGCCTGCCTCTGTCTCCTCTTATAGGAACAAAAGAGCAGGTCACATCTGATCTTCTCAACGAGTCCTACTCACACAAAAGCCTGTGCTCTGGGGAAAGAGGTCCTTTTGTACACGGGCAGTCCCCCCCCCCCCCTTCAACAATGCTGATCCAAGTGAAAGCAGTCTGACCTAACCACCACTTCCTGGGTAACAATTACTGCTTGCGTAGGCGCACTGCGTGAGGGGGACTGGCCATAATGCTCAGGTGCTTTCCGCCACCAGCCACTGCTCCACTCGCCATTAGCCTTCACAAGAGGAACGGAGAGAGAGAAGGAAGAAGAGAATGGAAGAAAGAAAGGAGCATTGAAGGAAGGAGGGGAATAAAGATGGGAGGGGATGGAAGAGGGGATGGAAGAAGAGAAGGGAAGGAAGGACGAATCAAATAAAGGATGGATCCCATGTCATCTCCTCTCCTTATCACCGACTAGTCCGCGCAGCTCCAGTGAGCTTGCTTGTGAAGATCAGCGATGAGACCAGAGAGGTTCTAGACCCTCTCAAAATCATACAAATCTCTCAGTGTCAATACCCTCCTCAGTTCAAAATCCATGTTAGAAATGCCGTAGACTGACCAACACCATGCGACGAAGCCTCAATGTACAGTGTGCCGCGTTCCTTGAAAAAAACGGGGGGAGGGGGAAATCCAAATTTAATTGGATATAAATAAAGTCTCTCCGTCATGTAATCTGTAGGATTACAGGAGTTTTGTAAGAGTAAAATCATAAAAATTCCCACTGGGATTTCTGTCAAAGCCAATATCTGATGTTCAAAGATTACAGTACAGCCAGCCACAAATTGAATCCCCATAAACCCCTCCCTGCTAATAGGGGCAGACGACACACAGAGAGGCTCTAATAAAGTTCATTAGGCCCCTAGCAGGGGTCCCGTGGGCCAGAGCCAGGTTGTTGGGTAATTGCGTTCCCCGTGGTGTCCACCACGCCAGGAGGAAATCCCCTCTTTCCTACAGGCTCCGATGGCGAGGGCTGGACCAGACGGCGGCCACTAATAACCACAGCAGCAGGCATTTGCCGAACCGGATGTTATACATCACAGCCGTGAGCACGTCTTTGTTTTAGCAGAAGTTGTTTTATAGTTGCACCTGGCTACACTTAGCAGCTCTGGAACCAAGTCTGGAACAGAGGAATGATGAGTACATAAATGGGGATGGGAGGGGGGGTGATCTTTAACATTTGATCTTTAACATTTGAAACAAAAAGAACTTGGTCATGAAAACAAGTTTTGATGGGGGGGACAGGGTCTTCCAACATTTGAATATTCACTCATCTACAGCAAGAGAAGACTCGGAAGGTACTGGAAAACACAACACAAATGAGTAGGCAAAACTTGATTTTAGGAGTTAAAAGAATAACAAATGGACTGACTTTCAGCCCATTTTTCATTTTCACTGCATAGCAAGATAACTCCAACAAAAGAAAAGTGAGAGGAAGAACCTTGCAGACTGTGAAGCTTTCTGGTTTTACTCCACACGTAAACCTTGCTTTGGCATTGCTGTACATTATGAGAGTTGTGCTTGGTATAGGATGGTCATGAATTTGACTTTAACGAGACGTTAAAACCCTGACGGGATTAAACAGGTCTTGCTCACAGAGGGCCCCAGAGGGGGGAATCCTGTGGAACGATGCGTTTCAAAGCGCAGAACTTTCCGGCACTCACAACGGTGGTGATTACCGCCGCAGCCTGCGAGGGGTGGTGCTGCTGGAGCTCATGATTGATACCTTCTTAAAACCCCTGAAAAGATCTTCTAACAGGAAGAAACCCTGCCCGACAGTATAAGCGCTGAGCAGGTGACCCCAGAACAGGGTTGCCAGATGTGATTCTCACTTTTCAGCCCAATCTGAGTGAAAAGTCCACACAAACTATCAAAAACCATCAAAAATATTTTTTAAAACTTGCATAAATTACTGTCTGTTTCCATGCAAAACATGCCAGCTAATTGGAAAAATTAACTATCATGCCATATAATATTTCTAATTCAAGAAGACCTTCACTTGGAGTGCAATGCACTGATGAATGGAGAGGAGAGCATGTTCTCATGCCACACCATAACATAATTTAAAAACAGTTGCCCTAAAGATCTTTCAAAGTTTATAGCACATAGTGTGGGCACATAAGCCTAGGCCTAGCCTACTGCCTATTGTCTAATAATTCCTAATGCGCTGCTAGCATGGAACATAGCCTAATTCATAGGAAAAGTGAAGCTCATGCATGTCAAACTGCTATCTGGCTAAGGTGAATTCCCTGTTTTAACATTAGTGTATACTAAAAAGTACCCAAAAAGCCATGAAAGTAGCCCGAAATATGTAAATGCCAAAGCCATTTTTACCCACACACTCAGGTTAAAAGTAGCCCAACTGTGTGTGAAACCGTCCAATCTGGCAACACTGAAGTTTTGGCAGCGGCTTTAATTGGAACACTAACGCAGGGACTGAGCGCGTGTCATTTTGAATGTGCTGTGTGGGCAGGGATCAGGGTGTGGCTAATGGAAAGCTGTCCCTACTGCAAAGGCTGCAGAGGAAACATCAGCAATAAAGGGCACTATGTGGGACAGGAAAATCAGGAGCAATTCACTCATGGGTGAAATAAGGGGGACTCTGGTCAGATTTGATGTACAATGACTATAACAGGGTATGAAATTAACTTTTTCACCCATTGGCCATAATGGCTTGTGGATTTCAAAGATCACCAGCCATTTTCAACATTTTACCAGTCACATTACCTTTTACAATATAACCAACCTGGTTGCTTACCGGCCAAATTGGCTGCTAGAGTAAAATTCTTACCAGCCACAATCAAAGTTTTACCAGCATTTGGCTGGTGGCTGGTGCTAATTTCACACCTTGCTATATATAAATTTGGGAAAATGTTTAAAAATATCAAACCTTTTTTTGAAAACAATGTAACCATTTTTAGCTTATGATGGGGTCCCCCTGAATGCCATTGAGCCTGGGTGGGGGTCCCTGGAACAGAAAGGCTGAAAACCCCTGCATTAAGGTTGCTTTCACACAAAAACCAAGTAGATTTTTTCACAAAAACCAAGTACATTTGCTGTCTAAAATCAGTTTGATTTAAGTGAATGCTTTTTGTGTCCTTGAGAGCACACCATAAAAACACACACAATGGAGTTCGTTCATACAAGGCAGTCTCAGGTCAGTTTCAAATGGACTACGATCCTGGTTTACACCTGGTAAGGAAGCAATCTGATTAGAGTGATCTGCTCTAATTCCAGGAAGTAAGCAGGTCGACACGTGCGCAGCAAGCATGATGTGACTACGACATTCTTAGTGTTGCGCTATACCAGTGTTTCCCAATCTCGGTCCTAGGGGACCCCTGTGTATGCCAATTTTCATTCCAACCACAATTGAAATCCCTGAATTTTAACAAGCTGTTAATCTTTCTTAATTAGGTGCTTTTTATGTTTAGAGGGGTTATTTACCCTGGTAAACCACATTATGTCAAAATATATATTTTGCAAAAAATGACATAAAGAAGCAACACATTTTTTTAAACTGAAAATAAAAAATAAAAAAAATAATTTCCAATGATGAAGGAAAAAACCACGAGTGACAAACGCCCTCTGGTTCAGACCCCAGTTAAGGAAGCAGAGGTGAAAATGACCGCCCACAACAGTGCAGTAAAATCCCCACAGAGAAAGCAGAGAAAACATTTATAAAAAGAGCAATGTTCATCTCCCATTCGCTTTAATGTTTTCTTCTAAGTCATGTAAAAGTACAATTAATGATTAGGTATACACAGCATATACATGAACGTGAGCAGAGTACACACACGTACATAACAATCCCCAACTATCAAAATGGCAGGCGCACAGAAGAGCCAGGCACAACTTCAATGTGTGGGATTCTTTCCTTCAGCCGGAGAATTCTAGGAGTAAAGTGCTAACTTGTTTTGTTCCTCTTTTTGTCCCCATCACTAATATGTAGTGCCCTTTCAGACACTGGGTCCCATGTGGCAGTTAGCTTTCAGTCCAATCGCAGAGAGCCGACGCCATTTTGAGGATTGTGGTGGGGCGTCTTACAGGAATCATTACGTTGACGGGCGGAGATGCTAAAATTGTTTTAAAGTCTGGAATCAAATGCAAGCAAAAATACGGTGTGATCGGACACGACAGAAAACAAGACCGGTGACTGGAAAGACTGATGTGCATTTTTCTGACCACTTCTTTGCAGAAACATTGCTGCTTGGCTTACATAAAACAAATGAATTTTCTTCGTTTTTTCCCATAAATATGATCAAATAATTACAGTAGTGTTAATGAACGCTAAACTACACAATGCAGGGATACACCCATTTTAAAGCACATGAACGACTACTGGCATGTCTCACTTTTGCTACACCTGGCCAACAAAAGGGTAAAATACTGTCCTATTCAACTCCTCCATATTTATTCAGAAGGCTATAATAAATTACTAAAAAAAGAAAAGTTAATTTCTTTTTGTTTTCAAATTTTTAGACAGTATTAAAAAACAATGCACCACTCCAAAAACAGGTAATTTTGGGAGATTGTTACCCCAGGCAAAGAGCACTCGGGTGAATCGCATCCCTGAATCAAAAATTTATATTGAGCAGCTGTGTTTGCATGTGCTACAGAATGTTTCTTTTACAGGCACTCCCTTATACTGTAGTAGCAGCTCCAGCAGAGTCTCTCAGTCTATCTCTCTCTCTCTCTCTCTCTCTCTCTCTACCTCTCTGTGTGGCAAAGTCTCTGAGCAACCACTGAAGAAGAACACAAGGGCAAACGGGCCATAGTCCTTTGCTGGCCTTGTGCATCACTGGCGCCCTCTGGTGGCGAGATGGGTCCAGTTCAGAAGGGCAACCTCTGCTCCAGCGGCAGGCTGTCCGTCAGACACTTGAGTTGCTCCTCCCCCAGCTTGATCTTGTCCTCCAGCTTGCGCTGTTCGATGATGAGGGCCGACTTCATCTTGACAAAGTGTTCGTAGTCGGCCATGTGGTCCTCATCCAGGTAGCTGGCCAGGATGTCGTAGACGACCCTCTCGCGCCGGTCCAGGTTTTCCTTCAGCTCTTTGGCATCCTCGTGCTGACGAATCAGCAGCTTGCGTTTCTCTGTTAGCGTCCGCTGCAAGGGAACAGTCAGAGGGGTCAGGGTCAGCGGTGTTCTTTCAGGGGCTGCGGGAGGATTGTCGGCTACCGTAGCAACAAGGCACACCTAACGGCCACACCCACTTACCCTTCTACCCACTTAAAGTGACGGACACTTATAACCACATTATTTATGGCTATTATGGTATGTATTGAGCACCAATAAAAAGTTGCAATCTCGTTAAATTTCAGTCTATATCTCTTTATTCTGTATGCTGAAAAAAAGGGGGGAGTCGAAAATGGGTCCATGGTGACGTAAACGTGAAACCTCAACCAATACATAATTTGATCTCATTACATAATTCCTCCCATAGTTTGAGGCGAAATCCTGTTCGAAGTCTGAACCAAATGCTCGTTTTGTTTCCCCTTGAGAATAGTTGACCACATTTTCAGCATTTGGATTTGGAATAGTTAGTTAGCTAGTGTTTATTTCTTCTCGCTCTCCTTATCCCTATTCCAATTTGATCCCTCTCCCAATCTTTCACCTTTTTATCCATCCCTCCGTGGTGCCAACTAGCTTGCTCCTTGCACAGCTCAGCATGGAAATGAACTCACTCATGCATAGTTTTCGTGTTTTTGAGCTTTTCCTGGAGCTTTTCAAATTTAGCAATTTTGGTCGAAGTATGCATATTTTAGGATTTAGTCGCAATCCGAATGTGTACCATAGACCATAGACAGGGGGCGGGTTTCAAAAAACCTACGCCACTGCCCTTTGCTAACATTTTGTGGGCGTTTCAGATACTAAAACCACAAGAGAATGCCGATGTACAGGACAGCGGGCCAACAGCCATCATTTTAATAAAATTCTGCCTGTATTGTGCTCTGTGCTGCAAGTGGGAAAAATTGTATTAACTTCCTGTATTATTAGCTGCAGCTGCTCACAGAGTAAATTTGCCATTGTTAGCCAGCGTATGCTAGGGGCCGGCTCCATCTCTCCCCCTTCCACACTGTGCCTGTATCTCTCTCACAGGAGGAGAGGGGCTCTGCTGGGACAAACACTGGTTGCCTGGCAGAGGCTGCTCACTACGCAACTGCGGCCGACAGCTCTCACTCGCTCTCCTCTGCTCATTAACGCTGCCAATAATCGCTAAATGCATTGAAAAGGAGTCACAGGCTTGTCAAACGCAAAGTCTCCCGTTTCAGAATTGTTACTATACATTTAATAGTTATGAATTGCAAATGAAAAGGATAACTTTATTTCAATAGCTGGGGTAACAGAGATAAATAAAACTATGTATGTATTGAAACAGAACTCTATAGCTGCCACTGTCAAGTGTGCGTACTTTTATTAATTTACAGCTATTTTCTCCCAGTAAGGGGAACGCCCAATAATTGTTTGTTTGTGCTTGTTTTTGCAAGCTCACCTGTCAATTTGGGAGAGCACAGATAAGCACATGGACAAGCCAACACAGTCCTGTTATGTATCTGCGGAGGTGAGCGTAATTTTAAAATGTTTTCATTTTACCACTATATTCTCAGTATAAATAAACATTTATTTGCACGTTGAGCACACTGAAGAAGGCTTGCGCCGAAATGTCTGTGCCGTGTGTATCATGTTTTATATATTTATGGAATAAACTCGAGTAACTTTACGAGTAACCAGTGCTGTCTGTTTTTTTCTACCACTGTATTCTCCTAATTTGGAATGCTCAATTAGTCATGTTTGTGCTTACTGCTGCAATCTCTTCTGCTACAGGCCTCCCCCTTGGACCTGTAGGTAGCAGTCATGTGATATGTTTGGGTAAAGGAGTACGTTTTAATATCAGGGTCCATGAAGGGCAATTTCTCCACCAAATCACGCCTGCCCTGCCCCTGAACCCTCCCCGTCCTTCCGCTAGCTGTGAAGCGCATTGGGTTGCACTTACTGTATGAAATGTGCTATAAAAATAAAGTTTGATTGATTGATTGATTGATTGAAAGCTCACCTTCTCCCCTGGAGCCGCGCCCTCCTCCAGCGTGTTGAGGGCGTTCTCCACGCGCGCCAGCCGGCCGGACAGAGACAGCAGCAGGCTCACCACCTTGTCCAGGTCGCCCACAAACATGCGGAACTTGTCCAGCTCGTTGGGCTTGCACACCTGCTGCACGGTGGCCTCCACCTCGTCGCCCAGGGCGTTGTTCCCCTGGATGTCCTCCAGGAGGCTCTCCCGAGCCTCCCGCAGAACCTGCAGCTTCCTGCTCAGGCTGTCAATCAGGTCTTGCTGCCGGGAGAAACGGAGACATTGATTAAGAAGAAGGGGGCTGGGTTCTAAGATATGCAGCGCACTCACCCCCATGCCATGTGAGGCAACCGGGGCTCCCAGTTATATCAGAGATTTATTCAATTACTTTTTGATAGTACTTTTAAGGATAAGATGTAACGATTTATAGTAATTCCTTATTACTAAAATGCTCAAATCCCTGTGAAATTGCATTGATGTGGAAGCAGCAGAGGGAAATACTTTTTAAATTCTGCCTTTAGAAATATTTTGTGTCTGCTTGGACACGACCCACAGATGGGGATATCAGACTCTGTGAGTTCAATGTTTTAGTGGGGTTCCCCGGGCCTGGCAGAATTGCGTACCTTCTTGTTGGCTAGATCGATGTCCAGCTCGTCCTCAGAGTCCTGCTCCTCGATCTGCTCCTGCATGTCCTTCATCTTGATCAGAAGCTCTGCCTTGGGTGCTGATGTGCTGTAGTACGACGAGCTGGTAACCAAGGCATCCGACGCCGCCAAGCTGTCCTCCTCCCGCCTGGCGGAGAGACAAACAGCTTTAGCACGGCAAACCTTAGCTAATGATAGACAACATTCACCAACATTTTCAAACCTACGTTCACTAATGTTAGCTAACAGTCCAGTCTGAAAATGCAGGGGGCAGCTAATAAAAACAGTTGCCGAATGGGAAGACACGGTGAAGTCTAAAATAATTTTTGGCATTTAGCAGATTTTCTAATCCAGAAAGATTTACATTCTCTCTTTGCATACAATCAATTTGTACAGCTGAATATTTACTGAAGTGGTTCAGTTTAAATGCCTTTCAAAGGTACAACAGCAATAATCCACCTGGGAATCAAAGCTACAACTGTGGAGATGCAATCTCAGTTCCCTAACTGCTATGCTACACTGTCATCGTGTTGCTGTTCATTTATAATTTATCTAAAGTGAAAATCCATCTCCTATTAGACGAGTCATTCTTTTCAACATCGTCCATGAACCCTGTAAAACGGTGTCTCCCAGTAACACAACTCATGAATAATACCCTAGCAATAAAAGTTGCTATTATGTAATGAGCTTTACGACATTTGTCTTTCTTCTTGGTGTAAGTGGAATTTTGTGGAAGTTTCAGTGGAATTTTGTGTTTCAGGTGTTCTGAAAATTCTCTATCTGTTCTTTCTTCACACAACTACTTGAACCGTGTTGACGAGTGCTCACTGCTCACAATGAATAGCTTTGAGTAAATATTGTCTGTAAAAAAGTGTGTTTGTCTGCATCCGCATTGATATGACTCTTTGCGTCACGATGACAAACTAGAACACCCAAAAGTCACTGAAGTCTTGGATGGAAATCGCAGAGGCTGTAGGGTGTAGCCAAAAAGAGGCGAAAAAAAATGGAATACTTCCTGTCAAAATCCCACCCCTCTCTACGGACAGCTTCTTGGCCCACCTTCGAATTTAGCTACTTCAGAAAAGGTATGAACAACAACACTGCCTGACATGGTTGTACAATGCGCCGTAAGAACCAGTTCGTTCGAAACATGCAGCGAAGATAATCTTGGATGTGTTCCTTTCAGTCTATGTTGGGTATTCTATTGACTTCATATAACGTATGAAAGACTGACCAATTTTGCATCAATTTTTCACATCTTAAAGGCAGCCATTTTAACACACAAATACAAAATATAAACATCTGCAAGAGGGATTGATCATAAGGGACAACATCACCCTACCTGGGAGAAGGGAGACAAATATGGCTCTGAAAATAGCCCAAAATGTACAAAACGGTTTTATTATAATTTTTTTTGGTAGTCTAAATGGTAGTAAACAGTAGTTTTTTTAAAGTCATTTTGAGATAAAATATGAGAGAAGGCTACAATTGTTACATGGTTCACCTGATATGGATGTAAAAACCCTCAAATTAAAGCTGAAAGTCTGCACTTTAACCTATAGTCACTGCTCCATATCAAATGTTCTGGAGTACAGAGCCAAAACAACAAAATTTGTGTCACTGCCCGAACACTTTCCATCCCCACTGTATCTGCTGTGGCTTCTTAATTCACACGTCAGTCGCACATGACTTCTGTAAAATCCACTGTTGTGCCAATTCACCAGCAGGTGGCAGCACTGCAAGGGTAGTGAAATTTGTGAGGGCTTTTTTCAACAAGACAGAGGTCCTTTGCAAATATTTAATGTTTCCAAGAAACATTCTTAACCTCCTGGCAAAACCAAACCCATGCAGCTTTAAGGGAAAAAAAATAACCCTATTGTGTTTAATGCTTATGTTGTTACTTAAATTTATCGTAGTAATACATAGTAAATACAACTTCTGTTTCATAACTGATATACAAACTTTTTGTATTACACAAGAGAATTGTTCTTCCAAACTACTATCATCAGGAGTAATTGATCTGATCTTTAGGAGTGTTATCTTACAAAGCAGGCCATTGTACATTTTGTGATCTGGGTGTGTTTGCATTGCCTCCAGATTTTTGGCCTAATTTCTCCTTTACGGGCCAGAAAAAGGCTGGGGAAGACTCACCTCTCCTCAGCGCTCTTGGGGGACGTCTGTTTGGGGACCACTTTCCGGCGCTGCTGTGCCCCCTCCAGAAGCTGATCCCCCTGGGGGAAGATGCCCTCCATCAGGTCCATGGTGGTCTTCATCTTGGTCTGATCCAGGATATCGGCCAGGGACTTATCCCTCCCCAAAATGTCCCGCGCTAGCTCCTCCCTCTTCCTGTCCTCTTCTGAGCTGGCTCCGCCCACAGCCTGCAGGGGCTGGATTTCCTGCGGGGCCCCGGTGTGGGTGTAGGGCTCCTCGGGCTCCGGTTGGAGTGCAGGTTCTCTGGGCCGCGTGTAGGTGCAGAACAGCGAGTAAGACGGCTCGGACGAGCCTAGACTGGCAAGGGGCGGGGCGGCAGGGGGCTCGCTCTGCAGGGGGTACACCTGGGGCTCTCTCTCAGTGCTGCTCTCCGCCTGGTGCACAATCTTCACAGGAACCTTCCTCACTGTGGGGTTGCTGTCCAGCAGCTTCTCCTGTCTGACGGAACACAGACAGAAAGAAAACGTCACTAACCAACAGGAGGCAATTTGGGTTGCAGCTAGAGTGAGAAATTAACCCCTTCGCGCAGACCCCCTAGCGCTGGTACCAAAATGTTGCTCAACTCATTGCTCCTGCAACCAAACTATGAGTGGAAACAACAAACCCTGTATTTTAGCTTTTTTAGTGCACAATTCGTAACAACTCTGCTGAATACGGAGTTAAGTGCCATTAAGTGCCCATGCGTAACACAGTGGACAATATCGTCTATCTGTGAGTTCATAAAATATTTTTTCACCACCAACAATTCGTATTCCATCACAGAAACAAGACAAAGCCAAAAATAGCCCAAACGTATGCCAAAACAGCCGTGAAAAGCCCTGCTCACTCAAATGCGAAATAAACAAGTGAAATTCTTGTGTAATTATACCACTTATAAATTCACTGCTTTGTCTTGGATGGAGAGTTACCTGTCCAGGAGAAGTTGTATTGTAGCTTTTCTGATAGCAAAAAGTTACCTTTGTGGGGTTCCTCAGGGTAGTTGCTTGGGACCTCTCCTATATTCTATATTTACAAATGATCTTCCATCAATATTAGATAAAGCAAGAGTGGTTATGTATGCAGATGATTCAACTACAGTGCAGCATTAACATATGAAGAGCTAACTGATGTACTGAGCATTGAGCTCAGAACAGTGGCTGAGTGGGTAAGTAAGAACAAATTAGTGCTGAATATTTCTAAAACAAAATGTATGGTGTTTGGCCTAGACATATGCTGGTCAGCAATCCTCAACTAAGCTTGTCACTTGGTGGAAAGCCAGTAGAATAAGTTAAAAAGACGAAGCTACTTGGCATTGTGTTAGATGTTAGACTTACGAGGACTGAAAATATTGATAATATCGTAACTAAAATGGGTAAGAGCATTGCCGTTACCAGAACATGTTCTAGGTATGTAACATCAAGCACTCTGAACTAAGTGATCCAAGCTTTTGATAACTCGCTCAAAACAAAGCCGCCACATTAGCTCTCCATTGTTCAATGCACACAAATGTTTTTTAAATGCACAGAAATTCTCATGGCTTCTTGTCGAGAACAGATTATTTATTAAATAAACATACAATCCTACTAGGGATGTGCGCGTTTAGTCGACTAGTCGATTAAACGTTGCTACCCTCGCTAGTCGGCACCAGAAATACTCGTCGGTTAAACTTGTTATTTTATTAATGTACACATTTAAATGACATATTGACATAATTTGCACTGAAATGTCATGTTTTCCTGGTCAAATGTTGCTTTATAAAAAAACGAGCATGCGTTACTAATGTTAACAACGCCAGATTAAAATATATATTTTTTAAAACGAAGAAAAAAAACAAAACGCATTAGCCTGTTCGCCCTGCAAGTTAAACCAGCGAGGTGGAAAGAGTAAGTAGGCCTATCGCGTTGTTGAATAGCCCAATAAAACTAATCTAGTGTCACGTCGATCAGTAGGCCTAATTGCTATTTTTTTGTGGGCCTATTATTGGTAGTTTTTCTGATGACCGATTATTATTTTTTACTGTATTTGCTATGCGATCGCGTTCACCCAATGAAAATGCCGTTGTAATAATCAGGCACGTTTCCTAAAAATGTTTTGTTACGTTGAATATTGTTTTCAATAAATGTTATTTGTTAATTTTTATTTAGTGAGTTGTTGTCATGTTTTGTAGGATAATGTGCAATGTTCATAATGCAAGGCGCAAAGTGCCACACATTTCAGCGGCATTTAAAATACGATTTGGTTATTGAAGTATGTGATTAACGGTTTCAAATGGCTCTTATAATATACGCAATATTTTTTCGGACAATGTTTAACCTTATGGATTAAATTGTGCTCAATTTTGACTGTTTTCTGAGTGTTTTCTTACTTTTAGACTAGTCGAATAGTCGAAGTTTAAACTTCCGTTTAAGCATCAGGGAAATTAGTCGTTAGGAACATCCCTAAATCATACCATTGGTTTTACGCATAGATACGTTCCTTTCAAAATTCAGTGGATATTTGTTGTCTGGGACAATCCGTTTGAGAAATACACACCACTTTATAATGCTATTACACTGAAATGTTGAAGCGTGAAACCTCTCATTAAAAAAAAAAAACAACTCATGCATTCCAGTTCATTCTGGTTTCATTGATGACACTTTTATCCAATTATCCAATATAAAACATTATAATCTTAGCAATGGTGTTTGCAATGTCTTATTGTATGCTTTGAAGAATAAATTACAGCCAGGTGTAACATAATTTCTAGTTTTATTAGTTTAGTTTTACGCAAACAACTTAGAATGTAAATATGCTTGCAGAGGCATAATTGTTGTTTTACTGGATTTAATAACTTGTCAGCACGGCTAGAGAAAATCTTTGGCTGCTTACATGGATTTTTGGAGTGGGTCAGAAAAAGATACCATAGTTATCAAGATACCATATATACCATACCCTTGATTCTATCCGAGAGAAACATGAGGGAGATTTTCCTCCTCGATATGCAAGTATTACTACTGGTGATATTTCAAATCTGTACGTTAGTTTTTCCACTCCGCCGAAGTGTTGTGCCATATGTTTGATATTGTTATGTTTCGCATTTTGAGTGCATTTCAGTGATTTCACATACTGTAGTGTTCATAGTAGGTATATAGGTGTCTCAGTCGTGTTTTATGTTTTATATGCCCTGAAGCTAAAACATTTGACAGCATTTTCCTGATGGTAGAATATTACTTTATTGCAATCTTATTGTACATAATATAGACTATGGCGTATTCGTATCTATTTGGGCTATACTTGTCACTTAGGGCATGGAAAATATTAATTCCAATTTACTGTACATTTGGACCCACAGATATCTATCCCCAATACTGATTAAAAATGGTAATTCCCACTTAAAAAAGATGCAAAAGTGAGTTTTATGAGCCAAAACAGTTGATTTGTACTTGTAGTAAATATATGATTATTTTATGATTTACAGCAGTGCACAGATTAGCCATTTTGGATAGATTCTGAGACACTAAAGAACAACAGGGTACACTGCCTACATTTTCCATCATACATCTTTAGTAGTTCTGCATATCACCCTTGGATTTTTCACACTTGTGGACAAGTCTAAGGTCCAGGAAATGTATAGTTTTACCTGTGTCACATATGTAACTCTCAGTATTTCATTGCAAACTAAAAAAATGGCACTTTATTTAGACCACAATTATGAAAATTAACTAATCTAAGTTGTACAACCGTTTTGCTTCATTTATGCCATTTTTCAAGTGTTTGTGATGTTCACACCTGGAGTTATAAAGCCTTAAATAGAAAAAAACCCTAAATAGGTGATAATTGGCTAAATTTGGTCTCTGCGCAAAGGGGTTAACACGCGCCACCAAATGCTGGTAATATTGTGTCGATTGTGGCTGGTAGGATTTCTACTCTGGCAGATAATCAACCAGGTTGTGTTATATTGTAAAATGTAATGTGGCTGGTAAAATGCTGAAAATGTCTGGTCATTTTTAGAATTCACAAGCCACTCCAGCCAGTAGGTAAAAAAAGTTAATTTAATGCCCTTGTTGCAGCTATTCTCAGACATTAAAAAAACAGCACATTTTTTAATTATGAAAAGAATTTCTGAAAAACTGCGCAAAACAACCTACATAAATGTTCCACGTCTTTCAATATCTGGCGGCATGGCATAATGGCGAAAACATTAGAAAGGGTTCTGTAATACCAGAGAAACGGGGAGCTGGACACGGGTACAGCTGGCTCACCAATCCTGCACATTGGCACTTTTGAAGAACAGAAATGAGACCGACACTTGAGCTGATGCAACAAACTGCGCGTTAAGAAGAGGACAAACCACAAAAAAACGCTGACTTGGCATACTATTTAAAATGAAAGCTGGACCCAAAAAAATGCATAAGCATTCAAAGCAAATGGTTCCTTGTTTTTTTTTTTTTTGTGGTTTAATATTAACACACTGCTATTTTAAACAGGTTATATCAGCAGTTGCAGTTTTTGACTAAATAGCAACAGTGCAAGAACTTCAGTAAGGCGTGGCCGTCATAGCTGAAGGATCACATGACATTATGAAATTAGAAGATTTTTCCATGCATGATCTTTGTAAGCAAAATAAATGAAACGCATAGGCATTACACATTTTATTTTTTCTACAGTGGTCTTGCGCTTCTGTGGAATTTAACTCCTGCAATACACTTGAAGCACTTATTTGAATTTCGGGAAAAGAAAAAGTGTTATAACGACCTTCCCAGCTCTGCTCTAGTGGAATGGAAAATGGAAAATGTCCTGTTCTGAGTTATGCCCTGTTATATGCAGCTGCACAGCAGAATGCACCGAATTCCACTCAACAGACTCCTCAGAGAGACAGAAAAAAGGAAGCAGGACCAGCGATGGTCGTTAATCGACTGGGTGGCAAACGAATACTTTCGGCTGTTTCTGTGCAGAATGGCGAGGGTAGAAAAGGAGCAGCACTGGAAAGGAGCAGCAGCGACGAGCCTCATTGAAGCCGCTTACCTGCTGGGAGTCTCGTCCTGCAGGGAGACGGGCGGCCGGTCGGTCAGTCTCTGAGGGACGAATTGCGGCGAGGGGGAGCGCTGGCCATCCATGGAGGGCTGAAGCAGGCTGGCGGGCATGAGGGAGGAAGAGGAGGAGGAGGAAGGGGGAAGGGCCGGCGGCTCCGGTTTTGGGAGGACTTCTGCGGGCGGGGCTCCTCGAGCGACCTGGCCTGGGGAAAGAGGGGGCGGTTCCGCGCTGGAGGCTCGGCCTACCGGGACCCCGAGCGGAGGCTCCTGGGAGTCGCTCAGGGGTGACGAGCTCTCGGGATGGCGGTGGCGGTCCAGCTTCGGCGGGGGGGGCCTCAGCGGTGCCGGGCCCTTCTTGTGGGGGCCTGGGGGAAGAGCCTGGTGGGGTTCCCCTGAGTCGGGGTAGTGGTGGTGGAACGTGGGGGCGGGGCCGAAGGGAACGGGTTCGAGGGGAGGGGCTGGGAAGCCGCCGGCCCGCTGCGCTGCCGTCTCCCTGGGTTCACCGATCGGCCCTTCAATCACCCTACAAGTGCATAAGACACGGAATCACGAACTCTGAACACGCGGCATCATGCAGTCTGAGCACGCCTACGCACACTCCCAACACACGCAGTCACGCACTAAATTCAACACGAACCGACATCTCTAACATAATACAGGACTGCTAACCATATGGATAAACAAAAACCCAAAAGGCCATTTTAATGGTTGTTACGACTGTGGCCTATGTTGCTATGGAGACAGACATACTTCTCCCTCCATCGCCATAAGAGTTCAGCACGGTTTCCACGACAGCCTGCAGCCCGGCAGACAAAACAGCATTTTTGTGTCCCCGCAGGTTTGCCTGCAAGGGGAATGAAAGATCCCTCGCCGTCAGCTGCTGGCTCAGACGAGTACCCCCCCACCCCCACCCAATTGTTTTTGTAGCGTTTTTAACACTTTACGGACCAGAATTTAAGATTTTGAGCGCTGGCGAGGGGAGCAACAAACTTTCTTGCCTGATTTTTCAGTGACCGTAGCAGATGCCGAGATGCATAGCAGAGAATGTTTAATAGCTTAGTACGCGAACATGCCCGGTACTGAAACTACTGGTGGGGGAAAAAAAACCCAGAAGAATCACTAACAAAAATCTATATACTCTTTTGTGGAGAAAGAAAGGGTTGGAACATTTTTATTGGCGATAAAACAGCCCTGAAAACAATAAAAAAGAGCAGAATGAATTGCACGAAACTGAACAAATATGCAGACATCAAGGAATTCCATTCTTAAGCTCGGCTGTAGTGCGCGTGAATGCATAAATATGTAAAACGCACAGAGCAGGCAGGACCTCCTGATAAAGCCTAAATGCTGATAGTGAAGAGGAAGAAAGGGGGGTAGGGTGGAAGAGCGGTACCTGTGTGTTTGGAAGAAGAAGTTCTCGGCTCTCCTTCTGTGTGTGGATAGGACAGAGAGGGGGACAGGGATCATGCCCAGAGGAAAGAATGAAAGGGAAGGAAGGAGGGGTTAAAGGAGGAGAGGAGAAATAGACAGAGGGGGAGAAAAAGAATGAGGGAGACTGTGGCGCGTAAAGGGAGGATAGGGAGAGACTTCTGGGATACAGAGAGACAACAGGAGGGGGGAGAGAGAGAAAGGGGAGAAAGGGAGAGGGAGGGAGAGGGACAGGGAGAGAGAAAGGAGGAGAGAGAGAGATTACATGAGAAAAGAGAGAAATGGAGTCTGTTGAGCAAAGAGAGAGAAGGAAACAGTAAGAGACCATGCGGAGAGAAAGAAAGTCTCCAATAGGGTGAGAGATAAAGAGAGAGGGAGAGGGAGAGAGAGGGTACTGAATCACACAGACTAGCAGTGTCTCCCTCAGTGTATGGACGTGGGGGGGGGGGGGGGGGGGGGGTAATAAGGTGAAGCGCACGCATTTCATCTCCTCAAGCTCGGACACGCCCGCCCTCCATGTGAACTGCTGCTGGGACTGTAATAACGCCCTCGTGTGCTGGTGGGGTAACAGAAGGCATGACACGCTTCCCCCTGTAATTACCGCTAATCCAGTCTTCTGAATTGCCGCTGTCAGGGCCCCGCGGCCTTCTTTTATCACGAGCCCTTTGAAATCGGCACTGTATCGCAAACAAATTCTGAGATCATAGAGACCACAGACGAAAATAAATCGACACCTCTGGTTCGCAGCGGTCGACGAACTGAAGGCTCTCTCCCTCAGCCGAACGCCGAAATGGCTGTTAACGTCGGTTCAGTTATTACAGTCTGTTACATTTACATCACATTTTTATTAAGGCATTTGGCAGATGCACTTAACCAGAGCAACTTTTACAAATGCGTGCAGAAATGGTGACAGCAAAAAGCAGAACAAAGTTATCAGAATCACGATTGATAGTAGTAGTCCGTATAAACCAAGTTGTATAGTATAGTACTAAGTGCCATAGTAGGTTCAACAGGGACATTTGGGATGTAGCACTTTAAGTAGCAGACAAGTTTGAGTATCTAGCATATGCATGGGTTATCAGGGGTTGTAGATTAAAAATGCAGAGGAAGTATGACTGCAGCGAGCAGCACATAGGCAGTGACTCTGCTCACCCAACTGTGACAGGGAGCCCATCGCAGCACTGGGAGACCCAGAGCACAGAAGAGACGTGACTGAGAGGAGGGTTCCCTTTAAGGAGGACATTAAGTATTTCCATTGCATGTTCTCTGAATTGCAGAGAGTATTTTCATTTTTTTAAAATAAATTTATATTTTTAGGGCTTTTCAGCTTTATTGGACAGCACAGTGTAGAGAGACAGAAAGAACGAGAGAGAGGGAGAGACAAGCGACAAAGATCGCGCAGCTGGATTCGAACTCCCGACATCACAGCTCTCAATGAGCATGTGGACAGTGCTCTTACAGGCTACTCCACAGTGACACGTTTGACATATTATGCATTCCTCCACTCAGAGATGGATATGCACTGGAGTTTATCTTCACTCAAGCGTACGATAACAGTGCCCCGCCCGGGCTAAGAACACTGCGTTCCCCGGCGTTTAAACAGCATGGCTGCCAAAACCAGATAGCTGTGTTATCCTGTCGGCTGTCAGCCACAGCCGGAACGTTTTTTCAGTTTTCTTCACATTGTTAAAATCGCACACAGAACCGTTTTCAAGTCATATGAGCGCAGGCAATTAAACGGCCATTTTTTAACACGCAAGCCTACACTTCAAAAGCAAATGTTAACCTTTCACACACAACCGTTACACAAGACACGGGCTGGGCTGCCTGTTAAAACTTACATTTCAGCACTTCAAATATGAATAAAACGAGTACAGAGGACATGCAGCAATGATGTGTGACTTTTAAAACATCCGCCCCGACATGCTATCAGCACAAAAAACTCGACAAGCCATTCACGGTGGAGTTCATGCTCAAGTTAGAAGGAACAATTTCTGGTTTATAAGAAATGCCATGTTTTCAATATGCTCAGAAAAGAGGAAATTTTACAAATGGGAAAATGAGTTCAGTCTTGCAAGTGACCTGTAGTCCATACCACTGTAAGATGAAGTCCCTAAAGCGGCATGTATGTCAGAAACCAGTTGGTTTTCCTCAAATCTGATGATAATATCCAAAGGAAACTCACCTCCCTTGCAGCAAACAGCCCAACAGTCTCACTATAAAGTCCAGGTAGGAAAGGTCAGCTGAGTTTTCAACCACTGAGTAAACTTGGAAAGGGAGGCTTCATAAGCTCAAAAATGTGTGGAGCAATCACACGTCCTCATTGGCTCATTCGTTAATTTTGTCTCATGATTTGCTGCTTCCTAATGAGCTGCTGAACAAACTCTTTGGATTGGTTGATTGGGACAATTCAGTGACCGACAGCTTATGGTGGCTTAGCCCCTTTATTGGGTTGGTGAAGCCTCACTCCCTCACTGCTATTGTCCACTGTATCGTGTTAATCGGATGGCAGCAACCAGCACGCCACGGGCGGAGCAGTACCCCACCTAATCCCTATCACCTGACCATTAATGCTCATCTGAACAGAGGCTGTTGTTCCCAGCCAGATGATGACCATCACCACCTTAGGCCTTATGGAAATGTCAGTGTGGCGCATAGAGTGCAAGTCAATGGCAAGTCCCCTTTAATGGATTTCATCTCCATGAGTGTGAGGACAACACTGACTTCAGATGCAGGAAAAACCGGTTTGGTCCGGATCCTCTGGGTGAGTTTAATCGAAAAAAGGCCCACTGGTAAAATGCAGAAAAAACATTCCTCCACGGGAGGAATCTGATTTAGAACCCGTTTCTCACAAGAAGACAGCAGAAAGGTATGCGGCTAACATGCATGAGCTGTGATGAATAAAGATCTTCATGTTTTAACAAAAATCTAAACGCCGGGTGTCTCGGTGGCGTAGCCTGTAGAGCGCTATCGGTGTGCTCATTGTGGGCCACGACGTCGGCGGTTCGAGTACGGCCGTGCGACCTTTGTCGCATGTCTTTGTCTCTCTTGCTCGCTCCCCACTCTTCCTGTCTCTCTACACTGTGCTGCCCAATAAAGCTGAAAAAGCCATAAAAAAAATTAAGTAAGGATTTTTAAAATTTATCTAAATGCCAACACCAAAGTGGACTGGATTAGAGGTCACAGTATAATTTGGATGTTATTCCGTGACAAGTAGAACACAGATGAAGATACTATGAATGGGATACAGAGGAATTGGCACTAGGCAGCATGCAAAACGCATCATGCTTCATACAGTTTGCTTACTGTATACGAGAAGAGAGAGAGAAAGCTTCAGCCACCAGAGGAAGCTGGTGGAAAACACCTGCAAAGTGTCAAACGTTAGGGTTTTATTAAACGCAAGAATTTACCAGACGCCTTGCACTGAACACCATCGGAGAATGATAATAAACGCCATAAAAAGAGACGCCGATTTCCATTTGACAGCCGAACAAAACAGTTATGCCAGTCACGAAAATAATGCCATACAAAACAAACAAATAATAAAAGTCCGAACAAAGAAGGTCCGTTCTCTGACATCCTCATTTGATGTTACTGAAGAAAATTTAAAACAAACTCTAACGTGTTTAACCAGTATGTACCCTGTCATGCATGGTCCCCCCCCACCACCTGTCTCCGTCTCATGACATCATCAGCAAACACCCCTTTGGGTACACACACAGGGTGGGGCCACCCCCAGTCTGTCAGCTAGCTTTTGTAGAACATCACATACAGATCTTAGAGCTTAAGCCTCAGTGCTGTTGGAAAACTGATTATAAGGCAATCTTTCACATGTGTATCAGATCGTAACTTTTAAACTATCCACATTTTGTGGGTTTTCTGTAAAAACAAAGGAATGAAAATTGTTTAGCAAGCACCTAACAAGAGTAAAGAGACACTTAAATTGATGCTTCAAAAAATACTTTTATTTTCACTTCAGAATTTTATTCAATTGTATATCATCATACCATTAAGAGCCTTTTCAAACTAAATTTTTATTTTGTCAGAATGAAAGCATGAGCCACGGACACAAGAAATTGAGGCTTACACAAATACAGTAGAAAAAGGCCCCTCCTGCACAGTCTAAACAGGTAGAGCTGAGCGTGCGGGTTTAGAGGACACAGGTAATATGGATAGAGAGGACAGGTAGAATCCAAATAGCTATAGCTAACAGGTAGCGCAGTCAGAAAAACAGGCTGAAGAGAACGCAATGAGAATGGGGGCTTCCACATTCTGAGCTGAACTGTGCCGTTCCCTCTACCGGTAGCCAGCGCTCCAGTTCATCGCAGTTCAGAAGGGGGGGGGGGGGGGAGTAGTGTCCAGCAGACATGGCCTGTCCATGTGCTCACCGTATCCGTGCCCTCTCCATGGGCTGTATAAAGCCTGTCATCTGCTCGGCTGTAAATAAGCCTCTTATGCTAAACTGCTAGCTTACAGTTTAACCCCATTTTCACAGCACAGCTGAAACCAGGATGATTTGCTCATCCAAAGGCTCTGGCTGCTCTTCAAAGGGAACCTTCATTTGGTCAAAAACACACAAACTGAAAGTGCATAGAATTATTAATTAAGCACATCTCCATTCGGTTCCCATTTAAAAATGGTTTGCAATTGCTTACTTGCTGTTTAGGTTTTGGTTGTCAATTTTTATATTTACATTAACCTATTCACACTAAACTGAATGGCATCTTTCAAGAAAATCAAGAATAGTTAAAATCACACCACTGCATACTAAGTACAGTCCTAAAGGGAGACTTTGGAGCCAGAGAGCCACCAATCCCACAATGCAGTGCTTTACTGTGTTTGTAAACAAAACAAACAATAAATGAGATTTATAAATTTAGCATTTACTGTGTAAATGTAAAAAACAAACAATAAATGAGATTTATAAATTTAGCATTCTCTACATTTTGAGTTCATGTGGACATTCCCTTTATGAATGTAATTGAAAGATAATTCATAAATTTTGAATATAATGTATGCTTGAGTGAAGACTAAAGCGGTTCCTTTTCTCTAGACTCACAAAGCAAGGCCATGCAACACAAATATATTCATGGATTAAAAATCAAGGTTTTGCAAACCAAAGTAGCCTGTAAACATAAACCGACAAAGCCAGTATTGCTGACTATGCCTGAAGCCCACATAATGCATGAGGAATTGTGAAATAAATATTTCCACAGGTTTCAACTAGCACGGCAAACGGTGGACATTACACTACTGCAAGAGACTTGCAAAGTGAACATAATCCATCAAGTATGGAAATCACTATTTCCAAATCATTTTCACAAAACAGCAGGGGTTGTGGTCAAAGAAAATGTGTTAAAATTCAATGTTCCATTACCTGAAAAATCCTCAAGTTAAATTATGAGCATTTTTGAATTCACTAATTGAATTTTACTGAGTTGACTGAATTTAAATAGAATTGACCTAAACCTTGCAACAAAGAATCGCATAAGTCACTAATACCAAGTCGTTCGAAGCTAGCGGGGGCGTTGAAAGCACCGGTCACGGAAAGAGGGCACAGGTAACGCGCAAGCATACACACAAACAGTTGCAAAGCTGTCCATGAGGGAGGTGGGAGGTCACGCCGCCTGGTGTGAACACGTTGACCATAAACACCACCGTAAACACATCTAACGTAACGTGCCATGCGTGGACGGATTTCTCTAGGAGCTGGAGGTCACAGCCAGATCCGTTAGTGGAGCTTACTCACAGCCACATCCTACCGTACACAACCTGCACAATCAGACACCGCTCCTTACCGCGGTATTTTCAGCAAGTTAAGACAAATTACTTGAGATCATGGTAAACATGTCAAGTCGGACATGCGGCAGCAGGAGTGGCAGGAGCCAGACCTCACAATACAAGTTGACGGTGATTGCAATCTGTACGTTAGCATTAGCATGTCCACCCTACGAAGCCTGAGAGGGTGAAAGGAGCACATTTCTCACCTGGGAACAGCTCTCTCCTGTCTGGCAGGCTTAGGCTCCGCTTGAGAATACTCCACAGACTTCTTCCCCAGGATTGGGATGTTCTGGAAAGCAGATACAACAAAAACTAACCTTAAACAAACTATCCCAAAAAATGTGCCAAGGCCTTTTTCCACCCGAAGCAAAAAACAAAACAAAAACAAAAACGCACACGCAAAAAAATCCCTGTCCTGTTGTAGCGTAGTGTCCCGTTTCTCTGCTTTGTCCCCAGTGCTGAAATGCAAAGCTCATGACGTGGCTTATTGTACCTCAACGGCTGCCTAACAAGTTATTTTTACATTACAGTATCAGCTTTGTTGAAGAGGGGGGGAAAAATCACCCTTGTGTTTGGCTTTTGTTTGAGGGTGTGTCTTTATGTACAGGCTTGGGTTTATCTTTGACTTAACTGGTTCCTTTATATTTGGATTACTCATTCATCCTGCCTGTCTAAAGGTAAAAAAGGCACAATTTATTGTGATATGGCAGTTTT
This sequence comes from Ilyophis sp. 1 JC-2022, assembly GCA_022702515.1. Lineage (NCBI taxonomy): Eukaryota > Metazoa > Chordata > Actinopteri > Anguilliformes > Synaphobranchidae > Ilyophis > Ilyophis sp. 1 JC-2022. The sequence goes on along the minus strand of CM040397.1, from coordinate 74,448,158 downwards.
TCTAACATGTAAAAAACACAGTTGAACAAAGCTTGTAAAATGACAGGCCCTGTTCGATATCTTTATATTTTGTATCTCTCCAGCTTATAAGTGTGTTGTCACATAATTTTAAAAGCACTAAGAGGAAGGTCTACATAAAAGAGAAATCTGATAAATGTTTCTGTCAAATTGGATGCAAACACTCAGAAGAAAATCTTATAATCTCCGCTAATGGGAAAATGAAAGATTAGAGAGTAATAAAAATTATCCCCTGTATGTGTATATGTGTGCGTATATTAACATGTGTATGTGTTTCACTGCAATGGGAAGGAGAGAAGTTGACTGATCCTGACCTCTCCGTAGAAATCGGCGGACGGAGACGATCGGGACCGCTCGTGGACATACGAGGGTTTATTCCGCTCCTCCACGCCTGGGTCCAGGATGTTGTCGGCAGAGTGGTATCTCCCAGAAGGCCTCGCTTCTGTCGGTTTCCTCTGCACGTTCCAGGTGGCCTCATACTCAGCGAAAGTGCCCAGCCGTTGCTGCTCCAACTGGGCCTGCCTGTCCACATGGGTGGAGCCCCACTCCGGCTCTGCCGGAGCCTCCGCCAACCTGTTTTCGCCCCCTGGACAGGACTCCTCTCCGGGTTTGGGTTCGTCCCGGTCCTCGGGGGGGCTCCGCAGGGCCTGCTTGGGCGCAGGCTTCAGGAACGCTGGCTGGCCCGTCGCCTCGAAGAACTTGCGGCGGTCAGCGAAGGACCCGCTGGGTTCGCCACGGGGGAGCTCTTCCTCCACCCCCACCTCGTTGATCTTGTCCGGCTCGGAAAACGAGCGCAGCCTCTTATCTGCTGAGAAACGCTTCCGGCCCCCTATCCGGGATACCTGGGCGCCCATGGGGAGTGCGGCCGGCCTACCCTGGAACACCGGGGTGGCGGAAGAGGAAGGTGGAAACCCCTCGGTTCCACCCGGGTTCTCCTGCTGCACGGGTTCCAGATCTCTCCTCCTGAAGGATGTGGCCTGCAGGACTCGGGCCTGTGCCTCCTTCAGGTGGTCCTTGTAGGAGCTGGTGAAGGAGCCGTCGGAAGAGGCAGAGGCAGAGTTTTCGAAGGTCTCCTCTGTGGAGCCGGATCTCTGGGCCTCTTGCTCCGTGTCGTCTTCCTCAGTCTCACTGGGACCGGTCAGGGTGGCTGCGCTCCTGCTCTTCTGCAGCTGGGCTCTCTTCAGCTGAATCTCATTACGCAGAGTGGTGGCAAAGCGGTCGCTCCGCCTCACCTGCTTTCCCCCCTGGGTTGCCTCGGCCGGCCTGGGGTCCGGGCTAGAGACTGCACTCTCCTGGGAGAGGGAGTGCAGCATGGGGGTGGTCTGGGGGCAGATCTTGCCATCCTCCTGAGACAGCCAGGGGTCGTACTGCTGCTTGGCATGTGTCTGCTGGCAGGCCCCGCTATGCTTGCTGGGGGGATAGCTCATGTAATTGGGCTCTGCGCTCGGCCCACTGGCCCTCCTCTGTCCGCCCCTCTCCTCTGGGCCAAGTTTTGGTATGGTAGAGGCCGTTCGCTCGAGGGGCGGGGCCTCTTCTCTCCTGCTGATGCCGTTGCTGTCCTTCCCGTCCTGGCAGGCCTGCAGGGGATGAGGCAGCGAATTATTTGCTTTGGGGACCTTCTGGGGGATTGTGGCAGAACCCTTAAAGCCCATGCTCAGGGATGCCTCTGGCCCTGCCCCCATACCAGGCCCCACCCCCATCACCGCCCCACCCTTCCACCCCTCCACCTTCACAAGAGTGGCCTGCGTGATGGGTCCTGGCGGCTGGCGGGCGGTCAGACAGTAGTACCGGCTCTGCCCATCCGGGGTTGGGTCGACAGTGGCACCGGAAAGAGAAGCACTGGAGATCCGGACCTGGGTGTGGCTGTGGCTAGACCCCTGGTTGTGGCTGTTTGTTGGCAGCTCCTGCATGCTGCTGTAGTACCCACCCGTAGGGCCTTGTGGTCGGGGGGCAGCCGCGAGGCGGGGCCCCACGTAGAAGGTGCTCTCATCGCTGTACTGCCGCTGGTGCCGGTGGGGAACGTAGGCATGGGGGGCCTGGCCCAATCGCACATCGGTGCTGGACAGAGAGTACAGCTTGTTGGAGTTGGTGAACTGGCTATTGTTGTTGTTGTTGTAGCTGTCAGCTGGCACGTAAGGGTGGATCCCATGAGCCTTGTGGGGCGCACTGTACATGAGGCGGGTGTCGGGCCCCCTCTCGCCGACGTGGTGGTGGGTCCTCTGAAAGTTTTCGGGTCCCTGGGGCTGGGGTTTGGGCTGCGGGAGAGGTCCGGGCTCCTCGGCGTAGGAGATGACCAGCCCCTTCTCGTGGACCTTGGTGACGGCAAAGCTGTCGCTACGCACCGGGGGGAGGGGCGGGGGTGGGGAGGGGGCAGCGGCTTTCTTCTTTTCCGGGACGTGCCAGACGGGGCCGGCGCTGGGACGGCCAGACGAGGAGGAGGAGCAGGAGTTCCTGGATCCTGGCTGGTCGACCCCGGCCCTGGGGCTCTCCCTGCCCCCTCCACTCGGGGGAAGCTGCAGGTTTCCTGGCCGCTCTGTCTCACACAGGCTCTGGCTGTGCCTCCCATTGCTATGGCGCCCCCCAGAGTCCCACTGGCCTACCTTGCACAGCATGTTTTCAGTGGAGGCGGCGTTGCTCTGGGACAGGGTGTAGTCCGGGGTGCTGGAGGCCGTGGAGAAAGAGCTATAGGCCGAATCACGCTTGCTACCCCCTCCGCCGCCCAGGTGGTCCACGCTGTTGTTGGACTTGGCTGGGGAGAGGCGTCCCTGGGGGTAGAGGTGCGGAGAGTGCTCTAGGCTGTCCATACTCCCCAGGGAGCTGAACTGGTCTGAAACTCGCCGCAAGTTTGCCGGTTCCCAGCAGCCTGACAGGTCGGTGGAAGATGAACTGGAAACAAATCAAATCAAATGTATTGATTTCTTTCTACGGCCCATTTTTACAAGACTTTTATCACAATATGATTTACAGCAGAGCAGGCCTAAAACCTACCCCACAAAATCAAGGATAACGGCAGCAAGATTTACAAATGGGAAACTACTACTGTTTTGTATGTAATCCATGGTGACTGAGCCACTTGTAGCAACTGTAATGTTAGGTTGACATTAATGAATGTGGATTCATTTTACACCTCTATACCTGCTTACTGATGCCTGTGCTATTAAGCCATTTCACAAAAATAAATGGCAATATGAACAAACAACATGCATTGTAGCAGCCGTAAAATCAGTTTTTTCCTTGTTCCCAAAGCCAATAGCCCCAACAGACGTCATCCAAATCCATATAAAATGTCCTCAATTCAAATTGAGTCAGATGTGTAATACATAACCTATGAACAACTTAAATATTGGACGATAAATCCTTAGAAGAGGGCTATTTGACTGGTGTCATAGACATACTCTTGGCCCTTTGATCAGTGAGAATAAAAAACGATCCGAATTATTCAGGAACATTCCGATCCATCACAAAAGTGCGCCTATGTCCAGATCTGCATCTGCACACTGTCAGCATGCCTCCCACAGATAACAGTGACAGAGTAATTATAACTAATTATGCATATCTTACGAAAGCACCCATTTAATTTAAATATGTGTGCGGTACAGCGCACTCGTGCATTGCCTTTCTTAAAAAGATTCTGCCCCCAGGTGTAAAGCCCAGCAAAAGAACGATCTCGCTGTGTGTGTGCTTTCCACACGCAACACGGCGGGTGACAAAGGACGGAGTGCTCCTCTGAGGCAAGAGCGCCTCAAGCCAATTCACCTTGCATCGTATCTGCTGTGCCAGATTGGCGTGGGCGTCGTCTGCGTTTTGCTGTTGTCTGATTGGCCGTCTGTGAACTTGGTGGAGTGCCAGGAGTGTGGTCGGCTCACGGGTTCATTTCTCCTAGAGGGGAAAAGGGGACATGGTGCTGGATTAGAAAACAAAGGCGTGACATGGTTTAAAAGTGACGACACATACACATAGAAAAAGCACACTCTAAAGTTCTGTTTAAAATTTTTTTAAAAACATGTTGTTACTAATTAACGTTACTAATTCAAGAAAAAAAACCTGAAACACAACCAAGTTACAATAATGATAGCTAAATGCATATACTCCCCTTACAGAAATGGAACATACAGCTAATATATTCAAATAAAATATTATCGAGATATTGCAACTTCACACTATATGGGTAAAAAAACATTGCTGTGAAATACAATTGTAATTTTCCACAGAAAATGTACAATGTACATATTTACAATATATGGATGCATAACATCACTGTACAAGCTGTTTTTGAGTTACTTGAGGTGTATTTTGCTTGCCAAGTATGTAAAGTACGCATGTTACCTAACCTAAATTTAAATTTACTTACGCAAACCTAGAACCATATTAAAAATCATATTAATATCACTAAAACCTACATACGACAATAAATCATATCCTACTATTACAATCCTAAAATAGACACATAAACCAAAAATAGATTTGTTTATTAAATTGAGGTCTTTATTGGAATAAATTCTATTACTACACCTAGAGGCAGTAAGATGACACCCTCCACGTTTTCATCGCAGGCTTTTTTGATGCCATAGGCTGACAAAATGTAAACAAAAGACACAAGCTTCTGCGGAACCATTTCTCTAATGTCAAATAATTTGGCTGTCAGCTAGTGCCATTTTGTGTCATTTCAAACAAAATTTACTTTGCAAAAATGTCATTTTTAACATCCATGACGTCCTTTTAAAAAAAAAAAAATAATAATAATAATCACCCATCCTAATACGTGTAGTTTGGCTTTAAAACCTACCCCTTGAAACGGTGCTTTCTGTAATGCGTGTGGGGAGAAGGTACAGACACAAAATTGTTAGTCCCAAGTAACAGAAGTTTCATTTCTTTACCATTCATGTCCTCTTACCCTGAGCACTGACAGGAGGACATCCCCTGACCACTCTGTGTGGGTCAACCGAACCTTGGCTTTACCCTTATAAAAATATAGGCCTTCCAGCAAACTTGCCAACTCATATTTTCAAATGCTAATTAGCTTTGTAGCAAACTACCGGTGAACTTCTGGCAAACAATTCCGGCAAACTTGTGGTGAACACTATTGTTTGCTGCAATTACTGAGATTATTTGCCAGAAGTTCGCAAAAGTGGTACACTTGTAAGGCAGGGAATGCAGACTGGTGCAGTGCAAGGTGGATACAATTCACTTTCAATTCAGTAAATTCAGGAGTAGGCCTACATTTAAAAATGTTTGGCATAAAAACCGCACCCAAAATGCATTAATAATTTCTTCTCATTAATGTTACACTCATCGTCAGCACGTCTCGTTGTGCTGGGATGTAGAATGTTAGCTTTGACTTTGAATAAAGTTTCTCTCTGGTCATACTGTAAATCACCATGGCAATCAGGTACGCCAAAAGGAGGTTCAGATGGACTCTCAAAACCCATATGGTCCCAGCAAACACAGTATGATGGACAACACAAAGGTTAGTGAAACATACAATTCAAATGTAATGAATGACACTACCACAAGATCACTGGACTATGTTGACACAAGAAGTACAACTACTGCTCCCACAAGTGCTGGAGGGGTGGGCTGGAATGAGGTTGGAGGGGGGAATGAGGTGAACGGAGCACATCTGATTGGATGGATGGGAGGGTGGCTCAGGGGGCGGGTTTTTTGGATTGTAATGGGTTGGCGGTGGCTACAAATACCATACCTCATGGAACTTCGCAAAATCTTCGTAAGAAAGCTTCTGGCCACATGCACGTCACTTTCTGAGGGCATTTTCTGTGTTACAATATCCACCATTTTCATCTGCCTGGGGCAACAGGAAGGAGGAACACAGGCTGTATCACTGAACTCAGGGACGTTTAGAGTATAAAGGCTATGGGAAGAAGGGAATATGGAATGAGCAACTGAATCCCGGCACTGACCGACGACTGGCCACATAACCATAGCCATATGGTATACATACAATATATGTATAACCACAGTATATATACATGTGACAAAAATGAGTTCAACACTTTAAAGCACCACAAAATTATTTGTTAGCTCTGTTCTACTACTAGATTTAGTATGTTAAAACTGAGGCAAACCTACAAAGCGATACCTTTGGAGAAAATCAAATAGCGGAAGCGCTCTTCACAAATCTCCCTACTACGCCTTCCTTTCCGAATTTTTCTTTGTCAAGAGAAACAGCTGGAAAAAATTCTGATTTTCCTCAAATGTCCTGTGGAGGAAGGATATTTGACGCCTAATTAAGATGTGAGTCGCAAATACTTTTTATGAAATCTTTGGGCAGTTTTGTCCCCATAGCTGCCTCCTTTCAAGTTTATTTTTTTCACCAAACATTGTACAACCAACATCTTGTTATCATTATAATCTCAAATTTCGAATATGCATGAAATATCGTTCCTGCACTGGAATTTTATTTGTGGAAAAGTTCAGGGAAATCTGAGACATCAGGGGAATGTTGTTGGCAAATTCACACGGAATGTCCCCAGTGTAGAAAAGTAAGAGTAATCCCACAATGCTCCCTGAAGAAGACTGAGCTTGAAGCTTGAACCTCAGACCAGGTATAACCAAATCACTATGTTCTGTGTTTCCTCTGCTTTTTTATTTCTGTTTAGGCAGTAGTAACCTATACAGCTTCCTGTTTTGGCATTACGAAAGGTGGCCCCTCAATATTTCGCTACTGTTTATTTAATTTTAGACCTCTGACTTCTCTCTACATTCAGATATGTTCCCTGTATGTGAATACACACTACAATGTGCACCGATCTTTGCATGAGGATAACTGCTTGGAAGTAAACTGACTCAAGCCGTGTACTGCGATGAATAAGAGAAAGATGAACACAAGGGCGTGGAGTCAAAACAGCAAGGCAGGACAGGAACAAGGCACTAAAAGCTAGTACCAAAAAAACAGCAATACATGCACAACAGCATCAAGCAAAATATATTTTTTCCCCTCTTACTGAGAGACATTAATACTGAGCTGCATCAGACACCATAGTAGAATTCCAAATATTGCGTAGTAGTGCATTTATGCAACGGCAGGCGCATGGAGTGGTACCTCTGCCCCCTCTTCTGGCCAAACATAAAACTACAGCTGTGTAATACACAGAGAGAGAGCTGGGAAGGCATATTTATTCATATTTAAAATAAATTAAAGCTTAAGACCAATCTTTTGGACACCCTGTACTTGTTCTTAAAACAAGATAACACTGTCGAAAAAATGTCTAAATGCTTATATTCTTGACTGGCTGTGTGGTCAAAATAATTTTCCTTCTATAGTCCCTGAGATCCGTTCTTCTGTTGACTTGATAAACATCCAAGGCTGGGGAGGAGGTGGTAAGAGAAGCATTATGTGACCCTCACTGGATGTGCGTCTCCTCTGACCAGTGCGGAAGATAAGACCCGTCGTTGCCATATGGCCACAGCGCTGCTCAAGAGACTGAGAGTTAAAACAGCATGGGGCAGGGGATTACAGGCTCTTCAATCTCTCACAAAACAACATCAGCTGTTTTACGCCCCAACCAAGCTGTCGTCTGCTCTCTGGGGCACATTCTGGCACCTCGGCTACACTCTTATGGAAATGAAATATACTGAATTTAAATATATTATCAAGACATTGCAATAGTTCACAACATATGGGCAAATGTATATATTAATGCTTTCAGATATTGCAATACATGTTTAAAAAATATTCTTGTGAAAAACAGTTGTGGTTAATTTTGATTTATAACCTGAATTGAATACTTTCAACTGATGAAAACTGAATGGGGGATTTTCCAGTACATACATTGAATTTCAAACCTCCAGTACAGTGCTGAAGAGTCCTTTTACCGTGTTTTCATGACAGGAGTGCAAAGAGGTCCAACTAGTGCTTTCATTTTGGAACAGTAGACAAAAAGAAATATGAGTGATTAACTGTCTCATGTCAAGCACCTGACTTTTAATTTCTGTTCATTAAAGAAAGAAAAAATCAACCCCACCCCCGTTTGGCAGACAGGTCCGGTAATCACTGGTTCCTTTTCAGCTACCTTATTTCAATGGCTGACCAAGAACTGACAACTCAAACACTGGAAAGTATTGGCTTGTTGCCCAGCAAAGGTCTTAGTGTTAAATCAACTCTGATAGAGCATTTTCAACCCTGAGAAAGTATCCCTCTTGCACTCATATAAATACTCTGTCAGAGTTAAATTAACACTGAACATTACTGTGTGCATTATTGGCATTGACCTGGAGGATCCTGTGATCATAACAAGCTTTACAGCTTACAGGAGGAAGTCCTGAAAGAATGCAAAAGCAAAGCTCACATTCCTCTACATGTCAGCTATCCTTGCAACCTTAGTAGAGACCCTGAACTTTCTGGATAAATAGAAAGACCGCAACAAACATCTATGAGCAATTTCTCAGCTGAAGGTGGGAAAAATAATTCCAGCACAGTCTATGTCAGAGCAGTCAATAAAGAATGCTATAAAAGTCATTATTTGGGATCAGCGTCTGTAAATCAGCCTCTTTTGAATAACTGAGTCAGGTATCAAGTAGTGAAAGGCTCAGGTTCTGTTCGTTGTTTCTGGGTACTAGCTGCACAATCCACTGTACTGGACTCCATTTTAGCCTCCTTCTCTGTAAAGTCCCCCCATATTTCTCCCATGACTCAGTACCTCACCTTTCACAACACTTCAGGGACCAACCAAAAGAAACAAAGCCCAACTACTCAGTACAGTGGGGGCAAAAATGCATTTCGCCACTTTAATCGAGAGTGGGAAAAAAACTAAAGAAAAACAGTACATTTTTTTGGTCAAACCTCAATGAAGAAAAATGCCTGCCTGCCTCAAAGTTGAATTTACCTCAGACACCACATAGTATGTGAAGCTTGCTGGTGTTTACTGACGAAACAAAGGCCTGCTCTATCTCCTTCAGCCGTGTCGACTCTCGCCGGCCCACGAGGTCAAGGGGTCCCACTCCCTCAATAATCCTGCTACTTCCAAAAACGTTCCCTGGACAGGACTTGCAAACACACACCACATTGTGTCTTAGTATGCAGCAGACTCCTTCAAAGTACAATTCGTCAGAGTGCAGAAACCTTGTTTGTTTGAAATTAATGAGTCCAACACACATAGGAAGTACTGCGGCAATCTGGATTTTAAGAAGGTATGTAGCCTGACATCAGAGTTGCCTCTATTTCATCTGGCATGAGAATATTTAAATGGGGGGAAAAACTCACGCTTTTTGAGGAACACAAGTTCTACAAAGTTCTACAGTGAAAGATCAGGGGGCAAACCTCTCTCCAAAATCAACATGTAAATAAAAAAAAGAATGATTATAAAATCAACCAACCAATCAATCGATGAGATGAAGACGGGCCAGGGGGAAGCTTCCTGTTCCTCGTAAAGTGATGTTTAAAAATGTTCTCCCCCTCCGCCTTATGCAAATGAAGCAGAGCTCCGTGTGCTCTTCACACATGTTGCTCTCAATAGAAATAGAAATGCAAATGCGTTTGCATTCACGGGCCTTATCGTCAGGGCTACAAGCGGGACCGCCGCAGATATTTGGGCTGCAGTGAATCAATGGAGCCCCTGCAGAATGGAGGAGAGGAGGGGCGGGGGGCTGGAAATCCCCTCTCTCCTGCTCATTTCACTGTGTCGAAGGAGGAGGAGGAGGAGGCACATTTAAAAACAAACAGAAAAACCCCTGAAAGGGCTGGCAATACGGACTCGTCAGCCAAACCGTCAAGAGAAAAAAGGTCTTAAAGTCCACTGCTACAAGAGCACTTCGCTAATAACTGTTGCACAGGACTAATAAAACAGCTAATATAACCTCCAGAAGTTCATTTTCAGGAAAAAAAATTCACATATATTTTCTTTACAAGAACACAATGCATGTAACAGACAATTTCATTTGCTACTGGGTGCTACTGGTTTTACTCGAACTACAAACAATAAAACTGTATAATATAACTGTTTACCAGCACTCCCCGCCTTATAGCAACAGGTAAACTTAGCTCTCATTTGTAGCCAGTAACACATATGCTACTTCCAAGCAGACACAGCAGAGCAAAAGAGAAAAGACGCTTTGACACAACACAGACACAAACATGGGTGCTATGGGAAAGAGAGAAAGCCAAAAAAAACGAACAGAATCCAAAAAAAGAAGTGTATGTAGAACAGAACTCACCAATAAAATAGAGTAAGTCCAAGCAAAAACCAGGAGAGCTGCGGAGTTGTGCCCGAGCTCCTCGGCGGAGGCTCATAAACCCCCAAAACTGCAGGTCAGAGCGCTCTGCGCTCCAGTGCACTTTGTGCAGGCAGGCAGTGCATTCCACAGACACTTCAAAGATGGACTGGGACAATGGGCCCTCAGCGCACGGCTGGACTCTGAGCTGCGGCTCCGGCTCCGCCCGTCGCATCCCTAAATAAGACCCCTGACACGCCAGACTCCAGGCATTCCTTGCAGAAAAGGACTCGGTGGACACACACACACACGTGCAGATGCACACAAACGCACACACTTCTACTGCTTGGGTGTATGTGTGGAGTCGCGGCGGTATGCAGTTTCCCTGGGGATTGTGTTTTTTCTCTTCTCCTAATGGGGGGGGGGGCTGTCACAGCAGTTCCCTGAAGGTAATCCACCAGCTTGCATCCTCTGATTGGCTGAAGCCTTATAAGCTAATCAAGGGTTGGAAATAAAGGTCGACTCCCCCTCCGCCTCACAGCAATCTGGCTAGAAGTAGCCTCACACTCCCTGTATTTCTACTGTAATATAGGGTCATCTGCTGGGAACGGTGACCGTCTTCACAAGCCTCATCTCAGGGGCCGAACAAAACAAACTTCAAATGAGAAAAAGGCTCATTTATGATTCCATTTAAGATAGTCTAAATTAGGTCAGTAATTGTAAATGTATTGGTTCATTGCTTGTGCCGTTTTATTATGTTATTGTAAACTTTGAACCTGTGGCCTGAAAAGTGCTCTATAAATAAAGTTTATTATAATAGCACTCAAACAACAGAACAGCCCCAATGGTGATTGCTGGATGCTACTTCCCGCTACTACCCACAAGGACCCAGAAGGATAGACTGTACAAAAAATGGACGTAATGATGAGGCGGTACACAGTGGGTTATAATCTTGAGTTTATGTAAGTGAACATAATGGTTAAATTAAGTTAGCTACAATCGCTATCTAGCTAGCTCGTGAGAGAGAATAGATCACTAGGTAGCTCGAGAGATAGATCGCTAGCTAGTTAGCGAGAAAAATAATAGATTGTTAGCTAGCTAGCAAAAGAGATGATAGATAAATCACTAGCTAGCTAGTGAGAAATAGATAGATAGATCACTAGCTAGCGTTTTTACAAAATGGTGAGATATATTGTCTTGTATGTAATATAAATAAAACGACGTGCCATTACGCCTGCCAGTGAAGCACTTTGCGTCAGGCAGCCAGTATGGGGAGTTTCCTTATATGGTCATATGGTCATTTATTGTAATAAGTAACATTACATCCACTGAAATTAAATTATTTGAAAAAAATCACACCAAGGGGAGACATTAGAATGAATGGGACTAGTTAAATCATCATTTCTACTGTAATTTTTTTTTATTGATTTTATATTTCCACAGAGAATACTTGGCTATTTTTGGGCTTTCTCCATAGACTTAAAATTGGGTGGGCAGGGGTTTCTTTTTCAACAAAATGTTGCAGTTCACGCTTTAACCACCGGGGGAAACACCTTCAAATACCGAGGGGGGTTGTTGCCACTTTCCCAGAAAGCATAGCCATAAAGAATTCACCAATCACCTTTGGCGTTGTTCTATTGGCGGTTACCAATGTAGTCTGTGATTGGTGGAGCTCCTTGCTCTTCCGCAAGGTTGTCACCACCGTCTTGTCCCTAGTTTACGATCCGTGGCTCTGATGCCTAGTTTAAGGCCAGGAAGCTCTATGAAATACTACACTAAAACATCATTGTGTGAAGTAGAAAATGTTTGATTAAAACTAGGCCTTGTACTGTAACAAGTCATCTGGTGACAGGCAAGATTAGTCAACAGTTATTTGAGCCTGCATTCTGGGAGCTTTACAAAATAATCTTCCACAATGATCTACTGTGAGCTGGCTTCTCATCCGTGAATTCCAGACAGGGGGCCATTTCAAGCCATTTACGCTCAGATATATACTGCATTTCAACTCATTTAAAAACAACAAGTGAATATACCAAACAAAAGGAATACCCCTTGTCATTATACTAAGTAAGAATAACTAATCCTGAAGATACTAGCTCTTTCATTCGGTCATCAGAGGGAATGATGGGTATGTAGGGGAGAAGAACTAACACTAAGGAAAGTGGTATACTGTACTGTGGATTTAATTTAGCCTGTAAAACACCAGCAAAAATAGCTCCAATAAAAACAGGGATTTTTAAAAGCAAACATGATGGCGGCATGCAGTAGTGATCAATACCACAGAAACCCCATCTTGTCTGTGAGATTCTGGAGACCTCGGCGGATTGTTAATAAAAATAAAATAAAAATCTACAACATGGTTAATACTCCCTGATAAAACATGGACAGTAACAAGGTTATAATTCATTTGACAGTGACAGTTTTTGTTCTGTACTCTAGCACTTTGAGTTTGAAAGGATACAATGACAGTGAGGTTGAAGTGCAGACTGTCAGCTTTAATTTGAGGGTATTTTCATCCATATCGGATTAACTGTTTAGAAATTATAGAACTTTTGTACATAATCCCCCCCCATTTTCGGGCATCAAAAAAATATTGTACAGGTTAACCTAAAGTAGAATAAAGTAATCATTTTTAATATTTGGTCGCATATCCTTTGCATGCCATTACTTCCTGATGTCTGTGACCCAACAATATCAACTCTTGATATCTTATTTTCTGGTATTCCTACAAGCAAAACTATAACGTCTCTGCATTTGAATGGATCTCTATGGAAATTGGGGAGTGGGACTAGATTTAGCTGTAAACTACACTGGAACAGTATGGAACACGTGGTTGGCTAAATTGCTCTACGTAATCAAGGGTCTGACGTATCAAACAAGCCTTAAACCACTCTGCTGCCAGATATGCAGTAGATATGGATGGATAACTTGAAGGGTTTCTTCTCCTGACTTATTTTTCCATAGAGTTCAATAGAAAAGTTTGTCAGGAGAAACAACCCTTTAAATGATCCATCCATATCTACTGCATATCTGGCAGCAGAGTGATGGTTTGAGGCTCGTTTCATACCTCAGACCCTTGATGACTTACAGCCATTTCGCAAACCATGTATTCCATACTGTTCCAGCATAATTTACAGCTAAATCTAGTGCCACCCCCCAATTCCCATAGAGATCCATTCAAATGCAGAGACGTTATAGTATCGCTTGTAGGAGTACCAGAAAATAAGAGTCTTGAGTCTTTTGAGATTGTTGGGTCTCAAACATCAGAAAGTCATGGCATGCAAAAGATATGTGAACAAATATTAAAAATGATTACTTTATTCTACATTATGTTAAACTGTCCAATATTTTTTGATGCCTGAAAATGGGGGGTATGAAAGATTCTATAATTTCTAAACGGTTCATCTGATATGGATGAAAATACTCTCAAATTAAAGCTGACAGTCTGCACTAATTGTCATTGTATCCTTTCAAACTCAGTGCTAAAGTACATAACAAAAAATGTGTCACTGTCCAATGAATTATGGTGCTCAATGTAGCTGGCCAACTAACTGCTGATTCGTCACTTTGTTTGCTGAAGTAAAAAAGCACCAGTCTATTCAAATGGGGGGGGGGGGGGGCTGAATGAGGTGCAGCTGGCTCCAGCGGCCAACACAAAGGAAACGGCACAGTAATCACCGCCGGGCTTATGGGGCGTGCACGACACCGGGCTGGGGAGATGGGAGTTAGCTCTTGGGCAAAGGGGAGAGAGGCTGGCAGACCTCCAGCTCTCACTTCCTCTCACCCTAGTGCCACTTTTCAAGCCATCGCCTCCACTTTATTAATAATATTGTGATAGCATTTGAATTATTATTATAGCACTCAACCAATCGAAAATGGCAGTGGTGATTGGTAAACACTACTTTCTGCTACTACAGACAGGGGCCAAAGAAATATAGCCATAAAATATCCACCAATCACCTTTGGTGTTCTTCTATCGGTTGTTAACAACGTAGCCCATGATTGGTGAGGCTCCTCTCAGTCATGTGCAACAGTCATATGCCTATTTTATTGTCCCTCACCTTCTCTCACCCAATCTACCTCAAGCTCAGAAGCTGCCAGAAGCTCTGGAGACTGCTCGGCCACACGCAGCCCCATTCACGGCGTGAATTTTCACCGAAACCATTCTGAGCCTTGCCTAAATCCTTGTACTGCTATAGGGTGTGGTCACTGGCCATTCTGAGAAAAAAGTCTCAGCAAGTTTGTTTGAAACAAACTGCTGTATATTGGTCAAACTGGTAAAGTACTGTTAACATGATGAATGTAAGGGATGCTATAAATGTTAATGGCCTGACATTGTAATTATTTACAAATACACTAACACCTGCACTTTGCATACACAAACTCCCATTTTTTTCACCATAGGTAACTTTTTCAGGGCTCGTCTCAACCCAAGGCAGAATCCACACACAAACACACACACTCACAGTGATGCAATTTAACAAAAGGTCTTCAAAGCAATAGTTAACCTAAGAGATATTCCTTACGTACAGGAGGTTTATATAACGTGACAATTCTGTATTCCCTTTGAAGAAACAGCCTGCCTGTCTTGGCGTATTTGATGCTAAAGCATAGAGCATGTTATCACGCTTGTGAAGGGGCCACCTGCAATCTGACCTTTTTGTTTCGATGTGGACACACCTCATATGCAAACAGCACTGCGAGAGGACCATCTGCAAAAAACCCAGTATCGGGCCTGGGCCTTCTACCTTTTCATCTAATGCCAATTACGGCTGTCATTAATGCACCCTGTAGCAGAGCAGGCTAACAGAGCTTTGCTGCGCATAGCTTAAGCCAAACGTTCTCAATAAGACAGAATAATCCACTAAAGGAGAAGGCAACGGTCAGTAATGGCATGGCCATTTACATGACTAACCCCCACAATAACAAATGTAACATTTATTTCAAGACATAAAATAAGTTTGATCTTTTAAATTCCATATTAGACAACGGTCATGATTTCAATTAAATATAAGGGAAAACAATGCCTGATATTTGTCAAACACCAGGAAGTGAGCCTGTAAGCATCCCTAATTCAACTTTATCCAATGTGACACAATCAAAAAACAGTTGGTGGTGGTTACCTGAAGGTTAAACCATGTCAATAAAACACTTTATTCTTTTGTATCATTATAGGCATGGTGTAAGAGGAGAGCAAGCACAGAAAAAATTGCATGAAGTTAAGATATGTTTTTCCGTTATTTTATAGTTTTATCTGACTAAAAATAATACAAAATAAAAAAATATACATAAATATAAAATCTATATTTTGTAATGTTGATCAGAACAAAAAAGGCAAATAATGTAGGTGCGTGAAAGTAAACGTTGATGTCACTGAACGACACCAAACACACACACACTAGCCTACGTGCGATACAGGCCTCCAACAGAGCCACAGTCCTAACTCAGCACAGCTGCCGTCTACACTGCCAAAGTCAACACATCGAAGTCCTGATCTGCCTTTGGCCCGCAAGCCCGGGCTCCCGCAAGGACACAAGCATTCGCACTCACAGCACGGGAGACTATACACTGGCTCAGCGACAGGAAAGAAAGAGCAAATAACCACATTTTAAAAAGAGGCTACGTTCATATGATGGTCTTTGCTAAACAGACCGAGAACTGTAACCGAGTAGGTGATTTCCGTATCAGGTAAAAGCAACTCAAGGGCAAAATTCACTGGTAAGCTTGTACAATGTGCTACCACTGCACACTGTGAGGCTATATGTTTGTTCTATACAATGGGGGAAATAAGTATTCGACACGTCAACAATTTCTTTATTAAACATATTTTAAATGCAGCTATTCACATGAAATTTTGACCAGACATTGGTATTAACTCAATAAAACTACAGCTAAAGGGAATTGTAACATTCCAATCCTAAACAAAGTTTTTTGCGCATAAAAGTAGATGACACAGGAAAAAAAATTTGAACAGCTAAATGAAATGTAATTTAATACTTGGTGGAAAAAAGCATATTTTTTAATTTTTGGTCATATCCTTTGCATGCCATGGCTTCCGGGGATGTCTGTGACCAACAAACATCAAAGACTTTTGATATCTTATTTTCTGGTACTCTTACAAAGCGATACTATACAATCTCTACATTTGAATGATCCTCTATGGGAATTGGGGGGGTGGGACTAGCTAGCTGTTATTTTACTACAGTAACAGGATGGACAGGTTGGTTGGTTAAATGTTGGTAAGTCAGGGTCTGATGGTCAAAATCAAACAAGCCTTTAACTCACACTCTGCTGCCAGAAATACAGTCGAGAGGGTTGGATCATTTTAAGGGTTGTTTCTCCTGACAAAATGTCCTATTAAACTCTATGGAAAAATAAGTCAGGAGAAGAAACCCTTCAAGTGATCCATCCATATCTACTGTATTTCTGGCAGCAGAGTGATGGTTAAAGGCTTGTTTGATACATCAGACCCATGATGACTTAGATCCATTTAACCAACCATGTGTTCCACTTCCATACTGTTCCAGTGTAATTTACAGCTAAATCTAGTCCCACCCCCCAATTCCCATAGAGATCCATTCAAATGTAGAGATGTAATAGTATCGCTTGTAAGAGTACCAGAAAATAAGATATCAAAAGTCTTTTGATGTTGTTGGGTCACAGACATCCGGAAGCCATGGCATGCAAAGGATATGCGACCAAATGTAAAAATATGGCTTTTCCACCAAGTATTAAATACATTTCATTTAGCGTGTTCAATACTTTTTTCTTGTGTCATTCCACTTTATTGCGCATAACTTTGTTTAAGGATTGGAATGTTACAATTTCTTTAGCTGTGTAGTTTTATTGAGTTAATACCAATGTCTGGTCAAAATTCCATGTGAATAGCTGCATTGAAAATATGTTTAATAAAGAAATTGTTGACGTGTCCAATACTTATTTCCCCCATTGTATGTCTTCTGTGTTCCGTCATGCCCGTATGTAGCTATGTACAGTGAATATTATATCCTTACTGAGGACGATGTCAAAGTACAGAATAAAATAACATAAAATGTAAACGTGTAAAATGAAAGAGGAGGAAAAACTTGTTGATTTGTTTCATGTTCCTTTGAAAAAACAAGGTGCTGGTTGACCTAGTCAATATGGTGATAACGATAATTATCCTGATAACTTGCTAACCTGTGGTGGCCAGGGCAGAAAAAATCATTGGCCATTTTCTCAACACAGGCTGAAAACCCACCTCGAGACTGCATCTCGGCACGCCTCCCATCCCCACCCCTCTAGCTCTTGCTATTTGATGAATTCAGTCATTATTGTGGTATAGGTAGGATCTCCTGATGTAATTGTATACATTTAGACTTGTTTCACAGTTCTAGTTTGGTATAGTTACCCAAGTTAGTTCAATGTTTTGATCAACCAAAATCTGGTAAAATGCATCTGAAGTCCTTGAGCTTCTGCCTTTCGTACGATTCCTAGATCACAGGCCGATGATGTAACAGGTGTCATGGCAACAAGGGACAACTACAAGTGAAGTACAAATGAGAGCACAAAGACCTGACCATCAACACCAACGGCTTAGGAAAAAATTAATTACCACATGGAACCGAAAGGATTCTTCAAAAGCCACCGATTTCTCTCCACATTTTTACAACACATAACTAATGTAATTATATTTCTATAGTTCACAGAGTCCCACGACACCATAGAGAACAGTAAAGAAAGCAGCACTGTACTTCAAACACTAAAACAGTATGCTGCTTAGGCTTAACAATGTAAAGAACACCATGAATTAAAGTCACAGAAAAAACCTGGGCTCGCCAACTGCAAATTTGTCTTAATGAGTTACAAAAAGACTAGTAAATTGTGACTGTTGCCAACTTTCTTTCTCTGCTCTTAAGTCACAGTTCATCTGCTGCAGTGCCCCAGGCAACAACGGATCCTGTTCTTGCTGCCAAAAAAAATAAAGAAAGTCCACTGTGTTTAATCTTTCTCCAAAAATGAGTTACACTATCAAAAGCTAACCGATGTTACTCAGTTAAATTGGAAGCGGAAGGTTACGCGCATTGTTTTCACAAGCTACTATGCCGGTGTGGAGAGAACAATGTGTGCGCGGTGTGTAATAGCAGGCTACGTACCGGCTACAATGTCAGAGACTGGGTCCTTTTCTTCCTCAAATTCCTGTCACATTGTGCGCCAGGCGGGTCCGGGTGTCCCTGTGTAATTATTTATGTCTCCTCTGGGCTTGTCAAAACAATGAGTCCCGATAATACAATCCCATCACTGGTGTGAACTCACCTAGGCAATGGGATGGACCACATATTAAAGCAAGTGGGGGGGGGGGGGGGGGGTTGTTAAAACCATCAAATTCAAAACTTCACTCTTTCTCCTCTGCCTTATTTTACAGCACAATGTGTTTCATATATGCTGTTTGAAGACCTGAAATAATAATCAAAGAAGAGCTGCACCCCAATCATGGTGAAGTCATGTTTAAAAAACGTGCTAATCAGAATTATGTGCACCCCTCTTTCATAGTTACAGTTGATCTTGCCCTTTTCGAAGCTGAAACCGTGCAGCTTTGCTGGGCGTAATTGGATTCTGTATCCTGTATTCATGCAACTCCAGCCACAAAGGCCAGAGGAATGACCCCTCTTTAAAACAGTCACAGGGAGAAATATCCATACAATGGTGGGTAAATAAGAGCAGGAAGGAGAATGGGGCTCAGTGTTGTACTGGAACCACTGCTAGTCATAAATCTCATAAGTTTCTGTTAGAGTGAGAGGTCAGTATCTTAGCTTGAACAATGACACCATCTTTAGGAAGGTGAAAATGATACCTTCTACCCAAAATTCCTCAATAGCGGTTATACCAAATGAGGAATGACGACACAGTGTTGATTTTGGAGAAGAGCCTGGTTAAATGTCTCTGCAAGGTTAATTCTGTTTGCTTGGAAACACGGTGCGGGAGCCTGTACAGACATATACTTATGCATTATACCAGTTTACTCAAAAGCCAATTCATTTAAAATGCAAACTTTAAAAATACTTGTTGCTCCCATAAACAACATAAGGCTGCATGGTTAGTATATGTTGCCCTCTAGTGGTGATATTGTGAAATTAATGGAAAAGTAATGAGGTTTGACAAATTGGTCATTTTGAAACTAATCACAAAGATACAACTAGGAAATTACTTTAACATTCCAGACACACAAGAAAGACGTTGATGGAAGAGCCTTGCATGTTCCCAACCTCGATCCTGGGGACCCCGCGCGTATGTTGGTTTTCGTTCCAACTCCAGTTGCAATCCCAGAATTTTAACAAGCTCTTCATTTTTCTTAATATGCATATTTCATGTTTAAAGGGATTACTTGCCCTCTTTTACCACATTATGCCAGACATTGCTATGCATGCCATAAATACTACAAATCCAATGTTCATATTGTGCTATATTGCAATTACATAAAAATAGATACATAATTTTATCTGATCAAAAACTAAAAACTGATGTGAATCAATAGGCTCCTAATTAAGTTGTTGAACATGTTTTAGGTTCTTTCATATTTTGTTCCTTAAACTTAATTAACACAATGCAGGTTTGGCTCCTTATCCTTTGCTTTGTCTTTGAATTCTTCATTGTCTACCAAATGGCTAGTTTTAGTGGCCACGTGTCCCCATTTTCACCAATTAGGAGCCTATTGATTCACCAGTCTTTAATTTGATCAGTTAAATAATTTTGTTGCCTCTTTTTATGTAATTGTTTACAATCGAATAGAATAACTTTTATTTTCCCTTTAGGCAACTTCAGTTGTAGCCACCGGCATCAAGAAAAAAGACAGAGACATTGGGGCAGACCCACAACATACAAACAAACATATCAAATAAAGACATTCAATAGAATAATTGAATTAATCAAACTAATTAAGTGAATTAAAGTGGAATACAGCCATGATATAATAATATAGCATAATAAGCACAATGTGAACATGGGACTTTTAGTCTTCATGGCATGCATAGCTATTTCTGACATAATGTGGCTTACGAGGGTAAATAATCCCTCTAGACATGAAAAGCACCCAATTAAGAAAAACTAACAGCTTGTTAAAATTCTGGGATTGCAACTGTGTTTGGAATGAGGTTGGGAACCACTGCCTTACTAAAGACACATATTTAATATTTGGCTTCATGAGCCACAGGGAGCGAACCAAAAATAAAATTACATAATGTACATATTTCTACAGATAATAACTAAGAATAAACAAACTGGTTAAACATTAGCTCTTGGAAAGAATAAGCATGAATCAGCACTGTGTTCAATTATAACCCTGTTCCTGCTGCGAGCCAGTGGCTTTGGGGTAGTAGGCAGGCTGATTGTCCCTCTTATGGGATTGTGAAAAAAACAGCACTTGATCAAATACGGCATTTTAAACATGTGTGGGTTCATCTATACCTGATCATTAACCACAACAACTGGGAGGAAAGTGTAGTACAGCGGTTAGGGAACTGGGCATGTAACCTAGAGGCCGCAGATATCATTTACAGGTGGGACACTGCTGTTGTACACCTGAGCAAGGTACTTAACCTGAATTGCTTCTGTAAAAATGAGTGATGAGAGAATTAGGCATCATGACACTAAAAATGGGTGCAGCTACCGTATGCCATCAGTAATTCAATGATCTGAAAAACATGTACATTTTGTTAGAAGAAAACCTTGATTGATTCAAATAAGTCTGTGATTGGAACTATCCACAAGTCTCCGTGTGTCTACTAAATACAAAAAAGTCAATGTAAAAAAATTAAAAAAAAAGTTTAAAAAAAGTACAATTTTACAAATATTGTCGACTGCTCTCACCCCGGTGCCATGCTGAGCTCCAAGCAAGCATGCAGAACAGCACTGTAACTGGACCCTACTGCTGTTAAGGGCTAAAGGAACCCAATCCAGGGGGTGACCTGACTCATTCGTTCTACACACAGTACCAACTGAGGTCCTCACAAACCAAAAACAGTCCACCACCCACTGGGAAAGCCAGCCTGGGAAAAACGGCGACCGCGTGCGTTTCAACCAGAAGCGGTCGGGGTGGAAATAAAAGTAGCCGTTGAACACACACAGATTTGTTTCATGCAGTAAACCTCAGTGGGGACAGAACTCACAGCTCACTCTCAGTGACAAATTTCCTGCGAGATGAATTAACCAAATTTAAAAGGGCACGTTAACGTTAGGGCGGTTTAACTGTTGACCAGGTATTTGAGAAACGCTGAACTCGTCGATACAAATCAGTGTGAGAGTGAAGAATTAGAGGGGTCTGATAAAGTGGGATTTAGGATTTCCAAGTGACTGCCAAATCAGCAATAGATTTCAGGAAAGACAAACGCGCATCTGGGAGACATTAATCACTCTGGTGGCATATTTAAGCAGCTCAAAGGCTTCTTGTCAAAAGTGGATTGTGAATTGTATTAGAATTTTTGTCGACAAACTTTATGGAGCCAACAGGATTAGGCATTTTCTTTCGTGTCCCTGCTACATTTCTCTCTCTTCTCGCCTCTTCTCCGATCTCCGAGCGTCCTGAGACGCGCCATTAGCATCCCGCGAGAAACGCAGAATTCCAACGCAGACCCGGTACCACAGACAAAGGCAGGGTTCTGAAAGGGGCAGGTATACCAGCAGAGGGAGGAGACTCTTGTTTTATCTTGTTACGCCCTTGTTATACAAGGCCTGCTTATTGATCATTCCCTCTCACGGACGCAAATACAGGACTGCCGTCTAAAAGAGAGCACAAAAAAAGATGCCCTCAGCGAGGCTTCAGTACCAAACTCAGACAACAAACACAGAGCGTATTAAAAACATCTGGCTTCACTGCTGAATTATGGGTACAATGCTTATATGCACAAACGTGTGCAAGACTGTGGGGGCAAAAAAAAAGCAAAGTCTAAAAAACAAATTACTGGTGGTCTGTCTGCTGGCTGAAATGAGATGCAGACATTTTTATTGTTCTTGATTCTCTGACTGATTCATTCTGAATGCATTTTTTTTTTTTTTTTTTGAAAAATGGGAAGAAAGAAAGAAAAATCATCTGTTTTTTTTTTTTTTTTTTTTTTCTATTTTCAATTTTTATTTTTTTTTTTTTTTTCAAGTACTATTTCACACGTCACTTTCACTGGAGTGATAAGTCCCATTCTCAGGCCTGCATTTATAAGTCCGGCACTGAAAGGTTATTTCATTTTTTAGATGTATTGAAAGGCACTTCTGTTGCTGTCCCTGTATAGTTCACCAACACAGAACTGTTACAGCAGCCAGTCTGTGAACCCAGGCAGAGGAGACAGAAAGACTGAGAGGTGACTGTTCGGCGGGGGTTCCGGTGACCGTCGCACACCAGATGTCCCCTGCCACAGTACAGACCCGACACAACAGCCAGGCGCTGGAATCCAAACAAAAACCAGCGGGGAGAGGCGGCCCGTTCCCGTAACAAAGCACCCTCCCCCCACCCGCGAGCCCCCTTTGTGTAACCTTGTGCGCTGCACTCAGATGGAAAACGAGGCCCTTTTGTTTCCAAATTATTTCAATGCTGTCATCCGCCTGGGTCCAACTGTCTTTACGGCTACCCCGTAAAACCCCAAGCTGATGCAAACTGAGCATGCTCAGAAGTAGTCTTTTTTTGTAAACAAAAATTCTGCAAACATTTTACAGCAAAAGCAGTACTCAATTTATTATTATTTTATCATAGATCAGGGGGTCTGCAACCCTGGTCGGTTTTTGTTTTCACCTTTAATATTGGCAACCAATTCAAACCCAAGAAACCGGGTGAGGTGAATTAACTTTGCAATCAGCGGCTTTAACTGATCAATGAACGGCCGATTAACAATAAATACCAGCAAACCCGGTGGCTCTCCAGGACCAGGGTTGCACACCCATGTTGTAGAAGTATTTGTACATGTAAAAAGTGAACTGAAAAGTGTTTATTCTACAAGGTAAGGGTGTTAGGAGTGTTTTTTGGTAGGGCTCTGGTAGTACTCCTCCTGTCTTAAAAGTAATTTTCTTTTTTTGCATTTCCTCAGAGTTCTAGAAGCGGTCTGGAAGAGCCTCTCCCTGAATGAGTGCGGGACCACTCCCTCCCAGCCACTCCTGGTCTGGGAGAGCCGATGGCAGAAGAATGCGAGTTATTTCACGGAGGAGAGAGATTCTGTGCGGGTCAGCCATGTCAGTGCAGATCAGCGGCGAGCAGCGGTGACCTTATCACTGCTTGGTGTACACAGCAAGGTCTGATCCCTCCAGGAGCCCCTGATGTAGTACAGTCGCTATACACCAGACATCGCAAACGGCCTGCTTTTAGTGCGTTTCGGCAGTAAAACAATTAATTTAAGTCAATGATTGGCGAAAGAGTCCACACACCTGGTTTCCAAGGCCTGAACTGGCTGCTGATTGAAAGAAAACCACAAAAACCTGCAGGTGTACACTGTGCCCCTGGAGGACTGGAGTTTGAGATCCATGTTAAGACACTTGGAAGTAACACAGTACACAGTAGCACGTTTGTGCTCGGACAAGGCTCTTATTTATTTCCCAGTTGTAACCAAACAGCGAAACCCAGGACAGCTCAAACAGCCAGGAGACTCGCACTGAAGTCCCAATGCATACAATATCATTACCGAGCGATGAGTTAGGGCAGTGGTTCTCGAGTTCAGTCCTGGAGGACCCGTGCATGCTGCTTTTCATTCCAACTACAATTGCAATCCCAGAATTTTAACAAGCTGTAAATTCTTCTTATGCTTTTAACCTTTTGAGGGATTATTTACCCTCTTAAGCCACATTATGTCAGAAATAACTATGCATGCCATGAAGAATAAAAGTCCCATATTCACAATGTGCTATACTGCAATGATTACATAAAGAGAGGAAAATGTTGTTTAACTTATCAAATTAAAGACTGAGGTGAATTGTGTTAACAAGCATAAGGAAACAATTATTAAAGAATTTAAAACACATGTTCAATACCCTTAATTGAGCAAGAAATTGGTTGTAACAAAAACCAGCATACACAAAGGTCCCCCAGGACCGAACTTGAGAACCACTGAATTAGGGAACTCATTTGTATGAAAGCGCGTGGAAAAGTGCATTTTAAGCCCAAACCAAATAACGTCCAATGGGGTACAAGCAGTCAGGTAGGAGGAACTAAAAGACAACTTCTCTAATCACGTTTTGAGAGGTGGCAAATTGTATGGGCAAGTGGCTATTCCATGCAGTGCATTATAAATGCAAGCAGTGCTATTTCCCTATAACTCATGGGTAGATAAGCCCTCAGACTTGGGTTCGTAATTGTGAGAAGCACAGACGCTCCCTGGGCTCTGAAGATGAGCGATGAGATTAAAATGAGCCACTACGCCATGTGCCATCCTCTGATCCTCTCCACCCGCTCTCACCTCCTTCCTGCCAGCTGGACATAAGCCACAGAAGAAAGAGGATTCCATTCCGTCATTAGGACTGGTGACATTGGCCCAGAATGCAGTTTACCCCCAGGGTTTGGGGAAAGGTAATCCACACTCCGCACTCTCCCAATCCCGCCTCACTCAGCCGGCCCTTTATCTGGGCTCTGGTACATTCCGTTTTCTGCCTTTCCAAAACTCGTGACCTTGACGGTAAGAGTTTCGCCCAGGCCGTGCTGAAGTCTCTCTTTGGCGACGGCCCATGTTTTTGGTCGCACTTTAGAGTAGGCTACTTTGTGCTGTTCAGGACACCACACTACAAGAAAGAAATACATGGTATTGTAATAAAGCGGGGCTAAATAGATGGAGAATGGCTAAAGGTAAATTCTGCAAGGATATCAAGACTGTTTTTTTTGTTTTTGTTTTTAACAGAGAAAGCTATCGATGCACGGAGTAGCTTGCCAGGGTATACAGTAGAGGCAGAAATCCTTGTAGTGTTCAATGATTATTGACATTTATGGATCCATACAGGAAGTTTGACTTGTACAACATCGGGCAATGCTGAACATCAAGACAAGACTAATACAGCACAACACAATAGTGTACCTCAACGCTAAACACTTTTCAATGTTAAAAACGCAATTGTGTTACTGGAATATCTTGGCACTTTGTTCCACATACACTGCTCAAAGAAATTAATGGAATACATAATCAACACAGTATAACACTAAGTCAATTAAACTTCTGGGATATCGATCTGTCCAGTTAGGAAGCTTAAACGATTTTGAATCAATTTCACCTGCTTTGGTGCAAATGAAAGTGACAACAGGTGGACAGGGGAGGCAACACCAAGACAACCCCCAAAAAGTAAATGGTTTTGCAGGTGGTGGCCACAGACCATTTCTCTCTCCTTATCCTTCCTGACTGATTTTTTTCTAGTTTTGCATTTTGCTAGTGCCCTTCTCACTACTGGTAGCATGAGGCGGTACCTGCAGCCCATTCTGGTTACACAGTAAGTCCAGCTCCTCCAGGATGGCACATCCATACGTGCCATCGCAAAAAGGTTTGCTCATCTTCAGCATAGCGTGGAGCAGATACCGAGAGACGGGCCATTACACGAAGAGAGCTGGACAGGGCCGTAGAAGGGCAACAACCCAGCGGCAGGACCGGTATCTGCTCCTTTGTGCGAAGAGGAACAGGAGGAGCACTGCCAGAGCCCTACAAAATGACCTCCAGCGGGCTACTCGTGTGCATGTTTCTGACCAAACTGTCAGAAACGGACTGAGGACAATGCCCGGCCTCATGTGGCCAGAGTGTGTAGGCAGTTCCTGGATGACGAAGGCATTGATGCCATTGACTGACCTTCACGTTCCCCAGACCTGAATCCAATTGAACACGTCTGGGACGTTATGTATCGGTGCATCCGCCGCCGCCAAGCAGCGCCACAGACTGTCCAGGAGCTCACTGATGCCCTGATCCAGGTCTGGAAGAAGATCCCCCAGGACACCATCCGCCGTCTCATCAGGAGCATGCCCAGACGTTGTTGGGAGTGCATACAGGCACGTGGGGGCCATACACACTACTGAGCCACATTATGAGTTGTCGTGATGAAATTCACACAAGTTGATCCAATTCAAGTTGGATCAGCCTGTGATCTCAATTTTTCACTTCTATTTTCGGTGTGATTTTGAATCCAGCCCTCAATGGGTTAATGATTTTGGTTTCCATTGACCGTTCTTACATCATTCTGTTCTCGACGAATTACACAATGTAATCAATAAAGATTTTCAACTTGAATATTTCGTTAATCGAGATCCGCGATGTGTGATTTAAGTGTTCCCTTAATTTCTTTGAGCAGTGTATTTTACTGGCTGTATTGACTATTTTTGTTATCTTATTTTTGTTAACAAGAGTGAGTGAATTACACCAAGCCAGAAAACCAATGGTTATCGTGCTCCCAATAAACGTCTGATAAAACGGATGAAGTATGTTGCTCTCGACATTGTATTTCCTAAGCTTGCATAGCAAGTGAATTCGCTGTTGACATTTACAGTATTGTATCTATATGACGTTACAGCCAAGTTGTGAATCAAGGTCAGTCCCCAGATAGTGGTAGCTGTCAACAGTTGCAATCTGCTGGTTGATTTGTGGAGTGTGATCCTTTATGCTTCTGAAGTCTATTAAAATTTCCTTTGTTTTCTTTGTGTTTAAGTACAGGTGGTTCCGTTTACTCCAGTCCATAAAAAGCTTAATCTCCTGTTCGTATTGGTAAGTGCTGAAGTAGAAATAAGTCCAACTATTGCTGTATCTTCTGCAAATTAGTTCTAGTTCTTCTGAGGTAGTGTTATGAGTGGCTTCTATAGTAGTCTGTATAAAGAGTGAACAGTACCGGGGAAATAACACTTACCTGTGGTACACCAGCGTTTGTTATAATCGGCCGTATTACAGAAACATCCTAACTCTGAAATGATCTTTATAGCAATCATGGAAATTGGAGTTTGGACCTGATTTAGGAAAATAGCCATTACAGAATGAAAGTTCTTAAGTCAATTTTCCTATCCCAACTCCAGATAGAAAAAGTGTATTACAGAAGCAGCCTAACTTTCCAAAATCCCAAATAAAGTGCCCTAACTTTAGGAAACCCTGTTGGTGCCCCAATTTCATAGTAGTTAGACATTGGATAACATTTGCCAATACGAGCTAGCTGGCTAACTACCATTATGGCTGCTCTTTTACTACTTTTGAAAAAAATAGTATTTTAAAAAAGATACTATGCCTAAAGTTAGTTAAGTTAGTTGATTTGCTTCTGTAATATCCTACAGTGCAAAATCTTATCTTAAGATTTGTCAGATCTCAATTTAGGACTTAAGATATGTTTCTGTAATACAGCCCCAAGAGTGGAATAAGTACCGTTACCTCTTACTGTTTGGGCTCTTCCAGTTAAAAAACCATGCACACAATGATGTTGGTGTTAACTCCCACATGAAACAAGATCTGTAGTATTATGCATGGATTGATAGTGTTGAATGCAGAAGAAAAGTCCACAAATAGAATATGGGCTAGTGTTTTTGGTTTGTCAAGCTGTGTGTGGATAGAGTGAAGGTGGAACCAAATAGCATCCGCGGTACCACGCTTTGCCTTGTATGCAAACTCAAGTAGGTCAAGTCTGAGATCTGGTATCTTGGAGCATGGATGGCAGCACTATTCATTCCAGGGATGTGATTAGTAGAGATGTCAGAGCAACGGGCCTGTAATATTTAGGGTATTTTGGTCAGAGACACTTAAAGAGGGGGACAATGGTACCTGCCTTCCAGGCAGATGGGAGGTGATGTTGGAAGAGTATTTTGAAGATGGAACAGAGTTGGTGACTACACACCTTCAACACCAATCCTTCCAGTTGATCTGGTCCAGCAGACTTGCTGGGGTTGATCCTCTTGAGTAAGAGAACCATTACATGCACTGAGATTTGGATGCAGTCGCTGTTGGGGAGGTCCCAACAGTCTAGTCCTTTTATCAGCACGGTCCCTTGTTTCAAACATATAAAGCAGTTCAGCTCTGTAGTGTCTTCACACTGGAACTTTGGCTTTTCTGCCTGGTCCCCATTGACCATAGTGCTCATGTCCTGCCAAGCCTCATGCAGGTCTCCTCCATGAAATTTGTCCTCCATTTTATTTTTTCTCTCTCCTTCCAGGCTCTGATGATGTTCTTTACCTCCTTTTGAGTGCTCATAAGCTGACTCGATCTCCGACTACAGTCTTCCTTTTCTTCTGCAGAGCTTGTTTAAGCACTTTGATCACCCACGGCTTATTGTTCAGGTAAGCCTTTTTTTTTTTTTCACTGGTATAAAACTGTCCACACAAAAACGTATGTAACCACATCATTTATCTTGTCCAAGTTGGTACTAGAATCCATAAATGTGTCCCCAGATTTCTTCCCACCAGGAACTTTCTAGCCACTGTTTGAGTGCTTTTTTATTCCCACTGGGGAGTTGTTAACTCACTTTCTAGATTTTTGGGGGTTCAAGTTCAGCCTAGTCCAAAATGTCCTATTTCTGGTTTTTCTGTAAAGTGTATTTGTAACTGTGATAGCAGTTTAAAAAAAAAAAGATATTCAATTAACATTGAACTGAACTATGTATTATTATGTTCGTCATCTTCTTGTTCTTTGTACTCTTATGTTCCTATGAGTGTTACCGTGACGACTCAGAAGACCAGATGAGATCATGTCTAGTGGTGCCTAGACAGAGGTGTTTATGGGATAACCACACAATGGCTGAGTAATGCAAGAAAGCAGAGAGGGGCAGAGATCCTAAAAAGCAGAAGGCCTGAATTCAGTCAACATTTGTCCATAACTTTCTTCCTTCACAAACACAGCTTGGTGTGTTCATTTTTAATGATGGCTGAATTCACCATCCCCGTGGTCAATTCAGCAATTTCTTTCCCTGACAAACAGTGTTTGTGAAATAAAAACAAAACAATAACTTGTATTTACTTGAGATTCATAGTTAAGCACAAGTAATTTTAAATTAAATACACAAGTGTTTATTAGCAGTTTATTGCGCATAAACTGATTGTCAACTTCTACAAAGTAAAAATTGTTTCAGAGCTTCTTTCAGGCCTAATGACTTTGATGATGTTGACTACTTCTGTAAGCTGGTCCTGGCGCAAACAAAAACAAAATGGGCAGGGCGCCAGTTACAGCACTGCTATCACGCTGACATTTTAACTCCAAGCAAAATGACAGTGTTCCTGTGGCAGAACCTCATCAGTCAGCCATGCACCAGTCCTGGTTCTAAGAGTGCAATACATGTGTGCTGCCTCAACAGCTGACATATGGCTAGAAAAGTCAATTTCCAAAGCAGGGGACAGGTGGCTTTTTTGTTTGTTTTTATCTATTACATACATAGAATATCAAAATCACAACAAAACATCCCTCATTTAAGAATGTTTTCATATTGAGCTTTGTTTTTCCATTTATTTTTTAATCCTCTTTGGTTTTGCTGTATTTTACTTAGATTTGACTTGCTTTTATGAAGGGGGGGTATATTTATCTATGGAATATACTTGTTTTATTTTTGTTAAATTTACTCCTGCAAATAACTTTGTAAACATGTATAAAGAACGTTGTTATTATTGTTATTACTAGTAGTAGTATTCGGTAGTTTTAAGCCGTAGGCGAGGTTGGCTTCCAGGCAGGAAAAGGGGATAGAATGCCATCCGCATTTACCAGCCTCCACCCTGACATTTCTCTCTCCCCTCCCCAAACAGGATGACCTCATAGCTTCCAATAAAATCCCCTTATGCAAATCGGGCCATGAGCTCCACCCCCTTCTCACTCTGCGCTAACACCTGTGACCAGGCCCTATTAGCTTCCCTCTCCTGACTACCTTGCATGCAAATGGATTGCCCGTGCGCAGTTGATCCCTGTCACCATGGAGATGCGTGGGGGGCTTCTTCCCTGTGGCCAGGCTCCCCCAAGCATTCTAGCCTGCGTGTATGTGGAGTGAAGGCTAATCCCCTCACCGCAGTGTGGCATGGAAAGGATGCGCACACACACACACACACACACACGCATACATGCATTCACTCACATGCACACACACCCAGGCACACAGACCCAGAGCACCAAGAGAGGTCTATATTGTCCTCATTATTATTATTCCACTTCAAGTACAGTACATTGTAAAAAAATAAAAATAAAAATAAAAATAAAAATAATATATATATATATATATGTTGCCGTCACAAAAGGCCTCATTCTGACCGCCGGGGCTTCCGGACCAATTCATTTTGGTAGGATTTGACTGAAAAAAACGTATGAAAGCTCTCGTAAAATGTACAGCACAGAAAGAACATGACATGATAATATTTCACACAGATCTGTTTATAGTTATGCAGCCATACATCGGCGTGTTAAAGGAGACTTCTATAGTACCGAGAATCTAGTTCACACATGTAGTTAACAAAGCAGGCCTGCTCTGGTTCTCTCTGATCCAGCCCTCCTTTTGTGGTGCAGTAATGACCCGTTACAGATGTACTGTTCGAACTTAGACACAGCCTTGTTTGATGGCCTTGCAAAATTATCAAGTGAGTGTGCTATTTCTGTGTGCGGTAAGACTGCAGTTCAGTATGGTCTCCGTACCCAGCATACATCACGCCTCCACCAGGCCATCAACCTACACCCAGAGTAACCTTCTGGGGAAGAAGCGAGTTTAAAGCTGGAGTACGCAACTTAAAATTTTTTTAAAAAGTCTCACCCCCCAATTCCCATAGAGATCAGTTCAAATGCAGAGAGGTTATATTATCGCTTGTAACCGTACCTGAAAATAAGATATCGAGAGTCTTTTGATGTTGATTGGTCACAGACTTCAGGAAGTAACAGCATGCAAAGGATATGCGACCAAATATTAAATACGATACTTTAAAAATATGTTAAAGCAAAATATTCTAATTTTCTGAGACACTGAATTTTGGGTTTCATTAGCTGTAAGCCATAATCATCAAAATTACAAGAAATAAAGGCTTGAAATATTTCACTCTATGTGTAATGAATCTATATAATATATGAGTTTCACTTTCTGAAATGAGTGACAAAAAATATTGAACTTTTTCACGATATTCTAATTTTTTGAGCTGCACCTGTATATGCTTAGGGGAATGCTTAGTTGGTAGCAATCATAGAAAGAACTGTTGCACCATGCATTCTAAAAGCAGCAATTCGGGCCAAATTTAGTGGCTCAAGTCATGACGCAAACCAATCGAAGAGATAGGCCGGTTGCACGTTCACAACGAGGTCTGTGGAAGCAGTGGGATGGGGGTGAGTCTCTTTCTCTGAGGGCAGGACCAAGGGATGTTATGACTTTGAAATGTTCTGACAACAAATGCGACCATTGAGAAAGTTGCGTACTCCAGCTTTAAAGATGTTGTGAGGCCCGGCGTCCTTCATCTGAAGCAGTCTTTCATTCCAGAACATTCAGCAGTCATTACAATCTGTCCGTGTTGCCAATTCTTTGTCAGAGAACGTAGAGCTTGCTGAGCATCACATTTATCATTAGAAGACATCATTGTGCTAATTTGCATATACTGTACATTTGATGCTCATTATATTACCTTTGCTCATGAGGCTGGTGGCATTCAGATTGATTTAGACGCACTACTTACAGACATACGCAAACAACATTGAAGTCACTGATAAATGAAAGGAGAGAGCAAATTAGCCACCGTTACCCAGCATATGCAGGGGGCCGGCTCCAGCTCTCTCCCTTCCACATTGTGCCTGTATCTCTCTCAGAGGAGGGGAGGAGCTCTGGGACCAATGCTGGTTGCCTGGCAGCGGCTGCTCACTACGCAACTGCGGCCGACAGCTCTCACTTGCTCCTCTCTGTTCATTCACGCTGCCAATAATCGCTAAATACATTGAAAATCTCAATGGCTACAACGGCTCAAGAAAGTGGGTAAAATTAGGTTGATTAGTTGCTAGTCGCTTTCAAGAAACAAAGTCACTGAGGGGTTTGAAAAGTTGTCAATGTGAGCAGCACTTCTATGGTGCAAAGCAAGGCAAAGCACAGACCACACTCGCACAAAGCTGTGTGTGAACAGTATGCCCTGGAAGTGTAGCATCAACGTGTGTAGCAACCATTGTCTGGAGAAGCATAGTCCAAATAAAATAATGCCTCCCATTAGTTAACAAGACATCTTATCACTTTTTAAGGTTGAGTCTGACTTAAACAAAGAAGGTGTAGTGAATTGAATTTATTTTCCACTTAAGTTTATAAATAAACATTTTTCACTTTATTGACTCACTCCATTAACTGAGTTCAGGTCAGTGTAACATGAATAGCCTACATGGCTAACTAAATAAAATTGACTTTGCTAGTCGAGGTAGTTAGTTGGTTCTCTAAAATGTTGTTAGTATTATCGAATAGAAGTTAAAATACAACTTTCTCAGGCATTAACTGGGCACTTTCATTAAGCATTAAAGAAACAGCAGTGTCATCCCATCACACTTTGGTTTAGCTATTTTTTGCTATACTTCTGCAAACTCAGCATTTGACTGCAGTTATCATGTCGAACAGCAGATGTGACAACAGTAGCAAAGCGTAAGCTCTCATCTGGTTTAAGAGTCTGAGGTTGCATTTCACAGGCGTGGGGCACATTGTAAAACTATCGCCTGCTTCTCCGTAATACGAGACAAGGCCACGTCTCTTTGCAGCCATGTACACAGCGGTTTAACACGGAATAGATGAAGTTCAATTGGCCGTGTGAGCACATGCGAGTTTGTGAACTCGCTCAGAGAATGACAGGTGTGTGGAACATCTGATTAAAGATGTTCAGATGTTGCAGACCCATCTATTCCCTGCATCCTACTGTCAAAAAGCCATGCAGACTCCTCCATTCTCCATTCTCTTAGAGGTGGAGAGAAGAGGAGGCCGTTTCATTGCAGGTGGATACAAATCAACCAGACAAAGAAACCAGGAGCCAAAATGGCTTTATTTGCATCTAACAAAGGGCGCACTTTTCACAGGTATCTCACAGCCCGTGCACATCAACCTGACTGCTGTTCATGAGACTGGTCGTGCCTGTCCCTCAGGATGAATTAGCATTCCAGTATCGCTCAAGACTGACATGCTACACCTACTGATACGCTCCCAACTCTCGAGTCTCTCAAGTCCGGAGAGAAACAACGAAAACTCTCAGGAACAAAAGATTGGTATTTATAAATTAAATCAAGGATAACCCTTCATTGTTTTAAAAAGAAGACAAAGTAAAACCCTCTATTCCCTTCCATATACTGCCAGGTGAGGTCTGTCTTGTTAGGGAGACATTGAGCACAAGTGTGTGTGTGTGTGTGTGTGTGTGTGTGTGTGTGTGCGTGCGTATGTTGAGTGTATTTTTGATGAGGAGGTCAGATTTCCATCTGCTCCCCTGTTGCCATGGTTTCCTCACTAGCACTCAATGGCTCTGTACCCATGGATACCACCTTGAGCCTTGCAGGACTGGGCGGGGTCAGCAGAAGCAGGTACGTTGTCTATGTGTGTGCATGTGCATGTGCATGTGTGTATGTGTGCATGTGTTAGGGCTGTCACTTTTTTTGAATACAAAAAATGAGTTTGAACTAATATCTCATAATAGAGAAATTTGTACTCATTTTACACGGTAAAAAACCTCTGGAATTATGCATGAGAAATTCTTTATCTGGGATGTTTTGGTTAGTGCATTATTTTTCAAATAGAATACATAACTTAGAAATAATGATAACAGTATCTTGAAGTTTTATTAAGCAAAATAAAACCAGGGAAGATAACAATGTCAACGATGCTGTTAAAATCACTCGGTAGATCAAAAAATATAATGCAAGTCCATATAGATATAATTGTGTCAATATAATTATTATGAGTCCATAATTAATTCACAACAATGACATGGCTTACTCAAACTAAACTGAACTGACCGATGTCATTTGGAGGGAATTTTGTTACTAATGGCATCGAACTTGTAATATTTCCAAATGGCACTCCTGAGGTCTGGCAGAGTTACAATTTTTCTTGGCTCCTCCATTTTGAATGTAGACGGCATGACCCACACACAAACTTTATTTAGGTTACCTACCCGCCAGACAAAACAATAATATGGCTTGTTGTTTATCGGTCTCTTCGATATTGAGCGCTACCATGAGTGCAACACGGAAGACTGCAGAGCACTAGAACTAGGCCCTTCTTTTGCCTAGAGATTCCATTTTTCTTGAGATTCAAACAAGATTGATTAACAACCAAAAAATGACAGCCCTAGTATGTGTTCGTGCCTGTGTTCGTGCACATGAGGTTGTGTGTGGGTGTGTGCGCGCGTGCATGTGAACTCCACGGGCGGTCATACCTCCGCACCACCAGCGTGAGGGTCTTGTGGGAGCCCTTCACCAGGCAGATAGCCTCCTGTCGGTAGCCGCTCAGGGGAACCTCATTGATATTGATGATCTCGTCCCCGACCTGGAGCCTGACGGCCGCAGCCTTGCTGTCCTCCTCTACCTGCGAAACAGAGAGACAGGCTCAGTACTGCTGAGTCAGTTTGCTACAATATACACAACATTATTTTCAGACTCCATTTTAAAGACCTCAGTAAGTTCTGCAGCTGGTTCAATTAGTACACCAGGCATATCTTACATATTGAATATACCAATTATGTATACCAACATACCAATCATTCTTTGCCACACACAACAAACTGAGGATAGTGGCATATAGTATGGCTAGAGGTAACAAAAAAAAAGTCATTTCAGGAAGAGTAGTCAACATAAGCATTTCATTGTTGAGTAGCATGTAAAACATGACCCAAGATCAGAGACACTCTCCGACCGGAAGGGTTCAGTGCAGGGTACAGGTAAAGGGGCAGCGAGAGAGTACTTTGCAAAATGCACAAGAGACCCAGGGACTGCCCCCAGCACCACGGTGCCGTTAGGAGACTCCCCGCACGCCGTCCTGCGGACGAGGAGACGCAAAAGATAAACAATGTGAGCGTGAGGAATGCGTGACATCATGCCGCTGGCGTGCCCTCCTGCGACACGCAGACACCTTCGGGAAGAAAGCTAGGTCGGAAGGTGAAAAGGTGAAAGTTAAGGATGAGCTGGCCGGCCGCTGATCCACAGAACAGCTGCAGAGAGGAGCTTTTTAGTCTTGTATTCAGACTTAAAATGTTATTTCTGTTACTTTTTTTTTGCTAAAGACGAGGTGAGAGTTTTACTCATTTCAAGACAACTGGGTTAAGCCAATTTCACTTGTCAAGCAAAAAGTTAAAACAAGCTAATATTTTATGCTTGAGAGAAAAAAAATAATATTTAAAGTCTCATTACAAGACTAAAACACTTGTTAAGACAGTCTTTTTCTTATTTGCAGCGTAGCCTGCTCCATACCACATGCTCACATAACATGTGGATGCAGCTATGTTATTTTTGCACTGCAAATCCCCATGGATAGAAGCATCTGTTAAATGAGTGTAATGTAATTGAATGAAAAAAGCACTCCCGATGCGCAGCAGCTGGACCCGCTCCAGGTCTTACTGGAAGCAGCTGAGTGTACCGAGCGGATGCTGCCTGATGGTCTGGCACTTAAGCATGACGATGTGATTATTATTACAGATACATAACTGTATTACATTCAATGTTAGTTTCTACGCTGGTGGTCTCCTTACCTTCATTGCGTGCATTGCATTGTATGCTGTATGTTATAAGTTGCTTTGGATAAGAGTGTCTGCAAAATGGATGAAAAACATGTATGCTACCCTGCTTAAAGTAAGACATGGGATAGCTTAATCTGCTGTACATTGAATGTGTGATTTCCATCCATGGAGATGCCATCATTTAACCCCATCATGCAGATCAAATTTGGTCAATTCTCACCTATTTAGGGAGCTATGCTTTATAGCTCCAGGTATGAGCATTACAGAGAAACTTGGACAATGGCTTAAAGCTAAATTGAACTTTGGTAGAACTTTGCGTTGTGTAGTTACATGGCCATGATATGAGTCCAAATGGTGGTGAAATATGTTCACTAGTTGCTCTGTGCTCCCCTGGGATGATAATCCAGAATAGGGTTGTAACAGAGTGAGTCCTCCGTTCCCTAATTGAAATGCTACATCGCGTCTGTAAAAGAAGCGCCTAGATTAGTATTCAGGTCTATAGTCACGGGTTATGCATTGTGGGCCAACTACATGCTGACTAAATGTAGTTGCATATGAATTAATGCCAGCGACTAAAATATTTCTGCTAAATGGTCATGGTAGTATTTCATGAAAATGTGCACCAATTAATGTTGTAAATGGTGTAAAATAAATCTTACAGCTTACCTCATTGTTTAGCTAGTTTGGTGCAGTGTAGGAAGCTTCAGGTGAGGTAAAAGATGCAATGCTGTCTTCCGCAAAACTTTATTGATTCCCGGGGACATGACAAAAGTCTAACTGCGGTAGGGGGAGATTGTGATGCAGGGTTTTCTACTGGTAAAGTGGTACAGTGTGTTCAATGCTAATATTTCCATATGAATGTGCAATATGGTAGTGTGTTATTTGTTTTATATAACTATTTAAAAATAACTTTAATAAATGATTGTAATTGATTTCCCTTCTGTTGGAATGTTCCGGGGTGGGGTTTAGGAGGAAAATCAATATAAGCCAGGCTCAATCCGTCAGTTGAGCTGAGGGTGTTGTGCTGCACTTCCTGAAAAGTGACAAAGTGCTGATATGTAATACTTCTTTTGGTTATTTGTTTCAAAGTCATTGTTTTCTGTTTGTTTTTTTGTTTGTTAAATAGTTCTGCCGGCCTTCATTTTTTCTTGCACTTTGAAAAATAAATCCCTCACCAGGGATGTGCACTCTAACTTATGCGTGTTGCTCATTACTGTTGCTGCTGCTCGACCATCCCGTCACAGGGTATTTGTCGCTCTCCATTCACTTCTATAGCGCAACTAAAATGGTCTCAAAATGACATAAAATTAATACAATATATTTCCATTATAAAGCATATATACATTCATCTAGCACATATGCACAGTAAATTTGAACAAGCATTTTACATGCCCTAAGTGTCAATATTATATTGCCCAGGAACATACTAATACGGCAGTGTTTATATTATGTACAAGGGCAAATAAAACATAAAGCATGACTGAGCCACCTACGAACGCTTACACTACAGTATGAAAAATGCACTTAAAATGTGAAAATAGCAATATCAAACATACGGCACAACACTGTGGCGGAGTGGGAAAACTATTGCACACATTTGAAATTATTTGAATCACAAGCAGTAATACTTATATATCGGAAAGAAAAATGTCTCTCAAGCATATTCTCATAGAATCAATGCTATGGTATCTTGGTAACTATGGTATGTTCTTCTGACCCACTCCGAAAATCCATGTATTTTCTCGCCATGCTGACGAGTTAGTAAATTAGTAAAAACTTGCGAAAATAACAGGAAACAACTATTACGCCTCGGTAAGTGAATGTATATTATAAGTTGTTTGCGTAAAACTAAACAAATAAAACTAGAAATTCTACTACGCCCGGCTGCAATTTATTGTTCAAAACATCCAATAAGACATTTCAAAAACCATTGCTAAGGTTATAATGTCCCATATTGGATAAAAAAGCTGAATTTCAAGAATTAACTGGAATGAATGAGACAGGTTTACAGAGTGTGGGGGGTATTACGCGTCAAAATTTCAGACAGGGTAATAGCGTTACAACGTGTTGTATATTTCTCAAATGGATTGTCCGAGACAATAATTGACCACTGAATTTTGAATCTCTATGCGTAAAACCAATGGTAGGATTCATTGGATATATTTTATACTTAGTAGCAGATATTGACAGTAAAATTACGTGGTATAATTACACAAGAATTTCACGTTTATTTAGCATTTGAGTGAGCAGGGCTTTTCACAGCTTTTTTGGCATATGATCCGGCTATTGTTAGATTTATCTTGTTGCTATGACTGAATACAAATTTTAGGTGGTGAAAAAATGTTTTTATGATCTCACACACAGACTCTATTGTCCACTGTGTCACACATAGGTCGGTATAGTTGCAGGTGAGACTGGGTTGGGGTTGCTTGTTAAATGGACTTGCTACACGACAATAGTGACATGCAAAAACTCCGTATTCGGCAGAATTGTCACAAACCATGTACTAATAAAGCTAATATACAGAGTTTGTTGTTTCCACTCGTAGTTTGGTCACAGGAGAAATTAATATCTGAGTAGAGCAAAATCTTGGCACCTGTGCCATGGCAACTAGGGGGACTGGGGGGTCTATGTGAAGGGGTTAAATCAGGGTCGGCATCCCTGGTTCTTGAGAGCCATGGGGTCTCCTGGTTTTGTTTTCACATTCAAATCTTCAACCAGTTCAGACCCCATAAACCATGTGAGGTGAATGAACTGTTTAATCAACCGTTGTGACCAATTAACTCGGTTGCCAGGTAACAGTGAAAACCAGCACGCCATGCAGCTCTCTGCTGATACAGGGCTACAAACCCCCTGACAGCAAAAAATGAATACCCATCATATTAACAAACTTTCTTTTGCAAGAATAGAGACAAGACAAACGTGGGTTTTTGGGGCTCTGCTCACCATCAATCATAGAATAAACATTCAACTCATATCACCCCATATAAGTCACCTCCAGCATGTTTAACCTGCGCAGAGAAAATGAGACTCATTCCATCCACTGAGGAATTAATGAGCCCTTTTAAACTCTAGTGCTGGCTTTCATTCAACATCATTAAACCCCTCCAAAAAAATAAAAGAACATTTTTGGTGTCTGATCTTTGACCTTTTTACCTGCCACTCACGAGAGAGTCCTGCTCATTACTAACACATCCGTGTCCCAGCGCTGTTAATGAGCATGCTCCACAAGGTGTTGGCATTGGCTTAGTGGGGGAGGGGGGGGGGCTGCATGACTCAGCTGTGGAGGTATGTGCACCATTTAAACCTGGCAGATACTTGGCTCTCTGCCCCCCTCCCCAATCCCCAACAGCTTACTGGAGCCCAGTTAGCACCAGGTTAATGAAATCCCCATGTTATTATTTTGTAATAAAGAACAGGATTTGGACACAGCTAAAGGGGGGCTCTGTGGGAGAGGGGGGGGGGGTACCCTTATTTGCCGAGAATTCCACAGAGGCAGTGTCATGCATTCTTCTGGGGAATGCAATCCACATTGCGCAATATTGAATTGAACCCATTTCATTAAAAAGAGGTGTGTGATCGCGTATCTTGGTAAACGCCAGCTCTCTGGTGCTCAACATCTCGTGACCCTGCGAGCAATGTCTTGGGACAGAGGGTCTCAGGACAGAAGCCATTAGCCTGTTATTTTCTGTGTAGCTCGGGACACCCCAGGCCAAGGGCAGAGAGAGGCGAGTAGGGTGCCGAGATGGTCCCAACCATGAGACACACTTTATAAGTGTAGCATGCATTCTGGGGCCACACTGACCCTGCTAAAACACCACACTTTTAACTTACTTACTTACTTCTTCCCTCCTTGTCCTCATATTTAGATTATTTCCTCTCTTTCTCCTTCTTATTCCCTCCCTCCCCCCTCAACTCTATCCCTCTCTCCATCTCCCTCCATCCTGTTCTACCTTTCCCTCACCCTCCCTTTGCAGCTCTGTCGCTTCCTCTCCCTCTCGCTCATGTTTAAAAGTAATTGAAATCAAGAAGCACTTTGAACAGCTAAACCAGAAC
The DNA here is from genome assembly GCA_022702515.1 of Ilyophis sp. 1 JC-2022. Taxonomy (NCBI): domain Eukaryota; kingdom Metazoa; phylum Chordata; class Actinopteri; order Anguilliformes; family Synaphobranchidae; genus Ilyophis; species Ilyophis sp. 1 JC-2022. The sequence goes on along the minus strand of CM040397.1, from coordinate 74,408,341 downwards.
ACACAGTAGCTTGGAGAAGCTGGGGAGAATGACTTCAGCTGGGGGACGATGGGCTGGGGGGAGGCGCGGGTGGAACCACTGCCTGTTATTTTCGGCAGGACCGCTGCGCATCGGGCTCATGGCACGTTTTCCGCACCCCCGCGCGCACCACAGCTGCACCCAGCCCTGGGCCTGAGCGGACGGCCTTTCCTGGCACGCACAGCGCAGGGCGCTTCGGCCGGGGAAACTGCAGGAACAGCCAGCCCCGCGGGAGAGCACTGAGGCTTTTAACAGATTCCAGATGGCTTTTAACAGATTCACCTCACGCTGCTACGCCGTTCAAGCGTTTACTCGAGTGGGGAATGTGAGGATTCACACAGCAGGCGCTAATAAAATAAATGCAAAAAACTTGAAAAACACTGCCCAGTGCAGTCCTCCCAACTCTTTTATGAAACTGCGCAAAAATAAATGAAAAAGCATGTCAAGCTTGCCAAGAAATAGTGCATTCCAAACTGCTACATTCCCGCCTTACCGATAATAAAAAACATTAAAGCTTCTTGATCGTGCACATCGTTCATTTAAGAGCAATATAAAACATGTTTACACATAAAAAACATTATAGAACAAGCCATGCTTAAAAATCAATTTTAACAGCGGGTCTCTGAGACCTTACTGTGTCTTCCACAGAAAGGGACAAGCAACTTTAAACATCTGATGTGTATGTTCAACAAGGCTAACGTTAGCCAACATTCAAACATATTCGCGGTTGCCAGACTGACAGAGAAAAAGTCCATGTAGAGCTGACCGATTTTGAAGTCGCAATGTTAATGACAAGTTACCGAGAGTATGAATGCAGATTTGTACTCATTAAACATGAGCGGAATTCTTCTATTCTATGTCATCAAGAGTAATGCATATTAATCTAAGAAGTGATATCTTATGAAGCAAGGCATTGCAGGCAATCAACGCATCGTGGTTTGTGTGTCTGTATCACTCACTACTGATAGTAAAAATACCCCCCCACCACCTCCCCCCTCCACTTCCTCGGCTTCTTTGTGCCTCATCACGGGGGCATTATAAATAGTCATCCCGCCTAGTCGTGGCAACTATGGCCGGAGGAGGAATGCAGCTCATTTCTGCTGACAGACGTCTCCCGTAAACACCCCTGTCTGGGACCTAACCTGCCTCTTGCTGACAGATGGCTTTATTAACACAGAAAGATGCGCAGGTGGGGGTAGTAAAACAGGCCTTGCCCCCCCCCAGTGGTGGAATGCACTCTCCACTACAGTCAGGACAGCCGATTCACTGTCTATGCTCTGCTGCAGACTGAAAACACACCGGCTTACACTGCGCCTTGGCTCAACTGACCCTGGCCTGAACTCATTCATCACAGGTTTACTAGCTCTAAATATGCCTATATGAAAATACGTCTATATCCTGAAACCCATTTGCTGTGAATGGTAGAGCCCCTTCCTATCTTCATTACACTACATCCTCAATCTCCCTCTTGCACCTTCTATTGCACTCAACTATTTACAGTTCTGTGATTTATTCTTTCAACAGTGCCAAAGTAACTTACAAAAGTGCATTTCACATGTTAAACAAACACCACTAGAGCGAATGATGGATACAGTTAGAATCACATAAGTGCCGTCAAGGTACATGCCTCAAGACCTATGAGATGATGTGAGGGAAGGGTTTCTTTTTTTAAAATTTAAAATAAACTTTGATGTGGTCTTAAAAGGTGAGCGATTAGACATTTGCAGAACATAGCCAATGAGTTCTGGCTGATTGGAGAAGGCTGTTCCACCATCAGCAGAACAGAGCTAAGACCACGAGGAGCGGCTGCCAGGTGCTTGAAGACATGGGACAGCCAGTTGGAGAGAGGGTGCTGAAGGAAGAGACCTGGTTAGAGTGTATGGTGTAAACACTGTCTGAAGTTAGGAAGGCGCTGTACCATTCACAGCTAGTATGCAAGAGGAAGATATTTGAATTGAATGCAGAAAACCAGTGAAGGGTGTTCAAAAGTAGCATAGCAGGTGTGAATTTAGACAGGTTGAAGACCAGGTGGGCACATTATATTCACATTGTGTTATAGGTTTATGATGACTCGTCTCTGCTCCTTGCAGGGCTTTGCTCTGTATCGTTACAGTGACGCCCGTATCAATATTTATTTTTTTATTTTTTTATAAAATGTCTTAAATTTCTAAAATACTTCTTATTTTGGTGGCAACACGCACAGAAGAACCTGCATGGCAAATCAAAGTAGGTGAGGAAAAGACGAGAGGAGCAGAGAGGGTGTCAAGCCGTCAAGAGGGCGGAACAGCTATAGCCAGCACCAGCTACGGACAAAGCCAACATATTTTGGAATTATTATTATAAATTTTTTTTTGCCATCTTGCAACACTGATTCAGACCCAGCCAATATTTTACACTTCCTGCCCGGCACCCTACCTTGTAAACTTTGGCTACTGTTTCTTGAATTATATAGCTATATACAGTGCATTTCTACAATAAACTATTGTTCTACTCAAATGGACTGTATGAGATCAGATTTTTTCAATAGCAAAATTCACTTTCCTGTGTGTATTGTATTGGGATCTGTAACATAGCAGGATATGTATCGTATCACCCGTAACAGGATACGTATGATATCGTGAGTTACCTGCCAATAGCCAGCCCTAGCTCCTTGCTAAAACTTTTATGTACTGTGCTGATTTATTTCTGGATAAAAGTGTCTGTGTTTAAATTAATATTTAAATTCTAGGATTGTGTGTGTGTGTGTGTGTGTGTGTGTGTGTGTGTGTGTGTGTGTGTGTGTGTGTTTCAGAGCGCTGATCCGAGATTCAAATCCTAACCTATCCATTATGAGCCAAAAGGCAAAACTTGTCCAAGATCAGGACTCTGAGAAGCTTCCTGAATGGTGTGCTGATTTACTGCAGGAATGCTGTTTTTCAGCACGGGAGCTGTTGGCTAATGGCTATCCTTCTCATGAGAGAAGAAATATGAGGCCTCCAACCTGCAAAGATTACAACTGCCAACAGAAATGCAGGGATGAGGGGAGGGGGGGGAAGAGAGAAGGACAAGCAGAAAAACAAGGATGAGGAAAGGAGAGAGAAGAAAAAGAAGGGAGGAGAAGAGGGGGATGAAAAAGACGATAAGAATGAGAAAGAGAAAAAAAAAGAAAAAAAAGGCAAGAGGAGGAATGCCGGGTAGAAGAGGGGGGGGGGGGGGGGGGTAGAGGAGGTGAAGGATACAAATTTCTTGTAAAACATCAACACCATCACAGTCAGATCCAACGGAAATACCTCCCCCAGTACCCGCATGCTGACCAGGCTACAGAACTCCCACAATTCTGCACGGTTACCTCAGTAAAAAAAAAAAAACACCCCTAAATGAAACTATGTGATCATCAGCACCCTTTCGTCGCCCTTTTAATAAAATCCTAAGCAAAAAAACTGAGAAATAAAGAGCAACGGCCTTCCTCCCTGACACGAGACATCGGTGAGTCATTTCCAGCAAGGGCCCCTCTCATAGATAAGCCTGATACAGAAACAACAGGGTGGATTTTAAGGCCGTAATCCTGTGGATTGGGAGGTGGTTATCCATGCGACGCCAGCAGAACACCAAGACATTCGACACGGGAAGGAAGGGCATGCACAGCCCAACCGCTCCACAGTCATCCTCCCCAATCAGGACTATAGGGAAGAAGCAATGCTTTCGGATTGAGCTCTTCCTTACACTAAGAAGAAGAATAAGGAAGAAGAAAGAAGGGGAAGAAGAATAAGGTCCTCTATGGGACTGATGATGTAAAAAATAAAATTAAAAAAAGGTTGAACCTTGTAGCACAAAGATACAAGTACACCAATACAGAAAGCTTCTTATAGCCCAAAAATGTCTGAGAGACATTTAGACTATTAGGTGCAATTTGCTGCAGTCGTCTCATAGATCTAAACGAGCGGCATTCGCAGAGACAGTGCTAATCTGATGAAAGGAGGGAGGGTAACAGACACTGATGGATAGAAGAAAAGAGGACAGTGAAGGGGTGTGATGCGATACGGGGAATGCTGGGGCAGACGGCTGAAGGAACAGGGATTATTTTAGAGCTAATATCCAACCGTCTGCAGCGGGGCAGATAACAGAGAAATACCACAGTGACTGCATCAGGGCAGTCTGCTGGCCAAACCTGGTGCTCCTGGATCCCTGTGGCAACCGGAGAGAGAGAGGCCTGGTTAAAAATTAAAGAGCCTGAAACCAGGAGAGTATCAGGAACGGGTTTCGCTCACCACCATTTCAATGCAAACACAGCAGGAGAGACAGGGGTGAAAGGGTTGCTTCTCTGCATTCTTTTTTTTATTAAACAAATAACCTTGAACTCCTCTTTCACTGCAATCTGCCCCCCCCCCCCCATATTCATAAAACAAAGACTCAGATTTAGTTGAAAACAAGGCTGGTGGAATGCAAGGAAAATAATCAGTGGCCGGCAGCACATGCTTCAGAAGAGAGCACAGGTTAGCCTGCGTTCTGCGTTCTCCCCAATACTAAGGTACCCGCATCAATGGGGCATGACTACAAAGCCGTCCATTCTAAAATGGAGAAAATGTTCTCTTACCAATTTCTATAAAAAAACTAATGGAAACCAATTAAAAAAACAGCACCTTTCACAAAGTTATGGAAAATCATCTTTACCTTGTTCTGAACAATGACTTACAGAACAAGCAAGGGTTACAGACTAACCCGTTCTGGCAATTACTGTGCCACGAAATTTCAGGAGGCACACAACATTCTCCTCTTCCAGAGAGCAAGACCTCTCAAGGATGTGAAAGGGCATTCCATGAGAGAGAGAAAGAATGTCCTAGAATGTACACATAATGTGCGCTGTTTAAAAGAGGATTGTATGGGCTTTATTGAATCTGGATTTAAATGGCTGGATGGAGATCTTTGGCAGAACCCTGGCTATGAGCGGAATGCTGGGAATTTTAATTAGTTCCAGTGTGTTTTGAAACAATGCTTTTTTTGCCGTTTTAATTCCTGTGGGACTTTTTTTTCTTCTTCTTTAGCTATGAAATTCAAGACCTCGTGTTAAGCAGCTCCAAATGAAGCCTGTGATTTAAAGACCCTTTTCAGTGGCTACTTCAGTTTTTTTATTTTAAATTTTTTTTTATTTCAGAAGACTGTCAAGTAAGAGGCAGCGTCACGGCCCATTACAGTTTTCCACAGAATAGATATTTGAAAACAGTTGCTGAAATATGACTCGGCATTTTGTCAAGGACAACACTTAAACGGGGAGGACCTTGACCCAAACAAACAGACTATTCATCGTGTGACATTTTAGGCACCTTGACTCATGTCTGCATTTAAAATTACCATTGAAGGTAATCACAAAGCTCTGTATCAGTTCCCACACAAGAAACATTCACAGAGGACCACACCTCCTCTCAGGTACTCTCCTAAAGATTTGGATTTATTTTTATGACACATTTGTTTATTCATTTTCAATATATAAATTATTTAATTCAACTGTAAATGTTTTTTTCCAATTTCAGTTACTACATAAAAAATTGGTTTTATGGACCTCCGGCTTCTTTCACAAATGCTCCACCAGCAACCAGTCATAAAACAAGGCCCTTGGTTGACGTGCAACAAGGGGCAATCAATTAAGGCACCACGCCCTGGTGCATGGATGAGCCCCACAATCTCGGCTCGAATCCGGACAGTGCCAGTGCCGACTGTGGCCAGTAGTTCCATAAGGTGACACGCAATTGGCAATTGCATTGCCCAGGGTATGGGAGGGTTCAGTCAGTTAGGAGTCCTTATTTCATCGCTCTCTAGGGGCCCCCACTGGACTGCATGGTAAAACCGCATATGAAAGATCTTGCTCCAACTCCACTCTATGCAAACTTGGCTGTGGACTGTGGTGTTAAAGGAAGCAGTGCTGACACGGTTTTGGAGTAGAACTGCAGATGCCAAATCAGCAGTGGAGATTGTGCATGAACGGTGCAATAGTTAACTGGACATTATAAAATTGGGGTATAAGAACTGAACAAGTTAAAATAAAAAAAATAAAAGAACTGGGGGAAAAATAAGCCTGGCTTATTGTGTAGCATATACAGTCAAGCCGGAAAGTCTGCACACCCCTTTCACCTTCTCCACGTTTTATTACGTTACAGACATATTCAACAATAGATGGAGTTCATTTGTTGTCTCAAAATTCTACACAAAATAGCCCATAATGACAAAGTGAAAACAGGTTTTTAGACATTTGTGGTAATTTATTAAAAATCTAAATGTAAAATATCATATGTACACAAGTGTGCACACCTTTTGAAGACGGGGAAGGTGAGCAGGAACCTGAGGGTCACTCTGACAGAGCTCCAGCGTATCCTTGCGGAGATGGGAGAACCTTTCAGAACATCAACCATCCAAGCAGCACTCCACCAATCAGGCCTTTATGGTAGAGTGGCCAGACGGAAGCCCCTCCTTAGTAAAAGGCACATCACAGCCCGCTTGTAGTTTTCCAAAAAGGCACCTAGAGGACTCACAAACCATGAGAATTAAGATTCTCTGGTCTGACGATACCAAAATTGAACTTTTTGGCCTGAATACCAAGCGTCACGTCTGGAAGAAACCAGGCACCGCTCATCACCTGGCTAATACAGTGAAGCACGGAACAGAAACAAGTGTGCCAAGCTCGTAGCTTCTTTCCCAAGACGCCTTGAAGCTGTAATCGCTGCCAAAGGTGCAACAACCAAGTATTAGGCTAAGGGTGTGTACAGATATGTAACCCCTAAATAACCTACTTTTGTCAGTAACATAAAATTGCATATTTTCTAAAAACCTGTTTTCACTTTGTCATTATTGGCTATTGTGTGTAGATGTTTGAGGCAATAAATTAACTATTGTAGTATAAGTCTGTAACGTAATAAAACGTGGAGAAGGTGAAAGGGGTGTGCAGACTTTCCGGCTTGACTGTACGTCAAATTACCAGGTAAGAATAGACCACAGAAGTGGGCATGCCTTCTTTTACCAGCAAGTGTAATTGTCCTTGATGCCATAGCCATTTAAAAAGTCTGTCAATATAAGCAACGTGCCCATAATACACCTATGAGACCACCATAAGGCAAAACAAGCAAGTCGTTTCGAATAGTCAAGTCATGTCACTTGTTTGATTTTTAGCAAATTAAACGTCTGGCCATAGTATGCAAACAGACTACATTTCCATATTGCCTGAAGCGATACCGTGCTTGATAACCCACATTTCCTTTTTGTAACAGTCTGCTATACAGAATAAAGTATGTTTAATTACACTTACGTACAGAAAGTGTTTGTTAACTACCGTTTTTTAAAATATTGATAATTTGGCTCTTGAAAAGTTTAACAGGATACCGTCGAATGGCAGTGGCGACAGTGAAGTAAATTCCCTAAATCTACTCTGACAGGATGCGTGTTTTGTCAACGAGAAAAATTGTACTACACGCTTGTACCTTTGTCAAAATGAGGATAATATGGAAGTAGTTTTTGCTCTTTCAGTAGCTTGGGAGGATAGAAGTTTCAGTGAAAAAAATTGTATTACAGAAATACGTACCAATTTCCCGCATCACGGACACATCCCACTTCTGTGGTCTATTGCTACTTTCAAGTGACATAGGGTCGTAGTTTTTGGAGTCAGTAATAGCCTACCGACTCGTTCACGTTCACTTGCTTTTTGGTCGGAAAATCTCCTGAGCTCAACTGTCAACACACATTTTTCGTAGCCAGCCTTCTAGGCTAGCAATTGACTAGCTAGTTATGGCAAGCAATATTCGGCTATTTCAGGGGGTTAAGAATACAAATACCGCAGGGAATTGAATACTGCAGTACTATAGTTATCAAAGAATGTGTGTTGTAAATTTGTAGCTGTGCTTCACTTCGGGCTTTATTTTATTAAATGTATTACTGTTCACGCAGGACGTTTTTGTTCGGCCATGTTGGCAAGAGCGAAAACATCACAGCAATTTGTGTTGCATCTAGAATCCCAGATTTCCCCGACTACATCATGAAACATAATAACAGGTGTTCCAGAAAATGGGAAGGCCCCTGCCTCAAGCAGGCAGGAACACTGTATTTATCCACTAACATGTTTCAGAAGCCTTCAGAGATACTTCCCCAACCTCTTTTTCAAGTTAGAGGGTTTAGCCCAAGTACTTGAGTTTCAACAGTCTTTACACTGGAAAAGGTCAAAAAGGGTGAAGAATTACAGGCATCCTCATTTCACCTGCCTCCCAGGTGAGCGAGGTGACTAAAGGAAATAAAGGAAATTTACATTTTTGACTCCTCTGTGGCTATATGCACAGTCAAATCAAGAGGATAAACAAGACTCAGACAAAAAGAACAGGTGAAAACATCACTGAACTCATCACTTCAGTGTCTCCAAGACAGGATACAGGATTATCCTAATAAAAACATTTCACTGAGGACAGCAGTGCACTTTTCAATATTATCATCTTTTCCCCGTCTGAATTAAAGGGGAAAAAAACACTTATGCATAAATTGTCTGGATGAAGCTAGGTGCTCAGCATTAGAGTAGTTCTGAAAAAATTTCCCTTTTTGAGAAATTTTGAGGTCATTTTGTAAATTTATACAGTTACCAATATATTTCATAATTCATAAGTATGTCTCTGGTTTTTTGTTATGTATTGGGACACTGCAAGTACTTAGCAAACATTGTTAGGGAGAAAATCATGGGTTTTAAGAAACGGCAACAAACATGACGTTGGTTTACCACAATGTGAACATATTTATTTCAGTTTTTTTCCCCAAATGCAGTTTCCAAATGCAACAAAAATCATATTAAATGAGGAAACATAAATGCAAAAATATATTTGTCATTTCCTTCTAAAACAGCAAATTAGACAGGCCTATGTATTAGAAATAACTAATTGCCTTGCTTAACCGAGGCTAATTATTTATCCAAACCACAGCCGGCCTCATCTTCAAAAAAAAGACTGGAGAATGTGGACGATCAGATTCAATTTGTGCGGTGTCAACTTTGATGGGCTCAAAGAGTTTCAAGTTTGACTGAATAGCCACCAGTTTCTCAACTCTTTCATTTGTCAGCCTGTTGCAAAGCCTGCATTTTATTTTACAGACCTGTTGTTTTGAAATAAAATGTATGACTGTTTAAAAAAACTAAAAACTGACCCATTTAAAACCTGGGATAACCTCTCAATGATAAATCTGGCGGTGAGAATCAGCAAATATTTACAAAAGAAAAGAACTCTGCACACTGTCCTGTCCTGTAAAAGTGTTGCTTTCTGAATAAAACGTTAAAACAATAAACTGTTTTGGTCAGCTTAGTCAGAATATAGTACGTCCAGACGTTTGACTCCCCGAGATGTGACTCGAGCCACAAATGAGTCTAAATGAAGCAGTTACACATTTCCCTATCCCAAACTCAGTCCGCATTCCAAAAGTACCCATATCTTCAACTCCCTGCTCTACAACAAACCTGGCACCAGGGCTGCGGCTCAATAGCAAAAGCCAGCGTTCTAAGGAGAGTTCCGAAGATGACCGGGTTCCCTAATCTGGGGATAAATGCATCCCAGATGGCGCATTGTGCCATTCCATCAGGCTCCGGGCTGTCAGAAATAATTCAGTACATTGGGAGATCTTCGTGAAAGCCTCAGCATTCCGCATTCCTCTCCGGCTCCTGGCACTGCCGGTCACAGAAGGCTGCAGCCCCTCCGAAGCTCCACTCTGCGCAAACGGAGGCAAAAGCCAGGGCGGACTTCTGCGCATTTTGTCTATGTCACTCAGCTTGAAGTAGTGTTTTATATAGGCTATATTTATATAGTCTGCTTCAGTCTTCCAGAGAACCCATAGACAGTGTACAATACATTCAGGTGCATCTCGTTACTGAGAGGTAAATCACATTACTGTAAAAAACTGAATTTAACAGACTGCCACATTCACTCATCATTTCCACAATTTATTTATTTTTTTAATCTATTTGTTTAATTTATTTTTTAATCTTTGTGAAGCCAGAAATATTGATTTAAAAATTTTTAAAAAAACAGAAGAGGCAAGATAAGAAGTCAAGTGAATAGTGACTTGACTGTGAGATTTTAACAGAAAGCACTTTGAGATTCTTTGTTTACCAAATATATTAAAAATAAAGTTGAACATAACTGAACTGAACTAGTTATGACATGGAAATACATAAAGAAAAAACTTTATTAAAAAAAATTAAGTTACCCTCCTTTGCTATGAAGTCGTAACTAAATCTTTGCATATGGCATTATCACCATTACAGACAGATGGAAACCAAACTTCAATGGAAACCAAAGAACCAAACTCAAACAGTTATACATAAATATACAAAGAACAGTGAAAGGCAAAAAAATGGTAACATATTAACTTATTTCACAAACCGCTGAGGTGTGATGGAATTCCCCGGAGGTGCAGACGTTTAGCCCGCTTCTCCCGTGAAGCTGCGGTCCCCTTGGCCAGCAAACTAATGGCTGCACTCCTTCACAGACCTTCCGTCGGTTTACAATGACAATTCTACACTGCCAGCAGAGCTGGGACCCAACAATAGTACTGTCGGCTTGTTAAGACCCTTAACACTGGCAGGAATTCCGTGCATTCTGGTCACATGTCCTGAAATATACAGCGAATGAGCAAACATGCCCTGTTCCTCAGAAAACCCGTTGGGGGAGAGAATTGTTTGGTGCTTGAACAGCCGATAAAAAAATTCCTGCTCTGCGGGCTAACGGGGACTTTGAACTCACATAGGTCAATATGGAAGCAGTGCACAAAGCCAACGGAAGTTGAATTGTGCAGACTACAAACACAGGTTCCCGCCACCCACGCAACACTGAATCAAGGTCTTGAGGGTTTATAATTAACCAGCCTATAACACAGGGGTAGGCAATGCTGTTCCTGGAGGGCCCATGTGTATACACAGTTGTGTTACCAGCTAACCGAGCTAAATAACCTTACAGGAGTATTAGCATGGCAAGGTTGCTCATAACCATTTTGTAGCATGTTCCTGGTCAGGACTTCCTGAACAGCGCAGTGTAGCCTATGTAGCCAACTTCACATATTGTCTGGCCATGAAGACAAATGAACAATTCTGAGAAGCATCTAGCCTCAATGGTCATAACCTTATTGTACCATGAATCTGACTAGATTGCCCATAACCTCACCATACCATGTGTCTGATCATGCTGCTCATAACCCTATGGTACTATGTGCCTGATCAGGTTGTTCATAACCTTACAGTACTATGGGCCTGATCAGGCTGCACAAAGCCTTTCGGTATATAATGTGATCAGATCAGGGCTTGAAAACTACTTTTTTTCTTCTTCTATCTGTCCATTCTGAGCAGAATCTGAATTTTAATGATTCTGTTCTTTTGTTCCTCCTGCAACATAATGTTGCTGAAACGGTTAGGACCGGTTCCTTTTCTCTCCACCTTTTCTCCCACCTCCCAAACATTGAAACCAGCCTTGTAGCCAGTCTCAATTGTAACCGTGTTTCCATGTTGCCAAAAATAATAAACAATGGTAAATTTAAGTTATTTTTTAGTTGTGCAGCAGTCATTCTCCGATATGCAAATGGATTTTGACTGATGTATTAAACATGACTATCTACATGAAGCCCCCCACCCGGTTTAGAAAAAGAAACGCATTCTACGGATGATGAAAAACACAGTGGGCAGACACTTGGCATGGTGAATACAGTCCCATGACAAAATAACCATGTTAGAATTGCTTTGATATAGGGGTAACGGAAGGACAAATTTGCTGTACGCTGGCTCTAGCTCCTAGGCTATACCAGTTAGGTTGAAAAGAACACTTGTGAGAAGTGAGGGCTGCCTAGTACTTTAAAATAAATCCACTAAGTTTTTTGTCAAGGGTCATTTTCATGGGTAATTTTGCCAAAATTAAAACAAACCCACCGGTAACGGAAACCCACCGGTAACGGAAGGACTCAAAAACAACATCTGTTTTTTGCCTTTTTTTCAACAATGCAAAACCTGCGGTTCCAGGCAAAGTATTGGTATTTTTCTGACTGATAATGGCCTATTGACTATCCATCTATGAACATGCCAAATATTAGACCAAGGGCATGGTCCAATAATTTTTTATAGCATTTTTCCCCACAGTGGTTCCGGTAACGGAAGGACAATTGGTAAAAGTAACGGAAGGACACACTATTAGTTCTTGTGTATAAGGCAGCCCTTGCACTCAATGTTCCCAATATTACATCAATAACAGCTATTTCTGAAAGTTTCATTAGTTTTAAGCTGAAATCTGTGATATGACAGTGAAAATAGAGAGTTTTCTGGTAACGGAAGGACACTTCAAAATCTGAAGAACGCCTTTTTTCCGAACAATGTAAACTATAAAATAACAACAATTAGTACCAAAACTTTCTTTAAATAGAGTAAAATGATCATTCCCAGTCCAGTGGACACAAAAACAGTTAGATTATGTATTGATTTATGGTGGTGTATATGGCTTTAATTTCATCCAATATTGTACTATCAGAAGTTTGTTGCATTTTGATAAAGACCGAACTTCAAATGACCACCAATTTGTTCATAGTCGAGATATTTAAGAACCGCAAAAAACTCCATAAACTTTGAAATAAAAAGATAGGCCCATTGGTAAAGATGACATTTTACCCCTACTGTTCACCTCCCCTTGACCTGGCCCATAGGTAAATGACTCTCTTTATCGTGTACAATCAAACAACCGTGTCTCGTTTCTGTTTTCAAGTCCTGGATCAGATTGCTCATAACCTTTCGGTACTATGAGCCTGATCAGGACAGGTTTCTATTAACGTTATTGTACTATGAGCCTGATCATGCTGCTCATACCTTTACAGTAGTATAAGCCTGAGTCTGCAGCTCATAACCTAGCCACATGAATAACTAGCCATATTTTCAATAGATCTGCGTTGTTTAAAGGTAGGCCTAGTTGGTGAAAGTGACATGAAAAGTTAACGTCATTTTTTCCCCCCTGCAAGTTGTAATTGCATTAAGCAGGAACCATTTTCAGTCCTGTAAATTTGTTGCTGCTTTGAGGGAATTCCCTCACATATAGTACTGTTGATACAGACAGCCATTTCTTTCAATGAGTGTAGCAGTCTCAGTCAGACTGCATGCATCATTGGAAATAGCTCCAACCAAAGATGAGACTAAATGTAATTCATAAGAATTAATAATAAGGTAATATACGCATGTACAACCTGTTCAACATATATGCATGTACAACATGTATCACGTCACAGGACAAGCTGCTTTGGAGTTACCTGATTTGTACCTCTGGTCTTTGTAGCTTTATTGAATTGTATGCTTTTAATGTAGCTGAGGAATTTTTGTGCATTAGGATAAGTAACTACTTTGCAAAAGAAGTATGTTGCATAACATACCTCGTCGCTACCTTTGGACAGAAATCATTAGCCTAATTAGGCAACAAATAAAAGCGCATGACTATAGCCTAAACATGCAATATGGTAGCCTACATATTTGAACACTATTGTAATTTGAATAGGGTTCCCCTGTGTTGGTGCCCAAATGAGTTTTCGAAAGGAATAAATCCCAGAAGTCTTATTTGAGCCTAGTCCATTTTGGGGCATGAGAACAACAGAAATGTTCTGGAAAAGACAGCCAATCAATCAGCTGTATCCGGTGAACGGAGAACAGTTTTATGCTGTCAATGACATCACACCACAGAAAAAGTAGATAAGGTGAACAGCGAGAAACCAACAAGGAAATCTCCATACCCATCTCCTAATGATAACATGAGGACAGCCATCTGCAGTAATTAATTTATGGACTCATTCAGCCAAGTTCACCCAGCCCATTCTGACACTACAAAAAAAATTATTGTGAATGTGCAAACCATTCCTTTTTTGTATAAAAAAGCTTCCATATAAAAAGGAAAACTTTGTTAATATGAGATGTGACTGGTTGGTCTGTAGCATCTCTCGCCCATTATGTGCTTGGCCTCTGAGAAAGGTAAAAAAGGATGCATTATATTTATTCATAATAATATACCACCCTTTCTTGTTTGGTCATTTCCTAGTTAGCAGCTGGAACACAGGCTATGTATAGACCCCAGACAACAAATACAACATATCTGGAGTCAGTCTGTGCAAAGAGTTCTACATCAACTACACAATTACCTGGCCATTCAGCGCACATCTCCCCAATACAACTAAAGCAAAACCCAAAACAACTGGACTACCCTTTCTGCTGCTCACTAAATTTCAGAATTTAGGCTAAATTCCTAAAATCAATAATAATCATTTTTTTAAATGCTAAATTCAGCCTGCATGTAGCCTAATTGGCATGCTTGTGTTGCATAGACTAATTGAGGCAATGGATCAATGAGAAAGCAGTTTTAAGTTTTGTTATGCATGAACAGACTGGGTACTTTTTACACATAATTACACAGAACTAACCACATTTATTAATGGAACTAATGCAGGGATCATGGTGTTATTAAGAGGAACCATTGGGAAACTTTTTTTTATAGATAATATATCACATAATCAACTCACCCATCCCACCTCACCCTCCAATTACCGATTAATTCAAGGCGAGGGAGACATCACTCTTGAGAATCTGAATGATTCGCAGGTTATCAGAATATACATAAGAAGAAGGGAAAACCGCACACTCAGCTCCATACATTATTTAATATTTTAATTTACCAACGTTTCGACTTTCGTTTTCATCGTTGGTAAATTAAAACATAAAAAAATATATGGAGCTGAGTGTGCTGGTTTCCCCTTCTCCTTAAGTTTACTATTACGATCACCTGCACCTGCTTATAAATAATATCACGGTGTGCGTTTTTTCTCCTTTATCAGAATATACATGTCATCAAGCAGCTCAATTAATATAGGCTACATTCATTTTAAAAAAACAGAACTGTAATATTGATCCAATGGTCACAAACCCATTTCAACTTTAAACATAGCTTTCTGTAAACCCATGTGTAATGAGTCACTCCAGCACTTGGTCCCTTTTTTTATTGCTAACATAATTTTTTAAGAAGACCATTTAATGACCGGTGCAAGACCACTGCTATATAGTGCTAGATACAGTGCATACGTGCGCAGAAACTGTGCATATCCCATTCATTCTATATGAATTGCAGGAAAGAACTTAGTGCTCAGGCATCCTGCTCGGCTGGAAAAGGCCTGCTAAGCGCAAACAGAACTGCTGAACTGACTGATGGGTAAGCTGTAGGTGCACTGAAAATGGTAGTAATTATCCACGGGGTAGCCAAGTTGCTATTGTTAGACCATAACATGGTTTCTGCCATGGCGCCGTTACCTTTTTGGATATTTTAACGAAAATAAAATCGGTTTACCTTGGTAATGAGGAGGGGTTCGCGGTGCTCCCGACCTCCTCTCAGAGTAAAACCCCATGGCGCTCCTCCAGTGAGGAGAACATCCACCAGCCTCCATCCTTCGCCGTCCCTCTGTTCCAAAATCCCCAATACTTCCACTCCATGGTGAAGGATTCCATGCACTGGTCTGCAATCTTTTCCCGTGTTTCTGAGGTCGGTACTATGACCTACGGCGTCCATGGTGTTAAAGCCACTTTAAACTTTGCAGAAAGCAGGTGTCATTTGTGGAAGAATGTAAGATAAACTACATATGGATCCAAAGACTGAATGCAGGTCCCACGCTCCGCTCAGCTTGCTTTATCCTCTCGATAAAAAATAACCGACAAATTTCGCTAACTAGCTAGCTATGTGCAGATTGACACCTTTGTTAGCCAACACCTACCTAACCTTACGCACCAGACACATAATGCTCTTAAATACGAGAATTAAACGCAACATACTGGCGACATGCAAGAGTAAATAACCTTGAAGCTTACAAACTGCCACACTTGTTTAGGACCCGTATCCAAGTAAATCTAACCGTTACCAGACTTGTTAATTACCCAATTCTGAGGAATTACAATAACGTTACTCTTTCCATCCAGCCGGCTACTTTAAACTACTGGCTAACATTACTCTTCGTTGTTTTCTTACTGTTGCTTTCTAGCTGTAAATTCAGCAGCATTGAAAGTTAGACGCGCAAACTCGTGCCAAGTCGCGTTAACTAACTTTAGCTAGCAATTTATTATTCATTTACTTTAATCGTTCACTAGGCGACACGATGAAGCAACTTGGCAAGATATTAAAAAATCAGTAACGTTAGGTTCGGCTTCCTTCTCATCCCCGAATGGCAGATACGTCCACTAAGTTTTACTAACATATTTCATATAGCAGGCGAAGGTGAAATCTTCATCCTCAAACGAAGTGATCTCTCTCTCTCTCAACAATATTTTGTAGCATTCAAGCTAGCAACAGGCGCAATTAGATTTTGTTATCGCCTCGCAGAAGAGCTTGCTTGGTGTTTATTCTCCGATGTTGTTTACAATTCCTCCGCATGTTTGGCATTACTATTTGGACACAAAGTGGCGCGTTTCCCTGGTAATATTCTTATTTTGAGACTCAAAGCTGGCAAAGAACTGTGAGACGCGTGACTGAACAGTGTACTTCTCCCAGTTCCCAGGGAGATCTGCTTTGAATTACATAGCCTATAGCACGCTATCCGACAGCCAAGTTAGCTAACTTAGCTAGTTACCTGAATTGGCCAGCAGAGGCGCGACTTGTAAACGCAAATGGCAATGCACAGGGTCACAACCTCGTACAGTTGGTACATAATTGTGATTATGTCATGTGTAATTAAACAGCATATGCTTCATTATATTGATACAATACTAAATGATTATTCACCAATAGCAGTCATGTAGACCCGTGGAGCCTGAATCATAATTATTCGTATCTGAACCCCAGTCAGCAAAAAATGATCTCGGTCTCGGGAGCCCCCTATAGGCTACCCTGAGTACCCTCCACATATCGACAGAGAATGTATCATCTATGGTCGTTTATCGACGAATCCCTAGATAGCCTAATCAGTCGTCCCCAACGAAGTCCCCAATCTACCGTCCTGTAAGTTTTAATTTCAACCCTATTTTCGCACACCTGATTCTACTAAATAGCAGATTAAAGAGATCTCTAGCTGTTGAATGAGGTGTATCCTACTTTGTTAGGGTTGGAGTGAAAACCTACATGACAGTATATCTCCAGGAACAGGGTTGGGGACCACTGGTCTAAGTGCTCAAATATAGCCTACTTGTGAGTATTCCCCTCTATGAAATTAGAATTTCTGTCTAATTTAATTCATAGAGGAAACACCTGCTATTGTGCATTGGCACATGAGTCTCATGTTCACAGATGGACAGCCTTTAGGCTATGGTAGAATGGTAGGCTACACAAATGAATCACACATTTATTCATCCCAACTGCATACCAGATAGGCTAATAACTTGATGGACCTGTTTCTGTCCATATAGAATCCAAATGACAAAAGCCCGCTCTAGTGATGTTTTGGTCAGGCTAATTGTTTTCGCGCAGAACAACACATGGGTTGTCGACCAGTGGTTCTCAACCTCAGTCCCGCAGGCCCTCTGTGTATGATGGTTTTCATTTACAACCACAATTGTAGTCCCAGAATTTTAACAAGCTGTTCATTTTTCTTAATTAGGTGCCTTTCATTCAAAAAAAGAGGCAAAACACTGAACTGATCAAAAAACACTGAGGTGACTCAAGTGGCTTCTAATTAGGTGGTTGAACACATTTTAATAATTCAATTCTTTTTTTTAAACTTATGAATACAATGCAGGTTTACTTGGTTATCATTTGCTTTGTCTTTGAATTTTTCATTATTTACCACATGGTTCGTTTTAGTGGCCATGTGTCCACAACAATTAGGAGCCTATTGATTTACCTCTTACCTCTTTATTTTGAGTTCAAACATTTACAACCACTCTCTTTTTGTAATTGTTTGCAATATAGCATAATGTGAATATTGGACTTTTATTCTTCATGACATGCATAGCTATTGCTAATATATTGTGGCTTAAGAGGGTAAATAATCCCTCTAAACATGAAAAACACCTCATTAAAAAAAATTTAACAGCTTGTTAAAATTCTGGGATTTCAATTGTGCTTGGAACGAAAACCAGCATAACAGTGGTCCCCCAGGACCCAGGTTGAGAACCACTGGGTTATGACAATCAGCTGCAAATCTACCATATATGTAACTAAATGATCCATAATGAATAAACATATACATATGCCAAATGATAGCCTATACATTGTCATTTTGGGTGCATCCCAATACTCAAAAAATGTATCCTCCTTTCTTCCACTACCACCTCCTCTCCTCTGCGCACCGGAAACCGATCATTTGTGTCCTAATCTAATGTTGCTGATTACATATTCATTACATATTAATTATTACATATTAGTTAATGTCTCGACGCAAACTGCAATGTCAGGTACATTGGGTTCATTCCAATCGCTTATTTTCACTCCTTGCATCCTATCCTCATGTTCTTTCCTCACTTCTTAGCTCCACCCAATGGAGGACACAAGGAAAGGATGCAAGGATCAGATACGAGGACGGAGAAATCGAGGCAACATACATTAGGCAAATGGAACGTCCTTGCTCAATCAAGCGTGAGTATTATATTATGCTTATGTGCTAAACTATAATGCTTATTTGTTTATTTTTTGAGTTGTCTTTACCAATCATGGACGACTTCATCTTTTACAGAGAAGAATCCAGATTTTGATTTATTTTTGAGATATATAGTTCACCATTAGTGGGCGCTATTGTTGTATACATCTCAGCCTTTACAGACGGTGCTGCAACAGTTGGGCCGTGACCGAATATGACCCCTGTTCCCTGTCCACTGTCCCCTGTCCACTCAGACACCTGTCCCTATGTGCCCTGTCCCCTTACTTTGCAAGAAGTGTGCTAAAGAAATCCCGCAAAACTCTTTCCAAACTAGTGAGGAAGTAGTTTGTAGTTTTTTATTGAGAATATCAATCAGTTAACATATGATGATTGTTACAAAGTGTAGATTATGAATGAAGATAGAATTAACAAAAATCAAAAAAAGTATTTTGTAATATGAACCTATCTTATAGCATACATATACAGTCAAGCCGGAAAGTCAGCACACCCCTTTCACCTTCTCCACATTTTATTACGTTACAGACATATTCTACTTATACTACAATAGATTGAGTTCATTTTTTGCCTCAAACATCTACACACAATAGCCAATAATGACGAAGTTAAAACAGGTTTAGAAAATATGCAATTTTATTTTACTGACAAAAATAGGTTATTTAGGGGTTATATATCTGTACACACCCTTAACCTAATACTTGGTTGCTGCACCTTTGGCAGCGATTACAGCTTCAAGGCGTCTTGGGAAAGAAGCTATGAGCTTGGCACACTTGTTTCTGGACATTTTTGCCCATTCCTCTTGGCATATCCTTGCAAGCTCCGTCAGGTTGGATGGGGAGCATCGGTACACAGCCATTTTCAGCTCTTTCCACAGATGTTCAATTGCATTCAGGTCTGGGCTCTGGCTGGGCCACTCAAGGACATGCACAGACTTTCTCCAAAGTCACTCCTTTGTTCTCTTGGCTGTGTGCTTCGGGTCGTTGTCATGTTTGGAAGGTAAACCTTCGCCCCAGTCTGAGGTCCAGAGCGCTTTGGAGCAGGTTTTCTTCAAGGATCTCGGTGTACTTAGCTGCATTCATCTTTCCCTCTATCAGGACTAGTCGCCCCGTTCCCGCTGCTGAAAAACATGCCCACATCATGATGCTGCCACCGCCATGCTTCACTGTAGGGATGGTATTAGCCAGGTGATGAGCGGTGCCTGGTTTCCTCCAGATGTGACTGTTATGTTCTGAGTTTGTTTTTGTTATTCTGTCATGTATAGTATTGTCAGTTTCGTTAGCATACACTTTTCAATGTTTTCCGCAGCCTTGCGTTCTGTGCTGAATCTCTCGCTCCCTCTCACGGAGTTTTACTTTCGTTTCTGTACACTTCGTTTGTATTACCCTGCACTACTAACATTTATATAGGACTTATTATTACTAACTGGCTAAACACGGGGTGGTTAACTAATCTACTAATGTCAGGGTTTAATAGAATTATTACTAACACAAACTAACAAATTTAATTCTCATCACGTTTCCACAGCTGTTTAGTGTTTCCTTACGTATCCAGTCATTGTCTTGTTAACTAATTCACTAACGACAGGGCTAGGATAGGATAATTACTAACGAATTACTAATTGCCTTGTTAAATGTCTTAGCTCTCTTGCTGTTTTCCATTTCCTGCTGCTCTCATACTAATTGTCTGCACCTGTCTACACCTGCATATATACCTGCTGTCTTTGTTCCTCGTCGCGAGTTCGTCATTCTTTTTTCACGTGAGTTGTCTAGTAATATATCTGTTTCCGAGTCCGTGCTATATCTGTTTCCGAGTCCGTGCTGAGTTTTTATCTGTTTCCGAGTGTTTTGTTGTTTAGTGTTTTCCGAGTTTGTTAGTTTTTGCAGTCTGTTCTGGTGTTATTTGTTTTTGACGGATTTCTGGCTTTGACCCCTGAACGTGTTCTCGCGACTATTCTTTTGGATTACGATTTTGTACCTCTGCCGTGTCTTCCGTGTATGACCCCTGCCTGTCTTGACTTCCCCCTGGACTGTGATTTTGAATTAAACCTTGTTTTTGCTGCATTCCTGCCTGCTATTGGGTTCCTGTTACACCGATCATAACAGTACGAACTCGCCATCTGGGACCCAGCAGGCCTCCCCTTTCCCATGGAGATTGACCCCTTCGGCTCAGATTCCTATGAGGAATACCTCATGGGGATCTGGGGCCAAAACCCTGAGTTCGCCCGCCGACATGCCGACCACTACCCATCACCCCGGACTCCTCTACCCAGCTCCCACTCCATTAGGCTCGGAGTTATTTCCCTCGATCAGCACGACTCCGAGCCTAGCTACAACCCACCACCTGCTACCTTTGATGGTACCCGCCTTGCCCGCTGCCCACGGGGCTATGGCCCCAGGAGTAAGCAGTGGGGTCATGGTTCCCGGCTCCGTCAACGGGCTCGGCCATCCATTGACGGAGGATCCATCATCTCATCGTCCCGTCCCAGCTCTCCTGTTCCGTCCTTTCCCTGCTCCCCTGTTCCGTTCCGTTCCAGCGCCCCTGTCCCGTTCAGTCCCAGCTCCCCTGTCCCGGTCTATCCCAGAACTCCGGTTCCGTTCCGTCCCAGCCCCCCTGTTTCGTTCTGTCCCAGCCCCCCTGTTCCGTTCCGTCCTAGCTCCCCTGTTCCGGTCTATCCCAGCTCCCCTGTCCCGTTCCGTCCGAGCTCCCCTGTCCCGTGCCGTCCCAGCTCCCCTGTCCCGTCCCGTCCCAGATCTCCTGTTCCGTCCCGTCCCAACTCTCCTGTTCCGTCCCGTTCCAACTCTCCTGTTCCGTTCCGTCACAGTTCTCCTTTCCAGTTCCGTCCCAGCTCTCTGGTTCCGCCCCGGTCCATGCCTCCTGTCCCTCCCCAGTCCATGCCTCCTGTCCCTCCCCGGTCCATGCCTCCTGTCCCTCCCCGGTCCATGCCTCCTGTCCCTCCCCGGTCCATGCCTCCTGTCTCTCCCCGGTCCATGCCTCCTGTCACTCCCCTGTCCATGCCTCCTGTCACTCCCCGGTCCATGCCTCCTGTCACTCCCCGGTCCATGCCTCCTGTCACTCCCCGGTCCATGCCTCCTGTCACTCCCCGGTCCATGCCTCCTGTCACTCCCCGGTCCATGGCTACTGTCACTCCCCGGTCCATGGCTACTGTCACTCCCCGGTCCATGCCTCCTGTCCCTCCCCGGTCCATGCCTCCTGTCCCTCCCCGGTCCATGCCTCCTGTCCCTCCCCGGTCCATGCCTCCTGTCTCTCCCCGGTCCATGCCTCCTGTCACTCCCCGGTCCATGCCTCCTGTCACTCCCCGGTCCATGCCTCCTGTCACTCCCCGGTCCATGCCTCCTGTCACTCCCCGGTCCATGCCTCCTGTCACTCCCCGGTCCATGCCTCCTGTCACTCCCCGGTCCATGCCTCCTGTCACTCCCCGGTCCATGCCTCCTGTCACTCCCCGGTCCATGGCTACTGTCACTCCCCGGTCCATGCCTCCTGTCCCTCCCCGGTCCATGCCTCCTGTCCCTCCCCGGTCCATGCCTCCTGTCCCTCCCCGGTCCATGCCTCCTGTCCCTCCCCGGTCCATGCCTCCTGTCCCTCCCCGGTCCATGCCTCCTGTCACTCCCCGGTCCATGCCTATGGTCCCGTCCGGTCCCGGGCCTCCGGGCCCGTTTCGTTCCACGCCAACAGTCCCGTCCTGCTCCCTGCCTCCTCTCAAGTTGCCGAGCCAGCTAGTCTCCTCTCCTGAGCGGCCCAGTCCGCTAGTCTCCTCGCCTGAGCGGCCCAGTCCGCTAGTCTCCTCTCCTGAGCGGCCCAGTCCGCAAGTATCCTCGCCTGAGCGGCCCAGTCCGCTAGTCTCCTCGCCTGAGCGGCCCAGTCCGCTAGTCTCCTCTCCTGAGCGGCCCAGTCCGCTAGTCTCCTCGCCTGAGCGGCCCAGTCCGCTAGTCTCCTCGCCTGAGCGGCCCAGTCCGCTAGTCTCCTCGCCTGAGCGGCCCAGTCCGCTAGTCTCCTCGCCTGAGCGGCCCAGTCCGCTAATCTCCTCGCCTGAGCGGCCCAGTCCGCTAGTCTCCTCGCCTGAGCGGCCCAGTCCGCTAGTCTCCTCTCCTGAGCGGCCCAGTCCGCTAGTCTCCTCTCCAGAGCGGCCCAGTCCGCTAGTCTCCTCGCCTGAGCGGCCCAGTCCGCTAGTCTTCTCTCCTGAGCGGCCCAGTCCGCTAGTCTCCTCTCCTGAGCGATGCAGCCGTCGCCGCCGGCCTCCTGAGCGATGCAGCCGTCGCCGCCGGCCTCCTGAGCGATGCAGCCGTCGCCGCCGGCCTCCTGGGCGATGCGGCCGTCGCCGCCGGCCTCCTGGGCGATGCGGCCGTCGCCGCCGGCCTCCTGGGCGATGCGGCCGTCGCCGCCGGCCTCCTGGGCGATGCGGCCGTCGCCGCCGGCCTCCTGAGCGATGCGGCCGTCGCCGCCGGCCTCCTGAGCGATGCAGCCGTCGCCGCCGGCCTCCTGAGCGATGCAGCCGTCGCCGCCGGCCTCCTGAGCGATGCAGCCGTCGCCGCCGGCCTCCTGAGCGATGCAGCCGTCGCCGCCGGCCTCCTGAGCGATGCAGCCGTCGCCGCCGGCCTCCTGAGCGATGCAGCCGTCGCCGCCGTCCTCCTGAGCGATGCAGCCGTCGCCGCCGCCCTCCTGAGCGATGCAGCCGTCGCCGCCGCCCTCCTGAGCGATGCAGCCGTCGCCGCCGGCCTCCTGAGCGATGCAGCCGTCGCCGCTTTCCTCCTGAGCGGTGCAGCCTTCCACACCGCCGCCGTCCTCCTGAGCGGTGCAGCCTTCCACACCGCCGCCGTCCTCCTGAGCGGTGCAACCTTCGCCGCCGCCGTCCTCCTGAACGGTGCAGCCTTCGCCGCCGCCGTCATCCTGAGCGGTGCATCCTTCCACACCGCTGCCGTCCTCCTGAGCGGTGCAGCCTTCGCCACCGCCGTCCTCCTGAGCGGTGCAGCCTTCAACGCCGCCGCCTTCCTCCTGAGCGGTGCAGCCTTCCACACCGCCGCCATCCTCCTGAGCGGTGCAACCTTCGCCGCCGGCCTCCTGAGCGATGCAGCCGTCGCAGCCTTCCTCCTGAGCAGTGCAGCCTTCCACACCGCCACCATCCTCCTGAACGGTGCAACCTTCGCCGCCGCCGTCCTCCTGGTCGGTGCAGCCTTCGCCTTCGCCGTCCTCCTGAGCGGTGCTGCCGCCGCCGTCCTGAGCGGTGCAGCCATCACCGTTGCCGCCGCCGCCCTCCTGAGCGGTGCAGCCATCACCATCGCCGCCGTCCGCCTGAGCGGCACTGTCTCCGCCGCCGTCCGCCTGAGCGGTGCAACCTTCGCCGCCGCCGTCCTCCTGGTCGGTGCAGCCTTCGCCTTCGCCGTCCTCCTGAGCGGTGCTGCCGCCGCCGTCCTGAGCGGTGCAGCCATCACCGTTGCCGCCGCCGCCCTCCTGAGCGGTGCAGCCATCACCATCGCCGCCGTCCGCCTGAGCGGCACTGTCTCCGCCGCCGTCCGCCTGAGCGGCACTGTCTCCGCCGCCGTCCGCCTGAGCGGCACTGTCTCCACCGCCGTCCGCCTGAGCGGCACTGTCGGCGCCTCCGGCCGCCTGAGCGGTCACTCCTGCGCCTCCGGCCGCCTGGGCGGTCACTCCTGCGCCGCTGTCCTGTCAGTTTTTCCCTCCTCCGGACCCCCTCCACCCACCCTGCTCAGCATCCCGGACATTTCACCCCGAGTCCTGTTCACCCTCCCGAACTATTACCTGCCTTTCGAGTTTCCCTCCTCCGGACCCCCTCCACCCACCCTGCTCAGCATTCGGGACATTACCCCTCCTCCTGTCCCCCACCTCCCACCCTGCTTTGTGTGATGCTGGACATTACAAACTTTTCAACCCCCCTGAACTATTGCATCGTTGCCCATTATCCCTCCTCCGGTCCCCCACCTCCCACCCTGCTTAGTGTTTTGAGATGTTGGGGACGTCTGGAAGCCGTCCCTTGGGGGGGGGGTTATGTTATGTTCTGAGTTTGTTTTTGTTATTCTGTCATGTATAGTATTGTCAGTTTCGTTAGCATACACTTTTCAATGTTTTCCGCAGCCTTGCGTTCTGTGCTGAATCTCTCGCTCCCTCTCACGGAGTTTTACTTTCGTTTCTGTACACTTCGTTTGTATTACCCTGCACTACTAACATTTATATAGGACTTATTATTACTAACTGGCTAAACACGGGGTGGTTAACTAATCTACTAATGTCAGGGTTTAATAGAATTATTACTAACACAAACTAACAAATTTAATTCTCATCACGTTTCCACAGCTGTTTAGTGTTTCCTTACGTATCCAGTCATTGTCTTGTTAACTAATTCACTAACGACAGGGCTAGGATAGGATAATTACTAACGAATTACTAATTGCCTTGTTAAATGTCTTAGCTCTCTTGCTGTTTTCCATTTCCTGCTGCTCTCATACTAATTGTCTGCACCTGTCTACACCTGCATATATACCTGCTGTCTTTGTTCCTCGTCGCGAGTTCGTCATTCTTTTTTCACGTGAGTTGTCTAGTAATATATCTGTTTCCGAGTCCGTGCTATATCTGTTTCCGAGTCCGTGCTGAGTTTTTATCTGTTTCCGAGTGTTTTGTTGTTTAGTGTTTTCCGAGTTTGTTAGTTTTTGCAGTCTGTTCTGGTGTTATTTGTTTTTGACGGATTTCTGGCTTTGACCCCTGAACGTGTTCTCGCGACTATTCTTTTGGATTACGATTTTGTACCTCTGCCGTGTCTTCCGTGTATGACCCCTGCCTGTCTTGACTTCCCCCTGGACTGTGATTTTGAATTAAACCTTGTTTTTGCTGCATTCCTGCCTGCTATTGGGTTCCTGTTACACCGATCATAACAGTGACACTTGGTATTCAGGCCAAAAAGTTACATTTTGGTTTCATCAGACCAGAGAATCTTGATTCTCATGGTTTGAGAGTCCTCGAGGTGCCTTTTGGCAAACTGCAAGCGGGCTGTGATGTGCCTTTTACTAAGGAGGGGCTTCCGTCTGGCCACTCTACCATAAAGGCCTGATTGGTGGAGTGCTGCCTGGATGGTTGATGTTCTGAAAGGTTCTCCCATCTCCACAAGGATACGCTGCTTACCTCCCTGGCCAAGGCCTGTCTTCCCCGATTGCTCAGTTTGGCCGGGCAACCAGGTCTAGGTAAGTCTGCAGTGATACGGACTTGCAAAAAGGGAAGGTAGGGGGTGTTCAGGGTAGGGTTGCACCAGCTATTCATAAGTTCTACCTTAAGTTGCAACGTAAAACTCACACTACATGCTGAGTAGCTACTAGTTAGTTTACAACTGGTGAGCTGCTAAATTTGGTTGAACTATGGGTCCTTAACACAAAATTTAGTAGACCTTAAGTAGACCGTATAGTCGCACAAAATTACGTCAAAGTTTATTGATCTAATGAGCGGCATTAAAAAATGTAAACAGGGAATAGCGTTGCACTAGGATATTGTTGGAACGTTACCTTGATGACACAAATTTGTTATGTATCATTGACCCACAATTATTAGCAAGTTACTTAATGCTGCTCTTTTTTGTTGGGACAGCTAACGTTAGTTAGCTACTGTTACAGGAGTAGTTGTTTGAGACTGTCTACCAACTTCTATTAGCGAATCCAGCTTAGTAGCCACTGTGACATGATCAACCTGTTAGTTACCAGTGTCGTTGAAGCGCTGTGTTCCTATCAGTTTCGGGCTGGAGACCAGCCACTAGCATGTCTGTTAATCTCATTAGCCTACAATTATGTCCTCTCTCTTAAAACGAGACAGGTGTAGATATCAACGTCGTCATACAAGTCCGGAAAATGCAGTGTATCGCAAAATTATTGGCGATGACGAGGTTCATAGTTTTAAAGCAAATCGTCAACGTTATTGAAATCGGTGTACCATTGAAACATTATTAATTACACCGTTATTCTTGGTCAAAGGCTTGAATAAATATTTAGTTTATACGTAAGGTTACGTTCTAACTATGTTTTGTGGTGCAACAGGTTTTATTTTAGTAGTGCGCAAGTTAGTAGAGATTTAAGTTACAACTAGGCTTAGTTTTTACTTACGCACAGCTGGTACAACCGGCCCCAGGACTCTATGGCTGTGTTCCATTATGCATTCAAATCAAATCAAATAAATATTTATTTATATAGTGCATTTCACAACTAGTTGTCACTAGTTGCGCCCGACTGGGGAAGCTTATTACGGAGCTGCGGTCGCTTCAACAAGCCGTACAAACCATCACGGAACAAGTGGCATCCCTGACACTGCTGGCCCAGGACTCTGCGTTTTCCACCCCAGCTGTCAGTTCCACCTCGCTCCAGGTCCAGTCCATTTCTGCTCCCCGGGGGATTCCAGAGCCCCGTCTGCCTGCACCTGACCGGTACTCTGGGGAGCCAGGTTTCTGTCACGCCTTTCTCGCCTTTCAGTGTTCGCTGGTCTTCGAACTTCAGCCCTCCTCATTCCTCTCTGAGCGGTCCAATGTCGCCTACATCTTCACCCTACTCTCTGGGAAGGCTCATGCCTGGGGGCGTCTTGGGAGTCAGGAGGTTCACACACCTTTCTGTCCTTCGCCACCGAGATGAAGGTTTTCGACCGGTCCTCAGTTAGTCACTCGGCGGCATGACAACTCCTGCGCCTCCGTCAGGAACAGCAATCTGTCTCTGACTTTTCCATTGAGTTCCGGACGTTGTCAGAATCTGCGGGATAGAACCAGGAGGCATTATACTACGCTTTTCTGCATAGCCTGTCTGAGATCATCCAGGCCCCAAGATTTGGATGAGCTAGTTGACCTCGCCATCCGAGTCGACACTCATCTGCAGGAGCGATAGTTGGATAGAGGGTTCCAGTGCCGAGTCTTTCCATCTCTTTCTGCTCCTTGCCAACCCCTTCTCTCTGAACCTCCAGAGCCGTTTGCTCCACCGCCTTCCCCAAGACCTCCCTTCACATCAACACTCTTACCGGGACTCCCCTGGCAGAGATCAGAGAAGTGACCAGCCCCGTGGAGATTCTGGTGTCCGGCAATCATCAGGAGGAGATTTTTTTTTTTGTCTTGGAGTCACCCCTCGTTCCTATTGTACTTGGATCGCTATAGCTCACCAAGCACAATAGATAGACTGGATCCAGGGAATTATAACTGGCTGGAGTCCTAAATTACATTACATTACAGTAATTTAGCAGATTGGCTGCAGTGTAGGCCAGGGTCAGAACTTTGAACCTGATCCTGGCTGAAACTGTTTTCTCCCAAGACCGCTTTCTAAATCTCCTGCGGTGTTTACATTTTGTTAACCCTGCCCATGCAGACACCAGAGACCCCCTCAATAAAATCCAAAACGTCTTCAATGCCCTCACCTCAGCCTTCAAGTGGTCTTTCATCCCATACAAGGACCTGTGCATGGACAAATCCCTGATGTTGTGGAAGGGTCGACTGGGATTTCGGCAATAAATCCTTAGCAAGCGCCACAGGTTTGGGATAAAGTTTTTTGTCCTGTGTGACGTGGTGACCGGGTATGTGCGAGATATGGTAATTTACACTGGGGCCACAACATCTATTGAATCCATTGAAGGACTGGGGGTCTCTGGGTCTGTGGTTATGACCCTCCTGGCTCCACATCTGGGGAAAGGGCACGTCCTGTATGTGGATAATTGGTACAGCAGTCCTATGCTCTTCCCGCACTTACTCCACCAGGGGACTGGGGCATGTGGGACAGTCCGGCTGAATAGGAGGGGGATGCCAATGTTCCCAAAAAAAATGAAGAGAGGGGAGGTCACCTTCAGGGAGAATGGCACTCTGCTGGCGGTAAAGTGGCAAGACAAGAGGGATGTGAACTTTATCACAATTGTTTAACCCTCTGCCATGGCTCAATCGGGAAGGCTGGACCACTTCACCGGGGAGCCAAAGGTGAAACCTGCATGCGTCCTTGACTATAATAAGAAGATGGGAGCAGTGGACAGGGTGGGCATGATCACTAGCTTTGTGGACTGTGCCAGAAGAAGTACAAGAAACTTTTTTTTCACCTGCTTGACACAGCAGTCCTCAATGCCTACACTGTCCATCGAAAACTGTCTGGTAAGAAAATAACATTTAGTGTCAGGACCCACATCAACAATATACTACTACTATTACTACTGCTACTTTTATTTCTACTACTTAGAATAACAAAAAGAATAAAAACAATAATAATAATAACCAACTACAGAAATAATAATAATAATAATAATAATAATAATAATAATAATACATTGTTTTTACTCACCCATAGAGGAACGCATGCCGTACAAGGCCTTTCGACTGAGGCTGGTGAAAGAGCTGATCCAGGAGCATCCCTTACCCCGGTGCTCAACTGGAGGGCGACCTTGTGTCAACACCCCACTGCGGCTTACAGGGAGGCACTTTCCTTCTTTTGTGCCTCCTACAGATGCCCAGGGACAGAGCACAAGGCGGCACTGCAGGGTCTGCCTCTACACCACCCGACGCAAAAGGGAGAGGAAATTGACACGTTACATGCGCTCCTCATGACACTGCCCTATGTCCAGCTCCCTGTTTTGAAGAGTTCCATACTCTAAAAAAATTACTAGGCCGGGGGGTTGGGGGATTGTACACAGCATGATTAATACTGAGTTAGCTGGATAACTGCACTGAGTAAAACCCGGAACCCTCCCAAATCTGGAACATGGACTGAAGAGTTGTTCTGGTTTTCACTTAGTGCAGTTATCCAGCTAACTCTGTAATCCTGTTTTCTGGAACAGTTGGAGTAGGATAGGATGAGATACGGGGGGGGAGGGGGGGGTTAGGGGTGGGTGGGTGTGTGTGTGTGTGTGTGTCAGTGTTCAGTTAATATTGTTCAGGTATTCTTGTTCTGCTTTTGTCTGTTACTGTTGTGTTGTTATTTACATTGGATATAATTAAATTAGATTTTCTATAAAGAAGCAACATGGTTTCTGTATTTTTATATATATATGGTATTATCATAGCATAAATTATGCCAAGTAACACTTGTTTACTCATTTCGTATCATTTGGTCAATACAAAATCAAAAATATAACATAGCTCATACTAATCTTAAGACATTCTGTGTGTTTTTACGAATATAAATTCAATAAATTACAATATAAGCGATACCCTCACAAGAATCACAATTGTGAAGCCATAGCAGCTACTGAGCACGCTGAGGCAACATGAACATGAGTGAACTGAAGTCCATGGTATCGTGGCGTGTAAAATAAATACTTTACAACTGCAATAGCCTGCTAAATGTCTTAGATAAAATGCAAAAAAATATATATTATATATATATATATATATATATATATATACGTAGACCTATATATTTTAAAATCTATTTCTACTTATGAGCTGGTAGTCGGGAACTTCGAAGGTACGAAGGTGCAGACGGAATGGCGACTCCAAACAGTTTGGTAAGTATGTAGTCGTCTTCTAATTTTTTTAATGGAAAATTGCTTCCGCACCGGGGCATTATCGCCACCTAGTTGACCGAGTAAAAGTAAACTAGTTATGTGTATTAGCTTAGTTTGTTGTAAAATTGAAGATAATAGGCATATTGTAGATGTTATTTCCTGATTTATGAGAGAAAACGGATTTGAACTCCACATTCTTAATTTTCTTGAAGGGTCTGTCTTTCTTGTGAGTATCGTGGCCATTTAAAAAGGATGTATAGGCTACTATTATCTCCTTTTGATGACATTTGTATATGATGTTTCTTTATTAGCTGTAGTGTATCATTCAGGTTTGTATGCCCAACTCTCAAAGATAATAAAAACAAGAATCATTACATTTAAATACAGTAAGTGCTTTACAAATAAATATAGTTAGCCTCATAGATAGCCAATCATTAACTAGATGAGGAATAATAAGGAAATAAGCAGGGGATTTTAGAGGCAGATCTGTTTGTAGCGTCATAATGACCATTTAGAATGTCACATATTCTGAGAACACACGCAAAAAATAACTCACTGGAATTTACGTGCGAAAGGGTTAATCCTCCATCTTTCTTTTTTACAAAAAAAAATCCTGCACCAGCAGGCGAAGTAGATGGCCTTATGAACCCATTGGCTATTCCTTCATGGCCGCACTCTCCGGGGCCGCTAAGGAATATCGGCTCTCCTTTTCCCTTTAGTTTAAGGCACTGGCTGAGAGTGTGACCTTTGTTTTTAGTGTAATGAGACCACTCAGAACTAGAAGCGGAGTTTCTGGAAAGTGGGCAAGATGCCTCATCTACCTGCATCGGCTCCTCTTTATTATGAAAAAGGAGGTCAAATGAAGAAGAGTGGACACCGTAAAAGGAGCAAAGGAGGAACTCTTCCGTTCTTTTTTGTTGTTTTTACGACGTACACGGTCCCGAAAGCTATTGTCTATCCGAATGGCAGGAGACACTAACGTATCAAGTGAGTCGGCCTGCTCAAGCACTGCTAGGGCATCTTGGACGGAATCGTCTAACGCCTCAGTAAATAGCGTCATCAGGGGAGCTTCTGGCCACCGGAGTAGCCCAGTCAAGCGCGGATCCGGTGAGCAATGAGAGTATAAATGCTACCTCGGACATGAACCGCGATGACTGGGCTTTCAAAAATATTAAACACTGGGCCACAAAAAACCCTCGGCACTTGCCGGCCCGACCGTCGTAGTGGATGGGGAGTTGTAATTTGGGTTCCCTCCCAATGTGTGCAACAGGGACAGGAGGAGTGATAGCCTGAATGGCAGGTAAGGGTGCTTGGTGTGCCACAGTTAGAAGGCGCATGCTCTCCGCCAACTCTCGGAACCAGCCCTCCTGAACCCGTAACTGGGCCGTTAGCTGCCCTACTTGACCAGAGAGTAGCTGCTGTTGGGCTTTGTGTGCTCTAAAGTCCTATCCCTCGGCTGATCTCCCTTAGGAGACGTCGATGACTCATCCATGATTGGCTTCTTTGTACTGTAATGGTTTCAGTAGCGGAGAATCAAATGCGACGGGAAGGGGGATCAGAACAAGTCACCCACAAAGGTGAGGACCACTAAGGGAGCTTAAACCGCTAATGTCTAGAAAAGAAAAAGGAATAATCCTAGTAGCTAAACAGCAAAATAATAATCAACCCAGGAAAATAGGGCAAACTCGAAAACATGAGTGAGAGCACAAAACCAAGTCTCCTGAGCTCAATACTAGAGCTTACACGGGGAAACGAAAAAGAAAAGAAACACCTTTGGCACGTAATAGCCGGTAAGAAGGTGAAGGTGAAACAAAAATGAAACAACAAAAGAGACTGTCTCAGAGAGAACAGCACGGAGTAAATCGAACAGTATAGCTTAAATGAGGAATCATCCTCTACGTAAAACCTAATACGAAGAAGCAAGTCCAATATAACTCCAATTTTAGCTTCACCACACTGGTTGCCCACACATCTTAGAATTGATTTTAAAATAAATTTTATCACTTATAAAGCACTGCATAACTTAGCACCTATGTGCATAAGAAAACTTTTAACACCCTTCAGCCCTCAAAGAACCCTTAGAACCTCTAGCAAGGGACTATTAGCTGTTCCAAAATCTAGGTTGAAAACCAAGGGGGCCTTTTTGATCAAAGCTCCTAAACTTTGGAACAGCCTTCTGTTAAGCTTAAGAACTGCAGAGTCTGTCTCCTCTTTCAAGTCCCGCTTAAAGACTGACTTTTATATACGATTGCTGTTATAAATGTTTAACTTTGTTCAAATACTTCTTTTAACTTGAGTTGTGTTTTATTGTTATCTTTTATTCATTATTTTATTACGTCTATCTGTTATTTCTATTTTAATTATTGTCATTTACTGTGTGCTCATTGTTGATTTTGTTTTTGAGACTAACCATTTAAATACAAATTAAAATCCCTGCAGGTCACATGGTATAACCGTGAAAACAAACGGGTGGGCTGAATTATAGTATATCCTCATCTTCCATTGCAGTGATGGAAATTGGCAGTATGCTGGGTCGTAAAACACAGAGCTTTTAAAGGAAAAGAGGTCATTTGATTGGCTTTGATTGAATCCAGCTGCAACACAATCACTGATAATATATTCAGCCTAATCCAGCCCATGTTCCACCAGCGTGCACACTGTAAACTGTGTGCTCCTCGCCTCTGGTCACAAAAATACCAAAATTCAGTAGCCACGCCCATTCACTGCACCACTAATATAGAATTACGACATGATATCCAATGTCAAGTCATGACATCCAATAATCTGAACCGAATGTTTGAAAGAGTAGATAGGCAAGCATTTTCACATTTGGGTTTACAAGGGGACAAGGTTTATTTTTCACATTTTTTCTAGAGCTACTTAACCCCAAAACCTCAAAAGAGAACAGAAAAACCTTTTGTTGTGCAGGACCTTTAACAAAAAAACATTAGCAATCAGCCCCCAAGTGATTTCTACTTCCCCAGCTACAATAATGGTCTTATTTCAACCACAGCCTTCCTCTCTACTGAACCACACCAGTGTAAGTCTCCTGAAAGGTAAACTGACTCTCTCAAGATCAGAGTGACAGAGAAGAAGATCCAGAGCCAAAGGCCACTTTACTGAAAAAAGTTATGAACAAGCACTGAGAGTATCGTATTAATCAACAGGATTCATTGTTATAACCAAAATTATTTTTTCATAAACTGGCTGAGGTGAAAACAGCACTGCTTCACATCCAAGGACCAATCCTTGACTCCAGTGCAGGATGCTCCAAAATTCTGTTTCCTCCTCTCAGAACAGGTGAGTGTATATTTTCCTAAAACTCATTGGGCCCTATTTTACACCCGGTGCTAAGCAGTGCTAACCCAAACGCAAGTGTCTTTGCTAGTTTCAGACCGGTGCAGGTTTCATTTTAGCGCCCAGCGCTCACGTTGTTTCACTACCAAGTGAACTTGCACCCATAGAAAGTGAACTGGGCAGGTTGGTCTTAAGATGAGGTGTGGCCAGGATCATTTTTGGCGTATTGCTATCTTGAGCCAGCAGAAAGCGCTTGTGCTACAACCACCACAAACCTGGTCTTAAGTCATGTTGCAGTTGTCAGCATGTTATTTTAATGGCGCAATATAAGTACATCTACATAAGCATGTGCACAACGCACATACATCCTCCTGTCTGTTACACACAGGTGCGCACACAAGCATGGAAAAAAAATCTAAATTTAATTGTGAAATAGGGTTTCATATTTTCCCCAAAAATAAAACATCTTCTCTCCTGGAATAGATGCGCATGTTGTCACAGAATTACCGGGAACCCATGCCGGTGTTAAACCCGAACGTTAATTAATAATTTATTATAATATAAAAAAAATCGAAATATGGGTTAAAATAATAATATTTGATTTATTTTTTTTTTTACAATCGCAATCACACAATCACTTTTCATTTTTTTTTCAAAACCTTTACAAAACCAAAAAAATGGTCACCACTTGTAACACTGGCTGTCTGGCTATGCAAAACTGCAAAAAAAATGCATTTGCTTTGATCTCATCTTGCAATCAGAATCTCATCTTCATCATAACTCATTTTCAATCAAAAAAACAAATGAAAATAAAAAACAAAAACAAAAAAAAGATAAAATACACAGATCACGATGTTTTTGTTTTTTTTTAATTTTTTTACAAAAAATTAAAAAATAAATTAAAAAATACATGATGTTTTTTTTATGGTTATTTATTTTGTGGTTATAATAGTTTTAATAGTAGAGAAGAAAGAACAGTAAGAAATCTTGAACAAATTAAAAATAAATTTTTATTTATACAATTTTTTTACAAAAAACAAATATCATACAATCATAATACATAATAAATAAGTAATAATAATATCCTCAACTGCAGTGAAAAACAAAAAATAATAACAGTTCCGGCCTCTGGCTAGGTTGACGCCTGCCTCATCCACAAAGAGGACTCCATCACCCTCTAAAAATTAATTAAAATAAAATTACCCTACAGAATAATGTAGATCTAACTTTGATAACAGGAATCTTGAAACTGAACAGCTTCACTCTATCTGCATTACTTTCAAAAGGCACCATCTTTTTTAGAAACACCTGGTGCCTTTTCAGAAGGCATGCATGGCCTCCACCTTGTTCAACATGTCGTCATTGTCAATGATGTGCCGCTGAATTTCGGTCAGGCGTATATCAATTCTGTGAGGGAAAACAAAGAATACATTCAGTCACAACACCTAATGTGTGGTATGCAGTGGCATGCATTATACAGTAATTTGACAATTGAGTGTAATGCATAGTGCAATGTGAAGACTTACCGGTTCTCATGGCGGAAAGTTCTGATGATTGAGGCCACTGTTGATCTCCTGAGGTTTGGCTGAATCATTGTAGCTGTTGTTATTGTCATGCCACGATTTATGATAAGGTCCACAACTATTGCTCAAATTTTATTGGACACTCTTTGCTGTTGCCATCACTGTTTTGGTCCGTGGCCTTGTCCTCTAACATGTACCCCCCCCACCTTTCAAACACGACCCATGATGGCTTTACTGACCACCTCCTCCTCCTCTCACTACTTGACCTCTATTCTGACGTGGATCATCTGCCTGCTCCATGTTTTTGCAATGTTGTTGCAGGTGGATACAGACCCTTTATATATCATTACTGTAATGAGTTGTCATTATTGGAAAAACCAAGAAAACGGCCTACATACATAATCAAATCTGAAAACATTGTCTGGAACAGTGGAACCATAGGAACAGTGTCTGATAAAGGATGATGATGAAATATTTAAAATATGATGTAGTAAAATTGGTTCATGTTCCAAAGTAATTGGTGTCAATATATTTATCCTGAAACATTCATGATCTAAACTTGGAATGTTGTTAGTAGTTGTTAGTTTTCATAAAACTATGCATTATTAATAATGCTACAGTTACTTTTGAGCAGTTGGATTAATTGATAGTTAGATGCATTGTAATGAAATGAAAAAACAGTCATTTCAAATGTAATATGTGAATTGCATTTTGAAATAGTAATTACTTTAATGTTAAGTTGTGTTACATTGAACAGGTGATTTGGTTCAATGAACAAAGGATCTTAGGTTTATGTGTATTGTATCCAAGCAATTGAACAAAGTGTTGAAAGAATTTTGATTATCTCTTTTGAGTTTTGTGTCTAGAGTTTTGAACAATGAGCACAAGCTTGTGATCTAAGTGTCAAAGTGATTATAAAAAAAACTGTAATATTGATTCATATATTCCTTGCTCGCACACTTTAACCCTGCACAAGCAGGTTTCCGCAGCTGTAAATCACTCTTTTTGCAGTCTTATTGAATTCCCCAAGGTGCAAATGCAGGTAGCTTTTAAAGGGAATGGGAGATAACACTCTGATTGGTTTATTGCATGTTACACCCAAGACCCACTATAATTAATGAAAAGGCTAAGTTCAGCCCATTTGCACCTTGCGCCTTACTTTGCGCTCAAAATATGCGCTCTCTAACCAGCAAAAGTGGCATTGGACACCCTGAATGCACTTGCACCATGCGTTTTAGACCATGCGCTAAAATTGTCAAGATAGAGCCCCTGGTTTGCAATACATTTACAGTATATTGCAGTGCATTTCACTTACCTAAGGGAACCCTTACCCTCACAGTCCCATCTGCCCACCTGGGCTGTTAGTTAAAGCTGCATTTTGTACAGATATTTGGAAGTTTTTATTCAGCAGCTCCTAATGTTGTAAATGCATAGAGTAACATGCCACATCATTCTGAGCTTTCTTCTTGATCACTAATCATTATATGTCATGGTCTCTCTCTCTCTCTCTCTCTCAGACACCCGAGACACAGATTCTGCAGTGAGGCGTCAGAACTCGTAACTGAACATAACAGTTTTTTACAATCACTGTGGCACTAATATCAGAACCTTGAGGTCATTTTTCAAAATTGTCGACACAAAACTCAAAACACAAACATATTTTTCATGAATACAATACACATAAACCTAAAATCATTTGTTCACTGAACTCACTTTGTTCATTTGTTTGATCTACATTATTCTGTAGGATAATTTTCTTTCAATTTCTTTTTCGAGGGTGATGGAGCTGGATGCAGCAGAGAACCACCACAAATTCCTCTTTGTGGATGAGGCAGGCTTCAACCTAGCCAGAGGTCGGAACTGTTATTTCTGTATTTTTTGTTTTTCACTGCAGTTGAAGACTTTTTTGTCACTTTGTAGCTATAATTACTGTATTATTGCTATGATTCAAACAAACCTATGTTGTAATTGTATTTTAAAAAATAAATTCTGATTTTGTTCAATGATTCCACACTGTTCTACTGTCTCTACTATTCCCTTTATTTAGAACCACAAAAGGAACCATATTGAAACATGTATGAAGTATTTTTTACTGCAATATTATAGGATGTAAAAACAACTAAACAGTGAAACTATCGGTATCTTGTGTGTGGGTGATCTAAACTAATGTTCCTATAGTATTTCATGATAAATTTGTTATTTGAACCAATGATTCTGAAGTGGAAAATTACTTCAAAGATATGAATGCAGGGGATGTCAGCCCCTGCTTCTTACTCAAGCTGGATGAGCGAGTAATACTAAAGTCATAAAAGGTATGATATGTACTGTACAACCATACCCAACAACACATATGTGGTCCTGAGCAGGTGTAAATTTTGTTCATATGTACAAGCAAATCTCAGATACGAAAACATGAATGCCAAAATATGAACAAAATTGGTTATACGAACGATTTACGCACAAATTTGTTATGTGCATATTTCATGAATACGGCCCATTGTGTTGCCGTAGGATAAAGCACCGTCCAATGAGTTTGGAGGCATTTCCTTGAAGTTGAGCCGATAAGATGTTTCTGTACACTTCGGATTTCATTCTGCAGCTGCCATCAGCAGTTACATCATCAATGAAGACAAATAAGCCAGTACCTGTGGAAGCCATACATGCCAAAACCATAACTGTTATGTCCCAGTCCCAGACTCAGAGACCCAAATGCAGACAAGGATAATGCAGAAACGTTGTTTAATTCCAGTCCAGTGTCAAAAGCCAGGCAATAAGAATATCCAAACGAGATCCAAAATCAAAGTCAGAAAACAAGCAAAAGTCAAAACCGGAAATCAAAGAGCTAAACTACAAAAGAGCTAGGCTAATCAAACGTAGGTAAACACAAAAAAAGGAGAAACCAGGAAATCAAATGGCTAAGGTACAGAAAAGGGCTAGGCTAAATCGGAATCAAAAACAAAGGGTGTCTCGGGAATTTCAGCTAATCTCTGGCTTTACTATAACAGGCTCAGGAAAAGTGATCAACATTCTGACGGGGAAGGAACAGAATAGTGGGTCTTATATACACATGGGAAAGGGAGGAGTAACAAACGACGTGAGGTTAACACATTAGGTAAACAATGATTCAATCACGAGAACATAACGAAAACATGGAAGGGATTCAGAAACATGCATAACAAACAACGGGTTCGGAGCGGAGTGTGCTCAGTAATCACGAGAGGTGAAGTCTACGTACAAACAGCTGGAGCGAATTACCGAGATAGCTCAGGAACAGTTAGAAATGCGAGGACAAAGAGAAAGCGGAGAAGCTGGTTAAATGTTGGTCCTGGCGACTAGCAGAAAGCTTACCATCAGATAGTCGCACAACGTGGGATCCGTTTCCGGAAAGCGGTGTAGGGAAGTCGGCTGTGCGCGCGTCTCGCACGAGAAGCGTTACCACGGTTTTTTTTTTTCGGAGAGGTTCCCGGATTTTCGGCAGGAGTTCTGCACAAAAAGTTTGAAACAAAATAACAATTATAATAAGGAAAATAATAATAATTTGGCGGATTGTGCATAAACTGGTCTGTGACTGGACTGGGGATGGCAGGGGTTAGGGAGGGGAGGGGAGGGAGGAGGAGGGGGATTCAGAGGAGGGTATGGACACAAATAATTGGAATTAAGTGGAAAGGAAAAGAACTAGGAGTAATAATAGCAACAGTGATAGCTCTGGCGATAGAGGGGAATATTCCAGGGTAGTTAGGAGGAAGGTTGATGAGGATCAGGGATTCAAAATAATTATAAAATTCAAGGAAGGGCATGATATTAGGAAAGTAAGCCCATTTGCTTTGACTCGAGGTCTAAAAGAGAAGATAGGTGACATCGTGATGGCAAAGGTGATGGCTGATGGAGGATTATTAGACAAGTGTAAAAATAAGGAGCAGAGAGGCAAAGCTTTTAAGTTAAAAGAAGTGTGTAATAAAATGGTGGAGAAAGTGAGGAATACAGGTGGAGGCCCACTTTTGAGGGGTGTGATATATGGCATTCCAATTGAAGAAAACTTGGAGGAGCTGAAGGTAAATCTAAAAGGAGGTAAGGTGACATACATTAAGCATTTACAAGCAAGAAGAGGAGGAGAAAAGATGGATAGTTTGTCAGTATTGCTGGAATTTCAAGATAAAGTTTTGCCAGAGAGAGTAACAGCAGGATACATGAGCTACTATGTAAGAGCATATGTACCACCTCCTCTTAGATGCTATAAATGTCAAAAGTATGGGCATATTGCAGCTGCATGTAGAGGAAGACAGAGGTGCAGTAGGTGTGGAGGAGAACATGATTATGGGAAGTGTGAGGAAGGGGCAGAAATGTGCAAACTGTGACGGAGCACATAGTGTGGTATATGGAGGCTGTGTTGTTAGAAAGAAGGCAATGGAAGTGCAGAAAATTAGGGTACAAAAAGACATTTCATATGCAGAAACAGTTAAGTTGGTTCAGAAAGAGAAGATAATTGAGAGAAGGGAAGAAAGGGAAACCATACAGAAAGGTCCGACAGCCAAACAAAGTGTGTTGGAGAGTAGAAGGGGTGATGAAAATATACTTTTAGTAAAGAAGGAGAAATTTGTGTACTTTATGGCAGACGTGATTAACTGTACATTTGAAGCAAAAGGGAGATCGGAAAAAATTTAAATAATAGTGAAGAGCGCAGCAAGGTACCTGGATATTCAAGGCATATCTGGTAAAGCTGTTCAAGAAGAGTTGAAAAGACAAGAGCAGTTGAATAAAGAAGTATGTTCACAGGAATTAGAGTAATTATTTTTATACTTCAGTGGAATGCAAGAAGTCTAATAGCAAATGGACAAGAATTTAAAGGATATGTTAATGAACTACAGAATAAGCCAGATGTATTATGCATTGAGGAGACATGGCTTAGGCCTTCACTGGATTTTATTATACAAGGATATGTTTGTGTATGGAGGGATAGGGAAAGTGGTAGTGGGGGAGGGTGTGCTACATTTGTGAGAGAGGGAATTCCATATAGAGCGGTAGCAATAGGGAAGGATCTGGAATATGTGGTTGTTGAGGTTTGGCTAAAGAACAGCAGTTTAATTATTGTAAATTTTTATAATCCTTGTCAAAAACTGGTACTAGACACTTTGGAGATAATTGAAGGACTTGAAAAAAGAAGGGTTATTTGGTGTGGGGATTTTAATGCTCATAATACTGTGTGGGGAGGGGAAAAGACAGATCACAATGGGTTAATAGTTGAGGAATTAATGGAAGCTAAAGGCTTTGTGTGTTTAAATGATGGAAGCAGCACAAGAATAAATCATAGTACGGGGAAAGAATCTGTATTAGACATAACTTTAGCATCACAGTCACTGGCAGGATTATGTGCATGGGAGGTGTGGAATCACTCAACAGTTGGAAGTGATCACTATCCAATTGTATGTCAAGTCGGTATAGAGAACAATGTGGTACCAGATAAGATGGAAAGGTGGGTTTTTGGAAAGGCTGAGCGGGGAAAATTTCAAGGAATATGTGAAGAAAGATTAGTGGTGATAGACAAAGAATTGAATGTAGACACTTTTAATGAAAAAATTACAGCAGCTATAATAGGAGCTGCGAATCAGGGCATTAAAAAGAAGTCTGGTAAGGGAAGAAGAAAATTGGTGCCCTGGTGAACACAGGAGTGTTCTGTGGCTGTGAAAAATCGAAATAGGGCTTTTAGGGAATTAAAAAGGACTCACAACTTCCAGAAACTAATAAATTATAAAAGGTGCCAAGCAATGGTCCGGAAAACCATTAAAGAAGAAAAAAGGAAATATTAGAGAAATTATTGCAATACACTTGGGAGAAGCACACCAATAGAAGAGGTGTGGGGAACGATAAAAAAGATGAGTGGAGTGAGGAAAGAATGGGGGTATCCTGTGTTAGAAAGTGATGGAATATTAGCAGTAGAAAATGAAGAAAAGGCAGACATTTTAGTTAAAGTACATAGTTCTGATAACATGTCAGAAGAGGCAAGGCAAAGAAGGGAAAAACAAAGGAAGATCATTTAGAAATGTTGGACAGGAGAAATGGAAACAATGATGAGACGGGTGTGTGGGTTGGACCCGTAATGCACGACTCAGAACACTGATGTAATAATAAATGCCGCAAGGGCTTTATTATGGGGAAATCCAAAATCGTAGTCACACGAGCAAAGTCCAAAAACCAATAAATCCAGCCAAACCAAAAATACAGTACCGAGGGAGAAGGCAGTCTCGAAATCGGTATCCATGCACAAGTTCAGTAACCAGAGTAGCTATCAGCGGAGCAGAAGTACAAAACAGGGGTAAAGCAAAGTTCGTTGGTCGTGGGGCGTAGCAGGAATCAGACCGAAGTCCTATCCACGGGGCAAAGGTACAAAACAGACAGCAGGCAAAACTCATGGTCAAAAACAGGCAGTAGAAACGATAGGCAGGCAGTAACAATGGTCAGTAAACAGGCTAGATCAATAACGGTAGTCAAAACAATGGAAAACACTCAAAAGTGACAGTAGTAAACTAAAGGCAACAATTTCGCAAGGACATGACATGAACACTGATCTTATATGCAGGTGTAGACAGGTGCAGACATTAGGTTGAGAGCAGCAGGAAATTAACAACAGCTTGAAAAAATGAGACACGTAACGAGGCAATTAGTAAATCGTTAGTAGTTAACCTATCCTGACCTAGCGTTAGTAAATTAGTCATTTACATGCACGAGAAACGTAAGGTAAACATGAACACATGGTTAGATAGTTAGTATTACCCAATCCTGATCTAATGTTAGTATATTAGTAAATAGACACGGGAGAATGAAACAATTAGGGAAGCGTGAGTGACAGCAAGAGAAAGAAACAGCATGAATGCAAGGCTGCGGAAAAACATGGAAATGTGTATGCAAACAATGAACTGCATCGTAACATAAACAGAACACAAGCATGACATGAACAGAAAATAAACTGTGACAAACACTAAACATGAAACGTGGCATAAACATGACATAAACGTAACAAATGACACAAGCATAAATGTAATTTTCTCATTTGAAGAGATGAAAAGGGCAATTGGCAAATCTGGATTAACATCTCCCGGAAAAGATCAAGTGTGTTATATAATGTTAGAGCATCTAACAGATACAGCTTTGGAAGTTGTATTAGAACTTTTTAATAAAGTATGGCAGGAGGGTAGATTGCCGGGAAGTTGGAAACAGGCAGTGGTAGTCCCA
Organism: Ilyophis sp. 1 JC-2022; assembly: GCA_022702515.1. Taxonomy (NCBI): domain Eukaryota; kingdom Metazoa; phylum Chordata; class Actinopteri; order Anguilliformes; family Synaphobranchidae; genus Ilyophis; species Ilyophis sp. 1 JC-2022. The sequence goes on along the minus strand of CM040397.1, from coordinate 74,366,249 downwards.
ATCAGGAAACCAGGAAAGGATCCCACAAAACCTACAAATTACAGACCAATAGCTCTTACATCTCATTTATGTAAAATAATGGAACGTATGATTACAGAGAGACTAACATACTATCTAGAAATAAGAAATCTCAGGTCAAATAGTCAAAGTGGGTTTAGGAAAGGGAGCGGTACCATGGATCCAGTTTTATGTCTAGAATCAGAAATTAGAAAATCACAAATAAATAAGGAGGTGGTAGTAGCGGTGTTTTTCGACGTAGAGAAAGCTTATGATTTAATGTGGAAGGATGGGTTGCTAATTCAAATTAATAGATTAGGAAGGATGTTTAACTGGATTAAGGACTTTCTTGTGGGTCGGTCAATTCAAGTGAGAGTGGGAAGAAAGTATTCGTCTTGCTTTCTGGTGGATAATGGAACCCCACAGGGAAGTGTTATTAGTCCCCTTTTATTTTCAATAATGATTGATGATGTGTACTCGAAGGTGGAACAAGGGATAGGGAGATCATTATTTGCGGAAGATGGGGCTTTATGGAAGAGAGGAAGGAATGTAATGATATAGTGAAAAAACTACAAGAGGCTATTAAAATAGTGGAGCAATGGTCCTTGGAGTGGGGATTTAAGTTCTCTGTGGAAAAAAACAAAAATTGCCTTTTTCACACGCAAAAATATTCAGGAAGAAATTAAAGTGAAATTGTACGGAAGAGAATTGGAGAGGGTGAATGTGGTTCGATTTTTAGGTATGTGGTTCGATACGAGGCTCACATGGAGTACTCATATTGATAAGGTCATAACAAAGTGTAAAAAAGTAGTGAATGTAATGAGATGTTTGGTTGGTAAGGACTGGGGAGCAGATAGGACATCTTTGAAAACAATATATATGGGACTAATATGATCAGTGCTCGATTATGGATGTGTGGCATATGGGTCAGCCTCAAAAATCTTACTAAAAAAAATTAGAAGTGATTCAAGCACAAGCACTTAGGATATGTTGTGGAGCATTTAAAAGTACTTCAGTGTCAGCCTTGCAAGTGGAGATGGGGGAAATGTCATTAACACTGAGAAGGCAACAGCTAATGATGACATATTGGGCGAATCTACAAGGTCACAAAAAAGATCACCCAACAAAAAATGTGATAGAACCATGTTGGGAGCACGAAAAAGGGAACACCAAAAGTTTTGGGTGGAATGCGAAGGAGAAGGCAAGCGAGATGGGGATTTTAAATAAGAAATACAGCCCAACAGTAGTTCTTCCAGCTATACCTCCTTGGTTATTGCCACAACCAATGGTAAATTTTGAGCTACATAACAAAAAAAGAGATGAACGGAAGGGGAATAAGTATGATGGAATAGTGAATGAACATATTAGCAATTGGTTTTATGGATTTTTAAGAATATATACAGATGGATCAAAAGATCCAAATTCAGGAAGAGTATCAGCTGCTTTTGTCATCCCAGAATTAGGCATTAAGGAGGGAAAAAGATTACCGAATGACTTATCTGTATTTACAAGCGAAATGATGGCAATGGTAATTGCATTACAATGGGTAGAAGAAGCTCAACCAGAGAGGGTGGTCATCTGCTCAGACTCGTATGCAGTTTTAATGAGTTTGGAGTCTTTTAATTTCAGTAGCAGACAGGACATTTTATTTGAAATTCTTCAGACATACAAAGATTAAGAATAAGTGTTAGATTTGTATGGGTACCTGCTCATGTGGGAGTTAAAGGGAATGAGGAAGCAGATATAATTGCAAAAAATGCATTAAAGGAAGACCATATACAGATAGATGTTAAAATCAGTAAAGCAGAGGTAAAAGGGGTCATTAAAAATGAAATTAAAAAGAGATGGCAAGAGGAATGGACCAGGGAAAGTAAAGGTCGGCATTTATTTAGAATAAAACCATTGGTTGGAAATACACAATCTGAACAGGGAAATAGGAAGGAAGACAGGGTTATCACAAGGTTAAGGTTAGGACACACAGGTCTAAATAGTACACTTTTCCTGATAAACAAACATGGAGATGGCAGATGTGAATTTTGTGGGGAACAAGAAACGGTAAATCATGTCGTATACAGCTGCATAAAATATGTCAGACAGAGAGACTAAAAACCAAGCTACATGAAGTGGGGACACAACTTAATATATACAGAATTTTGAAACAATCAACAGGGGATACATGTATTACATTTCTGTTGGAGTATTTACATTCAACAAGCTTAATAAACAGAATATGAGTTTTAATTATTAATATGAACTTAAATTTTATTATTGGTATTTTAGAATTTTAGTTTATTTATTAAGCAAGGGTATTACTGATTCCCAGTCCACACTCCAGACCAGTGGGTGGCGGTAAATGCACCACTAAAGTTGTTTACCAACCGGCATAAAATAAAAGAAGAAGAAGAATGGTTAAATGTTAGTATCTAACTATAAGACAGACAGTTTAGTTGTACATCCATGTTAATTGGTTTAGTAAAGTGCACGTAACTAATAAAGCACCCGAGTGATTGTTTGCGCGAGTTAGTAATATATACAATTATACACAGAAAGGAAATCAGGAAGTAGCAGAAAAAGAAACTTCGGAAATACAGCGTTAACCCACGAAAACTCCCGAAGTCACCCGAATCGTGCATGCACGAGACTGGGTAAACAAACACACAGATAAGACTCGGACAACCCATGAACAGAGGGGAATGCAATGATGAAATGAAATGAACAATAATAATACACACAGACAGACATATGTACAGAACATAACAATAACACCCCCACGACATTTCACAAATAAGATGGTATGCTTTGGATCTTTGGCAGTTTCTTTTGGCCTCCACACTTTGCTTTTGCCATCACTCTGATACAAGTGTATCTTGGTCTCATCTGTCCACAAGACCTTTTTCCAGAACTCTTAATTCTTAGCAAACTGTAACCTGGCCATCCCGTTTCTGTGGCTAACTATTGCTTTGCATCTTGCAATGCAACCTCTGTAGTTCTATTTTCTGTGGACAGTAGTCACTGGTACATCCATGCCTGCCTCCTGAAGATTGTTTCTGATCTGTCTGACAGGTGTTTGGGGGTTTTTCTTCATTATGGTGAGAATTCTTCAACTGTAGAGGTTTTCCTTAGCCTACCAGGCCCTTTGCAATTCCTGAGCTCACCAGTGCTCTGTTTCTTCTTCTTAATTGTTGGGGAAGCGAAGATTAGGTAAAAATGTGTTTATCTCTTGAATCGAGCAGTTCCAACACTGAATGCCCTTGTCAAAATGTCCAGCACTCTGAATACTGAGTGAATATTGCGTGCTGAAACCCCTCATTTAACATGCATTTAAAATATATTTAATGGATTTAATTTAACAATTATTATTTAAAATGACAATCATAAATTAAATGTCTGAATTTGTTGAAAGGTTAGTTGAACAGTAACCTGGTCGAATCAACCAACAAGTCAAAATCAGGTTTTAAGATTAAATAATTGTATTAAAGGAAAAACTGTCAATTATTATGATACATTCATTAATGAACATAGGCTCACTACTTATAATTTACAAAAAATAAGACATTAGACCAGACGTTGAATTAAAAGTAAAGAGAGAGAACGATAAGCTAGAATTTTGCCAGAATTAGTTTCAGCACAGCAGGAAAAAAAGTGAGCTTTATGACAAGGACTGGCTTATCTAAAAGCTGACAATTTGCTTATTAATTAAAGTGATGCTATGTTTCTAAGCACCATGATATTATTAGCAAAATATTAATGGTTTTAGCCTCTTTTTAAAGAGACCAAACATGAATATGTTAGGAGGAAGTTCAGCTCAGCTACTGAAAACCTCTCCAAAAAGAGAACTTTGCTCCTACTTTTAACGACAGAAGTGATGGTTGCAGTGCATTCATTAAGTCCGAGAAATTGTGTAATCTTCAAATTTGGTTGAAATATTCTATCCATGTGACAAGATTCTTCTTTGCTTTCTTGTTCCCCGCCATGGCCTAGAATACTGAGAAAACCGCATTGGCATGTGCATTTAAAAAAAATGTGGCCTTGTCAAATATGGTAGTAAATGGGCGTGTGAGTATTGTAATTCATAAAAATATGCAAGCACTTCCAAAAGTACGATCAAGTCTGATCTATCAACCTGCAAACACATTTACGCTCAGTGGTTTATGCAAGTTTGATGAATCACATGTGAGAATTTCGTGATACTCAGGTTGGTATGCTGAAATATACTGTATGCTCATTATTATGACCATATTGATAAATGAGGCCCAATAGAACTAAAGCTTTAATGACTGAAATGTACATGTTTATGAGGCTAATTTGTACATACTTAGGAGCTGATTTACTAAGATATTTAGTGTGTGCAAAACCTTTTAGCACACACAAAACAAATAACATGACCAATGATTAGTCATGGTATTTGTTTTGCACTATTCATTGGTTGTGTTACTAGTTTTGCGTGTGCTAAAAGCAGTACTCGAGTTCTAAAAAAAAATCAGGGGGGATGGTAGATTTTAATGTTTAGGAACAGATAATTTGTGCTGTGGACAGCGCATAAGGTGAGAGACCAACAGTGTACCCTTATTACTCTAAAACAACATGCATGCTATGGATATTACCTGTCTGCTACTCCTGTCATTAATCTTGACCAAGCCCCCAGGCTGACACTGCTACCACTGCTCCTACATAGTTAGAGTCAAATGCAGAGGACAATTTTTCCCACTGGGTGCAAGTGCAACTTCATACTCATGATACCTATAAATCTGGGAATTAATCTATTTTGAAAAAAAACCTCACAAAACATTCTCAAGTCAAGTCCATTTTAATTCAAGTGCAAGAGCAAATGAATGAAACAAATGTACCATTTACAAAATCTGAAAATAATACAGTACATATAATACCAATAATCCAAATACATAGCACTACCTGACATGTCTTAAATTTGAGGTGGCCAAACAAAAGGCAAAAAAGGGGAAACAAAATTAAAAACTGACCTTTTTTTCCAAAGGCTGCCTAACCCATTCTCCCCTACACTATCTCACAGAAGTTTCCAAAGAGTTTCGTAGTCATGTTTTTTATTGTCAATTTTCCGGGTTCTTGCTTTCAGGTCATTAGCCAAGCAATGGCTTTGAAGCCAAGACTTGACATAAACATCTGGCTTGAACTGTTTTAGTGGAGGGCCAACACACTTGATGAAGAGCAAAGCTGACATACTTTTTACCTCTAGGCAGCTTCTAGTTGTGGTTAAAATGTTCATCTGACTGAACCCATGCTCACACTCAGCTGTGGAGATGACGAGTGTGTTCACTGCTTGAAGGAGGGGTTTTAGCTCTTCTGGTGCTGGTGGTTTCATTTCATCAACATTTGTGAGTCTGATCATATCAATGTATTCCCTCATTCCTCTCTGAATTTGTCTGCCATTATCAAGCTTGAAAAAGGAGCAGAGTTCCTGTATTTCCTTTTCGGCATAACGAACACCACACACATCTGGCCAGTTGGATGGCTGCAGCACTTTTACACTGTTAAGAAAGCTCTGGTACTCTTCTTTGCTTCTCTGTTTACCAGGCAGGCATCCCATTCTTGTTTCAATATTAGCAGCCAAGGCATGAAAAAACTGTTGGTGGTTTATTTCTCTGCTGTACCTCAAATTATCTGTCAGTGGCACTCCTTTGAATATCTTCAAACCCACTGCAGTCTGAGCCTCTTCTGCCCTTGGTCCAGGCTGCTCTGCCATTGACTTCAGCACACGGACTTGCCGACTGAGACTTCCTTCGGCCTTGGGGAGTGTCATGTTTCTGTCTTGAAGCGAGAGAGAGAATTCAGACAACTCTTCTAAAGCATCATACATGACTCCAAGATTCTGCACAAATGTTGCATTTGAAAGGCGATTTGTTAAACCACTGAACATGCATCTCTCTGTTGAACTTCTTTTAGGATCAACTGAGGCATTAGAAAAGTGCTTGTGGAGTGCAGGATACTGCTGCCATACAGCTTTAATGGTCCTGTGACTGGATGCCACCCATCTAGTGCTGAGAATTCTCCCTATGTTCAGACACTGTAATGCAAGTTCCTGACAACATTCAGTGAGCTCACGGCGGTTTTTGGCTGATGCATGATAGAGACTGTACACTTTGTCAAAGAAAAATTGGAAGTCATTTATCCCTGCAATTTCTTCAACAGCATCTCCAACACTCAACTCAAGACGGTGGTTCATGCAGTGCCACACCATCACATTGGGAAACTTTTCTACAATTTTGGTTGCAACACCTGACTTACTTCCAAGCATGACAGAAGCTCCGTCTGATGCAAAGCAAACAAAGCGCTCCCTCATAATAGCTTCAGAGAAGCCATGATGTGACAGGTTATTCATCAGAACTTGATAAATTTCTCCTGCATTGGTAGCAGAAAGCTCAACTAGATCCAAGAAGAATGTTAGTGGCTCTTCACTCATCCCTAGGCTTGCTCTAATATAAATGATCAAAACTGATTTTTTACTGTCAGTTGTAGATTCATCTATCAGAACAGAACATTTTGTTCCACTTTGAAGGACCTTTCCAACTACTCTCTTTCTCATCTCATTTGCTATGTGCTGGCTGATTGTTGCACAGGAATGGTCTGAATGTAAAGTTCTTCCCATGTCTAGTCCATTCAGGACTTGCAGATCAATATCAGTTGATAGATCTGTGAAAGGCCTTGCAGATTTCACAATCTTGTACACTGTACGAAATACTCTATCAGTAGTTAAGAAGTGATCCCTTTGCATATCAGAAGTCAATGTTTCCAATGTCTTTTCTTTTGCCTTTTCCATGGTTTTCTCAGCTGCTTGGTGATAGTCTGACATTCTATGCTTGTGTATCTTCTTACGAAGAGACTGCAGCTGAGCTGCTCGGGTTGCACCGTAGGCTGTCACTTTAACTTTGGACCACTCATCAGCAATATGCACCTGGCTCCCACCTGTATTTGGCCCAACTACTTTAATCTTCTGGCAGGTTAGGCAGCCAAGTTTTTTGCTTTGGCATATTAGCCATGGATATTGCTTTATTTTCTCCCTGAACATGTTAGATGTCCAGCATTCAGGGATGTCTTGCTCATCATCTCCCTGGTAACTTGGGCCCTCAGAATCATCTGCACTATCTTGCCCTGCTTCTGCTTCCTCCTCTCTTCTTTTTTCTACCACAAACACATAAAATTTATGTTAAACTAATTTACCTCATGTACACTGATATATTGAAGTGTCTATATAGAATTATATTGTGATTGTACTCTAGTGACTGAACTGATTCCTCCTTTTAATATGATTATTAATGGCATTAATGTTAGCAACGTTAACACAAAACGTGTCAGAAAGATTGTAAAATTTTATTCCATTGTTTTTGTTTTCATCTAACTAACATTCATTTATGTGGATCAAGAGAGAGCGAGAAAAGAAAAAACAATGTTGAGCCTGTGTCCTAGGTAAAGACGTGGCCCTCGGTCTCCAGTGCAGGGCTCTACAAACATAATCTAGCTAGAAATTGTATTTATCATATTTTGTAGTAAATAAACAAAGGAAGAAAAGCCTCATAGCAGTGCTTCAGAACCTGGACAGCGACAGATTGTATGGGGGGAGGAGGGGGGGGGGGGGGGGGGGGGGTCAGAGGAGGAGGAAACTTAACATAAACTTTGTGAATGTGAAGTCTAACCTGACGTTAGCTAGCTAGCTGGCGTTGTTAACAAGGAAAAAAAACACAAGCTTCAAACTAAAATCGTTAACTGTATTAGTATCGCCTCTGTCCGGACTGAGAGTCCACCTTTGGTGACATATGAAAAGTATTCCTGATTCTTGACTTACCTCCAGTGTTGCTTTTTGCCCTCTTAAAACCGAAGTCCCTCAGATCTAGCTGTCCTTTGCGCTTAGCCATCATCACCTGTGCAGTGCAGCGCCACTGACTGACGTGACGTCAATTTAAAAAAAAAAAACTGTCGCGTCATTGAATGTGCGCGCGTGCACCTTGCCCACAGTATTTTACTCAATATACGCAAAAAACTAAACGCTGAAATAGTGATAATATTTCCACATTCATTGATAAAATAACACAGGGGATGGGAAGGGGGGATGGCCGTTTCAGAAGGGGGATGATTTTGACCATCTTTATTTCAGGGGGGATGCCATCCCCCCTCATCCCCCCTCAACTCGAGCACTGGCTAAAAGGCTTTGCACACACTAAAGGCCTTAGTAAATTGGGCCCTGAAACTGTTCAATTTAAATTATGGTTTCTTTGTAAAAATTTCACACAAAGATAAACAGAAAGGTATTTATTTACTGACTTATGAATGGAACATTAAAAACATTATTGAGCAGAAAGTACAATTATTGGAAAAATAATTAGATTTTTTTTTTAAATTATGAAGCCAATATTCATACATCCATGCTATGTTCACCACTGTGAATTTGTAATGCATGTCTTCTGGTGGGTACCTCAAAATGTTTCTGAAAAATCTCACACATTCTCAATGTATATTGTTTAATGTGCTTAAAAAAGGCATCCATGTCCGATTTTGGCAGTGTCAATGTCTTTGACCAACTGACCAATGATATTTTCCAACCCACGTAATTCACACAATATAGTGAAGCACAAGGTGAACACAGATATCACTTACTTGTACTATTGCTTGTGTTCATGCTTTATGCGCTTAATTCCCTGGACTGCACAATTTCAGAGTTGGCTGCACGTAAGTGGCAAAGGAGTCTTATCAGTTTTTCATAACTTTTGAAAATCATCATCCTTACTTATTTGGGTTGCAAATATCTATACAAAGCAAACCATTAGCAAGCATTCAACTACCTGAGGAAAAGCCATTGGTTTTTGGGCCAAGAACACAAATACTGGTACAATGCTTACAGTAGATGGGAAAAAGACATACCTTTACTCATGTTGCTTTGGTCTTTACAACATATTTAATACTATCTTGTAATTGGTCTAAATCCATAGACAAGACTACATTAGGAATTAAATTGCCATTCGTCTCTGAAACAATGGCGCGTCGGTCTCCATTGCACAGTAGAATGTGAAAGTCACTTTTCACACACAAATCTTTTTTGTGAAGTGCAGGAGGCATCAAACCATTGGTTAAATCCAGACTGGTTACCCAGGGCTGCACAGTCCTCTCCATTTGGATCTCTACCCCCAGTCCAGTTATCCGGCTCGTGTCTCCCATTTTCTCTTTTGTACCAAAACCTTAATAATCAGGAAACAACGTTGTACTCAAATGTTTAGTTTTGTCTGCTAGTATTTAGAAAACATTTTTTTTCCATCTAATGGAATGATTTGTCAAATGCATGAGGAATTATTTGTTCAGTACTGAAATTGTAGTTTAGTTCAACAGAGTCACTGCCTATCTTGTGTACAGGATGAAAACAGACCTGTATACGCTGCATCTTGGCTCAACTATCACCAAACTCACATTTATTATATGTTTACTAGCCTTTCCTATGCTACATCTAACACTATAGGCTCAAACCCATTTGCTACTTAAAGCATTACCTCCTCTTTCTCTGTTATGTTATAGGTTTATGTGTTGACTATTATTGAATGTCATGTTGATGACTTGGCATCATACCTGCTCTGCCTAAACCATGATGTATGCACATATTGTACGTACATCAACGTAAAGCATATCCTAAATTACTTAAAACGTAAATGTAGTTTAGCCAGACCACAGCTTTCTGATGAAGACCGATGTGGTCGACATGGCAATTACTTGCATCATAAATTAAACCTCATTATTATACTGGAATCTATTCATTAATTTGCCCATATTTAGCTAGCTACCATTTCACTTAAAATGCACAGCTAGCTGGCTAGCTAGCTACGCTGCTAACAAGGGGAGAATGTCACAACGCGAATAACAATTCACAATAAAACACGCTTTAAGTTTGCGTTGTGACATTATCCCCTTATTAGCTGCGTAGTAGTAGTCAATACATAAACCTATAAAATAACACAGAAAGAGGAGGTAATGCTTTAAGTGCCTTTTCTTTATATTCGTTATGCATTCCTGTGACGCAGCACCTTGCACAGGGATTTTTTTTGTGTGCCTATGTTTGGGGCAAAACTCAATGTCAAGTAATAATTTAAATGCTGAAATGACCTGGAAATGCATGAAACACAAAACCCATTTATCACCAGGGGTTTTATGCTGGAGCATTTCTGTAAATTTATGCTATGCAATTTGCTCAGTCTGGTCTTCCTGATGCATAGCTGTATAAGTATGAGAAACACACAGGAAGTCCTTACTGTTTTTTTGTCTGACTGAGAGGTGTATCATCCACCCAGTGCCACTGTCCTTCGGTTCCCAGATCACTCAGCCCAATCCAGTGTGTCACACTAATTCTGGATGACACGAAGGTCTGATCAAGAGAAATGAAAAAAAATTACCGGGCACTGACAATATACCTTCTATTTCATTCATTATTGTCACTCTAATATTTGTAAATGTACATTGCAAAATGCACTTTGTAAGACTTGCATCACAAATCAAATCTGCAAAAATCATTTGGCATAGTCATTGAAAACATGGGACTTAATTCCAGATATTGACACTGACACATGATTTCCTCATGCAGATTAGAGGCATGTTTTACCTGCTCCTGCTGGCAGTTGATAATGACCAGATCAGCCCCCTTTGAGATGCAGTAATCCCGACTTTGCACCCAGTTCAATTTCTGAGTGGAGAATAAGTAGCACTGGCCCAGGTGATTCTCCCAACCACTGTCACACTCATTACATCCTCTGTTTGCTGTTACACAGAGACACAGGGTCACAGTTTATACAGGGTTTACTCCATTTGCTGTTACACAGAGACACAGGGTCACAGTTTATACAGGGTGAACTCCATCTGCTGTGTTACACAGAGGCACTTGCATTCCATCATGACTAGCATGTTGAATTATAATCTAAATAAAATTACAACGAAAGGTTTAAATATGCGCGTAATATAAAGATGTTATGATGTGATGTGGTTCAGTAACTAAAGATATTATTTATTTCTCTATTTTACATCAGTACCAGTACCAGAGTTCCAATCATGGATGTATGGTGTACTGGTCTCTCAGTTCTATTAACTATAAATATTTCATATTTATGCATTGCACTCTGCACTGTGCTGCTTATTTAGGCACACATTTTTAAATGTCCCCCATTGAACTTGACAAGTGATCAAACTAACCTTGGCAAAATGTGAGAGTTTTCAGTAGCTCACTGTGATTGGCGTGAAGTTCCCCAAACTGTCTCTCACTTCCTGATTCACAAGAGAGATGATATCATCCACTTCCACACTCATCATTTCTGTATAATCAAAAACCCCTCTGGGTTTATTTTAGGGGATTTATTTCCCATTCTTCCCCATAAAGGACAGTTACCACAACATCCCGCCAAAGGCAATGCATTGAATGTGTGTTTCTGTTTAGTCAGATCCAGGGTGAATGTCAGACAAAATTGGACCTAAAATTGCATTGGATACTGAATATACATGATTACATGTGATGTAAATAGCCTGAGCCAACTCCTATTTCTTTAGGTAAAACCATATTTAGAAACAGACTCACTTGCTAGCTTCTGTTGCACAGCAGACAAGATAGCAGAGAGGTGCCTGTTATGAGCTTCTAGAGAATGTGATATACAGCTTTTCTCTGCCAAAGAAAAAAGAAATAGGTTTGGAAAATAAGAAAAATGTGCATGAAGTCCTATTTTTCATGGCCCAAGTACCCTTCCTTACCTCTCAGCCCCCAACCCCCCCCCCCCCCCCCCTCTCTCTTCCCCACACACACTACCCATTTTGCAGAATATGTGGTCTTCCCTTACGAGCTGTTGCTTGTTGTAGTCTGTCTCCTCTGAAACTAAACTTGGCACAGGAATCTAATCTTTGTTCAACAAAACCTACGAACCTTCAGGTTTGGACTGACCTGCTAGCTTCGCTCGCAAAGAGGACTGGGATGCAGAGATTATTCTGTTCTGAGCCTCCAGAGAATCTGCATAAATAAGATGACAGTTTTAGTATGTATGTTGTCTTTTATCAGAAGCTATTGGTTGTCTTGTAGCCCCTGTAATTTAGACCTATCATTTGAAGTTAGTCTTTTGGAACCAGTGTGTTTACTCTACAAAAGATTAAAAATTTCTAAATTATTATTTGAGACTCACCTGCTAGCTTCTGTTGCACAGAGGACAGAGAGGCAGAGAGTTGCATGGTCTGATCCTCCAAAGAATATGATACTGTGTGTTCCTCTATTGATGGTGGAAATCAAATGGGTTTAGAAAATGCAAAAAGATGTTTGTCTCATAGATAAAGTACATTGCAGCTCAAATAGTGCTAAAAACTTTTCTACCAAGGACTGTTGCTTATCCAAAAGGCAGTGGAGCTATAAACAGAATTTAACTTAAAACCTTTTTTCACTTTTTTTGTGATTTGGTTTTCAAAAGATCAAGAAACATTAAACATTCAACACTGCAGGGTGGTCAATGAGACTCAGATCAAGAAACATTCAACTGGAGGATGGTCAAGGAGACCCACTCACTGGGGACTTCATATGAGAGACTATCAGTGAGGCTACACAGCAGGGTGAGGCAGAGTACAGTCAACAGGAACCAGGTCATTCTGTGTGGTCCAAGGGCACTCTGTGCTGTGGAATGAAGAGGGGTCTCTGGGCATACACAACCAACAGGAGCCATGGGTCAATCACACCACCAATGAATAATCATCAAATGATGAGCTACAACAAAATCAAGTAAAAATCAAATGACCTATTTTTCAGCTATATATGTTGTAAGTTCTGGAAAGTCCTGTAAAAAAACGTGTACCTGAATGCAGAGATCAGACCATTTGTGGTTGCATTGATGAATTTTGAAACAATTTTAAACATATTATATTATACATTTTATTATCGTTAATTTTTTAAATAGGTAAAATATATCTGAAAGGTCCAATTAATTAATCATAATGCATAAAAATATATTATCTTCGAAAAGAAGAATGACCAAAAAAAAACGTATTGCCTTAATAATGGCAATTTACTATTATGACTGTATCACGTGTTAAACTGTTCCTTTCGTTTACCTTCTCAGATATGCACACATAACTTAAACATGTTATTTCACTACTGGTACGCGTCCAAACTATTATGCACACAAATCCTAGCGCACAAGCATACACACTTAAACATCATAAAAATGCATCTTTATCTACGGCATGTTTCTTGTGGTGCGCAAACATGTATACATCATTAACAGCAAGTAGTAAACGGGTAGTCTATATTTTACCTGAAATAAGAGAATAATTAACACAGGACAAGTGTTGCCGGTCTGCATCAACTGCGACGAAAGCCAGTGTCTGCCAGATACAGCGTAGGGCTGCGGTCCAATCCTTTAAATGTTACTATGTCCTTGCAAATTTCCTTCGGGAGGATGTGACGAAGCGCCAAAAGAACACGAGTAGACACCCGAATCGCAAGGGAGGGAGCGGAATAATTCGCGAATTTGACCGCACGTGCACTTGGAAATTAGTCAGTGCCAGAGGTGATGGAGACGCCTGACGACCATTGACAAATTAATTCGCGCAAATCTTTACAAAAAATTGCATAAAACACAGACAACAAGCTCCAACCAATACCTCTATGTCTATTCTGGCCAAAGATAAATCTACCAGATTATTGACAATCAATTTTTTGATAGACAGCAAATACTTTGCACCCTTAAAAAACCTTATAGGAATGGGGAAGAATCCTCTCAAATGTATGTTACAAAATCCCTCCTAATCAAATATAGCTATTAATAAACTACAATCGAAATGGTGAATGCATTGCTTTTCAGGTGGCACAGAAGTATAAAACTTAAAAAGAGCAACCCATATTAAATACAAGCAACTGTATTTTCAAATATTGGCTGATGTGGTGACCAATACCCCAGGAACTGACTCCAGAACATCCAAAAATGAGACAACAACAGTAGGTCCAATAAGTCAGAGTTTATTCACCAATGTGCATAGGAAGAGCACCTCAACGGCAGTCCAAGAGAACTCTGAAAAACTTTCTGATACATTCACCTTTCCGGACAACAATTAGCTCAAACCCATGTTACTGTTCGTAAACAACTATGACGTAATGCGCGTGCAGACCATAGACTATGACGTGACATCACCCATTGCTTTCTCACGGCCTCGTAAAAACCGAATTCAGTCTCTGGAAGACTTTTTCGCCGCTGTTTTGTGCAAACTGCGTCTGCTCCGTGGAGCCGAAATGACGTTGTCGGGAGCTGGGTCAACCAGATATGTTCTTCATGGTCCAGGCACAGTGCGATTGACAGTTCGGGGTGGAGAAGCAGTTCTGTGGGAGAAGCCCATAACCTGACCAAACGCAGAATTTTGCAAAACGAATTTGTGGTAAACTTCCTTAAGCTGCTAATGTTTTATAATATAACATTTAATTTTCATCCTAGATTTTACTGTCATTTATTCCCATTGAATGTGTGGTATTCGTCACATAATTAACTTTCATTCAGTTATCTTCAATTTATATTCAGCTAACATCAGCTAATTTGATTAGCTAGATAGATACCAGCTGAGCTCAGTAGCCAAGCTTGACGCACTGCATTACCACATTCGGACGAACACAGGGTAACGCTATTGCCAACTATATTGAGTGTAAATCAATCACATATGTTATTTTGACAAGACTGCTTTTATTATAAATGTCCCGAGCGCTGCTAGAAAGGTAGCAAGCTGTCCCCATAGTCTTAAATGAGAAAACCACCGCCGTCTTTTTTGGCTAACCGCTAATTAACTCGACTGTGACAGAGCAGTTTGTCACGGTTTTCCACAACATGAAACCCCATTCTGAAAACTGTTCCAGATAGTCTGCATTGTAGGTTAGGGCCCTGTCACACTATTGCGTATCGTACTAGCGTATACCAGCGTTTGAAAAATATCACTCATACGCTGATATACGCTGACATACGCTAGGGGTACGTTAGGCATAGGTTGTATACGGTGGCATACGGCGAGGCACAAAACGTTTTTTAAGGGCCCTGTCACACTATAGCGTTTCGTACTAGCGTATGCCAGCGTATTAAAAATATCACTCATACGCTGATATACGCTGACATACGCTAGGGGTACGTTAGGCATAGGTTGTATACGTTTCAAGCACGGTCGCATTCGGTGGCATACGCTGGCATACGGCGAGGCACCAAAAGTTTTTTAAGCATGCTCAAAAATTTTGTGCGTGTTCGGACGTATGGTTTATACGCTAAACATACGCTAGGCATACGCTGAATACGCTAGAATTAAGCTAGAGGTACGTTACTCATAGGTCGAGTACGCTGGTCATAGGCTGACATGAAGGTGTACCGTACAGCTAGCGTATTGATAGCGCATTGATAGCGCATGAGTAACGTACTTCTAACGTATGTCTGACGTATCTGCAACGTATATAGACATCTTGGCATATGCCTGACGAGTGAAAGAAGCAGAGGAACCTCCTGAAGCACTGGGCCAACTCAGGTGCAGGTGCAGTTCCATGGCAAGACAGGATGATTTAGAACAATTGTATAGTTTAAAGTCAAGTGTAAAATGCAGTTTATTATTCTATGGGTCAGGGGTACTTATAAATTACACATCATTTGATGTATTATAAAAGTATGAAAAACACCAGAAGTAAGTTTAAAAAACGTTTATTCATATGATCAACTGATCATTAATAATGCCACATGATAATAATGGTAATAATGGTACATAGTAGGGATGCAAATATTAAGGAATTTCCTTAATCGATAGTTGTTAACCTTAACAAAAAATCGTCGATTAATTGATAACATAAAAGCTAAATATAGCTTATGATAGACAGAATACAAAATGCATGTTATATTCCTCAATCAAAGATTTATTGTAACATTTGAGAAACAGGCATTATTGTAGCATAACAAAAATAGAATAGGAAGGCGTGTATAGGCTACTTTAACAGAAAAGAAATTGCGCTCGGTCTCATCTGTAGCAAGCGAAACCGTTGCTCCGCTAGGCACTTGCAGCATGAACACAATCGCTCTTGAAATTGAAAGGCGACAGTTAAACTAGTAGACCTAGCATAGAACAGTCAACTTAAAACATAGGCTATTATGTTTTGAATAGGTTCCTCATAGACCTACTTATTTTTATTCAAGAACATTTAAGCATATCTACGTGGTCTGGAGTGAGTCGTGTGCGCAGCCTGTTTATTAGCTCTCGAAATTCCTCACCGTCAACGGTGCTTATTGCCATCATGTCCTTTTCAACCATTTTGCATACCCTCTGAGTAATAGCCTGTCATTAAAGAGTCAATACTTCTTTCCTGGTTGTGGTGGTGTGTTGCGTTCCCCATCCTGAGAACCGAGAATGAGGAAAGGCCGATGGTTATATTGGCACTTTGTCACGTGATAGCGGTACGCTGGACATGCGCAGTTCATACTCTACTCATACGCTAGCCATACGTACATTACGCTAGCCATACGCTGGCGATACGCTACTCATACGCTACTCATAGGTTCAATACGGTAAGTATCCGAAAAATTCTTTATTTTCAACGGCTTTTTGCGCGTATGAAAATTATTTCATGAATTTACATCCGCAACTCATACGTTTCTCTCATACGCAATAGTGTGACAGGGCCCTAAGCATGCTTAAAAATGTTGTGCCTGTTCGGACGTATGGTTTATACGCTAAGCATACGCTAGGCATACGCTGAATACGCTAGAATTATGTTAGAGGTACGTTACTCATAGGTCGAGTAGGCTGACATACGCTGACATGAAGGTGTACCGTACAGCTAGCGTATTGATAGCGCATGAGTAACGTACTTCTAACGTATGTCTGACGTATCTGCAACGTATATAGACATCTTGGCGTATGCCTGACGATTGAAAGAAGCACTGGGCCAACTCAGGTGCAGGTGCAGTTCCATGGCAAGACAGGATGATTTAGAACAATTGTATAGTTTAAAGTCAAGTGTAAAGTGCAGTTTGTTATTCTAGGGGTCAGGGGTACTTATAAATTACATATCATTTGATGTATTATAAAAGTATGAAAAACACCAGAAGTAAGTTTAAAAAACGTTTATTCATATGATCAACTGATCATTAATAATGGCACATGGTAATAATGGTACATAGTAGGGATGCAAATTTTAAGGAATTTCCTTAATCGATAGTTGTTAACCTTAACAAACAATCGTCGATTAATTGATAACATAAAAGCTAAATATAGCTTATGATAGACAGAATACAAAATGCATGTTATATTCCTCAATCAAAGATGTATTGTAACATTTGAGAAACAGGCATTATTGTAGCATAACAAAAATAGAATATGAAGGCGTGTATAGGCTACTTTAACAGAAAAGAAATTGCGCTCCGTCTCATCTGTTGCAAGCGAAACCGTTGCTCCGCTAGGCACTTGCAGCATGAACATAATCGCTCTTGAAATTGAAAGGCGACAGTTAAACTAGTAGACCTAGCCTAGACAGTCAACTTAAAACATTAAAACTATTATGGTTTGAATAGGTTCCTCATATGCATACTAGATAGACCTACCTATTTTTATTCAAGAACATTTAAGCATATCTACGTGGTCGGGAGTGAGTCGTGTGCGCAGCCTGTTTATTAGCTCTCGAAACCCCTCACCGTCAACGGTGCTTATTGCCATCATGTCCTTTTCAACCATGTTGCATACCCTCTGAGTAATAGCCTACAGTCATTAAAGAGTCAATACTTCTTTCCTGTTTGTGGTGGTGTGTCGCGTTCCCCAACCTGAGAACCAAGAATGTGGAAAGGCCGACGGTTATATAGGCACTTTGTCACGTGATAGCGGTACGCTGGACATGCGCAGTTCATACGCTAGCCATACGCACATTACGCTAGCCATACGCTGGCGATCCGCTACTCATACGCTACTCATAGGTTCAATACGGTAAGTATCCGAAAAAGTCTGTATTTTCAACGGCTTTTTGTGCGTATGAAAATTATTTTATGAATTTACATACGCAACTCATACGTTTCTCTCATACGTTATAGTGTGACAGGGCCCTTAGTGGGTTCACACGCTAGCTAAAGCGTAGTAGCCTACATCAGGGGTTCCCAAACTTTTCCATGCCAAGGACCCCCAAATAGCCGTAGCCTCTGGCTGGGGCCCCCCTATTGCGAAATGGCTTTAAAAATAAACTTTTAAATTACACTGGCAAATATAAAAAAATCAAACATACAGCTTCTTAATACACAACACAATACTTTTGACCCTGTTTTGATTCCATAATCGGGCCGTTAGCAGCTCAACGTAACGCTTTGACTAACGTTATTGGCTGCGATTGAAAGAAGGGCATGGCAAAGACCTAATTTCGATATGAAAGGATTTATAACAATTTATATCTTATTTTAAACCGGCACAGTAATCTTATGAATTGAAATTTATTTTTTGAATACATTTTTTATTATTATTATTATTTATTTTTTTTGCATTTTCCATTTTCCTCTCCCTTCCAATTGGCCCCCCTGGCGGCCCCCCGTTGGGCCGCGGCCCCCACTTTGAAAACCCCTGGCCTACATTACATCGTAGCTGGCATTAACTTTAATCTGCATCCTGTAACCTAATCACAAACATTGCAAACATTTACAAAGGCAGACTCTGTATTCTTCAACCGATAAATGATTGGTTTTACACTGCTCAAAGAAATTAAGGGAACACTTAATCAACACAGTATAACACCAAGTCAATTAAACTTCTGGGATGTCGATCTGTCCAGTTAGGAAGCGTAAACTATTGTGAATCAATTTCACCTGCTTTGGTGCAAATGAAAGTGACAACAGATGGACAGGGGAGGCAACAGCAAGACAACCCCCAAAAAGTAAATAGTTTTGCAGGTGGTGGCTACAGACCATTTATCTGTCCTTATCCTTCCTGACTGATTTTTCTCTAGTTTTGCATTTTGCTAGTGCCCTAGTGTCACTACTGGTAGCATGAGGCGGTACCTGCAGCCCATTCAGGTTGCACAGGTAGTCCAGCTCCTCCAGGATGGCACATCCATACATGCCATCGCAAGACAGTTTGCTGTGTCTCCCAGCACAGTCTCAAGAGCGTGGAGGAGATACCGGGAGACGGGCCATTACACGAGGAGAGCTGGACAGGGCCGTAGAAGGGCAACAACCCAGCGGCAAAGACCGGTATCTTCTCCTTTGTGCGAGGAGGAACAGGAGGAGCACTGCCAGAGCCCTACAAAATGACCTCCAGCGGGCTACTCGTGTGCATGTTTCAAACTGTCAGAAACAGACTCCATGAGGGTGGCATGAGGGCCCGACATCCTGTAGTGGCACCTGTGCTCACAGCCCAGCACTGTGCAGCTCGATTGGCATTTGCCAGAGAACACCAGAATTGGCAGGTTCACCATTAGCGCCCCGTTCTCTTCACAGATAAGAGCAGGTTCACACTGAGCACATGTGACAGACGTGAAAGAGTCTGGAGACGCCGTGGCGAATGTTATGCTGCCTGCAACATCATCCAGCATGACCGGTTTGGTTTAATTGACTTGGTGTTATACTGTGATGATTAAGTGTTCCCTTAATTTTTTTGAGCAGTGTATTTTAAACATCCCCATATTGAGTCAGTACAAAGATACCGCTAACACTTTGGCTCTATTCCCCACACATTTTCTTAATTTTTGGGACTGAAAAAGATTATCCAGGCGTAGAAATGTCAGTTTAGGGTTCTAGTTGGAGCAGCTGTCTAACGTTATAAACATCGAACAAAAAGTTAGGAAATTTGTGTTTGGTAGATTATTTCTCTGTTGTAACAATGCTTCTTGGCAATACATTTTATACCGTTGGAAAGCCTGTTTATTTCCCTTTTAAATGGTGCCCCATTTGTAAGGAACATGCATTTGTGGGATGAGCAGCACAGCTGAGTATGTGGGTTGCGCCCATGAAAAATTTGCCAAATCTTCTCTGCCAATGCCAAACAGCTTATTCTGCTGTTGCTATTGACTCTTGTTTGGTGTTGTTTGGTGGATTGGATGATTGAAGTCTATCAATAACAAGGAAGAAACAAGACATATTGGCAATTTTACAATTTATTAATTTAACAAACAGTCAGGAGCCTCAGTAGCGTGTGGACGAACCATACACAGCCACAACAGCCTGGCACCTCCTCCTCATGCTGGTCACCAATATGTCTTGTTTCTTCGTTGTTACTGATAGACTTCAATCATCCAATCCAATCGTCTTATTGTTTTGGCACCCAAAGACGCAACAGGATGATGCCATTTTAGCAGTTTGTTTAATTTAGATGCAGCTATCTATAAATGTGCGGTCTCATCGGCTGTTTGGAGGAATAATAGATAGCTTTGCCTCCAGTTACAGTGCACGCGCATGTTGTTTGTTATGACGTTGTCTGTAAAAGGGTCAATATGGAAGGTCACACCCATAGAACATAACCACCAATTATTTCCCTCTTCATTGACAATCTCCCCACTCCCTGGTCAGGGCTCTCCACTGATTACATCAGGGTGCCCGCTATCATGCCATGTGTTAGCCATTATATTTTTTACTATGATACTACCATTTCAAATTTAAATGTTCATGTGCATATGGTGACATGATGTTCATAGGCAAAAATATAAGTTGAAGAAAATGTTTTAAACTGAAGCCGAATTCACTGTTATTTTTAGTTTTCTGAAGCATGGTGTAGTGCATTTCGTAAAATGGTACAAATCATTTCTGAAAAAAAGAAGGCATTAAATAAGGCATTGATTCCATAGGTTTGTGTAGTAAAACTAAGGAATAGATGTACCTTCTCAACAGTTTCGCGTATTGATCAACAGTCTTTTTATGGAGTATACCAGGTGTGGCAGAATTAGTAGTCCCCTTGATCCCAAGTTTTACTTCACTGAGCCCACTCCAGGGCTGCGTCCCAATCCAGTTTTTGCTACACCCTCGTAAACTTCACTTGGAAACTTCACTTGGGGGAATCCCTTTTGAGACCAGGATGTACCCTCAGTCTCCATTTTAAGTGTGAGTCCAATCCGTTAGAAAGCCAAGTGAAGTTTGTGACATAGCGCCTCCACCCTCAACTTTTCTCAAGAGAACGAGTCTGCAAAAGAGCAGACTCGGCAAGCTCATATTACCCACAATTCACATCGAACGTCCTGTTCAGTGATAATCACGTTAATATTGATAGTGGTATTATACATTAAAAGCACATACAGAATGGAGAAGACAGTGTATAGGATAATAAAAACAGGTTAATCTAGTAGTTTGCTATTTTGTATTTCATAGTTTAGCAAATTGCGTTATGCAGCAACAGAGTAGCGTACTGTGGGATGTAGGCAGGGTGCGATTTGTGAAAAAACCAGAGGGGGGGATAATTTGAGGAACGCTTTTATTCAACAACAAAAATACCACACAACGGCGGGAACAACAACAACAGTAGGTTATATGACTGTTGATGAAATGAAATTCTCTCATTTCGTGTATATGAAAAGTTGTTTTTTGTTTTTAAAATTGGTGCCCTAAGCGGAATTTTGTGCATAACAACATAACAAAATGCCATTTAACTTAACAACCTTTATTAGTAATAGTCACAAAGTCACAGCAATATATCTAGGTCATATTCATGCTGGCGTTTGTGTTCGCTGGGGATGGTAAGGTAATTACTTCGGTTTGCGTCTGTTCGCGCTTTGGTGAATTTAATTAAATAAGTCCGTATTAGCGTTCCTGTTAGTGCTGGGTGATAAAAAGAGTAACTTTGTTTAAACTTTGTTTGCGGTTTAAAGGGGAGATGCGTACATTCGCTCTTCATTTGACAGTTGTTACAGCATATGAAAATACAATTGGAGAATGGGAGTAGGGGGGCACCTTATGTTTTACTTTTATAATTTTTGAGAAAATATTGAGTTAAATGCGCATTTCATTATTATGTTTCCTTCTCTCTCCTCGAGCTGACTTGGTGCGGTGCCCCTATGCGCAGCGCGTGTTCTGCGTTTAGGGAGGGGCGCCCCTGATCAAAATCACAGCACAACCAGAATGCACACCCTTTGTGCACCCTGATGAGTCAGACTGAACGGGAGAAGGAAAACCGTCAAAAAGAAACACACTACACACCAACCAAGACCACCAGGTGATGTTCAAATTGTATTTTGGCTGTTAATAATTACGATGTAATGGTGAAAATACTTTGGGTGGGGGGGATAAATTTCGTCCCCACCGAGGATAAAAATAATTCAGCAGAGGGTAGGACGTGTAAACCAGAGGGGGGGGAAATCCCCACCATCCCCACCGGCAAATCGCACCCTGGATGTAGGCCTACCAGGTTCTCTGTAGTTAATCTTGCTTTTAAACGTAGCCATGAGGCTACTCGTCTCTCAATATTTTTCAATAGGTTATAATTTGCCAGTTAGTCGAATAATTGCATTTCTCAATAACCAAGACGAATAGGTTAATAAACGTGTGCAGC
Source organism: Ilyophis sp. 1 JC-2022 (assembly GCA_022702515.1). Lineage (NCBI taxonomy): Eukaryota > Metazoa > Chordata > Actinopteri > Anguilliformes > Synaphobranchidae > Ilyophis > Ilyophis sp. 1 JC-2022. Next base: position 74,343,770 of record CM040397.1, on the reverse strand, counting down.
ATTTTACTATATTCGCATTTGTGCTGACACAAAATGTGTTAATAGCCTATGTCATGTGAAGTGATCAATGAACAGTGACAAGGCAATGAACATATTTGGGTAAATTGGTTTTTACTTTAAAGCATTGCACTCAATGCTGGTTCCAGCAATTTAAGAGGTTTTTCTCTTTAGATGTATGCTTTCTAATGTTTAAATTGTTTTTACTAAATCGAGTGCAGTCTTAAATTAATGACATTTTTTAACGTGATGAGGAGAAATTACAATGGTAACATGCAACTCAAAGAAAACGTTGGGATTATTAATAAATTTTTAATTATTTCTAATTAATTATAAATGAATTATTCAGAATTATTGCCACCCTTATTAAACAATCTCACCTTAGTTATCTTTTTGTCATTGCCATTTGTTAATCATTAGCTTATAACTACATCATTTGTTTGATTGACATAAGCAAGCAAAATAAATGGAAACAAGTTGAGAATATGTTCAGTTTAAATGCTTTATTTCAGCGCATGGGCTTCCCTACATATTTAGGGCTACATGATTTTAAGACACAAAGAAATATTCTAGCCCACAAAACTTGCTGTATTTATTGATATTTGTTATTCAGTAAATCAATTGCTTGACATAATTAACGTAAACAGGTTGAGAGTTTCATCTGTTTAAAGGTAGGCTACGGTGACAGACGTTTTACATGATCAGAGATCCCATGATACGCCACTGTGCAGCATGGTTAACTTCCGAGTATAGATGCGGTGAAGTGCGTCTCTATTCAAATAACCCGCTCCGCCCTTGCTCCCTCCCACTCGCTAAACACAAGTGTATACTCCTGTTTTATTGGTATGTGCATCACATCCTCCTAAGTTAAGTTTGCAAGTGAAGTTTACGAGGGTGGAGCAAAAACTGGATTGGGACGCAGCCCCAATGTTCTCTGGTAGTCCTAAACCATTGGGGCCTGTAAACTACCCCAAAAAAGCTGCCGCTGTTGGTAACAATTTAAAACTAAACCACAGTAGTATTTAGTCCAGGTATTATGGTAACCATACTAGTAAACTATGGGTATAAATCATAGTAATAAAAAACTCTACTATGGTTTTATAGGTCATGGTAACCATGATAAATTGGCAGAAGTTAACCATGGTTTTCATTTGTCATGGTTTATTATAACCATGTGTGGCAGGTTGGATTTCCATCTGCCCCGCCAGCCACTAATTGACGCCAGCTGAATCTAATATTCGCATCCGGTGTCCTAATTACGGGGGCGGTGTTGCTCGTTGTTATAGCTAGGTATGTTGGCTGGCGTCCAACAGTTTTGCGTGGCTGGTGCGTGGGTATTGTACGCGAGTTTTTCAAGAACTATAAGGTAGGCAATTTTTAAGAGTTGCGTGGCTGGTGCGTGGGTATTGTACGCGAGTTTTTCAAGAACTATAAGGTAGGCAATTTTTAAGAGTTTTATGCTGTACATTTATCATGTTATTGCCGTTATATTTGCCTCTGCTCCTCGCTTTGTAGCGTAGTTTTAATTTCCGGGCTGTGGAGACTGGGTTACATGGTTTCGCTCTGGACTGTTTGATGTGGCATCCCTTTGTTGAGGTAGGCTGGCTCACATTATTCCGGTTAATTTTAAGTGGCTTGTTTTATCTAGCCGCTAGTTAATGCAGCTTTTTGGTCTTGGTCTCTGATCTGTTGCAATAGTGATTAAGCTGCCGTTGAGGGCTTATCCTCCTGCGGTTTGGGGAAATTGCGCCTGCTCTTGGTATGTATATGTAAGTTTACGTTAATTTTAATCTAATTCTAGTTTTTGATTATTAATTTGAGTGTCTTTATGCACTTTGTAGGCACTGGCACGCCAGGCTGTATCACGGTGGGCGGCCCATTCTCAGCCTCTACGTCTGCGGACATCTCTGCTGTTCTGTTTCTACTCAGACTTGTTACATTCGATTTGTAGCACCCAATTAATGGCTAATTTTCTGACTGAATCGTACACTACCTGAGTTGGCCTCGCGGCGCTGTCGGCGCTCGCCTCAGTCGAGATTGGACTGAACGGACCTGCGATTTTACCAGCAGCGTGTTGTGCTTCTCTCGTTTTTTTCCATTTTTAAAGTTGGTTTTAAGGGTGGACCACTTATGGTCCTATTGATATTGTAGTGTATTCAGTTTTGTTTCTTTGATTGGTTTATTTGAATGTCAGTTTCTTTGTATTTTTTGTTATTTTCTTTGTGATTGTATTTCATTTATTTTAAGTGAAGTGTGTCCCACGTGGTTTGCGCTTATTAACTTGTCCTTTCTTTATTGGACAGGAGCTGTTGTGCCCCCCCCTGTGTCAGACTGATCCTTGGTGGTGGTGGTGGTGGTGGTCCTCTCACTTATCCTATTTGAACATCACCTGGTGGTCTTGGTTGGTGTGTAGTGTGTTTCTTTTTGATGGTTTTCCTTCTCCCGTTCAGTCTGACTCATCAGGGTGAGCCTCAGCCCTGTTGTGCTGACTAAGCTGCAACCGTGTGTATTTGAATACTTTTGTCATCTTAAAAAGAAAAATATATTTGTAATAATAAATACTTATTTTTGGAAGTCTGTTTCCTTGTCCAGTGTATCTGAACCTGTGACCATTTCCTTCGGGGTGTCAAGTGTTTAGAACTAAGTATTTCCTGGGGTGCAATTCCCCAGGTGGCGTAGTCGACATTACAACACTAAGCTCTTGCTACAAATTGGCGTAGTTGGCAGGAGTCACTTTTTTTTTAGGGACAGAGACTTCCATTTTTATTTATTTTTGTATTTTTTTTTGGGTGTGTTTTTTTCTCTGGTACGCAGTTACGTCCTGTGGTTGTGTGTTATTTATGTGTGGTAGTAGAGACAGAACAGCAGTATTTGTTCCGGGGACCAAGTCAACATTTAAATTTAGAACTACATTTTGTGAGGTTGAGTGCAGCTCGCCCGCTATTGTTATGGAGGAGGAATTGCAGATGCTCAGAGATCTGGTGTCACAACTTAAGGCAGATAACGAGCAGCTATCTCGGGAAAGGGATGCTTCCCAGGCAGGCCCTAGCAGAGTTACCCTGGCTGCTCCTGCTCTGGCGAGCAACACCGCCCCCACAGAGCGGCTGGTGGTTATACCTAGAGACCGTAGGTGTCCCATGTTTAATGGTAGGACAGGCATTGGTATAGCTGAGTGGACGGAGGAGATACAGGCGTGTATGCGTGCCCGCCACTTGTCAGCTGTTGATCAGGCTTTCTTTATTTTTGACCATTTGGAGGGCGAGGCAAAGGAGGAGATTAAGTATCATGCTAGTGTAGAGCGAGGAGACTCAGCCAGGGTTCTAGCTATTTTGAAGGAATTGTACGGTTGTGCGCAGTCGTATGTTACCTTGCAGCAAGCCTTTTTCTCTAGGAAGCAGCAGGAAGGGGAGACGTTGCTGGAGTTCTCTTTGGCTCTTATGGCTCTTATGGAACGGGTAAAACAGTGTGCACCTGATGGTCTGCTTAATGCAAGAGTTCTGCTTCGTGACCAATTTGTGGAGCATGTTTTTGACAGCGCCCTTCGTAGGGAATTAAAGCAGCTTGTCCGCCGCCAGCCCACTGCTACTTTGTTGGAAGTACGTGGGGAAGCTATTAGGTGGGAAAGGGAGGGGTTTCCAGGGGGTGCTAGGGAACGTAGCTTCTCTCTTCCCTCAGCTTGTGGTCTACAGTATGGGGTGCAGGGCAGTTCCCGCCCAGGCCCTTTTGTTACTTCCCAGGGGTCAGAGTTAGGTGAGTTGAAGGAACTTTTGAAGCGTCAACAGGAACAGCTTAATCAGCTCACACAAACGGTGGCTTCCTGGCAGACCTCCTCCATACAGAATCGGCCTTCTCGTAATGGTCCGTTGATTTGCCGAAGGTGCCAGCAGCCAGGTCATTTTGCTCGGGAGTGTGATGGAGAGCGGGTCCCCCCTCGTGCTCGTGCCGGTTCTACCACTGGTCAGCCTAAAACAGCTTTTTGTATACCTTTTGGCCTTTTCGAATGGAATCGGATGCCATTTGGGCTGTGTAACGCCCCAAGCACCTTTCAGCGCTTGATGCAGAGGATGTTTGGGGATCAGCAGTGTCAGTCACTACTCCTTTATTTAGATGACATTGTTGTGTTCTCTTCCTCTGTTTCTCAACATCTGCAGCGACTGGAAGTTGTCCTTGCTCGGCTGCAGAAGGAGGGCCTAAAGGTAAAATTAGAAAAGTGTGCTTTCTTCCAGTGAGAGGTGAGTTATTTGGGGCACGTCATCTCTGGTGAGGGGGTTTCTACAGACCCTGCTAAGATTGAGGCGGTGGCCACGTGGCAGCGTCCCCGCCATGTGTCAGAGTTGCGCTCATTTCTGGGGTTCGCCAGTTACTACCGGCGTTTTGTAGAGGGGTTTGCCAAACTGGCGGGCCCCCTGCATAAGTTGGTAGCAGAACTTGCGGGCACCAGGTCAAAGCAAGGGTCAAGACGGGACTTGGGTTCTGCATGGACACCTCAGTGCGAACAGAGCTTCGAGTCCTTAAAGGCTAAGTTGGTTTCCGCCCCGGTGCTGGCCTATGCAGATTTCTCCCGCCCTTTCATTTTGGAGATAGATGCTAGCCGTAGTGGCCTTGGGGCTGTTCTTTCTCAGGAGGCCGAGGGTGGTGTCAGGCCTGTAGCTTACGCCAGCCGAGGCCTCCGGCCCACTGAACGCAATATGGATAACTATAGTTCCATGAAGTTGGAATTTCTTGCGCTCAAGTGGGCAATGGCAGAGAAGTTCCGGGAGTATCTGTTGGGGCACCAGTGTGTGGTATTTACGGACAAAAACCCGTTGAGCTATCTCCATTCTGCTAAACTGGGGGCCACAGAGCACAGATGGGCGGCCCAACTTGCTTCTTTTGATTTTAAGATCAAGTATCGATCAGGGCGCAGTAATAAGAATGCGGATGCACTTTCCCGGCAGTACTTGTCAGGTTCCAGCTTGGCTGAGCATGCTTTACCTGGTACTTCGGTCCCAGTGCTCCTCCAGCAAGCCCCGCCTCTAGACTTAATGGTGTCTGCGACTCAGTCCACCGTATCTGTCTTCCCGTGCCATTCTTTTTCTGATCTTCACTCATTGCAGGAGGCTGATCCACTCCTGAGGGATGTTTTGGTGTTTTGGAGAAGGCAGGTCCGGCCTACCGCGGAGGAGAGGCAACGGGTTCCTAGACCAGTTTTAATGCTGTTGAAACAATGGGACCGCCTGGTGGAAAAAGAGGGTGTGCTATACCGCCGGACTTATCGTCCGGATGGGGGAGAAGAGTATCTCCAACTTGTTCTGCCTGCACTCCTTAAAGAGGAGACGCTGAAACAACTGCACCAGGAGCATGGCCACCAAGGCATTGAGCGCACCACTGAATTGGTACGACAGCGCTGTTACTGGCCAGGAATGTCTTCGGACATAAAGCAGTGGGTCCAAGAGTGTGCGCGTTGCCAAGTTGCAAAGGATTCGGGGTCGGTGCCACCTATGGGTCACTTACTTGCGTCCCGGCCGAACGAGATCGTGGCCATAGATTTTACCATGCTGGAGCCCTCCCGGAATGGGTTGGAGAACATTCTGGTGATGACTGACGTGTTCAGCAAATATACTGTGGCTGTCCCGACCCGGGATCAGCAGGCTTCTACGGTGGCTCAGGTCTTGCTGACAGAATGGTTTTCCCGGTTTGGTGTGCCGAGCCGCATTCATTCAGATCAAGGTAGGAGCTTTGAGAGTTCCTTAATCCACCAGCTCTGTCGCTTGTACGAGGTAGCGAAGTCTCGGACCACCCCGTACCACCCTGCAGGCAACGGACAGTGTGAGAGGTTCAATAGAACTCTCCACAACCTCTTACGTACGTTGCCAGTATCACGGAAACGGGATTGGGTCTCATGTCTCCCGCAGGTACTTTTCTGTTACAACACCACACCTCATCAGGGTACTGGCGAGTCCCCCTTCTTTTTAATGTTTGGTCGGGAACCTAGGCTTCCTGTGGACTTTCTTCTTGGTCGGGTCCAGGACCCTGTGCCAGGGGAAGTACAGGACTGGGTAGTTGAGCACCTGGCCAGACTTAAGGTGGCTTTCGAGGGTGCCCGTGAGCGATTGCTGGCTGCTGCTGGTCGCCGGAAAGAGCGGCATGATCATCGGGTCCGTGATGCGCCTCTGCAGATAGGCCAGTTAGTCTATCTTCGGGACTGTGGCGCTAGGGGTCGCCATAAGATCCGGGACCTATGGAGTGCAGTGAGTTACCAGGTACTGAGAGCTCCGCATGGCGAAGGAGTGGTTTATACTATCGCTCCTGTGGATGCTTTGCATAAGGTACGGAATGTGCATCCCAAGTTGGGCCAGGGTCCTCTGTTCATCCGCCCAGGGCTCCCTCTCCACTTGCCCCGACAATACCTGATGACTCTTCTGACTTGTCAGAGGATGGCGACCTATGGCTGTTGGCCTCCGAAACCCTTTTACCATCTACTGTGGTTGTACCGAGCTCTTCTGGTTCCATGGGGACCCCTATCGAGACCCCAGTGGAAGCCCGGCCCATTGCGGGTACACCTCTAGTGCAGGGAAGTCCTTGCTTGGCAGCTCCTTCCGTGTCCCCAAGTGGTCAACCTAGTCCTAGTTAGTTGACCGTGCGTCGGACTGGCCGTTCTACAGCTGGTCAACATTCTAATGTCCACCATCTCCCCAGGTCTGTTGACATTAGGGATGATGGAGTCCATGTACCTCTGAGACCTGTATCCAATGCGCAGTCTGCCCTCTTCAGGCCGTGGTTCTGATCTTCGTATTCTAATCCTATATACTTTCTTTGGTCCATCGTCGGGGCGACGATGCAAAAAGGGGGGGTAGAATGTGGCAGGTTGGATTTCCATCTGCCCCGCCAGCCACTAATTGACGCCAGCTGAATCTAATATTCGCATCCGGTGTCCTAATTACGGGGGCGGTGTTGCTCGTTGTTATAGCTAGGTATGTTGGCTGGCGTCCAACAGTTTTGCGTGGCTGGTGCGTGGGTATTGTACGCGAGTTTTTCAAGAACTATAAGGTAGGCAATTTTTAAGAGTTTTATGCTGTACATTTATCATGTTATTGCCGTTATATTTGCCTCTGCTCCTCGCTTTGTAGCGTAGTTTTAATTTCCGGGCTGTGGAGACTGGGTTACATGGTTTCGCTCTGGACTGTTTGATGTGGCATCCCTTTGTTGAGGTAGGCTGGCTCACATTATTCCGGTTAATTTTAAGTGGCTTGTTTTATCTAGCCGCTAGTTAATGCAGCTTTTTGGTCTTGGTCTCTGATCTGTTGCAATAGTGATTAAGCTGCCGTTGAGGGCTTATCCTCCTGCGGTTTGGGGAAATTGCGCCTGCTCTTGGTATGTATATGTAAGTTTACGTTAATTTTAATCTAATTCTAGTTTTTGATTATTAATTTGAGTGTCTTTATGCACTTTGTAGGCACTGGCACGCCAGGCTGTATCACGGTGGGCGGCCCATTCTCAGCCTCTACGTCTGCGGACATCTCTGCTGTTCTGTTTCTACTCAGACTTGTTACATTCGATTTGTAGCACCCAATTACTGGCGAATTTTCTGACTGAATCGTACGCTACCTGAGTTGGCCTCGCGGCGCTGTCGGCGCTCGCCTCAGTCGAGATTGGACTGAATGGACCTGCGATTTTACCAGCAGCGTGTTGTGCTTCTCTCGTTTTTTTCCATTTTTAAAGTTGGTTTTAAGGGTGGACCACTTATGGTCCTATTGATATTGTAGTGTATTCAGTTTTGTTTCTTTGATTGGTTTATTTGAATGTCAGTTTCTTTGTATTTTCTGTTATTTTCTTTGTGATTGTATTTCATTTATTTTAAGTGAAGTGTGTCCCACGTGGTTTGCGCTTATTAACTTGTCCTTTCTTTATTGGACAGGAGCTGTTGTGCCCCCCCCTGTGTCAGACTGATCCTTGGTGGTGGTGGTGGTCCTCTCACTTATCCTATTTGAACATCACCTGGTGGTCTTGGTTGGTGTGTAGTGTGTTTCTTTTTGACGGTTTTCCTTCTCCCGTTCAGTCTGACTCATCAGGGTGAGCCTCAGCCCTGTTGTGCTGACTAAGCTGCAACCGTGTGTATTTGAATACTTTTGTCATCTTAAAAAGAAAAATATATTTGTAATAATAAATACTTATTTTTGGAAGTCTGTTTCCTTGTCCAGTGTATCTGAACCTGTGACCATTTCCTTCGGGGTGTCAAGTGTTTAGAACTAAGTATTTCCTGGGGTGCAATTCCCCAGGTGGCGTAGTCGACATTACAACACTAAGCTCTTGCTACACATGGTTAACCACTTTACCATGGTTACCATGACCTATGAAACCATGGTAGTTTTTCATAAGGGGCCTTTTAGTTCAACAGATTCAAGCTCTGTTAAACTAATCTTACCCACACATTCTTTTGGGAGAGAAATTTCCACACAGTGAACACAGACCTATAGAAACATAGCAGTCACAAGGGTGGCCCTTAGTGCAGCCTTGCCTATTTTAGCTCTAGATTCCTCTATCATTTTTCAAATTTTGTTCTCAGAGAGGGGGTGTCACGGTTGTGCAGTGAGTAGCACTGTCGCTCACAGCAAGGCGGTACTGAGTTTGAATCCTGGCTGGGATTTTGTTTGTATGTTATCCCCGTGTCCATGTGGGTTTCCTCCAGGTACTCAGATTTCCTCCCACAGTCCAAAGACAAGCAGGTTAGGTGAATTGGAGGCAAATTGCACATAGGTATGAGTGTCTGAGTGAATGGTGTGTGTGCACCCTGCAATGGATTGGCGACCTGTCCAGAGTGTATTGCTGCCTCTCGCCCAATGCATGCTGGGATAGGCTCCAGCCCCCCATGACCCTGACCAGAAATAAGCAGGTTAGATAATGGATGGATGGATATAGCAGAGAGAGCTTTATTAAAATAATTGTCAGGATCTATTTACCAATGGACATAGCTAGCACAGTGGTGTTGGTGGTGATGTCAAGAGCAACTAAGATAGACCCTATAGAAACAGAACAACCGTTAATGGTTAATGCAGTAAGATGTTATAATAATAATATTAATAATAATAAATATTTATGGACTACACCATTGGGGTCTACAAACTACCCCACCGATGTAGGTAACATTCTAGAACTAAACCACACCAGTATTTAACCCAGGTATTATGGTCACCAATAAAAAGCTTTACTATGGTTTTATAGGTCATAGTAACCATGGTAAATAGGCCGTCTGATTCCAGTCTAATACCCAGAATTCCCTCTGCTTTTAGGCGAATATCCACAATTGTATTTACTGATAATTTCAGCTTTCCATCCATTTTTCTTCATCTTTTTTATTTCTTTTTAGGAAACATCATTTGCCCATGGCAGCAGGGACCTGAAATCTCTTTCCACTGCCACCGACTGGTCTGGTTGAGAACAGCCCAGCAGATGACTCCATCTGGCTCATATTTCCAGCTATCAGACGCTTCTTCCGCCAGACTCTGGAGCATTTCCATGCTTACATGAGAGAAGTGAGTATAAAAACATTGTAGCACAGCACAGCTTAGCATAGTGGTCATGGAAATGTGCTTTAAGCTCAACAGGATGTAGGTTCAAGTCCGAGGTGCTCCTATGATTAAAATAATAATTATTGACAATAGTAGAAATTATAATACATTTAAGTAAATGCCACCTATTTAACAAATTCAAAGTTCTTTACAATAAATCACTCAAATAACAAGACTAGGTCAACCGAGTGCATGCCGGGCACTGGAGGACTTGCCCCGGCGATGGCTTTCTTACCCTAGTGCAATAAGTAGGCTATTCTGTTAGTGGTGTCGCACGTGATGACGGTACCTCCCTGGGAAGTGCTTGTGTGGAAAATCACATAGGTTATACACAGGGTGCACACAGAGATGTTTGTGTTCCTTTGGTAAGTTAGCCAATCAGAATAAAGTGTCCTAATTTTAGGATAACTCTGTTAACTTCATTGTTGTTAGCCATTGGAATTAAAAATATAATGTTCGCTAATAGTAGCTAGCTGGCTAACTCCATAACATTGATGCTCTTTTATTACTTTTGGAGAATGAGGGAAATGTCAATAAGCGGCATTTAATTGTGGAAAGGCTTAGGGCAGACCCGATCAATGTGTTCTGGTTTAGTGACAAAACACTTATAGCACCCATCACACTTCTAATTCGTCAGGCTTGAAATTGAATGTCGTGTCCATTAACTCAATTAGGTTTTCGTACTTGAACTCAAAACAAACAATTGTTATTATCAATCTGGTAACGTTACTCAAAAGATGACCACAGTTTGCATAATATATAGAATAATACATAATTCTGGTGAAGTAACCCTAGTGGACCACACTATCTGCCACAGTGAAGAACTCCGGCTTAAGTGAATTTTCACTTCTACCTCTAATCAGCAATCATAGTATTCATTCATGTTTCTTTGATGCCAGGTTAGGGTTACACACTAATTTTCTCTCATGGTCTATGGACCCCCTGAAGTAGCCTTGGCCACCCCCTGGCCACCCCATGTATAAAACTCTAGTTCAACCAATGCATTTTAAACCTTCTTGTTTTTTTTCAACAGGTGATTGGCAACTTGTCGGAAGAATGGCAGCCAAACACCACCCTGCATGAGTGGAACTGGAGGATGTTGACCACCATAGCCTCTCTAGATAGAACAGAATAACTTGTATTTTCCCGTTAAAGGTCGGTATACACTGTGCGATTTCTGCCACGATTTTTCAGTCCCAGACGAAATTTGCAAATTGTAGAAGAATCTTTCGTTATGGCCGAAATCGCCCGTCTTGGATCGCTTAGTGTGACATACGCTCGGACGTTCGATTTCGTGAATCTTAGCCTACGACGGAAGACTGACAGTGTCAGAAATTTTGGCCAAAATTCGTGCAGTGTGACTGCTGCTACGACCACAGACTGTGGAAGTTTCATGAACAACCAATAGGAGAACAGCAATGCATGACGTAAGAGACGAACTCCTTTGTTTTCTCTGTAACGTTGCCATTTTGCAACCGCTCTCAAACCATTTCGCGTCCCAAATAAACAGCCTTAAACTAAGTTGAGAAACTCGTCAATGTAATATCCTTAACGAAAGCGAAGAAAGGAAGAATGTTTCCTTTGAAGCTCATCTCTCACTTCAGAAGATTTCGCCCCAGCCCATCTTGGATGAACAAACAAGTGAATGAATGCTCGGCTAGCTGTGAGCAATGTTGCCAGATTCTTATAATAATTCCCACCAAAAAACTCCTGAAAAACTTTAGTTTTGTGGATGTGATGCAATTGGTTATGATTTTGCTATCAGTGACTCTTACAATTTATTTGTGCCAGAGGTTTATAGGCCGTCAATGCACATAGTGCGGGCCCCTAACATTACTGCAAGTAAGTTAGCTAGTTTTCATCAGCGTAGCTAACATGGCTAAACAAACAGCCTATCAATTATTTAATAAAAAAATAAAAAAACCCATGCTTGGGGGAGATTAGGACAAGCAGCTTGGATCAGACCACAGAACACTGCATCAGACCCGGGCCGCCGAGCTTTGCATAACCAAGAAAGCGGAGCTTGCGCGCAGGATAACAGGGAAGGTGAAGTAGAGCCTACAGTAGCTAAAGCTAATAGGGATACAGCGTTACGCCTACTGTAAAGTCTGCAGACACTTTCCGGAGGTGCATAGAGAGTTCGTGGAAGTATTTTAGGCAGGCTTGTTCAAAACACGAGAACAGCAAACATCATTGTGTAGCACTTGCTAAATCAGAGCGCAGTTTCCCCAGTGAACAGTTTTGTGCTGAAATGTCGGTGAAACGCCGTCTCGCATTCAACATTTAATTCATAGAGAAACCACCAGCATATGAAAGTATTATTTACATCGTAACATGAATGACATGTACAAAGCAGGATATTACACTCCACGGGCACAGGGAAACAGAGAAGGCTATTAACAACGGGAACTTTATAGAAATATTATTTTTGGACAATGATGACATTATAAACATAGCCTTTTCAAAACCAAGCCCTGCCGTAGGCTAATGCCTATTGTCATGTAGAAAACATCACACACCAATTCAAATCCATCAAAGGTGGGCCTAAGTTTGTGTTTATATAGTTTTTTTAAATGATTTGTGTGCCCACCATGGTGTAGTTATGCGTTCAACTTCAAGTGGCTGTTGAAAGTTAGGCCATAGCCTATAATCTTGTAGCTGTGTGCGTGCTGAGCTTTAACGTTAATTTTCCTTGCCTCTCCACTGGAGGTAAAGTATTAGATTCTGATCCGTTGGGCATTTTTCCTTCCTAAAGGACTTTTTTTGTCTCGCAACTTTGTCTGGTCATATTAGGATCACATAGCGTGGTTTATAGACTAGCCTACTATATATTTTGTTTGTTGTACAGAAAAGAGTGTTTGATTATTCTGTATGGTGTCAACATTGTTGAAGTAGTGTTCCCATGCGAACCATTGATTTACTGTTGGAGTGCGTATTTGATGAAATTCTGCGCGTGGACATCAGATGACGGAGGCTAGGCTACTGCAGCCAAATCGTAGGATAGAATCTCTGAACTTATTATAGAACACTTTGGATCTTATCGCACAGTCTGACTACAACAAAGACTATAGATTATCGTGGCTGCATCGCACAGTCTGACATGCAACAATCGTACAGGACGGTGGTAACTCACCGCGGTCAAGTGAGCAGCCAGTTTTTTTGCAATTTTTCTGATCTTTATGGCCTAGTAGTACAGTAGATGTGCAAACTACTGTCTATGCATCAGCACCAAAAACAGTCGGTTGCCTCTGATCTCCACAGTGAAAATGTTCCATATTGGTATAGGCGATAGGTAGATATGTGATTCATTGAATAAAATCGATTTCATGAGGGAACGTCTCACAATTAAAAATTTTTATGATCTTTAGTATGGCCTAGTAGTTCAGTAGATGTGCAAGCTGCTGTCTATGCATCAGCACCAAAAACAGCATGTTGCCTCTGATTTCCACAGTAAAAATGTTGTAGAACTGATGGACAGATGTATGCTTGATTGAACAAAAATTATTTCATGAGGGAACATATCAGTTTTCATTTTGTATGATTTTTCGTATGACCTAGTAGTACAGTAGATGTCTGTGTACCAGCTGCAAAAAGAACCTGTTTCTGATTTCCACAGTGAAAATGTTCCATATTCCTCTGGGTGATAGACAGTTGTGTGTTTAGTTTCATAAAATGAATTTAATGAGGGAACATTTTGCATGTTTAACTTTTTGTGATGCTTAAAATAAGCGAGTACTACTGTGCATAAACTAATACTAATTATAATATCCTTATATATAGCACCTTTCCAGCGGTATAATAATAATAATAACATATCCTTTATTTGTATAGCACCTTTCTAACAGTATAGCACAGCGTGCCATGCTTCATAACATAACAATTTACCATAGAAAACGATACAATGCACGAAAACAACAAAAGACTATAACAATAATAATAACAGCATATTGAAATAAGAGATCAATAAAAGTCAAGTCACTCGTAAGTCACTCTCGATAACGGCGTCTGTTCAATGCCGGTAAAATTTTCTACTAGCACGTGATTTGCTTTATTACCATACTTCTCATAAGATACGCGCATAGCCAAACTCAAGGCTGTTTGCGGTTCTCAACTGGCTGCTCACTTGACCGCGGTTAGAAATCGCACAGTGTTTACCGGCCTTTAGGGAACTTCAGTTGTAGTTTCCAGCAGTAAAAAAAAAAGACACAGTGGGGCAGACCCACAAACACAAACAAACATGTTAAATAAAGACATTCAATTGAATCAGAAGTATCACATTATAGTGAAGGTATGTGTGATTATGATTATAATTAAAATGACTATTATTACTATTATGATCAAAATGATATTATATTAAATTTATTAAATATGAATTATAATGAAATATTTTAGCATCAAAAGCAATAACAGTTCCTCATCTGCCTTTACTGTCTTGAGATGTCCAATGTCATTAAGGGCTGTAGGGACAAAGCTGTTTCTGGCTCTTTTTGCTTTAAGTGGCAAGGACCTTAATCTTCGACCTGATGGAAGAGTCTCAAAGAGAAAGTTCAGGGGATGTGATGGAAGGGCCATAATCCTCTTTCCTTTTTTAATTGTACGCTCCTCATACAGATGTTTTCAGCGGTTTTTGTTGGTTCCCTATGATTTCAGTAGCCTGTACTGTCACCCTCTCCAGCTTCAGTTGCCTGATTTCACTTAATGAGCCAAACCAAGCTGTTAGACTGAAGGTCAGCACTGACTTAAGGAAGCAGGTGTAAAATGCTTGTAGTAGTGACTGGCTGATGTCCAAATTTCTTCTTACAGCCTTGACTGACACTTTTGCATACACTTGATGACAGTTTGCCTCAAAGGTCAGTTTATTATCAATGATGGTACCCAAATATCTGTACTCCTCCACTCTTTCAACTGTTTTAGCTTCGATGGTAAGGGGCCTCAGCGGGGACGGCTCACGCCAGAAGTCAATGGCGATTTCTTTTGTCTTCTCCACATTCAAGTCCAAGAAATTGACTTCACACCACTGTTGGAAATGGCTGACAGCAGATTGAAGCTTCTCATCAGAGTTGGATGAGTCCACAATTACTGTATCATCTGAGTACTTGATGAACGTGATCTGAGGACAGTTGCTTTGGCAGTCATTGGTGTAGAGTGTGAATAACACTGGAGAAACTACCGAGCCTTGTGGTGAGCCAGTAGAGATGGTCTTTGTGGTGCTGAAGTGGACTTTATATCTAACCCACTGAGGTCTGTCAGTTAAGCAGGACATTACCCAGAGGATAAGATGAGGGTTCAGGTTAATCTTCAGAAGCTTCTTAACCATTAGGTGTGGTTGGATTGTGTTGAACGCACTGGAGAAGTCTACAAACACCAGTCTGATGTTGGACCTTGGTGGGTCCAGATGGGATTGGACCAGGTCAAGCAGTATCAGGAGAGCATCATCAACTCCTCTGTTCTGTTGGTAGGCAAACTGTTGAGGGTCTACTATGCTCTCCACACTTTAAAGTCATGCAAGTCAAATCTACTGTAAAAGATGTTTAGGGATTCAGCAAACTGACTTCAGTGTTTCTTAGACTGAGGGCCCGGGTGGCTCTGCTTAGTAGAATTCCCTGAGAGGATCTTTATTCTTTTCCAGGCATCTCTCAGCTGCCCACCTTGAAACATATTTTCCACCTTCTTCTTATAGGCTCTTTTTGCATCCTTAATTTGTCTATTCAGCCTGGCCTGAATCAATCTAGACTCAACTCTGTCTCCTGATTGGAAGGCTCTCTTTTTCTCATTTAATGTTATTTTAAGCTCTTTTGTTATCCAGGGCTTATTGTTTGAGAACACTTTCACTTTCTTAGATGGAACAATAGTTTCCTCATATAGCCAGTCACTGCCTCTACAGTCTCATCCAACGTGACATTTTGTGAGAAAAGCTTCCAATCAGTACATTCAAAACAGTATTTGAGAGTCTCAGAAACATCATAATTCCCTCCTTCCCTCTGCAATTTTGTTTTATAGGATGGAATGAGGTGAATAGCATCGTGATCCGTTGTACTTAGAGGTGGCTTTTTGATTGATTTGTAAGCATTTTTGATGTTACTATAGCATGGATCAATGGTCTTGCTTCCCCTTGTTTCACAGGTAACATACTGATGGTATAGTGGCAAGGATTTATCAAGTTTACAGCTATTCATGTCACCTATGACTAACACTGGAGAATCAGGAGATTTAGATTCTAGACGCTGAACACAAGATACAGTTGTATTTGTTGCACTGCTCTTGTCTATTGATATAGACAAGGATTAAAAAGAGTTGACCAAACTCACACGGTAGATATTTGGGTCTGAAAGACAAGGCTAGCAACTCCATGTCCGCGGAGCAATGCGTCTCTTGGATCACAACTGTTTTACTCCAAGCTTTGTTGACGTACGCACAAATTCCGCCTCTGTGACTTTTTAGTATGCACATACAGTTTCTATTTAGCTGGAATGGAGAACCAAACCCTTCCAAAAGAAGCTCAGAGTCAGCAATCTTATCATCCAACCACATCTCCGTTAGATGATGTTAGCATCTTTGTATGTCCATTGAAATTCAACTTTAGCGTGAAGTTCGTCCAATTTATTTCTAAGGGATCTGACGTTCGCTAGAACTATCGAGGAAAGCGGTGGACATGTATTTTTACCACAAAGCCTCTTCAGTTTTTGCCTCACTCCTCCCCTGCATCCTCTTTTCCTTCTTTTACCTGGTGGCCTTTTGAGGATCGCCTTCAGTCCTTCAGTTCTTGATATCAAACTCAAACTTCGGCGAAGAGCAATGGTAACTTTGTTACCACAGATCTAACAGACATTCCAGAGTATATGTTATGAATGCGCCTCCATGGTGACGACCATAAACGAAATTAGCGCGACTGGATAAATTGGTAATATTATTCAAAAGAGTAGCAGGCGCGCCCTGAAAAAACCTCCCTGTCCTATAACACAGTGTTTCCCAACCGGACTGTTTCGTATCGCGCGACGTTCAGTTTCCCACCGGACTGTCAGTTGTTACTCCGCTCACGAGCACGTAGTGGCGCTCTTGCTAGCTAGCAAAATATCAAGCCTCTTTCAAAGTTTCAGTTAACGTTATGGATAAATGGCTGAGTCGAGCTGGTTCATCCAGCAACAACAGCACAGGTGATACTGCTGAATCAGGAGAACCCGTTCAGAAGAAAAAGAAAACGGAGAAGGTGAAGCATCGTCAGTTTGGTGAACATAATGTGCTCTCTGGATTTATTGCCACAACTACAGAGCGGCCGCAGCCAATGTGTTTCCTCTGTGGCGACGTGCTTTCGAATAATAGCATGAAACCGTCCCATTTACATCGCCACCTCAGTACTAGGCATCCCTCCTGTGTGGATAAGCCCGCGGAGTTTTTCCATCAAAAGCTGGCTGAATTTAAGGGAAGCCCAGAAAAACTAAAGAAAGCGACATCAGTCTCAACCAAGGCTTTGGAGGCATCATATGCCGTGTCGCTACTCGTGGCTAAGTCGAAAAAGCCATTTACCATAGCCGAAGAGCTAATCTTGCCTGCTGCTGTCATTCTCTCAGAAACGATGATCGATAAGAAAGCAGCTGATGTCCTGAAGAAAGTGCCGTTGTCAAATAATACTGTGTGCCATCGGATCGACGACATGGGAATTGACATTATTGACCAAGTGGTGGAAAAATTGAAAGCATCTGGTACGTTCGCTTTGCAGTTGGACGAATCAATGGATGTCAGTGGGGAAGCACAACTGATTGCGTTTGTGCGTTACAAAGACACTTTGGAGATGAACGAGCACATTCTGTTTTGCAAGAAACTCACGGGGAGAACTACCGGACAGGACGTTTTTAACGTTATTGACAATCTTTTCTCTCAACACAAGCTGGATTGGAAAACCTGCTCTCATGTGTGCACAGACGGCGCTGCGGCGATGACCGGCAGAGTGAATGGATTAATGGCCCACATCAAAAAGGTAAACCCTGATGTTACATGGATGCACTGCATGATTCACCGAGAAGCATTAGCTAGCAAGAGAATGAGTCCAGAGTTAAACGATGTTTTGAATGATGCCGTAAAAGTGATCAACTTCATACAGTCCAGGCCTTTGAATCATAGACTGTTTCAGCCACTTTGTCAAGACGGTGGGTCAGAACATGAACAGCTACTGCTTCACACCGACGTCCGGTGGTTATCCCAAGGGAAGACGTTACAGCGGCTGTTCGAGTTACGCAATGAAGTGAGGGAATTTCTGTCGGAGCACACGCACCCCCTTGTGGCTATGTTCAACGATGCTGACTGGGTAGCTCGGCTGGGATACCTCTCCGATATTTTCAGCAAACTCAACCAGCTGAATCTCTCTCTTCAAGGTAAAGACACACATGTTCTTAGCTTGTATGACAAAGTATGTGGATTCATGGAGAAGATCAAGCTCTGGCAGAGCAAATGTGAAGATGGGGATACAAGTTCTTTCCTGCAGCTGAACGCATACATTGCTACTGGTGAATGTGACAGAGCTCCAATTGTGAAAATAGTGCACACACATTTGTCCAAGCTCAAGAATGAGTTCAACTCCTACTTCCCTGATATTGACAACAAGTCTTCCAAACTGGACTGGGTGCGTAATCAATTTGTGACGTACATTAACAGTAGCATTCCTGCCAGACTGCAAGAAAACCTCATAGATGTGTCCTCAGATAGGAGCCTGAAGATGAGGTACTCAAGCACACCACTGACACAGTTCTGGTGTGATGTGGAGAAGGAGTATCCTGAATTGGGGAAACATGCCCTGAATGAACTGTTGCCCTTTGGATCCACATACCTGTGTGAGGTGACATTCTTCGCCATGACCCACATCAAAACTAAACACAGGAACAGACTCAACTTGGAGAATAACCTGGTCACAGCTGTTGCAACAATCTCCCCCAGACTCACAAAACTGACGAGTGAGAAACAGGCTCAAGTGTCACATTAATTGGTGAGTTTGAGCTTTACTTTTTTTTTCTTTAAGTCTATAAACAATGGCTATTATAATTGATATGATTAGTTATGATTGAAGTGTCACATTAATTGGGGAGATTGAGTCTTACTTTTTTATAAAAAGTTATAATTAAATTAATGATATATAGACTTAATTATATACATTAATGATATATCCTGGGGATCACCACGATTGATTGCGTAGTAGGGGGTACTTTAGGTTGGCTTGAAATGCTTTGGGGGTACAGTACTTAAAAAAGGTTTGGAACCACTGCTATAACAGACATACCAGAACATTAAAAGACAAAAAATAAAAGCTTAGAGATAGAGATGCTGTCCTGATAATTCGCACTGTCTTTGTCTAATACATTGTCGGTTTTTTAAAAAGGTTTTCTTTATTAATATCATTGCACTATTAATGAGAGTAAAAGGTTATAAAAGCGTTGTGTCCTGATCAGGCTTATATCAATCGTCAGGAGCCTTTTTTTTTTTTGCTGTAGATGCAGGTACACACAGGTGAAGAGGTTCAGATTCATTGCTATGTCTCTCTTACAGGTGAAGTTTGTATTTATTCACACTGAGGAGAAAATAGACCAGGGGTGCGTTTCCCAATAACAATCAATCTTAGGTTTAAGTGCGATTTCAACGAACGATTGACTCTTTAATTTGTAACACGCGTTTCCCAAAACAGTTCTTAAAGCATGAACGCGCAGTCACCTCTTAAGTGCTACTTAACCAGAGGTGTAAAATCCGGGTTCAGAAAGTAAAAAGTCCAAAAAAAAGGCGTAAAGTCCATTTAGGGTGTGTCCAAGCCCATTTTTGCTAGTTTACCAGCGTGTTTTTTGGGCGCTAATCACGGCGCAATGCCCAAATGGGTTGAACCTAGTCTCTTCTTTAATTATAGGTGTGTCTTGGGCGTGACATGCAATAAACCAATCAAAATGTCATATCCCATTTCCTTTAAAATCCTGCTTTTTCACTTTGGCGCACTACTTGATGGCGAAACAGACATGCTTGTGCATGTTTACTGCGATCATGGAATATGCTAAATGGATCAATAGTCAATATTATTCGGATTAACCATTAGCCTATGAGTTTCCGGTAATTCCCGACAGGGCTGTTCTTTTACAAAATATATGCGGTTACATTTAGTTAAAAAGACCTGCAACGGCCGCCGCGGTGGTACAGCGGTAAAGAGCGCTGACTTTCAGTCAGCGCAGTTGTACTCCGAGGATCGGGGTTCGCGCCCCGGTCCTGCCATAGCCGAGCGTGGCCGGTGCCCTGTGGAAGCGACAATTGGCGGTCGCTTCCGGGTGGGGGGAGGGGCTCGGAGAGAACCGCTGCGCACAGTAGGACCCAGGGCGTGTCACGGTCAGGAGCTGCGCCCTGTAGAGGACGTAGCGCCCTCCCTAAATACCGATTGACGGGGTTGTGCAGCTAGCGGTTGCTACACGGGGGGGAATTGAATTAGAATAGGGGTTCAATTGGCTACTAAATTGGGAGAAAAAGGGAAAAAATCAGAAACAAATTTTAAAAGAAAAGAAAAGAAAAAGACCTGCAACAGCTGAGAATAAGCTATCGATGGCTTCAGTCTCACCTTAGAAAACGCCAAATTAGCCTGCTTGTTCAAGAAATTTTGATTGATTATGCAATGAAAGTGTCAAACATCAATTCCATGAGGCTGTTCTCGAAGTTCAAGCTTCATCCGAAGTTCATTAGGCTACCTGCATAGTAATATTGATTAATAACATAAATACCGTCATTTTGCCTTACTGATTTCACTAAATACAATAAAACTGTCAGGTTGGCAACCCATATGTTCACGCATATTTCCCCTTGTTTTATAATGTCCTGCTTATGGAAATGTGACCAACCTGTTTTACTTGTAGCATAATGCTTTAAAACAAGACACTTTAAGACCGTGAAATGTACGACTTACAGCAGGGGAAACAGACAACATGCAGAGAATGGCATTAAAATTAATTGTGAATTAATTGTGTAATGTGCTGAAAATTTGTTTTCGTTTCTAATTAGACGCTTAGTTCTCAGGTGAAATCAGCTGGGTTTCAATAAGTGGAGAGTATGGAAACCTTGTCACTGTAATTTGTAGTATGCTTGTGCGCGCCCCTGTGTGTAACAGACAGGAGGGTGTACGCACGTTGTGCACACGCCTATGTAGACGCACTGATATGCGTTGTGAAAATAACATGTAAACAACTGCGACATGACTTTAGACCAGGTGGTTTTAGTGCAAGCGCTTTCTGTTGCCTCAAGATAGCAATACGCCAAAAATAATCCTGGCCACTCCTCATCTTAAAACCAACTTGTAATGGGCGCAAGAATACATGGTATTTAAACGACGTGTTATAATGAACCATGCGCCGGGTGTAAAATAGCAAAGACACTTGCGTTTGAGTTAGCGCAGCTTAGCGCCGGGTGTAAGATAGGGCCCCAGGTCTATAAGAAACTGCTGAAGGAGCAGAAATGGAATTGCACTGTGGAAAGTACGTTGTCATACAATGCAAACATCTTACAGCACCAAGACAGTGTGATGGCCGGTTAAAAATGTTTGCCCTTCATTTTCAATCAAGAAATGCAACAATCACCACTGCAACACATCGGACCGGTAAAGTTTTTAGGGTAAAGTTTTATTCTTTTAGACTGCATTTTGATGATTGCCACGCCCCCTCCCAATGTAACCCTGATGCATCAACACATGAGTCTGTCAGATTAGTGTGCAGGCCCTCGCTGTGATCCCCATGTATCCAGCAGTTTGGGTGAAGTAGTAGTTCCCTGTAACCTGAATTGTGTCCATATTTGTGTGCGCACACCAGGGAAAGTCAAGGTCATTGAGCTTGAGCTAGAGATCTATGAACGCGAGAAGTCCTACCAGGAAATACAGCTCAGGAAGGTCAAGGATCTTCTTGATACTATTAAGAGGGAATGCCACAATAGAGAGGTTTCTCTTCTTCGGTAAGTAATGGGTAGCTTTATAGGGTCAATGGGTAGATGACTACTGTACATGAGGCATGAGAATGAGTTATACTTGTTATTTTAACCTGTTTAATCTGTATGTTCTGTGGAAATTGAATATGCCAATGAAAAGGGCAGATGCTTAGTTGATAAAAATGTAATTTAAAGATGACAGCATTGCAATTATTTCCTCCAAATATTTTTTCTGAACTGGGGATGTTTGGCATAATGTATACATGATGCTTATACATGATGCTTACACCTGGCAGTGTAAGGCTGCAGAATGGGTGCTCTATATTGCAGGAAGCTGGATCAGGGCTGAACAAGTCTGAAGCCCCAGTGGTCTCTTTATTGCAGGAAGCTGAGGGCAATGTAATCTTGAATCTCAATGTTGAAGGCAGAATAATGTGGACACAGTAAGACTTAAAAGGTTACAAAAGGAAGATGGAGTAAGCACACTGTACTTGCACAGTTGCGCCCAAGAGCATTTTACAAAGGTCTGCTTTGGTTTGGCTTGATCTAGGGCATACTTGATAGCTGTGAAGCTTGAGACGTTTGTTAATTGGTTAGGTATTCAAATGCTCAAAAGGTGCTGACCATTAAAAATGGTAGTTTTCTGACCAGTAAAACACCTTCCATGTGAGCCATATCTATGTCATCATCTCCAGTCACTCCGTACTCCAAATGTAATGGGTTTATTGATGGTTCGGAGATTCAAACGCAAAGGTGGGGAGATCAGAACAAGTCAGCTCACAACCGTGAGGACTAATAATTAGGGGGAGAAAAAATAATAAAGGAAGACAGAAAAGACAGGAAACTAATTCCTTAAGGCTAACAGCCAAACAAAAATAAACCCACTAAAATGGGCAGACTACTAAAACTAGTAGAATACTAACTAAATCTCCTGAGCTCACGTAATGAGCTAAAAACGGGAAACTTAGTAAAACAAAAGAACACTCTCAGCTGCCGTAGCTGAAATCCGGTAAAGTGAAAAACCAAAACGAAAGTACAAAGAAAAAATTCTCAGAGAGAACAGCAAGGTATAAATACCACCTGGTGCGCATTCGTGAAGGGGACGAATGGAAGACCGCCTTCAACACCTCATTAGGACACTTCGAGTACCTGGTTATGCCTTTCGGCCTTACTAACGCCCCCGCCGTGTTTCAGGCGTTAGTAAATGACGTCCTACGGGACCTATTGGGCCGCTACGTATTCGTATATCTGGATGACATCTTGATCTACTCCACCAACGTCAAGGAACACGAAGGCCACGTCATGCAGGTTCTCCAACGACTTTTGTTGGTTCCTGGGTTTCATCTTGGAGAGGGGACAAATCAGGGCGGATCCCAAGAAGATCCAGGCGGTCACAGATTGGCCCACGCCTGCAACTCGGAAACATCTACAACGCTTCTTGGGATTCGCAAATTTTTACCGGAGGTTCATCCGGAGCTACAGCCAGGTCGTCGCCCCTCTCACCAAGCTCACATCTACTGCCATGCCGTTCCGCTGGAATCCTGAGGCTGAAAATGACTTCAAGAAAATTAAGAGACTGTTCTCCTCCGCTCCGATTCTGGTGCACCCCGACCCCACTCATCAGTTTGTCATGGAGACTGATGCGTCCGACACTGGAGTAGGGGCTGTGCTCTCTCAGGTTTCCCCCACTGACAATCTTCTACACCCCTGCGCATTCTTCTCCCGTAAGCTGTCTCCGGCGGAGAGGAACTATGACGTGGGAAACCGAGAGCTACTTGCTGTAAAGCTAGCACTGGAGGAGTGGAGGCATTGGCTGGAGGGCGCCGAGAAACCATTTGTGGTCTGGACCGACCATAAAAATTTGGCGTACCTACAGACAGCCAAGAGGTTGAACTCCCGCCAAGCCAGATGGGCCCTGTTCTTTGGCCGTTTCAATTTTGCATTGACCTACCGTCCTGGTTCCAAGAACGTCAAGCCTGATGCCTTGTCGCGACAGTTCATGGCCAGTTCTGAGCAAGAGGCGCCGGAGAACATCCTCCCTGGGTCCTGCACCATTGCTTCGGTGTCCTGGAGGATTGAGGCCGTCATTAAAAAGGCGCTACTCAAGGAGCCCGATCCAAGGTCCAATCCCGGTACACGCCTTTACGTTCCCTCCGCCGCCCGGACACATGTTCTCCAATGGGCTCATTCCTCCCTCATGTCATGCCATCCCGGCTTTACCCTCACCCTGGCTGTCCTCAAGAGAAGGTTCTGGTGGAACTCCATGATCCCCGACACCAGGCGTTTCGTCAAGGCCTGTACCACCTGTGCCAGGAGCAAGGCCTCTCACCAGGCCCCAGCTGGTCTGCTCCAACCTCTGCCAGTGCCCAGTCGCCCTTGGAGTCACATCGGGGTGGATTTTGTGACCGGACTTCCCCCTTCTGAGGGCAACACCACCATCCTGACGGTGGTGGACAGGTTCAGCAAGGCGGCGCATTTCATTCCTCTGCCTGGATTGCCCACTGCCCAAGAGACCGCGGATGTTCTGGTCAAGGAAGTCTTTCGGATCCATGGCATTCCCGCGGACATTGTCTCTGACCGTGGCACCCAGTTCATCTCCCAGGTCTGGAAGGCCTTCTGTTCGGCTCTCGGAGCCACCTCCAGCCTCACGTCAGGTTACCACCCCCAGCCAGGGGTGTCCAAACTTTTTTCACTGAGGGCCAGATGGAGAAAAATGATGACTACCACGGGCCACAGGCTATTATATATATATATATATATATATATATATATATATATATATATATATATATATATATTAGGGATGCACCGAAATGAAAATTCTTGGCCGAAACCGAAAACCAAAAATGAGAAACCAAGGCCGAAAACCGAAAACCGAAACACCGAAAGAAATGATTGTCAATTATTAGAACCATTGCATTTATGGCTATGACTGTGTACTAACCTCACTAAAATCAAAGCATTGCAATTCAAGAATAAATCAATTACAAAAGTATGAAAATATTTATTTAGCACTGACATTACAGCAATGCACAATATAAATTAAAATTCAAAACAAAATGTTTAACTTGACCCCGCTCATGTGTACATTAAATAATAATGTACAGGCCTATAACTGACTGGCCTGCTGAAAGATTGTAAAATTAAATATGTTCTCTCATAAAAACACAAAGTGCATTTAAGTCAAGTGCCTTTTAAATTTTTCTCTGTAGGACTACTACAACAAAGTGCATTCAGAACAAGTGCAACTGCTGAAAGATATAACAATATGATGTATCAGCCTACGAAATCCCACATCTTCTACGACAGAGAACGGCTGATCATCTAAGGCAATGAATTCCATTATTTTTTGTGTTATGCCCTTTGCCTTGGCACCATCACTGGGAAACTTTCTTGCCTTTTCAAAAACGTCCGCCACAGACGGAGTAGGCGTGCTCGGATTGACTTTCCTTTTCTGTGCCGCACTCTTCTCATATTCAGAATGGCAATCGGGATGTTTGGATTTCAGGTGATAAATTAAACCCGACGTGGAGAAACTCTTTGCAGATGCACCCCCTCTTGAAATTTCAGCACTGCATTTTTTGCAAATCGCTATCCGTGGGTCTTTCTCCGAGATATTGAAATAACTCCACACCGCCGACATGCTGGCTCTTATCCAGATAACCGTGTGCTGGCTGCGCTTTTTGTTTGCGTCATTACAATTCTGTTTCGGCCGTGTTGTTTCGGTGATTTAGGTCTTTCGGCCGAAAACCGAAAATGCACTTTTGGGCCATTTTCGGCCGAAAATTTTCGGTGGCCGAATTTTCGGTGCATCCCTAATATATATATATATATATATATATATAGGCTATGTGTGCGTGTGTGTGTAAAATAAATACAAGTGCGCTCAGACATGTGGCATACAGTTGCCAACATCACTTAGATTTCTATTTAAATTAGGCGAATAGTATTATAGCCTATTAAAATGTGAGCTTGAAGAGATTTTAAGAATTTCACTCACCAGTGACACTTCTAATGAGAACAGTGTTGTTGTGCCTTGGACTGAAGAATCGCTGTGATGTCGGGCGTGAGGTTTGTAGATGTGATTCGCAGGACATCGCAAAGGTCGACTGTCTGTTATCTTTGATTGCAAACGGCTCTTGTTTAGCGTCATCAGGGAAAATGTTTGCTCACATATGTGAGAGTATATCAGAGTGGTAGATCACGTCCCCATATTCTGTATCCATTTCAGACAGGAATGCCCGAAATTCTCTGTGATTGAGTGCTTTCGCACAAATTATGTTAATAGTTTTCACGACTGTATTCATGACATCGCCCAGTTTCGTGACTTTGGCGCATAATGCTTCCTGGTGTATAATACAGTGCAATTTAACAGCCTCGCCCCCAGACTCATGAACTTTTCTGCAAACCAGGGAAGCCATTCCGTGACGCTCACCTATCATGACTGGAGCACCATCTGTTGTAACTCCACACAACTTGTCCCAAGGGAGATTCCGATTTTGAATAGCAACTGACACAGCTTCAAAAATATCAGCTCCTTTCGTTGTTCCAGTCAGGCTCCGAAGGTCGAGGAGCTCTTCAGTAATGCAAAAATCATCGTCAACCCCCCGCAAAAAAAATTAGTAGCTGAGCCGAATCTGTTGTGTCGGTACTCTCGTCACACGCAATTGAATAGAAAAGAAACAACGGAGCTTTGTCTGATATTTGCGCCTTGATGTTAGCTGATAAATCCTCGATTTGCCGGCCCACTGTGTTTCTCGCAACACTAACATTGCAGAAGTATTGTTTCTTTTCTGGGCATACAATCTCCACAATTTTTGTGACGCACTCTTTTAATAAAATCACCCTCTACAAAGGCCTTTCCATACTTCGCTATTAGCTTAGCCACCTCGTAGCTAGCCCTGGTAGCATTCTGCTGCGTTTGATTAGCACAAAAAAACTGGGTTTGTTGCAATGATAGGCTTGCCGCCAACTGCTTTGATTTCTCTTCTCTGGCTGCTCCAGTATATGCCTTAAAAGACGCATCATGTTTCGTTTCATAATGTCTCTTAACGTTAAATTATTTTCATCACCGCTACTGATTCCTGGCAAATTAAACAGACACACTTGCCTCTGTACTCTGAAAAAGTATTAATTTTGCCATCGTGGCTGGAATTTCCTACATTCACTATCCACCTTTCGATTCTTTGCAGTCGCCATGTTGATAAGAACACGATTTGTAGGCTACAGGAACGTTGGCTAGCTAATGCATAAGATAATTTTTTGTTTGGGGGGGGCGCAAACTGCTGATCTGTTTTTAGAGTTGGGCTTTTACTATGCTGTCCCCTAGTGTTAAAAAAAAACAGCATTTTTTTTAAATTATTTGTAGCAGCGGGCCAGATTTAATAATTCTTCTGAAATGTTTCGAGGGCCGCTTTAAAACGCTTCAAGGGCCGCAATTGGCCCGCGGGCCGTAGTTTGGACACCCCTGATCTAGCCTGTTTATTGACCATCGTTACTGCCTGCCTATTGTTTCCACTGCCTGTTTTTGACCACGAGTTTTGCCTACTGTCTATTTGTACCTCTGCCCCGCGGATAGGACTTCGGTCTGACTCCTGCTACGCCCCACGACTACAAACTTAGCTTTTTCCCTGTTTTGTACTTCTGCTCCGCTGACAGCTACTCTGGTTAACGAACTCTTGCATGGATACCGACTTCGAGACTGCCTTCTCCCTCGGTACTGTATCTTTGGTCTGGCTGGATTTATTGGTTTTTGGACTTTGCTTGTGTGACTACGTTTTTGGATTTCCCCATAATAAAGCCCTTGCGGGTATTTATTATCAAGTCAGTGTTCTGAGTCGTGCATTACGGGTCCAACCCGCACACATCCGTCTCAGTTGCAGTCATTTAGCAGGTGCAGTCTAGTTACAGGAGGTGGGTTTCTTAGCTAGTGGGCATTGCACAGGATCTATAATTTGTGTTGGGTTTGCTATATGCAAATTCAGGTTGACATCCTTAAAGTGCCTGCTTGTTGACCATTTCAATTACACAGCTACTTGTACAAATGTGACTGTGGCAGGCCCTATGTTGGTTAACTAACGTTTTGAAACAATAACAGAAAATACCATGTAGCTTATTCAAGTATAACAAAATAGTCTTTATGGATTGTGTAAAACTAAGAATTTAGCCCATTTTCAGATGGTGATGTACAAATCCTGTTTAAAAAAATTTCTTCAAAAAGTAGTCAAGTTACTGAGTTGAATTCAGATTTGATTGATTATAACATTGAGGGTATGAGTACCGATTACATTTTAAAAGACACCCAAAATCAAACATAATGGATTACCTACACAAGTCAACATCAATAATCACCAGTGACGAGAATGAAAAATGAATTACTCTCAATTTAATGAAACTTCAGCCTATATGCTGCATTTCGAAGCAATTTTAATATGTAACATTCAGATTTAACGTTAAATTTAACGTTTAAGTAAAAATAAATGCGGCCAGATTAAACGTGGTCTTTGAATATCGATTAGGTTAATAGTATAGTCATAATATAGTAATATAAATATTAGGTTCATGTAAAATTTACTTTGATATAATTGGAAAATTCTGGGTAAAGTAATGTTTGCTTAGCTTGCTACCTTTTACCTCAGGATCAGGTAACGTAACGCAGATCACAGGTTTATTGAATTTGGCGAACATCCTTGAAAACATGACATATAGATAAACAGTTTGGCGTAATCTGACGAAAAAGAAAATAGAAAAGTATATATGTATGTACATTTATAAGAATCTGGTTCATATACAGTCAAGCCGGAAAGTCTGAATACCCCCTTTCACCTTTTATTACATTACAGACATATTCTACAATAGATTGTGTTCATTTTTTGTCTCAAAATTCTACACAAAATAGCCCATAATGATAAAGTGAAAACATGTTTTTAGAAATTTTTGCAAATGTATTAAAAATCGAAAACTGAAATCTTTCATTTACATAAGTATTCATACCCTTTGCTTTAACATATTTTTAAAGTATCATATTTAATATTTGGTCGCATATCCTTTGCATGCTGTTACTTCCTGAAGTCTGTGACCCATCAACATCAAAAGACTCTCGATATCTTATTTCCAGGTACTGTTACAAGCGAAACTATAAGCTCTCTGCATTTGAATGGATCTTTATGGGAATTGGGGGTGAGACTAAATTCAGCTGTAAATTACACTGGTACAGTATGGAACACATGGCTGGCTAAATGGCTGTAAGTCATCAAGGGTCTGAGCTATCAAAGGAGCCCCAAACCATCACTCTGTTCCCAGATATGGAGTAGATGTGGATGGATCACTGCAAGGGTTATTTATCCTGACTCATTTTCCTATAGAACTCTATGGGGGGAAAAGTCAAGAGAAACAACCCTTAAAGGGATCCATCCACATCTACTCCATATCTGGCCGCAGTGTGATGGTTTGGGGCTCGTTTGATACCTTAGACCCTTGATGACGTACAGCCATTTCGCAAGTCATGTGTTCCATACTGTACCAGTGTAATTTACAGCTGAATCTAGTCTCACCCCCCAATTCTCATAGAGATCAGTTCAAATGCAGAGAGGTTATAGTATCGCTTGTAACAGTACCTGAAAATAAGATATCGAAAGTTTTGATGTTGATGTTGATGTTGATTGGTCACAGACTTCAGGAAGTAACAGCATGCAAAGGATATGCGACCAAATATTAAATATGATACTTTAAAAATATGTTAAAGCAAAGGGTATGAATACTTATGTAAATGAAAGATTTCAGTTTTCGATTTATAATACATTTGCAAAAATTTCTAAAAACATGTTTTCACTTTGTCATTATGGGCTATTTTGTGTAGAATTTTGAGACAAAAAATGAACTCAATCTATTGTAGAATATGTCTGTAATGTAAAAAAACGTGGAGAAGGTGAAAAGGGTATTCAGACTTTCCGGCTTGACTGTAGATTAATACTTACTGAACAATAACGTTTGCGCCTTCTCACACTCAGAGTGAACGTCCGACAGAGAGAGACTTGTTTTTTGTTTCTCCTGCAGTAGCAGTTTCAGTTGAGCAGCTATAAAATATTATTGCGACTGTAACACTACGGCTCGTGAGATACATTACATACATTACATTATAGGCATTTAGCAGACGCTCTTATCCAGAGCGAGCGACTTACACATTTTTTTTTTTTTTATACATACATAGTATTTTACAGCTGCTATATATACTGAAGCAATTCAGGTGAAGTAGTACCTTGCTCACAACAACGCAGTGTCTACGTGGGGATTCGAACCCCGACCTTTTTGGTTACAAAACAGTTTCCTCTTAACCCACTGTTACCCACAGAATGACACTGTTACTGTTCAGTGTTCAGCGCAGACAGAATCTGGTGAGGTGGTAGAGTGACTGGCTGTCGGTCTATGTGATGTATGTGATGCGACTTGGGGTACAGGAAAAAATAAGTGGTTAGCCCAACGTTATTTACAGGCCTACGGTTTGAGGTAAACGAAGATTTAAATCGTTAACGTTCGGTTTTATCTTGCGATCTAGCAATACATTTCCGTCCACTAAACCCATAAATCCAATGATATCAAATAGTAGCTTCTTTTGTCATCTTTATCAAGTTTTCCGGGGTGGCACCCGTGGTGGCAAAATCGGAAAAGGATGTGCCTTTGTTCATGTTGCTTTGGTCTTCACAACATACTGTATGTCATACTATCTTGTAAATTGTTTATATCGATAGACAAGACTACATTAGGAATTAAATTGCCACTCGTCTCCGACACAATTTCACATCTGTCTTCATTGTACACATACAGTAGAATGTGAAAGTCACTTTTCACACACAAATCTTTTTTGTGAAGTGCAGGAGGCATCGAACCATTGGTCAGTTACTCCATGCCCGTCACCCATTGCTGCACAGTCCTCTCCTTTTGGATCTCCACCCCCAGTCCAATTATCCGGCTCGTGTTTCCCATTTTCCCTTCTGTACCAAAACCTTAATAAACAGGCAAAAAATGTGCAAATAAAATTTTTAGTTTTGTCAGTATTTATAAAAAAACGTTTTTGGTATGAACTTGAATGATTTGTCAAATGCATCATGAATTATTTTTTCAGTACTGAAACAGCATACAGAGTCAGTGCCTATCTTGTGTGCAGGCTAAAAACACACCTTTTTACGCTGCATCTTGGCTCACCTATCACCAAACGCTGAGCATTTATTCCGGATTACTAGCCTTTCCTATGCTACATCTAACACTATATCCTCAAACCCATTTGCTACTTAAAGCATTACCTCCTCTTTCTCTGTTATGCTATAGGTTTATGTGTTGACTATTATTGGATGTCATATTGATGACTTGGCATCGTACCTGCTCTGCCTAAACCATGATGTGTGCACATATTGTACATACATCAACGTAAAACATATCCTAAATTACTTTAAAATATAAAAGCATATCCTAAATGACGTAAATGTAGTTTAGCCAGACCACAGCTTTCTGATGAAGACCGATGTGGTCGACATGGCTTGCATCATAAATTAAACCTCGTTATTTGTTTTTTGGAGCATTAAGCGAGGGTGCGAGTCTTTTCTTTATATTCGTTATGCATTCCTGTGACGCAGCACCTTGCACAAGGCTTTTTTTGGTGTGCCTATGTTTGGGGAAAAACTCAATGTCAAGTAATAATTTAAATGCTGAAATGACCTGGAAATGCATGAAACAAAAAACCCATTTATTTCCAGGGGTTTTATGCTGGAGCATTTCTGTAAATTTGTGCTGTACAATTTGCTCAGTCTGGTCTTCCTGATGCATAGCTGTATAAGTATGAGAAACACACAGGACGTTCTTACTGTTTTTTTGTCTGACTGAGAGGTGTATCATCCACCCAGTGCCACTGTCCTTCAGTTCCCAGATCACTCAGCCCAATCCAGTGTGTCTCACTAATGCTGGATGACACGAACGTCTGATCAAAAGAAATAAAAAGAATTACTGGGGACACTGCAATTGACAATGTGCCTGCTATTTCATTCATTATTGTCACTCTAATATTTGTAAATGTACGTGGATTTCAGCAAGCATTGCAATATTAGATTTTATGCATGGCAAAATGCAGTTTGTAAGACTTGCATTACAAATCAAATCTGGATAAATTATTTGCCATATTCATTGAGAACATAGGATTTCATTAAACATTGATTTGCACACTGACACATGATTTCCTCATGCAGATTAGAGGCATGTTTTACCTGCTCCTGCTGGCAGTTGATAATGACCAGTTTAGCCCCCTTTGAGATGCAGTAATCCCGACTTTGCATCCAGTTCAATTTCTGAGTGGAGAATAAGTAGCACTGGCCAAGGCCATTCCTCCAGCCACTGTCACACTCTCTGCAGCGTCCCTTTGCTGTGTTACATGGAGACACAGTTTATGCAGTACTTGTTTGTAGGCTCACATCATGACCATCAAGGGGAATTATTAAATATAATCTAAATAAAAACACAAGATTTAAAAATCAACATAAAAATATTTTCTGAGTTAGGTCACATATAAAATAGCAATTTCCCTGCCTTAAATAGTTTTCTGGAGACCTATTAAATATTGCCTCTGAAAAGTGATGCCTTGCTCAACTGCAATCTGTAAAAAGTAGGCTGGGGTGTCAACCTCATATCCCGGAGGGCTGTAGTTTGCCCATACTTTTCAAGCAGTCGAACACAGTGCATCCCTACATGCTTTCAAATATATCCTATAGTCATCAAATGCTTCATTATATTGGATGTCCCCCCTTTGCACGCTCTTGTTGTTAAGCATGTCTGAATCCTACAGCCACACTTTCGGCAGTATCGCTTTTGGAATTTTGACCGAGTTTAATGTTAGCTAGCTTGCTAATTGTAGCCTACATGTTGTCACATTCTGAGCTGTCAGCAGCTCATGCATTGTATTTTAAAGTGGCACTGAAATCTGTGTTGTCTTCCCTAAGGTATGTAGCCTATCAATTGTATGGGAACCGGTGCCATTGCGATATGTTACTGGGTTCGGTACCCAACCAGGCAGCTTGGCTAGAGAGCTGTAAAGCCCAACTCTTACTGTATTGTAGCTGGAAAGATTAGAAGTGCCTTGACACAGTACGTTTAACATGGGCTGTTTTGCTGGTCATGTTTGAAATCTCTGCTTGCTTGTAATTATAGGGTACTCTGTGTGATACAGTAGATGCTAAAGGAGGAAAAGGCTGGCGTTACCCTACCCTCTTTTTTTGAAAATGGGAGGTAGTAGGCTACCAAGTTCATATTTTACCAGCACATAAGTATCACACCACTTTGCACATCAATACTAAAAGTAGGTAAACTTTTGGCACAGAATTGGATCTTTTGGAAGGGTGTGCAGTGATTTAACAGCCCGACAGCCAGGAGTAGAACATGTTTATGGGCCATTTCTAGCTATGTACTGTATGTTAAACTCGTAAATTTAACCACCTTAACTTAATGTGCAATGTTCTAATGCAGTGATATTAACACGCTGAATGCCAACCAGGACGGTCAGAAGTACCAGGGCAGGCAGGAATATGCAAATATGTTACCATTGATTGGACCCCCCTTTCGAAATAGCGAAGGCAAACGATTCTAAGCGGCTTGTAAAAGAGGAAGGGGTATTTGTCATTGACGGTTCTTAAAAATGACTGAAGGTACCTAATTTGTATTTTCACAGTTCTGTCTCAGTAATCCTGAGTGCACAAATAGAAAAACATGCAGGGAAACAATATGGGACCTTTAAGGTGCAAAGCTTATTTTCTCAGTTATAATAGCTATGAATATAATTATTTCAAACTTCACATATAGTAATCAACCTCACCTTTGCAAGAGGAGAGAGTTTTAGATAGATCATTGTGGCTGACCTGCAGTTCCCGCAACTGTCTCTCGGTTCCTGATTCACAAGAAAGAGACAATCATTCACTTCCATTCCACATTTTTGCACAATCAGCACAATATTTTTCTAAATTCATTTGAGGGGATTTCTTGACTTTTCTATCCCAAAATAGGACAGTTAACAGACAGCAATGCGTTTGTCACAGATGGGAATTAGATTTGCGTTTCTGTTTTTGTTCAGTGAATGTCACCCAAAATTGGTCCTGAATTCACATGGGATAATGAATGTTATATAATTTTTAGTGCACTGGAAAAACAAATTCCTATTTTTCAGGTGGGTTTATGCTGTCTTGCTTGCCTTAGATATTCTTTCATTGGACTCAAACAAAAAACAACAAAAATCTGAAACTCACCTGCTAGCTCCTGTTGCACAGAGGAAAGAGTTTTAGATAGATCATTGTAGCTGACCTGCAGTTCCCGCAACTCTCTCTCGGTTCCTGATTCACAAGAAAGAGACAATCATTCACTTCCATTCCACATTTTTGCACAATCAGCACAATATTTTTCTAAATTCATTTGAGGGGATTTCTTAACTTTTCTATCCCAAAATAGGACAGTTAACAGAGAGCAATGCGTTTGTCACAGATGGGAATTAGATTTGCGTTTCTGTTTTTGTTCAGTGAATGTCACCCAAAATTGGTCCTGAATTCACATGGGATAATGAATGTTATATAATTTTTAGTGCACTGGAAAAACAAATTCATATTTTTCAGGTGGGTTTATGCTGTCTTGCTTGCCTTAGATATTCTTTCATTGGACTCAAACAAAAAACAACAAAAATCTGAAACTCACCTGCTAGCTCCTGTTGCACAGAGGAGAGGGAGGCAGAGATGTCCCTGTTCTGGGCCTCCAGGGAATTCGCAACACTAAGTTTCTCTGTTGAAGGAAAACAAAATTAATTTGGTCATATTACAAATGTGCAGGATGTCTTATTTTTTATCCACCTAGTGCTGCTATAGCACGATATGTCATTATCTTCCAGGTGCTGTCAAGCGTCTACAACTTGGACCATCATTAGAATCTAATCTTAGAGAGCCTCTTGTTTGTAAGAGAATAAGGAAAATTATCTTCTTTTCAGACTCACCTTCTAGTTTCTGTTCCACAGAAGAAAGAGACTCAGCGATGTTCCTATTCTGAGCCTCCAGGGAATTAGCAATGTTGTTTTTCTCTGTTGGGAAAAAAAAACAATGAAAATTATAAACCTGCGCATGGAGACATATTTTCCACAGCCTGGTAAAATTCACTGTCATTATCTAACAGGAGCTGTGTCTATGTCTGATATGTGATATCCTCCTTCTCTCTACTCTCATATTGGGGGTATTTTTTTTAACCACCAACCAAAAATGCTCACATTATCTATAATCAACAATTTATATTACCCTATATGGAAAGAAATACTGTAAAACACTGAATAATTCATTTGAATATATGGAGGTACTCCAAATATATTTTCTAATACATTCTGTTGGTGAAATCCAAATGTAGTCTCATGAAACCAAAGCAGCAATAATTGGTGTATTTTGTGATATATTTATATATATTAATCAATACATTTCCCAATACAAATTACAATATATTGTACAATAAATGTAACAGTTTGGTATTTCACAATACATGAGTTTTTATGTCTTGAAATAACTGGTATGTGTATGTTATATGCTAAGAATATTATCAGAACAGCCTTCCATTGGTATAAAAAAGATGTAACAAAAGTGCCAATATATTGGTTCTCTATAACTGGGAAAATATATTTTTCTTTTGAAAGGATATTTAGCAAACTAATTGTTAACTGAGTGAGTCTTTTTGCTTAGGGTACAGTAGCTTCATATTTACGTAAAAACAAAATACTCTATCGTTAAATTGTAAAACTATGGTGTAAATTCTCAAAGCTGGACATTTTCAATGGAATAAACCTGTGTTTCTTTGAGTAAACAGTGGACCAGACTGTATGGAATGCCCTACTGCAGTCAACACATTTAGGAACTGAGGCACCTGCTAGCTCCTGTTGCACAGAGGAGAGGCAGGCAGAGAGGTTCCTGTTCTGGGCCTCCAAGGAATTTGCAACACTAAGTTTCTCTGTTGAAGGAAAAAAAATTGGTCATATAACAAATGTGCAGGATGTCTTATTTTTTATACACCTAGCACTGCTATAGAACAGTATGTCATTATCTTCCAGGTGCTGTTGCTTGTGTTATAACGTCTACAACTTGGACCATCATTGGAATCTAATCTTCGAGAGCCCCTTGTTTGTAAGAGAATAAGTAAAATTATCTTCTTTTCAGACTCACCTTCTAGTTTCTGTTCCACAGAAGAAAGAGACTCAGCGATGTTCCTATTCTGAGCCTCCAGGGAATTAGCAATGTTGTTTTTCTCTGTTGGGAAAAAAACAATGAAAATTTTAAACCTGCGCATGGAGACATATTTTCCACAGCCTGGTACAATTCACTGATTGTCATTATTTAACAGGAGCTGTGTCTATGTCTGATATGTGATATCCTCCTTCGCTAGACTCTCTATTGGGCCTTATTTTTAGATAACCAAAGATCACAATGCTCACATTACCTTTTTGTAAAACAATTTATATTACCCAATATTGAAAGAAATACTGTAAAACACTGAATAATTATTTTGAATATATGGAGGTACTCCAAATATATTTTCTAATACATTCTGTTGGTGAAATCCAAATGTAGTCTCATGAAACCAAAGCAGCATTAATTGGTGTATTTTGTGATATATTTATATATATTAATCAATACATTTCCCAATGCAAATGACAATATATTGCACAATAAATGTAACAGTTTTGTATTTCACAATACATGAGTTGTTATGTCTTGAAATAACTGGTATGTGTATGTTATATGCTAAGAATATTATCAGAACAGCATTCCATTAGTATAAAAAAGATGTAACAAAAGTGCCAATATATTGGTTCTCTATAACTGGGAAAATATATATATTTTTTAAAGGATATTTAGCAAACTAATTGTTAACTGAGTGAGTCTTTTTGCTTAGGGTACAGTAGCGTCATATTTATGTAAAAACAAAATACTCTATCGTTAAATTGTAAAACTATGGTGTAAATTCTCAAAGCTGGACATTTTCAGTGGAATAAACCTGTGTTTCTTTGAGTAAACAGTGGACCAGACTGTATGGAATGCCCTACTGCAGTCAACACATTTAGGAACTGAGGCACCTGCTAGCTCCTGTTGCACAGAGGAGAGGCAGGCAGAGAGGTTCCTGTTCTGGGCCTCCAAGGAATTTGCAACACTAAGTTTC
The DNA here is from genome assembly GCA_022702515.1 of Ilyophis sp. 1 JC-2022. Taxonomy (NCBI): domain Eukaryota; kingdom Metazoa; phylum Chordata; class Actinopteri; order Anguilliformes; family Synaphobranchidae; genus Ilyophis; species Ilyophis sp. 1 JC-2022. The sequence goes on along the minus strand of CM040397.1, from coordinate 74,307,093 downwards.
TCTGTTGAAGGAAAAAAAATTGGTCATATAACAAATGTGCAGGATGTCTTATTTTTTATACACCTAGCACTGCTATAGAACAGTATGTCATTATCTTCCAGGTGCTGTTGCTTGTGTTATAACGTCTACAACTTGGACCATCATTGGAATCTAATCTTCGAGAGCCCCTTGTTTGTAAGAGAATAAGGAAAATTATCTTCTTTTCAGACTCACCTTCTAGTTTCTGTTCCACAGAAGAAAGAGACTCAGCGATGTTCCTATTCTGAGCCTCCAGGGAATTAGCAATGTTGTTTTTCTCTGTTGGGAAAAAAAAACAATGAAAATTATAAACCTGCGCATGGAGACATATTTTACACAACCTGGTACAATTCACTGATTGTCATTATCTAACAGGAGCTGTGTCTATGTCTGATATGTGATATCCTCCTTCGCTAGACTCTATTGGGCCTTATTTTTAGATAACCAAAGATCACAATGCTCACATTACCTTTTTGTAAAACAATTTATATTACCCAATATTGAAGGAAATACTGTAAAACACTGAATAATTAATTTGAATATATGGAGGTACTCCAAATATATTTTCTAATACATTCTGTTGGTGAAATCCAAATGTAGTCTCATGAAACCAAAGCAGCATTAATTGGTGTATTTTGTGATATATTTATATATATTAATACATTTCTCAATACAAATGACAATATATTGTACAATAAATGTAACAGTTTTGTATTTCACAATACATGAGTTTTTATGTCTTGAAATAACTGGTATGTGTATGTTATATGCTAAGAATATTATCAGAACAGCATTCCATTAGTATAAAAAAGATGTAACAAAAGTGCCAATATATTGGTTCTCTATAACTGGGAAAATATATATATTTTTTAAAGGATATTTAGCAAACGAATTGTTAACTGAGTGAGTCTTTTTGCTTAGGGTACAGTAGCTTCATATTTATGTAAAAACAAAAAACTCTATTGTTAAATTGTAAAACTAAGGTGTAAATTCTCAATGCTGGACGTTTTCAATGGAATAAACCTGTGTTTCCTTGAGTAAACAGTGGACCAGACTGTATGGAATGCCCTACTGCAGTCAACACATTTAGGAACTGAGGCACCTGCTAGCTCCTGTTGCACAGAGGAGAGGCAGGCAGAGAGGTTCCTGTTCTGGGCCTCCAGGGAATTTGCAACATTAAGTTTCTCTGTTGAAGGAAAAAAAATTGGTCATATTACAAATGTGCAGGATGTCTTATTTTTTACCCACCTAGCACTGCTATAGAACAGTATGTCATTATCTTCCAGGTGCTGTTGCTTGTGTTATAACGTCTACAACTTGGACCATCATTGGAATCTAATCTTCGAGAGCTTCTTGTTTGTAAGAGAATAAGGAAAATTACCTTCTTTTCAAACTCACCTTCTAGTTTCTGTTCCACAGAAGAAAGAGACTCAGCGATGTTCCTATTCTGAGCCTCCAGGGAATTAGCAATGTTGTTTTTCTCTGTTGGGAAAAAAAACAATGAAAATTATAAACCTGCGCATGGAGACATATTTTACACAACCTGGTACAATTCACTGATTGTCATTATCTAACAGGAGCTGTGTCTATGTCTGATATGTGATATCCTCCTTCTCTAGACTCTATATTGGGCCTTATTTTTAGATAACCAAAGATCACAATGCTCACATTACCTTTTTGTAAAACAATTTATATTACCCAATATTGAAAGAAATACTGTAAAACACTGAATAATTAATTTGAATATATGGAGGTACTCCAAATATATTTTCTAATACATTCTGTTGGTGAAATCCAAATGTAGTCTCATGAAACCAAAGCAGAAATAATTGGTGTATTTTGTGATATATTTATATATATTAATCAATACATTTCCCAATGCAAATGACAATATATTGCACAATAAATGTAACAGTTTTGTATTTCACAATACATGAGTTTTTATGTCTTGAAATAACTGGTATGTGTATGTTATATGCTAAGAATATTATCAGAACAGCATTCCATTAGTATAAAAAAGATGTAACAAAAGTGCCAATATATTGGTTCTCTATAACTGGGAAAAATATATTTTTTTAAAGGATATTTAGCAAACGAATTGTTAACTGAGTGAGTCTTTTTGCTTAGGGTACAGTAGCTTCATATTTATGTAAAAACAAAAAACTCTATTGTTAAATTGTAAAACTAAGGTGTAAATTCTCAATGCTGGACGTTTTCAATGGAATAAACCTGTGTTTCCTTGAGTAAACAGTGGACCAGACTGTATGGAATGCCCTACTGCAGTCAACACATTTAGGAACTGAGGCACCTGCTAGCTCCTGTTGCACAGAGGTGAGGCAGGCAGAGAGGTTCCTGTTCTGGGCCTCCAGGGAATTTGCAACACTAAGTTTCTCTGTTGAAGGAAAACAAATTGGTAATATTACAAATGTGCAGGATGTCTTATTTTTTACCCACCTAGCGCTGCTATAGAACAGTATGTCATTATCTTCCAGGTGCTGTTGCTTGTGTTATAACGTCTACAACTTGGACCATCATTGGAATCTAATCTTCGAGAGCTTCTTGTTTGTAAGAGAATAAGGAAAATTACCTTCTTTTCAGACTCACCTTCTAGTTTCTGTTCCACAGAAGAAAGAGACTCAGCGATGTTCCTATTCTGAGCCTCCAGGGAATTTGAAATGTTGTTTTTCTCTGTTGGAAAAAAAACAATGAAAATTATAAACCTGCGCATGGAAACATATTTTCCACAGCCTGGTACAATTCACTGATTGTCATTATCTAACAGGAGCTGTGTCTATGTCTGATATGTGATATCCTCCTTCGATTCCAATTTTGAGCCTTCAATTTGCAATGCTGCTTTTCTCTGTTGGGAAAAACAATTAAAATTATTTATTAAAATGCTCACATTACCATTTTGTAAAACCATTTATTTTGCCATATATTGAAAGAAATACTGTAAAACACTGAATAATTCATTTACAAGGTACTCCAAATATATTTTCTAATACATTCTTTTGGCAAAATCCAGATGAAGTTTCATGATACCATAGCAGCAATAATTGGTGTATTTTGTGATATATTGGGATGGCAGGTATATGTCATGCCCCATACAGCACATAGAGTTTGGCACTTTTTAGCATTTCCTACAGAAATAACCACAATGGCCACAGACTCTCAGCCCTTAAACCTTTAACTTTAACCTTTAAGTTCTGACCTCATGTAACCACACATAATTCATGTAAAATGCCACACATCCACACAATAAAGCCTGGGGCTTCTTCTAATTATTATTCTAATTATACTTCCTGCCATACCCTCATAGAACAATTTTCCCCATTGGATAACTGCCTTTAATCCACCAAACAGAAGATATGTTTAAAATTGCCTTGTCTCAAAGTACACTATCTCTGTGCTTAAGAGTCTACCTACCATACAAATTGTCAAAGTAGCTGGTAACTTAGTTGTTATGTAGTTCAATCCTCACCTGTTCCTAACATTTATTTTCAATGCACACATGTGCACATTATGCAAAGAAATTTTTTTCTAAACAATGTTTTTTTTACATAAAATAACTTATTTTTATTGCAAAGGCTAAGAAATTTCACAATGTTAACTGTTTGTATTATGCAAAAAACAGATCAGTAAGCCGACACAGTGACAAATGCCCTATACAGTGAGCACTATTGGATGAATTGGACAGTGACACATTTTTTGTTATTTTGGTTCTGTACTCTAGCCCATTGAGTTTGAAATGATACAATGACAATGAGGTTGAAGGGCAGACCGCCCCATTTTCGGGCATCAAAAAATATTGGACATTTTAAAGGGATATTTCACCTTAGTGTGACATAAGTCATTTTGTGGAGCTTACCTCATTATATTTGCATAGTGTGAATACAAGCAACATCAGCGATGCCTGCTGACCATTAATGGTATCGCCATTAGTCCGGTTGTCAGGGTCCCCATTCACTCCCATTCATTTTCGGGATCTCACCAAAATTAATCGTTTTAAAGCACACACTAACTACGGCAGATAATACATCGATAAAAGAGAACATGACGGTGAAAAGGTATGAGTTTGTTTTGAGCTGTTGTCACGTTTAAATTAGCTCTAATAGTGGAACTATATTAGAATATGCTACTGCGTAGAAATACAACAAGCCGTAGTTAGATTTTTTGTTTTATTATGATGTATTGTGAGGGAGTGGTAGTGAAGGACCACGAGCGATCAACAGAGGTTTCTAAAAGTCCTGAAAAAAACCACAAAAACTGGGAGAGGAGAACAGAAAAAGGAAGAAACTTTCCTGGCGAAAAGAGCCGAAACAAAAAACAACCCTGAATAAAACTAGGGCGAACGCTCACAGACTGGAGCAGAACTGAGGTACAAAACAGAGGTAGCCTACAACTATGTAAAACAAACACAAAGTGTAACTGAAAGGCTGGCGAAAGAAAAAACGAAATGAAAGAAACAAATAACTCTTAAAGAGATAATAAGCCCTAAGGCAAGTCCCCCGTTACTTTAGAATTAAAGTAAAGAGGTCATCTGAACCTATACCTTATACCTGGCTTAGAGTAAAACAACAATGATACTCAAGCACCGGAAACAGGAAGAGACCTGACACAGGTGAAACGGATAATGACCGGCCGAAAGGGAAAACCGACCAGGACGCTATCCTGGAGCAAAAATAAGGCAGCTCTGTAAAAAATGAAACAATGACCTGAAAAACCGTGACATGAAAACCTACAACTAATGGTAGCCTACTACAGTTGGTGAATTGACGTCAACTTTATTGTACGCGAGGATTCTTCACATAACAAAAAGAAATAACAAAGGTTTTTGCTGGATCTTCTTTTTCTTTTAAAAGGTAATAAAACGTTGAAACTACATTAAATATCAAAACAAACACATACCATTTCACCGTCGTGTTCTCTTTTATCAATGTATTATCTGCCGTAGTTAGTGTGTGCTTTAAAACGATGAATGGGGACCCTGACAACTGGGACTACCAGGGATGCCGTCAACTGCTGTCGCTAATATTCACGCTATGCAAATATAATGAGGTTGTTATGTTCTGAGTCTGTGTCTTCTGTCATGTTTAGTATTGTCAGTTTATGAAGCATACATTTTTCCATGTTTTCCGCAGCCTTGCGTTCTGTGCTGTTTCTCTCGCTTCACTCTCACAGAGTTTTACTTTCGTTCCTGTACGCTTCGTTCGTATTACCCTGCACTACTAATTCTTATATAGGACTTACATGAGTACTAACTGGCTAAACACGGGTGTGGTTAACTAATCTACTAACGTCAGGGTTTAATAGAATTATTACTAACACAATCTAACAATCTAGTTCTCATCACGTTTCCACAGCTGTTTAATGTTTCCTTACGTATCCAGTCATTGTCTTGTTAACTAACTACTAACGTCAGGGCTAGAATAGGATAACTACTAACTAATTACTAATCGCCTTGTTACGTGTCTCAGTTCTCTCAAGCTGTTTTCAATTTCCTGCTATTCTCAAGCTAAGTGTTTGCACCTGTCTACACATGCATTTATACCAGCAGTCTTAGTGCCTCGTTGCGAGTTTGTCACATTGAAAATATACGCGTTAGTTTGTTTGCCTGTTTTTCCCCCCCGAGTGAGCATATCTGGTTTCCAAGTCTGTTTCGTGTTTGAGTTGTTTTCCGAGTCTGTGTTTCTGTTGTTTATTCTTTTTCTATTCTGATTGCTTTCCTGGTTTTGACCTCAGTCCGTGTTCTTGCGACCTTGCTTCTGGATCTTGTTTTTGTACCTCTGCCGTGCCTTCCCGTTACTGACCCCTGCCTGTTTTTGACGTCTCTTTGGTTTTGGAATTGTACTTTTGTTGATCATTAAACTTCGGTTTTCTTTACCCCTGCCTGCTTTTGGGTCCCTGTCCACCGATCGTAACAGAGGTAGGCTCCACAAAATGACTTGCGTCACACTAAGGTGAAATATCCCTTTAACATAATGTGGAATAAAGTAATAATTTTTAATATTTGGTCGCATATCCTTTGCATGCCATGACTTCCTGATGTCTGTGACCCAACAACATAAAAAGACTCTTGATATCTTATTTTCTGGTACTCCTACAAGCGATACTATAACTTCTCTGCATTTGAATGGATCTCTATGGGAATTGGGGGGGGGACTACATTTAGCTGTAAATTATGCTGGAAAAGTATGGATGGCTGTAAGTGATCAATGGTCTGAGGTATCAAACAAGCCTCAAACCATCACTCTGCTGCCAGATATGCAGTAGATATGGATGGATCACTAATGTTTGTTTCTACTGACAAATTATCCTATTGACCTCTATGAAAAAATAAGTCAGGAGAAGAAACCCTTCAAGTTATGTCTGTCACTACTCTCAATCTCATAGAAATTCTGACAAAAAATGTTCGTTTGCGTTGTGGTCTTGCGGTTAGTGTGTCTGAATCTCACTGTGGCGACTGAAGCTTCGAGGCTCGCCACGGCCAAGATTTCTTTATTTTTTCATTAATTTGCCACAAAAAGGATGTGCACTTCAGCTCTGTTCAATTTATCATTTTCACACATGACATAATATGACCATAAAAATTTAAGAGGAATTCCACCCAAAAACATTAACCTTATTGAACAGATCAAGGTGCTAATTAAGTCTTTCTTTGTGTCTGGCCAAAAAAAAATCTGTACTGAGTTATTTGAATATGAAGTGGAAAATTTGGTAGAGGTATACGTAGAGGTATACGCATATACCTCTACTATTTGCTCTTTTTGAAAGACTACAGCGTTTTCAAGTGGGCGTGTAAATTACATAGCAAGTAGGTGGAGCCAGCGAGGGAAGGAATCTCACTACTCTGAATAGGGACGGTTCTGTGGAAGGAACACATCGTAGATCAAGCTAGCGATCATTGCTATTTTATTATAATGTCAGAAAATTACATTGATAGGCTACGATATTTCCTAAAAATGTTTTGGCAAACTAAACCAAACAGGACTAGAGTGCTGTTGGTTACAGAGTGGAGCTCCTCCACTATTCCCCGATTGCTTACATCTTCCTCTGCCTTATTGAATCACCCGGTAAGAAACCATGTCAACCATTAAGTAGACTAACATTAGCTAGCTGACCATAATTGAACGGTTTCGAGCATTCGATTACATAAGCAATGTATTTTTTCTGGGCTAGTGCATTAGCTGTTGTTAGCAACGGGTTTCTTGGCATTAAAACAAATTGGTTTTTAAATATGTTTGCCATGGAGGCTATAGTAGCTGCATTCGTTAATGGAAGGAGGTCGGATATCGGGGTGATGACCGCGTAGTTTCCATGTTTTTACCAACATCAGTGCGTTCGAGTTGCACTGGGAAGGTTTGGGCTTTGCTGGCAAACATAGCTAAAACAGCTAACAAGTAGCCTACAACAATGTTTTAACTTGTAGCTCTATAAACTTTGCCCCTAGTGGTTGAGACGTATCTGTCTCAATTACAGTATTCATGTTTATTATAAACTACAGCTTTAAGAAAATCCCGTAAATTTAGACATAATATTTTTTTAAAAGGGTAGCCGCTTGCGGAAACCTCAGCTTCTCCAGTTACACTGCAGTGCCATAAAATAGGAGGGTGTTATCAATAGCCCAAAGCACTTACGACCCTCCTCTCGCCACAGCCACAGACTGTAAAATGCATAAAATGCACTGTTTATACATGCTAAAAAAATTATGTTCACGTATAGAAACAATAATATTTTTTTAAACGTTGTAAAAATGAGCATTCGCCATTTCCCCTTGCTTACTGTACTATATACAGTACCTGATGCGCTTTTCGTTTTGAAGACACCAAATTTTTTTCTACAAAATTTCTTGTATAAATATGTTTAGGAAGCCAAATACTTACCAGTATATTCAGCTACAGCTATTTTTTTAAGCCTAAAGAGTTTATCTTGTTACATTTCACCAAAGTCCAAGTCCAACCACTTAGGGCTGAAATATGTTGCTGTTCTTGTGTAAATACACATGCACTTTTGTAAATAAATTAAAAAACGTATTTAAATACATTTGGCGACGTATTGTTGGGAATTCCATTGGTTAATCTCCTATAAACTGATATGTATTACTTATATTGAAATATGCATTGGAATATATCATGTGACAATATATATTGAGTGTATCTGAATATGTATCTATGATATGTATCATGTGCACCAAAACACAATAAAGTATATAAGGTATAATGTTAGATAAATTAGAAGCACATAATACACTTTCACAGCAGGTATAATGTGAGCACAAAAGCACATAATGTTAGATCAAATGGAAGCACGCTTTCACAGCAGCAACATAGTTAAAAATTAGAAGGGTCTGTTGGGAGGTGTGGGAGCGCGGGAGCACCTGGTATTTTTTAAGGGTCTGTTGGGAGGTGTGGGAGCGCCTGGTATTTTCCAAAGGCAGATGAATTAAAATACACTCACACAGTCACACAGAAACGCATAAAATTAATATGGAAAGTTTACAAAAATAGAGCAATCATAGTGACATGAAGGTATTTTTCATTTTCTAAAACATATAAACATTTGGGCTGCGCCACAGTTGTTTTGGTGCTTTCCAGAGTTCAAGGTTTCCATCCACTATGGTTTAGAACCAAAAGGTCAGAAGAGATCAGACAGAGACTGGACATGCGCGGACATGCGCATTGAGGAAACCATGAGACACCTGATTGGCGAAAGACGGGAGAATGGGATGGAAAATCTGATAAGAAACTGTATAAAATGGACAGTACCTAATGAATTGTTGAGCGTCTCTACAGAGGGGCGCTACGCTAGACTTTGATTGTGCGGTGTATGGAATAAAGTCTGGCATTCTCTGAGATTTCTGCCTCATCCTCTTTATTTGAACAAATTTGAGAGCAAAAGTTGAGAACTCTGAATTTTCTTGAGAACTCTGAAAATCTTGTCGCTTGGAAACCACGACAAACTTGGCGTCACGAAGGCAGGATAGGATCAAGGCCGGTTGCGGTGGGCACAGGAGGGGGCCAGAGGGGTCGATTCCAGCCATGGCTAATTGAGAGAAACCAAGGTAAGCGAAGTTAATTTTATATCGCTTGAAAATACCTTGTTGAATATATGTATAGATATAGTGATGTAATGTAATGTAGTGTGGAAATAAGGCTCTCTCTCTCCCCTTCCATGTTCTGTAAAACCAGTAACCATTGACCTTGCCTATTAAAAAATCCTGTGCAAAAGTAAAGATAAAGGTTGATAAAAATTGTGTAAAAGAGGACGACGGTAATCTGAGAGAATCATTGCGCAAGCGATATTTTGTATGAAAGTGCGTGAAAGAGTGATACCTGGGCAGAGGTTGGGGAGATTGAACGCTAACTGCAGGTGTTTGAATGAATGAAAGTTTGGGTGGTCAGAGCTACAAACTTGAAGTCAGCAATAAAACGTACGGAGTGAGAGAGGAGTGTTGTGCAAGAGGGGGTCCACTGAGAGACCAGAGAAGAGTGTTGTGCAAGAGGGGGTCCACTGAGAGACCAGAGAAGAGTGTTGTGCAAGAGGGGGTCCACTGAGAGACCAGAGAAGAGTGTTGTGCATGGTGTGAAATAAAATAAAAGCGTGCGTGCTGATAAAGAACGAATGATGATGTAATGAATGACTGTTTTTAAATTTGTTGATTCAAGATATGCATTTTGAGGTTTTGACGTAGCATGAAAAAGGGAAAAAATAACTGAAAGACATACACAAAGAAGGTTGTGAATTTGTAAAAAATAATAAGTATATAATAGAAAGAAAAATCAAAGGAGAAATAGAACTTGCACTTAAAATTACGCGAAGTGAGTGGCATGAAGAAAAATTAACGGCAATGCTACACGGACGGTGTGTGCAAAGATTTGAAGTAATAAAGAGTTATAAAAATTAATAAAGAAAAATAAAATAGTAGAACAAATTAATAACTTAATCTGTTGTGTGGATAAAATTGGGGAAATAAGGTGCATAATAAAAAAGTGATAAGCTAATAAACGGGAAAAAACTAGAACTTGTATAGGAAAAATACACAGCGTGAGTAGCACGCAGATTACAGGCTATATTACAGGCTATATTACAAGGAAAGCTTGTTCAGAAAATTTGAATAACAGAGAGTGATAAAGAATAAAAAGAATAAATGGTATAATATGAACATTTATTTGATATCTGAACAAACATATGGTGTCTGAATAAGAAAAGTATTTTAAGCATTTAAAGTGTGTTAAAAAAGAACTCGGATAATTTGGAAAAAGTTGAGCGCGAATGAATACGTGAAATAGAATATAAAAAATAAAATAAGAAAGGGATATAAAATACTGCATTTACATTAGTGCGAGTGAGAAATAATTTAGGAAATAATCTAAGTGGTAAAAGAAAAGTAAAAACAATAAAATAAGTAACAACGGAACACATATAAAAAATATATAATAATTAATAGAATAAGTTAAGAATTATCAGTTGCCTGAACAAAACATATGGTGTTTAAATAAGTAGGAAAAAGTTTTAACAATAGTTTAAAGTAAATTTTAAAAGATTGAAAGAATTCTAGAAATAAAACTGTGTGACTAAAGTATGAGAATTAAATATAAAAGAAGCATAGACTACTGCATTTAAAGATAAATAACGAAGTGAGGAATAAAAATTATATGAACTAGTTGAAGTTAAAAAGACAAGAGTAATTAAAAGAAAGAAGGAATGATAATTACAAATACGCATTGGTTAATAGAAAGAAAAGGTGGTTTATTTTGTGAGAAACACTCAATACGCTGGGAGACAAAAACGGACCATGAATTACCGGGTAATGAGAATGCAATAAGAGAACAGTGGATGGTGCGAACATTAAACAGTTATACTGAGTTCAGAAGAACTCTGAAAGTACACACTGAATATAAATTGAACCAAGAAAGGTGGTACGAATTTTGAGCTAAATATAGGAGCAGGATAATAATCTTAGAAGACTAAGAATCCTGTAATAAATTGTTAAAAGGCTAAATAGAAATAAAAATAAAATAAGATAAAGGATAAAAATAAATAAAATAAAAACAGTGGGTACACCAGTAGAGAAATTGGGAAAGCGCTGTCCAGCTTTAGAAACAGATATAGCAAAAATATCAGCAGACAGGGGAAAAAAAGAACTGAAAAAGGAATCACACGCTGGCCAAAAGAAAGAAGATTTGACCTTGCAACATGCGAAGAGATGAAGGGAATAGTGATGAATTATAGAGCAAAGAATAAGTCAAAGAAGAGAACTAATAAAAGAGAGAGAGAAGTGGGAGAACAAATTATGGAACAGTTAAATGAAGTAGAAGAAAGGGAACAGAAAGTCAGATACAGATGGTAAGAGAGAGGATTGGCAAGCAACAGGCAGGACAGAGACAGGAGATGAAGGGGGGGCAGATACTGCTGGACAATACCGCAGACAAATAGGATCAGACGATGAGGGGAGGAATTGCAAGAGAGGAGGCAGCGAGAGGAGGAAGAAGAGGAAGGAATAAGACAGATAGAGGAGGAAGAATTAATACGGTTACAAGAGGGAGAAATACTGCAGCCGTGTAGAAGTGAGAGGGAAAGAAAGCAGACAAAGAAATATGGAGTGTGGAAAATAAATCCACTGTTGGTTAAGGGACAGCAGCGACAATATATTCCCTGGGGTTCTCAAGACCTCCAAAATCGGATCACATCCCTGCCAGAAATACAGGATGGAGCGGCCATTTGGATAAGGAAGCTGGAGGAGGAAATGGTGGGAAAGATGTTGGCACTGGGAGATGTAAAGGCCCTACTCGGAAAGGTAGTGGGGAGAGAAAAAATGCTGGATATAATGCAGCAGGCAGGATTTCATGTGCAAGGGGCCAGAGGAGTGGGACTCGCTGGTGTGGATGGAAATCCATTCGACCCATACAGAAAACAGGTGTGGGATGCCCTGAGGAAGGCCTACCCCACAAGTCCGAGCACAGCAATGCTGAAGGGAGTGGCCATGACAGAGGGGGAGTCTCCAGCAGCCTATGTGGAGAACCAATACAGAAACTGGAGAATGACACTGGATAAAGACATTCAGGGAGATCCCATTATGACAGCAATGTTTCGCACAGCTATCCTAGAAGGGCTGCCAGAACATGCCAAAAGCCGCCTGGAGGAGGTAGTGGGACTGCCTTCCATGCAGCACAGAGAGTTTGTGGACCATGTGATCCATGCGGTGGAAAGATGTCGCCTGGAAGAAAAGAAACAAAGTAACCAGGAACGAGAGGTGCAGAGAAAACTTTTCCAGATGCAGCTGGAAGATCTGAAAAGCAGAGAAAAGAGCAGGAATAAAGAAAAAGAAAAAGACAAAGACACAAAGAAAATAGCACCAATCATGGCAGATTTCACATGGCAAGAGCCAGAACCCCCATTCTCTGAAAGAGGAAGAGGCCCGAGCGGACCCCAGCCGACCGTCATCTATAATTTCGCTGGAGTTCCTTCGCCAGCATTCCCGACACCAATGTGCGTTCAAGGGGCAATACAGGGAGCCCCGCCACAAAATTGGGGGCAGGGGAACAAAGGAGGAACTGAACAGAACTCAGGGAATAAAGGACAAGGGAATCAGAATAGAGGACAAGGTCAAGGAGGTTATGTGCAGAATCAGCAGGGTCCCCCTCAGGGTCCACCAGTGTGCTGGGGGTGTGGGCAAACAGGGCATCTAAAGAGAAACTGCCATAATGGCCCCCCACAGCAACATTATCAGCAACAGCGACAACAGCAGTATTTTCAGGCAGGACTAAGTCAGCAGCTGCCACAGCACCAGGTACAGCAGTATCAGGGAGGACTCCAAGGGCCTTGGATTCCAGCACAAGCGCAGGGTCCTGTAAATTATGTAGGTAACCAATAGGGGTGCCCAGAGAACCCAGGTAAAGTGGGACAGCATGTGTTGATAACTAATAATGCAGATCAGGAACCCATGATAAATGTAGAAACAGCAGGTAGAATAGTACCCATGATGATAGATACAGCGGCTACTGTTACATGTATTCAAAGAAAATATGCAACCCACTTACCACTGTCAGGCCAATATGTAAAAACTGTAGGGTTCTCGGGTAAAACACAATTAATTCCATTGACAGTACCAGTGTCAGTAAAAATAGGTAAGAAAGAGACTACTATACCATTAGTAGTATGTACTAACACTCCAGTAAATTTATTAGGTAGAGATGCTATTTTAGATTTAGAGCTGCAAATACACTGTGGAAAAGAAGGAATTAATCTAACAGGGATGTATGGAGTGCAGAAAGAAGAAGATAACGAGTGGGCAAATGTCTACTGGTTGGGAGAGATAGAAGAGCAAGTGAGGGCACAGGCCTGGAAGAAATGGGGAAAGTATGTAGAAGTGCAAATACCTGAAGCAACATGGCCTGAATTAAAAATACATTGTACTATGAGATTTGATCCCACTCATGATACTAAATTAGAACAAAAATGGGCCTTGGAAAAAGGAGATGAACAATGTATTAGGTCCACAGCACTTATCATTGGACCCGAGGGAGCTGCCCTAACGGTGGAGGAAACAGAATGGACACAAAAATGGTTTACCATAAAAGGAGCAGTACCCCATGTGACATTAAAAGTAAATCCTGACTACAGATCAAAAGACTTAGGAATAATGGTAAAAAGAGCAGAAAACATGCAGTTCTATCGCACAGAAAACTTGAGAATTTGGATGTCTGAAGACCAGACGATGATGAAAATAACAACTGAAACACACATGACAGGAAAACCAGAAGAAGTGAAAATTCAAACTAAAGGATCCAAACGATGGGTTCAAGGACAAAAAAAAAGAACGGCTAAATACACTTCCAGAACAATTATGGTCACAGCATGACACAGACGTGGGTAGGGTGAGATCAGCTAACCCAGTTGAGATAAAACTTAAAGAGGGATGTAGGGGTCCATATAGACCCCAGTATCCCTTAAAAAAGGAAGCAATAGAAGGAATCAAAGAAACCATTGAAGGTTTGTTGGAAACAGGTGTGTTAAGAAAAACAGTGAGCTCATGTAACACTCCTTTGCTACCAGTACGAAAAGCAGATGGAGTAAAATGGAGATTAGTGCATGACCTAAGAGCAGTGAATGATGCAGTACAGGATACCTTGGCAGAAGTGCCAAACCCTCATACGTTATTAACTAATATTCCGACTACAGCAAAATGGTTTACTGTGATAGATCTGTGTTCAGTGTTCTTTAGTGTGCCGTTAGAAGCAAAAAGTCAGGAGTTATTTGCGTTTACTTATGCAGGACAGCAGTATACATATACTAGGATGCCGCAGGGGTACAAACATTCGCCGCATGTTTTTAATCAAGTATTAAGAGCAGATCTACAGGGTTTAGAACTAAAAAGTGTAGTTCTACAATATGTAGATGACTTATTAGTATGTTCAAATTCACGAGAACAATGTGAAATAGACAGCTTAAGGCTCTTAGAGAAATTAGCACAGGGAGGACACAAGGTGTCCAGGAAAAAGTTACAATACTGTCAAACAGAAGTAGAATACTTAGGAAGAAAAATAGCATTTGGATGCAAAAGCATAGCTGAAAAACAAGTGGAAGCTATAGTGGCTGTGCCAAAGCCAGAAACAGTAGGCCAAATGATGACATTCCTAGGTATGACTGGATTTAGTGCAGATTGGATAGCAGATTATGCAGAGAAAACACACCCACTGAGGAAAATAATGAAAGAAGCAGGACAAGATAATTTAAGAAACAAATTAAAGTGAGATGTGGATGCTGACACAGTGTTTGAAAGTGTAAAATAAAAATAAAAATAATAATTAACACAAGCTCCAGCTCTAGCCTTACCAAATTATGACAAGCTATTTGAACTATATGTGTCAACAAAAACAGGAGGATTTGCTACAGCAATGTTACTGCAGGAAACTTGTAAAGGAAGGAAAAAACAGCCTATAGCTTATTACAGCACTAAGCTAGATGAGGTGGCTTTAGGCTATCCACCCTGCTATCAGGACTTAGCAGGAGTGTGGTGGGCCTATGAAAAAGCAGTAGCAGTAACAACGGGGTATCCAATAACGATATACACCCATCACAAAGTGGCAGAGCATTGATGATCTGTTGTCTGTTACCTGTTTTGAGGTCTTTTCTCACCAGAATTGTGGGTGCATATCCTCTGGTGGCTAAAGCGACCCAGACCACAGAGGATCATCAGCTGGTACTTAATCGGGCCGCAGACAAACAGCGGCTTGGACTGATGAAACACCACAAAGGGGGAACTGAAATGTATCAGGTCAAGCTAATGAAATATGAGAATGTGCAAACTCTTCATTATGAGCAACCAGAGTATTATGTTTGTTATGAGTAAGAGAAAGAGTTCAGAGTTGTAAGAGGAGTGCAACCTTTTTCTCCTTCCTAGACAAAAGTGGGAGGTTTTTTGGTTGTGCATCTCAGGGCCCTTAGTCACCTCTGGAACGGGCGATAGAGAGCTATATTTACTTATATTTAGAAAAGCTAGGATACATATTCATACTTAATATGGGTGCCTCTTGACACCTGCTCCAGATATGACCGAGGATAGGGTAGTATTAAACTGTAAGTATGAGAGGGGGGAGTGGCTGTATACCGCGATTGGTGGCGTATCTCCGCGCTCCCCTGCAGCACTGCAGAATTAACATAACGCCTGGAACACTGGTATGCTATACAAATACCAGTCACCCCCTTTGTGGAAGAACATACATAGTTCTAATAATTGAGACATTGTATAAATGTGTCCATGGGCGTCTATATAATCAATTTTAAAATGTTTTACTCATGTATTTTTTCAGTGCTGCATGGATTGAAGCGGGATGGACGGCCGGGAAGTGTCAGTGCATCAGAGATAAACGGAAGGCCGAGTGGTACTACTGCCTTTGAAACTGTGTGCAGACCACTCGGCTGTCCGACTGCTGAATGTCCTGCAGTCCAAAATTGTTGTGTTAAACATCTTATAATCTTAAAATATGTATACAAGCGCCAGATCAGATAAAAGCGGCGGCCAGGCATCGAGGACTACTGACTGCGAGACAGTTGATCTCATTTTGCTGTATACATGGCATAATCAATTTTACAAATGTATTTTAATTATGTACTCTTATATTCTTTTTATGCTGCGGGTCTGATGCGGACTGGGCGGCTGGGGAGTGTCGCTGCATCAGAGAAAGGCAGAGGGCAGAGTGGTACTGCTGCCTTTGGAATTTGGTGCGGACCCCTCAGCTGCCCAGCTGCTGAAAAACCTGCAGTGGAACATTAATCATAAGTATATCTTAAAGAAAGGTACCCAGTTATCGCACCATATAATTTAACAGCAGTGAAAGGATGGTGGTTTAGTATGGTTACAGCCATACACTAGTATACGTTATGTGGAAGGACCAATGGGCCGTGTGAGCTTAAAAAACGTAGGGAATGATGGTAAAGAGGAGGGTTGGAAATATGAACGCTCTCCTACAGCACTGTAGTATAATGGAATTGGTGATGGTGAGGCTATGAAGCCTCAAAGGGGGGATTTGTTGGGAATTCCATTGGTTAATCTCCTATAAACTGATATGTATTACTTATATTGAAATATGCATATATCATGGGACAATATATATTGACTGTATCTGAATATGTATCTATGAAATGTATCATGTGCACCAAAACACAATAAAGTATATAAGGTATAATGTTAGATCAATTAGAAGCACATAATACACTTTCACAGCAGGTATAATGTGAGCACAAAAGCACATAATCTTAGATCAAATGGAAGCACGCTTTCACAGCAGCACATAGAGTTAAAAATTAGAAGGGTCTGTTGGGAGGTGTGGGAGCGCGGGAGCACCTGGTATTTTTTAAGGGTCTGTTGGGAGGTGTGGGAGCGCCTGGTATTTTCCAAAGGCAGACTAATTAAAATACACTCACACAGTCACACAGAAACGCATAAAATTAATAAGGAAAGTTTACAAAAATAGAGCAATCATAGTGACATGAAGGTATTTTTCATTTTCTAAAACATATAAACATTTGGGCTGCGCCACAGTTGTTTTGGTGCTTTCCAGAGTTCAAGGTTTCCATCCACTATGGTTTAGAACCAAAAGGTCAGAAGAGATCAGACAGAGACTGGACATGCGCGGACATGCGCATTGAGGAAACCATGAGAGACACCTGATTGGCGAAAGACGGGAGAATGGGATGGACAATCTGATAAGAAACTGTATAAAATGGACAGTACCTAATGAATTGTTGAGCGTCTCTACAGAGGGGCGCTACGCTAGACTTTGATTGTGCGGTGTATGGAATAAAGTCTGGCATTCTCTGATATTTCTGCCTCATCCTCTTTATTTGAGCACTTAGAGAAATTTGAGAGCAAAAGTTGAGAACTCTGAATTTTGAGTCGCTTGGAAACCACTACAGTATGTTATGGTTATTATATAAAAACTGTATGTGACTATTCTGAAATAAATGTATTCTGTTGCAAATTTCTGAATGATACAGCTTCTTCTTCATTTCGAACTTTAAACCATGGATGTGCAAGGAATATTATTTGAGATATTGACATTTAAATAAAACTAGTAGAAACCAGGTGGAAATTGCCTCTGGAGGGCCAAAGTAAATAGGGTTAATTGTATATGTTTAATATTCTGTATTGGCATGTTGGTCAATACAAAAGCATTTCATACTGAAAACGGGAGGGTTGATTTTCCAACATGGAACCGGGGTGCGTAGCCTGGCTAAGTGTTACAGACTTCTGGCTGGCTTTTCACGATACCAATCGTAGATAAATGAAGAGCCATATTTCCCCTTTTTTCTCAGTATAACTGTTACATTAGTGGCTACCTTGCTAGCGAGTTATGCGACCTCTCTAATCATCTCTAACTTAGAAACTCTGCAGTGCAGACAGGCACTACACGAGCAGTAAAATGCCCAGCCCCTTGGCTTCTCCTTCTGTAATGTTATTCAGTGTGACTGGCATTGTCTGACTCCGCCCATAAACTGTAAGCGCTCTTGACCATTGTAGTTCACAGTAAAGCAGGTGGTACATGCACAGTAGTTTAGAGCTATATCTCTACTCTCACTACAAGTTGGCTGAGAGCTCATTTTAATCAGGAGGAGAGTTACTTTTCTACAAACCAAATGTCATTTTTGGGTGTAATTCTCATTTAAGTACTAGGAAAAACCTGAATTTACGATAATATATAAAAATTTCTGGGATCGGGTTTATATAACGTCAGTTCAACAAACCTATTTTGTTCCATGGTTGGTCACTTTCAAAAAATTACAATAGCCTCCGAACATGTCATAGCCTAGGCTACTTCTGCAGACAATGTATTGCAAATACTATTAAGTATAATAATAATCATAATAATAATCTGTGGTAAGCTACTTTCTTTCACAGTAGCCTAGTATTGTCTTCTTTTCTGAGTATACAAAGATTTCTGGGAAATAATGCATGTCTATGTTGTCCAACAAAGCTTGTGTTAGCTAGTTTTGCCATCAGGAAGCTACTACGAAGCTAATCAAAATGCCATACGTCCATTGCGGTACAGAAAACTAAAATACATCTGCATGGTCGGCGGCACGGTGGTGCAGTGGTTAGCACTGTCGCCTCACAGCAAGAAGGTACCGAGTTCGAATCCCGGCCGAGGGCCTTTCTGTGTGGAGTTTGCATGTTCTCTCCGTGTCAAATAAATAAACAAATAAATAAATAAAAAATAAAAATGGTCCGGTACCCCTAAGACCAAACGATTTACTGCAGGTAACACTACCAGAAAAGAAATACTCTGAAACTTTGCTGGACATGTATGTGCAGCTACATTATGGCATTGTCTTTTAGTGTGCCTGAATTTGATGCAGGTTAGTCATATTACAAATGCCTCAGTAAAGATCTATTTATTTATTTTTCGTCACGTTACTTTTTTCTAGGCTACTGGCAGCTACGCAAAATGGCAATTATTTTGTTAGCTAAAACATAGTGCTTTGTAGGCTATATGTGAGTAACTAGGCTATGTCTACCGCGTAGGCGATACAACCCTTTAAAATACGTACTGTCATGCAGTTAAAATTACTGCAGACACTTTAATTTATTTGTAGTTCATGGTAGGCTAAAGCACAGAATTCACGCCTATGTCTAGCTATAATGCATGCGTGTGTCTGCATGTATTCTGTGTGCACGTCTCTCTCAATGTCATTATCTTCATGTATTATCACCAAATACATTACAAAAAGAAGTGATATCTCAAGCAAAAGATGTAAAAATGTTACTCACGCATAGTCAACAGAGCACTGTCTGTAAGTCCATAATTACAACTTGCAAAAACTAGGCCTGCCTTTAAAAGTATTAATATAAAATGTGGCCAAGTTACAGCTAACAATATTGCCTATTGTAGCTCACACTAATTAAACTAGCTCTATTCCAAAGCA
The DNA here is from genome assembly GCA_022702515.1 of Ilyophis sp. 1 JC-2022. Classification (NCBI taxonomy): domain Eukaryota; kingdom Metazoa; phylum Chordata; class Actinopteri; order Anguilliformes; family Synaphobranchidae; genus Ilyophis; species Ilyophis sp. 1 JC-2022. Next base: position 74,287,650 of record CM040397.1, on the reverse strand, counting down.
ATGCTATCCAAACTTTAATAAATTATTTCATGTAACTTGACCCTGTGTTTTTTTCATCTTACCATCTCAAGGGAATGTGGTCAATAAAACTATGTGCCACATCAAACTGTGAAAGGAGAATAATTTATAGTGGAAATAATCTGTGATTCAGATGTAGATTTACTACACAATATAGTATGTTTGAACCGTTGTCTGCATCCAGTGCTTTGAGTCTATGAAATGCACAGCATAAATAAAATGTACAAACCCCAATTCCAAAAAAGTTGGGACACTATGTAAAATACACAGTGATACACAGTGATTTGTAAATTCTCTTTTAGATATATTTAATTGAAAACGGTCCAAAAAAAAAGATATTGAATGTTTTACCTTATCAAACGCTAATTCCTAATTTGATGCCTGCAACACGTTCCAAAAAATTTGGGACAGGGGCAATAAGAAGACTGGGAAGTTAAAAAAACAAGTGTTTGGAATATTCCACAGGTAAACAGGTGACGCTATCATGACTGGGTATAAAATAATATCTTGATATCATATTTTCAGGTAAAAGCGATACTATACAAGACTCTTGATATCTTATTTTCAGGTACTCTTAGAAGCGATACTATAACCTCTCTGCATTTGAATGGATCTCTATAGAAATTGGGGGGTGAGACTAGATTAGGCTGTAAATTACACGGAAACAGGATGGAACACATGGTTGGCTAAATGGCTGTAAGTCATCAAGGGTCTCCGGTATCAAACAAGCCTGAAACTATCACTCTGCTGGATATGCAGTAGATATGGATGGATCACTTGAAGGGTTGTTTTTCCTGACTTATTTTTTCATAGAGTTCAATAGGAAAATGAATTTGTAGTGCTTTGTAGGCTATGTGTGAGTAACATTTTTTTTTACATTGAGAACATTTTTGTTGTTGAGATTTCTATATATTAATCAATACATAGTGTAATGGTTCCCCAATACAAATTACAATATATTGTACAATAAATGTTACAGTTTCGTATTTCACAATACATGAGTTTTTATGTCTTAAAATAACTGGTATGTGTAAGTTATATGCTAAGAATATTATCAGTGCCAATATATTGGTTCTCTATAAATGGGAAAATATATTTTTGTGTTGCACATTTGGGAACTGAGGCACCTGCTAGCTCCTGTTGCACAGAGGAGAGGCAGGCAGAGAGGTTCCTGTTCTGGGCCTCCAGGGAATTTCCAACACTAAGTTTCTCTGTTGAAGGAAAAATGGGTCATATTACAAATGAGGATGTTTTATTTTTTACCCACCTAGTGCTGCTATTGAACGGTACGTCATCATCTTCCAGGTGCTATTGCTTGTGTTTGAGCATCTACAACTTGGACCATCATTGGAATTTAATCTAAGTTTGCAAGTGAATAAGGAAAATTATCTTCTTTTCAGACTCACCTGCTAGTTTCTGTTCCACAGAAAAAAGAGACTCAGAGATGTTCCTATTCTGAGCCTCCAGGAAATTTGCAATGTTGTTTTTCTCTGTTGGATAATTAGTTTTTTCAGAACAGCCTTCCATTGTCAAATAAGAAAATCAATAATGACAATATAGTATTGCTTAGGGTACAGTAGGTCGACGCTCAAGTGTAATTATTTTCACCATCCTCACATTATGACATCAAGGTATGAACTTTCAAAGCTGAAAGTACAGATGTGTTTTTTTGAGTAAACAGTTAATGGGACTGACTAGAAAACCCTACTATAATCAACACATTTAGGAAAACTCACCTACTAGCTTCCATTGCACAGACGACAGAGAAGCAGAGAGATTCCTGTTCTGAGCTTCCAGGGAATCTGACATGCTGCTTTTCTCTGTTGACAGGAAACAAATGGATTCAGAAAAAACTATGCATGAAGTCCCATTTGTCACTAACCTAGTCTCAGTACTGTATGTGATCATCTATCAAGAGCTGTTGCGTGTCTACAATCTTCTGGTTAGACATAGGCTGTTATTGCAGACTACATTTTGAGAACTGCTGTGCTGTGTGTGATTAACAAGACAACAATACAAACTTTTAAACATTCTGGTTCTGACTCACCATCTAGTTTCTGCTGCACAGAGGACAGCGAAGCAGAGATTCTTCTGTTCTGAGCCACCAGGGAATCTGCAATGCTGCTTTTCTCTGTGGAGGGAAAACAATAATAATAAAAATCTTAAAACTATGCATGTACATATATTTTTCACCAATAAAGTACTGTTTCAAAACTGTATTCATTGTCCATCAGAAGCTGTTCTTTGTATTATAGTATGTGGAGCTTAGACTGTTTAAGTTAATTTTCATGAACTTAGTGCTTAGTTTGCAAGAAGAAAGTCAAATAAAGCTTCTGATTCAAACTCACCTGCTAGTTTCTGTTGCACAAAGGACAGGCCAACAGAGAGGTTCCTGTTTTGAGCCTCTATAAAATCTGACATTTGTGTGTGTTTCTCTGTTGAAGAAAATCAAGTGGGTTTTTAAAAATTGTAGTTAATCATGTTTTATCACATATAGAGTCTTAAATTATGTTTCCTGAGCCTCTGGAGCTAGGCTCTCACATGAAGCCTATTTTTAAGAGACGCACTGGGCTTGGTCCCCAAGAGCTCAACAAACATGGGAAATCTAATGTTTTTCTTTTTTTAAATTGTTATTTTAGTTTTATATGATGTGTCTGTTATTTGTTTATTTCAAGACATCACTGTACTCCTGTGCAATGCTGAGTTAAGGAGCATGTGCTGCTATTCTTTTTATTGTTGCCATTCTCTAGAGCAGTGTTTCTCAAATGGGGGTACTTTGTAGTACTGCAGGGAGTACTCCAAAAAATTTCTAAATGTGTTTATTTTATTTTATATTGATTATGAACAACCCCACATTAATAAAATCAGGATCCTAACATACCAGTTTGATACATCTTTTCTATGCCACATATTTTCAATACAACCTTTTTTATTTAAAAATGCAATGAGCACATCACCTTCATGTATTATTTTTTTGTCACGGCGAAGGTGGTACTCCAAAAAAAAATAGCTTAGAGGGGGTACATTATTAAAAATAAATAAAAAGTTTGCGAACCACTGTTCTAGAGCACAGGCAGAACTCTGGTTCACACTCACCTGCTATCTGTGGTTCCAGAGCGCACTGGGAGGAGTTCTGAGCCTTCAGGAAGCCTGGCATGTTGTTTCTTTCAACATCTGTTGCACAAAATACAAAATACAAAGGATTTTGTTGAAGTGACATGTTGTCCTTTCCCCCAAAATCAATTGCTGCCGACATGCTCTTCAATTAGAGACTAATCACTGATCGACAGATTCATGTATTTATTGTCTTGCTGATCTCCACAACCTACGCAGGATTGTAAAGGTTTAGGCACCCTTCCAGTTGATCCATTAATAATTATTATTTTTAAAAGGTCTCAAAATTGGATTGACGTTCGTTATGCCTTAAATTAAGCCAAGTGAGGACAATTGCAGAGCTTGACCCTTCAAACCTCTTAGGGTGTTGTACTTACACTCAACATCCATGAGACTTGAAAAGAAAGCTAATTGACTATGATAAAGCAGGGGGAGGCTAAAAGAACATATCTAATTGCATCCAGTTTTTAATTTCCATTTAAAGAACTTAAGGAATTAAGGTTTTGGAATGGCCTTCACAGTCTCCAGACTTCAATGCAAGAAGACTTGAGAATATTTGTGAACTAGAAGGGTTCTGCATGGAAGAGAAAAGGAAAAAGAACAGTCAGCTGGCTACAAGAAACATTTACAAGGAGGTGTTGACTGACTGACAGTGTGCCCAAATTTCTGCACATGCCACATTGAACATTTAAAGTTTTATGTTTTTTTGTTCTGTTAAATCTGTTAAATTCAGCAGAAATTTACAGAAATATGCCATGTTTCAGTTTGTTTCCTGCAGAGGTTGTGTTAACTTATTTTTGCTTAGAAAATCAACAAAATATACAATATGACCAAAGGTCCAAACTTTTGCATGCCACTGTATATCAATGTGTAATGGTTTCATGTAAAAGTAGATATTAGGATGTTATAGTTCAGTATAACAGTTGATTGTGCAACATTTAAAGTGTGTAATTGTTTGCAGTGCAACAGCAAATATCTGAATGTGATACTTCAAAGTAACAGTAGATGTCAGTGTGTAATGGTTCAGTGGATGGTTCAGGAAATATCAGCGTGTAATAGTTGAGTATAGATATCAGTGTGATACCGTTCAGGACAACAGTAGATATCGGTGTATAATGGTTCACTTTAACTGTAGATATCAATGTGTAATGTATAAAATGTACTCCCCACCCAGATCTCTCTGTTCTGCAACCCTGAATCAACTTCTCATCTCCCGGCGTGGTCACTTCTCCCAGTCATTATACCCCCTCTGTGCTCATCCCATAGAGGTGGAACAAACTTCTTAAAATGGTCAGAAAAGCAAAATCATTGGCCATCTACCAACACTGACTGGCCCACCACCCCAAACTGCATCTTGGTTTTCGTCCCGTCCCATAGCACTCCCACCATTTGTATTAATTCAGGTGATGGTATTTTCATTACTTTAGGTTATATTTTTTATGGTTTTATGCTTCTCTTTTTAGGGCTTCTTGGGGCTTCTTATGGATGTAGTTTATGTATTTAGACTGTGTTTCTTAGTTAGCTGTCACAGCCACTGTTTCTCGACACTATAGTTCTTCTGCCTGTTTTTGCACCCGTAGAGTCTTTATTTTTGCCTGTTAGGTCGGTTCCCGGCATTACTGGATGATTGGTTATTTGATTGTTTGCGCACGGTTCTCATTTAGTTCCTCTCACCCGTCTGAAGCACTGTTTGTATAATTATTGGATTATTAGCATAGGTAACATACACAATTGCTTTACTGTCATTGCACTTTTACTCATCGGTCTGCTAATGTAAATCTGGCACTATTTCTCCTATTAAGGTGAATGCACTTATGATTCTCGTACACTGCCTGGCCAAAAAAAAAGTTGCACACTTTCGTTGGACCGCCTTTAGCTTTGATTACGGCGTGCATTCGTCGTGGCATTGTTTCGATAACCTTATGCAATGTCACAACATTTATTTTGGTCCAGAGTTGCATTCATTTTTGGCCGACGGGAGAGTCGAACCACTCCGTAAAGTCTTCTCCAGCACATCCCAAAGACTTTCAATGGGGTTAAGGTCAGGACTGAACCACTCTTTCACAATTTGAACCCGATGAATCTTGGCATTGTCGTCCTGGAATATGCCCATTGATGAGATAACCTGGTCATTCAGTACATTCAGGTACTCAGCTGACTTAATTTTATTGCTGCATAATGTTGCAGAGCCTAGACCTGACCAATTGAAGCAACCCCAGATCATAACACTGCCTCCAGAGGCTTGTACAGTGGGCACTATGCAGAACGGGTGCAACTGCGACTTTTTTTTTGGCCAGGCAGTGTACATTGAAACGTGCTCTGGAAAAGAGCATCTGCTGAATGAATGCATTGTGGTGGATGCAGTGTGACAGTAGATATCCCTGTGTAATGGCTCAGAGCAGAGTTTTGGCCTGGAGGATGGTGGACTCACAGAGGACTCCCAGAGCAGTGAGGCCACACAGCAGGGTGAGGCAGAGCACAACCAGCAGGACCCGGGTCATTCTGCGGGTGACATCGGCACTCTTTCCCTTGGTCCAAGAAGGGGTCTCTGGGCATACACAATCAAAACAGGAGCCCTGGGTCAATCTCAACCAAGTGTTCCCAAACTTCCCTATATATTGTGCCTTTTGTTCCATAAATGACTTTCAAGCTGTTCATTGTTCTAAATTAGACAGATATGATAATTTGTACACTACAGCCAGATTATACCAGAAATGGATATGTATTATGGGAAGTATTCATATATAAAATGTATGTAAGGGTTTTCTAATCAGACCATACAAGTTTTTGGATAATTTCCTGAAACAAATTGTTTTATTTGAGAGTATTACACTATAATGCTAACAATAGAAGAAGCAATAGAATAAGCATTGTAAATTCTTACAATGGAAGAAACAATGCAAGTGATATGTAAGATGTTTCAATATACACCAGGTTTACTGTGCACTGCTGGCTATAAGTTATTTTGCATAAACAACAATTTTATAAAAGAAGGCCACATCAGTCAAATGTTGATGCCTACATTTAATAAAGGGACACATAGCAACAAATAATGTAATAACCTTTTCACTTATTGCCAATTAACACAAGATAAGTTTAAGTTAACTGGAATTTGTTTTCTTTCTCGCATATCTCTCCTCGACACACACACATACATGGACCCCCAACATACATACACTGTATTAACAGAGAGGTCAGAGCACATGGTCAGCCACAATGCAGCTCCCGTGGAGAAGTTATGGGGTTCAGTGCTGTGCTCAAGGGCACTTGGTGGGCACTGTAGTTGTAACACCAGCCCACAGTATATATGAAACACTGTTATTCAGTTATAATATTTGCACTTATATCGTAATTAGATAATGTAATAACTTGTTGCAGAATGTAATAAACCTGTTGAATGGATAATATAATAACTATGTCCAGATGATGTAAAAACTTTTCCCAGATAATGTAATAACATACCATGTCACGTGGCGCTGTAATGGCGACATGTAGTCCAGCTGTCTCTTGTGTTCGTTAATTTGAATGTGTTTTGTTGTGTCGGGCTTTTGTCTTAGTTTTTTTCATGCGCTGTGTGTCTGTAGTGGGACGGGGAAGCGGGCTGGAGATTTTTCAGGGCACTCCTGCTGCTTGTTTGATAATATTGACGAAATGTCTTGTCGATATAATTTTGTTTGTGGTCGTCACCATGGAGACGCATTCGCAACATATGGTCGGGAATGTCCGTTGGATCTGCAGACTGCAGCAACAAAGTTTACCATCACTCTTCACCGGAGTTGAGGATTTCAGGACTGATCCGGGAGGGCAGGCAATCTTCAAAAGGCAGCCAGCGAAGAAGAACATAATGCGGGGGAGGAATGAAGAGACGACTGGGAATATTGACGCAGTTCGGTGCTCCGTTTCGGCGGTGGGCAGAGACCGCGGCGCTGCGTGTATGGAGGAGAGTCGTAGAGGCGGAGTTTGTGCGTTGGACTGCTTGGTGACACTGGACATCTCGGGACAGCGGGCTAATTTTTTTTATCATGGCTGTATTGCACTTTAATTCACTTAATTGATGTAATGATTGTGTTGGATGTCTTTGTTTGATATGTTTGTTTGTGTGTTGTGGGTCTGCCCCACTGTCTGTCTTTTTTTATTGTTGCTGGGGCTACAACTTAAGTTCCCTTGTGGGAAAATAAAAGTTATTCTATTCTATTCTGTTCTATTGCTCTGTAGAGTTATTGAGACCATTCTTGATTAAACTGCTTGCTCATGCCCTAATATAAAAAATTGCAGTCAACGGATTCAGAATTTCTTGGCTTTTTAGCCTTGCTCCTCAAACAAATGAATGGACTTCACAATCCAGGAATGCATACTTCCGACCACACTTTCCCATGTTCAGCATTCCGACCACACTTTCCCATGTTCAGCAGTCTTTCCCTCAGACTTCCATGCTGGCATCACCTGAGACCCTGTTCCTCGTGAAATTTCAGCAGGTTAAGTTATCTTCGCTGAAGCTCCTGCCAAACGTGCCCCAACAATCACTCCTCTTTCAAAATAATTGAGATCTCGTCTTCTAGACCTGCTGATCATAATTATAGGCAACCAGGTCTGCCCAGCATTTCGTACATGAGTGTGGGATGTTAATTTCTTACGTAACTCAAGAATCGTACCTGTGTGGATGGAACTTCTTTCGATATCTTTTTGTGTCCCACATTCACTCAAGTATTTTCATGTCTTATGTGCTTTTTGGGGTTCTTAAACAAAATAACAAAGTGTATAACTTTGTATACATTAGCAAAATGCTTCTCAACATCAGTTTTAGGGGGCCCCTGAGTATGCTGGCTTTCGTTCCAACCACAATTGCAAGCCCAGCACTTCAAGCTGTTAATTTTTCTTAATTAGGTGTTTTTTATGTTTAGAGGGATTATTTACCCTTTTAAGCCACATTGTTAGTAATAGCTATGCATGCCATGAAGAATAAAATATATTCAATATTCACATTGTCCTATATTACCGACAATTGCAAAAATAAAGGTAAAAAAATGTTTTAACTGATCAAATTAAAGACTGAGGTGAATCAATAGGCTCCTAATTGGTGAAATTGAGGACACATGGCCACTAAAACTAACCATTTAGTAAATAATGAAGAATTCAAAGACAAATCAAATGAAAACGAGCCAAATAAGTTTAAGAAACAAATTAAACATGTGTGTTCAAACTACCTAATTAGGAACCTATTGATTGCCCTCAGTTTTTAATTTGATCAGTCATAAAAATTGTTACCTCCTTTTTCTGTAATTGTTTGCAATATAGCACAATAAGCACAATGTGAAGGGGGTTTTATTCTTCATGCCATGTATAGCTATTTCTGGCATAATGTGTCCAATAAATAAGGTAAATAATCCCTTTAAACATGAAAAGCACCTAATTAAGAAAAATAACTGCTTGTTAAAATTCTAGGATTGTAATTGTGGTAAACCAGCATATGCAGGGGGCCGCCGGGACCGCAATTGAGAACCACTGCACAAACACTCCATTAGACTTTAATGACAAAGACATTGTTCTGGCACATATTGATTGTGCACATAAAGAACACATCTTCTTGGGATGGAGGGATGAAAAAAAACAGGGCTAGGTTACTTGAATGAATGCTTTGGGATATGGCATATTCAGTTTAGTCTAACCGTAACTTTCCATGATTTTGATACCAATATTTTGCCACCAGTCTCAATACAAATTTCATTTTAATAAGGAAGAGAAATATTATTAATCACATGCTTCTTCACAAATTTTTAACGTTTGAAATATTAGAAATTTTGAAAGTTTAATTTCAATTCATATTTGAAATCATAAAAGCCTTTTCAAATATTTTGTTGAAGTAGGCTATCAGTTGCCAATTTGAATCAGTATTTTATTTTCTAAAAAGTAAACCCCCAAAATAATCAGCTGACAAACACTAGATTGGTAAACATCATTCCACTAGAGAATGAAAGGATCTCACCTATGAAGAAACTTTCCTCATTGTTCTGGTCCAGATCAGAGAGAATTATTTCAGTGTGGCCGGAGTTATGTTCTTTCATCTCTCAATGAATAGCAGCACAGCTTAAGGACGGATTCCAAATAGAGGGTGGAAGGACAGTCTTCCTCTATTTATACACAGTTTTGCTTGAAAAAGGTTGAAAGTGGCAAATGCAGAAGTCACAGTTAGAGAGGAAATTGGTTTAAGAAACCAAAAGTATCACTTTGGTTTCTTTAAAAGCAAAAGAGATGGACCAGAGGTAACTTAAACCCACTGGTTAAGGTCATTGTCCTTGAATGTGGAACAAATCTGTAGTCTCATAAACCATTATAGTGTCAACTGCTGTGCTACTGCTTTGCAAGCAGTTCCGTATGTAACACAGCTACAAGCAAAAACCAGTTTTGAACAGTACCAGAAGAATCAGCTGCATGTTTTATAGACCCAAATCAGAACGGGAAATGTGATTTCAAAGTTTTAAAAAAAAGTTTTTTGAAAAAGAGTTTGGCACTAGATGCCTGGTGTACTGTTCGCTGCGATACGCTTCATGTTTGTGGAGGTAGGCTGAGCTACAGTGTGTTACTACCATCTATGTTGCGCTGTTTATTAGATGGGTACTTTACCTTAAGTTATATGTGTCCGGTTTACTATGCAGACAATTACGCGAGGTCAGCAAACCTACTCTTTGGTATCGGAGGCTGTGATTACGCAGTTCGTTGAAACGGTATGCCTACACTTTGCATTGCGTCTAGTATAATACAATACTGATTATCTTGGAGGTAAAACATATTGTTTGTTGTGTTCATTGTATAGATCCGAAGCCCAAAGCCAATCTGTCCTGCCACAGCTGGGGTTTGTCTGGCAGGGAAATTAGTAGGTATTGTTGTAAATTGCTATTTATTTTAATATAGATATGTGTGGTTGAATTGAAAAGTAACTCCATGTCTTTTTACAGATGCGCACTGTCAACCGCTGTTCTTTTATGGTAGAATAATAATAATAAATGTGAAAGCTGCTCTCTGTTTGTTAAATTATATAGGCGACTAATTAATTGAAAGTAGCTGGCCAGCTAATGAGGTAAAGCCTTGTTCTGGGCATTGGTAATTGTAGCTAGGGGCTGGCTAGTTAAACTTATTGTTTTATTAAATTATTTTTCTGTTGGCCTTTTACTTGTGGCCATTCATTTACTTTGTGTGGGGCCAATTACCATCTACTGTGTGTGTTGTGGTGGTGTTAATAGAGAAAGCTGGAGCTCATCCTCTGCACTCTTATTGTGAGCCCCGCTTCTTAGGATTTTTCTGAGTATCTGGACTCCTGCATGTGTTATAGCTTAAAGTGGATTGCAGTGTATAACTCTGGCTTTCAGCTGTTTTATTAAGAGCGTGGTGGGTATTTAAACTCACTTAGTGTGTGGTACATATCCTTAGTTGGATGGCAGGGTGTAAGGTCCCTTAGGAACATCTTTAGTATCTGGACTCACTCATGTGTGATGCATTGGCTCATAGTCGATTTTAAAGTATAGTGCCATGCCATTTAACTTTGCTCCAGCTATTCTATACGCTATGTTCTACACTACTGCAACCAAGGTGAATGGTACCGCCTCAACAGTAGTGAATGTTTACTACAGATGTTCATTGCTCTTCAACCACCATCATTCTCTTTTAATCATAAAAAAATAATATTTTTGATAAACTGGTGTTGTCTCTTGTTCCATTCAGAGTTCCCCTCACTCTTGGAATAAGTTGAGGGGTGGTGTAGTTTAACATCCCCTTGTGGGTGCACTACATGGGGATTACCTTGGGCGAGGTGAAGCAAAACCCCGGAAACGGAACGTGGAAAAATATCCGATAGATTCTCAACCGGAGAAAAAGGACGAGAAACGCAATGAAAAAGGAAAAATAAATCACGTACTATGACATTTACAGCATTTTCTCCTGCCTACTCTTTGCCTATTCTGAGTTCTCCAGTCCTGTGTCTACCCGTCCTGTGCCTGCCTTGCCTGTTTCTGTCCAGCCCTGCTCCAGTCCTCCTGCCCCCCTGCCCATCCTCATTCAAGCCCTGCTCCAGTCCTTCACCCTGCCTTGTCTGTATTGCTCTGTTGCCTGGACTCTGACCCCTGCCTGGACCTTACCGCGATCCTGCCTTGCCTACATTGCACTGTTGCTGGACTCTGACCCTTGTTCTGTCTACCCTGAATAAAGCCTTATTCATACTACTTTTTGGTGTCTGGGAATGGCTCCAATCGGTTCTCATAACAGCTTCTTTCGCAGTATACCCTCCAGGTGCATACAATGAGGTAAACAGGTAAACACGTGCATACTCGGGAAACATGTGCGGAATGTAACAACAACACTGATTGAATGATGACAGCAATTAACAAGGTAAACGAGACAGGAACATGGAAACCTAGGCTGGGATATAGGGAGCCTAGGCCGTCACCATGACAAAACTTCCTCCGTGGAAAACCGAAGTCTTCATTATTGGCCCAAAGTGGAATAATGTTTCAGACTATTTCTGGGGGAAATCACCTCCAGTGTTGAGCCCTCTTCTAGAAACCTTGGGGTGATTTTTGATCGCAATCTGAACTTTGATCTGCATATTAAAAACTTGTAGAGTCGTGCTACTACCAACTCAGGAATATAGCTAAAATCTGTGTCACGAATCTACTGTCATGTCACGTTTTCTTTTCTTTGTTAGATTTCTTGTTTATGTCACGTATTGTGTCAAGTTTAGTCACGCCACGTTTTATGTTTTATTCTTGTTACGTTTCATTTTTATGTCATGTCATGTTTGATTATTGTTACGATTTATTTTCTAGTCTTGTCATGTCACGCTTTAGATTTGATTCATGTTACGTTTCCCGTTCATTGTTTAGCATAGACATTTCCGTGTTTTTCTGCAGCCTTGCGTTCATGCTGTTTCTCTATCTCTCTTGCTGTCGCTCACGCTTCCCTAATTGTTTCATTTTCCCGTGTCTATTTACTAATCTACTAATGTTAGATCAGGATTGGGTAATACTAACTCTCTAACCATGTGTTCATGTTTACCATACGTTTCTCGTGCATGTCATTTACTAATTTACTAACGCTAGGTCAGGATAGGTTTATTACTAACGAGTACTAATTATCTTGTTACCTTGTCAGTCTTCCACACCTAATTTCCATTCGCATGTTGCTCTCAAGCTAAGTGTCTGCACCTGTCTACACCTGCATTTAAGCTCAGTGTTCATGTCTTGTCTTTGCGAAATTGTTGCCCCTATTTATCAGTGCACTATTGAGTGGTTTGTCAAGCCTGTCTTTGGTTACGATCCAAGCCTGTTTTTGACCATTGTTATTGACCTCTGTTTTGTTACTACTGCCTGCCTGTACCACAAGTTTTTGCCTGCTGTCTTTTCTACTTTTGCCCCGCGGAGCGGACTTCGGTCTTGACTCTTGCATCGCTTTCGACCCCGAGCCTGCCTACAGTCTGCCAGTACTTCTACACCGCTGACAGCTACTCTGGTTACTGGATTATTGCATAGTGTACCGATTCTGAGACTGCCTTCTCCCTCAGTACTGTACATTGGTTTTGGCTGGATTTTTGTGTATGATCTTTGCTTGTTTTTTGACTACGCTCATTGGACATTCCTTGATTAAAGCCCTGACGGGACTTTATCCTTCGACCACTGTTTCTGAGTCGTTCATTTCGGGTCCAACCCTCACGCACCCGTCTCAATCTGATTCGCTTTGTCTTTTGAGTATACTGAAAAAACTATGCACACCTTTGTTTTCTGATTACTGCAATGCTTTATGTACCTGCTTTAATGGCCAAGCCATAGCCCAGCTCGAGGTCCAAAATTCTGCAGCTATGCTGCAATCTATAACACATAACTCCAATTTTAGCTTCACCACACTGGTTGCCCACACATCTTATAATTGATTTTAAAATACTATTGATCACTTATAAAGCACTGCATAACTTAGCACCTATGTGCATAAGCACTTTTAACACCCTTCAGCCCTCAAAGAACCCTTAGAACCTCTAGCAAGGGACTATTAGCTGTTGAAAACCAAGGGAGACTTAGCCTTTTTGATCAAAGCTCCTAAACTTTGGAACAGCCTTCTGTTAAGCTTAAGAACTACAGAGTCTGTCTCCTCTTTCAAGTCCCGCTTAAAGACTCACTTTTATATACGATTGCTGTTATAAATGTTTAACTTTGTTCAAATACTTCTTTTAACTTGAGTTGTGTTTTGTTATCTTTTATTCATTATTTTATGTCTATCTGTTATTTTAATTTTAATTATTATAATTTACTGTGTGCTCATTGTTGATTTTGTTTTTGAGGCTAACCATTTAAATACAAGTTTAAATCCCTGCAGGTCACATGGTATAACCGTGAAAACAAACTGGTGGGCTTCTTCTTCTGGCGTATGTCCTTAGACCTTCAGCTCCGTTGAGGCAAGCCACTCCAGCGTGTCATCATCCAGGTCAATTAGACCATGATCGCCATTCAATGGCCGGTGTTTGGGGCAGCTGCTTATTATGTGTTCCAGTTTGTAATTGGTCACCGCATTCGTAGTGGGCACTGTCCATGAGGCCCCATTGCTGCACCGAAGCATCTTACGCATGTCCTCAGATGGTTGATGGTTGTCCGTTGCTTTCAGGGCAGGTGCTGGCCAAGGATATCCGTGGGATCTTCAATGTAGTGGTGAAGCCTAGATAGTTCTGCTGACTTCCACTGGTCCCTCCATCTTGCCTTGACCCAGGAGGCCTTGGAGATGTTAGTTGGTGTTGTGTGGAGCAGTTCTTGGGCGTGTGTAGCAAAAGGGCGCCGGGACCTAAGGCGCATGCGCTGTGGTGTCTCTGTAACAATCTTGTAGAGGAGGTGGGATTCACTAATTTGTGCCTTTCGGGCGAGGGCCAGCATTGCTGCTTCTCGTCTAGCCTCTGCTGGAGTGATACCAGCGAGGACAGGTAGGTGGTTTGTTGGTGTGGCTCTCAGGCACCGGGAGACAGTCCGTAGGGCGGTGTTGAGGGCAGTGTCCAGCTTCTTGACATGGGGGCTACGGCACCAGACCAGATTTTGTTCAATGATTCCACTCTGTTCTACTGTCTCTACTATTCCCTTCATTTAGAACCACAAAAATAACCATGTTGAAACATGTATCAATTATTTTTTACTGCAATATTAAAGAATTGTAAAAACAACTAAACAGTGAAGCTATCGGTATCTTGTGTGTGGGTGAACTAAACTAATGTTCCTATAGTATTTAATGATAAAGTAGTTTGAACCAATGATTCTGAAATGGAAGATTACATCAAAGATATGAATGCACAATGCAAGGTTTTGAACATAGGACAGGCTGTGTTACAAGTGCTGACCATTTTGAGTGTTGTGTCTAAGGTTTTGAAAATTGAGCACAAACTTGTGAGATGTGCGCCAAAGTGATTGTAAAAAAAACTGTAATGTGTTTCTCTATATTTTCTTTATTTTGCCATTTGCAGAGTGAGAGATATGCTTTGACTACATGTGAGTGGTTTTAGAGCATTAAATGTTATAGTTTTTAGTCTATTGTACTTTCCCTCTTCTTTTCTCCCACTAAGGGTTTTCCAGTCCAATCTCCATCTGCTATCAATTTGGTAGAGCAGAGACAGGCATGTGCTCTCCTCCAAAACAGTGGATGTCAGCCCCTGCTTCTTACTCAAGCTGGATGAGCGAGTAATACTAACGTTATAAAAGGTATGATATGTACTGTACAACCATACCCAACAACACATATGTGGTCCTGAGCAGGTGTAAATTTTGTTCATATGTATAATCTCAGATACGAAAACTTGCCAAAATATGAACAAAATTGATAATACGAACAATTTACGTACAAATTTGTTATGTGCATATTTCTTGAATAAGGCCCATTGTGTTGCCGTAGGATGAAGCACCGTCCAATGAGTTTGGAGGCATTTGCTTGAAGTTGAGCCGATAAGATGTTTCTGTACACTTCGGATTTCATTCTGCTGCTGCTATCAGCAGTTACATCATCAATGACGACAAATAAGCTAGTACCTGTGGAAGCCATACATGCCAAAACCATAACACCCCCACCACATTTCACAAATGAGGTGGTATGCTTTGGCTCTTTGGCAGTTTCTTTTGGCCTTCACACTTTGCTCTTGCCATCACTCTGATACAAGTGTATCTTGGTCTCATCTGTCCACAAGACCTTTTTCCAGAACTTTAATTCTTAGCAAACTGTAACCTGGCCATCCCGTTTCTGTGGCTATTAGTTTGCATCTTGCAATGCAACCTCTGTAGTTCTGTTTGTGAAGTTTTCTGCGGACAGTATACATCCATGCCTGCCTCCTGAAGATGTTTCTGATCTGTCTGACAGCTGTTTGGGGTTTTTTCTTCATTATAGTGAGAATTCTTCAACTGTAGAGGTTTTCCTTAGCCTACCAGGCCCTTTGCGATTCCTGAGCTCACCAGTGCTCTGTTTCTTCTTATTAATTGTTGGGGAAGCGAAGATTAGGTAAAAATGTGTTTATCTCTTGAATAAAGCAGTTCCAACACTGAATGCCCTTGTACAAATGTCCAGCACTCTGAATACTGAGTGAATATTGCGTGCTGAAACCCCTCATTTAACATGCATTTAAAATATATTTAATGGATTTAATTTAACAATTATTTAAAATAATTGTCATGGATCATGCCTTCTTTCCCTTATCTCCGCGTCTTTTATTCTTTTTGTCTTTTACCGGTAATCTATCGGATTTCCGCTACAGGTTTTGCTTTCGCCTCGATGATTAGTGAGTTCACCTGTCATTTATTTCCTCTCACTACTTATACCCCGCTTCCTTCCTTTCTCGTCGCTTTCATGTTATTTCTCGTAACATTCTAGCCAGTAAAGGTATAGGAAGTTGTGCTGCTATCGACCGCTTTGCTTCTCAACGCGCGACTTTTTAGAAAAAGGAAAGTGATCTTTTCACTCTATTTCAGAGCAGAAGTTTTTCGTTTCTTTGTTTCCACTCATACCTACGAGTGCTCTCACCCTAAATCTTTTGAGTATTTTGAGTTTTTCTCTTCTTTCTTTTGTTCGCTCCACAAACGGGAGTTAGATAAGCGCGACTGCTTATTTCTTTTGTTTTGCTCGGATATCGAGTTCCTCGTTTTTATCGCGAGGTTATTTGTGTTCTCTTTATTTTTTCCCATTCCACTATGGATTATTGTCCGTTTCAGTGGTGTTCATTGGAACACTTTAAGATCCCGCATCTATCGCATCTGTCCTCCAATATTTCCTCCGTGTCTCTGGCATAGAGATCCCCAACAAAGATTAAATAATTTTATTAAAGGAAAAACTGTCAATTATTATAATGAATTGGAATCATACATTCATTAATGAAATTAGGCTCACTACTTATAATTTACAAAAAAGAAGACATTAAACCAGACATTGAATTGAAATTACAAGTAAAGAGAGAGAACAATAAGCTAGACTTTGCCAGAATCAGTTTCAGCACAGCAGGAACAAAAGAAAAGCGAGCTTTATGACAAGGACTGATAATAAATAAGGATTTATGATAAGGTCCACAACTATTGCTCAAATTTTATTGGACACTCTTTGCTGTTGCCATCACTGTTTTGGTCCCCCCCACCTTTCAAACACGACCCATGATGGCTTTATTGACCACCTCCTCCTCCTCTCACTACTTGACCTCTATTCTGACGTGGATCATCTGCCTGCTCCATGTTTTTGCAATGTTGTTGCAGGTGGATACAGACCCTTTATATATCATTACTGTAATGAGTTGTCATAATTGGAAAAACCAAGAAAGCGGCCTACATACATAGTCAAATCTGAAAACATTGTCTGGAACAGTGGAACCATAGGAACAGTGTCTGATAAAGGATGATGATGAAATATTTAAAATATGATGTAGTAAAATTGGTTCATGTTCCAAAGTAATTGGTGTCAATATATTTATCCTGAAACATTCATGATCTAAACTTGGAATGTTGTTAGTAGTTGTTAGTTTTCATAAAACTATGCATTATTAATAATGCTACAGTTACTTTTGAGCAGTTGGATTAATTGATAGTTAGATGCATTGTAATGAAAAGAAAAAACAGTCATTTCAAATGTAATATGTGAATTGCATTTTGAAATAGTAATTACTTTAATGTTAAGTTGTGTCATATTGAACAGGTGATTTGGTTCAATGAACAAAGGATCTTAGGTTTATGTGTATTGTATCCAAGCAATTGAACAAAGTGTTTAAAGAATTTTGATTATCTCTTTTGAGTTTTGTGTCTAGAGTTTTGAACAATGAGCACAAGCTTGTGATCTAAGTGTCAAAGTGATTATAAAAAAACTGTAATATTGATTCATATATTCCTTGCTCGCACACTTTAACCCTGCACAAGCAGGTTTCCGCAGCTGTAAATCACTCTTTTTGCAGTCTTATTGAATTCCCCAAGGTGCAAATGCAGGTAGCTTTTAAAGGGAATGGGAGATAACACTCTGATTGGTTTATTGCATGTTACACCCAAGACCCACTATAATTAATGAAAAGGCTAAGTTCAGCCCATTTGCACCTTGCGCCTTACTTTGCGCTCAAAATATGCGCTCTCTAACCAGCAAAAGTGGCATTGGACACCCTGAATGCACTTGCACCATGCGTTTTAGACCATGCGCTAAAATTGTCAAGATAGAGCCCCTGGTTTGCAATGCATTTACAGTATATTGCAGTGCATTTCACTTACCTAAGGGAACCCTTACCCTCACAGTCCCATCTGCCCACCTGGGCTGTTAGTTAAAGCTGCATTTTGTACAGATATTTGGAAGTTTTTATTCAGCAGCTCCTAATGTTGTAAATGCATAGAGTAACATGCCACATCATTCTGAGCTTTCTTCTTGATCACTAATCATTATATGTCAAACATACAAATAAGGAAATGTTCTAAATATGTTAGATGAGTTACTGTTTACAACATATTTGCAATATGTTCTAAATAAAGGTACTTTCAAAGTCTCTCTCTCTCTCTCTCTCTCTCTCTCTCTTTCTCTCTGAGGTGGAGGTTGTGTTTGTGAGAGCTCTTGTCTGTTTTTCTAAAATTTCTTTTTCTATTACTTTTCTATTCTTTATATGTTTACCTACTGATTTAAAACAGATACTTAGTTGTTTTGGTTTAGTGGGATACTACAGTATTATTCGGGGAAGGGGGGTTTTCTGTGGGGTAGGTGCGGGAGGGTTTTCAGTTTGAGACGCCGTAATGGCGTCTCAGCTAGGAGGAGAAACTTTGTCTCTCCGACATGGGGTAAGATGCGTTACCGACAATAGCACATCAGTCGAGGACGTTTTGAATGCAATTGCAGAGCAGGTAGGAGGCGAAAACATTGATTCGGCTTCTAGAATGAATAAAGCCGTGGTGGTTTTTAAAAAAAGATGGAATTAGTCACTAAACTTGTGGTGAGTGGAATATGGGTTAGTGGGGTGTTTGTGCAAGTAACCCCACTTTCCGCACCAGCCACAAAGGTAATTGTTTCCAATGTCCCGCCGTTCATAAAAAATGACGATATTAAAAGAGAGCTTGTGCGCTATGGCAAATTCGCTGGCACCATGAAAATGATTCCTTTAGGTTGCAAAAATGTTAATTTAAAACATATACTGTCGTTTCGTCGACAAATATATATGTTTTTAAATGCCGAAACGGAAACGATTGATATTTCTTTTAGGGTCAGATATGGGGAAAGTTCGTTTATAGTTTTTGCGAGCACGGATAGCTTGCGTTGTTTTGAATGTGGTGACATTGGACATAAAAAGAGATCGTGCCTACATAAAAATAAACCGGCTAATGAAGGAACCGGTCGGTGCGGGTTCAGCAGAACGGCCCAGTGAGGATTCTAAAGGTGAGGAGGCAGAAAAGCAGGGCGGAGAAGATATTGCTGTTGTTTCAGAGGAATGTAATGATAAGGCGGAGGCAGAGGAAAATGTGCTGGGAAGTGTGGAGATCGGTAAAAGGGGGGATCAAACAGAAGGGATAACTCAGTTGGGTGATCCCCTTGAAGGTACTAGTGAGTACACAGCATTTGTGCTGAACTCTGGTAGACTAGGGAGAACTGAGAAACGTAAATCCAATAATGCACGTGTTTTTCATTGTGAAAATGAACAGTCCACTGAGAGGAAAAAAAAAAGGTAGAGTAGAAAAAGAAAGTCTGGATTCTGAGAAAACGGGCTTAAATGAAGAAGAAGTTGTGGTTGCAGAAAAATTAGTAGAAGCCCCTTCGTTTTCGGAACCACAGAGCCTACCTGAGCAGGCAGAACAGGAAAATATAGATGGGATGGATTGTGAAGATAGTAAAAAGAATAGCTGTGTGCAGGAAGATGACGGAGAGTTTTCAGATTCTTCAATCCTATCGGAAAGTGTAACCAGCCAAGAGGGCGATAATACGCTTTACACCATAAAATAAATAAATAGTTTTCTAGATGCGACAAAAGGAAAGACCGTTAATGTGCTTAATTTCTTTCCTGACGGAGATAAATTTGTGCGGTCTGTTAAAAAAATCATTAGTAACGTTAGCATGGCTGAATTGAATAGCCAGAAAAGATACAGATTGAAAAAACATTGCACATCTGTTAGAAAATCAAGATCGATTTCAAAAATAGTGAAATAAATGGCTTGTGGGTATTTTTATTTCACTTTTTTCCTTTCTTCACGGTGTCTTGTATGTTTGTTTTTATTTAATTTTTACTTCATGAATACATTAAATATAGGATCACTTAATGTTAACGGCGCCAGAGATGGGGTAAAAAGGGGATTGGTAGCTGAAGTAATGAAACAAAAAAGACTGAATGTTCTTTTTTTACAAGAGACTCATAGCAATATAGAAAATGAAACTGAGTGGAGACTATGGTGGGAAGGAGATTGTTTTCTGAGTCATGGGACAAGCTTGAGTGCTGGGGTTGCCATTTTATTTTCACCTGCTTTTAATGTTAAATTATTGGCTAAGGAGGAAATTGTTAAAGGGCGGCTTTTATGTGTGAATGTAGAAATATTGGGGATTTCTTATTTTTTTATTAATATTTATGCCCAAAATGTGGGGACAGATAGGCAGTTTTTATTTGAACAGTTACAGAAAAAACTTTTTAAAATTGCAGATAGTGATGCAGTTTTTATTATAGGGGGTGATTGGAACTGCACTTTAGATTTTACAATGGACAGGAATGGTGCAGAACCGCATTTTAAATCTGCAGAGTTTCTTAAGAAGCTCTCAAAACATTTTGATCTGTGTGATGCCTGGAGAGAACAAAATCCAAATGTGAGACAGTACACATGGGTAAAGAGTGCCTTAAATACAGTGTGTGCAGCCAGGTTAGATAGGTTTTATATTCCTAAAAATGAAAGGCACAGGGTAACAAGGACTGGTATCTTACCAGTGGGTTTTACGGACCATCATTTAATTGTTTTAAGTATGTGCATTAAGAAGAGGCCCAAAGGTAGTTTTTATTGGAAATTTAATATTAAATTGCTGGAAGATGAAATTTTTTGTGCAAAATTTGATGATTTCTGGCAAAAATGGAAAGGGGAAAAAGAAAGGTTCGAAACAGTAGGACTCTGGTGGGAGGTCGGCAAAGTTCAAATTAAAACCTTTTGTCAGCAGTACACAGAGTATAGTACTGCTAGGAGCAGAAGGGCTGTGGCGGAACTAGAAAAGGAAATTACTCAAATGGAGGAGGAGGTGATAATGACCAATAATACTGGTATGTTGCAGGCTCTTAAGGAAAAAAAAAGAAATCTGGCTACTATACTGAATGAGAAGGTTAAGGGGGCTCTGATTAGAGCCAGATTTTGTACATTAAAAGACATGGATGCTCCTAGCAAGTTCTTTTTTAATTTGGAAAGAAAGGTGGTACAACGCAAAGAGTTGTACGTTTTAAATCTTCCTGGTGGGAAAACGACTGCTGACCCTGGGGAAATCTGGGAAGAAGTGGTGTGTTTTTATAAAGAACTTTTTAAAGCAGAAGATGTGGACATGCAGCAGGTTGAGACACTTCATAAAGACCTACCAAAGCTAACTGCAGAAGAAAAGGTGGAGTTGGACTCTGAGCTCAGTATGCAGGAGATCACTGAGGCTGTGGGACAGATGTCTTCAGGCCGTGCCCCAGGCATTGATGGATTACCTGCTGAATTTTATAAAAAGTTTTGGGGATGTATGGGGCAGGATTTTTATGGGGTGGTTATGGAGAGTAGTTTGAAACAGGAGCTTCCACAAAGCTGTCGCCGGGCAGTGCTCACAATGCTGCCGAAAAAAGGGGACCTGTGCCTGTTAAAAAACTGGCGACCTTTGGCACTTTTATGCACTGATTTTAAGATACTGTCAAAAAGTATAGCAAATAGAATAAAAAAATATGTTTCTAGAATAACAAAAAAAGATCAAACCTATTGCATTCCAGACAGATCAATCAGAGACAATTTGTTTCTGATTAGAGATGTTGTAGAGCTGGCAAAGGTTTATAACTTAAATTTTGGCCTTTTCTCTATCGATCAAGAAAAAGCTTTTGATAGGGTGGATCACAGCTACTTAATGAAGACACTAGAGGCTTTTGGTTTTGGGGATGGCCTTCTGTCTTGGGTGAGACTGCTGTATAAAAATGTGTCTTGCTTAGTAAAGGTAGCGGGTGGACTCAGCAGGCCAATAGAGGTACAGCGTGGCATCAGACAAGGGTGCCCTTTGTCAGGGCTGCTGTACACTTTAGCCATTGAACCTTTGCTTTGCCTCATTAGGAAGAAATTGAGTGGTCTGATTGTGCCAGGAGAGTCTCTCTGTAATAAAATTAAAGTCTCAGCGTACGCTGATGATATAATGGTGGTAGTAAGAAATCAGGGGGACCTGTCTGCACTAGAAAAATGTATTCAGACCTATGAGCGGGCCTCCTCTGGCAGGGTAAATTGGGAGAAGAGTGAGGCATTGCTTTGTGGTTCATGGCAAAATGAAAATCCTCCCAAGTTGCCAGGAAATCTGGTTTGGAAGAGAGAAGGGTTGAAAGTGCTAGGTGTGTACTTGGGGACTTCTCAATATATGCAGAAGAATTGGGAGGGTGTAATAGAAAAGGCGTGTGCTAGGATTTCTAGGTGGAAATGGCTCCTTTCACAGGTATCTTTTAGAGGTAGGGTGTTAATTTTAAATAATTTGGTAGCATCTGCACTATGGCACAGGTTGGCGGTGTTGACGCCACCAGGCGGTTTCCTGAAAGAATTTCAAAAATTAATGGTGCAGTTCTTTTGGTCAGGGCAGCACTGGCTCAGGGCAGCAGTGTTGTATCTGCCACTGCAGGAAGGAGGGCAGGGACTCATGGACCTGGAAAGTAAGGTAATAGCTTTCCGGTTGCAAGCGGCTCAGAGGCTCCTGTACAAGAAGGTGTGCTGGAGGGAGACTGCCTGTGCACTGCTCAGAAAAGCAGGTGGATTGGGGCTGGATAGACATCTGTTCCTGATGGAGCTAGAGCCTATAGATACAGTAGGTCTTACTGTTTTTTACGCCTCAGTAATAAAGGCATGGACGGATACACTTTGTACTCAGAGGGACACATTATGGAAAATGGAAGAACCCATTTTTAAAAATCCGTTTTTGAAACTGCCTCCTTTTATTTTAGAAAGCACAAGGGGCCATTTTACAAGGGCAGGTCTGACCAAACTGGCTCATCTAAGGAGTGAGGATGGTGGAGACTGGAGAACTGTGAAGGACATAGCAGCAGAGGCTGGAGTTCATTCTCTAAGACTGGTGGAGAAAATAATGGTGAGAGTCAGAGCACTCTGGCCCTCCCAAAATCAAAAGAATGGTGAAGAAGCTCAGACTGCAGAGGCTCCTTTCTTCCCATCGGTCCGTATAAGAGCGAAGGTGGGGGACTGGCAAGAGGAAGAGGGGAAACTGTTGACATTCAGGACTCCTGAGGTGGAGAATTTTGAAACAGTGGCTAAAAAAGCCTTGAGTATTCTAAGTGTGAAGGTTCGGCACTTGCATGCACTGGAAGATTTAAGAGCAGTGGCGTGGCAAGAAGAAGAAATTGTGCCCATGGTTACAAATTGGCGACTATTGTACAAATCACCCTTGCCAAAGAGATCAGGTGACCTCCAATGGAGGATTATACACGGAGCCATAGCCACCAATAGATACCTGGCACACGTCAACCATGAGCAAGATGATGGCTGCCCTTTTTGTGGGATAGTGGAGACTGTGTCACATATTTTTGTTCTTTGTCCTCGATTGTCTCATCTGTTTTTATTTTTAAAAGAGCTATGTGAGAGGTTTGGGGTTTCCTTTGACAGTAGAGTTTTTATTATAGGAATGGGCTATACTGCGAAAAAAAAATGTATGTTGACACTGATCAATTTTTTGTTTGGGCAAGCCAAATTGGCTGTTTGGTTGTCGAGAAAAAAAATTATTCAAGAAGGACTGGTGACTGACCCAGTGCTGATATTTAGAGGGATGATCTCTGAGCGCCTTAGGGTAGAGTATGTTTATTATAATTTGATGAACAATTTAGAAGATTTTAAGAAAATCTGGTGTGTCAATGATGCAATTTGTCGGATGAAAAATGTAAGTTCTTATGAGGTGTTGTTTTAAATCAAACTGCCTGATAAGAGGTGTTTTTTTTCAAGTTTGTGTTTTTATTTTTATTTTTGTTCTGGTAAATAACGTTTTTTATAACTGGTTTTATGGAGTTTTCCATTTTACTGGTTTTACTGGTTTTAATTTTTATGTAGCTTATGCAAGGGTTTGTATGTGTATACATGGTTGTATGTATATATATGCGAACATATATTTACTTATTTATTATTGGTTTTTAACACAGAAAAATTGACAAAAGATCTGTGTTATTATTACTTTTATTATTTAATTAAATATAAAGAAAAAACATACAAATAAGGAAATGTTCTAAATATGTTAGATGAGTTACTGTTTACAACATATTTGCAATATGTTCTAAATAAAGGTACTTTCAAAGTCTCTCTCTCTCTCTCTCTCTCTCTCTCTCTCTGAGTGAATGGAGTGAGTGCTGAGCGGTCGCGTGAGTGATTTAATCTTTTTCTAACTTTTCTATCTTTATCTATCGTCGTTTAAAGTTTGTAAATAGTGTGTGTTGTAGGGGTTATTGTTTTGGTGTGTATTTAGGGGGTTTTTAGGGGTTTTTTGTGTGTGTTTGTAGTCGGCCAGCCAAAGCTAACACGGAAGCACGGTGTGAAGTTTGCGCCGGCTTTCGTTTGTTCAGTGGAGGAGTGTAGCTTAGCAGTGGGACAGGTTGTCGGTTGTGGCAGCATTAAATGTAATGCTCTGCTATCTGGCTGTCCTAAGCTGTTGCTAAATAATCTCCAGCTTGTGCAGAATGCAGCCGCTCGCATTTTAACGAGAACAAAGAAATATGAGCATATTACCCCAGTACTAGCATCACTTCACTGGCTACCAATTAAGCATAGGATAGACTTTAAGGTCTTGCTTCTGACTTTTAAAGCTTTACATGGACTTGCACCAGTGTATATATGTAATCTGCTTTTACCATATAAGCCGAAAAGATCCCTTCGTTCCCAAGACGCAGGCTACTTAGTAGTCCCTAGAATATCTAAAAACTTGACGGGTGGTAGAGCTTTCTCCTACAGAGCACCACTACTGTGGAACACCCTTCCAAAATCTATAAGGGAATCAGACACAGTCTCAATATTTAAGTCTAGATTAAAAACGCACCTTTATGATCAGGCTTATAATGAGTTGTAGTCCGGAGACAGGACCAGAGAAGCCCTTTTGTCATAGAGTAATGCAGAGTGACATCCTTTCCTTACTGTCACCTGTCAACAGCTGTGACCCCATCTTCCTGGGCTGGCTCTTGATAGGTGGGTAGGATTGTTTACTCTCTCATGACTGGATGGGTTCTCAAACCCTGTCTTCATAGCTATGCAGCCATAAGTTACTCCTGGCGGGGGTACTTGTCCAACCCCCCCCCCCCTAACTGTTCTCTCTCTCTCTCCCACATTCCGCCGGCGGGGCTCATGCCCCGCATCTCGAGAGTTGCTGTCCAGCTTCCTGTCCAGCTTCCTGTCCATCGCCGCTTGCACCTCCCTCCCCACCACCGCTACCAGCCGATCCTGTCGCCATCGGCACCCGTCTTCCCATCATCATTGCCGCCACATCTGGACTGCCATCTAGCTGCTGCAATTTCCACTATCATGGATATTGCCAGTCAGTTTGACCATGCTGGTCATTAAGATCTAGACCCTGAGCCGACCTGAGGAGAATGGGTTTCCCCCTTGAGTCTGGTTCCTCCCAAGGTTTCTTCCTAATTACACCAGGGAGTTTTTCCTTGCCACTGTTGCCTCTGGCATGCTCTTGTGGGGGTTTAGGTTGGGTTTTTTTTCTGTGAAGCGCATTGTGACAACTTGTTGTGAAATACGCTATATAAATAAATATTGATTTGATTTGATTTGATAAATCCGCTGCTCGAATGAACAAAGCTGTGGTCATATTTGTTGACAGTATTGAGAAGGTGAATACGCTGGTAGAAAAAGGGATAGTGGTGAATGATACGTTCGTATCGGTTCTGCCTCTCGCCACACCAGCGAAAAAAGTTACGTTGTCAAATGTTCCCCCGTTTATTAAAGACGAAATGTTGACGCGAGAATTATCTAGGCACGGAAAAATAGTTTCTCAGATAAAGAAAGTCTCCTCAGGTTGTAAATCTCCTGAGTTAAAACACGTAGTGTCACACAGAAGGCAGTTATTCATGATAATGAACAACAGGAGTGAGGAGCTAAGCTTAGCTTTTAAACTGAGAGTGGATGATTTTGATTACATTGTGTTTGCATCATCAGATTCAATGAAATGTTTTGGTTGTGGTAGAGAGGGACATCTCATTAGGGCATGTCCTGGCAAAAATGTTCCACCTGAGCAGAATGTGTCCAACAAGACAGCTAATGAAAAAAATCAAAAAGAGACTGAGGCAATGAGGCAAGATAGTGTGGAGGGACAGGAGGGGGAAAGTGAAGTGCAACAAGGCAGTCAAGTGAGTGAGGGAGGACAGGAGAAGGCAGGTGAAATGCGACAAGACAGTCAGGTGAGTGAGGGAGGACAGGAGGAGTCAGGTGAAATACAACAGGGCAGTCAGGTGAGTGAGGGAAGACAGGAGGAGTCAGATGAAATTCAACAGGACAATCAGGTGAGTGAAGGAAGACAGGAGTCAGGTGAAATACAACAGGACAGTCAGGTGAGTGAAAAAGGACAGGAGGAGTCAGGGGAAATACAACAGGACAGTCAGGTGAGTGAGGGAGGACAGGAGGAGTTAGGTGACAGTCAGGTGAGTAAGGGAGGACAAGAGAAGACAGGTACAGGTAAAGTACAACAAGATAGACGGGTGAGTAAGGGAGGACAGGAGAAGACAGGTAAAGTACAACAAGACAGTCAGGTGAGTGAGAGGGGACAGGAGGAGACAGGTAAGGGACAAGAAGCTGCGCAAATGATGCTTGGTCCAACATCTATAAAACACAAGAAAAAGTGTGTAAATGAAAGAGCTGAGGATGACGTAGTGTTGGGAGGAGATGAGTTTGACATGAGGGATGAGGAGGAAGCTCTAAAAGTGTCACATCTGAAAAGAAAAATTCAAAGTAACAGTGAAAGTTCACAGGCAAAGAAAGGTATAGCGAACAACACAAGATTGAAAAAGGCAGCGAAACAGAGAGACACAGAGTCTGATTCTGATTCTAGCATGGACTGTGCTGTTGACAGTGAATCTGCTGACCTCAAAGTGGCTGCTAGACGTAACAGCAAAGATTACAGTGTTGAAAAAATAAAACAGTTTTTGCAGAAAACAAAGAATATGAAGGGAGTAAAAGTGGAGGACTTCTTCTCTGATAGAGAGTTGTTCTCTAGCTCTGCCAGGAGACAAATGAGTAAAAAAGGGAAAGGAAGTTTTATTGATCAGGTGTACAGACTGAAGAAAATTGTTCAAAAAGTCAGACAAGAGTTAAATAATGAAGACGATGACGAATAAGATTTTATATTCTCACTGTAGGTCAGTGTTGTTTTGTTTGTTTTTAATCTCTCTTACAATGAGCCATTTTAATATCAATACTCTGAATATAAATGGAGCTAGAGATGTGAGGAAGCGAGCAAACCTGTTTGAACTAATTAAAATGAAGAGTATTAATGTGATGATGGTTCAGGAAACGCACAGTGACACTTTAAATGAGACTGACTGGAAAAGAGAATGGGATGGGGAGGTTATTTTAGGCCATCTAAGTAGAACTAGTGGAGGAGTGGCACTACTCTTCTCCAAAGATTTTCTTCCAAAGTCTTATGTGGTGGAAGAAATAATGAAGGGAAGATTAATGGTGGTTAGAGCCAAATACGAGCTTTTTACGATGGTTTTTATAAATGTATACGCTCCCAACGTAGGACCTGACAGAGTTATGTTTTTAAATGAACTCAGTATGGTTTTAGATCAATGTGGCCCTGAAGAGTTTTTGTTTTTAGGAGGAGATTTTAACTGTACAGAGAATGACCTGCTGGACAGGAATCATATTGAACCTCATGCTGCTTCAAAACGAGCCATGAAGCAGCTGGTGGAAGCTCACTCTTTAACTGATGTATGGAGAGAAATATATGAGAAACACAGGCAATACACTTGGGTCCAGAGCAGAGAGAATTTTTTATCTATGGCCAGGTTAGACAGGTTTTATTGTTTTACACATCATTTTAATGTTTTTAAAGGGTGTAAAATACTGCCTGTGGGTTTCTCAGATCATTCCATGGTTTCCTGTAGTGTTTTTATTGCAAATATTAAACACAAGTCTGCATATTGGCATTTTAACACTGCTGTGTTATTAGATACACATTTTAGAGAAACTTTTATATTTTTTTGGAAAATTTTTAAAACTAGAAAAGGAGAGTTTGCATCGTTGAAGCAGTGGTGGGATTTTGGAAAGGTGGAGATTAAGCAGCTTTGTCAACAGTACAGTTTCAGTGTTTCTCATGACATCACCAAATCTGTGAGAGATCTGGAGATTGAGATAGTGGAGCTGCAGGGTTCTGCAGAGTCCACAGGAAAACGAGGCTGCATTGAAGACCTCAAATCCAAAAAAGTCATACTGGCCGACCTGCTGGGCTCTAAAGCATAGGGGGCGCTGGTCCGGTCTCGGTTTCAGAGTGCTGCTCTGATGGACTCACCTTCAAAGTATTTTTTCAGTTTGGAGAAGAAAAACGGGCAGAGCAGATTCATTCACGCTCTGCGCTCGGCCACAGGACAGCTGCTGACTGAAACCAGTGATATCCGGCAGAGAGCTATAAAATTTTACTCTCATCTGTATCACAGCGAATACACTGACGATGAAGAGACTTTTGACTCCTTCTGCAGTGGGCTGCCCAGAGTCTCAGAGGAGACCAACAAAGAGCTGGAGGGTCCTCTGACTGCAGAGGAAGTTTCTGCAGCATTGCAGAGTATGCAGGGGGGGAAGGCCCCTGGGATTGATGGATTACCACCAGAGTTTTACAATGCTTTCTGGACTGAAATCAGAGAAGATATTTTAGATGTTTTTACTGAGAGTTTTAATGACTCGTTTCTGCCTCAGAGCTGCAGGAGAGCAGTTCTGACCTTGTTACCAAAAAAGGGCGACCTGCAGGAAATAAAGAACTAGCGGCCGGTCTCTCTGCTATGTACGGATTACAAACTGTTGTCTAAAGTCCTGGCTAATAGACTGAAGAAGGTGATAGATCAGGTCATCCACCGGACCCAAACATATTGCGTGCCCGGCAGGTCCATTGTTGACAATGTGTCACTAATTCGTGATATTTTGGAAGTCTCTGGGTCATTGGGGTTTGATGCTGGTCTGGTTTCTTTAGACCAGGAAAAGGCTTTTGACCGAGTTGAGCACCGTTACCTGTGGAAAGTTTTACAAAGGTTCGGCCTCAGCCCTGGTTTCATTGCCAAGATTAAGGTGATGTATGAGAACATTGAGAGTGTGCTGAAATTTAATGGAGGTTTGTGCAAGCCTTTTAAAGCATCTAGGGGTATAAGACAAGGCTGTTCGATGTCTGGTATGCTGTATGCAATGTCCATTGAACCAATGTTGCAAAATGTCCGTTCTTTTATTGAGGGTTTGTCTTTACCTGGTTTTAATACACAATTTATTTTATCAGCATATGCTGATGACATTATTGTTATTGTTAGGAATCAGGAAGATGTGACACGGTTAGGGAACATTGTTGAAACGTTTGGTAAGATCTCAGCTGCAAAGGTAAATTGGGATAAGAGTGAGGGCTTAGCAGTTGGAAGGTGGTCTGAAGGTCTTCCTCAGCTGCCAGGAGGGTTAAGGTGGAAGAGGGGAGGTTTAAAGTACCTGGGGGTTTATTTAGGAGACCTTCAGACTGTAGAGAAGAACTGGGAGGGAGTGGTGGAGAAGGTGGAGGGGAGGTTAGCCAAGTGGAGGTGGCTGTTACCTCAAATGTCATACAGAGGAAGAGTACTAATTATCAATAATTTAGTGGCGTCAACCTTATGGCATAGGTTAAAATGTATGGAGCCCCCTGCTGGTCTGCTACAAAAAGTGCAGACAATTATGCTTAGGTTTTTCTGGGATAACTTGCACTGGGTTCCACAGAGCATACTTTTCCTGCCAAAGGAAGAGGGGGGGCAGGGGTTAGTGCATCTTGGGAGCAGAGTAGCTGCTTTTAGATTACAGGTTATTCAACGGTATCTCACAGGAAGTGATGATGTGGTCTGGAAACCAGTAATGAGCACTATTTTAAGGGGAGTAGCTGGTTTGGGCCTAGATGCATCTTTGTTTTTAATGAACTGTAGTTTTATACGTTTGTCTGAATGTAATCCCTTTTATCAGGCACTTTTTAGAGCATGGACTCTTTTTAAATTGAACAGGCTGGAACCTGCAGCTTCACTTTTCTGGCTCCTGGAAGAGCCTCTAATACACGGGGCCCGGCTGGATGTCCAGGATGATTGCAGACCTGGTCTCACTCAGCGGTTGGTTTCAGCCGGGACAGTGAGGTTGAGACACATAGTAGATGTAGCAGGTCCAGGATTTTACAACACAGAGGCAGCGGCTTCTCTCCTGGGTCTAAAGTCAAGTCGTCACACCAGAGGCATTTTAAACGAATGGACTAAAAGGCTTGGTAGCGAAGAACGGGGAATGCTACTGGACTATTTCATGGGAACAGAGACTCCTGATGAAGGAGATCCTTTCCCTGAATTGGGTCTTGAAATAGACCAAACTGGACTGACGGGACCATTGCTAGTTTGTAAAACTGCATCTACAGACATATATATGCTGAATGGGAAAACTTTGTATAATTACTGTGTTAAAGCTTTAAATAAAAAAGGGCTCAGTGGGAGAACGGACACTGTGTGGAGAGAGAGATTAAAGTTACGGGAGGAGTGTAAACCCGTGTGGAGGCTGTTGTACAAACCGCCATTAAATAAGAGATCAGGTGATCTGCAGTGGAGAATCCTGAAGGGAGCGCTGGCTGTAAACTGCTTTGTTTCTAAGATTAATCCCAATGTGTCAATCAACTGTCCTTTCTGTCAAGAACCGGAAACTGTTTTTCATTGTTTTTTAGAGTGTAAAAGGCTTGAAGTTCTGTTTGAACTTTTAAAAACTGTGTTTTTAAACTGTGGTGAGGATTGGTCTGAAACAGGTTTTATTATTGGTGCTGGCTACAAAAAAGAAAATGCAAAAAAGTGGCAGTTTTTGAACTTTGTAGTGGGACAGGCCAAACTGTCCATTTACAAAAGCAGAAAAAATAAAATAGAAAATGTTTCAGGGGAGGGGCTGCTGTCAATGTTTAAATCTTTAGTAAAAGCCAGAGTCAGAGTGGATTTTGGTTTTTATTCACTCATGAAAAATGTTGATGTGTTTTTATCTCAGTGGTGCTTTACTGATGCCCTCTGTTCTGTTGTTGAGGGGCAGCTGAGTTTTAACTCTGTATTTCTGTGAGGTTCGTTGGCAACTGGTTAAAAAAAAAATTTTCTATGATTTGAATTCTGTATTCATGCCAGATTGAGATTATCCTTATTTATTGAAAATAAAGGTGTCTAAAAAATCCAAAAAAAAAATCTCTCTCTCGCTCTCCCTCTCTCTCTCTCTCTCTCTCTCACACACACACACACACACACACACACACAGATTCTGCAGTGAGGCGTCAGAACTCGTAACTGAACATAACAGTTTTTTTTTACAATCACTGTGGCACTGTGGCACTATGGCCTCAATTTCTTTTTCGAGGGTGATGGAGCTGGATGCAGCAGAGAACCACCACAAATTCCTCTTTATGGATGAGGCAGGCTTCAACCTAGCCAGAGGTTGGAACTGTTATTTCTGTATTTTTTGTTTTTCACTGCAGTTGAAGACTTTTTTCCCACTTTGTAGCTATAATTACTGTATTATTGCTACGATTCAAACAAACCTATGTTGTAATTGTATTTTAAAAAATAAATTCTGATTTTTTGTTCAATGATTCCACTCTGTTGTCTGTACTATTCCCCCTTTTTAGAACCACAAAAAGAACCCATGAAACATGTATGAAGTATTTTTTTGCAATATTATAGAAAAACAACTAAACAGTGAAACTATCGGTATCTTGTGTTTGTGTGATCTAAACTAATGTTCCTATAGTATTTCATGATAAATTTGTTATTTGAACCAATGATTCTGAAGTGGAAAATTACTTCAAAGATATGAATGCAGGGGATGTCAGCCCCTGCTTCTTACTCAAGCTGGATGAGCGAGTAATACTAAAGTCATAAAAGGTATGATATGTACTGTACAACCATACCCAACAATACATATGTGGTCCTGAGCAGGTGTAAATTTTGTTCATATGTACAAGCAAATCTCAGATACGAAAACTTTGATCATGCCAAAATATGAACAAAATTGATAATACGAACAATTTACGCACAAATTTGTTATGTGCATATTTCTTGAATAAGGCCCATTGTGTTGCCGTAGGATAAAGCACCGTCCAATGAGTTTGGAGGCATTTTCTTGAAGTTGAGCCGATAAGATGTTTCTGTACACTTCGGATTTCATTCTGCTGCTGCTATCAGCAGTTACATCATCAATGAAGACAAATAAGCCAGTACCTGTGGAAGCCATACATGCCAAAACCATAACTGTTATGTCCCAGACTCAGAGACCCAAATGCAGACAAGGATAATGCAGAAACGTTGTTTAATTCCAGTCCAGTGTCAAAAGCCAGGCAATCAGAATATCCAAACGAGATCCAAAATCAAAGTCAGAAAACAAGCAAAAGTCAAAACCGGAAATCAAAGAGCTAAAGTACAAAAGAGCTAGGCTAATCAAACGTAGGTAAACACAAAAAAAAGTCGAAACCAGGAAATCAAATGGCTAAGGTACAGAAAAGGGCTAAGCTAAATCGGAATCAAAAACAAAGGGTGTCTCGGGAATTTCAGCTAATCTCTGGCTTTACTATAACAGGCTCAGGAAAAGTGATCAACGTTCTGACGGGGAAGGAACAGAATAGTGGGTCTTATATACACATGGGAAAGGGAGGAGTAACAAATGACGTGAGGTTAACACATTAGGTAAACAATGATTCAATCACGAGAACATAACGAAAACATGGAAGGGACTCGGAAACATGCATAACAAACAACGGGCTCGGAGCGGAGTGTGCTCAGTAATCACGAGAGGTGAAGTCTACGTACAAACAGCTGGAGCGAATTACAGAGATAGCTCAGGAACAGTTAGAAATGCGAGGACAAAGAGAAAGCGGAGAAGCTGGTTAAATGTTGGTCCTGGCGACTAGCAGAAAGCTTACCATCAGATAGTTGCACAACGTGGGATCCGTTTCCGGAAAGCGGTGTAGGGAAGTCGGCTGCGCGCGTCTCGCATGAGAAGCGTTACCACAGGGGTTTTTTTCAGAGAGGTTCCCGGATTTTCGGTGGGAGTTCTGCACAAAAAGTTTGAAACAAAATAACAATTATAATAAGGAAAATAATAATAATTTGGCAGATTGTGCATAAACTGGTCTGTGACTGGACTGGGGATGGCAGGGGTTAGAGGGAGGAGGAGGGGGATTCAGAGGAGGGTATGGACACAAATAATTGGAATAAAGTGGAAAGGAAAAGAACTAGGAGTAATAATAGCAACAGTGATAGCTCTGGTGATAGAGGGGAATATTCCAGGGTAGTTAGGAGGAAGGTTGATGAGGATCAGGGATTCAAAATAATTATAAAATTCAAGGAAGGGCATGATATTAGGAAAGTAAGCCCATTTGCTTTGACTCGAGGTCTAAAAGAGAAGATAGGTGACATCGTGATGGCAAAGGTGATGGCTGATGGAGGATTATTAGTCAAGTGTAAAAATAAGGAGCAGAGAGGCAAAGCTTTTTAGTTAAAAGAAGTGTGTAATAAAATGGTGGAGAAAGTGAGGAATACAGGTGGAGGCCCACTTTTGAGGGGTGTGATATATGGCATTCCAATTGAAGAAAACTTGGAGGAGCTGAAGGTAAATCTAAAAGGAGGTAAGGTGACAAACATTAAGTGTTTACAAGCAAGAAGAGGAGGTGAAAAGATGGATAGTTTGTCAGTATTGCTGGAATTTCAAGATAAAGTTTTGCCAGAGAGAGTAGCAGCAGGATACATGAGCTACTATGTAAGAGCATATGTACCACCTCCTCTTAGATGCTATAAATGTCAAAAGTATGGGCATATTGCAGCTGCATGTAGAGGAAGACAGAGGTGCGGTAGGTGTGGAGGAGAACATGATTATGGGAAGTGTGAGGAAGGGGCAGAAATGTGCAAACTGTGACGGAGCACATAGTGTGGTATATGGAGGCTGTGTTGTTAGAAAGAAGGCAATGGAAGTGTAGAAAATTAGGGTACAAAAAGACATTTCATATGCAGAAACAGTTAAGTTGGTTCAGAAAGAGAAGATAATTGAGAGAAGGGAAGAAAGGGAAACCATACAGAAAGGTCCGACAGCCAAAGTGTGTTGGAGAGTAGAAGGGGTGATGAAAATATACTTTTAGTAAAGAAGGAGAAATGTGTGTACTTTATGGCAGACGTGATTAACTGTACATTTGAAGCAAAAGGGAGATCGGAAAAAATTTAAATAATAGTGAAGAGCGCAGCAAGGTACCTGGATATTCAAGGGATATCTGGTAAAGCTGTTCAAGAAGAGTTGAAAAGACAAGAGCAGTTGAATAAAGAAGTATGTTCACAGGAATTAGAGTAATTATTTTTATACTTCAGTGGAATGCAAGAAGTGTAATAGCAAATGGACAAGAATTTAAAGGATATGTTAATGAACTACAGAATAAGCCAGATGTATTATGCATTGAGGAGACATGGCTTAGGCCTTCACTGGATTTTATTATACAAGGATATGTTTGTGTACGGAGGGATAGGGAAAGTGCTAGTGGGGGAGGGTGTGCTACATTTGTGAGAGAGGGAATTCCATATAGAGCGGTAGCAATAGGGAAGGATCTGGAATATGTGGTTGTTGAGGTTTGGCTAAAGAACAGCAGTTTAATTATTGTACATTTTTATAATCCTTGTCAAAAACTGGTACTAGACACTTTGGAGATAATTGAAGGACTTGACAAAAGAAGGGGTATTTGGTGTGGGGATTTTAATGCTCATAATACTGTGTGGGGAGGGGAAAAGACAGATCACAATGGGTTAATAGTTGAGGAATTAATGGAAGCTAAAGGCTTTGTGTGTTTAAATGATGGAAGCAGCACAAGAATAAATCATAGTACGGGGAAAGAATCTGTATTAGACCTAACTTTAGCATCACAGTCAATGGCAGAATTATGTGCATGGGAGGTGTGGAATCACTCAACAGTTGGAAGTGATCACTATCCAATTGTATGTCAAGTCGGTATAGAGAACAATGTGGTACCAGATAAGATGGAAAGGTGGGTTTTTGGAAAGGCTGAGTGGGGAAATTTTCAAGGAATATGTGAAGAAAGATTAGTGGTGATAGACAAAGAATTGAATGTAGACACTTTTAATGAAAAAATTACAGCAGCTATAATAGGAGCTGCAAATCAGGGCATTAAAAATAAGTCTGGTAAGGGAAGAAGAAAATTGGTGCCCTGGTGAACACAGGAGTGTTCTGTGGCTGTGAAAAATCAAAATAGGGCTTTTAGGGAATTAAAAAGGACTCACAACTTCCAAAAACTAATAACTTATAAAAGGTGCCAAGCAATGGTCCGGAAAACCATTAAAGAAGAAAAAAGGAAATATTGGAGAAATTATTGCAATACACTTGGGAGAAGCACACCAATAGAAGAGGTGTGGGGAATGATAAAAAAGATGAGTGGAGTGAGGAAAGAATGGGGGTATCCTGTGTTAGAAAGTGATGGAATATTAGCAGTAGAAAATGAAGAAAAGGCAGACATGTTAGTTAAAGCTTTAGTTAAAGTACATAGTTCTGATAACATGTCAGAAGAGGCAAGGCAAAGAAGGGAAAAACAAAGGGAGATCATTTAGAAATGTTGGACTGGAGAAATGGAAACAATGATGAGACGGGTGTGTGTGGGTTGGACCCGTAATGCACGACTCAGAACACTGATGTAATAATAAATGCCGCAAGGGCTTTATTATGGGGAAATTCTAAATCGTAGTCACACAAGCAAAGTCCAAAAACCAATAAATCCAGCCAAACCAAAAATACAGTACCGAGGGAGAAGGCAGTCTCGAAATCGGTATCCATGCACAAGTTCAGTAACCAGAGTAGCTATCAGCGGAGCAGAAGTACAAAACAGGGGTAAAGCAAAGTTCGTTGGTCGTGGGGCGTAGCAGGAATCAGACCGAAGTCCTATCCGCGGGGCAAAGGTACAAAACAGACAGCAGGCAAAACTCATGGTCAAAAACAGGCAGTAGAAACGATAGGCAGGCAGTAACGATGGTCAGTAAACAGGCTAGATCAATAACGGTAGTCAAAACAATGGAAACCACTCAAAAGTGACAGTAGTAAACTAAAGGCAACAATTTCGCAAGGACATGACATGAACACTGATCTTATATGCAGGTGTAGACAGGTGCAGACATTAGGTTGAGAGCAGCAGGAAATTAACAACAGCTTGAGAAAATGAGACACGTAACGAGGCAATTAGTAAATCGTTAGTAGTTAACCTATCCTGACCTAGCGTTAGTAAATTAGTAATTTACATGCACGAGAAACGTAAGGTAAACATGAACACATGGTTAGATAGTTAGTATTACCCAATCCTGATCTAATGTTAGTATATTAGTAAATAGACACGGGAGAATGAAACAATTAGGGAAGTGTGAGTGACAGCAAGAGAAAGAAACAGCATGAACGCAAGGCTGCGGAAAAACATGGAAATGTGTATGCAAACAATGAACTGCATCGTAACATAAACAGAACACAAGCATGACATGAACAGAAAATAAACTATGACAAACACTAAACATGAAACGTGGCATAAACATGACATAAACGTAACAAATGACACAAGCATAAATGTAATTTTCTCATTAGAAGAGATGAAAAGGGCAATTGGCAAATCTGGATTAACATCTCCCGGAAAAGGTCAAGTGTGTTATATAATGTTAGAGCATCTAACAGATACAGCTTTGGAAGTTGTATTAGAACTTTTTAATAAAGTATGGCAGGAGGGTAGATTGCCGGGAAGTTGGAAACAGGCAGTGGTAGTCCCAATCAGGAAACCAGGAAAGGATCCCACAAAACCTACAAATTACAGACCAATAGCTCTTACATCTCATTTATGTAAAATAATGGAACGTATGATTACAGAGAGACTAACATACTATCTAGAAATAAGAAATCTCAGGTCAAATAGTCAAAGTGGGTTTAGGAAAGGGAGCGGTACCATGGATCCAGTTTTATGTCTAGAATCAGAAATTAGAAAATCACAAATAAATAAGGAGGTGGTAGTAGCGGTGTTTTTCGATGTAGAGAAAGCTTATGATTTAATGTGGAAGGATGGGTTGCTAATTCAAATTAATAGATTAGGAATCGTAGGCAGGATGTTTAACTGGATTAAGGACTTTCTTGTGGGTCGGT
Organism: Ilyophis sp. 1 JC-2022; assembly: GCA_022702515.1. NCBI lineage: Eukaryota > Metazoa > Chordata > Actinopteri > Anguilliformes > Synaphobranchidae > Ilyophis > Ilyophis sp. 1 JC-2022. The sequence goes on along the minus strand of CM040397.1, from coordinate 74,250,469 downwards.
TAATTCAAGTGAGAGTGGGAAGAAAGTATTCGTCTTGCTTTCTGGTGGATAATGGAACCCCACAGGGAAGTGTTATTAGTCCCCTTTTATTTTCAATAATGATTGATGATGTGTACTCGAAGGTGGAACAAGGGATAGGGAGATCATTATTTGCGGAAGATGGGGCTTTATGGAAGAGAGGAAGGAATGTAATCATATAGTGAAAAAACTACAAGAGGCTATTAAAATAGTGGAGCAATGGTCCTTGGAGTGGGGATTTAAGTTCTCTGTGGAAAAAACCAAAATTGCCTTTTTCACACGCAAAAATATTCAGGAAGAAATTAAAGTGAAATTGTACGGAAGAGAATTGGAGAGGGTGAATGTGGTTCGATTTTTAGGTATGTGGTTCAATACGAGGCTCACATGGAGTACTCATATTGATAAGGTCATAACAAAGTGTAAAAAAGTAGTGAATGTAATGAGATGTTTGGTTGGTAAGGACTGGGGAGCAGATAGGACATCTTTGAAAACAATATATATGGGACTAATAAGATCAGTGCTCGATTATGGATGTGTGGCATATGGGTCAGCCTCAAAAACCTTACTCAAAAAATTAGAAGTGATTCAAGCACAAGCACTTAGGATATGTTGTGGAGCATTTAAAAGTACTTCAGTGTCAGCCTTGCAAATGGAGATGGGGGAAATGTCATTAACACTGAGTAGGCAACAGCTAATGATGACATATTGGGCGAATCTACAAGGTCACAAAAAAGATCACCCAACAAAAAATGTTATAGAACCATGTTGGGAGCACGAAAAAGGGAACACCAAAAGTTTTGGGTGGAATGCGAAGGAGAAGGCAAGCCAGATGGGGATTTTAAATAAGAAATACAGCCCAACAGTAGTTCTTCCAGCTATACCTCCTTGGTTATTGCCACAACCAATGGCAAATTTTGAGCTACATAACAAAAAAAGAGATGAACGGAAGGGGAATAAGTATGATGGAATAGTGAATGAACATATTAGCAATTGGTTTTATGGATTTTTAAGAATATATACAGATGGATCAAAAGATCCAAATTCAGGAAGAGTATCAGCTGCTTTTGTCATCCCAGAATTAGGCATTAAGGAGGGAAAAAGATTACCGAATGACTTATCTGTATTTACAAGCGAAATGATGGCTATGGTAATTGCATTACAATGGGTAGAAGAAGCTCAACCAGAGAGGGTGGTCATCTGCTCAGACTCGTATGCAGTTTTAATGAGTTTGGAGTCTTTTAATTCCAGTAGCAGACAGGACATTTTATTTGAAATTCTTCAGACACTATTCAGAATACAAAGATTAAGAATAAGTGTTAGATTTGTATGGATACCTGCTCATGTGGGAGTTAAAGGGAATGAGGAAGCAGATATAATTGCAAAAAATGCATTAAAGGCAGACCATATACAGATAGATGTTAAAATCAGTAAAGCAGAGGTAAAAGGGGTCATTAAAAATGAAATTAAAAAGAGATGGCAAGAGGAATGGACTAGGGAAAGTAAAGGTCGGTATTTATTTAGAATAAAACCATTGGTTGGAAATACACAATCTGAACGGGGAAATAGGAAGGAAGACAGGGTTATCACAAGGTTAAGGTTAGGACACACAGGTCTAAATAGTACACTTTTCCTGATAAACAAACATGGAGATGGCAGATGTGAATTTTGTGGGGAACAAGAAACAGTAAATCATGTAGTATACAGCTGCATAAAATATGTCAGACAGAGAGAGAGACTAAAAACCAAGCTACATGAAGTGGGGACACAACTTAATATATACAGAATTTTGAAACAATCAACAGGGGATACATGTATTACATTTCTGTTGGAGTATTTACATTCAACAGGCTTAATAAATATGAACTTAAATTTTATTATTGGTATTTTAGAATTTAATTTAATTTATTAAGCAAGGGTATTACTGATTCCCAGTCCACACTCCAGACCAGTGGGTGGCGGTAAATGCACCACTAAAGTTGTTTACCAACCGCCATAAAATAAAAGAAGAAGAAGAATGGTTAAATGTTAGTATCTAACTATAAGACAGACAGTTTAGTTGTACATCCATGTTAATTGGTTTAGTAAAGTGCACGTAACTAATAAAGCACCCGAGTGATTGTTTGCGCGAGTTAGTAATATATACAATTATACACGGAAAGGAAATCAGGAAGTAGCAGAAAAAGAAACTTCGGAAATACAGCGTTAACCCACGAAAACTCCCGAAGTCACCCGAATCGTGCATGCACGAGACTGGGTAAACAAACACACAGATGAGACTCGGACAACCCACGAACAGAGGGGAATGCAATGATGAAATGAAATGAACAATAATAATACACACAGACAGACATATGTACAGAACATAACAATAACACCCCCACGACATTTCACAAATGAGATGGTATGCTTTGGATCTTTGGCAGTTTCTTTAGGCCTTCACACTTTGCTTTTGCCATCACTCTGATACAAGTGTATCTTGGTCTCATCTGTCCACAAGACCTTTTTCCAGAACTCTTCATTCTTAGCAAACTGTAACCTGGCCATCCCGTTTCTGTGGCTAACTATTGCTTTGCATCTTGCAATGCAACCTCTGTAGTTCTGTTTTCTGTGGACAGTAGTCACTGGTACATCCATGCCTGCCTCCTGAAGATTGTTTCTGATCTGTCTGACAGGTGTTTGGGGGTTTTTCTTCATTATGGTGAGAATTCTTCAACTGTAGAGGTTTTCCTTAGCCTACCAGGCCCTTTGCAATTCCTGAGCTCACCAGTGCTCTGTTTCTTCTTCTTAATTGTTGGGGAAGCGAAGATTAGGTAAAAATGTGTTTATCTCTTGAATCGAGCAGTTCCAACACTGAATGCCCTTGTCAAAATGTCCAGCACTCTGAATACTGAGTGAATATTGCGTGCTGAAACCCCTCATTTAACATGCATTTAAAATATATTTAATGGATTTCATTTAACAATTATTATTTAAAATGACAATCATAAATTAAATGTCTGAATTTGTTGAAAGGTTAGTTGAACAGTAACCTGGTCGAATCAACCAACAAGTCAAAATCAGGTTTTAAGATTCAATAATTGTATTAAAGGAAAAACTGTCAATTATTATGATACATTCATTAATGAACATAGGCTCACTACTTATAATTTACAAAAAAGAAGACATTAGACCAGACGTTGAATTAAAAGTAAAGAGAGAGAACGATAAGCTAGAATTTTGCCAGAATTAGTTTCAGCACAGCAGGAAAAAAGCGAGCTTTATGACAAGGACTGGCTTATCTAAAAGCTGAAAATTTACTTATTAATTAAAGTGATGTTATGTTTCTAAGTACCATGATATTATTAGCAAAATATTCATGGTTTTAACCTCTTTTTAAAAAGACCAAACATGAATATGTTAGGAGGTAGTTCAGCTCAGCTACTGAAAACCTCTCCAAAAAGAGACCTTTGCTCCTACTTTTGTAGGAAATTTATTAAGTTTCCTCATAAGAACTGAGCCAGACAAATAGCACGTGAGCCCTTAGAGGGAGGCACTGAGATACTGACAAACACTCTAAAAATAGATTAATGAATCATGGTTCTCATATTACACCAAAAGCACCCAAAAGAACAAACTGTAGAGACATGCGCAAAACATGCCCAAAACTTATTCAAATAGATCTGGACATGTTCACAACTGTATTGATGACACATACTCACGCGAATACATATAATCAAACTATAACTCATGTTAATCAATGTATTAATCAACTGTATTAATTACATATAAATGTATTAATCAACTGTATTAATTTACATATAATCAATGTTAGTTGCAGCTGAAGCTAAAGAAATGCAAGTAACCACAGTTTACAATGTGATTGATTAAACTGTTGAACAAAGGCCAGAATGCAAGCCAGACAAATGCATATATCTGTGTTAAAGCAAAACAGTAGAAGAATGAATAATCAACTGTATAATCTGATATTATCCAAGATTTTAAGAATGTACTGTATCATTTGTAATATGAAAGTATATACTTGTATAATCTAAAACTTACTCAAATGCAATGGTTTATTGCAACTGTATTAGCAATCTATTGCAACTGTATAAGCAATCTATTGCAACTGTATTAGCAACGTAAAACTGTATTAGCAACGTATTAAAACATATTTTTTGTGAGGGAATCGAAGGGAAACTCCACAATGGGGAGGACCCAGAAAAGATTAAAACGATTGTGGCGAGGCCAAGTCATTTGCATATTAAAAAAAGGAAAGATACCCTATGTCAGCAGAAAAAGAGTATATAAGGCCTGAAAGAACACAGATCGGGGCATTCGTCTTGCAAGGCGAACCCGGTTTGTTGGATGCATTGTTCCAATAAAAGCTGATTTCTCTGAAGGACTTGCCACTCTGATTTTTGCACGAAGACTGTTTACTGATCATTCTGAATTTGGACTTTGATTATTTTAAGAACTTAGAAATTGAACTTTGATATTCTTGTCGAAAAATCCACGACACTTTTAACAACAGAAGTGATGGTTGCAGTGCATTCATTAAATCCGGGAAATTGTGTAATCTTCTAATTTGTTTTAAATATTATATCCATGTGACAAGACCAATGGTAACACTCCTGTCACCGATTGGCATTCAACTTAAAATCAAAAAAGAAAGCAAGTTTATGGTATTCTAAGCCACACTGGGCCCCAAATAGGTTGGTTCTGTGTCTCCTAAGAGATAATAAAACTCACAAAATGGTGCCATCCTAGATCTATGCATAGATAATGAGCTCAGGACATTTCTTTTGATATGCGGGAAGAGAGGGGAGAGAAAGAGATAATCACAAACAGTACTGCAGTATTCTTTTTCCATTCAACCTGGCCAGGCTACTTCATAACAATATGATATTGTGTGGACCATGAACAAATTTTCCATCTCAATTATGTTGTCTCTCTCTTGAAAGCTGTAATTTAAGAACAACATGTCCAACATAATGATGTTCCAAACAGTTGATTTTGGTAAGCCTAAGGTTTGGCCTATATCTCTGACTGTTTTTTTCTTATTCCACAGCCTCATAATGGCTTCCTTGACTGTGGTCCTCATGTTGACAAACACCAATAACAGACTCCAAAGGCAATCAAAAAACTAGAATCAAGCCTAGATACTCAAAGCACTTGAACCCCAAACATTATGATGCCCTGAAATTGGGGGCTATACATAAGAAGTGCTGTCATTTCTACATGGTGAAAACAAAATGTATAAAAATACATTTGGAGAGAATCTCCACTTTAATTGTTTGATTAAAAATCAAAAATTCTGGAGTACAAAGCCAAGTAAAAAAATGTCTTTGTCCCAAACATTATGGAAGGCACTGTACACTGTTTTATTACATTTATTTATAAATGTATTAAATTAACCAATAGATCTCATGTGAATACAACATGAATATAAAGGTAAGCCATTGGGACAATAGGCAACTAATTATGTGTAAGTATATTTTCACCATTAAAGTGGCCTGTTACTTGTTTCAAAAACATTCCAGTGACGTAGTTACAAGATAACAGGCATCGATCATTAACATCAGCGATTAATAGTCAACATGTAACGTTCCGCTCCCTTCCTGTCCGTTCTCCATATTTTTCCCTTTCCTCCCGTGTCATGTCGGATTCCCTGTGTCCGTGTTTTCCCTGTCGCTACAGGCTGGGCGTGCCCCTTCTGTCTGTTTCTCTCTGTTCCCCCACTTCAGGTTCAGCCTCAGCCTATCGCCTTTCCCCCTTGTTGCATGCATTCCGCACCAGTCAATTAGTCAATCACTCTCGGTTACATTCCTCACGCTTTCGTTATTGTTTTTAATTTCACTCCCTTACTTAAACCTCCCGCTGGCTGCTATTCGGCGCCAGTTCGTTAACGTACTTCGTGTGTATCCTGGTCTCCTGTTTTCTGCTACTATTCACTGAAAGCTCTGTTGTGGGTTTTTCCCTGTTAAACTCCTTGGTTCCTAGACCAGTGTTTTGTAGTTATCCAGCCTGTAGCAGTCAAGTCCCCCTGTATGTGTTGCGGTACCCCTGCTACTAATTAACGTTGCCTGCGCAGTTGGGTGCTCTGCCTCCAGCCCAGTTCCTGTTGGACCCCCCGGTCCAGATCCCGTTCCCGTGATCCAGTTCCTGTTGGACCTCCCGGCCCAGATCCAGTTCAGTTCCAGTTCGGAACCCACCTCCTGTTTCAAGTCCAGTTCCGGTTCGGAACAACCCTCCGTTCCCGTGATCCAGTTCCTGTTGGACCTCCCGGTCCAGATCCAGTCCGGTTCCGGTTCGGAACTCACCTCCTGTATCAAGTCCAGTTCCGGTTCGGAACACCCTTCGTTCCCGTGATCCAGTTCCTGTTGGACCTCCCGGTCCAGATCCAGTCCAGTTCCGGTTCGGAACTCACCTCCTGTATCAAGTCCAGTTCCGGTTCGGAACAACCCTTCGTTCCCGTGATCCAGTTCCTGTTGGACCTCCCGGTCCAGATCCGGTCCAGTTCCGGTTCGGAACAAACCTTCGTTCCCGTGATCCAGTTCCTGTTGGACCTCCCGGTCCAGATCCAGTCCAGTTCCGGTTCGGAACTCACCTCCCGTATCAAGTCCAGTTCCGGTTCGGAATAACCCTTCGTTCCCGTGATCCGGTTCCAGTGTGGGCCTCCTGGTCCAGTACAAGTCCAGCTCCGGCTTGGAGCAGTTCGCTACATCCTCGATCCTCTTTACTATTGTGTTAAACTTGTGTTGAGCTTGGGACTACCCCAAAGCTCATAATAAATCCTCATTTCTGTTTCCCTGTCTCTTGGTCGTTGCATTTGGGTTCAGCCCGTGTTTGGTTCGTGACAGAACGAACTGGCCTAAAACATGGACCCAGCCGACCTCGAGCAGATTCGCCACGCCTTTTCCTGCCAATCCGCGGTCAGCGACCAACAGAGCCGCCGGATGGACGACGTGTTGGAAGTGCTGGGGGGGCTTACGGAGCAGGTTGCTCAGCTAGCGCTTCGCCTGCCTCTTCCTCGGATCCCTGTGGGCCCGACCCCTCCAACACCCGAACTGTCTCCCGAGGTTCCGGTCCCCTCTCCTGGCCGGGAGCCCAGAGTTCAACACCCCGAATTATACCGCGGGTGGCTGGGGAGGTGCCGCGAATTTTTAATGAAGTGCGACATTGTTTTTCACATGCAGCCCACTTCCTTCGCCTCCGACCCATGCAAGATCGCCTTCGTTATGAGCAGCCTGGGAGGCAGTGCCCTGGAGTGGGCCACAGCTATTTGGGACAGTCAGTCTCCTACATGCAACAACTTCGCCCTCTTCACCTCGGAGATGCGGCGCGTCTTTGACCACCCAATCTGCGGTCTAGACGCTACCCAGCGCCTTCTACAGGTCCGGCAGGGCAGCCGCAGCGTAGCAGAGATGGCTATCCAGTTCCGCACCCTCGCTGCTGAGGCGGGATGGAACGACACCTCCCTTCAGGGGGCCTTTCGTCAGGCTCTCAGTGAGGAGCTGAAGGACCAGCTAGCTACTCGGGAGGAGGCCAACTCACTCAACAGCCTCATCAGTTTGGCTATAGCCATTGACAACCGTCTCAGAACCCGGGCCCGTGAGCGAGGGAAGAATCCCTCCCGTCTTCCGCCCTCTGCCCCTTCCCGGGCTCGACATTACATTATAGGCATTTAGCAGACGCTCTTATCCAGAGCGACTTACTTACACAACCCTCTCCCGTCCAGGGACCGAGAGTCGTCGCTTTGTCCCCCGAGGAGGAGCCCATGCAACTGGGCAAGATCACTGTGGACGCCGAGGAGCGCCAACGCCGACTCCGCACCAAGTCCTGTTTCTACTGTGGCAAGACAGGCCACCAAATCGCTTCTTGTCCCATCCGCCCAAAAGAGATGGCTCGCCAGTAAAACTGGGCGTACTGATGAGCCCTATTATCCCAAACCATGCGGCCCAGAACCGCCTTGAATTTAAGGCCACTCTCCTTTGGAGGGACAACACCGCCTCTACATCTGCCCTAATTGACTCTGGGGCCGATTCCAATTTTATTGACATAACCTTTGTCAAAAGGTACGGGATTCCCACGGAGGTCTTACCTAACCCCATCACTGCTCTCGCCCTGGACGGTAGGAGTCTGGGGTTAGTTACCCACTCCACCGCTCCCCTGCAGCTTATTTTGTCTGGCAATCATCGGGAGACAATCCAACTCCTCCTTATCCATGCTAAACAGTCCTCCATGGTCCTGGGACAGACCTGGCTGCGCCTTCACAACCCCCACATCGATTGGCGAGCCGGTCGCATCCTGGCATGGAGCGGTCACTGTTTAGCCAACTGTCTCCGCTCTGCTCTACCCCCCCCGGGGGCCAAGTGTAACAGACCCATCCCTCCTGTACCCGACCTAGCTAATGTTCCCAGCCATTATCATGACCTGTCGCAAGTTTTCTCCAAATCACGTGCTCTGTCTTTGCCTCCTCACAGACCCTACGACTGTTGCATAGACCTGCTGGCGGGAGCCAAGCTTCCATCTGGTCGCCTCTACAGTCTGTCGGGCCCGGAGAAGCTGGCCATGGAGACCTACATCCACGAGTCACTTGCGTCAGGCATAATCCGTCCCTCCTCATCCCCGGTTGGTGCAGGGTTCTTCTTCGTCGGGAAGAAGGACGGCTCATTGCGGCCCTGCATCGACTACCGGGGCCTCAACGAGGTTACTGTTCGCAATAAGTATCCTCTTCCCCTCATTAACACCGCTTTTGAACCCCTCTCCCAGGCAGTCATCTTCACCAAACTCGACCTCCGCAACGCGTACCACCTGGTGCGTATACGCGAAGGGGACGAGTGGAAGACTGCGTTTAACACCCCGTTGGGCCACTACGAATATCTGGTGGTCCCGTTCGGCCTCACTAATGCCCCAGCAGTCTTCCAGGGGATGGTGAACGATGTCCTTCGTGACCTGTCGGGCAAGTGTGTTTTTGTGTACATAGATGACATTCTCATCTTTTCCAAGTCCCCCCAGGAACACGTTCTCCACGTCCGGGAGGTTCTCCAGCGGCTACTAGAGAACCAGCTCTTCGTGAAAGCCGAGAAGTGCTCTTTCCACGTCTCGTCCGTCCCGTTCCTCTGCTTCATCATCGAGAAGGGCAGTATCCGGGTGGACCCTACTAAAGTCAAGGCGGTGACAGAATGGCCCCAACCCTCTTCACGTAAGCACCTCCAACAGTTCCTCGGGTTTGCCAATTTTTATCGTCGGTTCATCCGTAATTACAGTGACATTGCTGCCCCACTTACCAAACTCACCTCCACGTCCATTCCCTATTGCTGGAATCCCGAGGCTCAACGGGCCTTTGAACAGCTCAAGGTTCTATTCTCCACTGCCCCCATTCTCTGTCACCCCGACACCACCCGTCAGTTTACTGTGGAGGTTGATGCCTCCGACACCGGTGTGGGGGCCATTCTGTCTCAGCGTGCCGCCTTGGACAGCAAGCTCCATCCCTGTGCCTTCTTCTCCCGGAGACTGTCCTCCGCCGAGCGCAACTATGATGTCGGGGACCGGGAACTTCTGGCGATAAAGCTGGCACTTGAGGAGTGGCGTCATTGGCTGGAGGGGGCAGGTAACCCATTTATTGTCCTCACGGACCATCACAATTTGGTTTACATCAGGTCCGCCAAGAGGCTTAATGCCCGTCAGGCTAGGTGGTCGCTGTTTTTTGCCTGGTTTAATTTCTCAGTAACCTTCCGCCCTGGCTCTCGTAACACCAAGGCTGATGCCTTGTCCCGTATTTTTTCCCCCCCCTCCAGTCCTGCTGATCCGGAGCCCATTATACCTACATCCTGTATTGTGGCTGCGGTGTCCTGGGAGATCGAAGAGATCATGAAGGCCGCCCAGGCCTCCCAACCGGATCCCCGCAATAATCCTAACTCCTCTCTTTTTGTGCCCGACTCTGTCCGTCCTCAGGTCCTGGAATGGGTTCACGCCTCCCGTCTGGCTTGTCACCCAGGTGTTGCCAGAACCATCGCCCTGGTCAGGAGGAGCTTTTGGTGGCCCACCCTCAAGGGGGATACCCGTGCTTTTGTCCTGGCCTGCCCTGTTTGCGCCAGGAGCAAGGCATCCCACCAGCCTCCCTCCGGTCTTCTCCACCCCCTCCCTGTCCCGGGCCGTCCTTGGAGTCACATTGGGGTAGACTTCGTCACCGGGCTGCCGTTGTCAGAGGGTAACACCACCATCCTGACAATTGTGGACCGGTTCTCCAAGGCGGTTCACTTTATCCCACTTCCCAAACTCCCTTCCGCCCTCGAAACAGCGGAGCTCCTGGTGCTGCACGTTGTCAGGCTGCACGGGATCCCATCCGACATCGTTTCGGACCGTGGGCCCCAATTCTCCTCCCAGGTTTGGAAGGCGTTCTGTGTGGCCCTGGGTGCTTCGGCTAGTCTGTCGTCGGGGTTCCATCCCCAGTAGGGGTGGGACGATTCAATCTCATAACGATTCGATTCGTTTCCGATTCTTTAGGCAAAGGTTCGATGCATCATAATATCTTACGTTTGACCACGATTCGATTCGATTCGATTCGGTTCGATTAATTTAGATACTTTAAAAAAAGTAATAGGCATGCTAATGTGATTTGATACCGATACATTCAGCAGTAATTAAATATTCAATTAGAACCTTACACCAAGTTCACAGCATTATGTTTATTGTTAAGGCATGCCATACATTTTGCAGCTGTCTGCAGCAAATAATGCAGCAATAAACATGACTAACAGTGTATTTTCTAAAGTTGCCCTATTTAGGTTATTGTTTTTCAAACAGTGTCAGACATGGTACCCTAATACAGTTCCTTTATTAACAAAATGAAAATGGCAAAATGTATAACAATTACTAAACTGGGGCAAGAAAAATGAAATAGCCTATAGGTTAGTGTCATGCATAGTACTTTCCTAAATCTTAGTACGATCTAGAACTTCGGTGGAGCAAGATGCCCATCCATCCGTAGTTAAAGCTACTCTCGTAGCGTTTTGCAAGGAGTCGAACAGTTTTATTCACCTCTTCATACAGAGCAGGTATACATTTTTCACTAAAATGTTTTCTGCATGGTATGGTGTATCTAGGTTCCACGACATTCATTAAGTGAATCGGACAGTTAACGTAGTAATAATTAATTAAACGTAAGACATTGGAAATAGTCTTACTATTTTAGTTTGTCTCGAACGTCTACTTGATTTTGAATAGAAAATGGTTTAAATTTAAATATCAGAAAGCACTTTACAATTAACTGTCTGGACACGGTATGTGTATAAAAACTAATAAAAACAATTATACAAAAAAATAGAACTGTTTGGCCATTTCTCCAGGAAACTCAGGGGAAGTGTCAATGACTCCCGAGTTTAGCTTGCTAACGCGCTTGCTGTCCTTCACCTTCACGTTAATTGTGTATCGTCGGCTCAAATGGTTTATCATGTTTGCGGTGTTGCCTGTGTATCTGATTTCTACTTGGCAGATCTTGCATATTGCAGCGGTTTTGTCAAGTACACCCTCCTTCTTTCTAAACCCGAAATGCTTCCATACCACTGATTTTCTGTTCGGAACATCGCAAGTTCTGTAAGTTTCTGTCTCTTTTGTCGCACTCAGCGAGCACGCAGCTAGCCATTTCGCTCAGATCTGTCCGTCTCATTGACGCTACTTTCAACGCACGCTTACGTTGGGGTTGGAGCAGAAACATGGATTGAAGCTGGTCAAAACAGTTTTAAAAGTAGTCGTGTCTTAGAAATATATATTTAAAATAATTTTTGAATAAATGAATACATGTGCACATTCATTTAAAATGCGATATTAATCGATGCTTATCGATTCGAATCTTACAGATCGATGCAGTTGTATTTACACATTCGGATCGATGCACCGCGATGCACCGGTGCATTGTCCCACCCCTAATCCCCAGACTAACGGCCAGGCGGAGAGGGCGAACCAGGACCTGGGGGCCGCCCTGCGGTGCATCACTGCTCGCAATCCCGCTTCCTGGAGCCGTTTCCTCCCTTGGGTGGAGTATGCGCATAACTCCCTTAAGTGCGCATCCACGGGGATGTCTCCCTTCGAGTGCTCATTAGGGTACCAACCTCCCCTTCTGCCGGCCCAGGAAGCCGAGGTGGCAGTTCCCACCGTCAAGTCCCACTTCCTGAGATGCAAGCGGACGTGGAGACTCACACGCACCGCACTCCTTCGCTCAAACTCCCGTACCCAGCGCCTGGCGGACCTTCACAGGACCGCAGCCCCGCAGTACAAGGCCGGTCAGCAGGTCTGGCTGTCCACAGCCAATATTCCCCTCCCTACGTCATCTAAAAAACTTCAACCCCGGTTTATTGGTCCCTTCCCCATTGTTTGCCTTGTCAACCCCGTTTCTGTTAAACTCTCCCTCCCTGTTTCCCTTAAGGTCCACCCTGTTTTTCACGTGAGCCAGATCAAGCCTGTCGCCTCCAGCCCCCTCAGTGCCCCGGCGGTCACTCCACCTCCGCCCCGGATCATCGACCACGCCCCGGCCTACACGGTGAGTCGGATACTCGACATTCGCCGCAAGGGCCGGGGCTTCCAAAACCTGGTCGACTGGGAGGGTTATGGCCCGGAGGAGCGGTCCTGGCTCCACAAGAGCCTTATTCTGGACCACTCTCTCATCTCCGACTTTCACAACCAGTTCCCGGACAAGACTAGGCCTCCAGATACGCCAGGTGGCGTTCTTTGAGGGGGGGGTACTGTAACGTTCCGCTCCCTTCCTGTCCGTTCTCCATATTTTTCCCTTTCCTCCCGTGTCATGTCGGATTCCCTGTGTCCGTGTTTTCCCTGTCGCTACAGGCTGGGCGTGCCCCTTCTGTCTGTTTCTCTCTGTTCCCCCACTTCAGGTTCAGCCTCAGCCTATCGCCTTTCCCCCTTGTTGCATGCATTCCGCACCAGTCAATTAGTCAATCACTCTCGGTTACATTCCTCACGCTTTCGTTATTGTTTTTAATTTCACTCCCTTACTTAAACCTCCCGCTGGCTGCTATTCGGCACCAGTTTGTTAACGTACTTCGTGTGTATCCTGGTCTCCTGTTTTCTGCTACTATTCACTGAAAGCTCTGTTGTGGGTTTTTCCCTGTTAAACTCCTTGGTTCCTAGACCAGTGTTTTGTAGTTATCCAGCCTGTAGCAGTCAAGTCCCCCTGTATGTGTTGCGGTACCCCTGCTACTAATTAACGTTGCCTGCGCAGTTGGGTGCTCTGCCTCCAGCCCAGTTCCTGTTGGACCCCCCGGTCCAGATCCCGTTCCCGTGATCCAGTTCCTGTTGGACCTCCCGGCCCAGATCCAGTTCAGTTCCGGTTCGGAACCCACCTCCTGTTTCAAGTCCAGTTCCGGTTCGGAACAACCCTCCGTTCCCGTGATCCAGTTCCTGTTGGACCTCCCGGTCCAGATCCAGTCCGGTTCCGGTTCGGAACTCACCTCCTGTATCAAGTCCAGTTCCGGTTCGGAACACCCTTCGTTCCCGTGATCCAGTTCCTGTTGGACCTCCCGGTCCAGATCCAGTCCAGTTCCGGTTCGGAACTCACCTCCTGTATCAAGTCCAGTTCCGGTTCGGAACAACCCTTCGTTCCCGTGATCCAGTTCCTGTTGGACCTCCCGGTCCAGATCCGGTCCAGTTCCGGTTCGGAACAAACCTTCGTTCCCGTGATCCAGTTCCTGTTGGACCTCCCGGTCCAGATCCAGTCCAGTTCCGGTTCGGAACTCACCTCCCGTATCAAGTCCAGTTCCGGTTCGGAATAACCCTTCGTTCCCGTGATCCGGTTCCAGTGTGGGCCTCCTGGTCCAGTACAAGTCCAGCTCCGGCTTGGAGCAGTTCGCTACATCCTCGATCCTCTTTACTATTGTGTTAAACTTGTGTTGAGCTTGGGACTACCCCAAAGCTCATAATAAATCCTCATTTCTGTTTCCCTGTCTCTTGGTCGTTGCATTTGGGTTCAGCCCGTGTTTGGTTCGTGACACAACACATGCAAAACACACAAGGTACTGATAAGCACAATAAAAACCTATAGCATCTGAAGCCATTTTTAATATGAATTTACTATTATTCAAAATATATTATTTTTAAAAATATTCTTGCCAATTGAACACTGTTCATTAATTTACTTGTAATATACTCTATGGGCTAGTTTCCCAGACATGGATTAAGCCTAGTCCTAGAGTAAAAACTTTTTCATTAGTGAATCGAGGCCTCATTTGTCATTCATGAGCATGTTTAAAACTGATTGCTATTTTCCTATGCCAAATAGAGGCTTTTGAGCTAGGCTGAACACCTAACGCTCCTAAAAAACACACACTTTATTTCATGTAGCCCTACATCATTCAGAAGTATTTCAATTTCACCTTCACAGAAAGATTCTTCTTTGCTTTCTTGTTCCCCGCCATGGCCTAGAATACTGAGAAAACCGCATTGGCATGTGCATTTAAAAAAAAGGTGGCATTGTCAAATATGGTAGTAAATGGGAGTGTGAGTATTGTAATTCATAAAAATATGCAAGCACTTCCAAAAGTACGATCAAGTCTGATCTATCAACCTGCAAACGCATTTACGCTCAGTGGTTTATGCAAGTTTGATGAATCACATGTGAGAATTTTGTGATACTCAAGTTGGTATGCTGAAATATACCGTATGCTCATTATTATGACCATATTGATAAATGAGGCCCAATGAAAATAAAGCTTTAAGCATGGGCCCAATGATTTGTGTTTTGTTTTTTTATTCCTTACTGGCACATATGTTGCTTGTCTCTAGACTCACCGAGGTAGAACAATCAGGTTCTTGTCCATCATCAATGATGGGTAGTTGCATGCCATCATCAGAAACAAAGCTTTCTCATTTCAGCAGCCAAGATGGTAGGCGTTTGTGATCACAGGTCACATCATCATCAGAAAAATCGTTGTCACAGTCTGTGTCATGAGCATTATTCTCAGGCATGGGCACAACTGAAATGTTTGAGATTATTGCAGAGGGATTATCTGCATCAAGGATGTCCAGGTATATCTAAGAAAACAATTAAGAACATACATGATTAATCATTGGTATAGCTAGGTAGCTAGCTACGCTTTCACTTGAAATGCGCAGCTAGCTGGCTAGCTAGCTACACTGCTAAAAAGGGGATAATATCACAGCGCAAATTTTTTTTTAAAGCGCATTTTATTGTGAAATTAACACATTTCACCAGTGAAAGTGTATTGTTCAGCTCATGGTTGGAAGCGCTAACTGGCTAACACAGTAAAACTGGAATCTATTCACTAATTTGCCCATATTTAGCTAGCTACCATTTCACTTGAAATGCTAACAAGGGGAGAATGTCACAACGCAAATAACAATTCACAATAAAACACGCTTTAAGTTTGCACTGTGACATTATCCCCTTATTAGCAGCGTAGCTAGCTAGCCAGCTAGCTGTGCATTTCAGTGAAAGGGTAGCTACCAGTCGCTAAATCTGGCCAATTCGTGAATAAATTCCAGTGATTGTGTGTTCTAGCCAGCTATACTTTTCACATTATTACTTACAATTTGCCCACCGGCAACTATGGTTGCCGCTTGGACAAATGATTCCATACACAAATAACTATACATTCAATGTAATATTTGTGTTGTTTGGGTGATTCTAGAGACTTTCGTGATTAAGTAGATATATATATATATTGTAGCGACCCGGAAGCTGGGTCGCATGCAATGCATACTTGTGGGCGCAATGCGCCATGGGAAATCGCGAATGTTAGCGATTTCTCGTAATTACTAATGTTTAAATGTACCGTTTTGATCCAATGTTGTTTCCATATCGTTAATCGTTTACGTTATAGTTGTTATCTGTATTAATCTAACTGTAGTTTGTGTGAATGAATGCGAACACCGTGAATGAATGTGTGTGCGTTAAATGTGTACCTCCGCTATTAGCGGATAGCGAATTGAGTTCCTTCATGCTTGTTTTACGAAATAAACACGTGACCTGGAGTCGTGCGGTGTATGGGGCACAGGTCACTTAAGCAGCTGAGAACTTGTGTGGACCTTCCATTCTTATTTGCACGCTCGCCACATTGGTGGGATGACGCAAAGAATGGAACGAGAGATCCGCGAACTGGAAGAGGCGTTACAGCTGATCCAGAGGCGCCAGTCAATCAAGGTGGGCGGGATGCAACCCCAGCCTGACGGCGCCAGCGTACCACGGCTCTACTGCCCCTTAGCGACCAGGAGGACGAATGGCGACACCACTCCACAGCCCGCCGCTGATGATGAGCGACTACCTTACGCTGCTGGAGATCGCCACCTAGGGGTCGGAGACCGTACAGAAAGTCCAAAAGCTCTTTTGAGAGCTGGTAAGATCGCCGATGGAGATCGCCACCTAGGGGCTGGAGACATTGCAGAAAGTCCAAAAGCTCTTTTGAGAGCTGGTAAGATCGCCGATGGAGATCGCCACCTAGGGGCCGGAGGCAGTGCAGTGCAGTACAGCGCAAAAATTCCAAAGGCTCTTTTGAGAGCTGGTAAGGTAGACCTGCCGCCTACTGCTGCACAGCGCCCCCTAGTAGCCTGGAGGACCACAGAGGCTGCCAACGCCGAACTGCAGCAACCCATCACCACCGCCGCTGCCCACGAGCTACCACCAGGGGCGCCGGTACTCAGTCGGCCACCCCTCGCCACAGCACCCCGAACGCCAGCCAAACTGCCCAAATTCGGCGGGCTAACGCCGCTGGAGCCATACCTGTCCCAGGTCCAGCTAGCAGCATGGCACAACGGCTGGAGCAGCGAGGAGGCTGCCACACACCTAGCACTGGCTCTGGAGGGGAAAGCAATACAGGTGCTGCTCGACCTCGGGCCTACGGAACAACGCAACTACCACACCCTGACCACCGCCTTGGAGAGACGGTTCGGACAGCACCGATTCGCCGACCAGAGCCGAGAGGAACTGGCCAGCCGCCGCCGACAAGAGGGAGAGAGCCTGGGCACCTTCGCCGCCGACGTACAGCTGCACGCCCAACGGGGCTACCCACAGTTCCACGCAACGGCTCAAGAAGAGCTAGCCCTCCACGCCTTCCTACAAGCACTCACGCCAGAGCGACTGCGCCAGCACGTCCGCCTCACCACGCCCCGCACGCTCAGCGAAGCCATTCAGGAAGCCGAACGAGCCGAGGCAATACTCGCCACTCGGGCCGACCCGCAGAGAACCTCCTCCCCAGGGCCACGCATCAGGCTGGCTGACTACGATGAGGAGGACGACACAGCAGAGGTCCGCCGAGCCCGATCACCACCCCCACGGTCTGCAAACTGGCCCTCAGCGGCTCGACGATGGCAACCAGGGCTGACCAACCGCTGCTACCGCTGCGACGAGCCGGGGCACATCGCTCGTGACTGCCCGGCCCCAGCACCAAAGGTGAGGACCAGACAGCTGGCGGGAAACGACAGCGGAGTGGCCCAGTGAGGGGACCGCCACTCCAGCCTTCAGCCCCTCTCTACGGCCGATGCACGCCCGTAGGCCACCTAGGCTACACCCAAGGGCTATACCTGAACTGCCAGCTCGACGGCCACACCTGCCGGGCCCTAGTGGACACGGGGTCCACCATCTCCCTGGTACGGCCGGGGCTCCTTCCGGGTACCACCGGACCACTCCCCACAGCATGGTCACCAACCAACACCCGGCTGACAACGGTGACGGGAGAGACGTCGGCCATGAAAGGGAAGAAGGCGCTGCAGATCCGCGTTGGCGAACAAGGGCTCGTCCATGAGTTTTGGCTCGCCAGCATCCAGGAGCCCTGCATCATTGGCCTGGACCTGTTGAAACGTTGGGGCGCGCGTGTTGACGTGTCGGGGGCAGCCATCACCCTCGGCACCGAAACCATAGCACTCCAGCACCATCGTGAGGGGAAGAAGACCCGACGGGGCCCTCACCAAGCCGCAGCTGCTCAGCACGTCCCAGCCTCACTGCCACCGCTGCCCCGACTTCAGCCTGAACGGGCCGCCATCGCAACCAACCCACCGGTCACCAGTCAGCCTGCCCCCGGTCCCGCCGCCAAGACGTCTGAGGCCACTAGTGAGCTGTGGCACCGCAGCAGCGAGGGGCTCGACCTCCAGCAACGCCGCCAGCTGAAGCGCCTGCTCGAAGACTACGCCGACATCTTCGCCGCCCGTGACGAGGACTGCCGTCAGACCGGTCTGGTCCAGCACGACATAGAGACTGGGTCTGCCCAGCCCATCCGGCTGCGGCCACACCTCCTGGCACTCGCAAAACGACAGGCAGCAGAGGACAAGATTAAAGAGATGGCAGCTGCAGGAGTGATCGAGCCCTCTGACAGCCCCTGGGCGGCCCCAGCCGTCTTGGTGGGGAAGAAGGACGGCGACTGGAGGTTCTGCGTTGACTACCGCCGCCTCAACGCTGTCACTAAGAAAGACTCCTACCCGCTTCCCCGCATCGACGACGCTCTCGACCACATCGCGGGGTCCAGCTGGTTCAGCTCTCTCGACCTACGCAGCGGCTACTGGCAGGTGAAGCTGGCCCCCGACGCAAAACCAAAGACTGCCTTCACGATTGGGCAGGGGCTGTGGCAGTTCCGGGTAATGCCTTTCGGGCTCTG
This sequence comes from Ilyophis sp. 1 JC-2022, assembly GCA_022702515.1. Classification (NCBI taxonomy): domain Eukaryota; kingdom Metazoa; phylum Chordata; class Actinopteri; order Anguilliformes; family Synaphobranchidae; genus Ilyophis; species Ilyophis sp. 1 JC-2022. Next base: position 74,231,855 of record CM040397.1, on the reverse strand, counting down.
CAACGCACCGGCCACCTTCGAGCGCCTGATGGAGCGGGTACTGGCGGCCATTCCCCAAAGTCGCTGTATAGTTTACCTGGATGACCTGCTGGTGCATGGCAACGCCTTCGACCTAGCACTGGCTAACCTGCAGGAAGTCTTCGCGACTATCCGACGGGCCGAGCTGCGACTAAACCCCAAGAAGTGCCACCTGCTGCGGAGAGAGACGGCCTTCCTGGGTCACGTGGTCAGTGCCCAGGGCGTTGCTACCGACCCTGCTAAAGTGGCTGCCGTCAGGGACTGGCCAACCCCTGCTACTATCAACGAACTGCGGAGTTTCCTGGGCCTGGCCTCCTACTACCGTCGCTTCGTCCAAGGCTTTGCCACTACCGCCAGCCCGCTCCATCGCCTCACCGACAAAGGGCGGCCGTTCCATTGGGACGACGCCTATGCCACAGCCTTCGCCAAGCTCCGGGCAGCCCTGGTAGAAGCTCCGGTGCTGGCCTACCCCGACGTCAAAAGAACCTTCATTGTGGACACCGATGCCAGCAATGTGGGGGTCGGGGCAGTCCTCTCTCAGCCAGGAGAGGAGGGAGAACGGGCCGTGGCGTACTTCAGCCGCGCCTTGAGTCGGGCAGAGAGGAACTACTGTGTGACTCGGCGCGAGCTATTGGCAGTAGTCCTGGCCCTTCGCCACTTCCGGCCCTACCTGCACGGGAGCCGGTTCCTCGTCCGCACGGACCATGCCTCGCTCACCTGGCTGTTGAATTTCAAGAACCCCGAAGGCCAGGTGGCCCGCTGGCTGGAGGCCCTCCAAGGGTACGACTTCGACATCCAGCACCGAGCGGGGCGACATCATGGCAATGCCGACGCTCTCTCGCGGCGTCCCTGTGCGGCCATGGAATGTCGCTACTGCCGGCGACAGGAGGAACACGACCAGCCGGCGTTCACAGTGGCAGCCGTGCAAGCGACCCGTCCGGAAGACGGGTGGCTCCAGCTAAACCCATCACAGCTGCAACAACAGCAGGAAGCTGATAACACCGTGGGCAAGGTGAGAGGCTGGCTGGAGGCGGGGCGACGTCCAGAGTGGGCGGAAGTGTCCGCCCTGGGACCGGAAGTGAAGGCATTCCATTCCCAGTGGGGGAATTTTGAACTGCACCACGGGGTGGCATACCGGAGGTGGCAGGCCCCTGGAGGAAGAAGCAACCTCCTCCAACTGCTGGTGCCCCAGGTGCTCCGTTCCCAGGTGCTCCAACTCGTCCATGGGTCAGTGGGGACGGGGCACTACGGGAATTCCAAGACCCTGCACCGCCTCCGGGAGCGGTTTTACTGGCCTGGCTGTCGGCGGGACGTCGAACTACATGTTCACTGCTGCGACTCCTGCACCGCCCGGAAAGGGCCGACCCAACGCTCCCACGCCCCACTACAGCAGTATCTGGTGGGGGCCCCAATGGAACGAGTGGGGGTGGACATCCTCGGGCCCTTCCCCGTGACTGACTCCGGCAACCGCTACGTCCTCGTGGCCATGGACTATTTTACCAAATGGCCTGAGGCGTACGCGGTGCCAGACCAGAGTGCAGCCACCACTGCGGAGAGGCTGGTCGAGGAAATGTTTGCCCGCTTTGGGGTCCCCACCGAACTACACAGCGACCAAGGGCGGAACTTTGAGGCGCAGGTGTTCGGCGAGGTCTGCCGGCGGCTGGGGGTGAGTAAAACCAGGACGACACCGCTCCATCCACAGAGCGACGGGCTGGTGGAGCGGTTCAACCGCACCCTGACCACCCAACTAGCCATCCTCACCAGCCAGCACCAGCGAGACTGGGACCGACACCTGCCCCTGGTCCTGTGGTCCTACCGCACTGCCGTGCAGGAGTCCAGCCAGTGTACCCCTGCTGCTCTCATGTTCGGGCGGGAGCTCCGGACACCAGTGGACTTGGTGTTCGGGGCCCCGCCCGAGCCGGAGATCGCTGGGGGAAAGGAGATGGAATACTTCCGCCGACTACAGGACCGTCTCCGGGTGGTCCACGACTACACCCGCCAGGCGCAGGCTAATTCTGGGGTGCGGCAGAAACGGGCGTACGACACCCGGTGTCGGGGACAGGCATTTTCGCCAAAGGATCGAGTTTGGATCTACTGTCCCGTCCGCAAGAAGGGGGTCTCCCCCAAACTGCGGAGTCACTGGCAAGCGCCGGGAGAAGTCCTGGAGAAACTGTCGGAGGTGGTGTACCGGGTGCGTATGCCCGGTCGGGGCCGCCTGGTGGTACTCCACCGGGACAGGCTGGCACCCTACCGACCTCTCACACCGCCTGTTGTGCTCACCCCGCCTGTTGTGCTCGCACCGCCTGTTGAGGAGGGGGGGGCCAGCCCGGACACTGCCCGTACGGAGCCGGTTGGCTCCCCAACATTAACAATTCATGCGCCCTCCAGGCGGCCGGGCCGCCAACGGCGACCACCGGCACGTTACCGGGACTTTGTGTTGGGTGATGGGGTCGTTGGGGACAACTGACCCCTTAGAAGGGGGCTATGTAGCGACCCGGAAGCTGGGTCGCATGCAATGCATACTTGTGGGCGCAATGCGCCATGGGAAATCGCGAATGTTAGCGATTTCTCGTAATTACTAATGTTTAAATGTACCGTTTTGATCCAATGTTGTTTCCATATCGTTAATCGTTTACGTTATAGTTGTTATCTGTATTAATCTAACTGTAGTTTGTGTGAATGAATGCGAACACCGTGAATGAATGTGTGTGCGTTAAATGTGTACCTCCGCTATTAGCGGATAGCGAATTGAGTTCCTTCATGCTTGTTTTAAGAAATAAACACGTGACCTGGAGTCGTGCGGTGTATGGGGCACAGGTCACTTAAGCAGCTGAGAACTTGTGTGGACCTTCCATTCTTATTTGCACGCTCGCCACAATATATATATGTATCAACATATATATCTACTTGGGAGGGGTTTGTCTTGTGAGGGTTTGTCTTTGCCATGCTCTCAGGAAGGCAGACCAGAAACTCAACAACATCATGTGACAGGAAGGACGTGGAAACTTTTTTCTTTTCTTTCTTAATACCGTTTTCTAAGTTGTCTATCATCGATATATAAAACATGTATAGCATTTAGACATTTATTTATAAGTGGAAAATGACAATCATACACTTTGGCAACTATAGTTGCCGTTAGGGTTGCCAACTATCATAAATTGAAATAAGGGACACCTTAGCGGCCCTCGCGGCACAGGACAATTTTTTTACCTTTTTTTACACCTGCATTACTGTATTATTACTACACTTTAACATATAATATAGGCCTACTTGGTTGTAACAAGTCCTATCCATATACCAGACATGCATCTGTAATAAGCCCATGTACTAAGACACACAAACCTGAATTTGATCAGTTTTGTATTTTTGAGAAATACGTGGGAAACATTATCATTCAATAATTTATTTTGTCAGTGCAAAATAACAGTTCTTCAACACTATGTCGAACTTCAATTTAAAGTAAAATAACTACAGTTTCACAGTTTAAAGAACAATATAAAAACATATAAAGTATAAAAACATTTAACATTAGTAGTAGTGCAAACATCTTTGGTCTGTACTTATTTGAGAGAACTCAGTGCAAAACAGAAATGTTTACTTATTCTTCGGAATAAGTCATTAGTGCAAAAATCATCTTTTAACTGTAAACAAAAACACTTTTTTTTTTTTACTTCAAAGGCCAAGATTACCATAATTTCTCATATAAATTGCTCTGTCATTCATTGAGTCCCCAAAATAAGGGACAAACTGCGTCCCTTATCAGTTTGTTAAGGGACGGGTCTTTTATTTTCCAAATAAGGGACGGTCCCTTATTTCAAGGGACGGTTGGCAACACTAGTTGCCGTGGGCTTAAATGGGTTAAGAAAACCCAAAATAAAGAGAGGAAATTCAAAAAAATCAAGATGGATGCCAGAGCCGCCGCGTGCTTTCAGTCAGCGCAGTTGTACTCCGAGGATCGGGGTTCGCGCCCCGGTCCTGCCATAGCCGAGCGTGGCCGGTGCCCTGTGGAAGCGACAATTGGCGGTCGCTTCCGGGTGGGAGGAGGGGCTCGGAGAGAACCGCTGCGCACAGAAGGACCCAGGGCGTGTCACGGTCAGGAGCTGCGTCCTGTAGAGGACGTAGCGCCCTCCCTATAAATACCGATTGACGGGGTTGTGCAGCGGTGGTTCTCTAGCGGTTGCTACACGGGGGGGAATTGAATTAGAATAGGGGTTCAATTGGCTACTAAATTGGGAGAAAAAGGGAAAAAATCAGAAACAAATTTAAAAAAAAAAAAAAGATGGATGCCAGAGAAACATGACTGGTTGAAACTGGACTGGGTCAGGGTCCAAGTGTGGTTCTTAGCTTAGCAGAGAATGCTGGAGTACCACCTGGTTGAAAGTTTTATTACGACAACCTCTTCACAACCCTATCCCTGGTTGATGAGATGACCAGAAGGGACTATGGCAGCTGTGGCACAATGCGTAAAAACCAACTCTTTGCTGTACCACTTACACCAGCAAAGATGTTCTGGAAGACATCAAGAGGTGAAGCTGAATATCTTCTTGAAGACGGAAAACTGATTGTGAGATGGAACGACAACAGTGTGGTCACTGTTGTGTCCAACATGGAGAAGGAGTACTCAGAAATCGAAACTCAAAGATGGAACAAACAAAAACACGCAATGGACAAAGTGAAACAGCCGACATGCATCAAGGACTATAATACACATATGGGAGGTGTTGATCTACATGACCAATGTGTGAACCGCTACAGGATCATTACATTATAGGCATTTAGCAGACGCTTTTATCCAGAGCGACTTACGCAGCATTTCTTTTGCATTTATACATAGTATCCATTAATACAGCTGGATATATACTGAAGCAATGCAGGTTAAGTACCTTGCTCAAGGGTTACAAACCCAGTTCCTTAACCATTATACCACACTGCCGACTACAGCATCCGGTCCAAGAAGTGGTGGTGGCCATGCTACAACTGGGCACTGAACAGTTAACAGTTGATTCTACTACAGGTACATGACGCTGTGTGCTATAGAGGGATGTGATGCTGTGGAAAGGGGGTTGATGTCTACTGACCTTATGTACCATCACATGAGAACAAAACATACAGTACAACCATTCATTCATCCATGTTAGTTGATTCATTGATTCATTATTTCATTAATTCAGGTCCTGGAAAGAGGGAGACAGAGATCTCTTCTCCTTCCAGAGGCTGGTTGCCCAGCGTCTCCTCCAGCACCATGGAGTGAGGCCAAGTCGCCATGGAAAAAAATCAGCACTGGGTAAGGCAATATGTGAAGCTGCCAGATTTGACAACCTACACCACTGGCCCCACAACGTAGGCAGGAAATACCAGAGATGCTGAAGATGTAATGGACGCACTCCGTTTCCTTGCGAGAAATGTGGTGTTGCACTGCACATAGAGTGCTTCAAAGTATACCACAAACTATAAAACCATACCCAGAAGCGATACAGTAAGGGGGAGAGGAGAATGAAATGTAGGAATTTTTGGAGGTGTGTTTATGGGGGTTGGTGGGTGGATCATTCATGACAAATGTTGACAAATGTGTTTTAGAAGACATGTTGAACTGATGCACAGAAATGTGAAAATTAATGATATTTTTCTTGTTTATTTTCATGGAATTGTTTTTGAATTCACTAAGCCCTAGTGGGGCATCATTATTAATGTTTTAAACTTTTAAAGCACTTTTATAAGTTTAAAAAATATATATTTTACATTTCCAAAATAATAGGCTACAGGCCACCTTTTTGATGTCACATAGACTTGTTCTCAGACTTGTTCTCACACTTGTTTTAAATAATAAAATTTTAAATTTCAAGTTTTTCAATAAAGACAGCTCTGTTGAAAAACATGTAATTTTTTGTACTCTAATTCACGTTTCACTATTATAAGGGTAGATACAAGGTATGTGCCCACTGGCAACTATAGTTGCCACTCATTCGAATAAGATTTTCTAGAAAAGAGAGCACAAAATGGAGGAAATAAATGCAGAACATGTTCATATGGGACTCAATTAACATGATTATATGCATTATTATTTTGTCACAAATTGAAATGTACATGACTGAAATGTACATGTTTATGAGGCTAATTTGTACATACTTAGGAGCTGATTTACTCGGATATTTAGTGTGTGCAAAACCTTTTAGCACACGCAAAACAAATAACATGATCAATGATTAGTCATGGTATTTGTTTTGCACTACTCATTGGTTGTGTTACTAGTTTTGTGTGTGCTAAAAAGCTTTGCACACCCTAAAGGCCTTAGTAAATTGGGCCCTGAAACTGTTCAATTTAAATTATGGTTTCTTTGTGAAAATTTCACACAAAGAAAAACAGAAAGATTTTTATTTACTGACTTATGAATGGAACATTAAAAACATTATTGAGCAGAAAGTACAATTATTGGAAAAATAGCATATTAAATTTTTTTACATTTTATTATGAAGCCAATATTCACACATCCATGCTATGTTCACCACTATGAATTTGTAATGCATGTCTTCTGGTGGGTACCTCAAATGTTTCTGAAAAATCTCACACATTCTCAATGTATATTGTTTAACCTGCTTAAAAAAGGCATCCATGTCCGATTTTGGCAGTGTCAATGTCTTTGGTGGTGAATCAACTGACCAATGATATTTTCCCACCCACGTAATTCACACAATATAGTGAAGCACAAGAGGTGATTTTCTGAACACAGATATCACTTTCTTGTACTATTGCTTGTGTTCATGCTTTACGATTCATAAACAGGTTTTTGACCGTGGAATACCCAGTGTGTTCGACTAGAGTGTTCCACTAGCATGGAACTTGCAGAAGAAATTCTAAATTTCCTAATATCTTCTGGAACTTGCAGATGGAGCTCTCTCCCTCTGTACCTAACATATCTGATTAGAGTGTTCCATTAGCTCATGTATTGCACTGCATTTTACTGTATTTTTATTAAGCCCTGCCGGTATTTTTAATCATCTTTAATCAAAATCGTCTATCTTTTAAGTCTATTTATCTTTTAAAGCCATTTTATCTTTTATCTTATCTTTTATTATTATAAACTGTTAAACTGTTAATGATGTATTGTCAAATCAATCTCTTTTGTCCCTTTCATTATTCTGTGAAGCACTTTGAATTGCATTCAATTGTATGAATATGTGCTATACAAATAAACTTGACTTGACTTGACTTGACTTTATGTGCTTAATTCCCTGGACTGCACAATTTCAGAGTAATTTCAGAGTTGGCTGCACGTAAGTAGCAAAGGAGTCTTATCAGGTTTTCATCACTTTTGAAAATCATCATACTTACTTATTTGGGTTGCAAATATTTATACAAAGCAAACAATTAGCAAGCATTCAACTACCTGAGGAAAAGCCATTGGTTTTTGGGCCAAGAACACAAATACTGGTACAATGCTTACAGTAGATGGGAAAAAGACATACCTTTACTCATGTTGCTTTGGTCTTTACAACATATTTAATACTATCTTGTAATTGGTCTAAATCCATAAACAAGACTACATTGGGAATTAAATTGCCATTGGTCTCTGACACAATGGCGCGTCGGTCTCCATTGTACAGTAGAATGTGAAAGTCACTTTTTACACACAAATCTTTTTTGTTCAGTGCAGGAGGCGTCAAACCATTGGTTACATCCAGACTGGTTACCCAGGGCTGCACAGTACTCTCCGTTTGGATCTCTACCCCCAGTCCAGTTATCCGGCTCGTGTCTCCCATTTTCTCTTCTGTACCAAAACCTTAATAATCAGGAAACAACGTTGTACTAAAATGTTTAGTTTTGTCTGCTAGTATTTAAAAACATTTTTTTCCATCAAATGGAATGATTTGTCAAATGCATCAGGAATTATTTGTTCAGTACTGAAACTGTATTTTAGTTCAACAGAGTCACTGCCTATCTTGTGTACAGGATGAAAACAGACCTGTCTACGCTGCATCTTGGCTCAACTATCACCAAACTCTGAACATTTATTATATGTTTACTAGTCTTACCTATCCTACATCTAACACTATAGGCTCAAACCCATTTGCTACTTAAAGCCTTACCTCCTCTTTCTCTGTTATGTTATGGGTTTATGTGTTGACTACTATTGAATGTCATATTGATGACTTGGCATCGTACCTGCTCTGCCTAAACCATGATGTGTGCACATATTGAACGTAAGTCAGTCAGAATAAAAGCATATCCTAAATGACTTAAAACGTAAATGTTGTTTAGCCAGACCCAGCTTTCTGATGAAGACGGATGTGTTCGACATGGCAATCACTTGCATCATAAATTAAACCTCATTATTATACTTTAAGTTTGCGTTGTGACATTATCCCCTTATTAGCTGCGTAGTAGTAGTCAATACATAAACCTATAAAATAACACAGAAAGAAGAGGTAATGCTTTAAGTGCGAGTCTTTTCTTTATAGTCGTTATGCATTCCTGTGACGCAGCACCTTGCACAAGGCTTTTTTTGGTGTGCCTATGTTTGGGGCAAAACTCAATGTCAAGTAATAATTTAAATGCTGAAATGACCTGGAAATGCATGAAACACAAAACCCATTTATCACCAGGGGTTTTATGCTGGAGCATTTCTGTAAATTTATGCTATGCAATTTGCTCAGTCTGGTCTTCCTGATGCATAGCTGTATAAGTATGAGAAACACACAGGAAGTCCTGACAGTTTTTTTGTCTGACTGAGAGGTGTATCATCCACCCAGTGCCACTGTCCTTCAGTTCCCAGATCACTCAGCCCAATCCAGTGTGTCACACTAATTCTGGATGACACGAACATCTGATCAAGAGAAATGAGAAGGAATTACCGGACACTGACAATATACCTGCTATTTCATTCATTATTGTCACTCTAATATTTGTAAATGTACGTGGATTTCAGCAAGCATTGCAATATTAGATTTTATGCATTGCAAAATGCACTTTGTAAGACTTGCATCACAAATCAAATCTGCATAAATCATTTGGCATAGTCATTGAAAACATGGGACTTCATTCCAGATATTGACACTGAAACATTTCCTCATGCAGATTAGAGGCATGTTTTACCTGCTCCTGCTGGCAGTTTATAATGACCAGTTCAGCCCTCTTTGAGATGCAGTAATCCCGACTTTGCATCCAGTTCAATTTCTGAGTGGAGAATAAGTAGCACTGGCCCAGGTCATTCTCCCAGCCACTGTCACACTCATTACATCCTCTGTTTGCTGTTACGCAGAGACACAGGGTGACAGTTTATACAGGGTGAACTCCATTTGCTGTTACACAAAGACACAGGGTCACAGTTTATACAGGGTGAACTCCATTTGCTGTTACACAGTGTCATGGTTTCTCAGCCTGCTCTTCTCTCATTGCCCACTTCCCTGGGGAGCGCTCGTGTTGCGTCTCTTCTCTTTGTTTTCCTTGTCCGTTTCGTGTTTTGGGTTTTCAGCTCTGTGTGTTCACCTGTTCCGTGTTCCTGTCATTATTTAAACCTCGCGTCACCGTTGTTAGACGCTTCCATATTGCCAATCTTTTGACTAGGAAAGCCGGTAATTTTCGGACATTAAGCGTCGACCGTATTACCTCAACTTGTTGTGGCTCCACGGGACAAGGGTGCATATGTTCAAGAGTTTGCTAGAAACTTAGATTAGGCTAGTAGTTTCTATCCTGTCTCTTTTTTTCACCCCTGTCTTCTGTCTTTGACAGATTGTCTTCGCCATCTCTATTACCTCTTGTTTATGTGTTTCGGCTCCCTCGTTGTGAGCTATAGGGTTTTTCATTGTTGTTTTGCTTTAATATCTAGTTAAGAGTTTTTCGCCCTCTTCGGGTCGCTTTGATTTGTAGCGGTCTCTCTCCTGGTGTGGAGAGTTATTATTTTATTCATATTATTGTTATTCCCTGTTTGCGGGGTTTCCTCCCCGCTCTGTGATGTTCAGTTGAGCACTTTTTGATCCTCTACTGTTGCGTTTGGTCCTTCGTTCCCACGCTACCCCTGACAGAATATGGAAGCCATTAGGGAGGTACCAGCGACGGTAGCTAATCTGGGGCAAGTCCTCACAGCGCAGGAGGCAGCTATCTCCGGCCATGAGGAGGGCATTAGGGCCCTTCAAGCCTCCGTTCAAGCCCTACACAGCCAGCAGTCACAGTTCGCCAGCCAGCTACGTTATCAGGGAGACGGGCTGCGGGAATTTGCGGACAGCATTCGCACATTGACGTCTACCATTACGTCCACTTCCGTTACTTTACCTTCAGCTCCTGTAGCACAAGCACCCAGTTCAGCTGCACTGGCTCCTTCTCATCCCGCAGTTATTCCCATCCAACGCGAGCTCAGGGAGCCTAAATTACAGCTCCCGCTTCGCTATGGAGGGGAGATGGGGAGGTGTAGGGGGTTTTTGTCGCAGTGTTTGATTTTTTTAAAATCCCAACCTTCTCGTTTTTCCACCCAGGAGGCTCGGGTTTCATTTATTCTTTCTCTCTTAACAGGTACGGCTCTCGCTTGGGTGGACCCCTTAATAAGAGCAGATTCTCCCGTGATGGCCACTATGGAGGGGTTGGTGGAGGAGATGGCGTCGGTCTTCGACCATGACGTCTCCGGTCAGGAGGCGGCTATGCGACTGACCTATCTTCGTCAGGGTTCCGACACGGTGGCGTCATTTTCTATTGCCTTTCGAGCACTCGCAGGGGAGACTGGATGGCCTGAAGGGCCGCTTAGCGCTCTTTTTATTAAAGCACTCTCCGATCCTGTTAGAGATGCCCTGTCTGCGCTCGAACCGCCCATTTCGTTCGGTGCGTTAGTATCTATGGCAATCAGGATTGACAATCGTTTTAGAGAGAGGGAGAGAGAGAAAGGTACTGGGCCACGCAGTGGTCGGTTCTCTGTTTGTGTACCCCTTCCTGTGGTTGCTCCGGTCTCCTCGTTTTCTGAGGAGCCCATGCAGGTTGATGGGACGGCAGTACGGGTTTCTAAATCCACCAGGTCGAGAGATGCGTGGTGCCGCTATTGTAGACGCGCGGGTCATTACAGCGATCAATGTCCTAAGCTAGCGGGAAGAAAGAAGTCTCGTGTAGGAGGATCGAGGTCCGTAGTGAGACATATTGACATTTCTCCTCGTACCCTATTGTCTGTGCAGTTGAGCTGGAGTAAGCATTCCACCGGCTGTATCGCTTTTATTGATTCCGGGTCAGTCGAGTCCCTTATGGATATTAAGTGGGCTAGGGAGCAGGGCATTCCCTCAGTTTCTCTCCCTGTTCCACGGTTAGTAACGGCACTTGACGGTCGCCCTTTGGGTACGGGCTCTATTCGGCGGGTTACCAGCTCCTTAAAACTGGCGGTTTCGTCACAGAATCATACGGAGCGTATTCAATTTTATTTTGTGGATTCTCCCACATACCCACTTGTTCTGGGGCACTCATGGTTGGTTCAGCACAAGCCTCATATTAACTGGGGGGCGGAGGGTTCGGTTATTCTCCGCTGGGGAGGGCAGTGCAGACACCACTGTTCTAAAACTAAACCACTTAAATCCGGAGGTTCACCCCGTTCGCTACACGTGATCTGCCGATAAAGGTGGAGTCTCGCAAACTCGCGCCCCGGTTTATTGGGCCTTTTAAAATTATACGGCGCATTAATCCGGTTACGGTGAGATTACAGCTCCCAGTTGGGTTCCCTCCAGAAATATTTTGGACCCACAACTTATCAGGGATTTCCGGGGTCGCAGGCTTGAGGGATCGTCTGGGGTCGTCCCTTAGTGGGGGGGTCCTGTCATGGTTTCTCAGCCTGATCTTCTCTCATTGCCCACTTCCCTGGGGAGCGCTCGTGTTGCGTCTCTTCTCTTTGTTTTCCTTGTCCGTTTCGTGTTTTGGGTTTTCAGCTCTGTGTGTTCACCTGTTCCGTGTTCCTGTCATTATTTAAACCTCGCGTCACCGTTGTTAGACGCTTCCATATTGCCAATCTTTTGACTAGGAAAGCCGGTAATTTTCGGACATTCAGCGTCGACCGTATTACCTCAACTTGTTGTGGCTCCACGGGACAAGGGTGCATATGTTCAAGAGTTTGCTAGAAACTTAGTAGTTTCTATCCTGTCTCTTTTTTTCACCCCTGTCTTCTGTCTTTGACAGATTGTCTTTGCCGTCTCTATTACCTCTTGTTTATGTGTTTCGGCTCCCTCGTTGTGAGCTATAGGGTTTTTCATTGTTGTTTTGCTTTAATATCTAGTTAAGAGTTTTTTGCCCTCTTCGGGTCGCTTTGATTTGTAGCGGTCTCTCTCCTGGTGTGGAGAGTTATTATTTTATTCATATTATTGTTATTCCCTGTTTGCGGGGTTTCCTCCCCGCTCTGTGGTGTTCAGTTGAGCACTTTTTGATCCTCTACTGTTGCGTTTGGTCCTTCGTTCCCACGCTACCCCTGACACACAGAGACACAGGGTGACAGTTTATACAGGGTGAACTTCATTTGCTGTTACACAGAGACACAGGGTGACAGTTTATACAGGGTGAACTCCATTTGCTGTTACACAGAGACACAGGGTCACAGTTTATACAGGGTGAACTCCATCTGCTGTTACACAGAGACACAGGGTCACAGTTTATACAGGGTGAACTCCATTTGCTGTTACACAGAGACACAGGGTCACAGTTTATACAGGGTGAACTCCATTTGCTGTTACACAGAGACACAGGGTGACAGTTTATACAGGGTGAACTCCATCTGCTGTTACACAGAGACACAGGGTCACAGTTTATACAGGGTGAACTCCATTTGCTGTGTTACACAGAGGCACTTGCATTCCATCATGACTAGCATGTTGAATTATAATCTAAATAAAATGACAATGAAAGGTTTAAATATGGGCTTAATATAAAGATGTTATGATGTGGTGTGGTTTGCATAAACAGTAACCAAAGATATTGTTTATTTCTCTATTTTACATCAGTACCAGTACCAGAGTTCTAATCATGGGTGTACGGTGTACTGGAGAAATGTTTGGGTGGGTTGGGGGGGGGGGGGGGTGTGTTGTGTACCAATTAAAAACTGCAAACCTTAGTCAATCAATAACTTGATTTTAGCACTTGTATTAACTTGTATTAATGGCGGCTGTGGCTCAGGAGGTAGAGCGGGGCGTCCGCTGATCACAGGGTTGGCGGTTCGATCCCCGGCTCCTCCTGTCCACATGTCGAAGTGTCCTTGGATAAGACACTGCTCCCCCCCTCCCAATGAGCAGGCTAGCACCTTGCATGGCAGCTGCTGCCATTGGTGTGTGAATGTGTGTGTGAACGGGTGAGTGAGAGGCCATTGTAAAGCGCTTTGGATAAAGGCGCTATATAAGTTCAGTCCATTTACCATTTACCATTTACACCAAAAACGAATAAACACTGCAGCCTCCCGTCACTGTAGTAACACCCCCCTTCCCCAGAGTGTGAAGCTTTTTTGTTTCTCAGTTTTATTAACTATACATATTTATGCATTGCACTCTGCACTGCACTGCATATTTAGGCACACATTTTTAAATGTCCTCCATTGAACTTGACAAGTGATCAAACTAAGAGTTTTCAGTAGATCTCTGTGATTGGGCTGAAGTTCCCCAAACTGTCTCTCACTTCCTGATTCACAAGAGAGATGATCATCCACTTCCACACTCATCATTTCTGTATAATCAAAAACCCCTCTAGGTTTACTTTAGGAGATTTATTTCCCATTCTTCCCCATAAAGGACAGTTACCACAACATCCCGCCAAAGGTCCAGGGTGAATGTCAGACAAAATTGGACCTAAAATTGCATTCGATACTGAATATACATGATTACATGTGATGTAAATAGCCTGAGCCAACTCCTATTTCTTTAGGTAAAACCATATTTAGGAACAGACTCACTTGCTAGCTTCTGTTGCACAGCAGACAAGATAGCAGAGGTGCCTGTTATGAGCTTCTAGAGAATGTGATATACAGTTTTTCTCTGCCAAAGAAAAAAGAAATAGCTTTAGAAAATAAGAAAACTGTGCATGAAGTCCTATTTTTCATGGCCCAAGTACCCTTCCTTACCTCTCATGTACAGTGGGAGCAATAATTATTTGATCCCTTACTGATTTTGGAGGTTTGCCCACTTACAAAGAATGGAACTGTGTAGAATTTTAATCATAGGTACATTTTAACATTGAGAGACAGAATATCACAAAATAATCCACAATAACAACATCATATAAATTTTATAAATTTATTATCGTATTTTCGCATGAAATAAGTATTTGATCCATAGAACAATAGGACTTAATACTTGGTGCAGAAACCTTTGTTGGCAAGCACAGAGGTCAGACGTTTGTTGTAGTTTTTCACCAGGTTTGCACAGATCTTGGGAGGGATTTTGGTCCACTCCTCTTTGCAGATCCTCTCCAAATCCTTAAGGTTCCGAGGCTGTCGCTTGGCAACTCGAAGCTTCAGCTCCCTCCACAGATTTTCGATGGGATTTAGGTCTGGAGACTGGCTAGGCCACTCCAGGACCTTAATATGCTTCTTTTTGAGCCACTGCTTTGTTGCCTTGGCTGTATGTTTTGGGTCATCATGTTGGAAGACCCATCCACGACCCATTTTCAGTGCTCTCACTGAGGGAAGGAGGTTGTCGCCCAAAATTTCCCGGTACATGGCCCCATTCATCCTCCCCTCGATATGGTGAAGTCGTCCTGTCTCCTTAGCTGAGAAACATCCCCAAAGCATAAGGTTTCCACCGCTATGCTTCACAGTGGGGATGGTGTTCTTTGGGTTGTACTCAGCATTTCTCTTCCTCCAAACACGGCGAGTCGAGTTGATGCCAAATAGCTCTATTTTGGTCTCATCTGACCACATCACCTTCTCTCAAGCCTCCTCTGGATCATCCAGGTGTTCTTTGGCAAACTTCAGACGGGCCTGTACATGTGCCTTCTTCAGCAGAGGAACCTTGCGCGTGCAGCAGGATTTTAATCCTTCACGGTGTAGTGTGTTACTGATGGTTCTCTTCGTGACTGTGGTCCCAACTGCCTTCAGGTCATTAACAAGCTCCTCCTGTGTAGTACTGGGCTGATCGAGGCGAGATCTTGCGTGGAGCCCCAGACCGAGGGAGATTGGTGGTGACTTTGTGTTTCTTCCATTTTCTAATAATTGCTCCAACAGTTGTTAACTTCTCACGAAGCTGCTTGCTTATTTTCTTGTAGCCCATCCCAGCCTTGTGCAGGTCTACAATTTTGTCCCTGATGTCCTTAGACAGCTCCTTTGTCTTGCCCATAGTGGAAACGTTGGAATCTGATTGATTGTGTGGACAGGTGTCTTTTATACAGCTATATAACGATGTAACAAGTTGACACAGGTGTTTTGGGTAATTAGTTGAGATTAGGAGTGCTTCTTAATGGAAAACTAACTGGTCTGTGGGAGCCAGAAATATTGCTGATTGGTAGGGGATCAAATACTTATTTCATGCGAAAATACGATAATAAATTTATTAAATTTATATGATGTTGTTATTGTGGATTATTTTGTGATATTCTGTCTCTCAATGTTAAAATGTACCTATGATTAAAATTCTACACAGTTCCATTCATTGTAAGTGGGCAAACCTCCAAAATCAGTAAGGGATCAAATAATTATTGCTCCCATTGTATGTGGCACCTTCTTAGCCAAAGTTAGGTGGGGGTGCATTTCACGGCAATTGGAAATCCAGCCCTGCCGGAATATGCACCCCCTTGTAATTATGTTTCTGGTGACCCCAGCATCCAATGCTTTTTAGGGCATACATATGGAGCCAAAATGAGTTACCACTGTGAGTTTCAAGTATGTGGTACCTTCTTAGCCAAAGTCACGTGGGGGTGCATTTCACGGCAAGCAGAAATCCAGCCCTGCCGGAATATGCACCCCCTTGTAAGTATGTTTCTGGTGACCCCAGCATCAAATGCTTTTTAGGGCATGCATATAGAGCCTAAATGAGTTACCTTTGTGAGTTTCATGCATGTGAGACCTTCATAGCCAAAGTTAGGAGGGGGTGCATTTCACGGCAAGCGGAAATCCAGTCCTGCCGGAATATGCACCCCTTTGTAATTATGTTTCTGGTGACCCCAGCATCAAATGCTTTTTAGGGCATACATATGGAGCCAAAATTAGTTACCACGGTGAGTTTCATGGATGTAAGACCTTCATAGCCAAAGTTAGGAGGGGGTGCATTATGTTTCTGGTGACCCCAACATCACCATTGTGAGTTTCATGGATCTTCCTCGCCAAAGTTAGGGGTGCATTTCACGGCAATTGGAAAAGCAGCCGTGCCAGGAAATAGAACACTCTCTTGAATCCAGCATGATATTACATACATTTGTGGAAAATATACATGACCGATATGTGTTTGGAGGGTCAAAGCATGCAACAGTCAGTGATATATAGGGGATACATTTTTATTTGTATTAATTTAGCTGCAAGAAAACACTTGACGGTGATCATTGGGGTCCTGCCAAGTATCCAGTATAGTTTAGCTATATGACTTGCATATGATAACCGTGGATCACATATAATTTTCACTTGAGCTGATCTGCTGGATAAGGAAGCTGTTATTTCCCCAGCTATGAGTAGCTATATACAGGCTAACCCCAGTAAAATTCCAGCTAATTTTGTAATTATAGCTGGGCTATATTTTCGCAGAATGCGATCGTGCCATAAGAAAAGTAGCTATGGATTTGCGTCTAACATACCCCTGGCCAATTCCGTGTTTTGAGTCTAAATTGAAATGAGTATAAAATCGAAGGTTGCTTACCACCTTTAAAACAAGGATACCCTTCACAAAGCATTATACTACAATAATATGAATACCTCCTTCATATTATATTGGTACGATAATGAAACGAAGCTAATTCGGCAACTTTTCAAACAGAATGACGTAAGCGCGCGCGCTCCCGCCAGGGGGTGCATTCTATGGCAGGGGTGCATAATACGGCACAACACCGGCTCTTTCGGCTCCCAAACGGCTCTTCATTCAGTAGCATTTCCGGTTTTTCAAAATCGGCCAAAGTTTGCGATATTTTGACCTATGATTGGTGTTTGTGCACATCTATCACTTAAATTGTTCAAAGGAATCTTACTCTACCTTCTAATTACCAAAATAACATTATTTTGCATTTTGTTTGTTATAAAAACTATTTAAATAAATGTAAAAACAGTAAGACGCTATTACACAGGTGCATTGAAAGTAGGGCATTTTTATGTCTTGAAATTAATTGCACAAAAAACACAGTGCATAGCTGAACATTTCAAAATAAAATAGACACTCATAAAATAGAGCATAATATTGCGTCATAACAAAACAAAAAAAGCATTAAAAAAAAAATGTGCAAAACTGCAGCATCAGAACAATAAAACTGACCAACAATTAAACTGGTTTTTAAATTATTATTAATGTTATTTTCTTATAGTGGTTTTATTTATTTTTGGCCGAAAACATTATTCTCTTTGATTACAGATGGAACTTGAAGACAAAAAACTAATGAAAGTTCCACCAAGACTACAAGCACACAACTAAATTATGACCATAATACCACTATACTTGTGTTCATTTACGAAACAAATCGGCTCTTCAGATATGCGAGTCGACTCCCAACATTCACCTAAAAAACCCGCTCAAAGAGCCGACTCGTTTGCGAACGACACACCACTATAACGGAGGCATGCTATTAATGTGAGCATTGCGTTTATGGGTGCAACAGCTGTTTCGGTGGAGAGGAGGGTGAAGAATTGCTTCGTATTTCTCAATTACACTTCTGTTCGTGGTCGGTACTTGCAATTACGTTTAAGGAATAAGAGGGTCTTGAAACGGTTCCGTGATGAAAGACAGTAGCTGGTTTATTCGTAGTTACAGTTCAGCATGATATTTGCCAGCTTTCCAGTCTAACATGCCTAACATTCCAAACTGGCCCAGCATTTATACACAAAGCAGGAAGTATCAGAGAGGTGAGGATAGACAGGGAAGTCTCGTGGATGTGTATTCCCTGGAAAGCTCAGTGGGGCATTGACACAGGTGGAAAAGAGTACTTACATCTGAAAGGGCACTTCACACCCACACGGAGACGGGGTGGCTGTTAGGCACCCCCCCAGACAGAAACTGGATAGTGTATTAGGACATACAGGTTTGACTTTAACTAAAACATGTTGCTAAATTATCTTTGAAATTACTCAAATCTAACAAGGGTATGGGTTTGCGAACGTATGCCAGCAATGGTGGACAGTGTTGTGCACATTCAGACTTCACAAGAGCTAGCTGAAAGTTCAGTTCACACAGATTAAAATGAACTAGTTAAATTTTGAACTAAGTTCACAGTCCCAAAAAATGAACTAGTTCACATTCATTTCTTTAGTTTTTTTTTTAGCTGCTCCGATCAAACAATACTGCACATATTTTTGTGAATTAGATAATCGCCCCAGCTCATTTCAAAGTGATTATTACTCATCAGCATGAAATCAACTCGACTCCAGAGCCCTGACCTATGGTAGGCCGAACAGTTCAAAAGCCGACGCAAACTAGACAACATATTGTAGGGGATCTCTATGCCAGAGACACGGAGGAAATATTGGAGGTCCAGATGCGACAGATGAGGAATCTTAAAGTGTTCAAATGAACACCACTAAAACGGACAATATCCGTAGTAAACAGGGGAAAATAAGAGAACGCAAATAACCTCGCAATAAAAAAAAGGAGGAACTCGATATCCGAGCAAAACAAAAGAAATAAGCAGTCACGCTTATCTAACTCCCGTTGTGGAGCGAACAAAAAGAAAGTAGTGAGCGGAAATGCAGGACAGGTGAACTCACTAATTACCGAAGCGAAAACAAAATCCGTAGCGGAACACAGAAAAATCTGATAGATTACCGGTAAAAGAAAAAAGGAATACAAAACGCGGAGATATGGAAAGAAAGGCGTGACCCATGACACACATATCCAGTTGGACAGCGCACGTGACCCAGTTGGACAGCGCGCACCGCCCAGTTGGATGGCCTGCGCCACCCAGTTGGATAGCTCGAAGATACCCAATTTTATGTAGCTACGCTAATTGGACTGGAATTCACTAATCTCTCACATGTAATTTACGTAAAACCGAAGTTTGTAGGGTCATTTGAATCAGAACGATAATCAAAGTTTTTCGTTGTTTGCCATTTTAATTTTCACACTGTAATTCCAAAGACAAAGAACGATATTTGGAAGAACTTAACCGATGTTTAGTTTAGGAATATGGGAAACAGTCATTGAACATGAACAGAGACTGATCTGAATGTAGACATGAAGGAGCAAACACTATTGTTTTAAATAAAATAAGTGTAATTAATCA
Source organism: Ilyophis sp. 1 JC-2022 (assembly GCA_022702515.1). NCBI lineage: Eukaryota > Metazoa > Chordata > Actinopteri > Anguilliformes > Synaphobranchidae > Ilyophis > Ilyophis sp. 1 JC-2022. The sequence goes on along the minus strand of CM040397.1, from coordinate 74,212,496 downwards.
CATTCATAAAATGAAATGTTAGTTCAGTGCCGTTTTCTGATATTTTTAAAACAAATTTGGAATATATTTTAGTTGGAATAGGCTACAACAGCAAAAATTAAACAACAGGCTAAATATGCAATTTATTTAAAAGAATAATCCCTGTTCTTTCATATATATTTTGCCAGTAGTGCCTGGCTTCAAGACCAACCGTCGACGGCCGGAAGTGACTAGGCGCCTTGTTGACCGACGACGTGGCTGGTATCGACGTTCGCCGTTTTGGCAGGGCATTCGTCGGTTGACAATTCCCTCCCCCATCGGGCTATGAATTTACATATTAAAATACGGCGTGATTTGTTTTGCAGTGTGTGTTTTTACGACATAAAGACAAATGAAAGGTAATTTCAGCGTTTGGGTTTATTTTATTAGTTTAGGTTAGTGAATGGTAACTTTTAACTTTGAAATGAGACACCCATATGCAAAAGGTCTGTAAAAATCATACATGCTCATACTTGCGAGGTTGTATAAAATTATATATGTTGATTAGTGTTATATTGGGCTATATAGCCTATTTGTAGCCTACCTATACAATTCTTAAGGCTACAATCTCTCAATGTTTTTTATAGGGAGTAGCTAGGCTAGGGGATTATATAATTTAGTAAGAAATGTAAGCTAGTTCTCTACCACATATTTATTTTGTAAGTATTATTTTGTAAGTAAGCTATTGTATATGGCATATGTGCTTTTTATAGGATTTTTACAGACATTTTGCATATGGGCAGAGACTGCTAACCTAGCTTGGTGTTTGGGCTTTTTTTTATTAGTGTCACCTCTCACAAAATTATATAAGTTGTAGTAACGTAACGAGAGTGTTACGTTTCTGTCATGTTTATGCCATGTTTCATGTTTAGTGTTTGTCACAGTTTATTTTCTGTTTATGTTACAATGCAGTTCATTGTTTGCATACATATTTCCATGTTTTTCCGCAGCCTTGCGTTGTCTACACCTGCATTTAAGCTCAGTGTTCATGTCTGTTCGTTGCGAAATTGTTGCCTTAGTTTACTATTGTCACTCTTGAGCGTTTTTCCATTGTTTTGACCACCGTTATTGATCTAGCCTGTTTATTGACCATCGTTACTGCCTGCCTATTGTTTCCACTGCCTGTTTTTGAACACGAGTTTTGCCTGCTGTCTGTTTGTACCTCTGCCCCACGGATAGGACTTCGGTCTGACTCCTGCTACGCCCCACGACTACGAACTTTGCTTTTTCCCTGTTTTGTACTTCTGCTCCGCTGACAGCTACTCTGGTTAACGAACTCTTGCATGGATACCGACTTCGAGACTGCCTTCTCCCTCGGTACTGTATCTTTGGTCTGGCTGGATTTATTGGTTTTTGGACTTTGCTTGTGTGACTACGTTTTTGGATTTCCCCATAATAAAGCCCTTGCGGGTATTTATTATAAAGTTTGTGTTCTGAGTCGTGCATTACGGGTCCAACCCACACACACTCGTCTCAGAACAATTTCGCCATGATGGACCCTGCTGACTCAACTGCCATGTTCCACGCCCTGCAACAACAAGGCCTCATCGTGCAGCAGCACGCCCAGGGGATTTCCGAGCTCCGGGATGAGATTAAAGAGTGCGCTGAGATGAGGAGACTGGCCATTGCAGTTCAACCACGTACTCCAGAGCAACCTGCTAAGCCGCCTGCTATCCCACCCTCCAACCCCATGGGAACCTGGCAATTCCGGGAGCCACAACAGCCCCCCCGGAGAGGTTCGGTGATGAGCCGGAGAGATGCAAGGCGTTTCTATTGCAATGTGACTTTGTCTTCCGACAACAGCCATTGACCTATCCGACTGACGAGCGACGGATTCGCTACGTGATGGGGCTACTCAAGGAGAGAGCTTTGGACTGGGCTACTGCGGTGTGGTCCGGAGGTTCATTTCCTCTCAGCTACGTGATCTTTTCGGAGGAGATCCGCAAAGTGTTCCAGCACGCCTCCAGTGACCAAGAGCCCTCACAGCAACTCATTGCCCTCCACCAAGGCCTTAAGAGCGCCGCGAACCATTCTATTGTCTTTCGGACTATTGCTGCGGCTACCAACTGGAATGACTCGGCCCTTGAGGACTTGTTCCGGGCCAGTTTGAACGGGACGCTCCAGGACGAGTTAGCCCATCAGGAACCCATGAGGGAGTTCGACGCCCTCGTCCGAGCCGCCATTCGCCTGGATAACCGCTACAGACTTCGCCGGACGGAAAGACCGATTCAGCCGTACCCCAGACGGGTACCTGCCTCATTGACGGAGGAGAACCAGAATTGGGTAGTCGAACCTATGGATCTTTCCCGTGCCGGATTTAAGATCTCGCCCGAGGAACGGAGACGTCGGAGGGAGACCGGGGCATGTTTCTACTGCGGAAACCTGGGGCATTCTCAGGCACAGTGCACCGCCCGGTCCAGGAAATCCAAGTCATCCGTGGGAGTGAGGTCTTCAACCCACCAGGAGAAGATCTCCAAGAGCGATACTCGACCTACCCTCATTGCCACAATCATGCTACCTGAGAGGGAGGTTCAAGTGAGCACGCTCATAGACTCTGGAGCGGACGTTAACCTTATCGACGAGGTTATAGTCAGAGATCTGGACATTCCCACCCTTCCACTGCCCCACCCCAAGAATGCTCGGTCGTTGGACGGCAAGATTTTCTACAGGATGACCCACGTCACGGAACCCGTCCAACTTATCATTTCTGGCAACCATCATGAGTTCATCCAGTTCCACATCATCCTTTCCCCCAACGAACCGCTCATTCTGGGACTACCCTGGCTTCAAGTACACAACCCCGTCATTGACTGGAAGTCCCAACACATTCAAGCCTGGAGCTGCCAGTGTCACCAAGCCTGTCTTCGGTCCGCACCTGCACCTGCCGGAGGCGCACCTACCCCACCTCAAGACACCAAGACGTCTCTTGAAAACGTGCCAGCCCCTTACCACGACCTGGGCATCATTTTCTCCAAGACGCAAGCACAGACACTTCCCCCTCACAGACCCTATGATTGCGCGATCGAGCTTCTACCCAGTTCCACTCTTCCCTCAAGCCGACTCTACAACGTCTCCAAACCTGAAAGGGAAGCTATGGAGAAATATATTCGGGATTGCCTAGCCAACGGTCTGATTCGCCCCTCTTCGTCACCTGTGGGCGCTGGATTTTTCTTTGTCCAAAAAAAAGACGGCTTGCTGCGTCCTTGTATTGACTTCAGAGAACTAAATAATATCACCATCAAGAACAAATACCCACTACCGCTCATTGACTCAGCCTTACAACCACTCCACGATGCCACTGTTTTCACCAAGCTGGACCTACGCAACGCATACCACCTGGTGCGCATTCGTGAGGGGGACGAATGGAAGACCGCCTTCAACACCTCGTTAGGTCACTTTGAGTACCTTGTAATGCCTTTCGGCCTTCCTAACGCCCCCGCTGTTTTTCAGGCGTTAGTTAATGACGTCCTACGGGACCTATTGGGCCGCTACGTATTTGTGTATCTGGACGATATTTTGATTTACTCCTCCAACATCAAGGAACATGAAGGCCATGTCATGCAGGTTCTCCAACGACTTTTGGAGAACAGACTTTATGCTAAGGCTGAGAAGTGTGTGTTCCACACCGACACGGTCGAGTTCCTAGGGTTTATATTGGAGAGGGGACAAATCAGGGCGGATCCCAAGAAGATCCAGGCGGTCACAGACTGGCCCACGCCTGCCACTCGGAAACATCTGCAACGCTTCTTGGGATTCGCAAACTTTTACCGGAGATTCATCCGGAGCTACAGCCAGGTCGTCGCCCCTCTCACCAAGCTCACGTCTACTGCCATGCCATTCCGCTGGAACCCTGAGGCTGAAAACGCCTTCAAGAAGATTAAAAGACTGTTCTCCTCCGCTCCGATTCTGGTGCACCCCGACCCCACTCGTCAGTTTGTCGTAGAGACTGATGCGTCCGACACTGGAGTTGGGGCCGTACTCTCTCAGGTTTCTCCCACTGACAACCTTCTACACCCCTGCGCATTCTTCTCCTGTAAGCTGTCTCCGGCTGAGAAGAATTATGATGTGGAAAACCGTGAGCTACTCGCTGTCAAGCTAGCACTGGAGGAGTGGAGACATTGGCTGGAGGGCGCCGAGAAACCATTTGTGGTCTGGACCGACCATAAGAATCTGGCGTATCTACAGACGGCCAAGAGGTTGAACTCCCGCCAAGCCAGATGGGCCCTGTTCTTTGGCAGGTTCAATCCCGCCCTGGTTCCAAGAATGTCAAGCCAGATGCCCTGTCGCGACAGTTCATGGCCAGTTCCGAGCGAGAGGCGCCGGAGAACATCCTCCCTGGGTCCTGTACCATTGCTTCGGTGTCCTGGAGGATTGAGGCCGTCATCAAAAAGGCGCTACGTGATGAGCCCGATCCCAGGTCCAATCCCGGTACACGCCTTTACGTTCCCTCCGCCGCCCGGACACGTGTCCTCCAATGGGCTCACTCCTCCCTCATGTCCTGCCATCCCGGCTTTACCCGCACCCTGGCTGTTCTCAAGAGAAGGTTCTGGTGGAACTCCATGATCCCCGACACCAGGCGTTTTGTCAAGGCCTGTACTACCTGTGCCAGGAGCAAGGCCTCTCACCAGGCCCCAGCTGGTCTGCTCCAACCTCTGCCAGTGCCCAGTCGCCCTTGGAGCCACATCGGGGTGGATTTCGTGACCGGACTTCCCCCTTCTGAGGGCAACACCACCATCCTGACAGTGGTGGACAGGTTCAGCAAGGCGGCGCACTTCATTCCTCTGCCTGGATTGCCCACTGCCCAAGAAACCATGGATTTACTAGTCAAAGAAGTGTTTAGGATCCATGGAATTCCCGCGGACATTGTTTCTGACCGTGGCCCCCAGTTCATCTCCCAGGTCTGGAAGGCCTTCTGTTCGGCTCTCGGAGCCACCTCCAGCCTCACGTCAGGTTACCACCCCCAGTCTAACGGTCAGACCGAAAGGGCCAACCAAGACCTCGGAGCTGCTTTACGCTGTGTGTCAGCCAAGAACCCCACCTCATGGAGCAAGATGCTCACCTGGGTCGAGTATGCGCACAACGCCCTGCCCTGCGCCGCTACTGGAAAGTCCCCATTTGAAGTTTCCCTCGGCTACCTACCCCCACTGTTTCCCGACCAAGAGGCCGAGATTGCTGTCCCCTCCCTCACCACCCACATGCACCGCTGCCTTAAGATCTGGAAGGACGCCCGGGTAGCGCTATTGAGCACGGCCGAACGGAATCGTCGAGTCGCTGATCGCCACCGCACTCCAGCCCCTGAGTACAAGCCTGGCGACTCAGTTTGGCTCTCCTCTAAGGACATTCCCCTCCAATCCACTTCCCACAAACTCCAGCCCCGCTTCATTGGACCCTACAAGATTCACAGCATCATCAACCCCACCTCAGTCAAGCTGTCATTGCCCCCTTCCCTTAAGATTCACCCCACGTTTCATGTTTCATGCATTAAGCCCTATTCTACTGATCCCTTTTGCCCCTCTGATCCCCCACCCCCTCCTCCCCGTATCATAGATAACCACCCGGCCTTCACTGTCAAGAAACTACTGGACATTCGCAAGCGAGGCCGGGGGTTCCAGTATCTGGTGGACTGGGAGGGTTATGGCCCGGAGGAGCATTCCTGGGTCGCTCCAAGTCTGATTCTGGACCCTACCCTGATAAGTGACTTTCATCGCGATCACCCTGATAAACTGTGTAGACCGTCAGGAGTCGGTCGTTAGGGGGGGGGGTACTGTTACGTTTCTGTCATGTTTATGCCATGTTTCATGTTTAGTGTTTGTCACAGTTTATTTTCTGTTTATGTTACAATGCAGTTCATTGTTTGCATACATATTTCCATGTTTTTCCGCAGCCTTGCGTTCATGCTGTTTCTTCTCTTGCTGTCACTCACGCTTCCCTAATTGTTTCATTCTCCCTTGTCTAATTACTAATATACTAACATTAGATCAGGATTGGGTAATACTAACTATCTAACCATGTGTTCATGTTTACCTTACGTTTCTCGTGCATGTTGATTACTAATTTACTAACGCTAGGTCAGGATAGGTTAACTACTAACGATTTACTAATTGCCTCGTTACGTGTCTCATTTTCTCAAGCTGTTGTGAATTTCCTGCTGCTCTCAAGCTAAATGTTTGCACCTGTCTACACCTGCATTTAAGCTCAGTGTTCATGTCTGTTCGTTGCAAAATTGTTGCCTTAGTTTACTATTGTCACTCTTGAGCGTTTTTCCATCGTTTTGACCACCGTTATTGATCTAGCCTGTTTATTGTCCATCGTTACTGCCTGCCTATTGTTTCCACTGCCTGTTTTTGACCACGAGTTTTGCCTGCTGTCTGTTTGTACCTCTGCCCCGCGGATAGGACTTCGGTCTGACTCTTGCTACGCCCCACGACTACGAACTTTGCTTTTTCCCTGTTTTGTACTTCTGCTCCGCTGACAGCTACTCTGGTTAACGAACTCTTGCATGGATACCGACTTTGAGACTGCCTTCTCCCTCGGTACTGTATCTTTGGTCTGGCTGGATTTATTGGTTTTTGGACTTTGCTTGTGTGACTACGTTTTTGGATTTCCCCATAATAAAGCCCTTGCGGGTATTTATTATAAAGTTTGTGTTCTGAGTCGTGCATTACGGGTCCAACCCGCACACACTCGTCTCAGAGAGAGCTTAATACACAAACAGTGATGGCTTTGTGCTACGTTGGCCACTTCTCCACAATGACAAGTCGCTTGCAACGGTGAGTCGGTCTCACAGCGACGGTAGGTGCTGCTACACAACGACGAGTCGGTCTCAAACCGACGATAGCCGCTGATGCACAATGGCGAGTCGGTCTCAAACCGACGATGGGCGCTGCTACACAACGGCGAGTCGGTCTCAAAACGGCGAGTTGGTCTCAAAACGGCGAGTCAGTCTCAAACCGACGATAGGCGCTGGTGCACAACAGACACGTCTCGCTAGCAAAACGACACATTAGTCGGTCACAAATGGATTACTTTCACTGTATGTAGGTGTAACAGGATTAGTTATGCTTAATAGCCTTATTTTTTTTTTAAATTAAATGGTTAATATCATGTAGGCCTATTATTCTATAGCCTATATTGTATATTCCTATGTTAAAAAAATTATTATTATTATATTCTAATGTTTCTATTGGGAGTCACCATTGTACACATTCATGTAAGCTGTCCTATTGGTTGGTGGCATTGATGTGCCCACTGGCTGTATAGTAAAATGTTTTAACATAACAGCACTGAGCCCAGAACACTTTGTACTCTAACAGTTTGAGTTTGAATGGATACATTGACAATGAGGTTGAAGTGCAGACTGTAAGTTTTAAATATGAGGGTATTTTCATCCATATCGGTCAAAGGTCCTGGAGGACCTTTTAACCCTTTTGAGGAGTACGGTCTCACATGCGAGATCACATGCAGGAAAGGATGCGAGGAGAGGAAGGTATTTAACTGTTTGAGGAGTATGGACACGTGTGATCATTCTAAAATGTATTCTATAATTCTAATTAATTCTAATTGATGACATCATAAATAATAATAATAATAATAATATTTTTTATTTATAAAGCACATTTAAAACAACAATATTTGACCAAAGTTCTGTACAATCAAGATAACAAAAGCCATAAACAATACATTAAAAACACAAAGACTAGTCTAACAGACAAACAAGACAGAAATTCTACTCTCATACTGAGTTAAACGCCAAGGAATAAAAATGTGTTTTAACACTGGATTTAAAAACAGGCAGTGTAGGGGCCAGCCTAACATGCAGAGGCAACTCGTCCCAGAGTTTGGGGGCTACCACTGCAAAGACACAATCTCCCCTGTGCTTCAACCTTGACCTTGGGACAACCAGAAGCAACTGGTCAGCGGACCTGAGTGACCTTGATGGAACATGTGGTTGTAAAAGGTCAGAAAGATAGGTTGGAGCTAGCCCATTTAATGATTTGTAGGCAGACATTAAAATCTTAAAATCTTAAAATCGATCCTAAACCGTACAGGGAGCCAGTGAAGGAAGGCCAGCACAGGGGTAATATGCTCTCGTTTGGTGTTCTTGTTAAAGGATGAGCTACAGCATTCTGGACCCACTGCAAGCGTGAGAGGGAGGTCTGGCTAACAGCAACATAAAGGGCATTACAGTAGTCCAGTCGGGACGAGATAAAAGCATGTATAACCCTCTCAAAGTCATTGAATGATAAAAAGGACTTAACCTTGGATAAGAACCTCAGTTGGAAGAAACTAGATTTGACCACTGAGTTTATCTGTTTGTCCAGTTTAAAATAACTGTCCATTATTACACCAAGATTTGTTTTTTACAGTGGGTCTTACATATGTCCATATGAGCGTCATCACTGGCACCACTGGGTCCAAATATCAGGACTCACCAACTGCATTTCAAATATCGTCATGGAGAATTTCGTCTCCCTCATGCGTTATTGTGGCAGGGTGGGCGTGGTTAGCCTCTGCGTGCAGAGAGAGAGTGAACCGAGCGGCTCTCGGACCCGGAGCCACAGCTGTCATAAGTTAATCAGCATCAGGGATAAACGTAATTGAATAATGGTTTAATTGTTTCTGATTGCTATGACAGTGAGCCGGGGCTTGAAAAGGGAGAGACGGTCGGACAAACGGGGCTGGAGACGGAGGAAGTAAAAGCTCCGAGAAGCCAGAGCCGGAAAAGTAAAATTAAAACGAAAATTAAATATACCCAAGCGGGTTTGTGTAAATACGGTGTGGTCTCCACTTCTTCCCGAGCGGTGGCACTCGATCTTGCTACAGTGGTGGCCCTTACGGGGGGCAATTTCGAAAAAACCCATTAGAAGTAATGGAGACCAGCCAGGAGCGACCTGAAGCGGGGCAGCCGGTGCTGACGCTCGCACGCATGCTGGAGGCGATGGCCCAGATGCAGGAGCGGCAGGCTGCCGTACACCAGGAGCAGATGGAGGCGCTACGGGTGCAGTCCACCCTACAGACGGAGACGTTGCGGCAGCTGGCCAATGGCAGGGGGGCAGGGTCCCGGGATCCGCACGTCCGAGCCCCCATGAAGATCCAGCTGCCCAAAATGACGGCCGACGATGATGCCCAGGCCTTCCTGGACAGTTTCACGGTGGCCGCGGAGGCGTGTCAGTGGCCCAGCGAGGAGTGGGTAGTCCGCCTCCTGCCCCTGTTAACAGGGGAAGCCCAGCAGGCGGCACATGGGCTGCCGGCCGCAGCCCGGGCGGACTACAACACCGTCAGGAAGGCAATCTTGGATCGGCTTGGCTATAGCCCAGAAGACCAAAGGCGCCGGTTCCGGGAAGCCTCCCTGGTTCCGGGGGACCGCCCCTTCGCGTTCGCCCAGCGGCTCACCGACATGGCCCGACGATGGCTGCAGCCAGAAATCCGGTCCGCCGCGGGGGTAGTGGAGCAGGTGGTGCTGGAGAAATTTGTGGCCGAGCTGCCAGAGGCGACCGCCAACTGGGTGCGCTGCCACCGACCCACTGATCTGGAGCTGGCAGTTATCCTGGCCGAAGACCATCTGGCCGTGGTACCCAGCAGCCCGCCGCAAAAGCCGCCGGAACCAGCTCCTAGGAGGAGGCCCCCTCCTCGCACAGTCCCTTCCTATCTGTCCCGCGACACCGCTACAACCTATCCCCGAATTAATCCCCCTTCTTTTTTCTCTCCCTCTCCAGGCCCAGGCTCGGTGGCGGGAGGGTCCGACCCACATAGGGCTCCTCAGACGGTCGGACCGGGTTGTTGGCGATGCGGGCAGCTCGGCCACCTGCGCCGCGACTGTCCACTTATGGAGGTGGGGCAGGTGGTCCGGGTTGTCGGTCCGCCCACTCCTGCTCACGATCCAGAGGGAGCGTACTGCATCCCGGTAAGGGTGCAAGGGAGTGAACACCGGGCGTTGTTGGATTCAGGGGCGATGCAGTCCATGATTCGGCAAAGCCTGGTTCGGCCAGAGGCATTAGTGAAGGCACCCTGGGTATCGATTAAGTGCGTGCATGGTGATGTGCATAAATATCCGGTAGTGCCTGTAAAAATTTATTTTCAACGGAGAATTTATATTATCAAAGCTGCGGTTAGCTCCCGGCTGTCGCACCCCCTGATTTTGGGCATTGATTGGGCGGGGTTTCGTAAAGTGTCAGGGAAGCTGTGGGAGGTGCGATCCCGACAGGTAGGGCCCGGGGAGGTGTGTGCTGTTGACGGCGATGACGCAGGGTCAACCGACACGGTCGAGGGGGGGGGCGGAGCCGGGGGAGCCTCGAGGGGAGACTCCCCTGGTTCCGGTTTTTCACCCCACGGAGGATTTCCCACTCGATTTCCCGTCTCGGGATGACACCTTACGCTTTGCTTACGAACAAGTAATACGTATTGATGGTCAGCAAGTGCGTCCGGAGACAGCTCTCTCTCACCCGTATTTCTCTGTTATTAGAGATAGGTTATATCAAGTGTGTCGGGACGCTCAAACAGGAGAAGAAAATACCCAGTTGTTGGTACCTAAAAGCCGCCGGGAAATGGTTTTCCAGGCGGCTCTTTATAACCCCATGGCGGGGCACTTGGGATATGACAAAACACTCAACCGTATAATGGCCCGATTTTATTGGCCGGGCATCTGGGCCGACGTACGTCGGTGGTGTGCGGCCTGCCCGGAATGTCAATTAGTGAATTCCCCGGCCACCCCAAAAGCGCCGTTGCAGCCACTTCCATTAATAGAGGTCCCATTTGATAGAGTGGCTATGGACCTCATCGGGCCATTTGAACGGAGCACTCAGGGATACTGATTCGTACTAGTTCTGGTGGATTATGCGACCCGGTATCCCGAAGCAGTTCCATTGCGCAATATCTCAGCTAAGAGTGTTGCGCAGGCACTGTTTCAAATAATCTCCCGCGTCGGAATCCCGAAAGAGATTCTGACGGACCAGGGCACATCATTCATGTCACGGACATTAAACGAACTGTACGCGTTATTGGGCATTCAGTCTATTAAAACCAGCGTATACCACCCCCAAACGGATGGGCTCATTGAGCGATTTAATAGGACTTTGAAGTCGATGATTCGGAAGTTCGTTCACGATGATAGTCGAAATTGGGATAAATGGTTAGTCCCTTTATTATTTGCAGTGCGGGAGGTTCCCCAGGCCTCCACGGGATTTTCTCCCTTTGAATTAATATTCGGTAGAAAACCCAGGGGAGTTTTGGACCTAGTTAAAGAAAACTGGGAGGAAGGTCCAAGCCCCAGTAAAAATGAGATACAGTACGTCATGGACCTGCGAGCAAAACTCCATACACTGGGTAGGGTATCACGGGAGAATTTTCTCAAGGCCCAGGAACGGCAGCAAGCGCACTATAATAAAGGGACAAAACTCAGACAATTCTCACCGGGAGATAAAGTACTCGTATTACTTCCAACCTCCAGCACAAAATTACTCGCCAAGTGGCAAGGGCCCTTTGTGGTCACACGGCGAATAGGGGAGGTAGACTACGAGGTGGTGCGGTCGGATAGAGAAGGAGCTAAACAAATCTACCATCTAAATCTATTAAAAGCCTGGAAGGAGGTGGTGACTGTCTCGCTGGTGACGGTAGATAAGGAGAAAGATGAGCTGGGGCCGGAGGTACCAAATTCACCCAATCAGACCCCGCCCCTTTCTGATAGCCATCTCTCGCCAAACCAGCAGGCAGACCTTGCTCTATTGCAAAAGCAGTTTGCGGATGTGTTTTCTCCCCTACCCGGACGCAGGAATCTCATACACCACCATATTGAAATCCCCCCAGGAGTGACGGTACGTTCCCGTCCTTATCGGCTGCCAGAACACAAAAAAAAATTGGTGCAGGCAGAAATAAAGGCCATGCTGGAGATGGGCGTAATAGAGGAGTCACACAGTGCCTGGAGTAGCCCCATTGTCCTGGTAGGGAAACCAGATGGGTCTATCCGGTTCTGTGTGGATTACAGAAAGGTGAATGAGGTTTCACAGTTTGATGCCTATCCTATGCCTAGGGTCGATGAACTCTTGGATCGGCTGGGCACGGCTCGTTTTTTCTCGACACTGGATTTGACCAAGGGCTACTGGCAGATTCCCTTGTCGCCAGAGTCTAAGGAAAAATCGGCTTTCTCCGCTCCGGACGGTTTGTACCAATTTCGTACACTTCCGTTCGGGCTATTCGGGGCTCCAGCCACGTTCCAGCGCCTTATGGATCGGGTGCTGAGTCCGCATGTTGCTTATGCTGCAGCCTATATTGATGATGTTATCATCCACAGTGAGAACTGGGCGCAGCATGTGCGACATGTGGGGGCGGTACTCGAGTCTCTGAGGCGGGCGGGGCTCACGGCTAACCCGAGGAAGTGTGCAATTGGCAGAGCGGAGGTACGGTATTTGGGGTACCACTTGGGAAGTGGACAGATGCGGCCTCTAGTGGACAAAACCGCGGCGATTGCGACCTGTCCCCGGCCCAAGACAAAAAAAGAGGTGAGGAGGTTCTTGGGGTTGGCCGGTTACTATAGGAGGTTTATTCCTGCGTTTTCGGAGCTGACCAGCCCCTTGACTGATTTAACTCGGAAAGGTGCCTCAGAGCCGGTCCAGTGGACGGAGCCGTGCCGGAGGGCGTTTGAGCGAGTAAAAGAAGCACTTTGTGGGGAGCCGCTGTTGTTCACACCTAACTTTTCTCTCCCATTCACCCTGCAGACAGACGCGTCGGACAGAGGGCTGGGGGCCATGTTGACCCAGCAGGTGGAGGGAGTCGATCGCCCGGTGCTGTACATAAGCCGCAAGCTGTCACAGCGGGAGGCAAAGTACAGCACCATAGAAAAAGAATGCCTCGCCATCCGGTGGGCGGTCGGGTCCCTCCGGTATTACCTGCTGGGCCGCTCATTCACCCTCTGGTCGGACCACGCCCCCCTCCAGTGGCTCCACCGCATGAAAGATGCCAACGCGCGGATCACCCGTTGGTATCTGGCATTACAGCCGTTTAATTTTAAGGTGATCCATAGGCCGGGGCCGCAGATGGTGGTGGCGGACTTCCTCTCTCGCCTAGGGGGGGTGGGTTGGTTATCGGCCGGATAGCTCCCCCGGCCTAAGTCGGGCGGTGGGGGTATGTGGCAGGCCCGGAGCCACAGCTGTCATAAGTTAATCAGCATCAGGGATAAACGTAATTGAATAATGGTTTAATTGTTTCTGATTGCTATGACAGTGAGCCGGGGCTTGAAAAGGGAGAGACGGGTGGACAAACGGGGCTGGCTGGAGACGGAGGAAGTAAAAGCTCCGAGAAGCCAGAGCCGGAAAAGTAAAATTAAAACGAAAATTAAATATACCCAAGCGGGTTTGTGTAAATACGGTGTGGTCTCCACTTCTTCCCGAGCGGTGGCGCTCGATCTTGCTACAGTTATTTATACAGCTTGCGTAATATGAGATCGTGAAAATTAGAACTGGCGTTACGCAGGACGGTAGTAAATGGTTTGTCTGTCTAAAAAAGACTGCAGTTGTATGAGTACAATTCTCCAGAATTTTTGAAAGAAATGGGAGTTTGGAGATTGGTCTAAAATTGGAGAGGACTGAGGTGTCCATATTGGTTTTTTTTTATCAATGGTTGCACTACTGCATGTTTAAAATTTGTTGGCACAACACCTGAAGCAAGACTGCTGTTCATAATTGATTGGATGTTTGGTCCAATAGTCTCACAAATCTCCTTAAAAAAGTAAGGGGGGACAACATCTGTGAGACAAGCTGATGGTTTCATATGACTAATAATTTCCTTTAAAAGGGAATGAGACACAGGCTCAAACTGGTTCAAAACAGCAGAGCAAGTGACAGTGATGGATGGGTCATAAGAAAGGTGTAAGATGTGTGCTCTAATAGTCACAATCTTGTCAACAAAAAAGTGAAGGACTTTTTCACAGGTTTCTGAGGAAACATCAGGACAAGCAGATTGGGGGGTATTTAGAACAGTGTAATGATGCTAAAAAGAACACAAGGTTTGTGGCAGTTATTTGAGATAATATCAGATAAATATTTTGTCTTTTCAATTTTCTGATATCTGCACCAGCTGTCCTTTAAAATGTCAAAAGACACCTGCAGCTTGTCTTTTTTGCACTTGCGTTCAGCTCTCTTGCATTCTTGTCTGATGGCACGAGTAGTGTCATTCAACCATGGTTCAAGTTTAGGTTTGGAACGCATGATTTTAAATGGAGCGACAGTGTCCAGGATGTTTTGGCAGGTGGAATAAAATTGTGAGGTTAACTCCTCAGTATTAAAACCAAGGGGGGATCCTAAGTGAACATCAGCATTTATAAAAGCAGCAGAGAACTGTACAGCAGTAGAAGGGTATAAAGGGTTATCAATGCAAAATTGACTATTCCAGAATAGAACACTATGAATTGGAACTAGAGCTCTAGTACTTTACCAAGACATTTAAAAATATAATAATCCCACCCTCCACCCAAGGAGGTCAGGGTTGGATGAAAATGGACCTTCCAGCATGGCAATGATCCACAAAATACATCCAAATCAACAAAGAAATTGTTACTGACAACAAAATCAATGTTCTCAACTGGTTCTCAATCTCCAGACCTGAATCCATCTTTTTTTTAAATTGATGATGACTGTGGCGGGTAGTACAGTTAGCTAGACTACGCCACCTTGGGAATTTCACCCAAGGAATTAGTTTTGTTCTTTTAGCATGCACCGAGCACTTATGGTACTCTACTCAGGCACCTTCAATTAAATGAAGTAAATAGAAGTGGATTCAATCAATAAAACAGTTTATTAAACCAATAACAAAATAAAACATGTACCCACAGATATACAATGAGCAAAAGGTATAATAAACAATAAAATAACCACGGCCGTTCTTCCCCCAGGCCAGTTAGGGGCGCTGCTGAAGTGTGTGAGGAAGAGAACGGCGAGGCGAGAGAGGGCAACTTACCGGAAGGGGACAAGCACACACTCGTGACTATCAGACACAGGCACTGCAAAGGGTGAAATAAGTCAAGTGAGTACGTGCGGTTTAAATTCCCAATACTATCCACACACACACACACACACACACACACACACACACACAGCAAGCAGTGAATAAAAGGTCCGCCTTCCGATTCGCGCTATTGCCCCCAGCTACACCAGCACAAAATCTCGACCTTCAGCACAAAACAAAGAAAATAAGAATGGCAGCTTAGCGCACCCAAACCAACCTACCCGCAGTTAGTTTGTCAGTGAGACACGAGTCCCACATGTATCTCACATAAATACTTAAAGACCGGTGGGTAACCACCATAACATGCAGTAATAAATATAACACAGGGATAAAATAAGAGCGGTTCGCTGCGGCGAATCTTTTGGCCGGCGACCCAACGTATAGCCGCCGTAGTTATGTGGTTACAACTCCGTTAACCGCAGTGTAGATCACCGGGAATGATAATATAGGCAAAACAGCAGCCAGCAATGTCATATAAGAAAATAAGAAATAAAAGTTACTAGGTAGCAATAGCGCCTTCTATCATAGGCTCCTACTGTCCATTAGTCAGAGAAACCGAAAAGCTAAATGTTTCGCTGTGGTCACGGTAGTATTTATGTGAGATACATGTGGGAGTAGTTAACCTATCCTGACCTATCGTTAGTAAATTAGTAATCAACATGCACGAGAAACGTAAGGTAAACATGAACACATGGTTAGATAGTTAGTATTACCCAATCCTGATCTAATGTTAGTATATTAGTAACTAGACAAGGGAGAATTAAACAATTAGGGAAGCGTGAGTGACAGCAAGAGAAGAAACAGCATGAACGCAAGGCTGCGGAAAAACATGGAAATATGTATGCAAACAATGAACTGCATTGTAACATAAACAGAAAATAAACTGTGACAAACACTAAACATGAAACATGGCATAAACGTGACAGAAACGTAACAGTACCCCCCCCCCTAACGACCGACTCCTGACGGTCTACACAGTTTATCAGGGTGATCGCGATGAAAGTCACTTATCAGGGTAGGGTCCAGAATCAGACTTGGAGCGACCCAGGAACGCTCCTCCGGGCCATAACCCTCCCAGTCCACCAGATACTGGAACCCCCGGCCTCGCTTGCGAATGTCCAGTAGTTTCTTGACAGTGAAGGCCGGGTGGTTATCTATGATACGGGAAGGAGGGGGTGGGGGATCAGGGGGGCAAAGGGGATCAGTAGAATAGGGCTTAATGCATGAAACATGAAACGTGGGGTGAATCTTAAGGGAAGGGGGCAATGACAGCTTGACTGAGGTGGGGTTGATGATGCTGTGAATCTTGTAGGGTCCAATGAAGCGGGGCTGGAGGTGGGGTTGATGATGTTTGTGGGAAGTGGATTGGAGGGGAATGTCCTTAGAGGAGAGCCAAACTGAGTCGCCAGGCTTGTACTCAGGGGCTGGAGTGCGGTGGCGATCAGCGACTCGACGATTCCGTTCGGCCGTATACCCAGCTTAATAAAAGTACCTTAAATTGGAATTATAGCCGTCTCTTGCGCCACTAGCCCAGCTACAGGAACCTATAATGGACAACACTCATCAGTTTACCTGGGCTCAGTACAATCATTATGCATCACATGGAACTACCAGCCTAGCCTACTGCAACCTATTTATAGGCTGTTGATAGAATTGGGTTTATCTGTCAGCCAATCGGAGAGCTGAATGCCTTCTCACCCAAGCAACAACTGTCCAACCAGATAGCCCTGCTACAATCGACTAACTCAGGAACAGCTGATTTTATTCAAAAATATTCAGAATCACTACAGTTGAACACAGATGGACTCCATTTAAGCTTAAGTGTGATCTCTCAGAGAAATTGGATGCATCTGAGCTTATTTTAACGCTTTACAGTAAAGGGTCTGAATACTTATGTAAATGAGATATTTCAGTTTATTCTAAAAATTTGTTTTTGTCATTATGGGGTATTGTGTGTAGATTGATGGCAAAAAATATACATTTCATCAATTTTGAATTAAGTCTATAACACAACAAAATGTGGAAAAGGTGTAGGGTGAATACTTTCCGAAGGCACTGTATATGTACAAATGGAACACACACACACACATGACAGTCATTATAACTATCTCTAGTGCTGACCTCCAGACACGCTCAGCTACAACACACACACACACACACACACACTTCTGGCTGATCGCAATGTTTCCACCATGGAGCTGTTCATTTGTCTGAGCCAGGTTTTTTCATGATAAAAATGTTTTAAACTGTATAAACTTGTCTATAAACACTTAATATTTCATTATATGATATGTGTACATGGTTCTTTCCTTGTCCGGGTGGGAGAACCCTCTGGAAAGGTTCTACCTAGAATCCTCTATAATAATAGAGGATGATTCTACCTAGAACCCTCCAGAACCTGATTATACCTAGAACCATCTATTATCATATAGGAGGGTTCTAAAAAAGTTTAAATTAATATACAGTATAATTTGCTCTGCTTCAGGGGGTGCTTCCCATGTCCCTTCCATGAATAATCGGATACAATTGAATCATTTTAAATAATTTAATCAATGTGTAACACAGAAGTAGCCTAAGATCGTGCCATGGTTACAGGTGTCATTGATGTTTAAGAACTTGCAGAGCTTGATTCATTTAAAAGACATAAAGTATTATATAAAGACATATACATTTTTTTTTATTTTTTACTTAGGCCTATGGCTCTTCTGTATTTTGTTTGACTTTCAACAAAACAATTCACCCGACTTTACAGTTGACTATCGAAGCTTCTGAGAAATGGCAGACCACTATCTCTATTTGAAACTGAGTCTTGGCTTCACAATGCAAGGTAGAATTCCACGAGCAGCGGTAAGCGGAACGGTCGCCCTTTCCACAGCGCATTCCGCAGCGAGAGACCTTGTTGGCCTATGTCTGTATTGATTGATCCATAGGCTATTGATTTATTTAAACACTTGATTTATTTGAAACTCTACATTTGTTGCAAATAATGATTAAATAACAGACTCATTATAAACATTGTGTTTATGCCAGAATAATTACGCCTAATCCTTTTATAAATTCCCCCTAAAAAGGACACATAAATAAATAAACAAATAAATAAAAACCAAAAGGCAAAAGCATATAATGAAGAACTCAGAAAATGAGGCTTATATTTGAAGTGTTTAACAAGAAAATAATGACACCAGCAAGTCAACCAATTACACACTACGTGATTGCCAAATAATTTCAGTTGCTATATGCTGCTGCCCTTTCTTCTGTATCGCATTTGGGAGCAGAAAATAGTAGTTCTGGTTTGCGATTTTCTGTACAGATAACAACACTGTGAGGGTTCTCTGTGCCAGAGACACAGAGGGAATATTGGAGGTCCAGTTGCGACAGATACGGAATCTTTAAGTGTTCAACGAACACCACTGAAACGGACAATAACCCGTAGTGGAGAGGGAGAATAAGGAGAACACAAAATAACCTCACGAAAAAATATGAGGAACTCGATAAGCGAGCAAAACAACCGAATAAGCAGACACGTTTATCTAACTCCGTTTGTGGAGCGGACAAACAAAGAAAATAAAACTATTAAGGTTCCTTTAACTGGAATCAGGACAGTTAGAGTGCTCGTACAAGAACAAAGGAAATAAGTGGACATGCTTATCTAACTCCGTTTGTGGAGCGAACAAACAAAGAAAATAAAACTATTAAGATTCCTTTAACTGGAATCAGGACAGTTAGAGCGCTAGTACAAGAACAAAGGAAATAAGCGGACACGCTTATCTAACAACGTTCGAGGAGCGAACGAACAAAGAAAATAAAACTATTAAGATTCCTTTAACTGGAATCAGGACAGTTAGAGCGCTCGTACAAGAACAAAGGAAATAAGCGGATACGCTTATCTAACAACGTTCGAGGAGCGAAACGAAAGAAAAGCGAGAACTCATAAAACCCTAACTTCTTGGGTAAGAGCACTCGTAAGTCCGAGTATAAAACGAAAGAAAATGAGAAAGCCTCTGCTCTGTAATGAGAGCGAAAAGAAACTTGCTTTTCTTTCTAAACCCTATCTTTCTAAACCCTTTCTTTTTTAAACTGGCTTTCTACTAATTTCCTATACCTCTTTACCGGCTCGAATGTTAAGTGGAATAACATGGAAGCAACGAGAGAGGCAGGAAGCGGAGTATAAATAGTCAACGGAAATTAATAACAGGTGAACTTACTAATGACGAGGCGAAAGCAAAACCCGTGGCGGAACACAGGAAAATCCGATAGATTACCGGTAAACGATAAAAACGAATAAAGCAACGCGGAGATAAGGGAAGGAAGGCAAGATCCATGACAAACACAGTAGCTTTTATAATCTTATGTGAATATATAATGCCATGTATGAGTATCTGCTTATCTGCAGTGCATGCAAGTTTTATTTATGCATTAAAATGAACGGCACAACATTGTAATCTGATTTAATTATTTATTATTACTGCAATATAATACTGCCTTTTAAAAAATATATACAAAGCCTCCTTTGTTAAACAGCAGACATCTTTCAATTCCATTCAACCAATGATAAACTCGACTCTTTTCAAAATCATAACTCATCATAATCATAACCAACAGTTTTTAATGATGAATAACTAGGAAATTGATTAGTAAACAAATTCTCAATGATGTATAAACTGCTGAGCTGATATATGAGCATCGACAGTTTGGAAGTGTATTTGTGTGAATAACCACTTTAAAAATAATTTAAAAAATAACACGCCTTAAGTTTCCATGTGAATGGTCGCTGAGATATTTAACAGAAGCTGAGGATTCATGAATTAAAGTAGCTCAATTCCAAAGTAATGCTACCCAATCTTTCCTAAATTATTCAAGGGAACTTCACCCTGTGTTTTTTTCATCTAACCATCTCAAGCCCTTCGTAAGGGCAAATTAAGTTCTGTTCTATTCTGTTTTTCCACTGTCTGTATTTCTACAGTAAAAAAAAGTTGGGCGCCTACAATATAATTTTGCATCAGTATAGTTGCAGTCTTTTGACTTCAGCACCATGGAAAGCACTGCTAATATTCCAAGTGCAGTATTCCAAGTGGCTAATGGAATACTGAGTGTGCACTGTTGTCTTGGCAACAAAGATATCAGTAGGCTTTTTTGAAAAATTATTTCTGCTCTGTAGAATTCCTTTAGCAATTTAGCTAAGCTACCTATGCTGTTGAATAGCTGAAAAGACGCAAAGGTAACAATAATTTTTTCTGTTTGCATACCAATGAACCAATGACAGTGATTATGTATATATTGCAGCTATAGCAACCATTAGGCTAGACATCACTAACAGTAAGTTAGCTAGCTTGCTAATAGCTGGTAAATAATATGTTTTAAAAGTTGTGCGTATTATGACATCACAACGGATGTCCCTTCATATGCCACTCTCTGGTTCAATTATTCACCATTGCCATTCATAACATTTGAAATAACACCTGAAATATTGTATTGGTTACATTGTTGGTTTAACTTACTTGTGCTTGTTTTCAAGAATTGTTGTTAAAAGTATATGTAGCAAAGCCTGTAAGCTGTAAGCATGCCACCAAACGTGTTTTCACGTTGGTGGCCATTTATTTCACTTTATTCTCTATTCTGTTTCTTTTTCCTCACACTTGTGACATTTTCCAGCTTCGGTAAGTTGAGGAGTGAATTTGTTTGAATTTGAATTTGAAACCTGTGATCCTGGTTATTTATCAGAATGTATGTGTTGTGTGACAAATTTGGCTTATAGAAAGTATTGTAGTTTAATAAGTGTGTTTAGGATTTTTTTGTCACCTGCTATATTCATTGAAATACAAATGCCTTACATAGCCAGAAAGAACAACATGAAAGATAGGGACATTGAACAGAGAGTATAATGCTGAACGATTTGCTATGGTGCTACTTATTAAAGTCAATATATTATTATTCAGAGAAAATTATTTTCCTATCAAGATAAATATCACTTTTTAAATAATTTAATTCTGGGACACAGAATGTATTTATTCATCTGATAGCTGACATGAATACTTATGTATGGACTTAAGTATGTTAAATAGCCAACCATTTCTCCATATTGGTTTAAGAAGCCTGTCTGGCCCAAAAATAGTCAGACCAGTTAAATTAGCTTCATGTTCTATAGATGGTTGAAATATCCTGAACTACAGATAGATTTCCCAAAAAGGAAATGTACAGAACCTTGTTTTGCTTGTATTTATAGGAAAAAAGAATGATCTGTTCTCTGAATTGTGATTTCAGTAATATTTTATCTGTAATCATTATTTTTTTCCTTTTCCCAGTGCAAAATTCCCTGGTGATCCCTGCCTTCTCCAAAGAAGAATTTCTTCGGATGTCTGACAGGGTACTTTTATACTATTTTTAAAGGTTTTATTATTAATTACGACATGCAAATGTATTTATATTATGTGAAATATTGATACGACCAAAAATCCATTAGTGTCAGTGTGGACCCAAATACCATGTTGCCAAGGGTTTTCTTCCTCAAGAAACCTGAGTGATAAAGGGTATCAGTGTGTATTTTAACTGCTGGGGACAAGACTATTGTGTACCCTGTTGAAGCATTGTAAAGTAATTAACATTGATTTAGTTTGATGGATAAATTGCTGCTGTAATAAAAAATGTGTTAAGACTGACATAGTGCTTTGACTTAGATTGTGTCTGTGAATCTTATTCAGCTCATCACCCACCTCCCAGAGGGCTGGAGACCAGGTCCAAACTTGGAGAAAAACACTATACTTCTGCTAAAAGTAGCATGGGTGTTGATAGTGTTGAGGACAGCACTGACTGTAAGCTCTTCTTTCACTGTGTTTGGTGTCTGCAAATTGTCTCACGAGGCCTTCTCTATGATTGCATGATCAAAACTTGTTGAGCTATTCTTTGCCAGTGCTCTTGCATGCAGTGAAGTTGTTGTCAAGTGTATTGACTATTTTTTTCTCTCCTGTCTGTCCCCAGGTAAAACGCAGGATATACCAATGTAAGTTTAAAACAATTTATTGAGCACATTAGTATAATGTATCAATGTATAACACGGTTTGATTTAACCTTGGTTTTCTTTTTGTTTAGGGACTAAAAATAAAGTTCAGCGATTGTCTGCGGAAAGAAAAGCTGCCATAAATGAGATCTCAGATCTGACTAAAAAAGTACGTTTCAGAAGCCCCTTTGCTGTATGTGTTGGGAATACATTTAACTAACATTCTCTTGCACTTGTCCATTTTAGACCATCTAAAGAGGATCACAAACACCAAATGCTCCCTCACGCTTGACAATAAGATGTTTGCATGTAATTCATGGCTTAAATAATTGTGTTCACCAGTTAGACATATTTTGTTGAATTTATTGTATATAGTGAATATTTATAGATAATTCTACATTATATATAATTTTTTTTTTTTTCAAAACATTTGAATTCCTATGAAATAGTGACCATTACTACTTACACAATTTCCTTTTCAAAAAGGAGTCGTGCAAGGCCTATCAAATTATAACAGCTAAGGCGAATAGTGGACTTAAGTTCTTCATAGAGAAGAAGATTAAAGACCTGGAAACGGAGGCCGAAATGATCAAAATCTCATTGAAGATGACTGCTGACCTGTTCCAATTGAGGGAAGGCCTTCTACAGCAGTAAGTTGCAGGCTTACAGAAGCTAAAAGGGGATAAAATCAAGTTCAGGATAATGGTTTTATAATAGGCCAATTAACGTAACTGGTAAAATAGTCTTCACTCCGGATTAAGCCATACAGTATGACAGAAACTGTGTCTATGTACTGTAATTTCTTAATCTGTTCAAAATTTGTGGTGAGGCATATATTTAGTTATGTCTTAACACCCAGTGGTCCCTGTCTCCTGTCTCTCAGGAAACTTTCACAGGAGAAGATCCTTCGCCAGGAGACAGAGTCAAAATTAAATTCTGAGATTAAGGCTTCTGAACAGGACATACAACAATTGAATATTGAGAGAGAAAAGAAGGAGAATTCATACAAGATCGAGGTGAATAAGTCCTGCTAATTCAAATGTAGTGTTTTTCCTGTTACGTGAATCACTTAATCACTATGTTATTAAGGTTTTGTATGTACTGTATACGTTTTGGGAACAGTTATAATCATGTTTCCCTTGCTTCTCCATTTAGATTACGGAACTCAGAGGACATTTGGCGGACATGGAGAAATTGCATGCTCTACCAAATTAGAAAATGAGGAGCTGAAGGTGAGAAGCTAAAATGGGCCTGTGATCTACGTGCCAACATTGTCAATAATGCTTTGCTAACGTTATGATCTTGTGACTCATGGCTGAAAGTCAAGTGTTTGCCGTGTAGCAATTTGTTCTCACAATTTCAAATTTAAAACAGGAATCTTGCAAGGCTTTCCAGGTAAGGACCACAGATTTGGCTGAGGAGATGTTTGGACTGAAGATAAGCGTTGAACAGGAGCGTAAGTCACACCAAGAAGAGATCAACACCTTCAAGAACCAGCTAGAGATGATCACCCTTCTGACGCAAGAGAGAGAGACTACTTTACAACAGTAAATATCAAGTAAAACTGTCATGTGACAATTTAGGTGGTAGACAAAAAAACCAAGTCCAGAATAAGGGAGTTGTAATTTTAGTTGTAATATTGATTAAAATAACTGACACACAATGTTCTTATAAATATAACTGATAAAATAGGTAATTAATTAGTTAATTCTAGATTAAGCCATGAAACGTATAAGAAACTGGATTTTTGGAGGATATATTTAGTGATGAAAAATAGTCGAGGTATATATAAGTACAGGAGTTGAAATCTGAAAATGAGTTGTGCAGTCAAGATCTTAACGCCCCATGGTCTCCATCTCCTGTGATCTTTTAGGACACTTGCTCAGGAGAAGATCCTTCGCCAGGAGACAGAGACTAAATTAAACTCTGTGAATTTGGCTTTTGAGGATATTAATATGGAGCGGGAAAAGAAAAGGATTTCACACAAGGCTGAGGTGACCAAGTCCAACTAATACTACTATAGTGCTTCTCCCACTACAACAATCACCTCTATTGTTTGGGATTTCTTTGAATAATTTCTAGGTTTTGAGACAAACTGCAATCTTTGTGTTCCCTTTGTTTGTCCAATTTAGATGAAGGAACTCTTAGAACATTTGGTGAACACAGAAAAATTGCTTTACTCTACAAATGTAGAAAAAGAAGAGCTAAAGGTAAGAAGCTGGTTTTTGCTTTTAGCCCACGTGCCAATATTGACAATAATTCTGTACCAATGCTGTTGTGAGTCACAATTCAGCCATGCCTGTTTACACAATTTCATATTTAAAAAAGGAGTCTTGCAAGGCCTTCCAGACAAGGACCATAAATTCGGCTGAGGAGATGCTTGGGCTGAAGGAACACATCGAAAAGGAGCGAAAAATATATGAAGACAAGATGCACACCCTCAACAACAAGCTTCAGATGATGACCATCGCAATGCAGGAGAAGGAGACCACTTTACACCAGTAAGTGTCAAGGAAAAATGTCATGAGAAATATGGGTTTGAGGTGACGTGAAATTGTGGTTTTGGTGTTTTAATAATTTTAGCTGCATTGACAGAGTTTAAAGACATCTCAGATTTTATTGCTGCTGATGTTTCAGTCCCAGACCTTCATCTGAGCATCTGTGTTGAACCTCCACTGGTTGTTACAGTAGTTACACACAGCACCAACTGTTTGGAGACATAGGCCAAATACAATGCTTTGGTGGAAGAAACATGTGTGTTGTATCATGTTTCATCAAAGGATGTAAAGGCTATTTGAAGGAAACATGAATTAGGGGGAAAATGATGAGTTGTACCATGGAAGGTTGAAAGTAGTGCTTTGCTGATACTCTTGGACTCTATATTACAGAAAACTGGCTGAAGAGGAGGCCAGAACAGCCCAAACAAATGAGAAGTTTGTGGAATTTAAAGATGGCATAAAGAAAATAACAAAAGAGCGACAGGATTATCTGAAGAATGAGGTTAGAAAATTTACCCAGCACTAATAATAGTGTAAGATTTAATATTTTCCAATGTAATGGCAGTTTGGGTTCCTGTAACTTTATTATGGTAGCACTTTCAATTGTCTCAAAAGGTTTCAATCATTTCAAGTAGTTAATTCTTATTAGGGATTTTCATGAGCATAGGGTACTGTATGTATCCAGCATACAAAGTCGGTAACATTTATTCATAATTACAGCATGTGTAATTTCCTTGGTGTTTCAGGGCCAATTAACGGTAGATATACTGCAGTCAGTCACCCAGCCATAACCACCACATTAACCAAGTGCAGAAATTTATAATTACATATTAATTTCTGCGGTTTATGTTTTGACTTGCATTGAATCAATCAGGAACTATAAATTGATTTCCATTCATCCAGTTTGTTCACTGTTAGAACTCTTTCTGTCTTTGCAGATTAGACTTCATCAGAACAGGGCACAGGATAATTTGGTAAGATGGACAGTCACATTTTTAAGAGGAGGTTAGCTATTTAATGGATCTGACCACAGCCGAATGTTAAGTCTTCTCTCTTTGCCTCCAGCTGGCTTACCGTGACACTGAGCAAAGGCTGACCAAGGAGAGGAGAAAGACGGCGGACCTGCAGAGGAGGTGGGTTAGTGACAAACGCAGAGAGACTGGCAAAGTACATATTATTAAATCTGTCAGTTAGAGGCTGGATATCATCGGTGAGATGATGAGAGTGAATTCAGTAGACTTGGGTTCAAACAGGGTTTATATTCTTTCCATATGGCTAGAAGTTATTGTAGGGTAAAGTGAGGTTTTCTGAATGGCTGTGCAATTATTGGTTTTAAAGGCTGGATGAGCTGAAGGAAAAGTTGGCTGAACACACACAGACACCATCTCGTGGAAACGGTGAGTCCTGAGCCCTGATAAGTAGTTTATTCTGCTAACATGCAGGGTTCCAATGTGGGGTTGTTCCATATGTGGGGATATCCATAGAGCAGCACCACATTGGCCATAATGTCACCCAGAGTGGGATTCAGTTAGCAGGGTAGTCCTGGTATCATTGCAAGCATGTGACTCGTCAGGCAGGTGCAGTCTAATACTAGTCTCAGTCTTTCCTGTGCTTACTTTTATAATAACTTAAGATTTATTTAACATTTGATTGATCTGTCACTTCTAGATGCTGCTCAGAGTAATTTTCAGTTCACTTCAAACAGACCGGTGAGTTTTCTGAGTTAATCACAACTCAACTATGGATAGTACTGTGATGTATTCATATAATGAATCATAATTGTTGGTGCATTCATAATTTGAAACACCATTTTTACTTGAATGGGTTTGGTCATGTTTGAATTTGAAAGTTTTTGGCCTGGTCCAACGCTAAATATCTGTGAATTGTTTCATTTCCAATCCCAAATAGATTTATTTGATGAAAAACTAACATCAGTTCCCCCTCCTTTTCCTGAAATTGAAAGGCTTTGGACTCGAGACAGCAATACGAGAGGCAGCCAGCCTTCAGAGCCTATAGAGGGAATCAGAAATCAAAAAGAATATGAATATTAATTAAAGTGATTAGTATTATTCTGATGATATAGGAGAAAAAATGTGCTTCAAGAGTGAAATATAACTTGGTTTCTGTAAAAATAATGGATGGTTGGTTGTCAATTACCTCCTCCCCCCCCACCCCCCCACCCGGGCAGCTGGGTGGCAGAGTTCTATTCTGGTGGCTCGTAATCACATTGTTTAAAACAACGCAAATGCTTCTTTAAAGACAAGTACTTTCTGGAGAAAGAGAGTGAGTGAAATGTGCAGTACTTATTAGTTCTAAGGTGGGTGAATGGCATGGCTTTTGTCTGGAATAAAGGCTGGCAGCTATTGATATAGGTATATTGCTTTATCAGCAGATACTCAGTCTTTTAAAAAAATAAGGAAAGACGTTTTTAAAAACACCCATAGTCATGATCGTATTATATTTCTTTGAAAAAAAGAAAAACCCAAAAGAAAAACTATTTTTGTAAGGTAACAGTAAATTAACTAAGCAAGTAAACATGATCTTTAGGTTTCTATATGAAGCTTTATTTAATTTTTGTATGTTCCTACTTCCTTTTTTTAAAATGGTGAGGTTATGTGGTTACACATTTGTACCCTTTAAAAATGATTCGGCATTTTTTACCCGATAATGATATTTTTAAAATAATGCCTTGAGAATTGATCAGACCATTTCTGCAGGTGTGTAAGCATGTGCAGAGTGTCTGGTAAATCAGACATTTGGTAAATCTGTATACACAGCCTATTGCTTCTTCTTTATAGGCAGAGACCTCCAAGAAATGTTCACCAAAAAGGCTGATATCCGTTTCACACACAGTAAAATGTCCAGTGTTAATTGAACTCTTAAAAGCGTATGTGTGAGTCCAATAGGGACCATACGGATGCTGTAAGCGTTGATTGAACACTGAACATTTCACTGTGCAGGAAGATTCCTAGAGTGTTATTCAATTACATAAACCTTCATACAAAGGCCATTGTTTTTTGTTCAAATGACCCCAAGATTTTTCCAAAGGTTTTTCAACTAATGGAATAGGAATTGATAATAAATAAGAATTTATCCTAACACTGGTCAAGCCTGCAAGGCTATGGATTTTGTCAATACAATAAAAATTAAAGAAAGCCTGGGATTCTTTCGCTCAACTCATGTGGTAAGTTTATTAGTTTGCTATATAATAATTCTAATTCTTCTTATTAGTACTATTATTTTATTATCTCACTGCACATAATCATTAACATTTAAACCAAAGGTCTAATAAAATAATTTCTATTTACTTTTACAGAACTGCCTGTTACCTAGGGCTTGGATGAAGGTTGGTACACAGACTGATGTTAACAAATTATTCATGGTTGTGTATTTTTTGCATGGGCTCAGGGTTTTTAAGGGACATTCTAAGACTCAACCAAAAGAGCATACATTCCGGGACAAAACACAAGTCCACGTGTCGGCAAACCCTGAGCTGCTGCAGGCAACATTCAGCCCCGACGCACCAAACCAGCGTAAGAGGCTTTTCTCTTTCTCAATATGTTTAGCATTTGTGTGTCAGCATATGATTTAGACATTTACAGATAGGTCTAAATATTTTATGGCTATATCTACTGGTGCAGCCAGTGGATATGGAAGCTGCTAAAGGCCTAAGCATCAGAAAAATAAATAATCCTGGCTTTTTTATTATATATTATTATAGATTTTTTTATAATATTTTATTATTGTTATATTTATTAAAGAGGGACGTGCTAAAAATGTTTTCGACTAGAATATGTGTAAACATTAATTCCTTCAGAAAACATACTGATGTAAGAATCAACGGTACAGAAAGAACTTGTATTGGCTGAGGATGGATCTGGTGAATGTGCAATAATGTGAATTATTGGAAACAGCAAAAGCCATAATTCTCGTTTATTTGCTAAACCAAAATGTGTTAAACAACAACAAAAACGATCTTCGATAACATTTCAAGGCGATTCCATATTCGATATGGACCAGATAACAATAGACTTGACATCTGGCTCCACGGCATGTGAAGATGCACCACAACCCAAGCAGTTCAACGTTCTGAACACCCTCCCCAGAACCAGCCGGAGGAGGAGCCAACAGATGTCAGGTCTATGGTTAGCAGATCCATATTGGCTATTTAATCGTCTTCAACAAACACCTTTTAGGTTTGAAAACACATAATTATGGCTTATACTATTCCCAGTAATTGACACACTCACCAGATCCATCCTCCAAGGGTCTGGCTCTACTGTCAGTTCTTGTGTCACTCTGAGGTGTTCTGTAGAAATTAATCACATTTACTGCAGCCTACAGTGTGAAACATTTGTAGAATGTCACTATATAAATAAATAAAATCACACTGACTGGATGATTTATTTTCCGTTGATGTTTAGACCTTCAGTAGCTTCCAAATCCACTGAATGTGCCTCTAGTATATATTTATATCTATGTAAATGTTTAAGTCATAGGCTTACACTTAACGTTAAACATACATACCTGTATTTAAAAGCCTCTTACGCTGGTTTTGTGTGTCAGGCCTGGATGTTGCCTCCAGTGGCTCAGGGTCTGCCAAGACATGGACTTGTACTCTGACCCGGAATGTATGCTCTTTTGGGCGAGTCTTGGTGTCCTCAGAAATGGCACTTCCAAAGAAATCTAAGGCTGTGAAATAAAGGAGTTACACTATCCCTTACAAACCCTGAGCCCATGCAAAAAATACCCCCATTAATAATTTGTTAACATGTATATAATGTATAACATCGGCTTTTTGATTGTTGCGATATTTTTTTCTATATTTAAAGGTCCACTGAGTAATTTTGGTTGATTAAAAAAATGCTAATCACTTAAATGAGCAAAAATACAAGGATATGGTATTATAATATACAGTGGGGACAGAAAGTATTCATACCCCTTCACTTTTTGCACACTTTATTGTATTATAGATTTAATTTTAAATGGATAAAATTGCCATTTTTGCCCATCAATGTACACTCAATAATTAACATTAAATAAAGTATACATTTATGGAAATCATATGAAACACAGTCAAATGTAAACAGTAAAAATGTATTTTAAGTAATTTTTTTATATTTTAGCATTTATTTGTCCAAATGCAGAAAACATTAACATTGGCTACTCACATTTAGTTTATGTCAGCATAATAGCATTAGAATGTTACTGTAGCCTACACAATTCCACGACTCTATAGATATTTCCCGTGACCCATGTTTGTGCCGCGACCCCACAGTTTCTGCGCTGCTGCTTCAGAGAACACTGCTGTATGTACTTCAGATGCAATGCGTACTTTACGTGCGGACTGTGGTTTCACTACCGCTACAAAATAGGCAGCAGCAGCATTTCCTGAGCGTCTCCCCATGCACGGTGTATCTAATGTCTTTGTAAGCCTGCTTTACTGTGGTTTGGGGGATACTTCATTCCAATTGTAGAGAGTTTGTAGCCTACTTAAAATATGAAA
This sequence comes from Ilyophis sp. 1 JC-2022, assembly GCA_022702515.1. Classification (NCBI taxonomy): domain Eukaryota; kingdom Metazoa; phylum Chordata; class Actinopteri; order Anguilliformes; family Synaphobranchidae; genus Ilyophis; species Ilyophis sp. 1 JC-2022. Next base: position 74,182,486 of record CM040397.1, on the reverse strand, counting down.
GTGGACAAAATGTCTCTTTCATCCACTGTTCCTCAGCTAGCCAATGTATTTAGTTTAGCTTAATTTACGATTGCTTTCTATACCCCCAAAATCTACCTAGCACTTACTGCAACGTGCAAATACATGTACCTCAAATACAAGGACAGACTCGGTTTTATGCAGCCTAGCGGCAGCAAAAAGTTAGCTGAGCCGTAATGTATAACTTTTTTTAGTTATACAATGTTTAAAATGAGCTAAAATGCAGATATCGTAACATATTTTTCTCGCTTCATTTTCAGTCTTAGAACGATGTTACATTTATTGGTGAAATGAGAGAAATAAAAAAATTAGAGTTGTAAGGTTGTCCTGTCTAGTCACAATAATATGTTATTGGAATTGCACTCTCGCAAGGAAACTTATCAAGTACGTTCTTAAAAAGACCACGAGTATAGACTTTCGCATTCTTGGTATTGAGAAACAGAGTTTTGGGCTTTACAAAATCCCGTCTGAGGAGAGCAGCTTTAACCATCTCACATCAAAAGACCGTTCAAGCTGACGAAACCAAGATTTTTTGCAGATTTAAAAAAAAATTATCATAGGACTGCTCAATTTGTCAGGAGTTAGTCTTTGGCGTCAGAATCGGGGCAAATGTCGTGTAGCGTGAACTCGGCATAAGGGGTTTTTACACATCATGTTAGTGGGTGTTCTTTATGGAAATGTATTTTTTTTTAAAGACTGGGAATCAGCGAATAAAACACCAACACTGTCATGCTTTGCAGTTCCCATGTTAGCAAAGCCCCCAAGAGTCTGAAATGGTCTCACCAGAAATGCCTGTTGACTTATTGCAGAAGAGCTGTGGCAAGGAATGTGGGCTGGTTAGGGAACGTGGCCTGCTCCCTTGCTAGCCTTTGTCAACAAGGACTTAGCCGAAAGCTTATGGCAAGCCGTTTTGACATTTATTCATCTTCCATAGCGAGCTACTGTCTTAGTCCAAGCTAGCTGGACATTTGTCCCAGCTAGCTACCAGAGTTTTCCTAGCTAATTGCCATTTGGGCTAACTAACTACAAACTAACTAATGTTACAAACTAACATTTGTATTTGTACTAGCTAGCTGGCCATTTGTCCCAGATAGTTGGCAATACGTCCTAGCTAGCTGCGCCAAAAAGCCAACTGAGTGGCAAAAAAGTACAGTTAGTTAACTAGCTAAGTCGTAAGCACAGACAAAGTGCAGCTAGTTTACTAGCTACCATAAATTGGTACTAGGTGGCTGACATTAAGGCTTACGATTTAGCTAACTAGGTCATAAGACCTTATTAAAAAACGTAGCTAGCTAACTAGGTGGCATTTATGCCATAGGTTTTCAAAAACCTTTGCCCTCAGCTAGTAGGCTAGTTATGTTGTAAAATTTGTTCCCAGCCTAAATAAAACATAGCTAGCAAACTAGTAAGCACCAATTTATGGTAGCTAGTAAACTAGCTGCACTGTGTCTGTGCTTATAACCTAAACTTTTATGCGACCTACTTGGTCAACAGCTAGCTGGCTTTTTGGTGCAGCTAGGTTGGACGTATGGCCAGCTCGGTGGCCCAAATAGCAGCTAGCTAGGGCAATTGCGGTAGCTAGCTAGGACGTATTGCCAACTATCTGGGACAAATGGCCAGCTAGCTAGTACAAATACAATAGCAAGCTATGGAAGTCAAATACATGTCAAAATAGCTTGTTATAGACTTGCTATAGCATAACATCTCAGCTTCTGTAGGGAGCAAGAGCAACAGTCTTTTCTCCAGACAAAAGCCATGCAGAATCCGTCCAACCGAGAACTAATAAGTGTTTTGCTTCTCACTCACTATTTTTGTTTAAAAAAAAAAAACGTTTTTAGCATTTGCTTTGTTGTTTCAAATAATATTAGGCACCTTTTACACATTTTGGTTAATAGTTTTACTGTGTGTGCTTGTATACGATGTATTTAATTTGTCGATAGACTCACCAGACTTGTTGACTTCATAAATAAATAAATATTTTGCTTTTTTGTTTCTAAAGTAGCATTTGCTTTGTTCTTAAACTTTACACATAACTAAAATCTTTCAGTAACCAATAATTCAGTAAACCCTTTATAAAACTAATAATCTACTTCTACAATGCAGTGGCCCAGAAGCAATCATTTTAAATGAGCTGCTGTCTTTTAAAAAAAACGTGTTATCTCTCTATGAAGCCACTGTCTTTTTAAATAAAGCATCTCTTTTTTAATAAGTTGCTGTCTTTGAAAAAGATGTTTATATTTAGGAAACCACTGTTTTATTAAATAAAACATCTCTTTTAAGCAATCGTTTTAAATGAGTCTTTTTAAAAACCTTATTTTTAAAGGGACAAAATGCTAAGGGCTGTGGGTCAATCTGTCATCGGATTGCCAATGTAATAGACCTACAACTAACGCGTTCCTTCAATTTAGTCATCTATTCATTCAAAATAATAATCCTATTTTTCAAAGTTTTTATTTTTTATTTTATAATTTAGTGCAAATATTTACTGTGCTTGCTAGTTAGCCTACTTGTTTGTGTTTGACCTACTTTCAAGTACCGAAAAATGCACAGCTAAGAAAATGTCTTCATTGTCCATTCATAGAGTCACTGATCAGTAACGTTATAGACATGGACTCGGGTTCAATTCTACATTTCGCAGATACAATTTTTTCCCTAAAATGTAGACCAAATAATATAAATATGATGTCGTATTCCTCCCTGGGCATCGCAGACACTGAAAAGTGAAACGAACACATGAGAATATAGCAAGGCCTCTGTCAAAGTCGAAATGCATGTTGCAGCTGGGCGAGTTCAGTCCGCTTTTCAGCTTGCATGGAATTTTGAGGCCCTCTTAGCGCTGAATAGTGTGTTCGTTTTACCCTTATTGTGATTAATTCTGAGGAAGATTAGGCCACTGTCATGTTTTGTATTCTCAAATAGCTTACATCCATGTTAAATTTAACAATTATAAGTTACGATTGAAATGAGTAAATCGAATGTGGATGAAAGAGCTCAACTTGTTCGCCCCATTGTGGAGACCAAAATTGATTCGCTAACACAGTATCAGATTTTATTTTGTTACCAATGTTGCACTGTTTTGGTTTGAGTTTGTGGTTGAAATTCGCTCCATTGCTACAAAGTTGCATACTGCATGTTTAACTAAGAGATTGGATACATTATTCTAGGTAGCTAGCTAGCAACCCTACTACTTAGCTGCATTGTCCTGCCTAGGGAAGAATACAACATCATAATGATATTACATTTTAGGGGAAAACTGTATCTGCGAAAGGTAGCATCAAACACAAGACCACGTCTATAACCTTACTAATCAGTGACTATATGAATAGACAATGAAGACATTCGCTTCGCTGTGCATTTTTTGCTACTTGAAAGTAGGTCAAACTGAAACAAGAAGGCTAACTAGTGTAACACATTTAATTCTTACTGTGTTAGCTGTTGCGTGTGGCTAGTGTTCCTTAGTATAGTCCTCTTCTATTAGACTAGGCATTATATAGATTCACGGGGGTCGAGGATACGCTTTATAGGAACTTTATATTCTGTACACATGACAACACAACACCACCGAAGAACAAAAAAACCTCTTCTTCCTGTTCACATACTCTATGTAAGTAAAAACACACCCCCTTAATACATTAACAAATTTCTTTGACATTATTCCCACACCCCCAAAGAAATGTCCTCAATTCTAAGACATGGAAAATATAACAAAAAATATTCCTATAACACAGACTGACATAAGATCCAACAGGACTGAACAATATGACTGATAGGGACATCACTTAGTTAACAAATAATCAGCAAAATGTCCCGGCAGATGTCCAAGTCTGGGAAACCTGGGGGTACAGAAACTTAAGAGGGTCTCCACAGGAACCTGTTGGCTAGAAGGGGGAGGGCTTGAGTAGGAATAGATGGGGCTGGGGGCGGGGCTAAGGGGGCATGGAAGTGAGAGGGCTCCCCGCAGGAACCTGTTGTTGAGGCGGGGAAGGGGCCGGGGGTGGCCTGCACAACCCGAGAGTGGAAAAGGCAGGGGGTAAGGAAGCCAGCCAAGGCCGTTAAAGGTGGGGGTGTCGGGGGCACTGGAGTAGTGGGTGCAGGCAGACGGTGGGTCTCACAAGAGGATGAAGAGGGCTGAACGTACGGCTTCAGCCAATCTGGATTGTCTAAGGCTTTGACAGTTCCAGAATTCAGCCCCTGTATTGAAGGCATTTTCACAGTAATTGGACCACACAAATGGGACCTCCTTGTGGTTGAAGCGGTTCAGGGCACTGTGTAGAGGATAAGTGAGCTGCATCCATATTGACAGAGGGCTTCCTAGGCAGAGGAAAAGATACATCTTTGTCACTCACAATCTCAAATGCCTTCTGTGGGAGTCCTGTGACAGGCCTATAGGTGAAGCTTTGGCGAGATTGACTGGTTGAGTTGATGTAAACGGTAGCAAAGCCAACCTGAATAGGGGTCAGAGTACTTGCAATTGTAAGGCTCAATTAGTCCAACTTTGGGGGTAATATGCACAGCAAGCACTACTGTCTAAGTGAGCCATTACTGTCGTTTCAGATAAGGGGGGTACAGTCACTGAAACGAAGCATACAGTGTTGCTGTGCAATGGTATCAGGTTGAGGGGCCGCACCAGTGGCAAGCAAACCCCATGAAGTAGTACATGTCCCTTCTCAAAGTCAATGAGGACGTGGTGGGTTTGTAAGAAATCCCAGCCCAAAATTGACAGGAGAACTAGCTGACCGAACCACATCAAGTGCATGTGTAAAGTGGCTGCCTGCCCGTAGTTTAACTAGGAGGGCACCCAGCATGTCCAATGTGTGAGCTGTCGCCAAGGACGCAAGGACAAATGTCTTAGTCAGGGTATGTGGGTGAAGAGCCAGGATGGATTGTCTGCAAGTTTCAGTAATGAGGGAAATACTGGAGCTGGTGTCTATCACTGCATTCTCCTCAGTCCCCTCAAGAGTAATGTGAATGAGAGACAAGTCATCATTGCCATTGGATCCGTTGCCATGGATTTGTTGGATGGGTTGTGCTGATATATGGTCCTCAATACCAGCTAACAGTCATTTCCCTGACGGTTGTCACTGTAATCTGGGCTCTGGTGCCGCGAGGTGTCGAATATCACTCTACGTGGTGATGCGTCATCCCGAGGACTGGGTAGACCATCCTCACGATAGCACCTGGGGCTGTCCGATTTTGCGCTGCATGTGTGGTGAGTGGCGAGGTGATGGTCCTCTCCTGTATTATTCGTTTTGAGAAGAGGGGCAGCAACAGCAGTCCCCACCGCTGGCCGTATGGAGGTATCCATGGTTGTCACATCTCTAATTGTCATGATGAAGTGAGTGGCGGGGGGAGGGGGAGTAGCCACGGGACCAGCGGTTCCGTGCGTCTTAGCACTGTTGGCTACTTCCTCGTCTGTCATCGTACGTGTCATCACCACTAGTGGAATGGCTTGACCATGCATCATGGTGGCAACATCAAGCCCTGCCACAAACACCCTGAATAATTCACTGCTGGGCCTCAGGGCCATAAGTTGTGAATGATTCTTTAATCAGACAACACAGTTCAGCTGCACAAACTTCCACAGGTTCATGGGGGCGGACATTGAGGTACATTTGAGATGTTGCTAGATATTGTGTGTGTCCGAAAAGTGTGCTGAGGCTTCTTTTCATCGCGTCATAATTGTTTTTCACAATGTCTAGTAGACTCTGCCAGTATGTGAATGCTGACTTAGCTGCTAACAGTTTGGTTTTGTCATGGTGAGAGAGAGCTATGTTTATTGCCACCTCAAAATGTTGGATCATGTATGAAAATGACTGGTCGGGAGCAGCAGCAGCTTGATGATCAGCATCAGGACCTTGTTGGCCATCCCCGTTTGCAGGTGGATATGGATCCATAGTATTTAACAATGTCCAAAGGTTAGCAAGCTTGCTAAGTAAGCTACTTACTTACGCAAGTCGCACTGGAGTCGATGATAGGTTTTTTAGGAACTTTATCTTCCATTCACTTGACAACACAACACCACAGAAGAACAAAAATAACAACTCTTCTTCCTGTTCATGTACACTGTTAGTAAAACCACACCACCCCCGCCCCCCCGTAATACATGAACAAATTTTTCTCTTACACTAGCAAGCACAATTAATATTTGCACTAAATTTAGGGAACACATAAAAAATGTGAGGGAACAGATTACTAAATTGAGGGAATGCATTAGTTGTAGCTACTGACTATTACATTGGCAATCCAATGACGGATTGACCCACAGTGCTTTTTGCAAAGGCTAGCTTTAGTACTTAGCATTTTACCCCTTTAAAAATAAGAGGTTTTTTTGAAATAGAGAAGATATTTTGAAAAATATCGCCAGAAAGAGACACGGCAAGAAACAGAACAACGGAAAATACAAAGGTCTAAGGTCACCAACCACCTGAATGGAAACCTGGCATCTGGGGGGATTAACAGACAATCTGAAACATTCATAATTTTTACAGAAACCAAATTATATTTTTCTGTCCTTTGTATGTAAATGCAAATATGTATATATATATTTATATGTAATAATAAAGAGACTGTTATGTAATTGTGTTGTCCAATTTATTTTAACACGTTTTAAACAGGTTACAGGTAATAATTGAGGTAGAGGCGGGCTTCCTCCTCATCATTGTAAAGTGTTTTGAGTCGCCAACCGGTGAGAAATGCGCTATATAAATGGAAGATATTAGGGCCTATTATATTTTTAGTATTATTAATTAAATCCTAAACTAATGTCCTAATATTAATACACAACACCATTCTGGGTTTTGCCCGAGAGCAATAGCCAGACCTTTGAAATCAAAAGGCTTTGTGATACCGACACCTGGATGACTGGAAACGTTAAATTCAATCCGGTGTGACCGAACCTTTTCCCAGCCATAAAACCTCCTTTTTTCTGTTTCTCCCCTTAACCTGCTTTGCTCTGACAGCTTTCTGTAGTTCAGCTAGGCCTGTGTAAAAAATTTAAAATGGTTTCTTCGGGCGACGCATCACAGTCCTGTTATTCGCCATAACTTCTGAAGAGTTAAGTGTTGAGATTTCCGAGGTAGACATGCTTCTTTGTAGGTTGATTACAGGCTACAGCATTAATGTCTGTTTCGGCTATAGACATGCATCACTCAAACGTCACATTACCTCCCGTGAATTATACGCAAAAATTAAATACTTTTTAAAGTAACTACGGTTACACAATATAGGCTACATATAATAGCGCAACCCTGGTTAAATTAAATAACCCATCTTTTGACAAGCCATTCGATACTAAACAGACATATTATGCCGACAGAACCTTGTGCAAATACTGAAAGTTATGTTTAATGAACCTGACCAGTGCCAAAAAACATATAGGGCATGTTTGCATACATTGCTTTGGAAACGCGTCTTGGACGGTAGGGTTGGGCGATGTCTACTCAAATGCGACATAACGATGTGCACATCCAAACATCGTGATTGACGATGACATCATCCTATTGTGGTTTGTTTTAATTAATAAATTATTATAAAATACAAATTTTCATTATTTTATAGGCCTATTTCTTATATCATGTAGGCTATCTGTTTAACTTGTGTTTTATCTATTCTAAACTAAATATGAATCATTATTTCATTGTAACACAGTTTCAGAAAATGTATCAAAATGGAAGTCGGGTTAAAAAACTGCAGTGAACAGACAACACAATGGCGGCCTTAGACTTGGTCGTGAAGAAAGGCACAATTTCGCCAATCTAGCAATACTTCGGATTTAGACGTAATGCACAATGAGACCCGAGACATGTTTCCATGACATGTTAGCCTAAGTTTATAAGTATAAAATTACTTTAGTAATTTAAAGTAATTCTAAGATTATTCAGTGAAAATATTTTCGATATTAGGCTTATTGTCTCAATGCGGCAATTCAAACACGTCAATACACCGGAGGAGAGTTAGAGGGGGGTATTTGGCTATTAATTAGGCTATATTATTGTAACAGCGCAGTAGCCTAATTATTTTGCAGTAATCACAGTAAGTTTGATGAAATTGTTGAAGTCGAATCCGAAGGCATAAGTAATGGCTGCTCATATTGAATGCGCTACGCACAGGCTGTTGAATGTCATTCAAAGGAGATAATGTTCGCTTAGCTGTAGGTAAATTCTAATCTGTTGTTTTATGACACATAACCTAGCCACTCAAAATGTGTTAATCATTTACATGAGTGTTTAATTAAGCAATAACTTTTTTAGCTAATAGACGTCGGTTTTAGGGCGCATGCAGTTTATTTCGCTCCAGTTTGCCAACGTGAATTCTTCACAAATCTTTTTAAAAAAAATAAGAGACACAATATGGGAAACAACTGTGACAGTGACTAATTAATTACATAATTTTACATACAAATATAATACCAACTGTTGATTTTGATAGCCTACATGTTTAAAAAGTGCACTGTTATTTAAACAAACATCACAATGTCTCAACCATGTCTCAATCATCGTCGATGGACAATGACATCATCCATCGAGCCAACCCTATTGGACGGCTTTTCAATGGATTTTCAAGTACATATTTAGGGGCCTTTTGCATCCTGTTGGTTTATTTTCTAGGCTTTGCTATCAACCATGCCTATTATTCTTTCAAAATGGCCTGGAACCCCCGCCAGTATGACAGTTCTTCACATCACTCAAACCTCACAACCCCTCCTGTGAATTCTATGCACCCCCCTCTCTCCACAGCTGTTTCAAAACATTCACTTGTTTAAGAACCTGGTTTGTCACAAGCTGTATAGAATAGAATAACTTCTATTTTCCCGCAAGGGAACTTGTAGCCCCAGCAACAACAAAAAAAGACATACAGGCAGACCCACAACACACAAACAAACATATCAAACAAAGACATCCAACAGAATCATTACATGAATCAAGTGAATTAAAGTGCAATACAGCCATGATAAAAAATAGCCCCCGCTGTCCCGAGATGTCCAGTGTCACCAAGCAGTCCAACACACAAACTCCGCCTCCACGACTCTCCTCCCTACACGCAGCGCTGCCGTCTCTGTACACTGTCGAAACGAAGCACTGAACTGGGTCAATCTTCCCAGTCGTCTCCTCACTCCTCCCCCGCATTATATTCTCCTTCCCTGGTTGGCTTTTGAAGATTGCCTAGACTCCCGGATCAGTCCCGAAATCTTCAACTCCGGTGAAGAGCGATGGTAAACTTTGTTGCTGCAGTCTGCAGATCCAACGGACATTCCCGAGCATATGTTGCGAATGCGTCTCCATGGTGACGACCATAAAAATATATCGACTAGAAAATTCGTCAATATTATCAAAACGAGCAGCAGGAGTGCCCTGAAAAATCTTTAAAAAAAACAAAGACAAAAGCCTGACACAACAAAACACATTCAAATTAACAAACACGAATAAGAGAGACAGCTGAACTACATGTTGCCATTACAACGCCAGGTGATGTATACCTCTCTCATTGAACCGTGTAAATATCCGTCAATTTCACAGGTCCAGGAAGCAGATACGGCTGGGCGTATACCTGTTTTATGTATACTCTGATATGGGACCAAATGCCCCCATTTGAGCTCTCACAGTCACGCTGGAAACACGTCTGCAGACTATAGGCTATCCACTGGGGACTCCAGAATCCAAAACATTTCTAAAGTCTTTTTTAGGTTTTGTGTTTTAATTCTGTAAAACGGTACATATTCTTTTATTTAAATAATTTCTTTATAGTCTTTCTTTTGAGTCTTCCAAGGCCTTTTTTTAAGATCACTACCTTGCTTTTTAGATGGCTATTTTACACAGTATTATGATTTCACGGAACCCAAAAAAATTTCAAAGTGTCTCTACGTAGTCATTCACAAAGTTTTTCTTTGGCTCCAACAAGCATTTAAAATGGCTTGCTTTCTTTCTTTCAGACAACTAACTTTCTTTTTTCAATATAGCCTTGGCTATTTTTTCACATTTTCACATTTCACACTGTAGCCATGAAAACGTGAGGCGCACTACCAGTCTTCATTATTATAAAAATTATAAAAACATCAAACTCTTGTAAAATGTGGCCCATTGTTTGTCTTTTAAAACCATGGATAAATGGCAAGCACTTGCATTTGCTTTTTTGGAGATTGAGCAACAAAAAAAGCTGAAAACAAAAAACGAATGACAATGACATAAGATGTCATTTCAACAAGGTGCCTCCAGCTGTTAAAAGCGCATCCTGCCTCGCAGTTATATGCAGCTGTCATGCAGATCATGGGCGCCCAATCGTCCAGCGGGGTCACCAGATGCCAAATGAACGTGGACCTAGGCTACTGAACCTACCCAACCTTGGGTGACACAATCACAAAGTAGCTACAGCACGTTGCTTGTGTTTTCTAGCTTCATGTTGCGCAAAGTCTATGCTCACAATCTGTGCAAAATTTATTAAACATGGCAGGACTGTGGGAGCTTTAAAGGAATTGACAGCAAGGTCACACAGAAATTAGTTTGAAACAGCAATATTCTCGGACATGTCAGCAAAATGTGGATTGTGAAACTCCTCCAATCGTGCAACAGAAGTAAACAAAAACAGCTTGCCAGCTAAATCATTCGGGACAAATGCTGATGGTATTGAAAATGTTGTGCTCAGGGTTGGTGTAGGCATAGGCAATATAGGCTCCAGGATTGCTACTTACCCACCCCCACTCTGCGATCGCTAGCTAACCTACACTCCGGTCATCTCATGCACAAAGGCTACAGCCGGCCTTAATTCTGCTGATATTGACAGTTCTCAGACACATAAAGGGCAAGACGTTCTGTAAGATTTAATAACTCCATGCAGGGGTGGAGCTAAGGGGGTTTAACAGGGCACTAGTGGGTCCAGGGGGCCCCTAGAGGTGGTGTGTATGTGTAAGTGTGTAGTGGGGGGGTGGTTGGAAACCTTTTAAATATTTTTTCCCCTGCACAAATCATTTAGAAATCCCTCCCTGTATGTTTGTATGTATGTTTGTATGGAGAATGAAACATGCACAAATGTATTTTTAAAAATGCATAATTAATTTAAGCCATAAAGTACATTAAAGATACAAAAACATACATCATGAATGTATTCAGTTCATGTTTCGCAGCAGTATCATATCTCCATCTAAAGCAATAGTCTCTTCTTTGGAATAGAAATCCCCCCCACCCCTCCCCTCTCCTTATTAGGCATTCACTAGTGGTTTTAAGTTACCTCATGTCTATCTCCATTGGTGTTTTTGAATGGTTGTTACTCCATATTAATGAGGTAAATATACTTCCAATGTTAATATTGTCATCAATGTTTGTACATCGGCTGCTGTCTGCCTTTTTCTGTTAGTCAGATGTGTTTTTAAATATATTCTCTACATTCTGTACTGTGGCAATTCATGCCCAGCTGTCCAGAGTGTGAAATGGAGTCCAACAACATTGGAAATACAGAAATCACTTTCTCTCATCTGGACCAGGAGGAGTTTTTCTCAAAAAGTGAGATTTATTTATTTTCTGTACATTTCAGGCTTAATTTCTGTGACACAGCCGCCTGAGATACTGTTAATTGGAAGCTTGTTAAATGTTCAATGCATTCAGAATTTAAAGTTAGACAGATACCAGCAATGTTTCCCTTATGGTTTGTGTCTTCAGCTGTACGTCTAATGTCGCTTTTGACTGTCTTTTTTTAATCTGACCTTTTAACAAATAGTACATGTAGATGTACAGTAGTAATGTCAACAGTTTTTTTGTATTGGGAAATGAGTGGAAATTGTTGGATATGTCATGCTGAGGGAATATTTGGATCAAATATATGAAGGAAATCCCCCCCTCCGTCTCTCCTTATTAGCCATTCACTAGTGGTTTTAAGTTACCTCATGTCTATCTCCATTGGTGTTCTTGAATGGTTGTTACTCCATATTAATGAGGTAAATATACTTCCAATGTTAATATTGTAATCAATGTTTGTACATCGGCTGTTGTCAATTGACCAACAATATCAAAAGACTTGATATCGTATTTTCACGTACTCCTACAAGCGATACTATAATTTATCTGCATTTGAATGGATCTCTATGGGAATTGTGGGGTGGGACTAGATTTAGCTGTAAATTACACTGGAACAGTATGGAACACATGGTTGTCTGACGTATCAAACAAGCCTTAAACCATCAATCTGCTGCCAGATATGCAGTAGATATGGATGGGTAACTTGAAGGGTTTCTTCTTCTGACTTACTTTTCCATAGATTTCAATAAGAAAATGTGTCAGGAGAAACAACCCTTAAAGTGTTCCATCCATATCTACTGCATATCTGGCAGCAGAGTGATGGTTTGAGGCTCGTTTCATACCTCAGACTCTTGATGACTTACAGCCATTTCGCCAACCATAATTTACCGCTAAATCTAGTCCCACCCCCCAATTCCCATAGAGATCTATTCAAATGTAGATAAATTATAGTATCGCTTGTAACAGTACCAGAAAATATTGTTGGGTCACAGACATCAGGAAGTCATGGCATGCAAAGGATATGTGACCAAATATTAAAAATTTCTAAACGGTTCATCGATATGGATAAAAAACCCTCAAATTAAAGCTGACAGTCTGCACTTCAACCTCATTGTCATTGTATCTTTTCAAACTCAAAGTGCTAGAGTACAGAACCAAAATAACAAAAAATATGTCACTGTCCAATTAATTATGGTGCTTGCTGTATGTAACATGTAACTGAAATCTTAACTCTGTGTTTCAATTTGAACTATTTAAATGTTTCAACAATCAATGTTTCAGCATTCACTGATCAAAATATGTTTTACAGGACTTGTCATAACTTGCACAAACAGAAACACATAAATAATTTGCTAATCAAAAGAGATTAAACTGCCTTGGTTAATAATTCAGAGACCAAACTGTACTGTATATTTGAAACAATTTCAACATACATCGTGTTTGTACTTTAGCCTAATTCTGTTGTATAGCTAGTTTACTCGGGATTTTTGTTGTTACGTGTTCAGACCAAAGTCCTGTTTAACAAAGATGTTTACTGATGAGCTTCATGATAATATTGTGTGTACACCCTCAGAAACTGTTCCTTGGTCCAGAACACTGAGTGCCAGTGTGCCCCACAGATGGTCCGAAGTCCTGCTGGTTGTACTTTGCTTAGCCCTGCTGTGTGGACTCATTGGTCTGGGTGTCCACTGTGAGTGTGTGTCAGCAATCCACCAGTGAGAAACCCTGCTCTGAGCAATTACAAAGATATCTCCTGTTATACTGAACCATTGCGCATTGATTTCTACTATTACACTGAAATAAAACACACTGCAACTAAAACTTTTGACAAAACCGTTAAACACTGATATCTAATTTACACCAAGCCGTTACACACTACTATCTACTGCTACACTAAACAATTACACACTGCTATCTATTGTTACATGGAACAGGTATTCAGCTATTTACCATTACATTGAACCATTAGGCTGGAACCTATTCCAGGCAGTGGTGATAGCCACTGCACCACCAATGCCATCTGCTGTCATTAGTAATATGACTTTTCCCCACTGCTTCAAACAAAAACTAGCATCCCCTGTACAACATTTCAAAACACTGCAAACATGCCTGCCGCTCTAGCTCTACGACCCTATAAAATTCTCATGGCTAACTGCTGAAGCTAAGCAGGTGTTGGCATAGTTAGTTTTTGGATGGGAGTCCTGCTGGGAAAACTAGGTTCTTGTTGGGAGAGGGGTTTTTGCACTAGTATTGGAAATCCAATGTCATAGCACAGTAGTGGGTACATTTGGCTGTAGAAGGTGCTGTCCTTTGGCTGAGACATGAAACCGAAGTCCTAACTCCCTGTGGTTATTCAAGATCTAATGGCACTTTGTGAAAAGTCGAGGTGTTAACCCCAGTGTTGTGGTCAATTAGTGGAAATGACTTCATCAACGTAGATGACTGGGGGTGGTGCAATCAGCATAATTGTTTGAAATGTGGCTTCATAAAACTGCTATCAACCTCTTGCCGGTGGAGGACTGAAGTACGTTGGAGAAAACAAATGGAGATGAACTGGTGGCATTAACTATGACACTGAGCCATTAAACTACAGATATGCAGTAGATACACTTTATACTCAAGACCAAGTGGAACAGTTAACAACTTTCCTGTGTTGGATTTCTTTAATAGATCTCTCTCAGTCAATTAACATTTAGTTACAGGGATATCAGACAAGCAAAGTGTCTTGATAGAAGGCAATATGCTAAATTGGAGCACCACTAGGGGACAAATAAGACCAGGTGCACACATCTATAATATTCAAAATTGATTTTCTCCATCAGATGCTGAGAAGAGTAACATGTATAATTCCCTAGAGGCCAAAAACAGGAACATCTCTGCCTCCATGTTCTCATTGCAACAGGAGCTAGCAGGTGAGTCTGAATCATAGAAACAGTGTTTAAACAGTCTACTCTAGTGTAGGGTCCTCCATGAACCACAGTAGTTCAGATAATCATTAATAATAATAATAATTTCACGACACCCAAGGTCACTTTACAGGGAAATCATACAGTACAGACAATAAAGAATAAAGCAATATATATTTTATTTTCAGAAAAAATCATCTTATTTACAATATATTGCAGTGTATTTCATTTCCATAGGGTATGAGTAAAAAATGTACAAGCAACACAGTAACAGTTTACCTTTTATAAAGTGACACTGTGTCTCTGTGTAGCAAATAGAGTTCACCCTGTATAAACCGTGGCCCTGTGTCTCTGTAACACAGCATACAAAGACAGCAGAGAGTATGATGGTGTCTGGAGGAGCCACCTTGGACAATCCTACTTCTTCTCCTCTGAGAAAATTAACTGGATGCAAAGCCATGATTACTGCATCTCAAAGGGGGCTAAACTGGTAATTATCAAGAGTGCACAGAAACAGGTAAATAAAATCTTCAATCCACACCTTTTCAACTGCATACTGACTCAAGTGTTAAATTCAGAGCATTCATTATGGGTTTACTATTGGTTGTGATACTGATGACTTGGCAGTGTCTCTGTTCTTTGCCTAATCCTGTATGTGTGCACTTTTAGTGTCTGCAAAATGCCTATACATGAATGTTACTGTAAAGCACATTCCTGAGGGATAAGACTACTCATGACTAGAATTAAGCTTTACAGACTGCAGACATCAAAAGCCTCCAGAAGGTTCTGTCCATCGCCTGAGCTCCCACGCTCATGGAACTCACATAAAAGTATCTGGAAAATGATTCACTGTAACGGGACATCTCATTGGAATACCTCTAAACCCATCCCCCTCCCCCCACTCTTACTCATGTAATACATTGTTTCACTGATGTGTTTCTGAAATGCATTCCTAATCCCTATGGCTTCTGGAAACTGTAAATCAGTTTTGTCATGCAGATCAGATTGTATGAGGCACTGGGAAGCCTATTTTAATCTGTTTTCTTATTTTTCTTGATTTAGAGGTTTTTGGTGACCAGCATTAGTGAGACACACTGGATTGGGCTGAGTGATCTGGGAACTGAAGAACAGTGGCACTGGGTGGATGAAACACCTCTCAGTGAGACAGAACCACAGTAAGGTCTTCTTTACATACTTACATAGCCATTTTCACATAATTACATACTTATAAGAAAGACCATTTGACATTAACAGTACTTCCTAACTACAAACAAAAAGTTACATGGCCCAGCAGACGAAACAAAATGTTGGATCAGTGTTACATTTCACTTCCCAATACTTACTGTGCGTTCCCGAGGGCTCTGTTGGGAAAGTCCGACCATGCAGTACTCCTCATTCCAAAATACAAACAGAAGCTTAAATCCATCAAGAGAACGTCCAAATCTGTCAGGTCCTGGTCCACAGACGCCATTGAAATGCTAAGAGGGTGTTTTGAGAGCACTAATTGGCATGTCTTCAGGGCAGCTTGCAACTCCCTTCGACAAATTCACCGACAGTGATGATGTCATACATCCAGTTCTGTGAAGACACATGCACACCAAAACGGTGACATCCTATGGTAATAACAAACCCTGCTTCTCCAAAGAGAAAAAGAACAATAATGGAGACATGGAGCAGCCAAATGTGAGCTGCGTGCTGCGATAAGGAAGAATAAGTCCAGCTACGCAATGAAACTGGAACTTTTCAGTTCTCAGCTAACAACACCAGATCACTAAGGAAAAGCCATAAGGACATGAGAAATTACAAAAAATATGAGTTTAAAAAATAAAAAAAAGTTTTATGCCAGGTTTGAAAAAATTTTTACTCCTCCAGGCTCCAGACATTCCCTCGACTCCCTCTCCACTACCTCCTTTCTACATCCAAGAGGATGTGGTGAGGGCTATATTTAACCCTGATATTATGTTGACATTTTATGACGCCTCTTATGTTTGGGGTCAGATTGACCCCAAAAGTTTAAACTGACACAAAACTATTGTAATAGACACTTGACACTTTCACCTTTAGTGTGTCTCCTAATTGACTCACCTTTCATCTCATTTTGGAGCCTGAGGTAAGTGAAAGTCTGTGAAGTTTAAAACCTGTATGAGAAAGTCCCACCAGAATTACTCACAGAAAATCAGGTAAAAACTAAAAAAGGTTGTCTATTTTCTTACATTTTATACAGCTAACCCACAAATGACCCCACACAACACCATTGAATACAAAGCTGATACAGGACTTTTGAAAACATAGCATTATATTTACTGTGTGTTTACTATTTAATCCCAACAAATTTGGAAGAGTCATACAGTGTCAGGATGAAAAAATAAGGTTAACTGGTTAAGAGACGTCAAACGTTGAATCGGGTGAAATATGAGGGTTAACACCAGGAAAGCAGCAGGGCCTCGGACAAGGTCAGTTCTGCTGTGCTCAGCCACTGTGCGGCTCAATTGGCCCCAGTATTCACCAATATCTTCAACACCTCTCTAAGCCAATGCACAGTCCCACAGTGTTTCAAACTCTCCAATATTATGCGGCGTTCACACACAGGGCGGTAGAGGGCAGGACGGTAGACGGTACAACGGCAGGGACGTAGTTGACTGTACACAAATGTCCATCGCGGTAACGCATTGTTTATATCCGTTGCCATATTTATGGTCCGTGTGAAACAGATTGCCGGTGTACCAAAGAGCACCTTTGCAAAATGGACCGCGACCGAAAGTGTATTTATACATTGTGTGCGTGTGTATTACTGCGTTGTTTCAGTCTGTGTCTTCATAAATGGGCAGTGTGTGTGTATGTATCATAATGTCAGCTAGTTTAGGTAGCTTCGCTAGCTAGTTAGTTACACCTCAAATCATACACAGAAAAGCTTCTGAAAATACAGCTAATAATAATGTGTACCTGGAATCTGCATGTCAGTGCTTACAACACTCCATGCTGCAGCCTTTTTGTCAAGATCTCTATTTTTTTACTTTTAGGTTTGATATTTCCTCCCACCGCTCTTGTTCTCTACCACAAAGTTGCACGAACTTCTCATTCATTTTGAAATGGACCACTTCCGTTTGATTGGCACGTGACCCTACCGCCGCGGTAGACGGCAAAAATAAGAACATTTTCTATTCCAACGGTCGTCTACCGCCCGCTGTGTGAACGGCCCATTTTCCCTGTGCCAAAGTCCTCCAAGACCTCCTGCCTCAAAGACTTTAGACCAGGTGCCCTCACATCTGTGGCCATGAAAGCATTTGAGCGTAGAATTCTCTCCTATCTAAATCCTATCTATTATCCTGCACCTCCCCACTGATGAACCCATATCAGTTTGCCTACTGAGCCAACCAGACTGTTGAGGATGCAGTCAACATAGCACTTTACCAAACATTGCAACATTTGGAGTCACCAAAAACCTGAACTCAAACTCTTTAACTTGCCACTGGATTCTGAGCTTCCTGTGGAACAGACCACAGAGGGTGAAGGTTAACAAGCTAACATCACGCCCTCTGACCCTCAGCACAGGAGCTCCTCAGGGCTGTGTGCTCTATCCCTGGCTTTTTTTTTACTATGTACCAATCACTTTAGATCCAAGGACACTTCTGTTAAGATCTTCAAATACGCAGAGAGGTGGCCCAAGCCGTCGCTGGGTGTGAGAACAACGACCTCCTACTCAACTCAGCCAAAACCCGATGTTTGCCGAACACCAAAACTCCCATACAAATCAACAGAGGACTATTACTGACTCTTAAATTCTGTGGAACATACATCAGCAATAACCTCAAATGGGAACACTGAACTCATCATCAAAAGCCCAACAACTTAGACAGCTCCAGAGGTACCAGATCAAGCATCAACTTATCATTCAGTTCAATTCAGCCATTATTGAAAGCATTCTCACCTCCTCAATTACAGTCTGGTATGGCAGATCGGACAGTCACACACACAAAAAACTACAGCGTTTTGTCAACAAATCATCCACTCCCTTCCCCTCAGTTGAATTGCTATACACACAATGTACAATCAAAGAGCAAAGAAGATCACCTCTGACCCCTCAAAGCCCACCTCTTCCAGCTCCTGCCCTCTGGGAGGCACTACAAGTCACTGTCCACCAAATTATCCAAAAACAGCTTCCTTCCCACTGTACTGGACTCTGAACTCCTCTCTCTACTCCCCTCCTCCCATAATTGCTGACATTCACAATTGCACTTTGCACTATGTACTGTATGACTATTCTCTATGTATTATGTGTTTGCAATATGTTTATTGTTTGTTGTTGTCCTATTTATGTCCTATGTGATGCAAAGTTTAACATGCTGTACTGACGGCAAATTCCACCAGCCTTGGTTGTGTTGCTAATAAAGATTTTTTTAAATATAAATTTATTTTCAGATTTTTTCCTTTTTGGTTGCCAATTGGACCCTACGTAATTCAATTCCCCCTGTGTAGCAACCGCTAGAGAATCACTGTAGGAAGAAGGGTGCTATGTCCTCTTCAAGGCGTGACTCCTCAAGCTCCTGATTGTGATTCGGACTCTGCCATTTAAAGCACAATGATTCTCTCCGAGTCCCCCCCCCCCCTTCGCCAATTGCCACTCCCTCTAGGCACTGGCCATACTCAATCTGGCAGGACCGGGGATCAAACCCCCGATCCTCAGGGCGCAACTGCACAAACTGAGTCTGCGCTTTTTACCGCTTTCCTCCTGATTAAAAAGCCATTTTACCTGTAGTGAGAGCAGAGATATAGCCCCAAACTACTGCGCATCAGGTGCTTATTTTACTCTGAGCTACAACGACTAAGAGCGCTTACAGTTTATGGGTGGTGTCAGACAACGGCAGTCACAGCTACTGCCACTGACTGAATCTCGTTCCAACCGAAGCGGAGGGCAAGTTAGCCACAAATGTAACAGTTCTACTGGAAAAAATACCACCACCATTAACTAGAGTCTCCAGAAAAATGGGGGAAATACGGCCATTAGTTCAGGAAAACAAAGCACTCTATTTATCTACGTTTGGTAACTTATCGTGTGAACATTAGCCAGTCTAGCCAGAAGTCTGTAACAGTTAGGCTACTAATTTCTCACCCTGGTCTTCTAATGAAAAAAAAAAATGTAATAAAACCCCCTTCCACCTAGTTCCATGTCGGAAATCATGGATCGGGAAATCAACCGACCTCCCAACTAGGAAGAACTTGATCAAATCATCATTGCAGCTCACACCGCGACATTGCGAACAGTAAACAAACATTACTTGTTAAACTTTAGTTTTTCAGTATGAAATTATTTTGTACCGGCCAACATCATGATACAGAATGATAAGCATATACAATTAAAAGTCAAAATTTTATTGTTGTAGTTGTTAGCTGTTTTAGTTATGTTTGCTGGCAAATACTTTCCCAGTTGTGCAACTCGAACGCACTGATGTTGTTAAATGACGGGTTAACCTACGGTGGCTCTGAAGTGCAAAACGGAAAAACAAAAAGGAAACGCAAAAACAAAAACTTGCGGCCCTGAAGTGCAAATACAGCATACAAAAACAAAACCCTGTGGTCCTGAGGTGCAAATGCAACATACAAACAAGAAACCTGTGGCTAACAACACCTAACGACACCACTAGCCCAGAAAATGACATTGCTCCTCAAATCAAATGTGTAAAGCAAAACCGTTCTATTATGGTCAGCTCACTAATGTTAGTCTAACATTACTTTTCATGGTCATGGATTATAATGTAGTTGGTTCCTTACAAAGTGATTCAATAATGCAGAGGAAGATGTCAGGGAATGATACCGTGAGGCGAGGTCACTGAGTTGTAAGCTATCATTTGTCCACTCTGTAACCGACAGCACTTGAGTCCTGTTTGGTTTAGTTTGCCAAAAAATCTTTAGGAAACAACGTATAAATGTAATTTTCTGACATTATAATAAAATAGCAATGATAGACAATTTGTCCCTACTCAGAACAGTGACAGACGCAGCAACGTTTCCTCACTCACTGGCTACGCCTGCATGCTATGTAATTTACACGCCACTGTATGCCACTGTAGTCTTTCAAAAATGAGGAAGTGATAGAGGTGTATGTCATTTTGACATATATACCTCTACCAAATTTGTAACTTTAGCTGTCAACATTTTGGTTCACAGATATTAGCCAGCGACAAAGAGAGACTTAATTAGTTGCACCCTGATCTGTTTAACGCCTTTGCACAGATGGTCTCGTCTGCGGGACCTTTTTGCTCAAATGAGACATTCGTTGCTCCTGCAGCCAGACTATTAGTGGAAATCATAAACTCTTGTGTTTCAACTTTATTGGTAGACGATTCGTGACAATTTCTGCCCAATGCGTAGTTTCTAAGTGTCACTATTTTTCTATAGCAAGTCAATTTAACAAGCAACCCCCCACCCACTCTATACCTACCCATGCGTGACATAGTGGACAATAGCGTCTATGTTTTAGTTCATAAATATATTTATTCATCATATAAAATTTGAATTCTGTCATAGCAACAAGATAAACCCAATAATCGCCTGATCGTATGCCAGAAAAGCCGTGAAAAGCCCTGCTCACTCAAATGCAAAATAAACATGTGAAAGTATTCTCTCATTCTACTATGTATTCTACTAGCAATATATGCTGCTCAATATGAAATTAATATACAATCCTACCATTGGTTTTACACATTGATATTCAGTGGGCAATTATTGTCTGGCACAATCGGTTTGAGAAATATACAATCTATTATACCATCTGAAACGTCGACTCGTAATACCCCCCATGCCTCTCAAGCCTGTCTCATTCATTACAGTTCATTCTGGTTTAATTGTCAGCTCTTTTATCCAATAGAGTACATTATAACCTTAGCAATGGTATATCCCATGTCTTCTGGGGTGCTTTGAACTATTTTGTACAGCCCAGCGTAACAGTAGTTTTAGTTTTCATGGTCTCATATTACGCAAGCTCTATTAAAAAACGCATTGGGAAGGGGAATTCTCTGGCTAGCTGTTGTTAGTCACAGGTTTCTTGGCATCTCTTCGTTTTTCCACTCAAGCACTGTCTTTCCAATATAATTGATAGACCTATTGTTATTTTTGCATTTTGAGTGCATTTCACATGATTAATTTTATTTTTTATGTAGGCTACCGATTCTCATTGAAGATAGAACATTTGGCAGCATTTTGCAGATGGTGGAATACTGTTTTATTTTCATGTTATCGTACATAATATAGGCTATGGCGTATATACTTGTCACTTATGGCATGGCAGATGCTCATTCCAATTTTTTGTGTGCTGATATGTGGTAGATTAAGATAAAGATCTTCCTTGGAGTCAATATGATTGAGAATTTTAAAAAACGACAGAAAAATGCGATCCCGGGGCAAAAATATACATAATGTAGAGTACAGGGAAAAGTGATGTTTTATTGAGGTATAAGAGTGAATGATTAGGCTACATATTTAGGTGTATGTAACACTGTGATATCAATATTTTATCCTAATCCATCAGAAGAAGCAAATGTATATTCTTTATATTGGACAAAACAAATTTTATTAATTATATGACATGTTTCGCATAGGGGTTTGGGACTCATTCCCGCATGAACATGATGCAAAATTGAGTTTTTTGAGCCAGAACTGTTGATTTGTAGTTAAATATACAGTCAAGCCGGAAAGTCTGCACACCCCTTTCACCTTCTCCACATTTTATTATGTTACAGACATATTCTACAATAGATTGAGTTCATTTTTTGTCTCAAAATTCTACACAAAATAGCCCATAATGACAAAGTGAAAACAGGTTTTTAGACATTTGTGCTAATTTATTAAAAATCTAAATGTAAAATATTGTATGTACACAAGTGTGCACACCCTTTGATATGACACCCAAAAGCGAGCTGAGGTGCATTTTGTTTCCACTGATACTGCTTGAGATGTTTCTACAACTTAATTGGAGTCCACCTGTGATAAATTCAATTGATTGGACAGTGCATGTCAGAGCAAACTCCAAGCCATGGGGTCAAAGGAATTATCTGCAGACCTCAGAAACAGGATTGTGTCAAGGCATAGATCTGGAGAAGGGTACGGAAAAACTTCTGCAGCTTTACAGGTCCCAAAGAGCACAGTGGCCACCATCATTCGTAAATGGAAGACGTTTGGAACCACCAAGAATCTTTGTAGACCTGGCCACCCGGCCAAACTGAGCAATCAGAGAAGGCGGGCCTTAGCCAGGGAGGTGTGCAGGAACCCGAGGGTTACTCTGACAGAGCTCCAGCGTATCCTTGTGGAGATGGGAGAACCTTTCAGAAGATCAACCATCCAGGCAGCACTCCACCAATCAGGCCTTTATGGTAGAATGGCCAGACGGAAGCCCCTCCTTAGTAAAAGGCACATCACAGCCTACTTGGAGTTTGGCAAAAGGTACCTAGAGAACTCTCAAACTATGAAAATCAAGATTTTCTGGTCTGATGAAACCAAAATTGAACTTTTTGGCCTGAATACCAAGCGTCACGTCTGGAGGAAGCCAGGCACCGCTCATCACCTGGCTAATACCATCCCTACATTGAAGCATGGCGGTGGCAGTATCATGATGTGGGGATGTTTTTCAGCAGCGGGAACGGGGCGACTAGTCCTGATAGAGGGAAAGATGAATGCAGCTAAGTATACCAAGATTCTTGAAGAAAACCTGCTCCAGAGCACTCTGGACCTCAGACTGGGGCGAAGGTTTACCTTCCAACATGACAACGACCCTAAGCACACAGTCAAGAGAACAAAGGAGTAGCTTCGGGGAAAGTCTGTGAATGTCCTTGAGTGGCCCAGCCAGAGCCCAGACCTGAATCCAATTGAACATCTGTGAAAAGAGCTGAAAATGGCTGTGTACCGACGCTCCCCATCCAACCTGACGGAGCTTGCAAGGGTATGCCAAGAGGAATGGGCAAAAATTTCCAGAAACAAGTGTGCCAAGCTCATAGTTTCTTTCCCAAGACGCCTTGAAGCTGTAATCGCTGCCAAAGGTGCAGCAACCAAGTATTAGGCTAAGGGTGTGTACAGATACGTATGTAATCCCTAAATAACCTATTTTTGTCAGTAAAATAAAATTGCATTTTTCTAAAAACCTGTTTTCACTGTCATTATTGGCTATTGTGTGTAGATGTTTGAGGCAAAAAATAAACTCAATCTATTGTAGTATAAGTCTGTAACATAATAAAACGTGGAGAAGGTGAAAGGGGTGTGCAGACTTTCTGGCTTGACTGTATTTTTTTTTTTTTTAGAGCAGTACACAATTTAGCCATTTGGATAGATTTAGAGACACTAATGGACAACAGGGTACACTGCCTATATTTTGCATCATAAACCTTTAGTAGTTCTGCATATCATCCTCACATTTTGCACACTTGTTGACATGGAGTTTATGATCCAGGAAATGTATATATTTACCTGTTTCACTTATCTAGCTCTCAGTATTTTGTTGCAACTAAAGAAAAAATTATTTTGCATTTTTCCGGAAAAAAAATTCGTGTTTGTGGCACTTTATTTTGACTTAAATTATGAAAATAAACAAATCTACGTTTGTACTGTAAATGGTACTTTATTTATTTAAGCCATTTACAAAGTTTATGTGATGCTCACACCTGGAGTTATAAAGCCTTAAACAGAGCACCCCCTAAATACACTGCTCCAAAAAATTTTAAGGGAACACTTAATCAGTATAACACCAAGTCAATTAAACCAAACTGGTCATGCTGGATGATGTTGCAGGCAGCCACAGCGTCTCCAGACTTTTTCACGTCTGTCACATGTGCTCAGTGTGAACCTGCTCTCATCTTTGAAGATAACGGGGCGCCAATGGCGAACCTGCCAATTCTGGTGTTCTCTGGCAAATGCCAATCGAGCTGCACGGTGCTGGGCTGTGAGCGCAGGTCCCACTACAGAACGTCATGGGCCCCCCTCACGCTGTGGGCCACCCTCATGGAGTCTGTTTGGTCAGTTTGACAGTTTGGTCAGAAACATGCACATAAGTATCCTGCTGGAGATCATTTTGTAGGGCTCTGGCAGTGCTCCACACTGTCCAGCTCTCCTCGTGTAATGGCCCATCTCCTGGTATCTCCTCCACGCTCTTGAGACTGTGCTCAGAGACACAGCAAACCTTCTTGCGATGGCACATATGTATGTGCCATCCTGGAGGAGCTGGACTACCTGTGCAACCTGAATGGGCTGCAGGTACCGCCTCATGCTACCAGTAGTGACAAGGGCACTAGCAAAATGCAAAACTAGAGAAAAATCAGTCAGGAAGGATAAGGAGAAAGGAATGGTCTGTGGCCACCACCTGCAAAACCATTTACTTTTTGGGGGTTGTCTTGCTGTTGCCTCTCCTGTCCATCTGTTGTCACTTTCTTTTGCACCAAAGCAGGTGAAATTGATTCACAATCGTTTACGCTTCCTAACTGGACAGATCGATATCCCAGAAGTTTAATTGACTTGGTGTTATACTGTGTTGATTGAGTGTTCCCTTAAGTTAATGAGCAGTGTAGATGAGAATTGACCAAATTTGCCATCTGCGCAAAGGGGTTAATAAGGTTAATGTTGTTTTTCGGTGGAACTACCCTTTAAGTACATTGCTGCTTTTGTTGTCAACAAAAACATCATCAACCTTATTTGTATAAACAATTTAATTAGGTAAGTTAGTCAAATGATACCAACAACTGGGTCGCTAACAAAATATCAGCTGTGTGCTCAACAATTTCATTTATTTATCATAATTTTTTTCTCTCCTGCCTATTTGTTAAGGTTTTGGTACACAAGGGAAAATGGGATGCACGAGCCGGATAACTGGACTGAGAGAGATCCACATGGAGAGGACTGTGCAGCCATGGGTGATGAGCATGGAGTAGTTAGCCAATGGTTTGATGCCTCCTGCAAAACAAAAAAGAAATTTGTGTGTGAAAAATGAATTTATGTTCAAAGCACAACTGAACTTTGTTAGAACTTTGGGTTGTGTAGTTACCTGGCTATGATATGAGTCCGAATGGTGGCGAAATATGTTTGTTAGTTGCTCTGTGCTCCCCTGGGGTGATAATCCAGAATAGGTTATTTGTCGCTCTCCATTCACTTCTATAGCGCAGCTAAAATGGTCTCAAAATTACACTTCTAGCACGTATACGAACTAGAACGAAGCGGATTCTGACAATACAAAGAATAACTACATACGCATTTTTTTTTGTGTAATTAAAATTAGTACCATTGTCTTCAATGTTGTTTAAGCTACCAGAAAAGACTAGCAAAATGTTGGCAGGTCGGTTTGTAAATATACTAGCAGGAATGCTTGGTTCCGTGGAAATTTGGACCAATGAGTGGTTTCTGATGTATCGGCGCATATGAAAGACAGGAAAGAGCTATTTTATTTTATTTTTTTAAATACGGAAAAGGACTGGTTATTGTTTGTATTGACAGAATCTGCTTTGTTCACGTTCGTATACCTGCTAGAAGTGTCATTTTGAGACCGTTTTAGCTGCGCTATAGAAGTGAATGGAGAGTGACAAATACTCTATTTTATATCACCCCAGGGGAGCACAGAGCAACTAACGAACATACACTGCTCAAATAAATTATGGGAACACTTAATCAACACAGTATAACACCAAGTCATTTAAACTTCTGGGATATCGATATGTCCAGTTAGGAAGCGTAAACGATTGTGAATCAATTTCACCTGCTTTGGTGCAAATGGAAGTGAAAACAGATGGACAGGAGAGGCAACAGCAAGACAACCCCCAAAAAGTAAATGGTTCTCCAGGTGGTGGCCACAGACCATTTCTCTCTCCTTATCCTTCCTGACTGATTTTTCTCTAGTTTTGCATTTTGCTAGTGCCTTTGTCACTACTGGTAGCATGAGCCGGTACCTGCAGCCCATTCAGTTTGCACAGGTAGTCCAGCTCCTCCAGGATGGCACATCCATACGTGCCATCGCAAGAAGGTTTGCTGTGTCTCCCAGCACAGTCTCAAAAGCGTGGAGGAAATACCAGGAGATGGGCCATTACACAAGGAGAGCTGGACAGGGCCGTAGAAGGGCAACAACCCAGCGGCAAGACCGGTATCTGCTCCTTTGTACAATGAGGAACAGGAGGAGCACTGCCAGTGCCTTACAAAATGACCTCCAGCAGGCTACTCGTGTGCATGTTTCTGACCAAACTGTCAGAAACAGACTCCACGAGGGTGGCATGAGGGCCCAACGTCCTGTGCTCACAGCCCAGCACCGTGCAACTCGATTGGCATTTGCCAGAGAACACCAGAATTGGCAGGTTCGCCATTGGTGCCCCGTTCTCTTCACCGATTACATTACATTACATATTCATTTAGCAGATGCTTTTATCCAAAGCGACATACAGTAAGTGCATACAGAAACGTCATCGAAGTAACTACAGAACAGCTAAGATAAAGCACATCCTTCCCATAAAGTAGCAGCTATCCCTAGTAATGAACATTGAATGCAGTTCACAGTAAACTGGGTAAATCAGCTCTACTACAATTCTATTCTAAACGTTACAAACTTCAACACACAGTTAAACAAGAACAAGTACCATAAGAGGTCCTAAATAAGTATCAGTCCAGGTGGAGTCTGAAAAAATGTGTTTTCAGGCCACGACGGAATGCAGGCAGGGTTAGCATAGAACGTAGGGGAATGGGAAGTTTGTTCCACCACTGGGGAGCTAGGGTGGAAAAGCTCTGCAGTCGGGACGAGCAAGCGCCATTGACACGGAGGGGGGGAAGTGTGAGTCACCCTGCGGTAAACAAACATAGTTCTGGATCAAGTCCTGCAGGTAGACGAGGCCTGTCCTATTGGCTGCAGTGTAGGCCAGGGTCAGAACTTTGAACCTGATCCTGGCTGCAACTGGCAGCCAGTGGAGTGAGACAGGTCAAGTAGAATCAGGACAGAGAAGAGGGATGAGGCTCTAGCAGTGGAGAGTGCCTCAGTCACGGCCAGGAGTGCAGTTTCCGTGGAATGTACGATTCTGAAGCCGGACTGATGGGGGTCAAGCAGATTGTTCTGGTGGAGAAAAACGGACATTTGGTTATGGATAGCTTGTTCAAGAGTTTTGGACAGGAAGGGCAAGAGAGATACAGGACAGTAGTTCCTGACATCAGAGGGGTTTTTCAGGAGTGGGGTTACACAGGCAGTCTTAAAAACAGCAGGAACATGGCCACAGGTTAGGGAGGTGTTGATAATAGATGACAGATCTGGAACGAGCTCACCGGATATAGACTGGAGGACTGCTGACGGGATGGAGTCCAGTGGACAGGTGGTAACACTTCACCAGTTGGAGCACATCTGCGTCCTCCAGAGTCTTGAAGGACGACAGTGTGACGATGGGTTCGGTATGGGGGATGTAGGGTGTCACTGGATGTGTGAAGGAGTTCTGGATCACCCCCTTCCCCTCAAAATGGGTCAGGAAGTCATCTGCAGAGAGGGAAGGGGGTGGAGGGGGGATAAGCAGGGAGGAGAAGGTGGAAAAGACACACATGCATTAATTTTAGACTGAAAAAATGAAGTCTTAGCCAATATAGTTGCAGCTGTGAAGGCTGCCAGAAAAGTATGATAGGAGGCCAGGTCATCTGGGGATCTGGATTTCCTCCACTTTATCTCAGCGGCTCGCAAGAATGGTTCTGCTGGATCTGTGAGAATCTGTCAGCCATGGGGAAGGGGGTGATGGTCGAGCTAGTTTGGAGACAAGAGGACAAAGTGAGTTGATAGACTGAGAGAGGCAGGAGTTAAACATAGAGGTGGCAACATCAACATGCATATTAGCAAAGGAAGCAGGAGGAGGAAGTATAGAGAGAGCGGAAGTAGTGAGAGAGTGCGAGAGGGTGCGGAGATTTCTCCGGAACATAACAGTGGGTGGGTTGTTAGTGGGGTTGAGGGAGAGTGGGCAGGAAAGAGAGAATGAAATAAAGAAATGGTCCGATACGTGGAGCGGGGTCACCGTGCGTTCAGATGAGAGCAGGTTCACACTGAGCACATATGACAAACATGAAAGAGTCTGGAGACGCCGTGGCGAATGTTATGCTGCCTGCAACATCATCCAGCATGATTGTTATACTGCGATGATTAAGTGTTCCCTTAATTTTTTTGAGCAGTGTATTTCGTTATATACGTCTATGCATTTGAATGGATCTCTCTAAGAATTGGGGGGTGGGACTAGATTTAGCTGTAAATTACACTGGAACAGTATGGAACACATAGTTGGCTAAATGGCTCCAAGTCATCAAGGGTCTGGCATATCAAACAAGCCTTAAACCATCACTCTGCTGCCATAAATACAGTAGATATGGATGGATAATTCTTCTCCTGACTTATTTTTCCATAGAGTTCAATAGGAGAATTTGTCAGGAGAAACTTCCCTTAAAGTGATCCATCCATATCTACTGCATATCTGGTAGCAGAGTGATGGTTTGAGGCTTGTTTGATATCTCAGACCCTTGATGACTTACAGCCATTTTACCAACCATGTATTCCATACTATTCCAGCATAATTTACAGCTAAATCAAGTCCCACCCCCCACGTCCCATTCCATTCAAAAGACGTTATAGTATCGCTTGTAAGAGTACCAACAAATAAGATAAAGAGTCTTTTGGTGTTGTTGGGTCACAGACATCAGGAAGTCATGGCATGCAAAGGACATGTGACCAAATATAAAAAATGATTACTTAATTCTATATGTAAATGCTGGGGTGCCAATAATTGTGGCACACATGGTTTTGTTAAAAATAATTATTTCTTGATGAGGATTTTTTTTTTTCATAATAAATTTACTTAAATTAAAGGTTGGATTTCTAATTTTTTCAGTGTGAGATTAACCTAATTCACCAAATTGTGAATTTTTTATGACTCTTTTGTTACGTTCTTCAAACTGGTTTTGGGCCCAGGGGAGCGCTTTTATTAGAAACACAAGGAACAAGGTGAGGGCCAGGATACAGGGTGGGCGCTAGCAAAGGGGCAGAGTAGATGAGGGGTAGCTGGAGAGGAGCGAAGTGGATGACAGGCAGGCCGTAGAGACTGGAAGTGGGGCAAGGCGAGGCCAATGGCAGGAGGGAACACAGGCTGGTGGGTACACTAGAAAACAGACTTGACAGGTTAGCATGACACGGCAAACAAATAACAAGTTCCATGAACAAAGTACGCAACGAGACTTAAACTGGCAACGAGACACAGAAAGCAGGGAGAATATAAAGTGAAACTAATGATAGACAATGAGTGAAGCGTGAAAATGTATGCAGGAATAAATGAGCTAACGAGTAAGATAATTAGTGAAGCATGAATGAGCTAATGAGGGTGAGTGTGGAATGCGAGCGGGGGAGGAGAGTGATAGGCTGAGGGATAATGAGAATGGAAATGAGGAAACAAGGAGGAGAACCACGCCCAGCCTGCACAACATGAAAAACAGACAGGAAACGTAACAACGTGACATGAAACAAGGAAATGGGGAAAACACGGCGAACAATAGGGACGTGGACTGGAAGGAATGCAGCAGACGCCACACCTTTTTACTCATCTATACCAGGGGTGCCAATAGTGGCCGGAACTGTATGTGAATAAGGTTAAACTTTAAGGTTACATTTTCTCATTTGCAAACCTCCTGTCAGCACGTGTACAAAATATGAAAGTGATTTGTATTACTGCTCAAATCTTATGAGGCAATTTGAAACGGTGCACCTTGGTGTCCAAAAATCTATCCAAAATGGATAATTGTGCATCACAGTAATTCAGGAGATGACTCATTGGAAATATATTTGCATCTATATCATTACATAATTTCCAACTTTTGTGAAAGATTAGGAGAATGGTTATAGGTGTCCAAAAACCTACCCAAACCTTTCCAATCCCATGGAAAGATATGCAAAGTATCCAAGCTGTCCAACGCTATCCAAGCTGTCCAAAGCTATCTGAAGTTGTCCAAACATGAACAGAGCTTTATTGTTCATTTGAAGCACATTATGTTCTATAAGGAGGCAATTACTGAGGGGAATGACCCTTAGCTAATTAATTTATTTGTCTCAGTTTAGTTTCCAGTACAAAAATGCAATCAATTGAATTAGTGTGAATCAATTACAATTAGTTCCAAGATAGTACTACACTCAATTTGAATTACATAATGTTTTGCAGACGGATTTTTGAGATTTTGCCCATGTTGAATCTTACCCTGTACACCACATATAGGCAGAAAAGGCAGAAAATAACTACATGATCTTAGAAAGGACGTATCTGGCTTTAATAATGCAGGTAAGGTTATGACGTTATTCTATATTTTGAGAGATTTTTATAGCAGAAATGATGTGATGATGACAGAAATTCACTCTCGTAAGTGAGCGGGCAAAATAACAGTTAAATTGACCTATATCTAGGACCTTATGTGTTTTTTATTGTTTCTGTGAAGAACTGTAACCTACTCCTAAATATATTTAAATGTCCTGTATCAACCCGATTCGCTCTCATGTAGATCACACTGTAGAGTGGTTGATATACTTTTATGATATACAGAAGAACGGTGGCACATAGGAACTTCATTTTATTTTTTACAGCTTTCTCTATTAACACCACCACAACAAACACAGTAGATGGTAATTGGCCCCACACAAAGTAAATGAATGGCCACAAGTAAAAGGCCAACAGAAAAAAGAAAAAAAAAAGTTTAACTAGCCAGCCCCTAGCTACAATTACCAATGCCCAGAACAAGGCTTTACCTCACTAGCTGGCCAGCTAGTTTCAATTAATTAGTCGCCTATATAATTTAACAAACAGAGAGCAGCTTTCACATTTATTATTATTATTCTACCATAAAAGAACAGTGGTTGACAGTGCGCATCTGTAAAAAGACACATGGAGTTACTTTTCAATTCAACCACACATATCTATATTAAAATAAATAGCCATTTACAACAATACCTACTAATTTCCCTGCCAGACAAACCCCAGCTGTGGCAGGACAGATTGGTTGTGGGCTTTGGATCTATACAATGAACACAACAAACAACATGTTTTACCTCCAGCATCGGCCATTAGACCCCTTCAGCTTATCCAGAATGCAGCAGCGCGCCTGGTTTTCAACCTCCCTCGACACTCCCATGTCACCCCCCTGCTCATTGACCTCCACTGGCAA
This sequence comes from Ilyophis sp. 1 JC-2022, assembly GCA_022702515.1. Lineage (NCBI taxonomy): Eukaryota > Metazoa > Chordata > Actinopteri > Anguilliformes > Synaphobranchidae > Ilyophis > Ilyophis sp. 1 JC-2022. Next base: position 74,150,889 of record CM040397.1, on the reverse strand, counting down.
CCTGTGATGGCTCGCATCAAATTCAAAACATTGGTGCTCGCCTTCCAGGCAGTCCGAGGATCTGCCCCTCCATACCTCCAAAAGCTCATCAGACCCTACACACCTGCCAGATCCCTGCGTTCCGCCTCCTCAGGACAACTGGTACCCCCCCCCCCCTCTTCATACTAGCACCCGGTCTCGACTTCTGTCTGTCCTGGCCCCACGGTGGTGGAATGAGCTCCCCATGGAGGTCAGAACAACAGAAAGACTCACCTCTTCAAGCTGCACCTCTCTCCACCCCTCCCTACCTCCTTGTGACCTCCCTTGATTATGTGGTTGTGTATAAAACATAATTTTTTTTAAATTCCCAATCATAACTGACTGCGCCTGGTACTTTAATTCGTGTTTACCTTTTAGGGTTGTTTTAATGCACTTGTTCGGAAATGCTGGATGTACGTAATGTACGTCACTCTGGATAAGAGCGTCTGCTAAATGACGATAATGTAATGTAAATAATCAGTATTGTATTATACTAGACGCAATGCAAAGTGTAGGCATACCGTTTCAACGAACGGCTTAATCACAGCCTCCGATACCAAAGAGTAGGTTTGCTGACCTCGTGTAATTGTCTGCATAGTAAACCGGACACATATAAGTTAAGGTAAAGTACCCATCTAATAAACAGCGCAACATAGATGGTAGTAACACACTGTAGCTCAGCCTACCTCCACAAACATGAAGCGTATCGCAGCTAACAGTACACCAGGCATCTAGTGGCAAACTCTTTTTCCAAAAACTTTTTTTTACTTTGAAATCGCATTTCTCATTCTGATTTGGGTCTATAAAACATGCAGCTGATTCTTCTGGTACTGTTCAAAACTGGTTTTTGCTTGTAGCTGTGTTACATACGGAACTGCTCGTTGCTTGCAAAGCAGTAGCAACAAGCTGTGCCAAGCACAGCAGTTGACACTGTAATGGTTTATGAGACTACAGATTTGTTCCACATTCAAGGACAATGACCTTAACCAGTGGGTTTAAGTTACCTCTGGTCCATCTCTTTTGCTTTTAAAGAAACCAAAGTGATACTTTTGGTTTCTTAAACCGATTTCCTCTTGAACTGTGACTTCTGCATTTGCCGCTTTCAGCCTTTTTCAAGCAAAACTGTGTATAAATAGAGGAAGACTGTCCTTCCACCCTCTATTTGGAATCCGTCCTTAAGCTGTGCTGCTATTCATTGAGAGATGAAAGAACATAACTCCGGCCACACTGAAATAATTCTCTCTGATCTGGACCAGAACAATGAGGAAAGTTTCTTCATAGGTGAGATCCTTTCATTCTCTAGTGGAATGATGTTTACCAATCTAGTGTTTGTCAGCTGATTATTTTGGGTGTTTACTTTTTAGAAAATAAAATACTGATTCAAATTGGTAACTGATAGCCTACTTCAACAAAATATTTGAAAAGGCTTTTATGATTTCAAATATGAATTGAAATTAAACTTTCAAACTTTCTAATATTTCAAACGTAAAAAATTTGTGAAGAAGCATGTGATTAATAATATTTCTCTTCCTTATTAAAATTTAATTTGTATTGAGACTGGTGGCAAAATATTGCTATCAAAATAATGGCAAGTTACGGTTAGACTAAACTAAATATGCCATATCCCAAAGCAATGCTACCCATGGTTTCTTTCATTCATTCAAGTAACCTAGCCCTGTTTTTCTTCATCCCTCCATCCCAAGAAGATGTGTTCTTTATGTGCACAATCAATATGTGCCAGAACAATGTCTTTGTCATTAAAGTCTAATGGAGTGTTTGTGCAGTGGTTCTCAATTGCGGTCCCGGCGGCCCGCTGCATATGCTGGTTTACCACATTAGAATTTTAACAAGCTGTTATTTTTTCATAATTAGGTGCTTTTCATGTTTAAAGGGATTATTTACCTTATTTATTGGACACATTATGCCAGAAATAGCTATACATGCCATGAAGAATAAAACCCCCTTCACATTGTGCTTATTGTGCTATATTGCAAACAATTACAGAAAAAGGAGGTAACAATTTTTATGACTAATCAAATTAAAAACTGAGGGCAATCAATAGGTTCCTAATTAGGTAGTTGAACACACATGTTTGTGTTTGTTTCTTAAACTTATTAAACCTATTTGGCTCGTTTTCATTTGATTTGTCTTTGAATTCTTCATTATTTACTAAATGGTTAGTTTTAGTGGCCATGTGTCCTCAATTTCACCAATTAGGAGCCTATTGATTCACCTCAGTCTTTAATTTGATCAGTTAAAACATTTTTTTACCTTTCTTTTTGCAATTGTCGGTCATATAGCACAATGTGAATATTGAATATATTTTATTCTTCATGGCATGCATAGCTATTACTAACAATGTGGCTTAAGAGGGTAAATAATCCCTCTAAACATAAAAAACACCTAATTAAGAAAAATGAACAGCTTGAAGTGCTGGGCTTGCAATTGTGGTTGGAACGAAAGCCAGCATACTCAGGGGCCCCCTAAAACTGATGATGAGAAGCATTTTGCTAATGTATACAAAGTTATACACCCCAAAAAGCACATAAGAGGTGAAAATACTTGAGTGAATGTGGGACACAAAATATATCTAAAGAAGTTCCATCCACACAGGTACGATTCTTGAGTTACTTAAGAAATGAACATCCCATACGAAATGCTGGGCAGACCTGGTTGCCTATAATTATGATCAGCAGGTCTAGAAGACGAGATCTCAATTATTTTGAAAGAGGAGTGATTGTTGGGGCATGTTTGGCAGGAGCTTCAGCGAAGATAACTCAACCTGCTGAAATTTCATGAGGAACAGGGTCTCAGGTGATTCCAGCATGGAAGTCTGAGGGAAAGACTGCTGAACATGGGAAAGTGTGGTCGGAATGCTGAACATGGGAAAGTGTGGTCGGAAGTATGCGTTCCTGGATTGTGAAGTCCCATTCATTAGTTTGAGGAGCAAGGCTAAAAAGCCAAGAAATTCTGAATCCGTTGACTGCAATCTTTAATATTAGGGCATGAGCAGGCAGTTTAATCAAGAATGGTCTGTCAATAACTCTACAGAGCAGAATACCAGAAAATAGAATAGAATAACTTTTATTTTTCCGCAAGGGAACTTAAGTTGTAGCCCCAGCAACAACAAAAAAAGACAGACCCAGACCCACAACACACAAACAAACATATCAAACAAAGGCATCCAACAGAATAATTACATTAATTAAGTGAAGTAAAGTGCAATCCAGCCATGATAAAAAAATTAGCCCCGCTGTCCCGAGATGTCCAGTGTCACCAAGCAGTCCAACACACAAACTCCGCCTCCACGACTCTCCTCCATACACGCAGCGCCGCGGTCTCTGCCCACCGCCGAAACGCAAACTGCGTCAATTTTTCTAGTCGTCTCCTCATTCCACCCCCGCATTATGTTCTTCTTCGCTGGCTGACTTTTGAAGATTGCCTGCACTCCCGGATCAGTCCCGAAATCTTCAACTCCGGTGAAGAGCAATGGTAAACTTTGTTGCTGCAGTTAGATCCAACGGACATTCCCGACCACATGTTGCGAATGCATCTCCATGGTGACGACCAAAAACAAAATAATATCGACTAGACAATTCATCAATATTATCAAACGAGCAGCAGGAGTGCCCTGAAAAATCTCCAGCCCGCTTCCCCGTCCCACTACAGACACACAGCGCATGAAAAAAACAAAGACAAAAGCCAGACACAACAAAACACATTCAAATTAACAAACACGAACACGAGAGACAGCTGGACTACATGTCGCCATTACAGCGCCACGTGACATGGTATGTTATTACATTATCTGGGAAAAGTTTTTACATCATCTGGACATAGCTATTATATTATCCATTCAACAGGTTTATTACATTCTGCAACAAGTTATTACATTATCTAATTACGATATAAGTGCAAATGTTATAACTGAATAACAGTGTTTCAAATATACTGTGGACTGGTGTTACAACTACAGTGCCCACCAAGTGCCCTTGAGCAAAGCACTGAACCCCATAACTTCTCCACGGGAGCTGCACTGTGGCTCACCATGTGCTCTGACCTCTCTGTTAATACAATGAATGTACAATGGGGGAAATAAGTATTGGACACGTCAACAATTTTATTATCAAACATATTTCCAATGTAGCTATTCACATGAGATTTTGACCAGACATTGGTATTAACTCAATAAAACTACACAGCTAAAGAAATTGTAACGTTCCAATTATTTAAAAAAGTTATGTGCAATAAAGTGAAATGACACAGGAAAAAAGTATTGAACACGCTAAATTAAATGTGGTAGAAAAGCCATATTTTTTATATTTGGTTGCATATCCTTTGCATGCCATGACTTTATTATGTCTGTGACCCAACAACATCAAAAGGCTCTTGATATCTTATTTGCTGGTACTCTTACAAGCGATACTATAACAGCTCTGCATTTGAATGGATCTCTATGGGAATTGGGGGGTGAGACAAGATTTAGCTGTAAATTACACTGGAACAATATAGAACACATGGTTGGCTAAGTGGCTCTAAGTCATCAAGGGTCTGATGTATTAAACAAGCCTTTAACCATCACTCTGCTGCCAGAAATACAGTAGATATGGAAGGATCACTTTAAGGGTTGTTTCTCCTGACAGATTTTCCTATTGAACTCTATGGAAAAATAAGTCAGGAGAAGAAACCCTTCAAGTTATCCATCCATATCTACTGTATTTCTGGCAGCAGAGTGATGGTTAAAGGCTTGTTTAATACATCAGACCCTTGATGACTTAGAGCCACTTAGCCAACCCTGTGTTCTATATTGTTCCAGTATAATTTACAGCTAAATCTTGTCTCACCCCCCAATTCCCATAGAGATCCATTCAAATGCAGAGCTGTTATAGTATCGCTTGTAAGAGTACCAGCAAATAAGATATCAAGAGCCTTTTGATGTTGTTGGGTCATGTATGTATGTGTGTGTGTCGAGGAGAGATATGCGAGAAAGAAAACAAATACCAGTTAACTTAAACTTATCTTGTGTTAACTGGCAAAAAGTGAAAAGGTTATTACATTATTTGTTGCTATGTGTAGGCGTCAACATTTGACTGATGTGGCCTTCTTTTATAAATTGCTACTAAATTGTGAAAATTGTTGTTTATGCAAAATAACTTATAGCCAGCAGTGCACAGTAAACCTGGTACATATTGAAACATCTTACATATCACTTGCATTGTTTCTTCCATTGTAAGAATTTACAATGCTTATTATATTGCTTCTTCTATTGCCAGCATTATTGCTTCTTCTATTGTCAACATTATAGTGTAATACTCTCAAATAAAACAATTTGTTTCAGGAAATTATCCAAAAACCTATATGGTCTGATTAGAAAGCCCTTACATAAATTTAATATATGAATACTTCCCATAATACATATCCATTTCTGGTATAATCTGGCTGTAGTGTACATAGAGTAAATTATCATATCTGTCTAATTTAGAACAATGAACAACTTGAAAGTCATTTATGGAACAAAAGGCACAATATATAGGGAAGTTTGGGAACGCTTGGTTGAGATTGACCCAGGGCTCCTGTTTTGATTGTGTATGCCCAGAGACCCCTTCTTGGACCAAGGGAAAGAGTGCCGATGTCACCCGCAGAATGACCCGGGTCCTGCTGGTTGTGCTCTGCCTCACCCTGCTGTGTGGCCTCACTGCTCTGGGAGTCCTCTGTGAGTCCACCATCCTCCAGGGCAAAACTCTGCTCTGAGCCATTACACAGGGATATCCACTGTCACACTGCATACACCACAATGCATTCATTCAGCAGATGCTCTTTTCCAGAGCAAGTTTCAATGTACAATGCCTGGCCAAATAAAAAGTTGCCGTTGCACCCGTCATGCATAGTGCCCACTGTACAAGCCTCTGGAGGCAGTGTTATGATCTGGGGTTGCTTCAATTGGTCAGGTCTAGGCTCAGCAACATTATGCAGCAATAAAATTAAGTCAGCTGAGTACCTGAATGTACTGAATGACCAGGTTATCCCATCAATGGGCATATTCCAGGACGACAATGCCAAGATTCATCGGGTTCAAATTGAGTGGTTCAGTCCTGACCTTAACCCCATTGAAAGTCTTTGGGATGTGTTGGAGAAGACTTTATGGAGTGGTTCGACTCTCCCGTCGTCAATACAAGATCTCGGCCAAAAATGAATGCAACTCTGGACGGAAATAAATGTTGTGACATTGCATAAGGTTGTCGAAACAACGCCACGACGAATGCACGCCGTAATCAAAGCTAAAGGCGGTCCAATGAAAGTGTGCAACCTTTTTTTTGACCAGGCAGTGTACGAGAATCATAAGTGCATTCACCTTAATAGGAGAAATAGTGCCAGATTTACATTAGCAGACCGATGAGTAAAAGTGCAATGACAGTAAAGCAATTGTGTATGTTACCTATGCTAATAATCCAATAATGATACAAACGGTGCTTCAGATGGGTGAGAGAGGAACTAAATGAGAACCGTGTGCAAACAATCAAATAACCAATCATCCAGTAATGCCGGGAACCGACCTAACAGGCAAAAATAAAGACTCTACAGGTGCAAAAACAGGCAGAAGAACTATAGTGTCGAGAAACAGTGGCTGTGACAGCTAACTAAGAAACACAGTCTAAATACATAAACTACATCCATAAGAAGCCCTAAGAAGAGAAGCATAAAACCATAAAAAATATAACCTAAAGTAATGAAAATACCATCACCTGAATTAATACAAATGGTAGGAGTGCTATGGGACGGGACGAAAACCAAGATGCAGTTTGGGGTGGTGGGCCAGTCAGTGTTGGTAGATGGCCAATGATTTAGCTTTTCTGACCATTTTAAAAAGTTTGTTCCACCTCTATGGGATGAGCACAGAGGGGGTATAATGACTGGGAGAAGTGACCACGCCGGGAGATGAGAAGCAGTTGATTCAGGGTTGCAAAACAGAGAGATCTGGGTGGGGAGTACATCTCATACATTACACATTGATATTTACAGTTAAAGTGAACAATTATACACCGATATCTACTGTTGTCCTGAACGGTATCACACTGATATCGACACTCAACTATTACACGCTGATATTTCCTGAACCATCCACTGAACCATTACACACTGACATCTACTGTTACTTTGAAGTATCACATTCAGATATTTACTGTTGCACTGCAAACAATTACACACTTTAAATGTTGCACAATCAACTGTTATACTGAACTATAACATCCTAATATCTACTTTTACATTAAACCATTACACATTGATATACAGTGGCATGCAAAAGTTTGGACCTTTGGTCATATTGTATATTTTGTTGATTTTCTAAGCAAAAATAAGTTAACACAACCTCTACAGGAAACAAACTGAAACATGGCATATTTCTGTTAGTTTTGATGCACAATTACGTTTTATCTGCTGAATTTAACAGATTTAGCAGAACAAAAAAACATAAAACTTTAAATGTTAAATGTGGCATGTGCAGAAATTTGGGGACACTGTCAGTCAGTCAATACTTAGCAACACCTCCTTGCAAATGTTTCTTGTAGCCAGCTGACTGTTCTTTTTCCTTTTCTCTTTCATGCAGAACCCTTCTAGTTCACAAATATTCTCAAGTCTTCTTGCATGAACTCCATGTTTAAAAATATTGAAGTCTGGAGACTGTGAAGGCCATTCCAAAACCTTAATTCCTTAAGTTCTTTAAATGGAAATTAAAAACTGGATGCAATTAGATATGTTCTTTTAGCCTCCCCCTGCTTTATCATAGTCAATTATCTTTATTTTCAAGTCTCATGGATGTTGAGTGTAAGTACAACACCCTAAGAGGTTTGAAGGGTCAAGCTCTGCAATTGTCCTCACTTGGCTTAATTTTAGGCATAGCGAACGTCAATCCAATTTTGAGACCTTTTTTAAAAAGTAATTATTAATGGATCAACTGGAAGGGTGCCTAAACCTTTACAACCCTGCATAAGTTGTGGAAATCAGCAAGACAATAAATACATGAATCTGTCGATCAGTGATTAGTCTCTAATTGAAGAGCATGTTGGCAGCAATTGATTTTGGGGGAAAGGACAACATGTCACTTCAACAAAATCCTTTGTATTTTGTATTTTGTGCAACAGATGTTGAAAGAAACAACATGCTAGGCTTCCTGAAGGCACAGAACTCCTCTGCCTCCCAGTGCGCTCTGGAACCACAGATAGCAGGTGAGTGTGAACCAGAGTTCTGCCTGTGCTCTAGAACAGTGGTTCTCAAACTTTTTTTTTTTTTTACTAATGTACCCCCTCTAAGCTATTTTTTTTAGAGTACCCCCTTCGCCATGACAAAAAAATAATACATGAAAGTGATGTGCTCATTGCATTTTAAAATAAAAAAGGTTGTATTGAAAATATGTGGCATAGAAAAGATGTATCAAACTGGTATGTTAGTATCCTGATTTTATTAACATGGGGTTGTTCATAATCAATATAAAATAAAATAAACACATTTAGAAATTTTTGGAGTACTCCCTGCAGTACTACAAAGTACCCCCATTTGAGAAACACTGCTCTAGAGAATGGCAACAATAAAAAGAATAGCAGCACATGCTCCTTAACTCAGCATTGCACAGGAGTACAGTGATGTCTTGAAATAAACAAATAACAGACACATCATATAAAACTAAAATAACAATTTAAAAAAAGAAAAACATTAGATTTCCCATGTTTGTTGAGCTCTTGGGGACCAAGCCCAGTGCATCTCTTAAAAATAGGCTTCATGTGAGAGCCTAGCTCCAGAGGCTCAGGAAACATAATTTAAGCCTCTATATGTGATAAAACATGATTAACTACAATTTTTAAAAACCCACTTGATTTCCTTCAACAGAGAAACACACACAAATGTCAGATTTTATAGAGGCTCAAAACAGGAACCTCTCTGTTGGCCTGTCCTTTGTGAAACAGAAACTAGCAGGTGAGTTTGAATCAGAAGTTCATGAAAATTAACTTAAACAGTCTAAGCTCCACAGGCTATAATACAAAGAACAGCTTCTGATGGACAATGAATACAGTTTTGAAACAGTACTTTATTGGTGAAAAATATATGTACATGCATAGTTTTAAGATTTTTATTATTCTTGTTTTCCCTCCACAGAGAGAAGCAGCATTGCAGATTCCCTGGCGGCTCAGAACAGAAGAATCTCTGCTTCGCTGTCCTCTGTGCAGCAGAAACTAGATGGTGAGTCAGAACCAGAATGTTTAAAAGTTTGTATTGTTGTCTTGTTAATCACACACAGCACAGCAGTTCTCAAAATTTAGGCTGCAATAACAGCCTATGTCTAACCAGAGGATTGTAGACACGCAACAGCTTTTGATAGATGATCACATACTGAGACTAGGTTAGTGACAAATGGGACTTCATGCATAGTTTTTTCTGAATCCATTTGTTTCCTGTCAACAGAGAAAAGCAGCATGTCAGATTCCCTGGAAGCTCAGAACAGTAATCTCTCTGCTTCTCTGTCGTCTGTGCAATGGAAGCTAGTAGGTGAGTTTTCCTAAATGTGTTGATTATAGTAGGGTTTTCCAGTCAGTCCCATTAACTGTTTACTCAAAAAAACACATCTGTCCTTTCAGCTTTGAAAGTTCATACCTTGATGTCATAATGCGAGGATGGTGAAAATAATTACACTTGAGCATCGACCTACTGTACCCTAAGCAATACTATATTGTCATTATTGATTTTTTTATTTTACAATGGAAGGCTGTTTAATAACAAATTATCCAACAGAGAAAAGCAACATTGCAAATTCCATGGAGGCTCAGAATAGGAACATCTCTGAGTCTCTTTTTTCTGTGGAACAGAAACTAGCAGGTGAGTGAAAAGAAGATCATTTTCCTTATTCACTTGCAAACAAGGGGCTCTCTAAGATTAGATTCCAATAATGGTCCAAGTTGTAGACACTCGACAGCACCTGGAAGATAATGACATATTGTGCTATAGCAGCACTAGGTGGATAAAAAATAAAACATCCTCATTTGTAATATGACCAAATTCAAATGAGAAACTTAATGTTGCGAATTCCCTGGAGGCCCAGAACAGGAACATCTCTGCCTCCCTCTCCTCTGTGCAACAGGAGCTAGCAGGTGAGTTTCAGATTGTTGTCCAATGACAGAATATCTAAGGCAAGCAAGACAGCATAAACCCACCTGAAAAATAGAAATTTGTTTTTCCAGTGCAATTTTAAAAATTATATAACATTTATTATCCCATGTCATTTCAGGACCAATTTTGGGTGACATTCACTGAACAAAAACAGAAACGCAAATCTAATTCCCATCTGTGACAAACGTATTGCTGTCTGTTAACTGTCCTGTTTTGGGATAGAAAAGTTAAGAAATCCCCTCAAATGAATTTAGAAAAAGATTGTGCTGATTGTGCAAAAATGTGGAATGGAAGTGAATGATTGTCTCTTTCTTGTGAATCAGGAACCGAGAGACAGTTGCGGGAACTGCAGGTCAGCCACAATGATCTATCTAAAACTCTCTCCTCTTGCAAAGGTGAGGTTGATTACTATATGTGAAGTTTGCAATAATTATATTCATAGTTATTATAACTGAGAAAATAAGCTTTACACCTTATTTATACCATATTGTTTCCCTGCATGTTTTTCTATTTGTGCACTCAGGATTACTGAGACAGAACTGTGAAAATACAAATTGGGTACCTTCAATAATTTTTAAGAACCATCAATGACAAATACCCCTTCCTCTTTTACAAGCCGCTTAGAATCGTTTGCCTTTGCTATTTCCAAAGGGAGGTCCAATCAATGGTAACATATTTGCATATTCCTGCCTGCCCTGGTACTTGTGACCGTCCTGGTTGGCATTCAGAGCGAGTGCGCGTGTTAATATTGCTGCATTAGAACATTGCACATTAAGTTAAGGTGGTGAAATTCATGAGTTTAACATACAGTACATAGCTAGAAATGGCCCATAAACATGTTCTACTCCCGGCTGTCGGGCTATTAAATCTCTGCACACCCTTCCAAAAGATCCAATTCTGTGCCAAAAGTGGATCGATTTCATTTTACACTAGAAATCTGAGTTTACCTACTTTTAGTATTGATGTGCAAAGTGGTGTGATACTTATGTGCTGGTAAAATATGAACTTGGTAGCCTACTACCTCCCATTTTCAAAAAAAGAGGGTAGGGTAACGCCAGCCTTTTCCTCCTTTAGCATCTACTGTATCACACAGAGTACCCTATAATTACAAGCAAGCAGAGATTTCAAACATGACTAGCAAAACAGCCCATGTTAAACGTACTGTGTCAAGGCACTTCTAATCTTTCCAGCTACAATACAGTAAGAGTTGGGCTTTACAGCTCTCTAGCCAAGCTGCCTGGTTGGGTACCGAACCCAGTAACATATCGCAATGGCACCGGTTCCCATACGATTGATAGGCTACCTACCTTAGGGAAGATAACACAGATTTCAGTGCCACTTTAAAATACAATGCATGAGCTGCCAACAGCTCAGACAGTGACAACATGTAGGCTACAATTAGCAAGCTAGCTAACATTAAACTCGGTCAAGATTCCAAAAGCGAACTGCCGAAAGTGTGGCTGTAGGATTCAGACATGCTTAACAACAAGAGCGTGCAAAGGGGGGACATCCAATATAATGAAGCATTTGATGACCATAGGATATATTTGAAAGCATGCAGGGATGCACTGTGTTCGACTGCTTGAAAAGTATGGGCAAACTACAGCCCTCCGGGATATGAGGTTGACACCCCAGCCTACTTTTTACAGATTGCAGTTGAGCAAGGCATCACTTTTCAGAGGCAATATTTAATAGGTCTCCAGAAAACAATTTAAGGCAGGGAAATTGCTATTTTATATGTGACCTACATCAGAGAATATTTTTATGTTGATTTTTAAATCTTGTGTTTTTATTTAGATTATATTTAATAATTCCCCTTGATGGTCATGATGTGAGCCTACAAACAAGTACTGCATAAACTGTGTCTCCATGTAACACAGCAAAGGGAGGCTGCAGAGAGTGTGACAGTGGCTGGAGGAATGGCCTGGGCCAGTGCTACTTATTCTCCACTCAGAAATTGAACTGGATGCAAAGTCGGGATTACTGCATCTCAAAGGGGGCTAAACTGGTCATTATCAACTGCCAGCAGGAGCAGGTAAAACATGCCTCTAATCTGCATGAGGAAATCATGTGTCAGTGTGCAAATCAATGTTTAATGAAATCCCATGTTGTCAATGAATATGGCAAATAATGTATCCAGATTTGATTTGTAATGCAAGTCTTACAAAGTGCATTTTGCAATGCATAAAATCTAATATTGCCATGCTTGCTGAAATCCATGTACATTTACAAATATTAGAGTGACAATAATTAGTGAAATAGCAGGCACATTGTCAATTGCAGTGTCCCCAGTAATTTCTTTTCATTTCTCTTGATCAGACGTTCGTGTCATCCAGCATTAGTGAGACACACTGGATTGGGCTGAGTGATCTGGGAACTGAAGGACAGTGGCACTGGGTGGATGATACACCTCTCAGTCAGACAAAAAAACAGTAAGGACGTCCTGTGTGTTTCTCATACTTATACAGCTATGCATCAGGAAGACCAGACTGAGCAAATTGCAAATTTACAGAAATGCTCCAGCATAAAACCCCTGGTGATAAATGGGTTTTGTGTTTCATGAATTTCCAGGTCATTTCAGCATTTAAATTATTACTTGACATTGAGTTTTGCCCCAAACATAGGCACACCAAAAAAAGCCTTGTGCAAGGTGCTGCGTCACAGGAATGCATAACGAATATAAAGAAAAGACTCGCACCCTCGCTTAATGCTCCAAAAAACAAATAACGAGGTTTAATTTATGATGCAAGCCATGTCGACCACATCGGTCTTCATCAGAAAGCTGTGGTCTGGCTAAACTACATTTACGTCATTTAGGATATGCTTTTAAGTCATTTAGGATATGCTTTTATATTTTTAAGTAATTTAGGATATGCTTTACGTTGATGTACGTACAATATGTGCACACATCATGGTTTAGGCAGAGCAGGTACGATGCCAAGTCATCAATATGACATCCAATAATAGTCAACACATAAACCTATAGCATAACAGAGAAAGAGGAGGTAATGCTTTAAGTAGCAAATGGGTTTGAGCCTATAGTGTTAGATGTAGCATAGGAAAGGCTAGTAATCCGGAATAAATGCTCAGCATTTGGTGATAGGTGAGCCAAGATGCAGCGTAAAAAGGTGTGTTTTTAGCCTGCACACAAGATAGGCACTGACTCTGTATGCTGTTTCAGTACTGAAAAAATAATTCATGATGCATTTGACAAATCATTCAAGTTCATACCAAAAACATTTTTTTATAAATACTGACAAAACTAAAAATTTTATTTGCACATTTTTTGCCTGTTTATTAAGGTTTTGGCACAGAAGGGAAAATGGGAAACACGAGCCGGATAACTGGACTGGGGGTGGAGATCCAAAAGGAGAGGACTGTGCAGCCATGGGTGACGGGCATGGAGTAACTGACCAATGGTTCGATGCCTCCTGCACTTCACAAAAAAGATTTGTGTGTGAAAAGTGACTTTCACATTCTACTGTACGTGTGCAATGAAGACAGATGTGAAATTGTGTCGGAGACGAGTGCCAATTTAATTCCTAATGTAGTCTTGTCTATCGATATAAACAATTTACAAGATAGTATGACATACAGTATGTTGTGAAGACCAAAGCAACACAAACAAAGGCACATCCTTTTCCCATTTTGCCACCACGGGTGCCACCCCGGAAAACTTGATAAAGATGACAAAATAAGCTACTATTTGATATCATTGGATTTATGGGTTTAGTGGACGGAAATGTATTGCTAGATCGCAAGATAAAACCGAACGTTAACGATTTAAATCTTCGTTTACCTCAAACCGTAGGCCTGTAAATAACATTGGGCTAACCACTTATTTTTTCCTGTACCCCAAGTCGCATCACATACATCACATAGACCGACAGCCAGTCACTCTACCACCTCACCAGATTCAGTCTGCGCTGAACACTGAACAGTAACAGTGTCATTCTGTGGATCTCACGAGCCGTAGTGTTACAGTCGCAAGAATATTTTATAGCTGCTCAACTGAAACTGCTACTGCAGGAGAAACAACAAACAAGTCTCTCTCTGTCGGACGTTCACTCTGAGTGTGAGAAGGCGCAAACGTTGTTGTTCAGTACGTATTAATCTACAGTCAAGCCGGAAAGTCTGAATACCCTTTTCACCTTCTCCACGTTTTATTACATTACAGACATATTCTACAATAGATTGAGTTCATTTTTTGTCTCAAAATTCTACACAAAATAGCCCATAATGACAAAGTGAAAACATGTTTTTAGAAATTTTGTATGTATGTATTATAAATCGAAAACTGAAATTTCTCATTTACATAAGTATTCATACCCTTTGCTTTAACATATTTTTAAAGTATGATATTTAATATTTGGTTGCATATCCTTTGCATGCTGTTACTTCCTGAAGTCTGTGACCAATCAACATCAAAACTTTCGATATCTTATTTTCAGGTACTGTTACAAGCGATACTATAACCTCTCTGCATTTGAACTGATCTCTATGAGAATTGGGGGGTGAGACTAGATTCAGCTGTAAATTACACTGGTACAGTATGGAAAACATGACTTGCGAAATGGCTGTACGTCATCAAGGGTCTAAGGTATCAAACGAGCCCCAAACCATCACACTGCGGCCAGATATGGAGTAGATGTGGATGGATCCCTTTAAGGGTTGTTTCTCCTGACTTTTTCCCCCATAGAGTTCTATAGGAAAATGAGTCAGGATAAATAACCCTTGCAGTGATCCATCCACATCTACTCCATATCTGGGAACAGAGTGATGGTTTGGGGCTCCTTCGATAGCTCAGACCCTTGATGACTTACAGCCATTTAGCCAGCCATGTGTTCCATACTGTACCAGTGTAATTTACAGCTGAATTTAGTCTCACCCCCAATTCCCATAGAGATCCATTCAAATGCAGAGAGCTTATAGTATCGCTTGTAACAGTACCTGGAAATAAGATATCGAGAGTCTTTTGATGTTGATGGGTCACAGACTTCAGGAAGTAACAGCATGCAAAGGATATGCGACCAAATATTAAATATGATACTTTAAAAATATGTTAAAGCAAAGGGTATGAATACTTATATAAATGAAAGATTTCAGTTTTCGATTTTTAATACATTTGCAAAAATTTCTAAAAACATGTTTTCACTTTGTCATTATGGGCTATTTTGTGTAGAATTTTGAGACAAAAAATGAACACAATCTATTGTAGAATATGTCTGTAATGTAATAAAACTTGGAGAAGGTGAAAGGGGGTATTCAGACTTTCCGGCTTGACTGTATATGAACCAGATTCTTATAAATATACATACATATATACTTTTCTATTTTCTTTTTCGTCAGATTACGCCAAACTGTTTATCTATATGTCATGTTTTCAAGGATGTTCGCCAAATTCAATAAACCTGTGATTTGCGTTACGTTACCTGATCCTGAGGTAAAAGGTAGCAAGCTAAGCAAACATTACTTTACCCAGAGTTTTCCAATTATATCAAATGTAAGTACATTTTACATTAACCTAATAGTTATATTACTATATTATGACTATACTATTAACCTAATCGATATTCAAAGACCACGTTTAATCTGGCCGCATTTTTTTTTACTTAAACGTTAAATTTAACGTTAAATCTGAATGTTACATATTAAAATTGCTTCAAAATGCAGCATAGGCTGAAGTTTCATTAAATTGAGAGTAATTCAGTTTTCATTCTCGTCACTGGTGATTATTGATGTTGACTTGTGTAGGTAATCCATTATGTTTGATTTTGGGTGTCTTTTAAAATGTAATCGGTACTCATACCCTCAATGTTATAATCAATAAAATCTGAATTCAACTCAGTAACTTGACTACTTTTTGAAAAAAAAATTTTAAACAGGATGTGTACATCACCATCTGAAAATGGGCTAAATTCTTAGTTTTACACAATCCATAAAGACTATTTTGTTATACTTGAATAAGCTACATGGTATTTTCTGTTATTGTTTCAAAAAGTTAGTTAACCAACATAGGGCCTGCCACAGTCACATTTGTACAAGTAGCTGTGTAATTGAAATGGTCAACAAGCAGGCACTTTAAGGATGTCAACCTGAATTTGCATATAGCAAACCCAACACAAATTATAGATCCTGTGCAATGCCCACTAGCTAAGAAACCCACCTCCTGTAACTAGACTACACCTGCTGAATGACTGCAACTGAAGTTTGACAATTATTTGAGAGCTGTAGGGAGATTGTGGAGGGGGTAAAATATACATATTTTATTTAGCGTGATTGCTATATGATCAGTCTGTCTCCCTCTGTATCTCCCCTTTGTATGTATCCCTCCCTCCCTCCCCCCTCTCCATCCCTCTATCTCCCTCTATATTTCTCCTTCCCTCTATTTTTCACACTATCTCCCCTCTCTATTTGTCGCTCTTTCTCCCTCCTTCTATTTCTCCCTCCATCTCCCTCCCTCTATTTGTCCCTTCCTCTCCCTCTGTATCTCTGCTTCATTTTCCCTCTGTATCCTATATTTTTTCTCTCTCCTGTATTTCCTCTATCAATCCCCTCTAGCCTATTTACCCTCTGTCTAACTCCTGACCACTATCCCCTCTCTAACCTCTGTACTCTATATACTCTCTCTCCTTCTCTCTATACGTCATCTATCACTCCCTCTCTGTAAGTAGTGTCTCTATCCACTATCCATCTCTCAGTGTGTGATATTAATATTTAATTTATTCGTAGTCTGCAATGTAATTTTAACTGTCAAGAGATTGTTATAAAATCATTTTTAAAAATGAACATTTGGCAGTATTGGAAAGAAATTACATTTGTTGTGATAGCCATGCAAAAGTCAAATTTGGTCATTCATAGATGCCCCCCTGTGTAATTATGTGCCAAGCTTGGGCCCCCCCTTTAAAATTGGTCTGAACACTCCTGTTTTCCTTTGTGTGAATTTGTCACTAAGAAACAATCAATTAAATTGGAACAGTTTAAGAAAAAAAATTGGTTATGCTTTCCACTGAGATTATAATCAGAGATGGTTTCTCTTTTGGTATAGTCGTTCGTGGCTGTTTTCTTTTGTGGCTCTCGTCCTGCCTTCACGATTATTAATCAATCTGTCTTATTAATCAATCAATTTAGTTAGTATTCTCCTAGTTTTAGTAGTTCGCCCATTTTAGTGGGTTTATTTTCGTTTGGCTGTTTAGCCTTAAGCCTACGTTCCTACGTTTTTTCTTTCTTCCTTTATTTATTTTCTCTTCCGCTCCCATGTTAACGAATTGCCGTGGCTCTCACCGGCCGCGCGCGCACAGCTGGCGATGGCGGATGGCTCGCGGACGTGGAGCGGATTTTTCCGCTCAGGGCGGAATTTTCTGGGCGTCCGCATGCGCAATCTCATAGAAATAGATTGTATATGCACAATATCTGCATCATATGACCACATATTAATGTTTTCAACCTACTAATAGTTTTACTATTGTTATTCATTATTTTAATACATATTATATTTTAATATAGGCTCTAATGAAAAAGGGAACAGAGACAATGACCACTGTGGGATGAATGAAGTTATATCAAGTCATACATTTACATATAACCAGTTATTCCCGTTTTTATAATGCTTTTTCTTTATTATAGGATACATATTTGTTCAATTAATTAAGACTATGCTTACTTCCCGAAAGGGAAATAAACGTTATTCTATTCTATATTCTATTCTGTTTTTATTGTACTGATATCACTGTATCGATTTAAGGTACTACAGAATAGCTGCTAATTCTGATATAATTAAATGTTTAGAACATGTTGATTACTGTCCCAAATAAATAAAAATGAACTTTATAAAGGAGGTATTGTCTTGTTTGCTACATTTAGCTTTACATTGCTAAATTTATCTTTTAAGCAGTAAGACATATGTAATAGCAGTATTTACTTAACCATTATTTAGCGAAGCTCACAAATCCGGAATGTAGATTGTTTGTACAGCGCGTCTCTGTCGTTCACAGAATGCGCTCCGAAAAAGCAAAAAGCGTCTGTGCGCTTGCGCGTCTGGTGGGTACCGGGCGTAAGGCTAAGACGTCGTAAAACCCTTCATACGAAGCTTCTTTAACTTTGGGTGCTTTCCCAAAAGCATCTTGATTTAAGACGCTCTTAGAAACGCTTATAGATTATCGATTACTGCAGACCAGTCGTAGACGGTTAAGTGCGTTTTAGAAGCCCATAATTAAATCACATACTTTATTAGATTTTTCGTGTTAGTGTTTATTTCATTTTACGGTTACCATAACCACTGATTGTTTTTTTTATAGTGATGTTAGAATATTTACGTTTATTTATTTATTTTTAATTGACTTATTTTTATATATTTGGAAATTACCCATAAAAGACATTCCTCAAATAGCCCTATAAATAAATAAGTTTGAGACGAGTAAAATCAGTGGGAAAAAGATTTTATTTCAAAATAAATTTTGACGTGCCTAACCGGCCATGTATTGGGCATGGGGTTGCGTCTCCCAATCTATCGCCCCTCCTCCTCCCGTATCAGCAACACCACAGACAGAAGTACAGAGACGTCCAGGGATCCAGGGATCAGAATGGAAAAGTCCTGCTATGTGTTTCTTCCTCCCATTAACTCAGTCAGCTGATTTCACTAATGAGTTCTACCTCCTGGCTGAAAAATTGTGCAAATGAGAAAATCCAGTTGATTGGAACTAAATACTGGGGAGGACTTTTTACTTTCTGAACCCGGATTTTACACTTTTGGTTAAGAGGTGACTGCGCGTTCACGCTTTAAAAACTCTTTTGGGAAACGCCTGTTACAAATTAAATAGCCATCGTAGAATCGCTCGTTGAAATCGCACTTAACCCTAATATTGATCGAAACGCACCCCTGGTGTGATTGGATGTTGGAATTCCGATTCCAGATCCAGAAATCGCATTTATTTATTTATTTGCTTCAACCAATCTTCAACCCAAACTAGCATGTTTCCACGACAACCGAATAATCCTCTTGGTATGGCTAGCGGTAAGGCCCAAACATGTTCCAGAAGTGTTCCGGCAACAAAACGCGGAAGTATACGTCTTTGGTATGTGTTTCCTGGTGACGATCCTGGGCGAAGCTGCATGAATAGTAGGTGATTTCTGTTTTATGTAAGTTAAGTTAATTACGAGATACATACTGAAACGAAAATGTTTAAGGGCTGGGGGACATGGTTAGGGTTGCAGAGCCCAACAGAGCCATCAACAGTCGAGGAAAATGGACAGTCAGGATCTGTCGTGAGGGAAGAGAAGATAACAGAGTTGGAAGACAGTGGAGTAAACAAACAGACGACTCCAGAATCAGATGAAGTGGCAGTGGGAGAGGAGGACGAGCCAGCTCCGCAACTTCTGCAGCAGGCAAAAGGGCTGAGCGGTAGGTTGGATTTCGCAAGTCAGCTAAGTATCCTATAATTAGTTAGCCAACTTAGCTACCAGCTAACGTTAGCTCGTTGAATTAGCTAGCTAGGTTTAACGTTTGATATAACTTACAACGTTAATTGTCACTTAACTTATCTGTTACCTGCGCAGTTACCTAGCTAGTTCCTCGTCATCACCAATATGTATTGTTTGCATAAAGTAGCTTTTAAGTGTATTATCTCGCTAGTGAACATTAACGTTATAACTTATTGCAGAATTTTTGATGCCCACTTTTTTTTGCTTCTTGCTAGTCGGTTAACGGTTGGTTAGCGAACTAGTTGTCAGCTATGTCATTAGCTAACGTAAACAATGACAACCAACTGTTTAACAACAACTAATAGAGATTATCTTGATTCACAACTGGGACAAAGAGAAAGCAATTCTGTCACGACAGAGCATGCAAGGTAACATTACGCGTTATTTTAAACTAACTGGCTAGGTACATTAACATTGGTGTTCAACTCAAGTGACAATACGTGTGCATTAGTAACGTTACTACACGCAGTGTAGCTAACATTAAAATGTCATCGAATTTTCTTTGTAAGATTTTTTTCTCTCGACGATTTCTTGAACAGAACCAACAAAATTGTATGATATTTAGCTACGTATGTAGCTTTAGGGCTGCTCGGCGATTCCAGCACAGAAATGGAAAAGAAAAACAAAGCGCTGGTTAGCTAACATCATGTCATAACAGTTGGTATATTTATTGGCACGGTGTTAAATGTTTTCAAAGCAACATCGCCACCATCAGGTCCTGCAGACTTATTGAAACAATGGCTGTGAATTGTTTTAAATGTTTTAATAAACTTAGTACATTTATTTATTCTATTTAAGGGTACATATATAATTTTGCGAGCAGCGCTACCAAGAAGATATCCGACTCGGTGGCAGAGACTGCACAGACTATCAAGAAAAGCGTTGAAGAGGGCAAGATAGACGGGATTCTTGACAAGGTTTACTAAAATGTTGTTTGTCCTGTTTCCACAGATATTGGTGACATAATGAGAGGCAGCAGTTCTTGCCTTGTGTTAAAAAAACTTGGTTTTTCATTTTTACTATTGGGAGTTATTCAAACCTTCCGAGCTTTAATAAGACAATTGAAATACAGTTTGATTACAGCTATGTGTGTTCCTGAACTAAAGTAATACCCTTCTCCACACCCCCCACCCCCACAGACAATTTTGGGTGATTTTCAGAAAGAACAGGAAAAATTTCTTCAAGAAAAGAATGCGAAAAAGACAGGTAACTATCGATACCTTTTTATGTCTCCTGTAAACCTGTGATTAGCACAGACAACAATCTAGTTCTATATTGACCAAACCAACTGATTTTACAATTGTAGGTTATTTCTCCCCAAATATACATTTTTAGATGCAGCAGTGCCACCGTGGGTTGGCTACAGTGAAGAAGAGACTATACAGCAACAGATATTGGCGCTATCAGCTGTAAGTATAAGCATTCTATTGAAATATTAATAGCCCCCAGACTATTGTAGGATCTAGCCTACTTACAGATGTTGTGTGATACCTCTTGAACAGATAAATCTACTGAGTTTATTGTGCATGCATTATATCGCATGGATCCTCTCAAATGCTTGCATTTTAAGTTGAAGAACTTGTCTCACAATCTAAAAGCTACATACATCAGGGCTATTCAGCCAGGGTGAAAAAATTAGGTCTAGGCCTGCATCTGCACAGTCTTAGCATATTTCCTGCTTAGACTGAGCAGAGATTAGTTCATCGTGGCTAGCGATGCATTAATAAGGTATCTATATTGTTTACACACATGCAGAATGTTTTTTTCATAAATATATTGTAGCGATTGCATCTGAAGGTAAACTAGGCTGATCTTCAACAATGCTCATTGCGTTTATTTGCAAGGTGAAGTTCTCAATACACGGAGAAACAGACTGACCCCGAAGCACAGATTCCAAGCCCTTTTATAATACCCTTGGCGCCCGTATGCAAAACAATGCTACTGTGCCTCATGATGACCTCACAGAACAGTTGCATAACCTATATAGCCCTTTTGTGGCTAGATAGCTAAACTAACAGTACACACGTGTGTACATGACAACAACCTGGCAAGAACGACCGGCTGGTGCAGCGGAGCTCAATCAACCTTTATTTAATTATTGAAAGACACGTTTGGCCTGTTCCACTTCTGCCTGGAGTCCGGGGGGCGGCCAAACACCAAGGCCACTGGCCTCTACTGCTCCCTTCCGAACATCAATGTCGCCGGGGTGCAGCACGTGGACTCCTGCACAACAGAGCGGTTGACCAGGAGGACTACCGGCACACATAGTGTCCATAGCTACCAACACGTAGCAATTTCCCCCTGTTGGTGATGGGAAATGGACCCAAGACATCTACCGCCACCCGCTCCATCGGCGCCTCGCTGCACGACTGCTGGAGAGTGGGCTCTATGGTCCCTTTTTGGTTGTGCAGGCATCGTAGCGGTGGCTCTCCACGTCTCGCATGCATCCCAGTAGAACAGCTGCCGGAGCCAGTCCAGGGTATTGTTCTCCACCACCATGGACCATCTGCAGAACCCAGGACTGGTGCCTCTTCTATCCCACTGGTGCCTCTGCAATCCCACTGACTCACAAACATCTTTATGCCTGTGAGAGAGAAGTAGCAGGGGGTCTCCGTCCCCCTCGCACCCACTGGAGGACTGGAACCACTTCTGGGTCCTCTCTTTGTGCCTGTTGCAGCTGGGCGGGTTGCAGGTTGTCTAAGACTGGGGAGGCGCAGGAGGTGGTTACCCTCTCTGGTGCTGGTTCCTGTTCTTCCTCCTCACAGTGGCGGCAGGAGCTACTGACACAGGCTATCAGCATTACCATGCTTGTCTTCTGGGTGGTGCTCAAGTGTGAAGTGGAGGTTCTGGAGTAGCTTAATCCAGTGGGCTATCTGTCCCTCTGTTTTTTTAAACCTGAGTAGCCACTGCAGATCTGCATGGTCCGTCCGGCCCTGGAACTCCCATTTTTGGAGGTATGCCTGGAAATGCTGAACACCTTTCACCACCACCAGTAGCTCCCGCCTCGTCACACAGTTGTTGCGCTCTGTTCTGAGTGCACAGCTGAAGTAGGCACCCTCTTTGTCAGCTGTGACAGGACTGCCTAGAGGCCCACGCCACTTGCATTGGTGTCCATGATGAAAGGCTTAGCGGGGTCCACCAGGGTGAGGACTGGGGCTGTGACCAGGGCAGTGCAAATGTGGCGAAGGACTGCTGGCACTTAGGCGACTGCTGGAGTCTGCTGAACTTCTCGGTGAGGCCCTTCTTACTGTGAAGGCCATTTTTGGGCAAGCTGCTGTTGTGAGGGGGACCTGCCAGTAGCTGCTGCAGAGATCAAGCAAGCTGAACCAAGTGGAGCTCCCTATGCTGTCCATGGCATCGTTGATGCGAGGGAGCGGGTAGGAGTCTCTCTTTCACCACATTCAGCCATCCGTAATCAATGCAGAACCTGAGGGAGCCTTCTTTCATTCGCACCATCACCAGGGAAGCCAAGGGACGCTCGGAGGGGTGGATAACCCCTGCTGCAGCCATCTCCCTAATGTTCGCCTCCACCTCTGCTAGCTCCGTCAAGCGGAAACGTTGGGGTCACTGCCTGATGGGTGTGGCCATACCCGTGTCTATGTCATGCCTGGTGACCTGAGTTTGCGTGCAATCACTGTCACTGGCTGCAAACGGATACCGGAATTCAGTCAAGAGTGTGTATCTGGCTGCACTTCCCCAGACTGAGCCTCTCACTGCTTCATTTGGCGAGCTCTCCCACTGCAGCCTGAACTTTCTGCTATCTGTGCTGGCGTGATGTGCAGCGTTGGTGTGGCTGCTAGAGGCAGGTTGGCACCGGCCCTTCAGGAGGGTGAACCACTCCTCTGTGTTGTGTCACCCCGGCCAAACTCTTGCTTGATAGTAACCGGGCCCAGGCGTAGGGGTAGCCAACAACAACCTTGCATGCTAAGTATTTGCTTGGTTACTGTTCCTAATTTAATGTCCATGGCTACCCATGGCATGCTATGTGCTAACAGTCCGGGCTGGATCAGGCTGATGGTAGAGCCTGTATCAATGAGAACAGTCACTGTGGTTCTAGCCACCTCGCAACATACATAGATGCTGTTGTTGTTGCAACCTAAGCTGGGAAATATACACTTGCCATAGGCCTACACAACGTTATTTGTCCTTAAACCCATTGTTGGGTTGAAAATATGATTGCGAGTTAGGTTATCTGAATCAGCAGCTCCATTATATTCACAACCTGGATGCACAAAATTTGAGTGTCGCAAGTTTTATCCAGACTTTAAGGCAAGGGAGAACCATTTTGTTTATCTGCCTTCACCAGCATAAATTGTGATAAGAAACAAACATTAGCAGGTGTAAACTACAGATCAAAGTGAAAAACTAGCATTCGCTCCATTAGATCTTGCTCCAGTCTACTTAGTAATTTGCTAGTTAACGTGAAGGGGTGTAACGATTTTGAAGAAAAATGAGGGTTCAACTCAACGTATTGAGATTACAAACTGGATCAGATTAATACTTTGTTTAAATTTGGAGAGGAACGAAAGCTTCTTAAACCATTATAGTACCATTTACAATACTAACTTAGATTATTAATATAATTTAGGTAAAAATAAAGTTCCACAAATGCAAATAAATCTTTGCAAAAAAGAAAATGTAGTTTTAGTTTGCAATGAAATACTGAGAGCTGCATATGTGAAACAGGTAAAACTATACATTTCCTGGATCATAAACTCAAAATGCAGAACACCTAAAGATCTATGGTGCAAAATATAGACAGTGTACCCTGTTGTCCCTTAGTGTCTCCAAATGTACCAAAATTGGCTAAATTGTGCGGTGCTGTAAATCATAAGATAATCATAAATTTAACTACAAATCAACTGTTTTTGCTAATAAAACTCACTTTTGTATCATTTGGGAATTAATATATTTTCATCAGTATCGGGGGATACATATCTATGGGACCAAAATCCTGTCATAAATTAAATGCACTCAAAATGCAAAAATAACAATATTTAACATATGGCACAACACTGGCGGAGTGGAAAAACAAATGTACATATTTGAAATATCACAAGCAGTAATACTTGCATAACAAGGAGAAAAATTTCCCTCATGCATATCCCTCAGGCATATTCTCAGACAGAATCAATGCTATAGTATCTTGGTAACTATGGCATCTTCTTCTGACTCACTCCCAAAATCCATGTAAGCAGGTGAGGATTTTCTCTTGCCATGCTGACGAGTTAGTAAATTAGTAAAAATTACTATAAAAAAATTATAATAATAATTACTATTACGCCTCGGTGAGCAAATGTACATTCTAAGTTGTTTGCGTAAAACGAAACTAATAAAACTAGAAATTGTTACGCCCAGCTGTAATTTATAGTTCAGAGCATCCAATAAGTCATTGCTAACCCCGTTGCAAAGGTTATAATGTCCTATATTGGATTAAAGAGCCATCAATGAAACCAGAATGAACTGGAATGAATGAGACAGGTTTGCAAAGCGTGGGGGGTAATTACGCGTCAATGTTTCAGATAGTGTGATAGCGTTATAAAGTGTTGTGTAATTTCTGGGACGGAATGTCCCAGACAATAAATGACCACTGAATTTCTGTGCGTAAAACCAATGGTAGGATTGGATATTTATTTAAATTTAGTAGCAGATATTGATAGTAGAATGAAGTGGTATAATTACACAAGAATTTCTCTTTTATTTTACATTTAAGTGAGAAGGGCTTTTCACAGCTTTTTTGGCATACGATCGGGCTATTGTTGGGTTTATCTTGTTGCTATGACGGAATAAGAATTTTTGGTGAGCCATTGACTATGACGGCTCGCCGCATGCCATGCGCTTCCCGGAAAATAGAGCCTTTAATGTTAAAATTATGTTGCTACAGTTGGTTCAGTTTAATTGAAGAGTATTCTGTAAACCAGAATTCTTAAAGTGCTTCTTCCTGGGGGCCAGTTTCTTTTTACAAATTGTACATCAAACTTTCACACGCTAGTCTTAAAACAAAAAAGTATATAAAATGTGTATTGTGTGTAAATGTACATAATACTTTGTTGATGCCATCCTAATACTTAGCTGTCATTTATTATTCTGTCACTAGTTGGTGTGCTGGTCAGATAAAAATTTGCTTCTTTACTTTATTACTGGTGTTCCTAGCTTCAGAATTGTAGAAGCACCAGAATTTTTCTTCTTTTAGCTGAAGTTAAAGTTTGTCACACTGAAATACAATTAAATAATTTTGGAAAGTGTGTATGTCACTGTTGACATCAGGTGATCACTGGAGACACACATACAGCAAATGTCAAAATGGCAATTTGCTTCTCATCTGTATGGACCCACCATAATGGTTTCCCCAAAGACTCCAAATTAAGAAATTTCAGGACACAATGCTGAAAAACATAAATGGCAAATAGTCTGCACTGCTCAAACACTGGTTTTCATTGCTAAAATTACAACTATGTAGGTCACACCAGGATAATTATTTGTGGTTGCATCATAATTTTGAGCCCTGCGGATATAGACCTAGACATAGTCTCAATTCTTTGGGGACTGAATCATCTTTTCTTTTTCTTTTTTTTATAATCAATGAGCAAAGGGGCATTACAAAGTACATTTGTGGTGGGCTACATTTGCCCCCAGGACCATCAGTTCAGTAGCCCTGCTTCAAACAAAAGCCCCTCCCCAATTCTAATTGTCCATCTGTTCAATCTCACTATATAGAATATTTAGCTGGCTACATTCATGCTTGGTGTATAGATATTGCTGGTACTATTAGGTACTTTTAGGTACTAAAAGAAATTAAAACCCAAAGGACACTGCGCATACCCAGAACGGGCCCTAAGCATTTCCATTGGAGGCGTAGCTGATGTGCTGATGGCTGCTTTCTGTTCCTTGCAGGACAGGAGGAACTTCCTGCGGGATCCCCCTGCTGGGGTTCAGTTCCACTTTGACTTTGAGAACATGTACCCCATCGCCTTGGTGATGTTGCAGGAGGATGAGCTGCTCAACAGGATGCGTTTCGACCTGGTCCCTAAACAGTGAGCATCTCCACCTGCCAGTAGCCGAAGGGTTTGGCTGACCGATACCAAAAGTATTGTTCCTACTGAATCCAAGTCATTGTGTCTGCTTCACTGTTCTTAAAGGGGAACTTCAACCTAAAATCAATGGTACATTGATCTTTCCTGCAATAATACGGTTAAAAAAACGGTAATTAAAACATACCAGCCATGTAAATATCCATCTCCTGTCCTAGATGAAACGGGGCAGCCCACACCCAGCTTTTTAACGTATCTCAGGTGCAGGTCATAGCAAATATCTAGATAACCACAACATAGGGAAAAAATTGATATTTTAAATCTCATGACTGGAGGATCAGCAAAAAAATAAAATAATAACATTGAATTATGGTGTAGTTTCCCTTTAAGTGATTAAAAAAAAGAATCAGTGTCCAGGCACAACTGAGATTTTTTCATCAAGTCTAATGTTGTATGCGGGACTCGCTTGTACTGTGACTAGATTACATAATCTTTGTGCTTTTTTCTCATTTTCCATTTACAGAGTAAATCACATTTATTACTAGTCAAGTGCTATATGAACTCCTGGTTTACTGTAATCTGCTTCGCAGGGTTAAGGAGGATGTCTTCTGGAGGAATTATTTCTACCGCGTCTCCCTGATCAAGCAGTCGGCTCAGCTCACCGCGCTGGCAGCTCAGCAACAGGCTGCAGAGAAGAAAGAGGAGGAGAAGAGTCCTGAAAATGATCATCTCACCGGTAGCGTCCCTGCGTTGTCCTCTCGCTTGTACTGGGTTTACGTTAAGTTTATGTCCTTGGACTTGTGTTTTTTTTAATGCAGTTGGATTTTAACTGGATTAGCCTGGCTCACCTGTTTTTTTTTGCCAGACCCCCTTTTTTTATTTAGGATTTTTACCACAATATGTGGAACCTGGATAACGCTGCAACTTGCAAGTGCTTTGTGGAAAGACTCCATAACTGGGCATTTAGTTATCACATAACATTTTCCAGAGGACATCCAGGAGTAATCTGTTTAAACTGTTAAATTTCCTTTTATTTCCCCTTTCCCTCATTCCACAAGTTGGAATGCCTGACTATGAACCCATCCTATCACTGCAACATTCTTTGCAGGTTGAGGAGATCGCTGACTGGCACACACACCCTCTAAAGCAGTGGTTCTCAAACTCCTAACACAATGTGGCTTAAAGCAAAATTTAACTTTGGTAGAACTTGGGGTTGTATAGTTACTTGGCCATGATATGAGTCCAAATGGTGGCAAAATATGTTCATTAGTTGCTCTGTGCTCCCCTGGGATAAATAGGGTATTTGTCGCTCTCCGTTCACGTCCACAGCGCAGCTAAAACGGTCTCAAAATGACACTTCTAGTACGTATACGAACGCGAACGAAATGGATTCTGTCAATACAAACAATAACCAGTCCTCTTAGTGAACGGAGAGCAAAAAATACCCTATTCCGGATTATCACCCCAAGGGAGCACAGAGCAACTAATGAACATATTTTGCCACCATTTGGACCTAAAATCATGGCCAGGTAACTACACAACCCAAAGTTCTACCATAGTTCAATTTTGCTTTAAATAGTTGGTATAAACATGAAGAGTAATTAAGAAAAATCTACAGTTAAAATTCTGGGATTGTAATTGTGGTTGGACCGAGTTTGTGAACCACTGGTCTAAAGCACATGCAGCCATGTGCCAGTCCACAAAGCTAAGGCTGTGCAGCTAGCCTGCTCGCCTTGTACGTCTGGCACAGGCGGACTACAGAGACCCGCCAAGGCAGGGCCCCTGGCCACAGTCAGCACTGGCACAGTCAGGATTAACTGCCCGACTGCGGGGGCACGTCACTGTGCTTACACTAAACTGTTTCAGAGGATGTGTGGTAGCATATTGCAGTGTTTTGGCATTTCAACTTGGGGTGAAAAATATAGGGAGGAGGACAAATTGCACAATGGGTTCATTGATGCAAAATACATTCATATTCGCTAATAATGGTCCTCTTTTTCCTCAGTCTACTTGCATCCTTGTAAAAAAAAATAAACTGAGCTACCTGAAGAGATGGGGTTTTAACTTTTATTATTTGTTTATAATGCAGAAGACATCAGACCAAAAACCCCTCCCATGCCCATGACCAGCAAACCCAAGTCGGCAGAGGTGAGGCAGTGTCTGTGTGTGCATCAGTTGTATGCGTTTCAGAGCTGGGTGGTAGTGAGCCTGTGGCATGTGTTTGAGGTCAGTACGGTATAGGAAGGGGTTAAGCTGAGATTTAATGTATGTGTCTTTATCTGTGTACGTATCTGACTACAGTGTCACTGCACCCTACAGAAGCCACACAGATTTGCCCGTGTGACTGCATTTACTTGAAGGGGCACTGAACTGAGTAACCAGTGTTACCAGCACAGTCTGCTGGTTGAACTGCAGTTAACTGTGCAGTGTTATTAGCTATTGCATTTAAATGGGTCAAATAGGTCCCATTTTTTGTTTGCATTTTTTTCATGCTGTGTTTGTGACTGGGACATGTGATGGCAGGAAGAAGAGGAGATCTCCACCAGTCCCGGGGTATCCGAGTTTGTGAGCGATGCCTTTGATTCGTGCAACATCGACCAGGAAGACCTGCGCAAGGAGATGGAGCAGCTGGTGCTGGATAAGAAGGGTGAGGTGACCGAGCAGGAAGGTGAGTGTGGCAATCCCATATCCACCACTAGACATTCCCAGAAGCCCTGAAGTCTGGCAAAATGTGGCTGATCTTTTCTCCTCAGTTGGTCTCATGAGTTACCGCTGTGACAGATAATGTGCACTCGAGAGTCGCTGCCTATTTTACACACTACAGGCCACATGGTACTACAAGAGAGAGACTCTTGCGCAATTGAAATATACTGCAGTATAGTGGAATAAAATATATTAAATGTATTGAAACGCTTGACTATACAGTCAAGCTGGAAAGTCTGCCCACCCATTTCACCTTCTCCACGTTTTATTACATTACAGACATATTCTGTATCACATAACAAGGGTCTAAGGCAGGGATGGGCAACTCCAGGCCTCGCGGGCTGGTGCGTATGCAGGTTTTTGCTGCCACCAGTTAACAATTATTTAATTAGCCCAATCGTTTACATGATCTGATATTTGAATCTACATATCCGCGATATGAACAGTAGCCGATTAATGTTCTTGTGCCGGTATGCGTGTATTGTAGCGTTTTATCGTTCTGTAATTTATGAGTGAATTGTGATTGTGTGTATGACTAATTCGTAGATTGAGCCGTGGTAACTGGTGGCAGTAAAAACCTGCATACACACCAGCCCGCGAGGCCTGGAGTTGCCCACCCCTGGTCTAAGGTATCAAACGAGCCCCAAACCATCAGTCTGCGGCCAGATATGGAGTAGATGTGGATGGATCCCTTTAAGGGTTGTTTCTCCTGACTTTTTTCCCCATAGAGTTCTATAGGAAAATGAGTCAGGAGAAATAACCCTTGCAGTGATCCATCCACATCTACTCCATATCTGGCAACAGAGTGATGGTTTGGGGCTCGTTCGATAGCTCAGACCCTTGATGACTTACAGCCATTTTACCAACCATGTATTCCATACTATTCCAGCATAATTTACAGCTAAATCAAGTCCCACCCCCCACGTCCCATTCCATTCAAAAGACGTTATAGTATCGCTTGTAAGAGTACCAACAAATAAGATAGAGTATTTTGGTGTTGTTGGGTCACAGACATCAGGAAGTTGGGTCACAGCCATGTGTTCCATACTGTACCAGTGTAATTTACAGCTGAATCTAGTCTCACCCCCCAATTCCAAATATTACATATGATACTTTAAAAATATGTTAAAGCAAAGGGTATGAATACTTATGTAAATGAAAAATTTCAGTTTTTGATTTTTAATACATTTGCAAAAATTTCTAAAAACATGTTTTCACTTTGTCATTATGGGCTATTTTGTGTATAATCTTGAGACAAAAAATGAACTCAATCTATTGTAGAATATGTCTGTAATGTAATAAAATGTGGAGAAGGTGAAAGGGGTGTTCAGACTTTCCGGCTGACTATATGAGCAGATATATAAGTTATTGCCACTTCAGATACGTTTTTTTTAATACAAAAAGGTGATGCATGTTTATCTCAGTTTAAAAAAAGTTTTACTTATCCTTTACCCTGTTACGACCCGGTCTAGAGTCCGATTGTAAAGAGATATGGGAAACTGCGTCCCTCACTGCCTGACCACTACGACCTACCTAGTCTTCAAAGGCTTGCTGGGGTACGCGGCAGCTTTAAACGCAGAGCTTCGGGACAAATCTGTCTGAACCAAAAAGGCAGAATAGCCTACCCCCACAGAGATTTATATTTCCACCCAGAGTCATCTTCTAAAACAATAAAGCACAATAACAAAATGGTGTCCCGATGGAAGGATAGCAATCCAGCTGGGTTCACCCTAACTAACCGGAGTTACTGCACACTGAACAAACTACAAGGGTAGACGAGAGTCAGCGTCGAATTAAACGGAATGGGGAGATCACACGAGATCAGAGATCAAGTCCGCACGGCAAACAAACTAGAAGCGCTAGGCAAGAATTGGAGTCGAACAAAATGAAACGGGGGCCGTGTCCAAATCAGCGCACTTGCCTGATTTCAATTTTAAAAAGCTGTTAAGTACGTGACAATTCTTAATTGCGAGTATGCAGTAGGCTAATCAAAATACACAAGATCAAACAAGGGCTAATTCAATAATCGATGTTGAATTGAGCAAAACTGGTCAAACACAAAATCTACTCAGCAATCGCAAACCACAAGTACTGAGAAAATGCGAAGAGCGAGTCTCCGCCATTGAATGGCAAACCGCACCTTTTTAAACAGAGAACTGGTGACGGAAACAGTCATTCTGATGACGTCATGACAAAAATGTGAGAACAGACCCACACCCGCGACACAAAACGAAACACAAAACTTATCGCAGAGGTTGTAACAACCACCCTGATTTGGAATGCCCAGTCATATTCTGCAGCGTTAATTGCTGCAACCCCCTCTATCAATTTTGTAAAGCGCAGGTAATCACACACCAGTTCGCACGTGAGGCTCATATAGACACGAGCTGAAGACATTTCACGTGCAGTTTAAAGAGTAAGTGCACCCACTGTCTCCGCCTCCTACACAATTTTGAAAAATACTTTGTGGGGTGAGTGAGGGAGAGGGGTGGTGGCGGAGGAGCTGTGTCCATCGTCATTTGCATAAATGAACGTACACTTTAAAAGGCGGATTTATGGGTGCCCCATTGTCCAGTAGGGGTCGCTGGTGCGTCATGAGAAGCTATCATCCTGGCCAACTGAAACCCTCTCATCCCTCGGCAATGCTAGAGCAAGCTGTGGGTTGCCCTGCAGAGCTGCCGGCCACAGTCATCACTGGATAGATTTGATACCAGTCCGTGGGGCCCATCCATGCAGTAGAACAGTGCCTTAACAGGATGAGCTACCCAGCTGCACCATGATTACCTCAGTTTTGAACCTAATGTTATAAAGATGTAAAGGGAAACTTAACCTTAAAGTCAATTTTTTTATAGTTGATTGATGTGCCCACTGACTGTATAGTAAAAAAAATTAACATAACAGCACTGAGCCCAGAACACTTTTGGAGGGATACACTTTTGAAGTACTTCGGTAGAAAGTAGTTTTCGAAAAACCTTGCACAACATGGTTTGTGGATTTTCGTGAGTAACCTTGTCATTGTATTTGGAAAGAGACGGTGTTGTTGATTTTTTTGGAATTTACATTTTTGGTGCTTTGAGCTCCATAAACTTTGGACCCGTTGACGTCCGTTCTATCAGGGTGATATCATAGTGAGCTGCAGCGGATATATACAAAACTAGTGAGTTCTCAGCTAAACTAATTGGATGGATAGATAGCACTCTGGGTATGTAGAAACATAACAAAATTAAATTTTTGGGTGAACTGCCCCTTTACAGGGATAATTCACCCATGCCTTTAACCTTCCAACAGTCGAGGGATCAAGAAAATATAGTAACATTGAATTAGGGTGAAATGCCCTTGTAAGACTGTTGTTGAGGGAGTCACTTCTTTTTTCCCTCTGCTGGTATTGTCAGGAGATGGAGGAGGTGAGACCCCTATGGCATGCTGGGATTAATTGAAAGTCTCTATAGCGAGAGATCCCCACATCAGCTCTCGGTACACTATGCATTTGAAAATTTGTCACTCTTGCAGAGGAGACGGCTGACTGGGAAAAGGAACTGCAGCAGGAGCTACAGGAGTACGAAGTGGTGGTTGAATCGGAGAACAGAGATGATAACTGGGACAAGGAGATCGAGGAGATGCTACAGGAGGACAGCTAGTGTTGCGGCCCAGGGATTACTACTTAGCCCTGTCCCCTGTATGTCCTGAAGGAAACCTAATAAGTACCACAAAGTACTATATCAGCTATGGGACTCTTAACCATTGTGATGAACATTCTCAAACAAGCAGTTATACAGAGATCATGTCCCTCAGCACTTTCCAGAATTAGCCCATGTTAGATAATCAATGTTGGCCTTTGAATTGTATACATTGGCATAGCATTGTGGAAGTGCATTCAAGTTACAATGAAACTTAGAAAAATGTTATTGCGAAAGCATTTTAAAACATGATTTTAACCACAATGAAGTTTGTAGACAAAGTGCCAAACTGCAAACTGACAGCATAATATGCTCAAGGACTCTTTACCTGACCCCAGTATGCATTCCCTCCTAATTTGGTGTTAAGTACAACAGTTGATTGCGGATGCTGGTAAAATAAACTCATGTCTTCAGGGCATAATTTTTTGTGGTTATTTTAGAAATGAAGGATATTACAGGTTCTATTTATCATGGGAAAAATCTACTAGTCGGTTCATTTCTGCTTTCCTTGTGTATCCAAATTAATGCGGTGTAGACTAGGGAACAGTCAGCTACATTCGGTTTGTCTTCATGACCACAAAATGAAAAAAACAAATGAATTAGCCACAGGTCTTCTTCCCTATTCAATTTACCGTTTCAAGTAGAACTAAAGCATGGTCGTATGGATAGCTGAGGTAAGCCACAAGCCAGTATGGGCCTATTGGTCACCCCTGAGGACCAGAAATCACGTTGTTACAGTCAGATGATGTTGAGTTGCAGTGTCTTTAACTTGTCTGTATGTTAGGAAGAATAGAGATGAGCAATTGTCTGACATTAGCAAATTAGGTCCAACTGAACTGTCCATCTTAATTTTCTTATTTTCAAGTTTGTGCAATTATTTTGGTTGTTTTCCTGTTAAAGTAAAATTTGTAAATGTACAGTGGGTCATTTTGGCCAAGATGGCTTTTTCGCTCCTGTAATAAGATGGAATGTGAAATCTTTTCCTGGTATCGCTACTTTAAGATGCTCTTTAAAAAAGAGAATCAATCCCTGAATATTTTTCCAACATAACAAAGAACAAGTAATATGTTGTTTCTACCTTTGTGTTGCTGAAAATGGTCTAGTATTGTCTATCTTTTCTGACTATTAATAAATACTTTGCCTTTAAATCACATGTAACTATATGCTAGTGTTTGCTTTCTTATTTTATTGTCCCATTTGTTCCCTAAACCTCTGTAGACCATACAAGAATGTCGGGAATCTTTGTTTTACTGGTCTTGTGACATCTTGTGATTTTTTTCAAATCTCTTATCAAATGATCTGTTCATAGTTCACTACAAAACCCCTGTAAATTTGACAAAACCTGTTTTTGTCATCAAATTGGAGTTGAACTAGCCTAAAGGTTACAAAATGCTCTCTGTTGATGTATCACAATGAAAAAACTGTTGGATAAGAGACTGATAGCCTGCCTAATGAAACCCCAAACTGTAGCCTTTAGCTGCTTAATCTCGGACTGTGTATACAGGGTAATCATGTAAATACATTTATAGCATTGTTACACAGGCTAACATTGTTTTTTGGTTGATTTATTTAAGATTTGAAATCTTATTTCAGCTCGCTTTTAGTTTCAGCTGAATTTGAAACAAGATAATATTTTCAAAACCGTATTCTACACCTCAATATAAATGGCCTTAATGCAACCAGGATTGTGCCGAACTGATTCTGTATTTTGTCAAAATAATAAAACAAACCCCAATTCCAAAAAAGTTGGGACGGTATGTAAAACGTACATAAAAGCAGTAATTTGTAAATTCTTTTTTACATATTTTTAATTGAAAACCGTACAAAGAAAAAATATTTAATGTTTTACGGTATCAACTTGATAGATTTTTGTAAATATACGCTAATTCCGAATTTGATGCCTGCAACACATTCCAAAAAAGTTTCTCCTGACTCATTTTCCTCAATGGAAAAATAAGTCGGGAGAAAAAACCTTTCAAGTGATCCATCCATATCTACTGCATATCTGGCAGCAGAGTGATGGTTTGAGGCTCGTTTGACTTGCAGCCATTTAGCCAACTATGGGTTCCGTACTATTCCCATGTAATTTACAGCTTAATCTAGTCCGACCCCCCCAATTCCCATAGAGATCCATTCAAATGAGGTTATAGTATCGCTTCCAGAGTACCTGAATATACGATAGTCTTTTGATATCCTTTTATACCCAGCCATGATAGCATCACTTGTTTACCTGTGGAATGTTCCAAACAGGTGTTTTTTGAACTTCCCAGTCTTTTTTTATTTTTTATTTTTTTAAAATATATATATTTTTTTTTGCCCCTGTTCCAACGTTTTTGGAACGTGTTGCAGACATCAAATTTGGAATTGGCGTATATTTACAAAAATCAATAAAGTTGATAAGGTATAACATTAAATATATGTATAAGAGAATTTACAAATCTCTGCTTTTATGTCCATTTTACATACTGTCCCAACTTTTTGGGAATTGGGGTTTGTACATATAAATAATAATAAAGTAGGTTTTCAGTACACGTGTCCTCTACAGAATAAAATACATAATTATATTCAATACAATTCATTTGTATTACTGAACATTTTCCCCAGAATTGAGTTTTGATAAGCCATATTTTTTTAAGTTGGGTATTATTATTTTTCTGATAAATGGTTGATACTTGCAGTTTTACTTTTACACTATTATCTTAGGGATTTAAGTATAAAAATGTGATTTTTTTTTAATGCAAAAAAGTATTTTGTCTGATGGGTTGCTTTCAACACTCTTTGCACCATACTTTCAGGAGGTTTATAATTTTTTTCTTCCTGACAGGGAGAAACCCCATCCCATCACTTGCCAATTCTTCTTCTGGCATTTCATGTGATCCTTGTGTTTTAGCTGTTGTTCTTGAAGCTTTTTTCAACAATTGACACATGTTTTTTATTTTACCAAGGGCTGCACAAGAAAGGCAGATAATTTCTGCTCTTAATCGTTTACTAGCTCAATTAAATTGATCTGACATTTATATAAGCACCAGCTACATACACAGACTGCAAGTGTATCCTAAAGATTTTGTTTCACCACATGCATGTTCCACACAAATCATTAAATAATGGTAGGTTTTATTGAGTTTTAAAAATCTATTTAAAGGCCCATTCATTAATTTTGGTTGCTAATCTAACTAAAATTATGTGCATGGCAACCAAGTAGCCTACTTCGGTGGATAATGGTTCTCGTCGTATTTTTGTGACTGTAACCAGCCACTGAACATTACGACAAAACCATTTCCAAGGCATGGTTTATTTGGCAAAATCTTAACTATTATTTTTCATACATTAACGAATGAGCAGTGCACCAAGTAAAAACGACGTGTGAGTGATTAGTTCGTTTCCATGCTGAGCTGTGCAAGGAGCAAGCTAATGTTACTAGCCAGCACCACGGAGGGATGGATAAAAAGGTGAAAGATTGGGAGAGGGATAAAATTGGTATAGGAATAAGAAGAGCTGGAAAAAATAAACACTTTCTAACTATTCCAAATGCTGATAACACGGACAACTATTCTCAAGGGCAAACAAAACAAGCGTTTGGTTCAGGCTTCACAGGATTTCTTCATGGAACAGGATGGTTTTATTCGCCTCAAATTGTGGGAGGGGTTATGTAATGAGATCAAAGTATGTATTGGTTGAGTTTTTACGTCTACGTCACCATGGACCCATTTCGACTCCACCCTTTTTTCAGCATACAGGAATAAAGAGATATTGATAGACTGAAATTTAACGAGATTGCAATGGAATTTATTTCTCGCGCTTTATTGGTGCTCAGTACATACCGTAATAGCCATATATAACGTGGTTATAAGCATATTACAGATTTTACTTGATCGTCACTTTAAAAGTATTACAATGGTCATTATTCCAAGGTTACATTTTGGGTTTCAAATATCTGAGAGGTCAAGGTTAAACATGGTCCATTACCCCCTGGAATGACCCGCCTGGAAGAGGACGCCAGGGTAGTTTGCCCCCACGCTCAGTGAGGAGGATGTTTTGAGAAGCAAAAAGTTCTCCAAGGATCACAGTTTGAGAATTGCAGAAGCTGGTTGCATCCTGGGGTCACCAAGTCTCCATAAGTACATTAGACTTCACCTCTATGCCAACATAGCTAACTCGTATATTACCTTCATTAGACAAGAGAGTGAAAATACAAATGAGGGCTGAAATACAAATGAAAATGATGAGCTGGTTATAGTGTCTTATGTAAATAGAAAATAGCACAAACAGACTGAAATGAATATAGCCTAGCGTGCACCATTAATGTAGCCTACTTCTTTAGAAGGCTTAATTGCCAGAAGAAAGCCTCTGCTGTCATCACACCATGAACATAAGCGCCTGTATCTACTTTTATCATTTGCAAAATGTTACTGGAATTTAGATTGGAACTGGGTGCTATGGTTAGACGAGATGAAAATGTAGCTTTTTAACAATAAATGCCAAAGGTGGGATTGGCGCAATAAGAAGCATAGTTATACAGAAAAAAGGCTTATCCTTGAAGTAGGCTATAGTAGTCCTAAAAAGGCCTTGGCCCTTGGGAACCTTTTTAGGACACATGGCATCAGGGATTCCAATATTTAAAGCACGGCAAAAAAAATGAATATAGCCTATATACAGTACAAACTGCGTCGCTCATGAAATAATAATGAATGTGTAAATTTAGCTTAATTTAGCCCTAATTTAGCCCAGGTTTTACCCGGATCTACCAGGCTACATCCTAGCTGGTAAAAAAAACTTTCAATTTAGACAGTTTTTCATCTAGACGCGAGACAGCGTTTCACTGACTTTTCACAGAAATTTCGGTCAATAGAAAAATTAATCATTTCATTAATTACATTGCAAATTTTGCCTGTTGCAACTAAACATCAGTGGGCATCATTGGCTACTGTTTAAAAAAAAGTAGTGATGGCCTAGCTGTCGCTTGTGGAAAACACTGGATGCAATAGGCTGAAAAAAGTGATTGATATATTCTCCCCTTGAATAGAATCCCTTTTTTTTTAATTAAAAGCACAAATGTAATAGGTCGTACATTAGCTTCATTAGACAAGAGAGTGAAAATACAAATGAGGGCTGAAATACAAATGAAAATGATGAGCTGGTTACATTATCTTAGTTTCATAGGTAAATATAAATATAAAATAGCACAAAGAGACTGAAATTAATATAGCCTAGTGCGCACCATTAATGTAGCCTACTTCTTTCCATAAGATTAGATAATGATTTGGTATTATTGGGCATAAATAAACGTTGTCCTCCTAAAAGATAGGGGGGGGGGGAACGTGGATTTAAAATGTAATAAAATTATCTCATAAAAGCATCTCAAATCTCGCTTTTGGGAAAAAAAAGAACATTCTCTCCAAAATGTTTAGAAATAAAATATTTTATTTTAGAAAATACCCTGTGTGAGGTTGTGTAGAAATGCAGGGAATGCAGGGAATTAGGAAATGAGTTCTCGAGATCCACCTATGGGGAATGACATCCGGTCATGACCACCGCAGAAGCATCCAATCACACCACGTCTGGCCCTGACAGACAGTTAGCATGTCCAATGCAAAGGAGGCTCCCGCCCTTCTTCTGGGGGCGGCTGTGGCTCAGGAGGTAGAGCGGGTCGTCTGCTGATCGCAGGGTTGGGGGTTCGATCCTCGGCTCCTCCTGTCCACATGTCGAAGTGTCCTTGGGCAAGACACTGAACCCCAAATTGCTCCCAATGAGCAGGCTAGCGCCTTGCATGGTGGCTGCCGCCATTGGTGTGTGAATGTGTGTGTGAACGGGTGAGTGAGAGGCCATTGTAAAGCGCTTTGGATAAAGGCGCTATATAAGTGCAGTCCATTTACCATTTACCTTCTTGTACGAGCATATAAGACACTGCAACGCTACTTCTCTTCAGTTGACATTTGCTTCTCGCAAAATTCCGAGTACCCCGCTCACAGCTTCGAACGTGTATCCTACATGAACCTTAGCACTTAACTGTCCACAAGAGGATATATCTCCGGATCCGCCTATGCTGGGCGTGAAAGGTTCGGGAACGTGCGTTAGTGCTGAGTAGCTCCACTCGGTGTTAGCCTGCTACCTCGCTCGCTAGCCCCAGATACGATTTTTTCCTGCACCTACTAACGCGGAACAGGACTGTGCTGTCTCACAACTAGCCACCCACACTAGCTTGTCTCTTTGCCCTCTAGCCAGCCACCCATGCTGCCTGTTCTCTGCTTAGCTGCCGCTTAGCTCCCCGATAATGGCTCTTTCTAAGCCCATTCCTCTCTGCACATCCGAGGAGCTACGCTCACGTGCCTGCCCGGCCGTGTGCGTTGCCCTCATCGCTCCCAGGGACACTCACCCTCTCTGTGTCATGTGCTTGGGTTTAAAACATGCCCAGGAGGCTATTGACTCCCCAGAAAGCTGAAGCCACTGCCTCGCTCTGCCCAAAAAGCTCAGGCGACGGGGGCAGAGAGTTGCTGCTACCCACGGCAACGACCTCGGTCCTCTGACAAAGAGGACGATAGCACTACGGCCTCTCGGCAGCCTCAAGACCTTCCTTCCCTTAGTTGGGCTGACCGCTCCGACCCAGAAATGTTGGCGTTCCCTCTCTCGCTCTTCATACCCCCATACTGGAAGGAGAGACATCGGATAACGACGACATGGCGGTTGTGTCTGAATATTCGGGTGAGGAGGACCATTTCACCGGCCCAGTTAGCACCGGCAATGGGTACGGCTAACGCCCAACCCTATGCTGTGTTTCTGGAGGTGTGTGAGTGGGCCGCCGCCCATCTCAACATCGATTAGCCAGCCCTCCAAGACCTGGCCAACGAGGAGAGGGATGTTTATGATGGGAAATTCCTAGGCCCAGGCCCCAGAAAGCAGCTTTTCCCAGTTCTCCCCACCTGTGCTAAACAAATGAAACACCACTGGAAGGATCCGCTTGATTTCAAGCATGGTTTCTCCGGCCTGGAGGTTAAGGACATGGCCGCCCACGCCATGGGGGAACCCCCAGCTGTTGAGCGCTCCATAGCTCAACACCTTAACTCCATGCAGGGAGGTCTTCTGGCGCCGCCCAGGCCTACCCTCCCTAATAAGATGGAACGCTTCACAGCCTCCATCCACCAGGCTTCCTACAGGGTCTCAGCCCTCACGGTTAGAGCCCTCAATGTTTCCTCCCTCCCTTTCAGCCATCTCAGGAGATGGGGAAACAATTACATAAGGGGAGCCCTTCCCCTATACTGTGGCAAGAGATTGTCACTGTTAATGACCTGGTTCTGTGTAACTCTAGCCAGTGTGTCCAGGCCTGCAGCCGCTATATGGCTCTCTCTGTAGCCGGCGAGCGGGCGCAGTGAGAAAAGGCGCATTGCCGGCGCCCCTGTCGAGCCAAGCCGGGCTCTCTTTGGCCCCGCACTTACCCTCATGCAGCAGCGGTGCGATGACAAGTAAAATGAGGATGAAGCCTTCAAACTCTGCCTCCCCTGCAGAGCAACGCCTCACCTGCCGCCACCCATGTGGCCTCCACAGCCCCCATCGGTGAACCGCCGTGTCCAGCCAGGACAGGGCAGGGGCAAGCCACGGGGCAGAGCCTCGGGGCAGAGCTGTCATGCAGCCTCGGCAAAGAAACGCTTTCCCACCCCCGCTGACCAGAAACGGAAGTGGCCAGCCTGACACTGCAGCTATTGGGGGGCTAAGTCCATGTTCTGGGGCAGCCAGCCCCTTGGACACAGGTTAATCTCCTCTCTTTCCCCCATGAATAGAAGGAGACACCCACTTCAGGAGGACAGCCCTCCTCTGTTCACTATGGTCAGGGCACCTGTTGGAGTTCACATGCCCCCCAGCTTCAGTCTCTGTTCCAGTACACAAGCAGTGTTACCCACATTCAGTGTGCAAAAGAACACCAGGCCATTTCTAATAAAGGCTCCCGTCCTGAAAGGCCAAAAAACAAAAAATGTGTTGAAAAGAATTCCTTCTTATCACATAAGGCCTCCCCTGGTTTCACCACTAGGCGGAGCGCCAGTCCCATTCAACATGGCCGCACCCGATCGTTCCCCTCTGCGGTCCTCTGCACCAGCAGGGGCGCTCACGAACCACATACAAGCCTGGCAGGCAGCGGTTTGCCCCCGAGTGGGTACTATGCACAATAGCCAAGGGCTACAGACTCCAGTTTGCAGGAAAACCCCCATGTTTCAACAGAGTCATTTACTCTCAAACCGAGGAAATTTCCTCTCTATTACAAAAAG
This sequence comes from Ilyophis sp. 1 JC-2022, assembly GCA_022702515.1. Taxonomy (NCBI): domain Eukaryota; kingdom Metazoa; phylum Chordata; class Actinopteri; order Anguilliformes; family Synaphobranchidae; genus Ilyophis; species Ilyophis sp. 1 JC-2022. The sequence goes on along the minus strand of CM040397.1, from coordinate 74,109,567 downwards.
GGGCAAGGTTCCCAGAGATCCAGAGAGTGGTTCCCAGAGATCAAGCCCAACTCGGCTTTTATTCTCGTTATTTTTTAGTCCCAAAGAAGGACGGTTCCCTCCGTCCTATCTTGGATCTCAGAGTGTTGAACAAACATTTGAGGCGATACAACTTCAAAATGCTAACTTACAATACTCTTTCACGTTCAATACTTCAGAGCGATTGATTCACATCAATCGATCTGAAAGATGCTTTCTTCCACATAGGCATCTATCCTCCCCACACAAAGTTCCTTCGCTTCGCCCACTGCGGCGTTTGCTACTAATACACAGTTCTACCATTCGGTCTCTTCCTAAGTCCACGGGTGTTCTGTGTCTGTGTGGAGGCGGGTCTGGCCCCGTTAAGATTAACGGGGGTCAGAATACTGACTTATATGGACGATTAGCTAATCATAGTCAATTAGAGAGTCTCCCTCTCTCATGTAACGTTCTGGGGGCTGGTGCTAAACTCTGTTTCGATGCTAGCTCGCCTATCAGCGGACTGCATTTTATCCCTGCGGAACTGTCTCTCTCTGTTCAAACCGGGCTTAAGAGTACAGTACCGCACATGCCTCAGACTGCAAAGGCTGATGGCCTCAGCCTCGCAGGTTTTACCACTGGGGTTACTGAGAATGAGGGGCTTTATGAGGTGGGTTTCATCACTACACCTCAGCCCCGTACGCAATCTCCATCGCCATCTCACAGTGACGCACGAGTGCACGGCAGCTCTACGTCATTGGGAGAACACTTTTATACTCAGGGAACCCCCCTCGGGACCGTTCTCATGAGGAAAGTCGTAATGACAGATGCATCCCTCTCTGGGTGGGGGGCCACTCAGGAAGGACGTGTAGTGAATGGGATGTGACCAATCCAGCTGCGCTCTGCTCACATCAATTATCTGGAGTGCCTAACTATATAGCTCTCAGATATTTTCTACCCTGCTTAAGGCGACGGCATGTGTTAGTACGCTGCGACAATACTGCTGTAGCATACGCTCTCTCCATCTCCACAGTCTAGCCCACAGACTGCTGGTATGGGGCAGCCATCACTTTCTGTCGTTCCGTGCGACCCATTTTCCAGGAATTCTGAACACGGGAGCAGATCTGCTGTCAAGGGGAAACCCACTGTACAGGGAATGGGAATGGCTATGGCAGAGATTTGGCCACGCAGCCGTCAATCTCTTTGCCTTGCACAAAAATGCCCATTGTCGTATGCTCTTCTCGCTACGGGACAAGAACGCGCCTCTAGGCGTAGACGCACTAGCCCACCCTTGGCCCAACGTGCTTCTATATGCGTTGCCCTCCCCCTAATAGCGCCCAGGTGGTCGAAATCGCCGTGGCTGGTGGAGGTAATCCCTATCCTTTATGCACAGTCGTGTGCGCTCCCGTTACGTACAGACCTGCTGTCTCAGGCGAATGGGGAAATATACCACCCCTGCCCAGAGGGAATAGCTCTTTGGGCTTAGCCCTCGACGCTTTAGGGCTCTCCCCTCGCGTGGTGGCAACCATTCAGAGCGCGAGAGCGTCTTCTACCAGATCACTTATAAGTGGCAGGTATTTGAAAGGTGGTGTGCCTCCCGTCAGTCAGTGCCTTATCAGTGCTCTGTTTCTGACATGCTGTGCCTTTTACGAAACCTGATGGATGAAGGGAAATCCTTTTCTACCATTAAGGTCTACCTGGCAGCTATCACTGCTTGTCATATGGGTTTCAATGACAATACAGTGGGGCAGCATCCCCTCGTGCTCAGGTTCATGAAGGGGGCTCACCGTTCTCTCCCTGTTGTTAAAAAGCTCATTCCCTCATGGGATTTATCACTGGTGCTTGAGGCTCTGTCCCAACGACCATTCGAGCCTATAAACAGAATAGAGTTAAACTTACTGTCTCTCAAGACAGGACTGCTGCTCGCATCAGCCTCTGTGAAGCGGGTCAGTGATCTCCATGCGCTCTTAGTGCATCCCTCGTGCGCAATATTCTCTCCTAATATGGATAAGGTTCTTCTTAAACCTAATCCTGCCTTTATGCCTAAAAGCTTCCCAGCTGTGTCCTGTGCGTGTTCTCCACACGTGACAAGGACTAGGGCTTTCAGAAAAAGCAACCAGCTCTTTGTCGCCTGGGCCCCCGCCTGCAAAGGGAAAGCAATCTCTAAGCAGCGGCTGTCCCATTGGCTTGTGGAAGCTATTGCTATGGGATATGGTTCAAAGGGGGTATCGCCTCCCTCGGGTTTGAGGGCTCATTCTACGAGGGGCGTGCCTGCATTGTGGGCCCTATTCTGTGGGGTCTCCATGCAGGAAATCTGTTCAGCCGCAGGCTGGGCTTCTCCACACACTTTTGTGAGGTTTTACTGTCTGGATGTTACCAGGACACCGGTAGCCCACTCAGTGTTGGGGGTGAGCTCTGTGTGAGCCACACATATCTCACCACGGGTGCAGTACTTCACACTGTTCCCGAACCCCGGTTACTACACTGGACAGTGTTTTGTACTTGCCTACACGGGATGCGCTAGGCACCACCCTCCCGTTAGGTGCCTAGAAAGAGAACTTTAGGTTACTGTAACCCCAGTTCTCTGAAACATTGAGTGGAGAGATCCACCAACATTGCCCTGCTTGCTGCGCGCGAGAAGCGAATATGTTCACTGAAGAGAAGTAGCGTTGCAGTGTCCTATATGCTCGTACAAGGAGGGCTGGAGCCTCCTTCGCATTGGACACACTACTGTCTGTCAGGGCCAGACGTGGTGCAATTGGATGCTTCTGAGGTGGTCATGACCGGATGTCATTCCCCATAAGTGGATCTCTCCACTCGATGTTTTAGAGAACCGGGAAAATTCTTCTTTCCAACGCCACAAGTTTATGCTTACGTCCAGCATCTTCCTGGTTGTGTTTGGAGGTGGCTTGTGGCAGTGGGTACTTCAGCCCTCTTGCCAGTTGACAGGCACCTGGCATTAGGATGTTTCAAAAAATTTAGTTGTTATCCTGATAGCTAGAATGGAGAGGCAAGAGGCAAATTCATTTTGAAGCAAAGCCAAGCTACTGGTGTGCTAGCCTATCACAACATGCCATATGGAGCCGTTTAAATGCAAGCCTCTCATTTTTCTTAGCATAGAAGACATTTTGTAAACAAAACATTAATTTAGGTTGCCAATAATTCGGATGGGCACTGTATATTCAATCACATCATTATTATTCTCTATAAAGTTTTGTATTATCAATTAAAATATTCACCATCAATTACACAGACTTCTTGTTCATTTAAATGCTAATTACTGCCTACATAACCTACTTTTATCATTTTCTTGTGTCCATGTGATGTGTTCCCGTTTTGTGTTATTTTATGGGGAGACTGGGGTTCTATAAATGCAATTTGCATTTGCAGACACACCTAAACACAAATCTAACAATGGTCCTATTAGTACAAAGATGCTGTTAATATCAGTACTAAAACAAGTAGCCTACATTTAAGATACCTTAAGTTTGGCTGGGATTCAATCAACATTTGTCCTTAACTTTGACTAATAATTCACGAGGCAGGACCACACTTGAATCAAAATTTTAAAATGTTTATGAAGTTAGTGGGAAAAGGGGAATGGGAGTGGATGTCAGGGTAGAGGAGAAGACCAGGGCGACTCAGTAGGTTTTTGGCTCGGAGTCTAAGGGATGACCAGCCGTGAACGTAGTCGGAGGAACTCTGGACGACCGTGACATCTGGCCCATCCGTGAACGGGTCGGACGAACTCAGATCGGCTGCGACGACTGTTCCCCAAAAGAAAAGACTCCGTGGACAATGTAAAGCATCTGGATGGAACTTGAACAGGGCTCAGAGTCGCAGGAACAAAGCTGTCATGAACGGGAGTCGGAAGAACTCCGAACGGCCACGACGGCATGATGTCCATTTGGAGTTGAACAGGGGGTGAACTTGGTGTTGGGAATTTGGGTGGTGTGCCTTCTCCATGAGGTGAGATTGATCATCACTGAGGAAGCTGGTTAGGGCTGTTAAAGGGGATGAGAAGTGACCAGGATGCTGTGGGCGTTCCTGAGGCTTGAAGTGTCCAATCGGATGTAGGATTGGTAGGCTTAGGTTGTCTAACAGCTTAGGAGTTAGTGTGTGGTCTGGATGCCGAGTTGTGACGTTGTGGATGCAGCACCGATGAAGAAGCGGCCGGAGGCCAAATAGATCAGTTACTGTGTTTTGACAGTGAAGGTCAGGGTGTCATGGTCTAGAGTGGTGATGTCGGAGATGGTTTGGTGGCGAGTGGGGTTGAAGGCTGAGGTGGACTCTAAGCATTGCAAGGAGCTATGAAGGCCAGCAGGAACATTGAGCTGAGAGCACGGATTGTTCATATTAGGGGACCAGGCACTGCAGTGGGTGGTTCAATAGAATGTCAGGGTTGAAAATGGAGGCACTGCGTTGGTTGAGTCTGGGGCCGGCCTTCTGAATCCCTGGAAATTGAGACGAGAGACAGAATCTGCTATTGAATTATTGTGGCCAGGGCCATGGGAGGTATGGATGATGAACTGGTGGGAGACTGAAAGCCAGGCCAGGCGGCACATGAGGACATGATAGAAAAAAATATAGCTTGTTGATGATGTGAACCACTGCTATGTTGTCTGAGTGAAAATGAGGATGACCTTCCTGAACTATTCTTAGCACCAGAGAGCGGCTGATGCGATGATGGGGTATAATTTAAAGAAGGCTGGCGATGGGTGTGGAGAGGCGTGCAAGAAGTCACAGGTTTTGGGTACCTTGGATGGGGTGCTGGGGTGACCTTGCAGAATTGCTGCCGGAAAAAGAGGAAATGATGGGTGATAGCCGGAGGAAAGTGCTGGAGTGGGTGGAGGTGAGGTGGCAGTGGCTGTTGCCAGGGTTAGGTGCAGCGGTGCCAGGCTGGGCTGGGCTGTGGTTGACGGAGCTTGGGTTGCTTGCCGGGTTGCAGCGCTGAGAGAGCTGTGGAGCCGGGAGCCAAGGTGGGGGCTATCGCAGGGTCGGGGGCCACTGGGGTGGAACCCATGGGCTGGGGATTAGGGAAGGTAGGTGGTTGGAAGGTGGGGGCTTAGGGAAAACAGCCAGGCCTGGGTGGCGGAAGCTGGGGGAACAGGGGGTGCCCAGGGCGTGGTGGTTGTGAACCTACCAGATTCTGGTTGGCAGAGGAGAGACAAGATGGAAGGGTTCAAGGAGGACAGCGAGGCCTGGGTAGCCGATGCTGGGGTGAGGGTGGCATTGGTGTGGTGGTTACGATGCCGCCAGAAACCATGTAGCGGGGGAGAGAGAGGAGGGAAGCATTTGGGGAGGACGGCGGGGCCTGGGTGGCTAAGGCTTCCTTGAGTGCAGGGTCTGTTGTAGTTGGCCACAGTCTAGCTTGCTATGGTGTTTAGGGAGCCGGTCGGCTGCGATGGGAGGCGGGGCCCGAGGTGGGAACGCATGCTTGATGGGGAGGCTGGTTGGTTGTGCCGGGTAGCCTTGCTTCCGGGTCGGGTCTGGCCTGGGTTCGGTGAGAGGATTGCTGTGGGATGCTGATGGTGGAACAGATAGGTTGTTCGATTCGTGGGGGGCTCTCTTTTGGGCTTTCGGGAGCAATGTCAGGGAATACGAGAAATAGCTGGACGCGTGGATGTGTTGTTACTGGTATGACAGTTTTTTGTTGTTTTTTCTCTCCTTTTAAATTGAAAGTCTTTTATTTAGTTCTCTTCAAACTGTTCACAGTGAGATCGCAGGTACAAATGAGGCATGTTGTTGGTTTGGTCAAGTAGTGTTCATAATTAGTGGCATGGTTTACTGGTGTGTTGGTGATTAGCGTGAGGGATGTCAGGTTAGTTCCTGTGGGTAGAAGAGAATCGGTTATGATTCTGTGTGGTCTTCCTCCCGAATTTGTGTTAATACGTAACAACACCATTTAAAAGTATTTTGTCTTCACAAACAGTTTGGAGTTCAGCAATCACTAAATAGCTTGTTAAACTCAGTTTGTGAAGAAAAGGTATTACACTTGCATTTACTTGTAAACCAAAATGATCTTGATTTAATCCAAACTTAGTCTCTTAAATGTACCAATTTAGTCATTATATTAAATACTAATGTCGATAGAATACAGGCCTTTATTTTAATAAATCAACAAAAGAGCAGTTTGTTCTCTGCCTGATTAACTCACTGATCCAGCAGGCCAGGTGTACTGTTGTTTAATGCAGAAAAGATCATAGGTTAAAGGCGATCATGTCAGAAACGGAGATTCACGTTCAACATATAGCTTAGCTTCTACATACTTGAGGGAAGGCCCATTATGAAAAGCAAGTGCTCGTCGACTGGTAGTGTGTAATCCTCTTAATTAATTGTATTAAAATCAATGCTGATGCTGAAACTCAGATGTGTGTCATGTGCAAGGGCCATGCCACAAAAAAACACTTGTTAACTTGTTGCAAAGGTTTGCCCCTGTAAATTCAATATAAGCCTATACACAGTTGTTCTAGCTCATAGTTGATTTGCTGTCGTTTCTCTTGCCAAAGTCCCTCCCCTATTCTTATCTAGCTATATATTTTCCCACTCTATATTTCGTCACAACATGGCGACGCACTCTGATGCTAGGGTCGATTTAAACCCAGAAAACAACCAGGTACCGATTCTTACACTCACATTGTTGTAAACAGTACGATTTTATAATTAACGCGAGAATGAACCGAAATCAAAGGTGTAGTCTGAATGTCCAGGTCACAGTATTGGGTGAGTCTGTAAGACAAGCATTTGAAAACCAGGAAATGCTGCTAATAGCTCGCTAGCTAGTAGCTAGAAGTGTACTGTCCTCCAGCAGGTTGTGTTTGTGGTCACGTTTGTTCATAGCCAGCCCACCAGCTAAATGAGCTTGGCTTATGTTCTAGGTAAGGTCCTAACTGGAACCCGCACGCCGTGGAACATTCCGATAGGAACTTTGCAGTTTGCACGAGCTTGCGCTACCTAAATATCTGGTTGCACGTAATGTTATTGTTTCAGTCTGTTACGAAAGCAGTCTCATTAATGTTAGGTAAATTGACTAAGCTAGCTAATGTAAAGTTAACAATATGGCTAGCTAAATTGCGTGTCCCTAAAGGGATTATATAAATCGCCAATTCAACTAACGTTAGCTAATGAACACAACTCTTCAACTGCTTGACGGCCAGCCTTGCAACGCACTAAGAATTAGCACAAGCTAGCTACACATCCAGCCGTCAGACTGATAACGTTAGCTAAGTTAACCATCTGTCTGATAAAAGTGACCTGTTTTTACTAAAGTTGTTCCTTTTACTGAAGCTATGCAGCATCTATTTTCAGTTCTTTCTCCCAGCTCGCTAGCCACAGTTTCTTGTAAATAATAAGTGTTGCGTAATATATTTTCAGTATTGTGAGAGATCAACTGGCTAAGTGAACTAGTTGGTTGATGAAGCTAGTAATGAATATTGTCTATCTAGCTAAGTTAAATAGATTACAGCCCGTGGTAGCTAATATGTTGTGTGTGCATATCCATAGTTTGCAAATGCTTTGAATAAAAACGGGGAACAGGCAGTAACGTTAACTAAAAAAACTGGTTCGTGAGATGGCTACATCATTAGCGAGCTAGATGCAAGTTGTAGTGTTCTTTTTTTTGCGGGGATTGGTGTACCATTTACGGTCGGCATTCTAATATTACCTCAGTAAGATCAAAGTCACGTTAACCTGTTTGGATTTAGCACTGGCATTGGCAACTAAATTCCAGCGCCTTCCATGTGGCTGTGGACAGCTCTGCTATTGATGCTGTGCTGTCGAACACGTGGTTAAAGTTCGCAGGCGTTATGAAACCTGTCTCGATGACCGCAGCATTTAACGTTGGGCAGAATCAAGGTTTTGATCAAATTCATAACCATTTTCTCTTTATATAATGTGTCTCTGGGAGCACAGACCATGCAGGCAATCGGTAACGTTAGCTTTGTAAATTAAGCATCTTCTAAACAGGAGGAAATGTAGGATAAAAATATACTGTTTGTGCAGAAGCTGCCCCATTTAGTTACAAGCTGTGCAATTCAAAATTCCGTTTCCCCCACTGTACGCATTGCACGTGAAGGTGCTTCTTTCTATCTGTATAGACCTCTATAGTCTAATTTCAAGTTCAAATGTGCTTTATTGGTATGACAAGCAAACCATTCTCTCTCTCTCTTTCTCTGTCTCTCTGTCTGTCTCACTGGATCAGTTTGGTAGCACTTTAATGGAGACAGCTGGGGTTTGTGGGATGCAGGTGGCTGCCCGGGGCCTTTTGGTGAGCAGTGGCTCCCTCCCTGACCTGGACAGCTCCAGCCAGGATGCACTGGTAAGCCTTGGAAAGTTGTCCATTGCCTGCTGCAGCGAGGAGTCCAGAGGGGAGACCCCAGGACGCGAGGACAGCCGTATTGAACCTCCTGATGGAGAGCTCGACCTTGACGGTGAAAAAACAAAGGAAAAGAAAGGGTTAGGTAGGCTTTGGGATAATGTGTGGTTTACATGTGACCTGAGTGTACAAACGGCCTAATGAATTTGACGTCTAAGGGATATTTTGAACATTTTCACACCTGGCAAAGTTTTTCAATGGCATAAAATCACTTTAAAAGCAGGAACATTTCTTTAACGGATTTTTAACTGTATTTATTATTATTAGTCATATGTATATGTATCCGTGCCACATATTTATTGTTATTATACATTTTTAGTGATTGTGTTTAGGGTTGCTTGACAGACTACTCTCCCCTTGGAAATGTATTGGTTGTATCGTCAACATTGTTTAGGACTGAGTGTAGCATCTTTGGAAATTTAATATCACAAGTGTTATGTTGTGTGAATGTGGAATGAGGTTAAGATGTGACTGTCAATTCATAGCGCAGCATTGTCTTTCTCTTGTTTTACAACAGGGAAAGAGGTTCTGTTGTTAATGCAAGCCTTGAACACACTGGCATCACCAGAGGAGAAACTGGCTGCCTTGTGCAAGAAATACGCAGACCTGGTGAGCATGAGCAGTGTACCAATTCAGGAACCTCTTCATTTTTTATTTTTGGAACTAACCAATATAAAGTGAACGACGAGAATAAAATCCATCAACCGATGCAAATCTATAATTTTTGTCTGTTGTTGTTACTATTATTATTATTATTATTATTATTATTAATAATAATAAATTGTCCTCTTAGGTCTTCGCTTAGCAGCATTACGTGTTTTAACGTTGCCTGACTGATGCCCGTATGTTGGATTCTTAAAACAATTGTAGATTTAAGCAATGGCCTTATACCCAGCTTTAACATGGTTTACATATACAGAATGACAGGTCTGTCGACTTGAATTATAGTCTTGTAGGGAACTTTATGATAATGGGATGTCTCAGGATCAGGTTGAGAGGCATGTAATGGGCCACACTGGGGAGGTTGCGTGCGTGCGTGCGTGCATGCGGAGGGATTCTCCATCTTGGAGATTGATTGATGGGCCTCCCCGCTCTGCTGTCCTGCAGCTGGAGGAGAGCCGGAGCATGCAGAAACAGATGAAGGTGCTGCAGAAGAAGCAGTCTCAGATCGTCAAGGAGAAGATCCACCTTCAGGGCGAGCACAGCAAGGCCATCCTGGCACGCAGCAAGCTGGAGAGCCTGTGCAGGGAGTTGCAGAGACACAATAAGACGCTGAAGGTGCGGCAGGGAGGATCGAGCGTGCACCAGGGCGTGAAAAGGGATACGCCAGGCGCCATATTGCTTTACTCATAGAAAACAGAGAGGAGCTCTATCAGTCAGAGTACTTTTGTTACAACCCGTGGAACAACATTGATGGTGATTGTAGGATACTTTTTGGCTGCTTCCTAGTAATTCCTACAGGGATCCCCAGAAGTATAGCCAGGACGTATTCACCAGTCACTGTCGGTGTTCTTCTATTGGTTGTGGATGTACTCTGTAATGGGTGAAGGTCCCCACTGTTTTCTTCCTGTAAGGTGAAGTCATGACTGCCCTATCCCTATTTTATTATCCCTGGTGTGCATGGTAGCAGTGTATGCACACTGTTGCAACATTTGGGTATGGTCACGTTATGCCAGGAATCTGCATTTTCGGTCCTGGAGAGCCACAGCATGTTCCAGTTTTATTGTTACTCAGCACTTAATTGATCTATTAAAGCTTCTCATTGCAGTGTTGTCTCTCCTCACCTGGTTTCTTGGGTCGGGACTGGCTGTTGCCTTCATTACATAATAGAAATACACCACCAATATCCCCCCCCCCCCCCTGGCTGGTGCGACCCTGCCGTTTTCTTCCAATTGATTGATCAATTGCCTGCATTTCTGTATCATATCACACTTTTAAAAAGGGTTTGTCCAACCGCAAATTGTGATGTTTGTTTGTTTATATTTAATTTGTTCTGTTCTCACAGGAGGAAAATACCCAGAAATCCCGGGAGTACGTGGAGAGGCGCAAGGAGGCCACATTGCACTTTCAGATGACGCTCAATGAGATTGAGGTCCAGATGGAGCAGCACAATGTGCACAACAGCAAGCTGCGGCAGGAGAACGCCGAGCTGGCTGAGAAGCTGAAGAAGCTTATCGAGCAATACGAGCTCAGGGAGGAGGTGAGTCTGGAAGCAGGGGATTGCAAATGGATGAAGAAACGGTCTCAGAACCCCAGATGGTCTGACATATAAAGATCTTTAGATGCACTTTCTGTACCAGCGATAGGCCACACCTTGGATGTGCCAGCTAGGTCATTGGTCTGGTAATGAGAGGTCAGTTTGTGGAATTCAACCACTTCCCTGTAGTTTGTTTGACTAACCTTCAACCCACCTTCACCGAGTCAATGTGATTGGTTAGAAAGCATTAGAGACTTTCCAAAAGTGGGTGGGTTTATCACTCTGGATTGCATTGCATTCACCAGACTTATAGCAGAGCGGTATAAACCTGGCATGCAAGGATAATGAAGAAATTACCTTTGATCCTGTGTGATCGGTATGGATTTTTAAAACCAAAAACACGGAAATAACAACACACTTGTCACTGTCTAGAAAACTGATTAGCTTTAATATGATTGGTTGAGTAGATGGGTATTTTATTATTGGAAACATTTGATAAATTTAAGACCAGCAAGCTGAGCAACTTGTTGCTCAGAACGAGTTGTTTTGTAGATGAGAAGTTAAAATCAATAATGCACACACTGAATTCTGTAATGCTACAACAATTCTGTTGTTGCTCTTTACCTTGCTGTACTCATTTGGAGAAAAAAAAAAGGTTACAACCATATTTTCTGTTGTATAAAAATTCTAAGTTTACATGTGTACAAGCAGTATTTCTTGTGGGATATAGTGCAGCAAAGTCATGAGTATTGTTTTTTTCATTGCAAAGTCATTTTCTCACTGGCAGTACAGGATTTGCCAGTTAGATTGTGTCTACTATTAGCATAAATTTCCAAGGTGTACTAATCTCCTTTGGAAAAACGCATTCAAATTATTACCAAAACTGGATTTGCATTCAAACTAAGGCTGTATAATAAAACGGAAAAGAAAATACCAAGGATCTCTTCTATGGTGGAAAAAATGCCTTTAATATGCCTTTTTAAAAACGCACGGTCTTCATCTGGGAATCTGGCAGTTTTCACTCCCTGACAAAGGCTTTGCCGACAATACGTTAGACTAGAATAGGAACCCTGAGATTTGATTCTGACTAAGTTGTCTGTCTTTCTCTCACCTCCCAGCACATAGACAAGGTGTTTAAGCACAAGGAGCTGCAGCAGCAGCTGGTGGACGCCAAGCTGCAGAGGACCACAGAGCTGATCAGGGAGGTGGAGGAGAAGCACCAGAGGGAGAGAGATTTTGTGAGTCTTGCCGAGAGCCACCATGGCAACTGCCTAGGGCACTTTACCATTCTCAAACTCGATCATCTAATTTGCTGAGGATGCTTGTTTGTTTAATTTGTTTTACGTTGGCACAAGGTACTGTTCGAGAGGTCCCCAACCGTGGTTCTTGGAGCCACAGGATGTGCTGGTATTTTGTTGTAACTCGGTTCTCTTTTAAAGCAATTGATTACACAGTAACTCCGCATCTTCTGGTCTCTGAGGTCTAAACTGGTTGCTGATTTTAAGGTAAAAACAAAAACCAGGAGGATTCTGTGCCTCTCCAGCACCAGGGTTGGGGGACTCTATAGTTTTAAAGCTAAATGTGGATAGTAACTGGCACAGCTTTTAAGCACCAGAACAGACCCGTCTTTGGTTTTGATTTGCTGGTGAGAGCTAAACATGGTTTTGACCCCCACTCCTGTTCCAGCTCCTAAAGGAAGCTACAGAGTCCAGGCACAAATGTGAGCTGATGAAAGAGCAGGAATCCCAGCTGAAACAGCAGGTACTGTCCCAAAATCCCATGCTTTCACCCTCTCCTTAGTTTAATACTCTTTCTATTGGTAGTACCCAGAGATTTGACCACAGCTTCTATAGGCACATCAGATACATAATCTGATCTGCATTCATAAAGATGAACAATTCTGGCCCCCTACTATGAAGCCAAATCCTTCCAATTTGACGCACTTTCTAAAAATATATTAAGGGGCATGGTCAAATACAATACTTTAGTATTGTATGTCCATTACTAAACATCGCCGTGGAAACTCGCTGTTGGCAACCAGAACATCCTGTAGCTAAGAAGCAGAAAGGATGGATTGAACGTGGGAGTTGAATATCTTGTAGGTCAGTATAATCTCTGATCTGATAATCACTCCAGCGATGAAAGTTGCGTAATGATTTTGACTTCACCCATCTCACTGCAGCTCTCTCTATATATGGACAAATTTGAGGAGTTCCAGACTACCCTTGCTAAGAGCAATGAGGTGTTCACTACTTTCCGGCAAGAAATGGAGAAGGTGGGTGGGTCTGACTGTTCCAGGATTGTTTGTCTCATAGTTATAAGTAAATTGTAAATGTTCTGTGTGTTAAAGGGGTAATGAACACTAAATCACATATTTTGAGTTATAAAGCTGAGTATCTTGTCCCCATTTCATAAATCACGTCCTATTGTTAAAAAAAACAAAAAATGTAATGAAGCCGTGCCACTGCATTTTGTGTCAAAAAAGTAGCATTTGCTGAAATCCAAACTGAAAAGTTATGTTTGAGCCACGCCCCTATTCGTGGCGTGAAAAAAAGCTAAAAACCTTTTTTCCACGTAAGCAAGTCAATGCCCCATCTCCCCTCTTCTTGATTGATGGGTATTCAAATTGCGCAAATTAATGTTAGCCTTTTTATTTGAAATGGTTTTCCCCCCCCTGGCTGCTCCGCCTACCCTACGTGACTGTTTACAGAATGGATCTATCCCCCCCCACCCCCCCCCCCCCCCCCCCCCCCCCCCTCCCCCCTCCCCCCTCCCTCCCCCCCCGAGCCCCCCCCCCGTCTTTTGATTTTTTTGAAGTGGGCGGAGACGGAACAAAAGCCGGTGTTTATTGCCCCTTTAAGACCATAACCTTATCCAGGTACTGTTATACAGATGCAACAAGCATAAAAAAGAAACGAACCAACGGACCAGCAAATTGTTGCATATATCCAGACTTGAAGGTGATGGGAGTTGTCCTACCATTGTAGATGCCTTCATGATTTTCATTAAAGAAATGTCTTCATCAGCCATGCTCTATACTGGCATAGAAGGGTAAAATTAAGCCTGCACCCTGGAGATTGTGTTTTCTGCCACGCTTTTAATCCCTCGGTTTGCCCAACAGATGACGAAGAAGATCAAGAAGCTGGAGAAGGAGACTATGTTGTGGCGTACAAAGTGGGAGAACAACAACCAGGCCTTGCTGCAGATGGCTGAGGAGGTGAAGCAGGCAGAGTTGTGGGATTGGAGAGGGAAATGATTTGAAAATTGATCATGTTGGACTTTGAGTTCACACTCTGGGTTGACCAGAGGATGGGCTGGCTCTCTTTGCTGAGTCTACTTCCTCCTAAGGTTTCTTCCCATTTGCCCACCTAGGGAGTTGGCCTTGCTCCTGTTGTCCGAGGCTGACTTTGGTGGGAATTTTATGCTGGGGTCTGATGTAAAGCGTATTGTGACTGATGTAAAGCGTATTGTGCGGGCGGCAGTGTGGTATAATGGTTAAGGAACTGGGTTTGTAACCGAAAGGTTGCAGGTTCGATTCCCGGGTCGGACACTGCCGTTGTACCCTTGAGCAAGGTACTTCACCTGCATTGCTTCAGTATATATCCAGCTGTATTAATGGATACTATGTATAAATGCAAAAGAAATGCTGTGTAAGTCGCTCTGGATAAGAGCGTCTGCTAAATGCCTATAATGTAATGTTTAGTGAATTAACTGCATTGGATTCAGCACAGTTTAGTATTGATTTTAGAACAATCAGCTCTTCTTTTACACAAGTTTTTCTTGGCAAGGTGGGGTTGTTGGCAGCTGTAGTTCATTGACAGATTCTTATGGTGTGTCTCATCAGCTGCACCTTATTGGCTCCTATTTTTCTGTCTGTTTCTGTCCATGCAGAAAACGGTGCGGGACAAGCATTACAAGGCCCTCCAGGCAAAACTGGAGAGACTGGAAAACTTGTGCAGGGCCTTACAGAGGGAGCGCAACGACCTCAATCAGACGCTGGAGGGTCTGCAGGGCTCCCCGGCGCAGGTGGGAGGGGTGGGGGAGGGGACTGGGCCCCCTGGTCTGCAGCTAGAGGACCAGCCTGACGGGCAGTCCTCTGAAGAGGATGGGGTGGAGTCTGACAGAGGGGGGGTGGGGCTACAGCCTCCTCCCCCTGATTCAGAGGGAGACCCCGCCCCTAAAACTGCCCAGGTACAGCCCCTTGTCGACTGAGCCAGGCCCCACATGGGCTTTTGTTCGGAGGTATATATATTTTTGTGTAATGATTAATGATAAAGTAAGAAGAATACTTGCAATAGTGAATATCATACTTGGCTCTGTAAATGGTAAATATATGGCTTTGTGGTGAGATTTTCATACTCCCGTTTTCTACATCTGTATTTTCTTAGAAAACTTAATGTGGTGAAGGGCAGCTGTGATGTTTTAGCTTTAGTTTCTTGCTTTGTACTTTCTCAACTTTTCTTGGCGCGTATCTGCCTCATTTTTATATATTTTCCTTTCCAATTGACAATTCCAGCTCTCGCCACTAACATTCGTGTGAATTAACATTTCAGAGGAAATTAAAAATCATTTAAGAAAAAGATTTATAGGACTATAATTAGTCGCACTTAATCTATTATGTTGATAGTATTTTTAACTAATTTTCATAGCATAGTTTGCTGAGCATCAGTCATACTGAACTCACACAATATAAAATAAAAAAATATTCATTTGGTTAAGTCAAGGGGAAAGAGTAGACTTTATCCTGGATATTGACCACAATTAACTTGCGATGATGGTTTACAGCTTGAGTAAAATGGTAAATTATCTCTGATTTCCTCAGAACAGTCTGTGAAGTACTGACTGGATTGTGTTGTAGCTTTCATGTTTGGGAAATCTACGGTTTTATAGAACACGTGCCAGTTAACGTCTTGCAAGATGCAGTCTAGTTTAGGGTCCAGTTGAAATGTTTTACATTCCAAAAGAATCAGTCTTCAGTACTCAAAACATATCGCCCTGCTAGATTTGACAGACAGTAGCATCTCAGTGTTGAGTGTCATGGGCCTTGGAATGTTATATATTTGTTTCCGCTCTGAAACTAAGTTGACTAAAATACTCTTGCATTTTAAGTGGCCTCTGCCTTCTCTTGTCTTTAATTCTTTATATTGGAGATACAGAATGTGATTTATTATTTTTTTGACTTTGAAATGAACACAAATAAAATGTATCTAATTCAGCCATTGCACTCGATGCTAATGTTGCAGAGGAACTTAAAGGCATTGTAGATAATTTCTGACAATGTGAGGAGACCCAAATTGATGAATGTAGAAATACTGCTTTTCGTTGCCAAGCTCATGTTCAGCTTTTTTTGTGGGTCTCAACAAGTGATTTAACTTGCCTACTTTCTTACCTCTGCTGGCAAACCACAACTGGAAAAATGGCGATTCATTTTCACCAACGACGGGATATGAATTCCTTTTCAAATTGGATATTTAGGAAATGCACTGCAATTAAATTAATTAAAAATCCTCATAGAACATTATTGCCATTTTCAATCCGTGAATTGAGTTTCAATTCATTTGGTGAATTGACTGAATTGAAATCGAATTGATCCCCATTCCTGATCGCCACAGTCCAGCTGGGGTTCCCACACACCCCCTTTCCTGCTACTGTTCCCCCTCTATACTCCTTCAGGTTGGCAGCATTGTTGACCACTGAAATATGTAACCACTTCTGCTGTCTGTACATGTATTTATTCCATGTTTTCAATTGGCGGTAGCTGAAGGAAACTTGCAAAACTGTATTAATGGCCTTTTTTTGACCAATCGGTTATGATTCCATACTTAATTTCTTAATATTAGGGCATTAGTAAAGAACATGTGGAATGTCACATTATGCTTAAGCATCCTAGTGATGTCATTGCTGCTGACTTGATTTTGGCCGACCCTGACCTCAGGCTTACTGCAGAGAGAATCTAATGTCTGCAGAAAGGAATGAACCCCCATATCTGTGCAGATCCCCACTCCCCATATTTTCTCCCGTACTAATAGAGCAGGGTCATCAATACTGCTGAAGCCACTCTGGCCTTTTGACTATGAAAATAAAAGATAATCTAATACTATGTAGATGTTCATACAACTGAGGAAAATGTTTTCACAAGGAGTGTCTCCCCCGCACTTCCATCACCAGCATTAAGATACCACTTGGTCGAGAACTGTTTAAAAACGTATTTTTGCTCAGCATGCATACCATTAATTCCAAACTCTTGTCAATTGCAATACACACCACTTGGTGTCATATTTGTGTTTGCACTTGGTTGAAGTTCAGGTTCCTCATGTGAAGTTTTTTCTGGAACATGAGTACTGAACTTCTAGGTGTTTAATACCTGTAACACAGGAATAAGGCATAACAAATGCAAGTGCGTTTTCAGACACGTGCAGCAGTATTATTCCAAATTAGGGGTGGGGGAACCCAGTTCCTGGAGGGATATATCTTTTCCTGGGTTTTGTTGACACCAATTACTCTGGCTCCCTTGGCTAATTGTATACATCAATACAGCACACACGTATTACACCACAGTAAGATATTTCACATCGGAACACAAGAACTGTTTCCAGTTGTCAATCATGAGATTAGCAATGAATATCAGAGCACATAAATGACTGTGCTAACAAAAAATGAATGTCAGCAGTTGGAAAACTAGAAAGAGATATATACCCTTGCAGTTCTAAAAAAAAAAATGCTTTGATGAACCATACTTGCTACCTGTTTCTTAAAACCATTGGGTATTGGATATCAGGCATCCTCGTCCTGATATTATTTGAGTCTTAAAAAGTAGACCGTACAGAGGTGAAATATTTTGGTACCATGTTTCTGGATCTTCTGCATCTTTGAATCGTAAAAAAGCAGATTAACTTGAGCACATAACCTGCTTTAGCTGAACTGGCAGTAAAATTTGGATGGGAGCCAAAACCATTTCCACCATAGTATGGCCAGGGCTTCATACTGGGAATCTAATTGTATCAAGAAATCAAGGTTTTCCAGCCAACCGCATGCAGTCATACGCCATTCCCACATATTGGGAAAAGTCTAGATTGTCTTCACAAAATGTGTGCTTGGTTGTCATTTTAGTTATATGATATGGCCTGCATGTCTTTGTTTCACGGATCGTGTTTTATGTAGCGACATGAGCAGCTTTGGAGTTTTTATTTCTTTCCAACATTCAATCCCCTTTTGATATACCACTGGAACAATCCAGGTCAAAAACAAAATGTGATTTCTTACAATTGTTATCCTTGCTTTGAGACAGGGGTGTCAAACTCCTAGAGGGCCGCCGTGTCTGCAGGTATATGTAGTTTGCTTTCAATCTGCAACCAATCAATGCTTTGAGAACAAGGTCTGTGGATTCTTCAGCCAATCAATGACTTCACTGGTGCTGAAATGCACCAAAAACCAGCAGACACTGGCCCTCCAGGACAGGATTCTGACATCCGTGCCTTAGACATCAAACCACAGAGGAAAAGGTTTGTTTCCATGGAGGATTGAAAACTGAATGTAAAAAGGATTGACAGATTGGAAGAAAGCTCAAGTAAATGCCCTGTCCATTGCTAGAGGTTATTTTACACTTTAAAGCCAAAACCTCATCTGGAATACGAGGGCTTAACTATTCTTAGCTTTCGGTAATCCCCAAAGTACTGCTTTTTATAGAAATCCCACTCTGCAAAATCAGAATGTGTAGTTATCTCTTTATTGAACTCCTTATCCCCTGTGTTTTGGATCGTTAGGCTGTTCGAAAAGCTGTGTTGTGAAGGGACGATGGTACTGATATTGTGGATGTGCCCAGGCTCTGCCCCTCCCACCCAAAGCCCTCTTTGGCAATGCCACAGTTTGTTTCTCAGGTTATGCAAGAAATCTACCTCTGCAGGTTGTACATGAGACTAACTGTGAAAGAAGAGGGGAAACAGTCAACTTAATGCTTTGAAGAGGAAAAAAAGCTTTTTATTTTTCAAAATTTGCCCATTTTTCCCTTTGATTGTAAAATGTTCTGATAGTCCTGTCATGCTTTTCAATAAAACATTTTGTAGAAGTTTTCCACATCACTCCATGTCTGGTTTTAATTTAAATGCCTATACAGTATTTGCATAGCATCAATATGCAGTTAAAAAGTAGGCCAAAAAGAGTGGGTTTGTGGCAAATTTGTTACTACATTTGAATTCAAGAGTAGACTCATTCAGCAAACTGTCAGATGTATCAATTCATCGTAAATGTAACACTATAAAAACTGTACAGTTCCATTAAGTTGGTACAAAAGATTTTATTGCATTTTATACCAGGTTTTGCACAAAATGTGTAATTACACTGGAGGGAGAAAGTAATTATGCTGTGCTCTTCTGATCCGGCAGCCAAAATTAAGATGGAACTAAAATAACTGCAGCTTGTCGTAATACCGATGTCATTAAATAATGTTCCAAACTGCCAGCTCCGTATATCGTTTTTTACTTTTTTTATTATTTTATTTTTTTTAGAAATATGGAGAAATACTGTTCATTTTGAGACCAGTCTACAGAAATGTCACAATGTACATCACCAAAAAAAAAAAAACTGAAAACAAAAAAGGTAAAGAAGTAACTTGGCCATGAGTAAGTCCAGCATTGGCCCTTCACAGCATCCTCACTGCTGCATCTATTCAGGTAAAGACTGACCACAGCAGCCACAGGGGATTCTCCCCAACCCCCAGCACAGACTCTTCAGCCCTGCAAGGTAGAGACGGAGGGGGTTACGAACCCTGGCCCTCCAGATCAGAGGCAGGGGTGTCTGGTTCCTCGTCGTTGTAGATATTCTCCGCCTGGAAAGGAGAATGGGGTTGTATCATATACAGTTTAGCATTTAGTATACTATTAAGCTGTTAATTTTTATTTAAAAATGTTTAAACATAAGATTTAAAAAGCTGGGTATGTTAACAAAACAATTCAGGTTATGGACAATGGCAGCGGCAATCCCCACCTTGGAACCAAAGTTACAAACCCAGTTCGCTAATCATTATACTACATTGTCACCTGCTTGTCATACAGTAAAGTCCTCAGTAATGCAGATTTAGTTGTGAAACTGTTCATGACCAAACAAATTGTGCGTAATAAAAATCCGCTGCTAGATGATTCACATGCTTGCAATAATGTGCTCGAGAATTTTTTTTTCTCTTCCTCCATTAGAATAAACCAAACGTATTTGCCACAACAAAAAAAACGCATGCACTAAAATATTTTAGATGAAACGGTCAATCCTATCGTTGTGAATCCTATTCCTAAATATACCATTTAAATCGTTAATTATCAAGTCATTGTCATCTGCAAAATAATATTTTACAGTCTATTTTGACTTTTGTGAAGGGAGTCCATATATTGCAAGCTAGCAAAAAGAGAACGAGGTATGACAAAAATTGGCTGGAGTTACAATTGGCTGTCCATATTTGAACCAATCAAATGGTTTTGCTCTTCACAACAAAACAGAAGTGTTGGTTCAAATCTGTGACTTACTGGTAGCATATGGTAGATCAATCCATTTTGGTGTCATACCTGAATCTCCCGTCATTAATTTCAATTGGTTTCAACTCAATTAGATTTGTTCGTACCTTTCCGGCAAATTCTCTATAGAAGGTACGGGCAGACACCAGGGATTTCAATTGGAACTTACCATCTGCCAAACCTGCATGATGTTGTCCTCTGACACGGAGCAGATTACCCAGGGTTCATTGGGGTTCCAGGAGAAGTCTGAGATCTTTGCTGTGTGCCCACCATGGATGAACTGAGCAGGAGAGGAAGAGGGTTGGTGATTAACATGAAAGCCAATCTTCTTCTGTCACTCCCATGCTACACCCTCTAACTTAGTCTGATCTCAACACTAGACTGCATGAACAGCTCTCCACAATTGTCAGATTACTCAAACTAGGACAAAAACCTGAGCTAAAGTGTCTGATCAAAGAATGAATGGTTCATGGGCCCAGGAGTTCAAACTTAGGTAAAATGGAAGCAGCTTGCTCAACGAGCCTGCTAACTTTCCCCACTTGTGTGTGATGTCACAACTCACCAGCAGCTCAGGAGGTCCATCCTCTGCATCCTCGGCTGACTGCTCCTCTCCGATTTTACTAGAGAAAAGGAGGCAAACATTCTAGTCACACCCATTTACATCTCCATCACTGGGCCTACAAACAGCCTGCAGTCTAAGTTACTGTTCCTAGAGACGAAGGGTCATGTGTACAGGTGGTGAATCAATCTTAGAGGCGGTTCATTAATCCCAAAAAGTAGTTGTGTAAAGCAAGACGTCACCTGTACATTACATAGATGGTTGTTTTTTTGTGGTAGTAGTACGACTTGGTTTTAGTAGTAGTATTTTACTGATCCAAAAAAAATGGGAAATTGCCAACAACTAAGGGCCTGATTTACTAAGACCGTTAGCGTGTGCAAAACCTTTTTAGCACACGCAAAACTAATGATTGGTGCCAAACAAATAGCATGACCAATCACTGGTCATGTTATTGGTTTTGCACACACTGAAGGCCTTAGTAAATCAGGCCCTAAATGCAAAAAGGTGCCAATGTCTCAACTGTGCTCCTCACAGACAATTACAATCCACTAAATGGCAAACAATTCCATCCCGAAAATCTCACAGACCACAGGCTTCAATTAGCCATTTTTGGCCTTTCTGGAACCCAGATGTACTGAAACTGTGCAGTCCGCATAGGTGCATTTTTGGAAAGGAGATGAGAGGCGCTCTCATATCACTTTTCATAGCCCACATAAAAATAGGAGGGACGGGGGTTTATTTTGCTGGACGACATCCTTTGAAAAAGAGTGGGACATAGATCTTCACCTTAAATCCCACACATTGAGCCTTCTGTCCGTTCCACTTGAAGCCAGGATGGTTTCATTGTGAGGGGACCATTGCACCTGCCGGAGAATTCAGTAATTCACTGTCAGTGCAATAAAGTCCAACACAAAAACATCATTAAAAAATAAACATACGTTTCTGGTCATTTACAAATACCCTCAATGAGGTTCATGATTATGACAGCTACTATTGTTTTACCTATATATATATAATGTTTTGAAAATGTATCTGAAAAATATTCATTTTTAATAGTGGTACTAATACTAATAGTATTAGCAGTATGAGACGTTCTAGCATACCGTCAGTATTGATCCCAAAAATTGGTAACTGATTCATGAACAAGCATCACAGCAAAGCATTCAGACACAATACACAACACATCTACAAATTATACACAAGTAACAGGACACACAAATTTGTGTATTTTATGATGCTGGAGTCAATGTCTTGAGACAAGAGAACGATGCTAATTCATGCTCGGCGGAACATATACTTGGAATATTTCGTCCTTGTGCGACTCAAAGGAGTGGAGCTTCAGTTTGAGGTTACGCAGATCCCAGAGTGCCACTGTCTGAGGAGAGAGAAGCCGTACTCAGAGCTGAAGGACATCATAAATTAGCACAGGAGAATACATATGCACGCACCATAGGCCTTGGAGTAATGTGTCATACAGATTTCAAGAAATAGTCGATAGTGTCCGAAGCCCGTTCTATCTGTCACAGGGAATTTACTTCCGAAAGCAAACTCCGCCCACATCTGACGTACTCACTTGAGTACTCTATATCACAGCCTAGGTTGTGTGCAATGTGGCTATAACAGCCTAGGTTGTGTGCAATGTGGGTATAACAGCCTAGGTTGTGTGCAATGTGGGTATAACAGAGCCTAGGTTGTGTGCAATGTGGGTATAACAGCCTAGGTTGTGTGCAATGTGGCTATAACAGCCTTGGTTGTGTGCAATGTGGCTACAACAGAGACTAGATCCTGTGCAATGTGGCTACAACAGAGCCTAGGTTGTGTGCAATGTGACTATAACAGAGACTAGGTCGTGTGCAATGTGGTTACAACAGAGCCTAGGTCCTGTGCAATGTGGCTACAACAGAGCCTAGGTCCTGTGCAATGTGGCTACAACAGAGCCTAGGTCCTGTGCAATGTGGCTACAACAGAGCCTAGGTCCTGTGCAATGTGGCTACAACAGAGCCTAGATCCTGTGCAATGTGGCTACAACAGAGCCTAGGTCGCGTGCAATGTGGCTACAACAGAGCCTAGGTTGTGTGCAATGTGGCTACAACAGAGCCTAGATCCTGTGCAATGTGGCTACAACAGAGCCTAGATCCTGTGCAATGTGGCTACAACAGAGCCTAGGTCGCGTGCAATGTGGCTACAACAGAGCCTAGGTCGCGTTCAATGTGGCTACAACAGAGCCTAGGTCGTGTGCAATGCGGCTACAACAGAGGCTAGATCCTGTGCAATGTGGCTACAACAGAGCCTAGGTTGTGTGCAATGTGACTATAACAGAGACTAGGTCGTGTGCAATGTGGTTACAACAGAGCCTAGGTCCTGTGCAATGTGGCTACAACAGAGCCTAGGTCCTGTGCAATGTGGCTACAACAGAGCCTAGGTCCTGTGCAATGTGGCTACAACAGAGCCTAGGTCCTGTGCAATGTGGCTACAACAGAGCCTAGATCCTGTGCAATGTGGCTACAACAGAGCCTAGGTCGCGTGCAATGTGGCTACAACAGAGCCTAGGTTGTGTGCAATGTGGCTACAACAGAGCCTAGATCCTGTGCAATGTGGCTACAACAGAGCCTAGATCCTGTGCAATGTGGCTACAACAGAGCCTAGGTCGCGTGCAATGTGGCTACAACAGAGCCTAGGTCGCGTTCAATGTGGCTACAACAGAGCCTAGGTCGTGTGCAATGCGGCTACAACAGAGGCTAGATCCTGTGCAATGTGGCTACAACAGAGCCTAGGTTGTGTGTAATGTGGCTACAACAGAGCCTAGGTCGTGTGCAATGTGGTTACAACAGAGCCTAGGTCGCGTGCAATGTGGCTACAACAGAGCCTAGGTCGCGTGCAATGTGGCTACAACAGAGCCTAGGTCGTGTGCAATGTGACTACAACAGAGCCTAGGTCGTGTGCAATGTGGTTACAACAGAGCCTAGGTCGTGTGCAATGTGGCTACAACAGAGCC
Source organism: Ilyophis sp. 1 JC-2022 (assembly GCA_022702515.1). NCBI lineage: Eukaryota > Metazoa > Chordata > Actinopteri > Anguilliformes > Synaphobranchidae > Ilyophis > Ilyophis sp. 1 JC-2022. The sequence goes on along the minus strand of CM040397.1, from coordinate 74,085,945 downwards.
TAGGTCGCGTGCAATGTGGCTACAACAGAGCCTAGGTCGTGTGCAATGTGACTATAACAGAGACTAGGTCGCGTTCAATGTGGCTACAACAGAGCCTAGGTCGTGTGCAATGTGGCTACAACAGAGCCTAGGTCGCGTGCAATGTGGCTACAACAGAGCCTAGGTCGTGTGCAATGTGACTATAACAGAGACTAGGTCGCGTTCAATGTGGCTACAACAGAGCCTAGGTCGTGTGCAATGTGGCTATAACAGCCTTGGTTGTGTGCAATGTGGTTACAACAGAGCCTAGGTCGCGTGCAATGTGGCTACAACAGAGCCTAGGTCGTGTGCAATGTGACTACAACAGAACCTAGGTCGCGTGCAATGTGGCTACAACAGAGCCTAGGTCGTGTGCAATGTGACTATAACAGAGACTAGGTCGCGTTCAATGTGGCTACAACAGAGCCTAGGTCGTGTGCAATGTGGCTATAACAGCCTTGGTTGTGTGCAATGTGGTTACAACAGAGCCTAGGTCGTGTGCAATGTGGCTACAACAGAGCCTAGGTCGTGTGCAATGTGGCTACAACAGAGCCTAGGTCGCGTGCAATGTGGCTACAACAGAGCCTAGGTCGTGTGCAATGTGACTATAACAGAGCCTAGGTCGTGTGTAATGTGACTATAACAGAGCCTAGGTCGTGTGCAATGTGACTATAACAGAGACTAGGTCGCGTTCAATGTGGCTACAACAGAGCCTAGGTCGTGTGCAATGTGGCTACAACAGTGCCTAGGTCGCGTGCAATGTGGCTACAACAGAGCCTAGGTCGTGTGCAATGTGGTTACAACAGAGCCTAGGTCGTGTGCAATGTGGCTACAACAGAGCCTAGGTCGCGTGCAATGTGGCTACAACAGAGCCTAGGTTGTGTGTAATGTGACTATAACAGAGACTAGGTCGCGTTCAATGTGGCTACAACAGAGGCTAGATCCTGTGCAATATGGCTACAACAGAGCCTAGGTCCTGTGCAATGTGGCTACAACAAGCCTAGATCCTGTGCATTGCGGCTACAACAGAGCCTAGGTTGTGTGCAATGTGGCTACAACAGAGCCTAGGTTGTGTGCAATGTGGCTCCAACAGAGCCTAGGTTGTGTGCAATGTGGCTACAACAGAGCCTAGATCCTGTGCAATGTGGCTACAACAGAGCCTAGGTTGTGTGCAATGCGGCTACAACAGAGCCTAGGTTGTGTGCATTGCGGCTACAACAGAGCCTAGGTTGTGTGCAATGTGGCTACAACAGAGCCTAGGTTGTGTGCAATGTGGCTACAACAGAGCCTAGGTTGTGTGCAATGTGGCTACAACAGAGCCTAGATCCTGTGCAATGTGGCTACAACAAGCCTAGGTTGTGTGCAATGTGGCTACAACAGAGCCTAGGTTGTGTGCAATGTGGCTACAACAGAGCCTAGGTCGTGTGCAATGTGGCTACAACAGAGCCTAGGTTGTGTGCAATGTGGCTACAACAAAGCCTAGGTTGCGTGCAATGTGGCTACAACAAAGCCTAGGTCGTGTGCAATGTGGCTACAACAAAGCCTAGGTCGTGTGCAATGTGGTTACAACAGAGCCTAGGTCCTGTGCAATGTGGCTACAACAAAGCCTAGGTCGTGTGCAATGTGGCTACAACAAAGCCTAGGTCCTGTACAATGTGGCTACAACAGAGCCTAGGTCCTGTGCAATGTGGCGACAACAGAGCCTAGGTCCTGTGCAATGTGGTTACAACAGAGCCTAGGTCATGTGCAATGTGACTATAACAGAGACTAGGTCGCGTTCAATGTGGCTACAACAGAGCCTAGATCCTGTGCAATGTGACTACAACAGAGCCTAGGTCGTGTGCAATGTGGCTACAACAGAGCCTAGGTCGTGTGCAATGTGGCTACAACAGAGCCTAGGTCGTGTGCAATGTGGCTATAACAGCCTTGGTTGTGTGCAATGTGGTTACAACAGAGCCTAGGTCGTGTGCAATGTGGCTACAACAGAGCCTAGGTCGCGTGCAATGTGGCTACAACATAGCCTAGGTTGTGTGCAATGTGACTATAACAGAACCTAGGTCGTGTGCAATGTGACTATAACAGAGCCTAGGTCCTGTGCAATGTGGCTACAACAGAACCTAGGTCGTGTACAATGTGGTTACAACAGAGCCTAGGTCGCGTGCAATGTGGCTACAACAGAGCCTAGGTCGTGTGCAATGTGGTTACAACAGAGCCTAGGTCGCGTGCAATGTGGCTACAACAGAACCTAGGTCGTGTGCAATGTGGTTACAACAGAGCCTAGGTCCTGTGCAATGTGGTTACAACAGAGCCTAGGTCCTGTGCAATGTGGTTACAACAGAGCCTAGGTCGCGTGAAATGTGGTTACAACAGAGCCTAGGTCGCGTGCAATGTGGCTACAACAGAGCCTAGGTTGTGTGCAATGTGGCTATAACAGAGCCTAGGTTCTGTGCACAATATGGCCACCACAAAGACTAAGGACTTATTGTGTGGTGCTGAGGGGAAGCAGTAAGCAAGCACCTTGTCTGCAGAGCCAGTGGCTAGGATGAACTCGCTGTAGGGGTTGAAGGACAGGCAGTTGACCTCAGCGGTGTGAGCATCCACCGAATGACTGGGCTTGGAGGTGTTGTTAGAACGAGTGTCCCAGCTGTGGAACACACACATAGTTCAAACTGATGTTTTACCATAACCTAGATATTAAAGGAAAATATACCCATGAAAAGATATTAATTATTTACTTGAAACCACAACTTCAATTCTCAATTTCAATGTCCATACTAGTGATGGGCAGATCGATACTGAAATATCGACACTTCGATCCTGACGTTTCCTTTTTCAGAATCGATCCACGCGTACAAATATCGATGCCAAGTGTTTTATTTATCCAGTATTTTTTATATTTATTTATTAAGGAAATTGAATGCGCATCTGTTGCTGAAAAAAATAAAATAATGTTTTGTTCTTGTAGTAAATAATTGTGTAGGATGGGAACTACTTCTCCTTCCGCCCTCTCCCTCTGCCACACAGGCACGCCGAGAAACACAAGCAAAGCAGCAGTCTGCGTCAGACGGTCATACGACGAGACGGCGCCATTGCTGCTCTGCTGATATAGCAGAAAGAAAGCGAAGCATTGTTTGGAGTTCACTCCACTAAACAGTATTGAAGTAAACTATGATATTTGTCAAAAGTGTGTATAATTTTGTGGCAATACCACGAACCTACCGGAATGCATGAAAATAAGCCATATAAAAGAGCATGACGAGTTACAGCGGTAGAGATCAGAGGAGGAGAGGGAACGCAGGCAAATACCCCCATAACTGGAGCCAGAGTAAAGCAGTTCCCCGACAGAAACCTTTCAGAGGCAAGCATTATACAGTGATATTAGGTTAATTTAACCTTTCAAACAGAAAGCAGGAAACACTGGTGAACATGACAGTATAGGCTGATGAATAGGTGTAGGCTATATCAGGCTTAGAATAGACAAATTTTCAAACAATATCTGAATTAATTATATCCATTTTGCATTATATCCATTTTGTGGAAAAACTGATATGCATTGCTCAGTGTTTTTAAAGCATAGATTACATCTCATAAAATGTTACCGCGTTTTGAAGGGAAAGATCTCATGTTGCCAAAAGGCTACCTTCAGGAATGATCTGTAGTGAATTTAACTCTCATCCAAGCTGTCATTTTATCACAATTAGGTAATATAATTGAACGTTTCTTAAATGTTGTTGAACAATTTATGTTTTATAATTTCTGTTATTAAACAGAAAAAAGAGACAAGTCTTTATATGTTAATACTGGTAAAAAGGCTTTCAAAAATAATCTTTTGAAGTCCACATTGACCAATTTTCACTGTAGAGATCACAAAGATCTCCCCTTTTTTATGTACACAAGAAGACTTTTTGAAGTATCAGTATTGGTATCGGGATACTAGCCTTGGTATTACTTGTTATCATATCGAAAAGAACATTTGTGGTATCGCCTATCACTAGTCCATACATGTCATAGTTTTCACAGAGATCGTAACGGGTTAAAGCAAGAAAAATGTTCACAACTGAAAAAGATAACGCGGTGGTCCTTACATATTGGGGTTTTGAGAGCTCATTTAAAGTAATTGTATGACCTTTGGGAGGTAATGCAGAGTGTTCCACAAGATTTGAGAGTGGCCAGATAATTGAGAAGCAGTGGCCGGCCAGGCTTTTTGAAGGGCGGGGGGTGGTGAGTAGTGGGGCAGGCCTCTAACCCTCTGCGTTGGCGATTTCCCATTTTAAACTACATATAACTATGATTTCCTGCAATCTCAAGCAAAAAATTTTAAATAATGTGACACAAACAAAATAAAAATCTTACTTATATTGTGAAGGCTAGCTTAACATAAATGAGAATGAATGGCTTTTGTGATGTTTTAAAGTTATTTTCTTAACTCTATGCTGATGTAATTTGTTTTGCTTTGATTTTTGGATTTTTGTACAGTGATATCATTATGTATTTTGCTGCTATCATGACATCCCGCCATCTTCCTGGAGGTCTGACTAGCTCCGTGGCACTGGTTTGCTCTCTGGCACTTCCTGTCTCTTCAACTAAAAATAGGCTACAACTGCTATTCTCAGTTCTATGTTGAACAGTATACTGTTATCAAATTATATAATACAATAAAGTACCAAATTAGATTAATTACATCACATAATTCTAGCTATACTATTATTGTATCCAGTTGAATCACCATAGCCTGGCGGTGTAATTTATTCTGAAATAAATCTAACCTCATACATTTTAACCCTAGGTGGCCCCCTAGTGGTAGTTGTATCCGTCCAATGAAAGTATTCATGTTTGTGGGAAATTATAATCTAGGGCTTTAAGAAAGCCCTGGAGATTTTGACACAGGATTGTTTCTTCGCCCAAAACCTCAGAAGCTACAGTTGCACTACAGTTCAATAAAACAGCAGGCTGCTAAATATATGCTTATATGTATATGATAGAACGCTAATAATACAGTGACAACAGCGATATGATCGACCAAACAGAAATTTCCAAACTTTTTTTGAGGGATTTATTATCAGCCTAAAATGCTTACGACCATCACAGACTATAAATGCATAAATTGCACCGTTTATACACAATAACAAAACAATGCTCTGATATAGGAACAATAATATAGTTTTAAAACGTTGTAGCCTACAAACAAGAATTTGGCGTGTTTCCTTTGCTTACTGTACTGTACAGTAGACTACCCGATGGAGCCTACTTTCGGTTTAGTAGTCTAAACCTTATTTTATAAATTTCTCGTACAGTCGACATTTCCACAGTAACCACCTATCGCAATTATGGCTGTAATACGTTGCCGTTATGTAAAAACACACATACGTTTGTATGTTTTTTTAACGAAGGCTACTTATTTTATGCGTATTATGTAGCTATAGCCTACTGTATGTGGCGATTATGACAAATGTATTTTGTTGCAAATTTCTGAATGATACAGCCACTTCTTCAAACTATGGATGTGCAGTGATTTTTTTTTGAGGTATTGAAACTTAAATAAAAACTTGGTGGAAATTGTCGGCTTCTAGAAGGTGGGCGGGCCAGACAGCTGCGTGTTTGCTGCAGCATGTTCCGCAAGCGCAGAGCCTACGTTACGGCGAATTGCGAGAGGGCAGGTAAAATAAAAATCTGTTTCGGATCTTCAAAAAAGTGGCGGGCCAAAATGTGTAAGTGGTCGGCTATTTAGCCAGCAGCCTGCGCTTATGGAACACTCTGCTACCATATGGTGTGTGTGTAGGCCAACAGATTTCAACCAACCCCCCCCCCCCCCCCCTATTTATTTTCTCATCGGATCTGCACCAATCTCAGAAATGATCATTTTCAGTCGTTCACGACGGAAATCCGTCGCGGTGACGGAAAACTTTAACCCATGTTAAAAGCAATAATTCAAGGATATAAAAACAGCGCCTTCTCCAACATGCACTTTTGCACCTGGCATGCAGTTCCTTTTTAGTTTTATTTTGCTTTTTAAAGACGTGACAGTGGTCATATAACACAAGGGAGAGGGGCTGGAAAATAAACAGCTGTAAACTGTTAAACAGAAGAAATGTTCTGGGCTGCTCACATCATCAGCTTCTGGTCATCGGCCACGGAACCAAAGAGCGACTCGTGGAGCAGGTGCCATGACACGTCCTCCACCACGGCCGTGTGCCCAGTGAAGATAGTCTTCGCATCCACGATCTTGCCCTCCTTCGGTCCTCCGCTAATGTCCCACAAACAGATCGTCTAACCAAAACCAAATAAAACATTGAACGGCACAACTTAGTCAGGTTACAATATACGTTTACTGTACAGTGGGGATGGAAAGTATTCGGGCAATGACACAATTTTGGTTGTTTTGGCTCTGTACTCCAGAGCATTGGATTTGAAATGGAACAGTGACTATGAGGTTAAAGTGCAGACTTTCAGCTTTAACTTGAGGGTTTTTACATACATATTGGGTGAACCGTGTAGCAATTGTAGCCCTTTTTATACACAGTCCCCCCCATTTTAGGGGAACGAAAAGTAATTGTACAAATTAATTAACATAAACTTAAATATTATCATATTTAATATTTGGTTGCATATCCTTTGCATACTTTCTGATGTCTGTGACCCAACAACATCAAAAGACTCTTGATATCTTATTTTCTGATACACTTACAAGCGATACTATAACCTCTCTGCATTTGAATGGATCTCTATGGGAATTGGGGGGGGGGGGTGAGGAGGCTAGATTAAGCTGTAAATTACACTGGAACAGTATGGAACACATGGTTGGCTAAATGGCTGTAAGTCATCAAGAGTCTGAGGTATCAAACGAGCTTCAAACCATCACTCTGCTGCCAGATATGCATTAGATATGGATGATCACTTTAAGGGTTGTTTCTCCAGACTCATTTTCCAATGGAACTTTATGGAAAAATAAGTCAGTAGAAACGACCCTTAAAGTGATCCATCTATATCTACTGCATATCTGGCAGCAGTGATAGCTTGAGGCTCATTTAATATCGAAACACTCTCCCAATGAACAGGCTTAGTTTAACTAGTGCTTTGAAAATAAAAGAATGTTGCTGTGTTTGCACACACATGTAAGTGCGTGTGCGTGTGTGTTTTAATGCGTTTGTGTCGTGTTTGTATGTTTGTGGTGTGATGTGTGCGTTTTAATGCGTTTGTGTCATGTTTGTGTGTGTGTGTGTGTATGTATGTTTGTGTTGTGTTTGTGTGCTCATCTGTGTATATGCATGAGATCCTGCAGTCACTCACATGGTCGTCAGAGGCACTAAGGAGGTTCCCGCTCAGGTTGGGGTTCCAGGATAGGCCATACCCCTCCTTCTGATGACCCCGTAACCGAAGATCTGGGCTGCACTCACCACTGGGATCTACACAGGGAAGCCAGGAACCCTTACCACACCACACTCAACAAGAACGCAGTAAACACAACACACAACATGATAAAAAGTACATTTCATTAACAGTTGTAGCCAAAACCCCTGGTAGCAGAGACTTAGACAGGAAGCAGAACTACTGGCCTGGCTTGGAGGGGTGCTTGGTGTAGTCGAACACCAGCACGTCAGAGGTGGGCGTCTTGGTGGCGATGATGCAGGGGTTTTGGGGCATGTAGCGGGCCCGGTTCACCTCCCCCTCATGGTTGATCTTGATCTCGATTTCAATCTTTCCGCTCACAGAGCCAAATCCACCAAATTCTAACAACAGAGACTACAGTAAGAAACCCTGCAGCCAGATCTGTCCCAGTGTTTTACACATTGCATGTATGTTAATGTATGCTTTGTTTCATTGTAAATTTAACAATGAGACAAGTTGCATTACATGCATTTAAATTTATCAGATACTCTTGCCCAGTGACTTGCATAAAGAGCAGAGCGCAGTGACAATAACATGTCATAAGTCATAACCAATAGTATTATTTTGTAGGTAAACAAAATAAATAATGTTAAGTGTCATTATAGGTGCAAGAGGGAGACTTGAGAATATAGTGCATTATAGAGCAAATGGGGGTATAATGTTATGACGTTGCACAGGTAGGCTAGTAAGCCGATGAATGTTTAGTTCATGGTTTGTGTTGAGCCAAGAAGCAGTGTTGATTCAATTAATCTTCACCTATTACATGCAACTAGCCACATTTCATTCTACGATTCCTCTGCTAATATGTGACTGAGCCATCCACTCATCGAATTCATCTAGCTTGAATGGATGTTTTTTTTTTTTTTAACACCATTACAAATCATTTCAACATGTGAGCATTTTAATGCTTTTAGAACTGGGCTTGATTTGATAAAGCAGAATGAATCATGGTCCCATTAGGCGAATACTTAACCAAGGGATTTTTTCACTTCGAAATAACCACCTCCATTCATGAGTCTTCCCTCCCTTCCCTTAATCCCTTCCCATGATGCCGATTGCCTTCCCAACATTGGAGACCCTCACCACATCTTGGATAAGGATGTGCTTACCTGCTGATAAGAGAAAAGAAAACATTTCAGCATTAAACGGACATAAAATATCAAGCTTTTATGATCACACTTTTTTTTTTTAAACTAAATTGGCTTGTGTAACAAAGAATTCCAATGATTATGTTCAGTGAATGTACACATGGTAATTAAAAAACTGAATTGAGCCAACAACATACATTACACCACAATGCAACAAATTTAGAGACAAGGCTTCCCTTTGTACTGTGGATCTCTGAGCTAGATTTTCAAACATCACACGCCAAACACTAACCTCCTTTCTCGCTGTCGTAGTGAGAGGCGTCAAACTGTGCATCATCGTTCGGGATCTGGACGCTCGCGATGACCAGGTGGTTCTGCTCGTCAGATGTGTGGGTGCCCAACACTAGTCGGTGGACAGCGTAGTCTTTCCCCTCCGGCCTGCACAGTAGCAGAAAAAGGCGTGGATATAGTCAGTCTAATATGTTCCTAACACTTAAGTGGAACCGGCATGTATAGTTTAACGCATGCATTTGGTGATAGCGTACCGGTTGACGTCAGGAAGCCACTGCACGGTGAGGCTTGGCCATTCCAGCGCGTGTGTCATTACCAGGTCGTACAGAAAAGGCGTGTTCTTTTTCCATATTTTGTATTCCTCGTTGATGACGCGCTCCTCCACGGCATCATCGTACACTGGAAGAGAGAGAAACTACATAGGCAAGCTAGCCACGATCAACAAATTGCTCGATCGTGTGTGCAATTTCGATCATTCATGGGGTAACCTAAATGTAGAACCCTGGTGCTAACTGCGTAGAGTAAGCGTAACGTTATATATGTATACACTTACTTTATGGGTTCAAAAGAGGTTTTAGTTTTGGTCCCTCGCAAAATGGGGGGAAAACATTGCTTAAACTTCAATCATGCATTTTTTAAATGAAATAAAATTGCTGTATAATGTTCTAAAACCATATGAACCATATTCGACTGTCTTTGTGCATTAACCACTTTGGAGACTATGGCCAGAACAATTCAACAGTTAACTGTGGACAGGACCGCAGCGCAGCATCAAAATATAGGTCGTTGGATGCTGAGCAGTCACTCGTTGTCGCCATATTTTCAAACTTCGCGTTTAACAGTGTCTTTAGTTTAGACTGAACCACTTAGTCCTACGCTGAATTAAGAAAACAGAATCACTTCCTTTATGAAGTGATTAATGTACAAGGTTGGGACATTTTTTGTAGTCTATGGTTGCGACCCTCACTACAGTTTCTTCATTCTGAATCCTTTTCAATATATTTCAATATCACAGCTTCGTAGGAACATTGTGACTTTTCATCAATGAGAACTACAACTTGCTGTGCGATCCATACATTCCAAATGATCGAAACTTTGGCGGATAATTCAGTTTCGCTTCAAGTAACAGTAAATAAAGCATCGGGGAAAATAAACGATTTTCTGCAACTGATCTTTACCACCCCTCGTACCCTAAGAACTATGTTTTTGCAGCTTGAACTCGATGAGAGGCAAGTTAGATCATATTGAGGAGAACCAAAAGTAGGAACATGAAACTCATTGGACAACTTTAACTCGTTTCCCTGTTAAGTTAACGTTACATGTATACTGCAAAAAAGACGACTACTAGCTAGTGACCTAGTATGCAGGCAGTGATAGCTGTCATACATCAAAATGGCTGATACCGAAACATTCTGCGTAGAATGTGCGAGACACACACGATATAATAACGTTAGCTAGCCAAGATTAATTTACCAAATACATATGATAGGTAGCCTTAAATAGCAAGAAGACTTCCCAACATCGCCAACGTTCTGCAAAACCCATAACTATAAATAATCTAGCTGGCGATATAAAATATTACTAATTAGCATCCTTTTAGCTTATTTCGCGTCGACAATAAAATTCCTGAATTACACTCTTAACGTTAACGTACATTAAATCACTACAAAACATTGCTGACCAAGTGCATAATCCGGCTAGATAGCTAGCCACTGCAACGTTACCTGCTGCTACCTGGCTAACTGAACGGCCAACTTTATCATTTTTGTATCGACAATGTCAGATTTTTCATGTTAGCCAGCAAGCCTTAGCTAGCTAGCTAGAGTGCTTGCAGAGAAGAACAACGCCGGCTGGACTGCACGCAGAAAAAGGCGTGCTCATTGTACCTTCTTTGTCCGCCATTTCTTGGTGTGCACCGGAGACGAATGAAGTTGAGGATCAACTATTGAACATACGGTCCAGACGGAAAACAATTCCGTCTGCGATATATATTCGTCTTGGAGTAGTTTTAGTTTGACCACCCGTTTCAGCCCGCTGTTTTTCAATCCGTGCTTCCGATTGAACTCACGGAGCATGCGCATAAGTGCTTAGATGACCAGGAGAAATTATGTTGTACTCACGCGCGCTTTCAGTTCAACCAGATCGTTGTCATTCACTGCTTTAGCCTACTGTACGTTAACAATAATGCATTTTTAGTAAATATATAAATGGTGGCCATAATGTCAATTACAACCTCGAATTCATATTCGAATAAAATATTTCTTTATTCACATTATTTAGCATGTGATTAATAGCAGCAATGCACCTTTGTGCAACAGAATAGTTATGTACTCATGCGTGTTTTCTATTGAAAAGCATAGGGAGGAATGGAAAAACACATAGGAGTGAAAGGTACCCGGAGAGGGAACAACAGTATCAGAAAACATACATATCCGTCCAGCACAGAGGCAATGCAGATGTAAATGAAAGCACAATTTTTCACGTAAGGCAATCAAGCGCAGTATCGAGAGGTTTCACTTGGAATCATGTTTCGCATGTAGGCCTATTCAAGATTTCTCAGTGGTGAAGGCCGGTAGGATTTTATTTTTAAATTGTGTTCAAGTCCGATGGGAGCACTCGTATATCCAGACGAGGCGAAGTTTACTACCTTATCCTAACCTATTCTATAGTGCCGCTACGAAGGTAAAGGAAATATTCTCCAGAATTCCACCTCACATCTGAAACCTAGCTAGATACTATTTTTGTGTTGATGTGAATAAAAGCTTGCGCTGTTAATAATTTATGAATGGGGCTATGATGAGAAATCATTTTCTTGTGAAATTACCGTTATGGAAATGGAGTATAGGCCTATTCCATTATATAGAAGGGTCATTTGTACATCCTCCTGGAACTCTCCACTACCTTCAACAGCATCAGCTGCAAGCTCCTCATCAGCTTTGCTGAGCTGCAGGGGTGTCTCTGACTCTGCTCTCCTATGGTTTGGGTCCTACCTGACAAATCACTCCTGCCAGGGTTAGTAGAGTGGATTTAGATCTGCACCATGCAGACTGGCTTCCCTCAAGGAGCCACCTCAGTGGCTTCCCTCAGGGTCTCTTTTTGTGCTCCCTGCTCTGCTTGCTATACACCAAATCACTCAGTTAGCCTCACATTGCCTCTATCACCTTTATCCTTTTGAAACTCCGCTTACATTTTCTTTCCCTTTCTGGCACACAGGTGGTACCACCACAGATTTTGCCATGCCTGGTAGATATCTCATCCTGGATGGCAGTACACCACCTGAAGCTCAACCTTGTCAAAACAGAGCTGCTCTTCCTACCTGGCAAAGTCCACCCACTCCAAGACCTCTCTGTCACTATTGAAAACACCACCATTTCCCTTAATTGGACCACTAAGAACGTCAGAGTAACCCATGATGATCAGCTGTCGTTCTTGGCAAATATCACACTGCAACCCATACCTGCAGGTTCCTTCTTCAAATCAGGAGGGTATAGTCTAGTCTCAGAAGAAAAGCAGCCTAGGCTTCTCTGCAGGCTCTTGTCATCTCCCGACTGATACTGCAACTTACTCCTGGCCGGACTCCACACCTTTGCTATAAGACCACTGCAGCTCATCCAGAACGTTGCAGCTCGAATGGTGTTGAACTTCCCCAGGTTCTCACACATGCGCAACACCACTGCTCCGCACCTTCCACTGGGTTCCCATTTCAGCTCACGTTCAAGAATCTAGTGCTGACCTACGAGGCCATGAATGGATCTGCTCCCTCCTACATCCAGGCTATGGTGAAGCCCTACACCCCAGGTCAGCCACTCTGTACTGCCAGCACACAGATCGCCTTGTAACACCATCTCTGCAAGGATCCAGTGCATACTCAAGATCTCGTCTCTTTTGTCCTTGCGCCCAAGTGAGAGAATGACCTCCCATCGCCACCAGAACAGCAGTCATTTGCAATCTAAGACTGAAAACCCATTTATTCAGAGAACACCTGGACTAAACACTTACGCTGCACTTACCCTCATTGAAAACTTCCCTAATCCTTACTTATCGTACCCTGATTGTACTTGCCCTTTAAAAAAAACTTTAGCACTAATTGTGTGGACAGTAGTTTTGTCAAAAACATTTTTTTGCTTCCTAATACATCCATGCAAAGCCATCTTGTCATACTTACCGTAAGTGCCAAATTATCTAAATGCAAATGTGTTAACATTTTGAGGCACACTTCACAATATTTAGGTTAATATCCAGATTATTGACACTAGGATATTGCAATATTTAAGAAAAATTAATTTTTAAAATTAATTTTCCCAGAAAGGCCACATTTAAAATATTATTTTAGTGTATTCCGTTTCCATAAGGATACAGGAACATTTGTGCACAATTGTAGCCCCTGTGGTATAAAAAAAGATCATGCACGATTGTAAACAAATTTATTTTCCTTTTGAACACCAAACACTGCAGCACTAGTCCACTGAGACGATAGTACACAACATTTCCATGTGAGACAGACCTGTACATGGCAGTAGTAAAAGTGATACAAAGAATGTTTGTAAGAAATGCATTTAATGAAGTGGGCACAACAAAATACACATGTGAATCATATCCCTTTTCTGAAGTATAGAGGAAATCCATGCAAAAAGGCTACACAGAGCCAAATACATAATTATAAATGGCATGTTTTACTATACGTTAATGGGGGGCATGTATATAGTACAGTATTTAACCATGATTTACACAGTGTCTTCCTAAAATAAATAAATATATATATATATATATATATATATATATATAAAAATACTGGGCAGTGAAATCAAATATTTTGTGCTTGCATCTTCTAAAACAACTAAATTAATGATATGCCGAACTGAATCATATTGATGCGTAGGTTTTACAAAATGTAAAAGTCCAATTAAAATAAAAAAACAACTCTTTGGTCTCAAACAAATCCCTTTTCTACTTTCCCCATTTAATACAGCAAAGATGACACAAAGTTCACTTCTGAATGTAATTTTGCACTTATAGCACAGTATTTCTTTGGTTGTAAACAATAAATGTTGCCCTGGAAATTATGGTATGCTTTACCTATGGCGTTTTAAATTTTTAAAAAATGTATATCATCCCCTGTAAATGGAATGGGCTGGTTTTTAAGCTCTTTTGTCTTCCACCAGGGAAAAGTTTTGAATGCATTTCCTTTATTCCATTTGCACAGGACACAAATCAGCATGTGTAAATACCTGTACCTGAATATGAACTTGCTCAACCCTTTAGAATCCTCCCTTCCTGTACAGCTTTGGGCTTTGTGTATTTTGCTGTACTGAAAATATATACACACAAGTGTAGTCAATGTAATTTGATCAAGGTGCTGGCAATATAAGAAATACTGTGGAGTAATCTTAAGGCAATTGGAAAAAATTACTGATAAGGAATAATAATAATAATAATGGTAGTGACCTAGTGCTCCTTTAGCTTTTGACTCTGTACAGTGCTACATTGTGTATGTACAGCACATATTAAATAATACAAAAAAGAAAAGGACATGATGTGGAACAGGACTTGTCCCAATACTGAAATGCTTGTGAACACAGTGTTACGTCATTTAGCAGACACAGGAAACACAAGTGGCCAGAGGAGTGCGGTGGCTGGGCTGGTGATGGCAGGTCAGGTTTATGTCAGTCCAATCTCTTCCAGAACACTCCGTGGGGTCTCTGCCTCCTGCAGGTGGAGAAAGGTACAACACCGTGGGTGAGACAAGTCTAGCAGCTGGACATCTTGCTCAAGTAACAGACTTGGGACTAGCAATTTACACACACTCGCACCAGGGGAAAGAGAGGGTAAAAAATCTGCAGATGAGAGAGCATGAAATTACAGGGGAGGAGTGGAGAGGGTGAAATGCATTTCTATGAGTGACGGGATTTAACGCTTGAATGGTCACTACTGGGGATTAAGTTCTGGGATGAGGTTGGATTTCAAGACTGTCACCATGGGGACATTTGGACTAGAATTAAAGAGACAGCACACGGTGTGTATTGGTTTTAATTCAAATAAAATAAATCAACAAATTAATTGAGCTATGTGACAAGGTCAAGTTTGATGGATGGTACCACATGGCACAAACCTAACTGCATGCTGTACTGTGAATGCTAATACTGCAGACCCACACCTACTATACAAATAGGTGCCCTGCCTTAAAACAAATGTGTGAGGTTTTGGGTACTGTCTCTTTAACTGCTAGATGGAACACATAGTCAGCAACACTTACTTTTGCATCCTAACATGAGGATTAGCACAAAATAAAGAGAACTGTGTAAGCACAAGAGGCAGCATTTATTCAGTGCAGAGGGACAAGTCAAGTATAAACCATTTCACTTTAAACCCAGAAAGATCTTTCTCAATTTACAACACAGATCCAAGTCCAGGATTCATAAATTATTGATAAAATATAGGACCTTCTCTGTTGGATAGAAAATCCAATTAAAAGCTGGTCTGCTTCCCTGGGATTGCCCTAAATGTCATCGGATTCAGCAAATGTGACTGGAATTTTAAACCAGTGAAACAAATTTATTACAGAGGAAATTTTATGTTAATCTCACCTTTTCAATTGAATTTCTCGATTTAATATGGTACAGAAACAAGAACTTCAAAATGAGTTGCTTTTGCAGCTTCTTCGAATATACCAAAGACAAACTCTGCAGTTTTATTTATCTATGTAAAGAAAATCTTCCATGTGCCCAGCAAAATAACCAGGTCCCAGGTTTTAACATTGTAAAAATTAATGTTATTGTAAAATAAAAGGTTTTAAGCATTAAAAAAACTGATAAACCTCAGAGGTAAATAAGCAAACATTCTAATATAAAATGGTTGAAACGACACATTTTATTGTATTATTCTGAGAATCAAGGTCTGGCATCCTTTAACACATGTATACATTGTCCTTATCTTGAATTTCTGCATTGATGCTCTTGCATCCTGCACTTAACACTACTAATTCTATTGAAAATGGTACGTTTAAACTGTGCATTTGACATCTATGGAAAATATGAATGTAAGCTAGCCCCTACAGCTTGAGCAATGTGCTCTGTGGGAAAAAGTTAGAAAAGCCAAAGATCTGTGGTAGGTTTTACAATACCTTGTTTGCCTTTTGCCACCATGTTGCCTTGTTATGACACCTCTAGATATTACAATTTACAAATATAGTAATGTATCCTTGGAGATTACTGTACTGTATGTGTGTGTTGTATATGCACTATAATTATTTGAAATGATATCTGAACTCTATTCTGCCTCTTTACAACAAAATTATCCCAGGAATGTGAAATGTAGACAAAGGGATGTTTCAGGGTCAGCTGTGGTGATGCACAGAGTCAAGGCAAAGGATTACATTCTTGACCCGAAAGCCCAAAAACCATTTGCCATGAGACAACTGTGATTATCTGAAACAAAGCGGCCTTCCTTTTTCCAGAATTTAAACTGGAATTAACTACATCTTAATTATGGCAGATGTGGAGGCACACATGAGCCTTCTTCCAGTCTTAGCCAACTGTGAGATCTGCTTCTGCCTAGCAACTGTCTGCTTCTATTATGTGCAATGGGCCACAATTCAATGTATCAAATGCAAATGGAGTCCAGTGGAGATCCACAGTTTCCAGGCCTTAATTACAGTACGGGAGCCTGATTGAATGGAAAACTGAATCACCCCCTGATCAAGATATCACTCAGCTGCTGCTTGTTCCTCAACACTGTGAACCTCCAGTGTGTGTGTGTGTGTGTGTGTGTGTGTGTGTGTGTGTGTGTGCATGCATGTGCATATTTACACAACTACAAAAGGTAATCAAAATCAAAGAGAGGGTAACAAAGTACTTTATATACAGTTTGAAAAGTGAGCCCACTCAACCAAAATGAGACAGTCCACCCAAACATTTCTCAAAACTATTTACTGGCACATCTAGGCATGTCTTACCAATGTGATTTATTATTCTGTACAACTACCAGACAAATATTAACTAGATCATTCCGACAAATTCAAAAGGAGTTGAATGTAACACAATGACATTTAGTTGCAGAAATCCATCAACACCATGAGGAAAATATAGTTCTGCACAGCTGCAAGCAGCAATGATTTGAGTCCAAAATGGCCATTAGCTACCACTATCAACTGGTGTCATATGCAAAATATGTTTCACACATGTTAGCTATAACTATAGGCATATATAGTTAAGTTTTAATGTTTCACCAAAACAGTACAATTGACATTTCATTAACTTATGGTATCCTTAACTTGTTAGTCTCAATTCAGAATGGTGCAATACTTTGGTAAGGCCCAAATGATTACTACTGACCCAATGTTAAATTAGAATATGTAACTTGCATGCTAATTTGTGGCCATGGTATATATACATAAAGGTTTCCTTTGCAATTTAGATCAACGTACGTAGGAGCAATTACAATGCAAAGCTATTTTTGCTAAAACTGGCCCAATCATTTATGAAATGTCTCTTTTGCCAATATTTTCTACCATTCTATACAAATGCATATAGTTTAACCAGTTCAATAATTAGGCAAAAAGATTAACTTACCATGAGATGAACATGGGTGTAACATTTCAGGCTTTACACTAAGTTTTTTTTTATGCTGTAAAACAATTTAAATTGTAAAACTATTGCCACCTGTTCTGTATTTCATGTTTTTAGGATGAGATATACATACTCAATGATTCCCATGGAGATCCTGTAATACACTGTAATATATCCACATAAATCAAACAAACCAAAATAAGAAACAAATTAATTACACTACTGCATTACAATAAAATACATTTCAACCATGATCTGAAAACATCAAAACATTCTGAACTAAACTGTCATCATTTGTTAGCTGTGCATATATACTACCACAAATCCCCCCCCCCCTCCAAAAGATCTACTGAACTCACTCCATGGAAAAAAAATAACCCTCAAGGCTATACAGGTTATGTTCATATCCATGCCTTTGAAAAGAACGGTATGACGGTAAGTTCTTCCAGCACACACGCACAAAGGCACCAGGGGCCTGGGTCAGAGATGCACATCTGAAATTCTGAAGTATTTGTACTCTTTAGATGCTAGTAACAAATATGATACGAATACTTCCAGTGATGACAATGAGAATTCCACTGACATCCAAAGTAACACACACACACTAACAAAGAAGAATGGGTAGAAAGATGGTGATGATAGGTGTATGTGAGACACGTTTTCTGTGGCGTTCAGTGTTGGGGGCTGACGGTGCCCCAGGACTAACAGATGCGGCTGTTGAGGTGGAAGATGTTGAGCCAGGGGGTCGGGGGACAGGGCTCTGCATGCAGGGCAGGCAGCAGTGGCAGCTACGTAGCACACAGGCTGGTTAAAATAGTCATGTTGGAGCTACGGGAGAGAAATGTGGAAAAAATAAATGACGCTCATGTCACAGCACATAAAGTATGCCAAGGCCCCACCGACGTCACACAGTCAAAAAGAAAATAATGTGTGAGGGGGGGGTAAACCGGGTACAAGGGAACACAGGGAAGTGTCGGGGTACCCAGGACTAACTCTCTGGTCTCACAGCTGAACTACACACTGGGGAGGAGAGGGCAGAGTTGTGCTGTCAGTTCATAACCTCTGCTGATTGCGTCCTGCTGTCAACACAGCCAATCAAGCTAAACAATAACTTAAATGCACTTATGCATTCTCCCAATGTCACAATGGAAGAACGGATAAATGCCTTGTGTGCCCTGTCATATTCACTAGCTACGTTCACTGTTGCAACATCCACCATCTAGTCAGGAGAGCCCAGACAATCAAGTAAGTATGTGCGCTCCCTAGAAACAGATGTCAAGCTGCTGCTACTTTTACACCACAGGCAACAAGTTGAACTGAAACAGAGATGAGCTGAAGAAAGACTTCATGTGCAGCTTTTGGGTGCCCGATTGACCAGAGGGGGAACAATGAGACATTGCTGCTCTGAATGCCTCCTTCTCTGGGCAAAGTTACCACCAATTATGCTTTACTCTGTGGGGCTGCTGGCCAGTCTGCTCCGACATAGCCCGGAAGCAATACCAGACCTTTGGTATGCACGTAATGTAATGTAACGGAGCCCATCATCAACACACTGGAACAGTGCCTTAACATGATGAGCCACCCAGCAGCCCCCAAGGCAGTAACATTTATAGGCAAAGAAATGCAGTATTAATTTATTCCTTGTCTTTCGTGACATAGCTGTACTGTAATACGATATACAATAAATGGCTGCATAAGTGATATTTGCTGTTACTGCAGTATGCGTCTGTTACCTCCAAAAAGGTGAAGGACACGTACAGCACAACTCCCAGTGAAAAAAATAAAATAAAACACAGAACAAGGCTATAAGCTACTGCCAGGTCAAGAAGACAGGGTAGAGCAATGGTTTTCTGGGCTGAAATTTCCATCCATATTGGGGACATTGCTACTGCTACTGCTACTGGAAATACAAATTTGGAGCATTGTGCAACTGCAAATAATTGTTCTGTTACGACTTAAATAGTTTTCATTTTAGTCATGAAAAATACTGTAGGAGCAGTCAGACTAACTACGATTTATGTTTAACAACAAGCACAGATGAGTCTAAACTCATAGGGCCGGCTTCCCAGACATGGATTAAGCCTAGTCCTAGACTAAAAGAATAATTCTATGAAGATCTCCATTAAAAAAAATTAGGCTAGGCTTAAACCAGCCCTCCAAGCCCATCTGAAGACAATTTTCATTCCATTTAAACAATTTTCATCCTGCAATATTTTGCCACTGAAATGACAGCCCTGCACCCTTGGCGCCTGACACTCTCGGCAATGCTTTGCAATCTAAAATTAAATGTATAGAGAAACAAAGTGTACTAAATTCCCAAGTTAATTGATATCACTTTACTATAACACTCCATTAACATAGCAAACATTAGTATTTCGGTGAATTTAACTATTGTTAGCCAGCTGATACACAGTAACAATAACGTTAGATAGCTAGCTCACTTAGTTATTGAACATTATCTTTCATACAAATGAATAGAAGTAAAAATGGTAACATAACTCTACAGACCTACATTGTTTCTCCCACAATTTCTCAATTTGGAGAAAAATTACAACTGTCCCTGTCATTATGGTGTGTTCATACCGATGTGAAGCAAATCACCACTTTGACAGTTGCTGTACGTGTCTCCAGCAATCACGAGATGTCAACAGTGACATACGCACTTTCCTAAATCATTGAATTTTTGTGCCTTAAATTTCATGTTGGAGCTAACATTTTGAAGTAGCACCAGTGCTACTCAGTAAAAATAAATTGAGCCCTGGTTATGATTAAATGCTACTAAATTAGGGGTGAGGAATTACTAGCATGCTGTTTTCCCTCTCTTTAGTGCAGTATTACCAATCATAAACTTACCTGTGTGACAATGCAGTCCACTCCACTCTTATTAAATCTGACTACATAATACTAATAGCAACCCAAGAACAGCACGCATACAAGTAAGTACATGCACAAAAATACACATACAAAACACACAGAATTGCTTCAAAGTGAGTAGCTCCTCTGCTCGCTGCGTTCCCTGATGGACAAAAACTGTCAAGTGCAAAGGACCAGTTTCAACTCCCACCAGTAGAAGGGGATTTGGAATGGTGTTGTGTTTCTAATAAGCCGGGGAGAAGGGGGGTGGGGGGTGGGGGGCGGGCGGGGCTGCTGGAGGTGGGTGGAAGGGACGACTACCATGTGGTCTATTTACTAGAGGTGGAACTAATAGAACTTCCACATAAGTATATTCACCTCTGTACTTCTAGTGCTGGAACAGACTGGAGGACTCGGAAGCCATACTGGGAACCAGCATGCCTACAGGGTAGAGATCGGTGTGTGAATTACACTTTGGGCTGAAACTGGCTATAATCCACCAGATCATAACTCTGCTAGGGACAAAACAATCAACACAGGAAATACGTTTCCACTGACTGTAGGGATGTGCGCGTTTAGTTGACTAGACGATTAAACGTTGCTACCCTCGCTAGTCGGCACCAGAAATACTAGTCGGTTAAACTTACTATTTTATTAATGTACACATTTAAATTACATAGACATAATTTGCACTGAAATTTCATGTTTTCCTGGTTAAATGTTGCTTTATAAAAAAACGAACATCCGTTACTAATGTTAACAACGCCAGATTAAAAAAAAAAAAAAATTTAAACGAAGGAAAAAAACAAAACGCATTAGCCTGTTCGCCCTGCAAGTTAAACCAGCGAGGTGGAAAGAGTAAGTAGGCCTATCGCGTTGTTGAATAGCCCAATAAAACTAATCTAATGTCACGTCGATCAGTAGGCCTAATTGTTATTTTTTGGTGTTCCTATTATTGGTAGTTTTTCTGATGACCGATTATTATTTTTTACTGTATTTGCTATGCGATCGCGTTCACCCAATGAAAATACCGTTGTAATAATCAGGCATGTTTCCTAAAAACGTTTTATGTTGTTGAATATTGTTTTCAATAAATGTTATTTGTTAACTTTTATTTAGTGAGTTGTCATGTTTTGTAGGATAATGTGCAATGTTCATAATGCAAGGCGCAAAGTGCCACACATTTCAGCGGCATTTAAAATACGATTTGGTTATTGAAGAATGTGATTAACGGTTTCAAATGGCTCTTATAATATACGCAATATTTTTTCGGACAATGTTTAACCTTATAGATTAAATTGTGCTCAATTTTTCTGAGTGTTTTCTTACTTTTAGACTAGTTGACTAGTCTAAGTTTAAACTTCCGTTTAAACGTCAGGGAAATTAGTCGTTAGGAACATCCCTAACTGACTGTTTTAAACTCATTAACAGTCCTTGACTGATTTATTAATTTATTTTTATTTGAAAATATTTCATTTTCCAGCACCCTTTGCTGCAACCTCCACTATCAATTTGGGAGAGCACAGACAAGCACACGTTATCCTCCCAAACACATGATATCACGCCACTATTTCATTTCACACCTCAGGCCACAAGTTGAGTTAGTCTTAAACATTTGTATCTTTGCATTTCAGCAGCTC
Organism: Ilyophis sp. 1 JC-2022; assembly: GCA_022702515.1. NCBI lineage: Eukaryota > Metazoa > Chordata > Actinopteri > Anguilliformes > Synaphobranchidae > Ilyophis > Ilyophis sp. 1 JC-2022. The sequence goes on along the minus strand of CM040397.1, from coordinate 74,064,105 downwards.
TTTGATAATCTTCACAGACCTGCTGACCTGCAGCTAGCCGATGTATCTGGGAAGGTGCACATTAGCAACCTTGCTCTCCAGAGAAGCATGCAGTCAGCTTCCATTTCCTTTAACTCGGCAGTCCAGTTGAGCTGTGCAGCAACTGTGCCAGAGGACTGCCTAAAGGCAGACTGCAAGAGCCAAATCGACCTGATCAAGGAATTCAAAATGCGTGACGAGGTCGGAGATACCATTACATTAAATTAGAATCACTTGGCAGACGCTCTTATCCACAGAGATGTACAGAAGTGGAGAACATCAGTGTAACTATCAGGAGTACAAAAATGTGGTATGTCCAAGAAGGCACAGATGCCCAGTAAGTGTAATGTTAAGCTAACAAACAACAATTTGTATTGTAACTAAAGAAAGTACCGCTAGACAGATAACCTGTCTTTACATGGCTATACCTGTAAAATTATAATTCCACTATTTTGGGGGGCGTGGGGGTGGACCAAAAGACAGAAAATGTGACCTTTGGATGTACAGGGGGGAGGGGGTGCCAGACTGAATGGAGGAGTCTGATAGGTGTGTAGGTTATCTTTTGAATATATAAAACGGAGCTGTCCCTTTATCTGCCTGACAGACTTGATGCGAGCTGATATAGGTAGCCTATGGAGGGAGATAAAAAGGGGAGTGACACAGCTGAGTCTGTGGAGGTGTAGTAGTCTAGGCTTGAGATGACCAGTGCTGGGACTAATGGCTGTGCTGAGCACGTGGCGAGGGGGTGAATTCTCCAAATGTTGTACAGGAACTTCAGAAATAATCTGCACACCCAACAAATTTCTATGGTGTTCTCTGAGAGGGACAGTTTGTTGTCGAGTACCACTCCACGATTCCTTGCAGATGAAGAGGGTGACACTCTGGTGCCATCTAGGGTGAAGGATAGGTCCAGCCTGGGAAGGATTTAACTGGGAAGTAGAGTATCTGAGGTTTACCCTAAGATTTCTCATTCAGCTTGAGATGCCTTGTAGACAAGCTGAGATGCATGCCGAGCCCAGTGTATCAGCGGAGGGGAAGGAGAGAAAGTTGTGTGTCATCAGTGTAGGAATGATAAGACAGGCTATGACAGAGCCAGGGGCTTAGCATAGAGAGAAGAGGAGAGGATCAAGGACTGAACCCTGAGGGACACCTGTTAAAGAGTTCTTGAGGTTTCAAAGTTTCACTCCCTCATGCAACCTGGAAGGAGCAACAGTTGAGGAAGCAAACAAGTTGAGAGCTGTGTCGTAAATCTCCCAAGACCAAGGTAGTTAGGGAAGACCGCAGAAGTTAGTGGTCAACAGTGTTGAATGCTGCAGAGAGGTCAAGCAGGATAAAAACAAAAGAGAAAAGCTGCCTTTGCAGCATAAAGCTCCTCACTGACTGCAGGGAGGACAGTCTCAATTGAATGGCCAGCCCTGAAGCCAGACTACTGAGGGTCTACAAAGTTGTTCTATGATAGAAAAGGAGTTTTGGAGAGAATGGGAAGAAGATAAACTTTGGTTCTGGATGCCAGTGGTGTCAAGGGTGGGTTGCTTGAGCAGTGGGGGTAATACGAGCTTGAAAACAGCAGGGACACATCCAGTGGGAGGTGTTCACCAGAGAGGAGATGAATGGGAGGTTTCAGAAAAGATTGACGAGAGGAGGGGTGTAGGGATGGGATCCAGTAAAAAGGTAGGACGGTGGAATAGAAGTTGAAGAGATGTCATCATCTGCAAGAGGAGAGAAGACAGAGAGAGAGGGTAGGGATGTTGAGCAGGGAGAAGGGGAAGGTTGTTTGGAGAGAGGACTGACTAGTGTGTTGGAGGACTCCATCTTGAAAAAATTTCAGATGTCAGCATCCTTCCTGTCAAAGAAAGTGCCAGTCTTCTGCAGTGAGGGTTGAAGGCGGTGGGGGAGGAGAGGGGGAATTGAACAGCGAGCATACCCTACTAATTTCAATCCTTCCTCGATTCCGGAGTGACGCAGAGGGCCATAGAGGCCAATTATGCACAACCTTGCAGGACACCAAATCCCAATCGGCACTACCACGGCCAGCGTTTCATGCCAGACCACAGTGAGGGTTGCTCATCCTGTAAAGGCACAGGTGCAACTTGTCGATTAGCCTAAGTTTGGTATCGAATCGAGACTGTGCCAGCACCAAATGTGGCCAGTAGCCCATAACGTGTCAACCGGGCAGGGAGGGACAGAATCAGTCTCCTTGCTCACCAGCAGCCCCCTGTCAAGCAGGGTTCCCAGTCTACCTGCACAAGATGCACACAAACAGTCCTCTGACAACATGTCTGTGCTAGCTTACCTGGTGGACTGCAAAGTAGGGACGTTAACAATTAATCGACTATCAATTAATTGCTAATAAGAATGTAATCGATAAGATTTCAAATTAAACGATTAACTGAACAATCTGTGGTCTTGTATCAACGGGAGTTTTTGTGTGAAATGTAATCGTGATTTAAGGTCTCCACGCGAGGGCGCCAAATTCAGCCTAGTGTAATTATTGAAGAGGCCGTGAAGTTTAGCCTACATAAGAAGACACAAAAATGAAGCGGGCAAAACAATGATGCCCATTGCAGTACCTGTGGTGCTGTTTTGAAGTATAACAACTACTTAGTTAATGTAGCCTACCACCTAAAAAGCGTACATCAAACCGTGCTGCCAGGGCAAAGTAGATCGCAACCTACCATAACCTCAGTGTTTCCAAAGAGGGTGTGACGATAGACGAGCAGAGGGTAGACTATTACTCAGAGGATATGCAACATGGGTGAAAAGAACATGATGCCAATAAGCACCGTTGACAGCGAGGGATTTCGAGAGCTAATAAACAGGCGGCGCACACAACTCACTCCCGACCACGTAGATATGCTTAAATGTTCTTGAATAAAAATACGTAGGTCTATCTAGTATGCATATGAGCCTATTTAAAACATAATAGCTTATGTTTTAAGTTGACTGTTCTAGGCTAGGTCTACTAGTTTAACTGTTGCCTTTCCATTTCAAGAGCGATTATGTTAATGCTGCAAGCACCTAGCGGAGCAACAGTTTCGCTTGCGACGAAGCGCAATTTATTTTCTGTTAAAGTAGCCTATACACACCTTCATGTTCTATTTTTGTTATGCTACAATAATGCCTGTTTCTCAAATGTTACAATAAATCTTTGATTGAGGAATATAACATGCATTTTGTATTCTGTATATCATAAGCTACATTTAGCTTTTATGTTATCAATTAATCACGATTGTTTGTTAAGGTTAACGACTATCGATTAAGGAAATTCCTTTAAATTTGCATCCCTACTGCAAAGTGAAGTTGATCATGTGTTTCAGGAGGAGAGCATGTGCTTGTCAGTGCTCTCACAAATTGACAGAGGAAGTTTAAAAAAAATTCGACTGTAGGGAACATCAATGCGCTGAGAACTAGTGTTTCAGCTGAATATTAATCTGGGAGTCTTTAGAAGTTTTATATCAAGACAACAGTTTTTTTCCCGAAAGGAGAAATTACAGCCAATTCCCCAACAGTTTGATAATCATCTTGAGCCAGATCTTCCATGTGCTAGCAAAAGCAGACGCATAGTCTCGCTAAAAGTAGAGCTTCATTTTGCTTTCATTGTGTGAACAACCACACTTCAGAAATATTAATGAACATAGGTTCATCTTGTAGCCATAAAGAAGCCTGTGGCTTCACTCCAATTACATCCTCTTCTGTACAAGAGTACAACTCATGGCTCAGAACCCTAGGCTGGTTAATCCCATTTCACCAGAATGGCCCTGGTTTTTATTGTAGAAAAAATTCCCCCAGAAAAAAGGAAAGGTGTACCATGTGAAGCTGATAATACAAATAGAGCATGATCTAGTGCCCTCTACTATTATTGGCACCACTGGTAAAATTTTGTAAAAAGTCACTATCACTTCCTAGATACTTTCTGAGAGAACCAATCACAGTCCCTGTGCAGGTGCCCCATATCTGACTGTCAAATTAATTAATTCACCATGGCTGTGTCCGAATCAGAACCCTATCTATTGCATCCTGTCTCCTGTGTATGTTCAGTACATGACATGTAAAAAAATAAAATATATATATATATCCTCCACACTATTTTTCAACCATACTGCGGAAGTGTCGGAAGATGTCCCACCCTTGCGTGGCCATGACATGTGTTGTTTTTGTTGTTATTGAAGGAAAATGTCAAAATGTTTGTGTACTTCATCCGGGGGTTTGAAGTTTACTACATTCATAAAAAAAAATTCTTATTTAACTGCCTTATCCCGTCTACTCAACAAGTATACTAAATAATGTGGAAGAGTGCTGATTCAGACACAGCCCATGAAGCAAGACAAAGTCACAGAGGGAAAAAAAACCCAATCGCTTTCACCTGGGCAGGTAAAGAATGATTCTTCTTGTCGGAAAAATGCTCTCATCATGCAGAAAAGGAAGAGCAAAAGAAGAAAAAAACACTGCAAACATGCACTTTGGGGCTTTAAAAGCCTGTTCACTTTGATGTAGCCTTGTGTGTTTCCAAGGGACTCCACACAAGCCAAGAGTATCAAAGTGTGGTGCATCCAAACTGCATCACACACTCTGCAGGACCACACTGCCTCTTAGGGCCTGTCTGGTATTTACCAACAGCCTGGAGAACAACCTTCAAAGGAACCGGCCTCCTCTTTCTGTGCTAGATATCCTCAGAAGCCAGACCTCCCCAGTCTTCAGTCTGGCACTACACAATACAAAACTGTGCAAGTCAGAGTCATCCCCTCGGTCTGCCTTTTCCAGGGATGCTGAACACGCCCAAGATTCTCTTGCAAATAATTTTTTGTTTAATTTTACCTTAATTTTATGGGATAAGAAAATACAGGTCAAATACAGTTCAAATGTCATCTCACTGGTAGAAAACAGAGGAGCTCCACAAATCTGGTAGTATACTGGAAAAAATCTGTAGAACAACAGCAACAGTTATTGGTGGATAGTGGATACTACTTCCTGGATATCCACAGGCCAAATGGAATCAACCAGTCAGCACTGGCTTTGTTCTACTGCTTGTTACCAACATACTTTTCGATCGGTGGAGCTCCACTGCTATGACTGTCCTATTTCCCAATTCTACGATCCCCATATTTTACATTGAAGTTCAATTGAGTTGAGAAATCCTTTTCAAGGGAGACCAGGACCCATATTCATAAAATGTCTCAGATTCTGAGTTTCAATCTTGGAGCAGGTTTCTCCTGTCAATTTCCTAACATTATTCATTATAAGCTAAAATGAAAAACTCATCCTCGATAAACACTATCACACTTTATGAATATGAGCCCGGGTGCATCCAGGTCTGAAAGTTAAACCACTGATGACAAACTAAAAACAAAAACAAACAACTAAAAAGAGGTTTGACTAAAATGGAGCTAAACTACACACATTTTGCTGAATGACACACTGTGGGAAAACCTACAGGAAATATAGAGATGTAAGGACTGTAGACTGTCAGAACTACACTATAAGGTCAAAGTACTAAAAACTGTGACTATAATGTTTACACACAACAAAAAATAACCAACCTATGTTTCCAAGTACTGTCTGTGGTACTATAAGATGAAAAAAGTATTTATAGTGACAACTGGAAGCAAAGATTATTTACATGACACAACACCTAACACACCACTACGCCCATTTGGTATGGAGCTAAACAACTGACGAAAGTATCTGAATTTGAATTTAGTACATTTGAATTATGTGTGTGGAATTTAGGATTTTTTTTGTGGTGTATATCATAAATTTGCATTTAAAAAATGATTTTTTTTTCAAATATCAACAATTCAGATTGAAATTCAGATTTAAAAAATTCTGATCCATAAATACAAATCTCTCAAATTCAAATTTCTGAAATTCAGATTTTATGTTAACTAGGCCAAAGGCGAAGCATCTGGGCTTCCCAGGAAAAGTAGAAACTTTCTGAACTGTCGAACTCACGTTCAGCATAGCGTTGCCAGGAAGCTTAAAAAAAAAAAAAAAAAAAGACTTCGCTAGAGGCTCAGATGCAAGTGTAACGTCAATGAGGTAAGTGCTTCCAAAGGTCTTATGATTTACCTAGCTAGCTAGTTATATATATATATATATGTTTAATTGTTACGTTACGTTCCCCTCTTTTCTGTTTTCCCTGCTTTGCATTTCGCTTTGGGCTGCTATGTTTGTTTTGTGACATTAATAACATTAATAAACACTCAAAACGCTGTATTGCTCCTAGCGTCAGTGCCGCTAACTTGAAGTCTTCCCGGGCCGGCCGTCCAGTCATGTCGCAGAGTTGCCTGATTTTCCCACCCCACTTACCCTCTCCGCTGCCCCGCCCAATCAGAGCGAAAAATCCACACTATCCAGCAAAACCCGCCCAATAAGAATTTGTGCAATGCATTCTACACTATATTTATGGCTGGTCAAAGCCATTTTGTCCACGTACAACAAGTTTAAAAGAAAATACAATTGGGCGTGACATTGCCCGATCTGGCAACACTAAGCTAAATGCGAGTTTGACAGTTCCGAAAGCTTCTCCTGGGAAGCCCGGATGCTTTACCTTTGGCCTAGTTAACATAAAATCAGAATTTCAGAAATTTGAATCAGAGAGGTTTGTATTTATGGATCTTAATTTTAAAAATCTGAATTTCAGAAATTTTAATTAGAGGGATTTGTATTTATGGATCTGAATTTCAATCTGAATTGTTGATATTTGAAAAAAAATCATTGTTTAAACGCAACTTTATAAAATACACCACAAAAAAAAATCTAGTTTATTAAATGTCACACGTATATATTTAAAATATACTAAATTCAAATACTTTTGTCAGTTCTTGAGCTCCATACATTTGTATCAGCTAGTTTCCCCTTATGAAATTTGAAGGTACTGACATAAAATATATCATAAAATGTCAATTAATAGCTGGGGTGTTTAACTGCTTATTATATTTCTCTTTTTGCCCCATCCATTTATGCACTCGCTTGGGGCCCATTGCAAAGTCTCTCATTGCCGCTCCACTGTAATTTTTCAAGTAAGATGTTACCTGATACATCCCATTTAAATGTAATATTAAACTGTCTGTGGAACAACACCACTAACATCTGACAGCTAGCTAGCCACTGCACATTAAAATATATTTATCTTTTTTTTTTTTTTTATCCACATATTTATAATATGTTGCAGTATATTCCAGTTCTGTAAGTGCTGCTAAATGACAACAGGAAGGACTATGGATTTTTTTGTACAATATATTAAAACTGTAATGATAAATGGTACAGCTCTCTGAATAAAGAGCTCACGCGCACACACACACACACACACACACACACACACAGACGCTAAACTAGCGCCAAGCTGCCCTGCAGTTGCTGAAGTGTTAAAAAGCAGAGGGACAGGCTGTTTTTCCGATGAAAAGTCTCTGTCATTCTCCTCTCCCCCACTCAGTGGATTGCACATTTAGGTCAGGGCTCTGCCTTTGTTCTCTGCTGCATACAATTGATCTTTGTTGCTGGGCCCCTCGCAGTCGCCTGCCTGCCCTTCGTCATAATGCTCATTAAAAAAAAAAACAACAGGCAAGACCACGTCTACAAAACAACCCCTGAATGATTTCAGAACATGTAAAAATATAATGGGAAATCGCTCCATGTCTGTAACCGTGGGTCCTGCTATTGTGGTAGGATTTTACAGACTTGTCTATTACAAAGCTGGCAAATTAAGAGTGTGCATTATTTAGTTTTTAGTTACGGAAGTATACAAATCTGTGGGCTGAATAGCTAAAAACATGCCATATGTGCTCATTTTATGTTTTTTTTCTTTGCAAGTGTGCTTTTGGACTGAACAGAACATTAGTTATAGAGATTCCCTTGGCTTTCTGTGGATCTGAAACAGTGATGTCAGAGGTTCTTTGCTCAACGCTGCACAATCTGCAACAGTGAAACTGGCTGTGGGTTGGGTTTCCCAGCGATGGGAGCGTGGGGTTTCAGGAAACCAAAAATGGGTGGGGCTACTGTATGATATGGCGAATCACTGATTTGAGCCAGACACTGTTTTCTGTGGACAGCAAAATATTTTGGTTGGCTAAACAAAACAAAAAAAGGTGATTGATTGACATCTCATTGTAGCTCAACACAATATGGGGTTTGTGAAACCCAACGCTCCCATTACTAACTGGTTTTGGTTTTTGCCTTTGTGCAGATATTACCAACTACAGTGTAGCTGTTCTCAAAAGTGCCAGGGCTACAATATTTATGAGGAATCAATCTAATAAACCACAATCACACCAACATCAGCCAAATCCATAAAATAGTTTACTGAAGAGGGACTAACAGGAACATTAATATCAGGACCTTTAGAATCTGTGGTTGTCAGGAGCAGACTATGGAACAAATACACAGTGTCACAAACAACTAGGATTAAGGAACTCTGGGGTTTGAGCTAACAACAGTTATATATCCCTAAAAGGACATGTTTGCTAATTATACACCTACACAGCATCTAAGGTAGTGTTGACTTATAACACAGAATTAAGAATGTAAAAAGAAAAAGGTATTTTTCAAACTGGTCTGCCACATGCCAGTAACTATGATAACACTCCATTTAATATTAAAATGAAACCATGTTTTTAATTTGAAATTCTTGTGCCCTTACAGAAATTGAATTTACTGCAATATATTGTAAATATGTAAGATTTCTGAAAAATGTATCATAAATATTTTTTTTTTCCATTGTAATATCTCAAAGCAGCTATAATTATGGCTAGAATCTTTTCATATCTTAAAAATATTTTTTAGTGAAATAGTTTGCTAGATATATATTCAATTTCAGTAAGGCTGTAGCTCTGAACAAAAATGATTACCTCATACATTTATTTCTGGTAAGAAATGTGCATCTATGTAGTTACTGGCATGTGGAGACCTGCATGTGGTGATTAACTTGGCAGTGGACACAGCTACAGCTAACAGGCTAACAGGCTAACCTCTAAGGGATTTCATTTGATAAACCGCTGTTAGTATGAGTGGACTGTACCTGGAAAGAGGCGAATCTGTAAGTCTAAATTCTGAAATTCAGAAAGAATGAAATAAAAGTATGCATCAACTTAAGTTCCAGTAATGCAGTAGTCAGAATATCTCTGTTGTGGTATAATGGGCACCATCTAGAACCAAAAGTAAATTTTGGAAGCAAGAAAGAAAGGAAGAAATCTAAATGATGAGAAATCACCGTCGTCAACAGACATAAGTGCACAAAAACACCCTACCAATACAAGGGTGACCACAACTAATGGATTTCATTCATATTATGAAAGTGACTCACTAATATTAACAATTGTACATATTTCTGTAACCTCAAGTACTTGTCTTTCCTATTACAATGCATTAAAAGTAGTACATTAAAAAAAAAACAGTTATATACACATTAATAAATAAAGAGAGGATGTCTTGTGCTTTTATATACATATGTGTATATAAGTAATATATACAGTGCCCTCCACAATTATTTTCACCCCTGGTAAAGATGAGTAAATAGGGTAGTAACAAATTTACCTTTTGGTGAATTAGCTTAATCTCACAGTGAAAAAATGAGAAAAATCCAACCTTTAATTGAAGTTAATTTATTGAGACAAAAAATCTCTCATCAAAAAAAGAATTATTTTTAACAAAATCACATGTACCACAATTATTGGCACCCCTAGAAATTCTTATGAACAAAATGAAACTGAAGCATTTTTCCATTGATATTTTACTTTTTAAAGTTGATCAGAATGTTTAGGACCTTCAAGCAGTAATCCATGACTTCCTGTTTCACTGGGGTATAAATATGAGGTGACACAGAGGCCATATTCCCTTATTCATACATCAACATGGGAAAGATAAGAAAACACACAAATTAAATGAGGAAAAAGTCAGGGAATGGCTATAAAAAATAGCTACTCACCTGAAAATGCCCATATCTACCGTCAGGGCAACACTTAAAAAGTTCAAAGCAACTGGAACCGTTACAAACTTGCCTGGAAGAGGACCCAAGTTTATTTTGCCCTCCTGCACAGTGAGGAGGATGGTAAGAGAGGCAAAAAAATCCCCAAGGATCACTGTTGGAGAATTACAGAAGAAAGTAGCATCTTGGGGTCATCAAGTCTCCAAAACTACCATTAGACGTCACCTCCATGGCAACAAATTATTTGGAAGGCATGCCAGAAAAAAGCCTTTCCTGTCATTTCACCACAAACGTAAGTGCCTGGAGTTTGCTAAACGCTACTGGAACCATGTTCTATGGTCAGATGAAACGAAAATTTAGCTTTTCAGCAACCAACACTCAAGGTGAGTTTGGTGTAAAAAGAAGGATGGCTATACCGAAGATAACCTGATCCCCACTGTTAAGTATGGTGGAGGTTCCATGATATTGTGGGGCTGTTCTTCCTCCAAAGGCCCTGGGAACCTTATTAGGGTACGTGGCATCATGAACTCCATGAAATACCAGAATTTTTTTTATCTGAATCTGGCTGCCTCTGCCAGGAAACTAAAAGTGGGTCATCATTGTACCTTCCAGCAGAAAAATGATGATCCAAATCAACACAAAAATGGTTAACAAAACATCAAGCTTCTGCCATGGCCATCTCAGTCCCCTGACCTAAACCCCATTGAAAACCTGTGGGCTGAGCTGAAGGGGAGAGTGCACAAGAGAGGACCTAGAACTCTGTAAAGAGGAATGGTCTCAGATTCCTTGCTCTGTATTCTCCAACCTTATTAGATGTTACGGGAGAAGATTCAGTGCTGTTTTATTGACAAAGGTACAATGTATTAAATGCATGGGTGCCAATAATTGTGGTACACATGGTTTTGTTAAAAATAATTATTTCTTGATGAGGAATTTTCTTTCTCAGAATAAATTCACTTCAATTACAGGTTGGATTTTTCTCATTTTTTCAGTGTGAGATTAAGCCAATTCACCGAATGGCCAATTTTTTATAACCCTTTTTACTCATCTTAACCAGGGGTGCCAATAATTGTTGAGGGCGCTGTATGTGCATTCACATCAAGTGTAAGGCTGGTTTATATATGGACGCACTTTGTCTGTTTGGGAATGAATGTAAACAGACAGACATAGCCGCTATGGAGAGCTATCCAGCTACAATAAGTGTAAGGTGAAAAGCCCAGGTTCTACATCTATGGGCCCAACCTTGAGGGTCCACTCCTCTCACAGTACTCACAGAAAAAAACTATGAAAATTATCAGCTCAGGCTAATAAGAGGCAGTGATCGGATCGGGAGGCTCGGAAAGAGCCAAGCCACAGCAATTTCCTCCAATCATATTTCACGACAGGTGACGAACGTGAAGGCTCTGAATCCTGTCCTCCATTAGGAATACATTACATTACATTACAGGCATTTAGCAGACGCTCTTATCCAGAGCGACTTACACAACTTCTTATTACATTTATCCATTCATACAGCTGGATATATACTGAAGCAATTCAGGTTAAGTACCTTGCTCAAGGGTACAACAGCAGTGTCAACCTTTCAGTTACAAGTCCAGCCCCTTAACCATTATACTACACTGCCACCCGGATAGGGCTAGAGAAGTTAGGGAGCTCACACAGAGGAGTAGACTCTGCCTTACCTCCTGCAGAAGGTCAGCCTGCTCAATGGCCTTCAGCACGTTCTTCTTGGAGGTCTCCTGGGCCTCCCCGCCCAGCAGGAACTCGTCCAGGATGAAGTACGCCTTCTCAAAGTTGAAGATGATATCCAGCTCACACACCTGTGAGGAAACCGCAGTAACACACACTGACAAACAGGAGGAGCTATGGCTACTCTATGGTGGCTTTCACACTTGGTTCATTTGGAGGGCTTTACAGGAACCTGTTTGCCTTCTAATTTTGGTTAAACTGAAATGAAATGAAAGCTTTATAAACCAAAGGGCACAACTAATAAACATGTCAAGACTGCTTTGTACAAACAAACTTCAAGTCAGCTGCAAATAAACAGTGGTCCACTTCCACCAATCCACTCCAGTTCCAGGAAATAAGACAGTGGATCCATACACAAAAAAACATCATTAGTGGCTCACTATCCACAGAATTAGCCAAAATGCAAAATGTTCATGATGTGAAAACACACCACAGTTCAGCAGAATTCATAGGGTGTGAAATCAAATTAGTCATGGTGGAAAAAATAAATAAAAAAAGAAGACAAATGCAAGCTCAAGCAAATTAAATAGATGTGAAAAACATCATATGAGAAGATGAACTGGCACAGGATGTGGGGGTGCTCCACTGTTAAAACTACTCACACACACTCATTCACATTCCTTAGAGTTCCATTCATGAAATTAAGAATGCAAAGATTTTTTCTAACCCAAGGGCTTGTTTTTTTCCACCATGGGTTGCTTCTCAGGGTATGACAGCTGCATAGACTGCAGTACATGCATAACAATACTTGGTAAAAACTTTTTAAACTATGACTCAACAAAAATTATAATTTTATATAAATTATATATATAATAAATTAAGCAACATTCATTAAACTCCTATCACCCAAGCTTAACTGGCATGAACTGTAGTGGATGTTAAAAGGGTGAGGTGACTCACGCTGCCAAAGTACTTATCCAGTAGCTCCACATATCGGTGGATGATCTCCAGTGTGATGAGCTCGTTGTCCTGGTTTTCAATGGCACAGCAGAAATATAGGCTGGCGTACCTGGAAAACAGCGCAGGGTGACCGTCTCAACGCAAACGCACTCGGTTATCCTGGCAGTGGGTAGTAGGGACGAAATGAGAGCAAGTAACATAATGCAAGTATGATTTAAATCAATAAAGGATTCAAATTCTTAAAATTGGTGCATTTTCACACCAGTTTCAAAGTTAAAAACATCAAAGCAGTCATCTGTTGGGATGGTGCGGTGTGAAAGGTGTGGCCAGAGTGTGCGTCTTTCACCAGGCTGCCGATGGCACCTTCTGCCATTGTTACAGCAGGAGGATTTGCACCGTTCCCCTGCAACATCGTCACGGCAGGATGAGCTGGCAAAAGGGCTGCTATTGCGCCTCTAGAACTACACCAATACAGTGCTGTGCAGTGGGGTTGCCATCAATCACTTTAGGTGGAGACATAAAAGGCCCAGGCAATGCTCCGCTGCCAAGACTATTACACTCTGACTTACATCGATAGGTCTGTGATAAGCAACAATTAGCAAGTCATTCTGCCTGTCTGCATGGAAACAGAACAACAAGCGAGTTGTTGAGTAAAAAGGCTTCTCTTTGGAAAATTATTCAGGTTTCTCTCCTCAGACAGACGTGAAAGATGACTCCCTTGCTTCTCTTCAGATATGCAGTGAGCGACCATGACATTGATCAATTTCTTTAAAAAAAATACAACGTTCAGAGGTTCATGCTTGTATATATGGAATAATATCACGTTTTTAAATAGTACATTATTATCAAAGTACAGCAAATGGAATAACGGTAATGAGCGCTGTACGTGCACCCCTGTAAACTGCTTGAGTTGACTTCGATTCTGAAAATGCTTCATCATGGCAGAGTCATGTGGAACAGGGCTACTCAACTGTTGGCCTGGGGGCCTCATTCTGCCCACCACAGAGGTACTTTTGGCCCTTTGACCATTGAGGAAAAAGGGAAACGATATTCTTCACAAATTGTACCTATGTCCAGGGCTGCATCTGCACAGTTTCTTCATCTCCAACTACTGACAACTAAGTGACAGCTATGCATGTTTTAAGAAGCATCTACTTTGTTTAAGAGCATGAAAAATTCATGTTATTCTCACATTGTTTTATGAATAGGATGCTGAAAACATTTGGCTCATATGTAACATTTTTAGAAAAGAATCTGACCCCCATGAAGAGTTTTTTTCCCCCCCCTTTTAATCCTGATTGATCACACTTACCAGTTATATGCCCCATGCAAAGCAAAAAGTATCATGCCTCCCTTTAACATGTAGCTACATGTTGGCAAGACCCAAAGCACTCGTATTCCCCTCTACATTTGACTGATGGGGAAAGTTCTTTCCTGGTGCTGCAAGGTCACACAAACAGTGGCTCTCAAACAGGAGTAGAGTCCGGAACCACTGACTGTGGGTCAGTGTTGTCTCCCTGTTCCCAGAGCTAGCTCATTAGTTGGCACGGCATCTGTAGGTAATGACGCAAGTATAATCTCGCTTTTCTCCTTCCCCCACATATCTGAAAGTACCCCGTCTTCTTTTCTCATAAACCATGCCGACTTTTTATGACATGAAATAAACCTGAAAAAAATAATAGTTTCCTTAGAAATTAGCATCGTGTGTAATAGTTTTAATGACAAATGCAAAGACTATGTTTAACCTGTGGCTTCATAAACATAACCAAACAATTTGTTGTTTCCTGTATGCCAAAATTGGAATCACTAAACGGTGAGAAAATATCAAAAGGAAAGTTCCAGTACTTCTCTACCCCATAGAAAACAGAAATGGATAATAAATATTATTTTTAAATATTAATAAATATGAATATTAATTTATCCAAAATTTTTAAAAAGACACAAAAATATGGTATCCCTGGCCAATGGCAACAACAGCAACACACTTTTTGCTTTTGACTGCGAACGTACACGAAATAAGCACTCCCAACCAGATGAATGCTGAACATTCAGGCAGCATCGGAGGGGGAGGGGGGTCTAACTAACAGATGCAAGGTATAAAAGCTTGCTAGCGGAGTCATAAACACACGTCTAAGGCTAAAAAGTTATACAGTTTAATAAATGTTTTGTGTAATATTACTGAGTAAAGAATAGCATTAATGCACATTAGAACTAGCATTCAAAAGATACAATGTAGTGGTATTTAGCTGGCTAGCCACCATTAAGAATTTTACTTTTTTTGGATGCTTTTACCACAGTTGCTCAATAAAGGATTTAAATCCATTGTGGACATAAAGAGCAAGCACTAGCGGAGTGTGTTTGATTACCATGTTAGCGCTCTGTTGAATTACATTATAATTTATTAATAATGCCAAGTTTGTATTAAATGCAATTGGCCAAAATTAAAAGAATTCTGAAAGTTAGTGTGACCTAATATTATTATGACACTGAGGAGGTGTGGAATTCACTGTATCTCCAGAAGTGACAGGTGACAGAGGAAACACTCGTTTGTGCATCGAGTATAAAACCAACACTTCCCAGATCTACCACTGACTACATATTGCATTAATTAGACCAGATACTCAGAATACCAGTGTGAAACTTGTCACTTATTTACCATTTCATCCTATTGATTGAATAGTTATTGCCCAGCAAGCCAGCACCCATCAGACTGCAGGCTTTGCCAGCTGTCGTTCTGCCAGCCTTTTGCAAATCAGCAGTCTACCAGTGGCAGGACCACTCGATAGCTATTTTTCATTCTTTTAACAGCTGGTCTTCATCTGAACTGCCTTGCCACAGCTGTCTCCTCGGGGACTGCTGTAGTGCCAATATGCAAAACGCTGGGAAACCAACAGCTGTTCTGACACGGGCTGCTAGTGGGCAGCTAGCAGACACTGCATGTCTGCTGGCTGGGTTGCAATTAAGGGCCTGGTTTACTAAGACCTTTAGCATGTGCAAAACCTTTTAGCACACACAAAACCAACAACATGACCAATTGTTTGTTTTGCCAAGTGCTATTAGTTGTGCACGTGCTAAATGGTTTTGCACATGCTAAAGACCTTTGTAAATCAGGCCCTCAATGTATAGAGGTTGTGTGAATTGTCACTTTAGTGTGTTCCATACTCCAAATGTGTCATTTTCCCCCCCGAAAATGCTACAGACAGCAGCATGGATGGAGGCCTGACAGAGATGGCGAACCTTTTGTAAACAATCTTGAGATCCCTCCACTCCAGGAAGCTGCACATCTTGGGTTTGCGCGCCAGCACAGTCTGCACCAGCTCGCGGGTGATCTTCTTCTTCTCCTTGTCGGACAGCGGCACGTACCACTTCTGCAGCCGCAGCTTCCCCTGCCGGCTAAACAGCAGCATGAACTGCATCTGAAAGAGGTGGGGGTGGGGTGTGGTTTGGAGAGGATACTCCATCATTACCACGCACGCAGATGAGGCGGGAACACCAGGACACGCGGTACGACGTGCTTTCAAATCACCATATTATCTTGAGACAATGTGACAATAAAACAATGTATATGCATTGAATAAATCTGTAAAAAGATTTAAATTAATAATAATAACAATCAACACCATTATTACCACCACCCTAATTATAAAGATAACAATTTGCAGGATCACATCTCATCACTCAATTAATTAACTAATTCAAGTTACTATGAAGGAGCAGTCCAAGGTCTGGTGTCCTGCTTATAAGTTTGTTCAGCTTACAGTATAGCGGTATGTTAAGCTGTGTCATTAGTGATAATAGATTCACAGCTCTTTAAAAAACTTCGACATAACGCATCGGTTTCATAACAATCGCCACAATGTACAAATCCCATTTGAAGGACTTGAGTGAATACAGTAGAGGGTACAGAATCTAAATGTGGAGGCTCTGCATTCCATCCCGCTAAACTGCCCCCCTCACCCACCTCGTTTTCCCTTGACTTAAAAAAAAATACTAGTTCATATATTGGTTAATAGAGATATAGGCTAACTTAATTTTACAACGTTCTAGATTGTCTTATTTAAATTCTCGCCAAAGCGCTCTACATTGCAAATTATTCCCCACAAATCAAATCCCGTCAGACAGCGCCAATAAATTACAATTAATATAGGCTACATATTTTTGTACATGTAGCAAATTACACCCACACAAATATAGCCCATAATTAAAATAGCAGTGGTCTGAAAAATCACTGAAAAATACAATCAGTATAATACAATAAACCCGCTAAAGTAGATAATAATATTCAATTATCAGGTAACGTTATTTTCGCTCAATTGACGCATTAAGATCTTCAGCGTATAACGTCACACAAAACCTTTGCCACGATCGATGTCATTAACAAGCTCATTTAAACACGGAGAGCGAGGCACATTTAAACAAGGGTGTCAAAAAACAACTTTTAGTAGCCTACCAGCCCTGGACCTTTAAATGATGCATTATTTAGGCTACTGAATTTGAATTTGCGTCGGTGTTTTTGAGTCGAAACTCATCTGTTCTGCTGTTCAATTGATTTTAACGTTCTTAATGTCACTAATTATCTTGACTGAACATAAATTATGCATTAGGCTACATTGTAGAAAAGAAGGAAAAAGCGCAACATGAACTTTGGCAAGACACTTGCCTTCTTCGTATGACTGGACTCGTGCTGAGTGAGTGGGACACTGATCCGCTGCTCACGTCTGGGGCATCCGTGCAGACATTATAGCCCATCCCTACTGAGCTAGCTAGCGTTAGTTAGCTGGCTAGTTCTACATTCAGAAAAATAAACAACCCTTCATTAGTGTAACTTAACGTAAACACGATCGCTAGCTAAATGCCTTTGACCAAATGCTGGTGACGTCGATTTGTAGACTCGATTGTCTGCAAATGTATGATTTATCTAACTATCTAACGTTAGCCAATTAATACCAGCAAGCCAGCTAGCGAGAAAGCTAAAAACCCAGCAGTTGCTACGTCTAGACTTTTAACAGACAATAACGTTACTGAGAGATATATTTTCACATTTCCCGAAATAGCTCAAATCGTCCTCTAATGAGTACAGATCACCAAACGACTTACCTTCAAATCTGTATTTAATCTTTCGATGCACAAATCGTGGGCATATGCTGTTCAAGAGTTCAATATTTACAAGACAGCCTACAGTCAACTCTGCTCACCTTCCTTTTCATCCGTGGAAATCACGTACGACTATCAAGGACCCGCTATTTCTTCATTGGTTTACTGAATAGTTTCTGTCTTTTTCATTGGTTCAAGAATTCCGATATTCCCGCCCACACGTACAAAGCGCCACACTGTTGTTTTAGGCCGTCGTCGGTACATTACATTTTTTTCCACCTTAAAGCTGATTCCAGATCAGTATAAAAATGCGTACTGTAAACGACTGTAAAGCGTTTGCGTTCAGCAAGCTGATCTTAGATCTGGAAATTACCTAGAGCGGCCCTTGCACGTAGCAACCATTAAAAAAAACAATACCCTCGTTCATGGCTTCTAGTCGACGGTGTCTAGACAATAACATTGTTTTCAAATTACGTGCGATAAACAGTTCACTTGATTAAAGATATACAATTGTACATTTTAAGAACATAGAACTATTAGAACACTTTTCATAATCATTTTATAATAATTTCATAATTATAATGGACAGGTTTATACTTATTCATACGTGCAGCTAAGAGCAAACGGGGTTTAATCAGCATCATAGGCTACAACACAATAGGATATGCATCTATGTGAAAATTAAATAAAGAATTAAGATAATGATTGAAATCTTTAGGGACGGGCATTATTTATGAAGGAGACCAATTGCACCACTATGGGTGTCAGACTTAACCTGGCTCTATAACCGTGCAGGGAAAATGTGCTGTACTCACAGACTTCTATGTGATGATTACACTCCAGCATTGGTAGCCTATAATCAGGATCACCAGTTTTTATAAAACATGTGACTGACAGGTATTTAGACTTGCATTATCCATATCCTTGTGGGGTCTCCATCGGCACAGCAAAACACCTCATTAAATACTCAATTATTGGTTAATTGTGACCCTCGTAAAATCAATTCAAAACAACAATGGATCAACATTTACAATAAAAAACAAAGAGGGGCTCATTTGTCAGCAGGGCACAAGAGACCTGGATTAACCCAAATTATGCGTATTTCTCAATAAGCATGTTATCGATGGCGAAGCAATCTATTACATTACATTACAATCACTTGGCACAACATACAGTAGTGGAGCACATCAGTGTTACTCTCAGGAATACAAAAATGTGGTGTCACCAAGAAGGTACAGAGGCCCATTAATAATCAATAAGTGTAAGGTTAACCTAACAATTTTTTGTGCAACAAAAGAAAGTACCACTTGACAGATGACCTCTCTTTACACAGCTGTACCACCAGGGGGGCCAGAGACATAACCTGGACGTGCAGGCACGCAGAGATGCCCAGAGGTGGAGAGGTCTGGTAGGTATGTAGGTTTTGAAAGGTATTAGGTGTGCCCAGAAAATTCCAATTGCTTATTTTCACTTGCACGTGTCCTTTCCTCGCTCCTTTGTGGCGCCCAATGGTGGACATGAGAAAAAGATGCAAGGACTGAAAATAAGCAATTGGAATGAACCCACTGTGTTGCCATTCAGGGTTCAGGTTCACCAGGGGGGATGACTTGTCAGTGTAGCAATGATAGGCCATGGGAGGAGATAACACAACTATGAGATCGGGGCTGCATTCGAATCCAATTTAACACGCTCCCTTCTCTTGCTGTCTTCCCTCGAGGGAGCTATCTTGTGACACAATTTGCTATGGGCAGCAAGCAAACTTAAAAGGTGCTCTGCAAGGGAGGATTCACAAGAAACGAACAAAAATGGAACCGAACCGCCCTCGCACCGCCACATAGTTCTGTGGTGACCATGCAGAGCATTGCATGGTGGGATTCCCTTCTTGCTGGAAGCTTGCATTTTATACCCTTAGTGGAAGGGAGGATAAACGAGGGAGCGAGACGATATAATTACTCCCTCCCCTTTCTTAAATTGGATCCGAATCACACTTGGTGTGGCTGCCATATTTCATCCTGGTATTTTGGGGATTCCCCCCTTCAAGCAAAGGAAGGGAATGACAGGAAGAAAGGATACATTTTGGATTGGAACGCAGCCTTGGTATAGAGAGAAGAGGAGAGGACCCAGGACTGAATCTGGACAATGAAATAGCTAATTCTGCTTAGACTTAGAATGTAACAAGAACGTATCCAACCATCTATCTACTTGTTTATCTAACAATAAAAGTGGAATTTGGAATAGTTCGCTTTAAGGTCCAAACGTGTATTTTTGCATGGTTAGTGTGATATCTTTATAATGAACACTAATACTACTTATGGTGTTTGTTGTGTATATGACCCCTGAATGATGTTATTCTTCATATGATGCCGCTTAGAGAAACAGTTGCCTGGGATAGACATGTGAGGAAAATCAAATTATAAATGTGCATCCACATTTCACAGCCCTCGTGTAAACAAGCAGTGTATGACACTGCATCTGTATTGCTCGAGTACAGTATATTATGTGGTCCAGAATTTGGAACAGGCAGATCTATTATAGGTAGGACCACCAATTCATGTCGACTTGTTTTCTCACTTGAACTTCAGTCCTCTGCCAGGTTGATAGCACTTTTTGCCAAGCCACGTGTCAAACAATTATCCCGATTTCATTGCCCTAATCATCGGCACATACTTCTAAGCTGTTTAGCTTATGGAATGGCCCCACCGTTTATTACATGCTTGTTTAAAAATGCACGTCATTTGGGATTGTTCACTTGTTCAAGTGGAATATTTTCACTTAAGAACGCATCTGTTAAATCCAGAATGACACCCTGTCGCCGCTCTTTTTTCCCCGCAGACAGATGATTCCCTCTTGGTCTTGACCAGACTTTAATTGATGTGTCTGTTTTGTCTGCCTATTGTTATCTTTGCACAATTTATTATTACATTGCAAGTTGAGCAAAATAAATAAAATTTGTTTTTGTGCAATGTACCAGGTGGATGCTGCTGTGTAATTTGAGGTTCCATTCATGTTAACTTTCTTTTCTCTGACTCGTATTAGGTCAACTAATTGTTTTTATAAGCATGTCAATTAGCCACTCAATTGTATAATTAGTCACTTGATTGTGCCGTTCGAGCGCATATAGGGCCCACTGGAGGATAACAGTTGAATTACAAGTTTAAATCCCTGCAAGTCAGGTGGTCGACAAACTGGTGGCCCTAATTATAAAGTAGTTCTCACCTGTATTTCAGTCATCCCTCAGCCCAAGGTCATTAGAGCTTTTTTTCATCATACAGTGCAGTCCAAATGTACTTGGACAGTGACACGTTTTGTTTTGGCTCTGTACTCCAACACATTGGATTTGAAATGGAAAGGTGACTACGAGGTTAAAGTGCAGATTTTCAACTTTAATTTGAGGGTATTTACATCCATATTGGATTAACCACATTGCAATTGTAGTTCTTTTTACACATACTCCCCCATTTTAGGGGACAGAAAGTAATTGGACAAATTAAGTCATATTTGCATGCCATGACTTCTTGATGTATGTGACCCAACATCAAAATACTTTTGATATCAAATTCAGGTACCTGCGATACTAGAACCTCTCTGCATTTGAATGGATCTCTATGGGAATTGGGGGGGTGAGGGGGCTAGATTAAGCTGTAAATTACACTAGAACAGTATAGAACACATGATTGGCTAAACGGCTGCAAGTCATCAAGGGTCTGAGGCAGGGATGTGTTACTCTGCCACTAGCACTAGTTACCCTGGCTCAATCAGCTAATAAGTCATGTACACAACACAGATTCTCTCGTAAATTAGACCACAATAAAACACTATACATTCAATTCAATGTTATTTGTATAGCACTTTTTACAGAGAACTGTCACAAAGACACTGCACAGAGAAACAGAAGGAAAATTGAGCAAAAACCAGGCCTGAACCCTCAACCAGCAAAACGAGGTATAAACTCCCTGGTGGAAAAAACTCAAGTGGCGAGAACTCCAATGGGAAGAAATCTCAGAAGAAACTTGGCTAGAGAGGGGGGGCCCCCCCCCATCTTTCAGTGGCCGGCCCGGTTTAAACTAAAGGTGGAATGGATGGTAATAGAAGGTAATGAGGGATCTAACATAGCAAAACATCAAGTGGGCTGAACATGTTAGTCTAAAATATTAAACTAGCTGGTAAGTAGAAAGTTCAATGAAAGGATGTAAAATGTTCCATTCAAAGGGGCGTGGTGGTGCATCTGGGACTCCGGTTGCATCAAGTACATTCATCAGCTGCCGTTCATATCATGGAATGTAGCTGAAATATAAGATAATGTAAATGATTGGGCTAATTAAATCCTTAAGAGCAGAAGTTAGTCTGAAATCCAGAAACAGATACAACCCACCTTGCCCATATCTGGGCTGAGGTATCAAATGAGCCTCGAACCATCACTCTACTGCCAGATATGCAGTAGATCTGGATGGATCACTAAGGTTTGACTAATTTTCCTATTGAACTCTATGAAAAAATAAGTCAGGAGAAGAAACCCTTAGTGATCCATCCACATCTACTGCATACCTGGCAGCAGAGTGATGGTTTGGCTTGTTTGAAACTTCAGCCCCTTGGTGACTTATAGCCATTTAGCCAACCATGTGTTTCATACTGTTAGTGTAATTTACAGCTTAATCTAGCCTGAGCGAGTGTTTGGTATCATTTATTTTTAGTAATTCAGTCATACATTTCATGTATTCCGATTTACATTCTCTCAAACAAATGGATAATTTCAACAAGGCTTTTATCATTCTGTGATTAACATGAACTGTATCCCTAAACCCTCATACCAGCATTTGGTAATATGTCCATCCCCAGGTACACAAATCTGTAACTGAAATTGAGGTACAGTGAATGGTACGACGCAGCAGCAATACCAACTGCCCCATCTAATTTATTTTGTTATTGTGTTCCTTAGAAGTTCTGTGTAGCACAAACTTTCTTCTTGGACAAAGCTTAAAACCCTTTCTAACAACTCTAATAGTGTTGTCAACTTTGGGGAAATGGTGAGACAGGTGCGTGAGGGTTGGACCCAAAATGCACGACTAAGAAAGTGGTAATGATAAAGTCCCGTCAGGGCTTTATTAAAGGAATGTCCAATGAGCGTAGTCAAAAAGCAAGCAAAGTTCATACACAAAAAAATCCAGCCAAAACCAATATACAGTACCGAGGGAGAAGGCAGTCTCAGAATCGGTACACCATGCAGATAGTCCAGTAACCAGAGTAGCTGTCAGCAGGGCAGATGTACAGGCAGATGGAAGGCAGACTCGGGGTCGAAGGCAATGCAAGAGTCAAGACCGAAGTCCGCTCCGCGGGGAAAAAGTACAAAAGACAGCAGGCAAAAACTTGTGGTACAGGCAGGCAGTGGTAAACAAACCAGAGGTCAAAAACAATGGTCAATAACAGGCTTGGATCGTAAACAAAAAGGCAGGCTTGGAAAACCGCTCAAAAGTGCACTGACAAACAGGAGGCAACAATTTCGCAAAGACAAGACATGAACACTGATCTTAAATGCAGGTGTAGACAGGTGCAGACACTTAGCTTGAGAGCAGCATGTGAATGGAAATCAGGTGTGGAAGGCTGACAAGGTAACAAGATAATTAGTACTCGTTAGTAATAAACCTATCCTGACCTAGCGTTAGCAAATTAGTAAATGACATGCACGAGAAACGTAATGGTAAACATGAACACATGGTTAGAGAGTTAGTATTACCCAATCCTGATCTAACATTAGTAGATTAGTAAAATAGACACGGGAGAATGAAACAATTAGGGAAGCGTGAGCGACAGCAAGAGAGATAGAAAAACAGCATGAACGCAAGGCTGCGGAAAAACACGGAAATGTGTATGCTAAACAATGAACGGGAAACATAACATGAATCAAATATAAAACATGACATGACAAGACTAGAAAATAAATCGTAACAATAATCAAACATGAAACGTAACAAGAATAAAACATAAAATGTGGTGTGACTAGACTAAACACAATATGTGACATTAACAAGAAATCTAACTAAGACAAGAAAATAAAATAAAACGTGACAACAAGAATCGTGACAAATGGCTTGTTTGTGCCATCTATTGACTTGTCTATGACTAAGGTTGATCTATTGTGAGTTGGCTTGACCAGTTTATTTACATTTATGCCAAAGCTATTTTGCAGAGGGGATTCAACCCGATTCATCTCTTCTCTTGTGAACTCATCCCTGTCTTCAAACAAGTAACCCCCCGCTCGCAAAATCCACCCCTTAACAGGTGTACCCCAGGGTTCAGTCTTTAGTCTTCTCTTCTTTCTCTATACCAAGTCACATGGTCCTCTTATCTCCTCCCATGGCCTGCTTATCATTGCTACGCTAATGACATGCAACTCTTTCTCTCCTTGCCCCCTCCAAAGTCTCTGCACACATCTAAGTTTGTCTCCAAGACGTCTCAAGCTGAATGACAAATCATAAACTAAAGCTCAACTTAACTAAAACTGAGATACTGTACTTCCCAGCTAAGTCATCTGCCCTATTGGGCCTGTCTCCTTTAAAAAAAAACGGAAAAAGTAAAAGAATGTTATATTCTGTAATAAGACTGATGAATTCAGTAGGCATCGGAGAGTTTCAGTAAGCTATATGCAATAGCTTATGCTGACTTATTTGTGTGGTTCCTGTTGTTTTGACTTATTGCTACATAAAAGAGTTAAGTTCAGTTATTTCACAGTTCACACTTCTGCCTCCTCCACCCATACAGATTTCACAACCACATTCTGATATCCTGTTGTTACTCATGCCTCAAAAAAGAAGAGTAAAAGCCCCCTTGTCTTTTTCAAGTAGTGTATATGAAAAAGGGAGTTTAGAGTTTCAAAGGTTGCAGGTTTGATTCACAGGTTGGGCAGTATTGTTGTACCCTTCAGCAAGGTACTTAATTTTAATTTTTATAAATATCCAGGTGGATATATGTATAAATGTAAGCAGTGTAAACCACTCTGGGACAGAGCATCTACTTAGTACATAAATGTAAATGCCTTTGTAAAATAAGTTCTCCTCCTCCATGATATCTCCCCTCAATTTGATATGTCCAATCACATCCACTCTGTGGCCCTGGCTCATCTCTCCCCTCATCCCCCAATGGTAGAACAACCTTCCCCAATCAGTCAGGAAGGCAGATTCAGTTGCTGTTTTCTGAAAATGTATAAAAGACATATTTTCAGATTACACTAATGGGCCTGATTTACTAAAACTGCAAAAAAATTGAGTACATGCAAAACCAATAACACAACCAATGATTAGTCATGGTATTTCATTTGCACCAATCAGTGGTTGTTTTATTAGTTTTGTGTGTGCTAAAAGGTTTTGCACATGCTAAAGGCCTTAATGAAGCAGGCCCTTAATGTTTCTGTTTAAAAAAACAAACCCCTTTCTCTTTATGTTTTAGGTCTTGAGGCACCTTGCACCTTGATGGTAACACTTATAACTTCGCATATCTATAGCTTAAGTGGTGTTTGCTTACCATATTAAATGCACTTGCTTTGGCTGAAAGCATCTGCCAAATGATTAAATAGAAAATTATAATCTGTCAATATGCTAAGACCACAAACTTCCACTGTGCATCCAGATACTGAGAGAGCTGTGGAACTGACAGCAGACTGCAAGCATTATGATCAAACAGGGTAGTAGTCACTACTGAGCAATGATGTGGAATTTACCCAATTATGACAGAGCTTGAGCCTGATATTTGAAGCTATGTTTACCGATTTTATGTTGCCAATTTTGGTGAGCTTGCTAGTGTGAGATTCACGGTCTGAATCTCTGGTCCTGAAATTCACAGAAGACCCTCACTCTGCAGAATAGAAGTCAGACACCTCCAAAGCCCAAATAGTCTTTTCCTTGCTGGCCTGACTGTGGACATACAGCTAGTCAGTACAGGCACAACTTGCTCTAGAGTAGCCCAGAGTGCACATACATGGCTGTGCTCTGCTAAATTCAGCTGGGTATAACCATTTGTGAAATGCTATGGCTGCAGCAAACACCCCTAATTGAACTAGCCAGAGCATGCAGTGAAGTGACCATTTCATGAAAAGTACAGGCTTAGGATCCATGATCACATTATAGCCTAGACAGCACAGAGAATAATTTAACAGATGAGTAATAACCTTCCATAAACTCATCCCCATGTTGGAATAAAAAGATTTTAGACATGTGCTATTCACCTTCTGCAGGCTAGGGCACAGTAGTGAGAAGTGAACCACTTCAATCAGGAGCACTTTCAGCTTATGGATTTAATGCAAACGTTCTCTTAATTAGCCCAATCATTTAAGAGTTCTGACATTTAGCTATATTGACACTCATTAGACAGCTGATAATCACTTGGTCACAATATGTTGTGATCGACAAGTGAACCAGAATTCAAGAGTTGCAAGCCTAGTAATAAAACAAGATGCACTGCAAAGCTACAGCAAGGCTCACAAAGGTGCATATAAATTATGCAAACATGCCCTACATTTAAACAGTAGAGGAGTGCAGCTATAACAAACCAACACTTTAGTGTAAGCTTCTGCAACACTAGTCCTGGACATCAGGACAGACTCAGCCGGTTTTTCTTACTCTGCACTTAGCGGTTGATTAGTGAACGCACATCACCTGGTTACTTGCGAGTCTGAATTGAGCGGATGTGAAAACGAGCTTGTTGAATAGTTGGTTGCATTTCCTTGTGGATATGTAGAACACCAATGAGGGAACCAACGCACAAGGGAACCAAAACCAAATATTTGCTTCCCAGTGTCTGCTGGTTCTAAAGTTGAGCATGCAGCATGTCCCCACACATTAAAAGAGCTGGAAACGTTACAAGTTAGGCCTATGGGGGATAATTTAGCGGACTAGTTTTCTCTAAGGCTAGTTTGAGACCGCATAGCCTACAATGACAGGCAAAATCAAGTCACATTTAGTAAAATTACATTTTTATTTAAAGCTTAAAAACATACAAACGTATACAAAATAAACTAGTAGGGTCTAGGCCGTTAAGCGCCTTCTTTCCCAAAGTTCACTTTAGGACGTAGCGATTGCACAGCAGAGCGGACTTCTTGGCGAGTGATGGCATTCCTCTTGTTGTATTTTGAAAGGCGTGCAGCCTCGGACAATACCAGCACGAACGTTTCTCCGGATAGAGATTTGGGCACGGTGATGCACTTGCTCACGGAGTTGCCCTGTAAAACAGTCACTTATAATGAGCAAGTAATCAAAGTAATATTAATAATCGATAATTCACAAACCGAACCTCCTTCTGGAGTCTGTAGATGTAAATTGAGTAGGCCTTGGCCCTTCTTTTCTCCCGTCGGCATAGCCTAGTTGTCCTCTTCATCACTTTAACGCCAGGAGTCTTCATAATCGCCACGGAAGGATTAGGAGCTATAAATACAGACATAAAATCAATATCTCCCCAAATGCCTTTTCGCCGAAGTCAATGGGCTCGCATGCAATAAACTTACAACAAACAGTCAGTAGTGCACCAACAGACCTTAACACAACTTCTTAGTTCGTTTTAACGTAGAATATTGGTTTGTTATATAGCCCATTAATGACCCGTGACAGGCGACAGGTGTTGCTGATCCACATTTGACACAATATTTGAATGAGTAAGTGCAACCGACTAATTTTCTAATTTCAACAAATTTTCAGTGGCTGCAAGCAATTATGTAGCCTAGTTAACTATGTATCGTTATTAGAGGCTAATAATGTGTTTACTCGAACGAACCCGCCAGCCGTAGCTACAATGCGAATTAAATAACGAATGCAAAAGCAAAACTACAAGGGCACAACTCAACTCACCCATTTCAAAAAATGAAACTCAAATGTAAAATGATAAAGTTGGAAGAGAACGTATGCACGTGAAAGCATAGCATATTCCATTAATTAGAATGGAATAGGCCTATGCTGTTTGGTAGCTATATGCCATTGAATGTTGCGGCACAAAGGTACATTTTACGTAGAAGACAAATATAATATAGAACATAACTTGAAAGTAGCCTATAACAAGGGTTAAAGGGGATCTTCTTGTTTAGTGAATTTCACAGGTAGGCAACTGTAAAAAGGCGTATAGGTTGGGTATGGTAGGCTATATTAATAGGTAAGTCGGTTTGGCATCACCGTTAATTTTCTTTTTAAAGTTTTCTTTGACTCAAGAAAAAAATTATACTCATTTGCAGCCCTAGCGCATTGATTCGGTGTAATTTACTCTGCTAATGCTGCAGAACGTTTATCTTTCAAAATTGGATCATTATTGTTAAATCTGCATCATCTAGCCTGGCATTAAGTTAATCGAGAGAGAGAACGAGACGGCAAGCACTGAGTCTCCTGCGGCCTAGTCACATACAGTAAACAATGGGATTGGATGGTGGATTTATTTCACAATTGTTTTCTTATGTCTCCACAGTGTGAAATGGGCGAGTGGGTCCACCCTGTGGCCGTGCAGCAGTGTTACAACATTCAGAGAATTCGATAAGGAAAAGATGGCTTATAACGTAAGCATTAATGGAAGAGAGTAACATGCACAATGACAATGACCCATTACTTAATTGTGAGTGTGTGTATGCGTCTTTGCATAAAAAATATGCGCTAGTTATATAAATGAGCTCATGTTTTCCCCACACTTTGTTCTTGGCTGTTTTCAGGTCAGTAACATGAATAGCACCACCCTTGTTATCAATAGTTATGCACACATGTCATTTTAACACCTTAAGCTTTAAGTTTATGTTTCCAATTAGTAGCAGGCCTGCAATATTGTAACACGAGAGCTAGAGCCATGCATATTTTAACAGCCATTCGGCATTGGCTGTATTTGCTGAAGCATTAACTAGGTTACAGGACTGAGTCACGATGGTGTAGACTGAGGTGGGGGCAGCATCTCTGTCTTTCTGGCTTTATTTGTTTTGTCACGGAAGGGGAAGGTCCTCGGTATCACATTGGCCAAACTGGTCCTAACAGCTGAGGGAGGGGCTTTGTGGAGAGATTGAAGGGCATTAGATAAGGCCATTAGTTTTCTGTGGATTATGGTAATCCAGTCCCTTTGCCACAGACTGCACCGTAGTCCCCGCATTCTAACAGTGAGTGAAGATGGAGATCAGTTTGCGGCGTGTTCTGCTGTCCACA
Organism: Ilyophis sp. 1 JC-2022; assembly: GCA_022702515.1. Taxonomy (NCBI): domain Eukaryota; kingdom Metazoa; phylum Chordata; class Actinopteri; order Anguilliformes; family Synaphobranchidae; genus Ilyophis; species Ilyophis sp. 1 JC-2022. The sequence continues at coordinate 74,035,275 of CM040397.1, read as the reverse complement.
GTGCTCCTTTCCACAGGTATGTCTCCATGGCTTTCCTTCAAAGTCTGGTCTTTCCTTTCCTTCAGTGTGAAGGATTGTGATGCCATTAACCCTGCTTTATTTGAAGTTGTTAAAGATTGTTGTTAAAGATGTATATTTATTGGAGATTTTGAAATGAAGCACAACTGAAGTGCTCTCAAAAACAATTAAAATGTCTGAAAATCTTGGAATGAACGATGAACGACTGAAGTTCATGTCTGGGTTGCTTTAAATGCTGCAAGATGCACAAATTTTTAAAATTAAGATTAAAACACTTAAAAACAGTTAATTTTGGAATCTTGTAAGAACATGACAGTATGTGAACATTTTGACAGTGCGTAATTAATCCATGTACGAGCACTTTGGAATGAGAAATTATTTTCTTTTTTTCTGTAGAGTCAGCAGCACAGCCGATTTTGGGTGCACGCGGGCGTGCCATATGCCTGTAGTATGCGAGGTTGAGATTATGTATGTTGGTGACCCCCTTCTGGTCCGTTGTTTTAATCAGATGATGGATGCTGCTGTTAGTGTGGATATTAATGTTGCATGAGTGCTTTGCCCTGCCCGGCTCTGGCCCTGGCTTTACTGAAGCATCTTTTGTGTGTCCCTCTCTCTGCCTGCGCTGCATTGGCTGTCCCATCTCTCTGTCCTATGTCACAGTGCTATTCACTGCACATGCACAGGAGGTATGTGTCTGATTCATTACATTCTGTATCTTGGCTGAAATGCCAAAATGTTCGGATTTGTTCGGTGAGGGGGCGATGATGGATCAAAGCAAAGGGTGATTGTGTTCCTTGCCCCATCCCATCCTGTCCCGTGTGTGCGCCCCAGGAAGAGGCGGACGAGCAGGACGTCATCGAGACATGGACCGGGAAAGCCTGCAAGTGCGACTGTGAGGGGGAGTCCACCAAGTCAACCGCCATCCTCCCCCCCACCCCCTCCTCTCTTTTCAGCAGCCTGCTGGACTGCATGCCAGGTGAGCGACTCGGTCAGCTGACCCACCTCACGAGCCCACCGTATCGTCCGTGATGCCAGCCAGCTCTTCCATCTGCGCGAAATAGAGAATTGCACGGTGCTGCGTGCCGGTCTGTGCACTGAGGCATGATTCGGTTCCTGTGGGGGATGGGCCGGGGGAGGGCCTCTCATTTGCGCCATACTTACAACATTTATGACACGTTACGTGGGCGGTTATGGATGTTGCTTGCAGTAAGCCGGATGTGAGTTGATTTAATGCTTTATGGCGAAAGGCTTAGCTACTTTATGGGGAGACTTCCCATAAAACCAGGATCTGAGCAGTTCATCAGGATGCTATATTTCCACTGACCTGCCAAAAATCTTTGGCTCGCCTGATCCTCACTTTCTTTTTGTGTCATCGCCCTTCAGGGTGAATGAGGTCATCTATGGTGCAGAGATTTAATTTATTGCCTCCTGTATTATTACAAAGCTCTTCAACCTTAACCAGAGGCAAGCAGTGTGCCTATAGGCTATAGTCCAATGGACAGCAAATTCTCCCATTGGGATGTCGTTTCTGGAGAGGCGCAGAAGGACAAAATCCTGTGACTGTACTGTAGTATTTGGCAGTTTCATTTAGGACATTGTGGACATTTTATTTTCGAATTAATTAAATTTCAAATAATTGAATGAATTGGCGGAATTTATCCCAACACTGTTCAGAGGGCATAAGCCACAGCGAAGCCTGTTTTTATGTAGCAAAGAGAGAGAGGGCCCCCTGTGGGAGCTGTGTGGAAGGTGAACTAGCAGAAATAGTACCGGTGACCCAAACAGCCATTTTTCAGAACGGCGTGTCAACAAAAAAACAAAAAAAACAAAGGATAGACTTGATATTTTATTTTGATTTTTACCTTGATGTGCATTCCTTTGGTGAACCAAAATGAAGCCGTAAACAAAACAAAAAAACAAACAAATATTTTCATCGAGAATCAAGACAGGTTTCCTCCGTCTGTGCTGTTGCTTTGAAATCATTAGTGAGAAAAGCTGGGCTGTCAAACAGCAGATAAGAAGAGGGCAAATGAAGGAACCGCCATGAGCTCCTGTCTCCACTCAGACTGAAGGTCATTCATCACTGCGATGACAGCCGTCATTGCTCTGGCTGACCTAGACCTTTATGCCCAGATGCAATGGTTTTCTCCCCGGCAGCTGTGTTCTATTGTGTCATTAGAAATAACCACCATTCACATTGACGGTTCATGCCCGCGTGGTTGTCTGCAGAGGTTTGTCTGATGTGGCATACTCTGTGCGGGAAAGTCTTGACGTTTCATCCGCTCAGCCAATCAGTGCCATGATTTCTCCATCTTGCTCATCTCTATGGTATTGCAGTATGTTTACTAAGTCCTTTCTTTTTTATTGTTTGTGTATGAACCCAGAGTCGGTAAATAATGCACATTTTCACCAAATAATAAGATGCATCAGTTCTACGTGGTATAAACATTTGGTTTGTTATAGCAAATCATCTTCTTAACTATTTCTTCTGGTGGTTTCCCCATGATTGATCTGTTTTTAGTTTTTTTTTTTAGTTTGAGCAAAGTCTTCTTGCTGTCAAGCTTCCTGGAGACACACTGTCTGGTGGCCTGTACTGTGAACACTGAGTATAAAAATGACAAACCGTTTCAGATCACCAAAAAATACACTCTGATTTGCATGGGAAACAAAGGTGAGGAGGGGCATGAGATAAACAGAGCGATGGAGGGAGAGATAGAGGCAGACCGAGAGAATGAGCCAGAATGTGATCAGATAATCCCATTACTAGAACTGCAAAGTGATGTACAGATTACTGGGCCCAAAATAGGGCCTGCCCTTCACACAATTAGAAAAATAATGATACTGGGAGAGCACATTTGTTATCAGTGCATCAACAAGCTGAATGTTAGGTAACATATTTTAACTTTTTCTGTTCGCACGAACATTAGCGAACAGTAGGCTAGTACGCAGGGAACACAAATGGCTTACAATGGAACGTAGTTCGCCTTGAATGTTCGCCTCGAACACTCGAAGGTACACCATTTAACGAACCTGCTATTCCCTATATCTGCTTCGTCAGAGCAGTCTTGAACAGGTTGCAGTGAGACACAGAGCACCATTTGAGCAGGGTAATGCACAGGAAGGGGAGTCTGTTATCATCACACAGCAAGAGCGTAAGGACAGAGAAAGTTGATGGTTATCTCCGCATTGCTTGTACTGTACACACCCCACTGTGAGAGCAGAGGTAAAGGAGTTGCCAGGAATAAAGGCAGTTTATGGACGCTGAAGCTTAACTTTAGGACATCTGTCATACTCCAGTTTTAATGGATGTTTATCTCTCAATATGGAGAATTAGAAGGAAAGCTTTTCAGATTGGAAATGGATGAGCGTGGGTTGAATGTGGAACAAGGATGGAACTGGAATTAGTGATGTGTCGAACACCCAGTTGGACAGCTTAGCGGCTTCATTCAGTATAATATGTTGCCTTCAATTGTGTTTTTCCCTGTTGTGCCGATTAACATGCATTCTGTTCTGCTCAGCTGCTGTAAGGGGTGGCACAGGACACTAAAGTTTATTGGCTTTAAAATATGAAATCTTCCAAAAACAGTCCAGTACAGGAAACACATTTTGGCACATTTTGGGTATTTAGCCAAAATGAGTAGTTCTGTATGCTGGTCTTCATTTGAAAGCTGTAATACAAAGCATGGGAACAAAAGTAAAATGTATACTTTTATTATTATTATTATTATTATTATTATAATAATTATATTAGTATATTATTGTTTGCTATACATGTTTCTTCATACTGTAATAGTGCCAATCTATGCTTGATGTCTGTGCTGCAAGGAACACTAATTCTTAATTAATTCTCAATGCGCTTTTAATCACTGAGCTGTTCTTCCATGAAAATCACTATTGCAGGAAACACTAAATTGCAATGAGTGCCCTCTGCAGGATAGTATATTTAAGCCTTGGGCCGTGTCAGAATCAGCACTCTTCCACACTGTTGAGTAGCCTTGGTGAGTAGATAGGGCGAGAAAGTCGTAAGGTATGCGAAAATATTTAAAATTGCAGTGTACTTGAAACACCCGGATGACACACTTACTTCCGGGGTTCGCTGAGTACATTCGGGAGCACACTTTTCAAGAAGTACACAAACATTTTTGTCACATAAATATGACGTGAAGCTTTGTTTAAAAAAAATGAGGCGCAGCTTCGCTGACGTTTACCTTCAAATACAACAAAAACAACACGTGACATGGCAGCGCAAGGGTGGGGTGCAGGGTTGCCAGATCTAGTAAAACTTTCCAGCCAAATGGCGACTCAAAACTAGCCTAAAATATATTTTTAACCGAAACCAATGTATTTGAAATAGAAATATTTTTACTTTCTAAAATAAGTGCGTGCTTTGCAACTTTTCATTTTTACCCGTGACTGCTCTTTTAAAGTATCCCAATTTAGCTGTAAAACCGCAGACATGGCAACACTGTTGGGACGTCTTATGGCCTGCTTACGACACTTCCACAGTGCGGTTGGAAAATAGTATGGCGGATATTTTTCACGGACTGCTAAACAGTGCACATTAAACAGCACACTTTGGCCAGTGCACTGTATGCAGGAGACAGGGCGCAGTAGATAGGGCTCTGATTCGGCCAGTGCACTGTACGCAGGAGACAGGGCGCAGTAGATAGGGCACAGTAGATAGGGCTCTGTTTCGGCCAGTGCACTGTACGCAGGAGACAGGGCGCAGTAGATAGAGCTCTGATTCGGCCAGTGCACTGTACGCAGGAGACAGGGCGCAGTAGACAGGGCTCTGATTCGGACACAGCCCTGGATTCACTAAACATTTGTCCTTAACACTAATTCAGAAATACATGTAAGTATCATAAATAATTTTTTTCCACAAACACAGTGTGGCAAGTTCAGCAACCACCAAAATCTAATTAACTGTGTTTTTTAAAAAAGGCACATAAATTTATGGGGCAATTAAAAATGCAAATGTTGATTGAATCCCTTACACAAAAATCAGGATGGGGACACAATCAACTGAAAACATCATGGGGACAAAAGTAACAGACTTTTTTCAGACTTGAAAAGGACCATTTGTACTCAAGGTGTTTTTAAAATATATTTTCTAGACTAATTGTGTAATTGTTGGTTTTCCATGATGTCATTATATTACAGAATAACTGAAATCTTTGTAATAGCAAAAATGCATTTTGTAATAGACAGACAAATGGTAGGCTTAAACCAGTGTTGTTGCTTGGCTAACTTATGATAATTTAGTGACAAGTTAGCCAGAGAAGCAGCATAGTAAACAGTTATACAGATATTAATATGCCATTTATTGCTTTTTATGAAGGTACCCACTTCACCTATTCCCTGTGTTGTGATACAGCTAAAATACAATCAGACGTAAGAAAATAGGCAAATTCTATGTCTGTGGAAAAAAGCATGATCCAGACTTTAAAAATATATACAGATATTTTACCTGGATGTGGAGACCATTGATTTAAATAGAAAACTTTGACCTTGGAGAAAGGGAAGGAATAATAGTGACAGGACTATGTGTGTGTTCCCAGAGTGCCCCTATCACAAACCACTTGGTTTTGAGGCTGGATCTGTCTCGGCTGACCAGATCAGCTGCTCCAATGAGGACCAGTACACAGGCTGGTACTCCTCCTGGATATCCAGCAAGGCCCGACTTAACAACCAGGGCTTCGGGTGAGTCCCTCTGCATTTCCTACCCCTGAAAACACAGCAGGACCCCCACCCTCACCACAGTGTTCCTCTGGGATACCTTCCCACAAAATCATCAAGCCAAAGTTTGACCTTCAGGAGAGAGATGAATGTGTTGCACTAAAGATATGTGATGCGTAAAATTGAAAGGTGGAATGGCTGCTGTTGGAAGATAAATCATGGGGTGAGTTTTCAGGGATATATGTTGGGTGTGATATCCCTCTCCTTTCTTCCTTCCTTCCCTCTTTCTCTCTCCTCCTTTCCGTGTCTGTCTTTCCCTCTCCGTAGGTGTGCATGGCTGTCTAAGTTCCAGGACACGAGCCAGTGGATTCAGATTGACCTGAAGGAGGTAAGCGTGGTTTCAGGCATTCTGACCCAGGGCCGCTGCGATGCAGACGAGTGGATCACCAAGTACAGTGTGCAATACCGCACATATGAGAACCTCAACTGGATTTACTACAAGGACCAGACTGGGAACAACAGGGTACATCCATTCTTCTTCTTCTTCATAATTACATGTTTCTTTTTCACACAGTATACAGTCAAGCCGGAAAGTCTGCACACCCCTTTCACCTTCTCCACGTTTTATTACTTTACAGACTTATACTACAATAGATTGAGTAAATTTTTTGCCTCAAACATCTACACACAATAGCCAATAATGACGAAGTGAAAACAGGTTTTTAGAAAATATGCAATTTTATTTTACTGACAAAAATAGATTATTTAGGGGTTACATATCTGTACACACCCTTAGCCTAATACTTTGTTGCTGCACCTTTGGCAGCGATTACAGCTTCAAGGTGTCTTGGGAAAGAAGCTACGAGCTTGGCACACTTGTTTCTGGACATTTATGCCCATTCCTCTTGGCATATCCTTGCAAGCTCCATCAGGTTGGATGGGGAGCATCGGTACACAGCCATTTTCAGCTTTTTCCACAGATGTTCAAATGGATTCAGGTCTGGGCTCTGGCTGGGCCACTCAAGGACATTCACACTTTCACTCAAGGACATTCACAAAGCCACTCCTTTGTTCTCTTAGCTGTGTGCTTCGGGTTGTTGTCATGTTGGAAAGTAAACCTTCGCCCCAGTCTGAGGTCCAGAGCGCTCTGGAGCAGGTTTTCTTCAAGGGTCTCGGTGTACTTAGCTGCATTCATCTTTCCCTCTATAAGGACTAGTTGCCCAGTTCCCGCGGCTGAAAAACATCCCCACATCATGATGCTGCCACCGCCATGCTTCACTGTAGGCATGGTATTAGCCAGGTGATGAGCGGTGCCTGGTTTCCTCCAGACGTGACGCTTGGTATTCAGGCCAAAAAGTTACATTTTGGTTTCATCAGACCAGAGAATCTTGATTCTCATGGTTTGAGAGTCCTCTAGGTGCCTTTTGGCAAACTCCAAGCGGGCTGTGATGTGCCTTTTACTAAGGAGGGGCTTCCATCTGGCCACTCTACAATAAAGGCCTGATTGGTGGAGTGCTGCCTGGATGGTTGATCTTCTGAAAGGTTCTCCCATTTCCACAAGGATACGCTCACTTCCCTGGCCAAGGCCCGTCTTCCCCGATTGCTGAGTTTGGCCGGGCGGCCAGGTCTAGGAAGATTCTTGGTGGTTCCAAACTTCTTCCATTTACGAATGATGGTGGCCACTGTGCTCTTTGGGACCTGTAAAGCTGCAGAGATTTTTCCGTACGCTTCTCCAGATCTATGCCTTGACACAATCCTGTTTCTGAGGTCTGCAGATAATTCCTTTGACCCCATGGCTTGGAGTTTGCTCTGACATGCAGTGTCAACTGTGGGACCTTATATAGGCAGGTGTTGGCAATCCCCAATCATGTCCAATCAATTGAATTTATCACAGGTGGACTCCAATTAAGTTGTAGAAACATCTCAAGCAGTATCAGTGGAAACAAAATGCACCTCAGCTCACTTTTGGATGTCATATCAAAGGGTGTGCAACTTATGTACATATATTTTACATTTAGATTTTTAATAAATTAGCACAAATGTCTAAAAACCTGTTTTCACTTTGTCATTATGGGCTATTTTGTGTAGAATTTTGAGACAAAATTAACTCAATCTATTGTAGAATGTGTCTAACATAATAAAACGTGGAGAAGGTGAAAGGGGTGTGCAGACTTTCCGATTGACTGTATAGTACCTTGGATTTATTGTTACTTTTACCTTCATGTCATAAATGTTTTTTGTCTTCATTGTACTGCCTTTTAGTGTCTGCTTTTGTACATATGAAATGTCCTGAGTGTTACCAAAATTATTATATGTCCATCAAGAGAGCCACATGAGCACACTAGACACACATGTGGCGTTTCCTCACACTTGGTAAAGCCCTGAATCTGGGGTTGCCAGGTCTTTCCAGTGGTTTTATTGGTACCACTGGATTTATTTGTCTTTTCTTTACTTGAAAAAACTTTATGAAAGTCTATTATATTGTGGAGAACCACTTTAATAAACATGTAGGATTTGGTCTAGATGTCCACTGGCGCTTCAGTGTTAGGCATTAGTGTTTTAGGGAGCCCCAGATTGTAGCGACAAGAGAAAGTGGCAACAATGAAAGAATGCAAAGCAGGCGACATGTTGGCGATGCCTGATGGTTTCGTTCTTTCCTCAGGTGTTTTACGGGAACTCTGACCGTTCATCGTCAGTCCAGAACCTGCTCCGCCCGCCCATCGTGGCTCGCTACATCCGGCTGCTGCCACTGGGCTGGCACACACGCATCGCGGTTCGCATGGAGCTGCTACTCTGTATGAACAAGTGCACCTGAGCAGCTACTCCCTGCCCTGCCCTGACCCCCCGACAACCGCTCCCTGCCCCGCCCTGACCCCCCGACAACCGCTCCCTGCCCCGCCCTGACCCCCCGACAACCGCTCCCTGCCCCGCCCTGCAAACGCTACCCTGACCCATCCTGCTCCCCTCGGAATCCACACACTTGCCAAAGTGGTACATGCAGTCCCCATGTAGAGCCCCACAAAATCCCACACCACCTAAACCCCACCCCCATATTGTGTGAATGTCTGCTTTTATTTTCAGCATCGAAAGAGCAGAGCAGGATGGCAAGTGTGTACCACTTTAATTTAAACATTTTATGCAAGGTAGTGGATCCAGTTTTAACCTTGGCGAGAGGGGGAGACAGGAAGGGGTGAACGAAGGCAGGGGAAGAACTGTGGAAGCTGGTCACGTGATGACAGTTGGGGGGGGGGGGTCAGCCAAGGGAAAACTGAGAGGGCCATGATGTGGTGGTGTCATAGCTGTATTTTGTGCGTGTGTTTGTGACCGTGATGTAGAGTGCGCTGATATATGTCCCTCTGCAGTGGGGAGTGTACTTTTATATTGTTTAGAAGCACATTTTTGACTGTATTTTAAAGCTTTACGAAAGCAGCCCCACCTTCTTTGAGACAACTCCGGTGATCTGAATTGATTTATTTTTTTCTTTCATTGTGTATCCTTCTGTAGAAAAAGCAAAGCTTGTTGTAACTTACTGTATACATACACATTCTATGTGTGCACTGCATCTGATCAGGGAGGATTCTCTGGTGAGATAGAAACAGACACATTAATATTAATAGTCATCGTCAGTATGAACAAAATCAAAACATCGTCACTGCTTCATTGTGCAACAGAAAAAAATGTCAACGCTGAACAAAACAAACACTCACAGCAACCCAGTGTTGAGGGGCAAAACCTGCATTTTTAATAAAGACTTGTTTTGCAAAGTCCATCCAAAAACAAAAAAAACAAACAAACCAAAAAAATGTGCTTAATAAAAATGAGCCGTGTTCATGCCAGACATGGGAGTACGTAAACATGGTTATTATATACAGCAGCAATATAAACGGCGATCATGTCATGCTAAGATAGAAGCACAGTAACCATGGAAACCGGACAAAATGAAAACATGGGGGGTAGGGGAGGGGAGGGGGAAAGAAAAAAAACTCCCAGAAAATAACCTGCTTTTTAAAAACACTGTTGAGCGTGTTAAATCTGACTCGGCTCAAGGCCCCCTGAAACACAAGACTGGTTACATACAGCCGGGTGAGAGAGAGACAGACATTTACATTCATTCAGAGTGGCAAGTTTTAGAACTACTGTCTTGACTACTTATTCTGCTGCATATGACAATAAACATGTGAAGTGAAAACGGGGTTTACTTCTGTTGTCATTTTTTCACTTGACCCCAGATAAACCCCAGTTGGTTTGTACGACAGGCTTCTCACATTTTGTAGCAGCAGTACCAGCCGTAGACAGCACCCCCAAACCCCATCTCCTCGCTCGCTGTCGCAACATGAGGAGTTCAGCCCTGAGCATCACATCACATTCCGTTTCTCGAAAGCGTTCTCAGGTGAACGCGAAACAAAATCAAACCGACCCGGGTTTTCCACATCAGCTCCTATGTGTCACCATCTGCAGCGAACCCCTGACAAAAAGGTCAGAATATATAACGGGAGAGATTAAACACCTTGCGTTTATTATCTGTCCGCACACTCTTAAAACACATTTGCCTTCACTGTTCAATTTTAGTGAGCAAATTAAAATTCTGAAATTTGAGACATCGTTTTTATTTTTAGTGTCTGCATTAGATTTTTTCTTTTTTGAAAAGAACAGTGAAAAATCAAGCACAAAAAACATGACATAGAAAACAGCTTATTATTCAGGTACCATTTCCAGGTATTTGATTCAACAGAAGATGTAGTGTACTTTATAGTGTATACTGTACACACAACTACCTGTGTTGGGGGGGGGGGCCAGCTTTTCCGTTTCACTCAGAAGCCTAACGTTGGAGAATTAGGATAGGTAATTTGATCCCGTCTATTCACTGCAGCCCGGACCAGTGAAGAAGGCATGAATGGCTACCTTCAGGGTTTCTGTAACTGCATGCACACTGAGGTGAGGCCAGCTGTACTGAGCATTTTTCCTTTACACCAGGCTATGTCTGGGGAAATACGAGATGCGTTAGTGGCATTTAGACAGATGACATTTACCCCATGTTATACAGTAACAGTGGGCTACAGTAACGGGCTTGGTTTAACCTGGCAGTAGATGGGGGTAGGAGCACTCTATAGCTTTACACAGCATTTTAAAGGATGTGGTTACATCTATCCAAGTTGACTCAAACCATGGCTTGGCACCCAAACTATTCACCAAACTAACAACTTTGTTGCTTAAATCAACCCGGGTTTATCACATAATTCTCCTGGTGTGTGTGTGTGTTGTTGTTGAAAGCAGTTTAGCTGAAATAAGGCCAATCACTGTATCAATGTTAAGACCCTGGTGCATTAGTATGGCAGTGTGTTAAGTACTGGAGAGACATTCCCACAGCTGCAGGGTCCATGCTGTCCCGTTTGAACGGTACCTCTACTCTAAATTAAGGCAATCAAAAACCCCAATTATAAACTGTAGAAAGACTGCTCAGAGCCAAACAGCTCTTTACATTACAGGAGCAAAGCCTGGCGTGAGTGTGTCTCCACAGGGATAAGGGACTAAACTCAGGGGGATCCTGCAGCAGCAAAGGGATGCTACCCTAAAATATCAGAATTTCAAGGGTCCCTCACAGATGAACACAATGGGATTATACTAGCTCAAATAAAAAATGATTTATACAATAGTCTGCACATTGGCCATGGCTTATAAGAATCTGAAATATTTCAATGGAAATTCTTCTCTAATTGTAAGAAGCGTTTTTTTTCCGGCAGGGTAACGCGTGCCGTGAGGGTTTCATGCCGCACTAAACCACAGATGTTGAGTAAATTCACACAGGTCCCCATAGCGGAAAGAAAAGCATTCAGAGTGGGCTACAGAGTTGGTGCCACAATAATATATCCCTGCCCTACACTGCATCACTGGGCAATAACCGCAGGCACAGTGCCATCTCACCAAGGAAGGGTCACATGAGATTTTTAGCATTATTGCTTGGGAGCCGGACAGTGTGCCAGGGAAACAAACGCAGAACAACGATTTCTCAACTCATGGTTTAAAACTAGTGACACCTGTTTTCTGACTCTTGAAATTAAACATGTTGCTGGTCCAGTCCCCATTGAGGATTGGTCTCTATATACAAGCATTTAAGGTACGTATTAGTTATAACTTGACATAATAACGTCAAGAAAAACATATCTCGCTGAATACACAGAAACCATGAAGCAGTTGAACGTGATTTCCCCTTGCTTTTGACCAAGGTTGGTGACAGTTCCATCCAAGTATCAATTTGTAAAGAATTCCAGTCTGTTCATTAGTTTTATTGGGAGAACCATAGCAGACCGAAGCAGACGTAAACAGTGATTCGAATGCCAATCATTTCCCCCCTGTCCCTTCAGATTTTTTTGATAAAATAACAATGATAATGCTCCCACAAAAAAAAATCAAACGAAACAAAACTAAAAGAAAGAAAAATCTATGCTACGAGTTTATGATTGTGTCTGGATTACAACCACAAAAACGGTTTACTTTGTTTCATCTCAGTTGTCTATAGTTTTTTTAAAATATATATATAAATATTACCAAAGAAATAATCACACATTGGTATTAATATAATACACTGTGTTCTTCAACATAACAATCTTTCCAGAAAAAAATACATTAACTTATGTAAAGTAGAAACTGCAGATACATACTCACTTTTTAGTTAACATACCTGGAATACACGAAACACAAGTACAACACTCAAATCTGTGGTTGCGATCATGGTGACACCAAGGCAGAAAGGAAATATCCCGTGTTTAATATTCATAATACACCGTATGAGCACTGAACACAAAGTGAAGAGAAATAGTTACTTTTCTGACTACTTAGCCCGTTTAAAGTGCACTATTAAGAACAGACAATGAGACTTAAACTGATCTACTCTTTTTTGTAGTGTTTCTTTTTTTGTTTCTTCTACATGTCCATAAAATACAATTAGACTAGTTAACATTTAAGTACCTCAATGCCAGGCTCAAGGATGCTGTCTTATGCAGACTGGTCAAAGATGGCTCATTGCTGTGCAAAACATACATGAAGAGTCAATAGCCAGAGGTGAGAGAACGAGAGAGTTTGTTGCATGGAAGGTGCAGTTCAGTGCTTGGGGTAAGAGGTGATCCTTTTTGTTCAATGAGAGATGAGTCATTTAATTGCTAATTACCTGCTACTGACATCTTAAATACTCTTAAAGCTATTTACAATGCACATTAGTATATCAAAACATCATTTTAAGGTTGTATAGCAGAGGACTGGTTTCAATAAACCTGTAAAGGTATTCAACACTTAAATAGTTTTGATCTTAGTTTGTATTGCTTGTATTTTCGTTGGCAATTATTACATATACTGATTATCCTCTATATGCAGTTATTTTTGTAAATAGCATCTACTTCATTTAATTCCTAATTTTTTATGTGATTCATAAAGAGTAATTACCTGTGACCACTGCAGTTCTTTTCTTATTTTAAAGTGCTTATAACAGGTTTTTTTTTTATTTTTAAAAAAAAGGTTAACTTGAGCATAGTCAGTGCTGGTTACATTAGATTTTCTTAGCTCTTTCTCTAGTCAAGGACTGAACGGTTTCTGAAAAGCAGCGCGGGACGGACGCTCTCCATTCTCTCTGCATAACTGGTGTTTGGTGCAATGCCCTCTGACGGCCAGCGTGTGGCACTGTTGGACACTGTGCATCAGCAGGCCAGGGTGTCGTCTGAAATGCAGGGAGGGGTGCCCCTAGGCTGGGGACTGCCCTGGGTCAGAGGGACAATACTACTCCTGTCACTAAGGGGTCCCCGCCATGTAAAGAGAAACTACACCCTCACTATTATTGTATTTTACTGATAGGTAAAAAAACAACAACAAAAACCACAGATTTTTTGAAGTTGTGATTGTCTAGGTATGCTTGTGTCCCAAATGTGCCCCTTTGAGTTGTTATTACATTAAGAGTGGGCGTGGTTATTATGTAGCGGAGTGGGTGTGGTTATTCAATTGAGAGTGGGTGTGGTTATTACACTCAGAGTCGGTGTGATCACCACAGTGATGCAAAACGAGTCACCCGGGCTGATTTTTCCAGGGCAGGAGACAGATATCTAGAAGAGCGGTATGTGTTTGGGTGTGCATTTTGACCATATTATCAATGGATAGACCAAGTTACCACAAAAACTATACTTTTGGGTTAAGTTGCAATTCTAACCTGAGAGACCTGGCTGGCTGGCTGGCTGAGTAGAAAGCGGAAGGCAGTGGAGGGTTCTGATCCTGACTGGAACACAGTGTGTTCACATGCCCACTCTCTCTGGTCTTGGCTGTGAAAGCAGTTCCCCCCTCCCATCGCATAAGCCACAGCAGTCAAATTGTACAAGACAGTGCATTACAGTACTAACTGATAATTCCACTACGTTTCTGCGTCAGAAATGGCATTATACCGACACGTTTGTTGTCTTGGTTCGCAAGCAAAATGGCGAGAGGGACAAAGTCAAAGGAGTTATGTACCAACTCCCAGAATGTACTGCAGGAGTGGTGACACATTCACAACCAGAGCAGAAGCCCAAGGCTGCTGGTGTTCTCCTGGTTCAATAAGTAGTCCCAGGGGGAAAGCGGCTGAATTGAAATCCTCCAAATAATTTTTCTCCGTTCAGGCACAGGTCTAACAGGGCTTCAGAATTAATATAATTTATAATAAATGTGGTTGGAAAAGTAGCCCAAATTGCACAACACTGAGCCAGCAAAAGCAGTCTTCAGCCAGGCTGGGTAAGGACACATCAAAGTGTTTCTGCTCCTCCAGTCAATGGGTTCAGATTAGAATAAAAAATTAAATAGAGGGGAAATTTAAAAAAATAAACCCAACACAAAATAGCAAACAAAAATGGCAAATATTTTCACAACAATACTCTTAAATCTGAAAAATCTAAATACTTCAGATACAAACAACTAAATACTCATAATGAAATATAGCATTATTATGCAGGAAAAAATTTATATATTTATTTTTGTGTATAAACTATAGCTCTCGCACATATACTATATATACTTTTTTTCAATTGTCATATATAGTACTTTTTTTTTTTTTCATTTAAACTGCAATGTATTTCTTTTAAAACAAAAAACATTGTAATCAGAATTTCATAAATAATATTAAAAATGATATCAAATATGGAAGCTTAAAAAAACTTAAGACATACAGAGCGCTACCCTCCAGCTGAGGGTGTAGCCTCTTAAGCCACGCCCCCCTTGCTTGTCTGCAGTTCAGTAGCCAGTAGGGGAAGCTGTAAGAGGGGGGGGTGGTCAGAGCATGCCCTCTGGGGGCTGGGGGGGGCAGGGCACAGCTCTTCTACAGAGCGGTTTCTTTCAGGTCGTTGAGGTTAGGCATTCGTGCCCTGGAGGGGCGGGCGAACCCAGGCCCGTTTTGGCCCACTTTGCTGGATATTTGCTCGGGGTAGCCAGTCCCCTCGGCCCGATTGAGGGCCGACACGTGCCAGTTGGACTCGATCTGTCCGGCCAGAGGGTAGGCGGCGGCCTGGCGGCTCTTGGGCTGGGCAGAGACGCCAACAGGGTGGCCCCTCCCCTCGTTGAAGCCTCCCTTGGAGGGGGGGTTGGGCAGCGGCTGGAAGCGCAGTTCGGAGGGCGTGGCCTGGTTGGACGAGGAGGAGAGGTGCAAGAGCTTGCGCAGTGATTTGAGTGGCTGACTCTGAGAGAGGAGAGGGGAGAGGAGGAGAAACTCATAACCTCGTTGCCCAAGACTTCCAATTACACAGTCGGTAACAAACACTGCGGTCAACCATCCAGATCTATTCTACCCAACAAATGGAATATACAGCAAATGTATTGCGATAAAATAAACAATCAAGCTACTGCAACAATATATGGGCAAATATACAAATTAATATTGCTTTTAGATATTTATTTATCACTATATGTTCTAAAAGGTCCACATATTTAAAATAGATAGTATATTCCATATTCCTTTCCTATGAGGGAATGCATATCAGGGTCAAATAAGGCCATGTATCTGTCTGCATCAACATGCCGTTTCTGTGGTAATATCTCTGTCAGGAGATTGTCAGGTAAATGGTGAGTCTAGATCAGGGGTGGGCAACTCCAGGCCTCGCGGGCCGGTGTGTATGCATGTTTTTACTGCCACCAGTTACCACGGCTCAATCAGCTAATTAGTCATACACACAATCACCGATTCACTTGTAAATTACAGAACGATAAAATGCTACAATACACGCATTGACGCATACCGGCACAAGAACATTCATCAGCTGCTTTTCATATCGCGGATATGTAGATTAAAATATCAGATCGTGTAAACGATTGGGCTAATTCAATAATTGTTAACTGGCGGCAGCAAAAACCTGCATACACACCGGCCCGCGAGGCCTGGAGTTGCCCACCCCTGGTCTAGATGGACTGAATGGCCTGTTCTCATTATTATGAATTCTTAGGTTTTCATGTTCTTATGTATGACTGACAGCTGTCAATCAGATCTCATTCAGGAGAATGAGGTAAATCAGGATCTTCAAATCTGACACTTTAAATCAAAACACAGCAACAGCGGTATAATGACCACAATGATTTCTGACACTCTGTGCCCTCTGAAATGATTCACACCATTGGTAAAGATGAGCAAAGACAGCTGTACATAATATGCAATACAGGTACTGATCTTAAATGCGAAAATTACATTATTTTATGCTAATACAATTGCTCAGAAAAAAAAACTTAAAAAATAAAATAAAGTATGTCACAATTATTCACACTCCTCGTTTCAGTATTCTGTCACCATCCCCTCGCAAGGACAATGCTACATCGTCATCTTCCATATGCTTTTATGAGATTGATGAACATATTTGAGGGGTCTTTCTTTTATAATTCCTACAAACAGAACCTTTAAAGATGCCCCACAAATTCCTGATTGGGTCGACGTCTAAATAGTAATTTTGCGGTCACTTAACTGCTTTGTAATAAAGTGTGTTTGTCATCACGGTTTTGTATTTAGCTTTTTCTTTTGCGGTAAACTCTTGTTTTCTGGCTGGTGTGACATCACTGCTACTACGACTACTAATAATAACAATATTTTATTTATTTTAGCACATATTTAAATGTAATTTCAAGGCGTCTTACCTGAGAATGGGATTCGGCGAGCTTTTCTGGAGGCCACTCGTTATCCCTGTCTCTATCTCGGTCTCTTTCTCTTTCTCTTTCCCTTTCTCGCTCCCGGTCTCGGTCACGGTCTCGGTCGCGATCCCGGTCCCTGTCGCGGTTCCTGTGCCGGCTGCTCTGGTGAGTGGAAGACCGGACGGCCTTCTGTATGACCAGGTGATCCTGGCCGTCACTGGGGACCTGCCGGTCACAACGAGGGTAGGAAGGGTTCCGGTCAGAGATGCTACTGTCAGACCCGACACACCCCGTTCCACCAGCCCAAAAGTGTACGTTCCAAAACGCCCGCAAGCCCCGGGTGAGGGAGAGCCCAGCTGAGAGGCAGGTGCCCCGGTTCGCATGCAAGACTTCCGTATTTATCGAAGGCCTTTGAGAAACCAGCACTGGCTGTTCTGATGGGCTTTGGGAAGAAATGCATTCATTTTAGAGTGGTGGCGGCAGCCCCCTGCACAGTAATAATAATTCCTCTCTTCCTGACTCTCTTTACACTTTTATGACATGCAGAAGACCTGTTCCAGTACAAAATGAGGTGTGTGAGGGTGGCACTCGGAAAGAAGAACAGTACCCTGTTCAAACAGTGCAAGCCTTACAAGCCCTCATTTTTGCCCTTTCAAGAGTAGGTTTTTTGGAATGTTTTTTCAGAATTAATTCAAACTCAGTGTTCTAGAACTCCATTGCCTTCACCAGTAGTGATTGGTTACATCAGCATTAGAATGTTCAGTTATGAACATTCTAATCACATATTTACACCTTAAAGGGTTAATTATCAAATAATTTATCACTGCCTTCAGATGAGAAGAATTTCTTAAGCTTAATATGGGAATGGAATATATTGCAATATATTGTAAATATATCAAATTTTGCCAATAATTTGCACATTTGCACATATATTATGAAGCATTGCAATATCTTGATAATACATTTCATTTAAATATTATTATAGTTTATTCCAGTTGTTATCATTTCATTACTAATTTTCAATACTTTATTTATATTCCATTTCCGTAAGGGTGAACCACGCTCAGAAAGAAAAACAGCAACGGACAGAATCACCAAGCAGTGCCTCTCCACTTCCCCTACAGCTAACTATGCATTTACATTTAGGCATTGAGCAGACACCCTTATGCAGAGTGACTCGTACTGCTTACATTTTTACTTGCTATCCAACTCTTTAAGGTGTAAGATCACAAAAATGTGATTAGAATGTTCTTAACTGAACATTCTAATGCTGATGTATCAATACTGGTAAATAAAAGCAATGTAGTTCTAGAACACTGACTTAGAATTTAGAAAAAAAACATTGCAAAAAAGCTTCAAAGGGTTAAACCGGTGGACACATACTGGAGAAATTCAGCTCAAGCACCTTACTCAAAGCACTTTGACCTCAGCTCAAGCACTTTACTCAAAGCACTTTGACCTCAGCTCAAGCACCTTACTCAAAGCACTTTGACCTCAGCTCAAGCATCTTACTCAAAGCACTTTGACCTCAGCTCAAGCACCTTACTCAAAGCACTTTGACCTCAGCTCAAGCACCTTACTCAAAGCACTTTGACCTTAGCTCAAGCACCTTACTCAAAGCACTTTGACCTCAGCTCAAGCACCTTACTCAAAGCACTTTGACCTCAGCTCAAGCACCTTACTCAAAGCACTTTGACCTCAGCTCAAGCACCTTACCCAAAGCACTTTGACCTCAGCTCAAGCACCTTACTCAAAGCACTTTGACCTCAGCTCAAGCACCTTACTCAAAGCACTTTGACTTCAGCTCAAGCACTTTACTCAAAGCACTTTGACCTCAGCTCAAGCACCTTACTCAAAGCACTTTGACCTCAGCTCAAGCACCTTACTCAAAGCACTTTGACCTCAGCTCAAGCACCTTACTCAAAGCACTTTGACTTCAGCTCAAGCACTTTACTCAAAGCACTTTGACCTCAGCTCAAGCACCTTACTCAAAGCACTTTGACCTTAGCTCAAGCACCTTACTCAAAGCACTTTGACCTCAGCTCAAGCACCTTACCCAAAGCATTTTGACCTCAGCTCAAGCACCTTACTCAAAGCACTTTGACCTCAGCTCAAGCACCTTACTCAAAGCACTTTGACCTCAGCTCAAGCACCTTACTCAAAGCACTTTGACCTCAGCTCAAGCACCTTACCCAAAGCACTTTGACCTCAGCTCAAGCACCTTACTCAAAGCACTTTGACCTCAGCTCAAGCACCTTACTCAAAGCACTTTGTCCACTCTGGAATCAAACCTCTGAGTTACAACCTCAGTTGTCTGACCACAGATATTCCAGTACTACCTATGGTATGTCACATCACTGCCTCCTGCACTCACAGCACCACTGCAACTTGGATATAAATATGAGGGGAAAACTTGCTTCTACCGGCCAGATGGACTCTCCCACTCATCCCGGGACTCTGAGCGATTGGGGCACTGTATGGGTGACAGCGTGCACCCTGGCTCCTGCAGGCACCAGGCTCAGCTCCAGGCGGCTGTGAAAGCATGCATCCCTGCTCCTCCGCTCCCAGCTGCAGCCCGGACCCCACCCAAATGCATGCCGTTAGCTGCCCCGCTGGCCCCCCCTTGTGGTGATGTCACATCACACCAGGAAACCACACGGCGGATCCATCACACGACAGCCCTCTCAGAGAGACAAGGGGCCGTCACTCTGGCCCGGCTGCACCGCTTGGATTTGGAACATCCCACTCGCCACATACACCGCATTTTCAGAACCCCCCCCCTCCCCGCCCCCCCTCTCATATTTTATAATCAATCATTAAAAACTATCGCTCACTGCCAAGTGAGCCAGTGCACTGGTATGCCTTCATTTAGAGACAGGTATGACAGGGTAAACCCAGATCTACAAAATAAAAATGGAATTCCCAGAAAGAGCAAAAAGTTTTCAATTTACTATCAGGACATTATGGTTTGGTAACTTAACTTAAAAAGAGTACACACATGCACATACACACACACCACGCACGCACGCTTGCACAGGCGCACATGCACACACACACACACACACACCCACGCACGTGCACACACACCCACGCACGCACACACACACCCACACCCATGCACACACGCACACACACACACAAACACGCACGCACGTACACATACACACACATACACGCACACAAACACGCACATGTATGCACGCACGCACGCACACACACACACACATGCACGCACATCCTCAGATTCCTCATCCTCAGGGATACCCGAGGTAGCGCGATGCCCCATTGGAATGCTCGCGCTCCAAAGCCAATTCCGTGTATGACCTAATTCCCCCCTACCCACGTCAATCTGTCACCCACACCCTGAGAGTGGTGCGGTCACGTGATGGAGCTGCTCCTGGTTTCATGTTCATTGTACAAAATAAAAATTATGCCGTCATACACTGGAAAAAAACACAAAAAATCGAAATCAATCAATGTTGATTAATAATGTTAATAGCATGCATTGGTGGTTTGGTTACTGGTGAGTTAAGGTGCAATACACAAATGTAATACCATGGGTGAGGAGACTACGGGAGGGGCTTTCATAGAGAAGCTATGTTTTATGTTATTCTTTGAATAAAACAGAGGGAAAAGGCATTTCTTGATGCTCGGATTCCTTCCATCGTCGAATTCTGTCTGCAATATAAGATGCAAAAGACTGGAGTGGCACATTGGAAAACTCAAGACAGGCAACAGCACAATCTTTTGTGGTTTTATTCACCAAATGGAAGCATATAGCATGGTTCAACAGTTACATAAAGACTGGAGACATATTAATATATTTCTGTGTTTGATATAGTTCCCATCGAACGCAATGATGTAGGTCATTCTCGCTTTTGACTGTTAATATGCTATTTAAATCCAGTACCGGCCCTTTGATCAAATTTCCAGCTGCTGTCTTTCAACAAAAATGTATACTCCAGAGAAACATCAGCACGGTAACCTGGGACTGAAACCCCTTGTCCCATGAGTTACAAACAACCATGAACCAATATCCACCATCACTGCTTCTTTCACTGTCTGTTGCCAAGTCCAGCATTATGTAGTTTTTTTATGTTTAATAGCAACAAAGTCAAAGGTATAACAAACAACAACAGATTAAATTATATAATGTATAATCTAAATTATACAACAGTCCTACTACTGGCTTCCGTGGTGTGGGATCAAGCCAATCACATCCATGAATAACAAGATTCTGACCTATCAGAGGTCCTGGTGCTGTGGCAGAGACGATTAAAAAATGTAGATGATTTTTTTTTGATAAAATAAGAGCCAAAGTAAATGAGCTTTTCCTCCATACACTAAGAAATATAACAGTATATCAAGCTTATTTCCATTTTTAAAAAATCTATAGCAAATGCTTTGTTCTCTAAGGAAAATTTTACTCATCATTTTTACACAGACTGCAAAAAGAAATACACTGGAAAAATTCAGAAAACAGGAATTTAAGTGTGAGAATGGAGATACTGAACTGAGAGTGATTGTGTGGGTGGGTCTGGTAAGGACCACAATGCCACCATTAAGAGATACATGCTTAATTAGTCTCTTGGGCCAAGGACAGGGCTATTTCAGTCCTTTTGCTCTAAGGACACTGGCATTTCAGTGCTGTGTTCCAAGAACACTGGCATTTCAGTGCTGTGTTCCAAGGACACGGGTATTTTGAGCTTTGAGCTAACCATGTCTCTCACTGGGAGTCATGCCTGTGCCTCAGAGACCCTGGACACCCCTAATTGTTTAAAGTGCCAGGACGGCCCCTCTCACTTTCTTTTTCAGCCAGCAGCAGAGAACGGACAGAGGCCGTGTGGTACCCACCGTTTGAGACTTCTTCTTTTTCTTCTTTATTGCTCTGAAGAAGCCCTGCTTCTCCTTCTCTTTGGAAGGTTCCGGAGGATTCACGGTCACCGCTTCGGGATTGTTCCTGAGAGACGGCAACACGAAGGATCTGGCTGAGCACTTCAAAATGATATGAGCTTACAGCCTTACACAAAACGATGGAGTTGTCAGGCAAAAGAAAAAGACACCAACTAACACATTATAATTCTGCAGTAACTGACACGTTGTTACTCTATGGGCCTGCTGCTTAAACTAAATGGAGGAATACGTAATAACAAAGAACTTTTTCTTTCATCATATGACATCATACAAAACACAAACTCATTGAAAATAGTTCCACTGGCTGGATTTGAGAACTCACCAGGGGTCGAAGTTCGTCTGGCGCTTAGAGTGATTGGTCATGGAACTGTTTTCCCCGCCCCCTGCAGACCCCCGGCCTGGCACACTGCTCTCATGGAAGGTGTTGTCCGGTCGGGGGGAAGGTACTGAACCCCAAAACACAGGCCCAAACTCAGTGAGAGAACTACCATGCAGGTGGAAATCCAACACACAAGAAATAGGAAGAGGAGGAGGAGGAAGAAAGGAAGAGGTGGAAGACAAGGACGAACTAGAAGAGAAGGACGAGTAGGGCTAGAATGAAGAAGAGGAAAAAGAGATGAAAGAGGAAGAGAAGGGCTATGAGGATGAAAGATGGACAGAGGTAGAAGTGTAGTAATAGGAGGAAGACGAAGAACAGGAGGAAGAGGAAGAAAAGGGAGAAGAGGAGGGGCTTTGACCCGCCTGTACCTCTGTAGAAGCTGCCCACCCGGCGTGGCATAGATTCACTGTAGATGATACGGTTCTCCTTGGACGATGCTCCATCCTCAGGGTGCGTGTCGTGGTATATGCCAACCTAGACCACAAGAGGGCGTTACTGAGACGAGGACCGGCGTGCATTAAAGAAAAGAAAAACACATCTCTCTGTTCAGCACAGTGTGGGGTTCGAGACCACTCCGCGAGCCGTGTGCTCCAGGATCCACCTCTTGTGCGACATTTCTGATAAAAAAAAGAGAGGGATGGATAGAGTGCAGGAAGCAAACAGAAAGGAGGGAACCCATTTTCCCAGCCAGTCACTCACTGATCATGTTAATAAAAAAAAATTAAAAATGAACTAGACTTTTAAAAACAGCTGAAAAACATTCATAAAACAGGCATATAAACACTAAAAGAAACAAATCCAATCTATAATACATAATCTAATCAGTTGTGTAAGACTAATGGACCTATGCAATGCTACATGTGTGTATGAGCCGAAGCGTTAACTGAGGTAAGGCGCTCAGATGGGAGAGGGGGCTGTCTTGTCTCTAGTAGGTGGAGTTCACTAAAAGCAGGGTGCTGCCCCTTGCTTGCGTCTCCATGTCAAAAGAGCGGGTGCCGGTCCCCTGGTTTGGGACCGGTGGGTGCGGGATTGTGCGCAGGGGTGACAGCAGGTCGGACCTCGCTTTTTTGACGCTGTGTGGGAAAGGGTGCTGTGTTGTCCCGCGTGGAGTCTTTTATCGGGGCTCGGGTGTGGGTCACCTCTGTGGGAGACTGGTTGCTCTGTTGGCAAAATGGAGAGCAGTGAAGCAGACAGCAGGCCGGGGCCCAACGCATTGCAGAGGTACAGACAAACAGCGCCACATAGAAACGCACACGCATACACACACAATGAATGCTGCGGCTACAGAGCCCTGCGACATTAAACATCCGCAGACTCACACCACAATACGCCATGAAAGTGCTTAGGCTACTGCGATCCGCCAGAGACGCACATACCTCAACTGCCAACGTGCTGTGCACACACTCTTCGCTCACTGTAATGATCGGGAAAGCGAGTTTTATTTTGTGTTCCATAATTACTAGCTAATGTTACAGAGTAGGCAGCTAGATTAACAACGTTAGCATTAGCAAGATAATTTTATTTAGCTAAGTAGGCTAGTAAGGTTAGCTTAGTTGATGAGTCAATAGTGTTAATTAACTTGTGTGTAAACTTGTGACAGTAAATTAAATGAAATGCATTAGGAATATTCCACTCAAAAATCTGAAGTCCACATACATTTTGTGTTATCGATGCGTCCGCAAATATGTCCCCAAGTTAAATTTCAAATAAACCATCAGATCAGACTGAGCAAACACAATGGAATCCAATTGGAACCATTCTAATAATATTGGAAGTTGTACTTGTTTGAATCAAGTGCTGCTTTTATCTTATTTTGAAGCTAATAATGCAAGAATTGTCAAAATCAGGCTCATGGTGGTGGTGGTGGGGGGGGGGGGTCACTCTCAGGCTTACATTTTCCCCCCAACTTAAAAAGGCACTTTGTAAAATAGGGACCAGTTACAACAGTAATAATGAGAAATACAATCTCCACCTTTGAAGACGGAAGACCCGCCTCTTCTTGGATTCAAGAATTCCTCTTGGAATTAATCTCCCTATTCCCACTCCTTAGCACTCTTTCTTATTTATTTAATTACTTTAGCTTTAGCCAAAGTTTAATACATTTTTGATAAAATACTTCCAGCTTGCTAGCTCGCACAATCATAATGTGAGTGGTACAGACAGCATATTCTCAAAGTCAATTCTTTTGAATGCACGTCTGTCACCAACAACATATCGTCCAAGAGTTTGTGCCAGATTGGTGGTGGTGGTGTATATGTAATGATATAGTGATCATTAGCTAACAAGCTACCATTTAGCCTATAAAATGTAACGCACAGAACCAGTATCACAGTTATCAATGGGTGACAACCGGATACCAACTACCAAGTATCTTACTTCACATTGCTTCAAAATTGAGCTTATTACATTCTTCCGGATTTGCTCCATGTTGCTAGACATCTACCTAGCTAGCTAGTCAGCTATCAGGCATGACTACGATGATGAATTTCACGTAAGATAGTTTTGAACACTAGGGGCTGGATTCAGAGATGGCCAGCTTAAGTGCCTCTCCTGCGCGTATTTAATGCGGACTGAGATATGCCGTATTCTAACCTGCCCTACGCGGGTGCTTTTCTCAAAATGTGGGTGGCACAGAGCATGATATTCTAATGACTTGTTTCTTGTACCTGCCCCCTGTGTTGCCAGCTCCCTACTAAAAAAATGTGTGTGGGGGTATACATGTTCAATGTGTCAGTGACATTGCCTTTAATAACCGCATTTGCCTTTGTAAAATCCTACCTTTGTGCATCGTAGTTGCTCTTGCGTGACGGGGAAGGCAGTGAACGTATTAATCTGTCGCATTGATAAAATGATCATAGCTCCAATTGACGACTTGGATATACCCATCACACAATCAAAATAAATAATCGCCGGACAGTGGTTGCATACAATAATATTAAGTACATATTTTTCTTTTTATGACAGCTCTTTGATAATTGCAAGTTAGCTATGCAAAGGAAAATATGACCAATATTATGTTGAAATAACATGCACTCCTTCGAATATCCATTTATGTGAAAAACGCTGTATTTTTCATAGTAATCTATTGGCGGCGCTCGACATAAACCATAAACCTCTTTTTCATCAAATCTCCACCCCGCGCGCGTAATTACGCGTATATACTGGAGAGACGCTTAAAACAGCGGATAAGTCAAATGTCTGAATCACAAGTATCTTAAGCTACGCGGAATTTCGGGAGTAAATCCCATTTGCGCGTGCTTATCTCAACTCTGAATCTGGCCCTAGATGCAGCGAAATAAAAACAGATACAACGTGAAATAAAAAAAGCTGGTCTGAGAAGTAGCTTCACCTAAAGCGTTGAGGTGAGTCCATTAACATTAGCTAGCATCATAGCAGCAGTGTCACTAGGTATGGTCAGTCACCAAGACATCTGTCCAACGTGCCAGTAGTTCTCCTCAGACCACATCTCATGCCAATCCCCATTGCCTCCTCCCCCCTTCTTCTTGGTCCCTTGGATGCCTAGCTAACAGGCTCAAAATTACCCGGCTGTGTTCCTTTGTGCCCATAATTCATTTAATATTCCTTCTCCACTATGGGATTCATCTTTCTAGCTGTATGCTGCCCAGTAGATATCTCACTCTAGGGACTCTCTTATGCTATGTCACTTCCAGGTTTTTAACCACGAAGTGGTTTTTGAGTTGGATGTAGCTAATGACTTTACAAAATAGACTCCAGTTGTAAGTTTAAGCATACATTAAAAAATCCACACATTACTACCACACAAATCTACTTCAATTCCCCACACATTACTTCACTGGGGAAGCTAATCTTAAAGTTGCACTTTAACAGCTAGGCACCTAGCCACATCAATTGCTACATCAACAAAAAAAATAGAAAGGCATACAATTAAATAAATAAAGTCGGTCTCCATTATGTTGTTTAAGATTATCCCTGCATACAGGGAGCAGGGTGAAGGTTTTGCTATCAAGTGGATTATGTGGTGAAACAAGGTTAATTGAAGGCATGCAGGTTTTTGACCATTGACTCACATTGGAATGTAAAAACAGTATTTTTACAAAAATATATCTGGATGGATCAAGAACACTCAAAGTAAGTAAAAAATCATAAAAATTTGATATTTGAGTGGAACACCTGTTTAATGTGACCTGCACTGTGTGCTAGTTTACAAAGCTTTACTAGTTTAGGTTTATCGTTTGCACGTTCTCCCCGTGTCCGCATAGGTTTCCTCCGGGTACTCCGGTTTCCTCCCGCAATCCAAAGACATGCAGATTATGCCAATTGGTGGGGGGAGGGCGTTAAAAGGGCGTTGCTGTAAAAGAGCATGTGTGCTCAGCCAACCTACCCTGTATAAATAAAGGTAAATAAATACCACCATTGTATGGGTATTATATGAGTTGTGCTATTATGATGTCTTACTCATACCATGTATTATAGTTCTGTGTAGACCAGCTTACATTTAATGCTTTATTGATGTTGCATTTACAGCCAGGTCTGGCACTGTTGCTCAAATAACTGGTGGATGAAGTTGTGTTATCTTTGATTGTAAGTTACTTTGGAGAAGTGTTTGCTAAATGAAAGAAATGTAATAAATGAACTAACGGCAGGCACCATTGTATTTGGACTGTGCGTCTGCAGCTGGTTGTTGCTATGTATGTTACTACGTTGATGACGTTGCACTTTCATAGCGTATCGCTCATCCTATAATGGGCTACTTGCACTAATTAGATCACAGAAAGCTGTGAATTGCATACTTGCTACCAGTTTGAGGCAGGGGCCAGCGTACTAACAATTCAAATCACAATTCACATCTGGAGTGTGTGGTACATGCTGCTCTATTACAAAAAATGCCACCGAGATGCATTTATGTAAATCTAGACAGTGATACAACCAATATAAAATACATTGAGATGATGCTGCTTGGTTTAAGCATAAAAAAAACGTTAAAAATATATAGCTATAGTACTTCTAGGCTTAAAAGCAAAACACTCGACTTCATGTGGCCAAAAGTTCTGTGAATCTATAAAAAGTTTATTCATACAGTAAAATTCCACAGCTCCTTTGGCAAATCAGAGTGGACACAGAGCAGCCACACGGCTGTTTCTTAACGCTACAATGGTTTTACAGACCCCCTAGTAATAGAACACTTTGCCTTCCATACTGCTGGTAAAAAACAGGCGACTAAGTGAATAAATGTGAACTATCAGGAATGGGAAAATTCCATAATCGTAGCTAACTTGTGTTTATTTACAAGACCAATTGCAGTTGCTGTTACAGTAGGCTATAAACAAGAAACCTTTCCAATTTGTTTTTGTAACATAGTGGACAAAATTCATGTTAAAATTTGCCACTTTTTGCATTCCTGCAAGCCCATTAACTTTCAACACATATCTACTCTGTGCTGCAGTCTGACTGTACAAACAAGATTTAGGCTGTAGGCAACATATTAAAAAACAAACAAACCAACAGACAAGCAAAAAACCTAGTCTTAACATCTCAGGGCTTTGTGAACTAGTTATAACTGAGTCAAAGCAAGAGGCGGAAGAAGCTAGACACTTTGTTAAAATGGGACCAAAACAGAAGCGATATTCTCATTCTAGTGACACAAGAAGCTGCGTTTTTCCCTTCCCTTCGTGGAGCATGGAGCACAAGGAGTGTGCGCTCTCTCTGGGATCCTTGGCAATGGGAAGCCTGGGTAAAAGGGAACACCTTATCTGTTTATCTTTTTTCTAGAGACCCGACCATTGTGGCAACGACAGGAACTTGTCCGCACTCCTTCCTCTGTGTATGTGAATGTAAGGGTGGAGGGGGAAGAGAGATTAGGGTAGAGGTAAGCAAACGCTGGGTTACTGACCCTGCTCACGTCCTCGGTGCAGTCCTCCCTGGATGAGCCGCCAGAGTGGCGCGTCAGGGTGCGGTGCTGCAGCTGGGGGGAGAGGAGCTGCAGGCTGCTGGCCCGCGTCGGCATGCCCTGGCCGACCGCCAGGCTGGTGTCGGGCCCATGCGCTCGATGCCGCTCCCGCCTCACGTACATGGAGTGCCGGTGGGGGCGCTGCTGCGACGAGAAGGGGCTGGTGTAGCCCAGGCCGTAGGGGAACGACTCGTGGGGGGCCGACAGGGAGTGGACGTGGCTCCCTCCGGCCCCTCCCCCTACCCCTACCCCTCCCCCTCCCCCGCCCCCGCCCCCTCCCCCTCCTGGGTCCAGCAGCTCCGGGGACACCGTCTCCTCCAGGTTTTTGTGGCGGGCGGAGGAGCGTCGGGAGTCCAGGGTGCCGCTCTCCAGGCGCGGGTTGGCCCGGCCCGAGGGGCTGAGGGCGGGCCGCTCCCCGTGCCGCCCGGAGGGGCTCCCCGGGACGTTAAGATCCATGCAGCTGGAGGGGAAGTAGCGAGACCCAGGCCCCGGCTGGTCGTCCGGGTGCAGCCGTGCCTCGCTCAGGTTCCCCACGGACTTAGCGTCGCTGAGGGCCCCGTGGCTCTTGGACAGACTCAGGTAGGAGGCGGTGCTCTTGGTGGAAGAAGGCATGGAGCCGTGGGAGGTCTCCATGTAGCTGTGGCGGCTATGCTTGTCGCCGGACTGCAGCGTGCTCGTTTTCCCCTCGATAAAGGAGTGGCGGTTCTGCTGAGAGCGGGAGTTGGACTTCAGGTACTTGGCTCCGGGGCCGTCGGCCGCTTTGGCTCCCACGTTGAAGTCGAACTCGGTCTTGCCCTTGGTGTCCTTGGGGCTGAGCAGGTGCGGAAGGTTGTTGTTAGCCATGTCCTTGCTGCTGGAGGCTGAGCGGTTGAGGGACTGGGCCTGGTAGGTCTTGGGGTGGAGGGTGGGGCTGAGGCTGGCAGAGGCCGGCATGTTGCCATTGAGTAAACTGTCATTGGTGGGGTTCAGGTCCTCATGGCGGGGCAGGCTGGAGCAGTCCTTACTGTTTGAACGGTGGTGTCCTGAGCTCTTGCCCCCATGATTCCTGAAACATGGAAAACAAGACTGTCCTTTCAACAAAGTGATGTTTAATTATTATTTTATAAACTAGCATTTAATCCCCATTTTTTCTATTTTTCTCCCAAATTAGGATACCATATTGTATTCAACAATATTGTCCTTTGATCATGCTACCAATTCTGGTCAGCAAAGTGCAATTTTTTCATAAACCAGTTTTTAATCTCCTGTTTAATCCCCAGTTTTGAATGAAAATTTCACAATATTGTATGCGTTGTTGCGATAGTCATCATAAATTGAAAAAAGTGCAGCTGTTTCAGTTTTTTCTCTGTGTAGCCATTGTGTCAGATGCGTACACCTTCACAAGCAACTAGCGCAGGCAAACTGCATTGCACCTGACCAACCACAAGGGGCTGAGGTTTCACAAAGTGAACTTAGACAACGGAGTCCCTCCTTCCCTAGGAAACACTCTGGCCTATCATGTGCCGGGCTGCCAGAGCAGTCAGCATGGGAACGGTTAGGACTCGATACAATAATATGAAATATATTATCAATATCAATAATAGAATAAGATAAGCATATACAGTGCAGTCCGTATATAAGTACACATTATACAGTAACTATGAGGTTAAAGTGCGGACTTGCAGTTTTAACTTGAGGGTTTTTACATCCATATAGGGTGAACCGTGTAGCCATTTTTATACATAATCCCCCCATTTCAGGGGACCAAAGGTAATTGTTATAATTCACTTAAACTTAAATAAAGTCATAATATTTAACATTTGGTTGCATATCCTTTGCATGCAATGACTTCCTGATGTTTGTGACCCAACAACATCAAAATATGCTTGATATCTTATTTTCAGTTACTCTTACAAGTGATACTATAACTTCTCTGAATTTGAATGGATCTCTATGGAAATTGAGGCGTGGCACGAGATTAAGCTGTAAATTACACAAGAATAGTACGGAATACATGGTTGGCTAAACAGATGCAAGTCATCATAAGCCTGAGGTATCAAACGAGCCTAAAATCATCACTCTGCTGCCAGATATGCAGTAGATGTGGATGGATCACTTTAAGGGTTGTTTCTCCAGACTCATTTTCCTATTGAACTCTACAGAAAAATAAGTCAGGAAGCCATGGCATGCAAAGGATATGCAAAAAAATATTAAATATGATTACTTTATTTATGTTAATTTGTTCAATTACTTTTGGTCCCCTAAAATGGGGGGACTATGTATAAACATGGCTACAATTGCTACACCCGATATGGATGTAAAAACCCTAAAATTAAAGCTGAGTCTGCACTTTAACCTCATAGTCATTGTTCCATTTCAAATACAACGTGCTGGAGTACAGAGCCAAATCAACAAAAACCATGTCACTGTCCACATACGTCCGGACTGCACTGTATGTGAAAATAACAGAATTTGCCGTTTTCTGATATTGCAAGATATTTGAAAACAATATATACTGCTTTGAAATATATTTTATATATATGCAGCATACTGTTGTATATTGCATTTTCCATAAGGGTTTGGGCCATAAGCACACACAGATCCCAAGTGTTTTAACTGTTTTAACAGAATGAGCCACCCAACAGACTTTAAAAAAAATACAAATAGTTTACAGTATGATTCCCCCTATAACTGATTGGCTATACAGTACCTTTCCAAATTCCCCCAAATCATCACATTCTCAATTGACCTACCTGGTAAAATAATGGTACAATAAAATAGTAAAATAATTAAAATGATGGACATCCTGTCTGCAGAGTGGCAGTACCACCTCCTGACCTGTTGGAGGCGTTGTTCTCGCCGTGGTAAGGCTTTCTCTTTGAGGAGCGTGGGGGCGTGGGTGAGGGTGGTCCGGTCCGGTCCAGTAGGCGTAGGGTGTGGAAGGCGTGGTGGTTGAGGCTCTGATCAGTCAGAAACCTCTCCGATGGGTTCAGCAGCAGGAGGTTCTGAAACAGACCCAGAGGTTCTGATTGTGAGAACAGACCCAGAAGAGAGGTTCTGATTGTAAGAACAGACCCAGAAGAGAGGTTCTGATCTAACCAGCCATGCTGGTTTGTAAAAGGTGCCCCGTGTTAATCACTCTCAAGCTTTTTAAAATGCTTTTTTTTCTTCTAAATATTTTGGAATGGCCAATTCACCTTTCTAGTTGCTGAAATGTGCGCTTTCAATTTTGGAGAGTGCAGACAAGCACACTGTCTCTTCCATAATACCAGATATCAAGCCCCTGCTTTTCATACCGCGGTCCACAAAGTGAGCTTGCACAAGCGCGAGTCTCGAGGTAGACACTTCATATAATTTTTTTTTTTTTAAACATTTGGCGCCAAAAGCGGGGCTCAGCATATCCACCCTAATTTGGAAAGGTCAATCGCCCGCAAACTCGTGGATTGTGGGAACACCACTGCCGATTCGGGAGAGTGTAGACATCCACGCTTCTCCTACGAGAAACGTGTGGTGTCGCCAGCTGCTTCTTTTCACACCACAGACTACAGCTAAGCTCCCATAGAGCGGAGTCGGAGGAGGGACCTTTCATATGCGGCTTTGACTGCAATCTACGAACGCCGGATCGACCAGCAGGAGTCGCTCGATAGCAATGCACACAGAACCCTTTTCCGACTGAACCCAACCATTCCCTGGGCGATGCAATCGCCCTATGGGGCTACAAGCCTCAGTCGGCACCAGCGTGAGCCGGATTCGAACCGAGGCCATGAAGCTCATCCCATATGCGGCTTTGAGCACACCGACTCTGGATGGCTGACTGTGGGCTCAGAGGGGGTCTCTGGTGAGCAATAAGACATGGATATCCGGCCAGCAGGAATCATCTCTCCCAGTCCCAGGGCAGCGCTGTGGCCAATTATGCGCTACCCTGTGGGGCTGCTGGCCAGAGCCAACACTGGCTCAACTTCACTTGTCTTTTTTAATAATTTAAAAAAACATTTTTAGGGCTTTTTCAGCTTTTTATCAGACAGCACAGTGTAGAGAGACAGGAAGAATGGGAGTGAGAGTGAGGGAGAGACATGCAACATATGTCGCGCGGCCGGATTCAAACCACCGCCGCCACAGCCCGCAATGAGCGTATAGACGTTGATCTTACAGGCTACGCCACCAAGACACCCCAACTTCAGTTGTCTTTGACAGGAACAATTTCATGGAGGTAAAACATTTTGCAGATCACACACAGAACCTTGTTTCCCTCAGAAGAAATTCGAAATTCACTGCATGTGAATTTGCTTATTATGCATGCTCCATCCGTAAACTTAAGTAATTAATTCAATGAGTCATCTTCATTATCATAAACAGAACGCTGTTGAAATCTAATCGTGACCAACCAGAAACTGAAAAACGCTAATATTCGTGCAGTGATACAATGCTATATAGTGCTTTCATCTCTACTGTCTCCATCTGCATATGGAAATGACATGAATAAAATGTCTGCTTTTGTCTCCCGGGGTTCAGAACTGGGCAGGATGAGCCAGAGACAATAACCGGAAAAGCTTTGCATCTGCCCAATGGACATGCCATCGACAGGAACAACTCTAAAATTGTTGCATTTGCCCTATCCGATTTCTGCAATGCAGAAATTAAAGCTGGGGTACGCAACTTTTTTTCCCAGAAAAATATCGGGGAGCGATCATGCTCAGTTGGTCAATCTGTTCTGAGAGAAATCCAGCACCATACATTGGGCCTCATTTATCATTCATACGTACGTTCAAATCTGATCGTAAAGTGTACATACAACCATTTTTTGGCAAATTAATCAAGATTCATCAAAATGAACGTGGGTGTACGGTACGATGAAATCTCACGACAACTCTTGACTTCCCATGTGGCAAGGCAGGGACATTGCATGCAATGAACAGCAAGGGAACAATAGTTGTGCAGCCTAAATCATTTTTAAAAATTGAAACTTTTGTTCAGAGCACTGCGGAGTCAACAGGTGATAAACAAAAAGGTGCTGTGAGCTTAAAAATCTGATTTTGTCTCAAATGAGAAGCTGATCATAAAATTGGCAAAATAACATTCCATTTATGAAAAAGCCGTTAATGCATCAGGGAAACATTTTTAAATGCACTTGACCTATGCGTTGTGGCTGTAGAGGTAGACTATGTTGTGTACTCTAATTGGCAAAAATAATATGTGAATAAGTTGATTTTTAATAAGCTTATTTTTAATTTGACATCGCTATTAGTTTCTCATCACATGCAGCCTATAAATGGAATGATGCATAAGCCGGTTAAAATGATGATTAAATCAGGAAAAAGCCTTTGTATAAAGATTTATTGGAGACAGACATATGAAAATAATTATGCATCACCAGTCACCAGTATGCAAGATGCAAAAATGTAGGCTAACCTTCGTCTATTTCATTTTTTTCAAAAAATCCGCTCTAGTTTTATTAGCATAGAAGACCTAGCAAACATCGGAACCCGGCGTGAGAGCAACTTGAAGTCTTGACGAATCAAGTTGCAATCGCTGTCTTATATCACTGCTTCCACGCGGCCACTCTTTCCAAGTGAACACTTTCTCTTCTACAGATGAGAGGTGTGGGATGCCCTTTCCTTTGCCTGTACCGGTAGAACCTTTTTTGTGAATGGTTATTTTCTTTTTAAATTTTTTATCTCAGCTGTAGGCTATAGTGCGCAATTCAGATGCAAGAAGCATTTTAGCCCTGGTTATCCTCTGCCAGCGACTTTTGAGCTAGGCTGCACACCACTACTAATGCTCCCAATAAGCACACGTTTATTTTCATGTTCATTCATAAGCATATTTTTTTTTTGCTTTCCTGTTGCCCGCCATGGCCTATAATACTGGAGAAAACTGCGTTGGCATGTGCGTTTTAAATGAGGCGGCCTTGCCAAATATGGTAGTAAAATGGGTGTGTGAGTATGGTAATTCATAATGATGTGAGCGCGCTTCCAAATATGCGGTCAAGTCTGATGCATCAACCTACGAACACATTTACACAGATCAGTGATTTTCACAAGTTTGATGAATCACACGTGAGATTTTTGTACGCAAGTTGGTAGGTGCAAATATACTCTCATTTTTTCGACAATATTGATAAATGAGGCCCATTGTGTTTATACCCTCAAATTCTACATTCTAAAACCAGCAATTAGGTCTGTGGAAGCAGTGGGGTGGGGGGCAGGGCCAAGGGATGTTATGACTTTGAAATGTTTTGACAATAAATGCGACCGTCGAGAAAGCTGCGTACCACTTTTGGTGCAAGCTGTGGTCTGCCCGTCTCATTTTACCTTACCTGCCAGTGGAAGTGTTCACATGAATGGCAGCCATTTGCACGTTATGCACACTTCTGCTGAGCCCTTGTTAATGAGTTGTTGATTTGATTCTTAAAAAATAAAATAATTAATTCCCTGACAAATAGACACTGAGCCAAAACCGTTGTGAGATCTTAACGTCTGTGACGGCGGCCTTTTACTGACTGGGGAGGGACTGGAACACCACGCACGTGGGTGAAACTGTAACACGAAGACTGCTTGCTGGAAAAGTACATTTGCTGTTTTCAGAATCCTGAGTGACCTGCGATGTTAGTCATACATTACCATGAGTCAGGTATGAAATAACTCTACATTAGTTTACACAGTGCCCCCTGAGGGTGGGGAGTGGGGTGGGAATCACTTTTATCTTACACTCGTCTCCATAGGTTTGCTCGAGGCAGAGTTTGGGAAGCTGGGTGGGTTTCCTGAATTAACTCCTTTCTTGTGCAGAAACAGGTACATTGCATGTACTGTGTAAAATCTTCATACACACACACACATATTTAAATGGATTTTAATTTTATTTAATTGAACTTGTATGCGATTAAACACTATATTTACAATGGATCACTAGTTGATTTTTTCCAACCAAGGAAAAAATCTATACTAATAGTGGCTGTTTCGCTGGAGTCCGACTGTCCAGAGAGACTGGTGGGTTTGGATTCAATCAATCCACTGAGAGTGACCAGGCCTCATTATGGCGCAGACAAACAACTCTGCTTTTAAGCCTAGAGCCAGAAAAATAAAGGCAGAATGCTGGATTCCAGAAATGCAGAAATGCTCGAGTGCCTGAGGATGTCATTATGTAGAACCTACTGTAGAAGAAAAACATATATTTTTTTCTGTCTGATCGGTGAGTCACTCTCAGCAGCTCACACCGTGAGCGCTGCCCACGAGCTCAATAGGAGCTGCTCCCTCCCTGTTACGCAACGCTGCAAACCGAGGGAGGCTACGCCGGTACCCAGCCGCTGGAGCCTTTGCACATCACAGAGAAGCAGCCACAGACGCTGCCCGTCTGCGCAGCAGCGCTGCGGGAGGTGGACAGGAGGAGTCTGACCGCCACACAGCACAAATTGACGTAAACCTCTATCGAAAACCATGCTCATGCGTGTGCCATTTAGTTGCACACTGGTCGCATACTGTGCATCCAATCATCACGGTGTAGATATAATGATTTGGCATCGGCATATATTGTTAAAAAAATACACTACTGTAAAATATATTATCGATATATGTTCAGAAAAGTCCACATATTTACAATATACTACCGTGTCTTCCATTTGCATCAGCTGCCTGGCTGCTGGGCGAGGCATTGGTCCAGTTATTAACTGAACAATCTGCCAGATAATAACTGAATTGAGGAATGGCCCATAAAAACAGAGGAACCGTTTTCCCCTCTATTTGCGATCTGGAGAAAAACTGTTGCTTTAGTTAGGAAAAATGGTATTTATATAAAGGAAAACATGAGATATTAATCGTCAAATCAACAAATGGCTTTGTGGTCTCATAATGCTCAAATCAGGCTAGACTGCAACCCGATTGGTCAGAAGCATCACGTGTGTGACACATGACTGTTTGTGCAGAGGATACTATACTACTGCATGTACAAAGCCCATACATTTTTAATTGTGCAACCAAAGAGTGTACCTGGAGAGTGTACCTGGGATTACAGAGAGATCGGTTCTTTGGGTTTTTGCGTCAACATTGAAAATGCTGAGCCACTTTTTATAGCATGCCGATCAGCTGATACTGAATGTTGGGTAACATTTTTGCTGAGCTAACTAGACGATTGAAAGATCTGTGAATGTGAATCTGTGCAGCGTGGGTTCCTGCTGAGAAGTGGGCCTGTCCATCTGACCTGCTTATGCCTCAGTGGCACAGTGGTAGAGCAGTGAGACGGGCACCACAGGAGATTTAGATACTCCATCAGAGTTAAACGCTGGAACCACCTCACTTTCCCTCCAGCTGCCGGCGATACGGACCCGTTCCCTCGTGGAGTAAAATGTCTGCCTCTAGCTGCCGATGCGAGGGTCTGGTGAGTGATGGGGGCTTGGCAGAGAAATCGGAGCTCCATTGCACCCTGGAGGAAGAGGCAGGGGAAAAAAGAGCGCCTACCTTCATCAGATCCAGCATCAGGCCACTGATAATCCCCAGATACCGTCTCTCCAGGGTCTGAGGGTGGTTCACTGCAGGGAACTGATATACACACACACAGAGTTAGAGAAGAGCTGACACACACACACACACACACACACACACACACACACACGCACATACACACACACGCACACACACACACACACACACACACACACACACGCACACGCACATACTCACGCACATACACATGCACACACACGCACAGATAGAGGAGCTGAAACACACACACACATT
This sequence comes from Ilyophis sp. 1 JC-2022, assembly GCA_022702515.1. Taxonomy (NCBI): domain Eukaryota; kingdom Metazoa; phylum Chordata; class Actinopteri; order Anguilliformes; family Synaphobranchidae; genus Ilyophis; species Ilyophis sp. 1 JC-2022. The sequence goes on along the minus strand of CM040397.1, from coordinate 73,998,533 downwards.
TAGAAGGGGCTGAAACACACATATACTCCAAGAGAAAAGCTGAACCAGTCAGATTAAAACTGAGACCCACATACACTTGTAGAATCAAGGTTAAACGACGAGAAGCACAAACACCTTACATTTAAAACTGATACACAGAGAGACACAGAGCTGTGAGCTGTCATAAGAGTAATCATAAGAGCTGTGAGTTTCAGTTGCTCAAACAAGCTTCTGACCGACCCCAACATATCAGCTTCAATCTCCTGTTTAGAGGCATATTTTACTGGTGTGATCCCCTTGATTGCACCCACAGGGATAGCTGCAATGCCATAGCCATAAAAGGGCATGACAAACGTGATTCATGCACAGTGATGTGTTTATGGAACACATTCATAACCCACTTTACAGTATGGCACAACCCCGCCCATGGTCTCTATATCATAGAGAGTGAAAACTGATCTTCAGCTGGTCTGCTGCATGTGTGACCTTGGCAACAAGGTCAGCTAATCATATCTGCCAGCTCCAATCAGGTACATCTGCTCAGGGTACATGTAATCCCTCTGTACAGTCACACACAGAGGGAGACAGTGCAAGAGAGAGGAAGACAACGGAGGAACAGATTCTTAAAAAAATAATTCCCTCCTGTCTTCGGTTTCATATGGTGACGAGACAAGGGTCTGACAGAAAGTCATAACTCTGTCTTCTGCATCTTGGTCTCACCAGACATCTGGGTAAAGACTGTGACCTCTGACCCACGTGTTGTCACGGCAGACAATCGCGCTCTGTAATTACCGCAGGGTAAGGCCTCACTTGCCGACACCCCGGAGATGCACCAATCAAAGCCCTCCCACTGAGGCGTGCAGGTGACGGAATGTGACAAACGGAACTCGGCTGAGAGGGCTCCAGGGCATCTCGTCAACCGCTACCTCATGTGAGACGGAGCTCGGCATCACCTTTCTCAGGACCTGTATGCACCCCCACACTTCCTCCAACAGGGCTCACTGCTACAGCCAAATAAACAAGGACTGTTTCAGAACTGTGTGTAAAGAATGACAATGTCTTTTTTGGTCCTTCTTTTTTGGAGTTTTTTGTGAAAGTTATGGATCTCTGATTGACAGAAACTTGAGCCTGAGGAAAGCGCTTGTTAAATAAAATGCATCATTATTAGGGGTCCCTATTTTAATTGCTGTGATTATTATTATTATTATTCTGCCAGTTGAAATATGCCTATAAAATGAATAGGGATTGACAAAAACTCGCCAAATGTAGCAGGCTTATAGAGGTCAGTAATAAGTGCAAACCCTGTTAATATGGTGCCGATTGGCCACATGTTGGCGCTATAACAGACACTTGAAGATTGCACTGATTTGTTCAGTAGGTGCACCTTTTTAAAACAGGCACATAATGGGTCCAACTCTCCAGTATTGGCCCATTATAAACACATGGTGATACTATAGAACTCAAACTATGAAAAAAACATACTTTACATATTTAACTATGTAATGAAACCATTAAACAATGTAAAGAATCCATTCAACTTTCCACATAATCACAAAACTTTTAATCACAAAAGGATTTATTATTATTATTATTATTATGCAGGGATGCGCAATATTGAAATTGTGGGGCCGTTAATAACAACTATATCTGACCATATTGGCTGATGCCGATACCTTCGTTTACAATTGCAAACTGTAACCAAGTTTCTATACTCATGAAAAAGATGATGACCACAGATGTTTTATGAAGGAAATCTTTCTTTGTATAACATACCTCAACTTGCTTCCTTTTTTATAAAATTCTAATCTAAGTAAAAAAAGTTTTAAAAAAAGAAATAAAAAGGAGATTACTATCATTAGGCTAGTTTTTGACTACCTGCTGGTATAACAATGGGCTTTAAGGTGTTCGTGGTCAAAAAAGCAAGACAATGGGCTTCAAGTAACACCAAAGCAGTTTGTACAATGCCATTATATTTCCAGATTTTTAATTATAAAAATTATATTTTCTGTAGATATGAGCAGATTTATAGTGTATAGTTTATATAGTATAGTTTATAGTGTTCATTCACAATTATGTTTTTCACACAGTTTTTTATATTGTTCACTTCTATCTTTTTACAAAGCCCCTTGTACCAGCCATTGTTGGCAGGTTGCCAGAAACAAAAATATCTGTAAATATAAATAAATATACCTGTAAATATCTAAAACATTCTCCGCAAAAATTGGTCTGGGCCAATCGAAAATACACACTAAAACTGAAATAAAATCAAAAAGCCCAAAGATATCTTTAAACTTGGTGGCCTCAATACTTTCCCCTCTCCCCAAAGGGCCCCTTCCTGTAATAAAGAGAGACAACTGCAGCGCAGAGGGCTCCCCCTGCTGGTGACTAATGTTTCACTCTACTGTAAATAGTGTAATAGTGTTTTGCACAAGTGCAAGAAAAGCATTGAACAACTAGTTATTGTTGTTGTTGTTGTTGTTATATCACTCCAGTCCAGGATCAGGGCTGGGAACCTGACTGGATATAATCATATCCCTTTTGTAAATCACAAGCGTCGGTGAAGCACTGCTGTATATCAGCATAGAAACTCAGGCAGATAACCTGTAAATTACAGCTCTGCTCAAGGAACCATGTGCTCAATTTCCAGAACACAAGCAAACACGTGCCCACAGACACACTCACACACACTCACAGAAAAGCTCTCAAGGGTGTGGTTCACCCTTGCTAAATGCTCATAAGTGAGATCTACCACACAAATCAAAGAGTTCCCTGCTAATAACACAAATACAAAAAAGAGGTGAAAATACTTAAAACGCAACACACAATGAGACAAAGTTGTATAACAACATCATCATTTACTGTGAGTAATGACAAACATATTCCAATCAGAACTTTGTAGTGACTTCCTGTGAAATGGAAGCTATCTACAGGGACAAAATATCAGTGAACAAAATATCGGAAACACCCCTGAAAAATGGCTTTAACTTTGACGCATCTAAACCACAATTACAAAAGCATCTACACAGGTGATTCCTATTAATTTGAATGCTAATTAGCAGCCTGTGTCTGCTTAAAAGAGGTCTAACCAGCAACACTTTGTGAGGTAAGTCTCCAAAACGAAGATGAAGATACTAACAAAGGGGTTCCAAAGGGGCCAAATAGTTGGTGCCCGATTTGCAGGTCCGTTGGGCACAAAAACGGCAAAATTACTTAAGGTGGCAAGGGGAACAGTGTCAAAAATTATGACAACATATGCCCAACACCAAAAAACTGCATCAGCAAAAAAGAACTGTGGCCGCAAGTCAAAGCTCTCCGACAGGGACAGACAGGCACTTGGTAGAATAGTTGCTAATAACCACAGAAATACAGCTCTAAAAATCACCACAGAATTGAATCAATCCATATCTGAACCAGTCTCAACAAAAGCTTCACAAATCTGGTATTTATGGCAGGGCCGCCATTCGGAAACCATTTGTATCCAAGGCTAACGCACAAAAACGCATAACATGGTGTAAGGAACACAAAACCTGGACCCCTGAGCAATGGAGAAAAGTGCTATGGTCTGATGAGTCATCTTTTACTCTTTTTACTACATCTGGACGGGTTTATGTTTGGAGAAAGCCGAAGGAGGCATTCAATCCACAATGTCTGTTGCAAACTGTTAGGTATAGTGGTGGTTCTGTAATGGTATGGGCAACCATTTCATAGAACTCATTGGGTCCAATGATTGCTCTCTATGGACGTGTAAAGGGCAAACAATATGAAACATATTTTTTAAAAACCAGGTGAACCCTATGGTGCAAACACTGTTCCCTCGTGATGTCCCCATATTCCAACATAATAACACCCCATACACACTGCACAAAAAACATTAAAGAATGGTTCCAAGAACACGAGGATGATGTCAAATGCCTTCCACGGCCTGCACAATCACCAGATCTAAACATAATTGAACCTTTATGGAAAGTTCTGGAGCGCAGAGTGCAAACTAGATTTCCACCTCCTGCATCCCTCAAATAACTGGAGACTGTCCTTCCTGAACAATGGGCCAATATCCCACTACACACAGTTCAGAAATTGTATGACAGCATTCCTAGAAGGATTTAAACTGTTTTGAAGGCAAAGGGTATGCTTAGTTACTAGATATTCGGTTTTTGTAGGTGTTTCCAATATTTTGTCCACCCCTGGTATATGTGTGTTTGTTTTTCTCGAGCTGTCTACAGTGCACCCATTGAGCCTCATTTATGAATGTTTTAGTGAAGGTGTGCGTAAATGTAGTCGTAGGCCAAACCGAACTAAAAATTCTCGCTAGATTTACAAGTTTCGGGAGCGCTGATTTCCTTCATACTGATGTTTGCTGATAAATACCAATCACTCGTTATTTAAAAAGCGCGTTCATGGCACAGCTCATTTATATTCAGTTATGCCCATGGAGCCCCATAAACCCTATAAAAGTCAAAAGAGGCAGGCTCCAGATCTCACCAGAATGGCATCCAAACGCTGAGAAAAAAAAGGATTTCTCCGACACAGACCTTGAGGGGAGCTTGAATACCTCCACTCAAAAATAGGCCTGTATATATTATTTAGCAGTGTGATCAGCGCGGTCACAGCAGCAGAATAGACCAAAAATTTGGAAAGAAATTGCAGACAAAGTTGTGTCTCGTCAATCGAGTGCATCGTAACAGAGGTGAAAAGAAAATAGTTAGAAAACAGTAAAAAAGGGAATAACTGCTAATCGCCAAATTCTCTCTGCAACCGGAGGAGGCCAATGCACGACTAAGCTTTTGAAAGTCGACTAGCACGTTTGTGCTATTATTGGAGAAACATCAATTTCAGGAATACCAGGTTTTATTGGGGAGAGTGACATGTCACCAGTTGCACAAATACATTTGTCATCCAAATTGTTGGGCGGTGCGCAATTTTCACCAAATTCTAGCGCGCAATTAAATAATGATTTAAATGGCAATATTTGAATCCTTATATAATTGAAATTGGATTACTTTATGCCATGGAGATTTATAGTCTCCCTCCAAGTCCAAATGAGAAAGCATAACACTTATGGATGGATATGTCAGCTTTTATTTAACATTTTCACATGCTCTGGAGCTCTTGTAAGATACAGACATTTTCCTATTATCCCGAATGAACCTGACACCCGAAAACCTTAATGAACACCACATTTATTGTGTAAACGTCTGTACGAATTATTGCGAAGAAATGAATTCGTATCCAGCTTGATAAATGAGGCCCATTACTTTTAGATGGATTTACATGCTCCTTAATCGATCTTCCTTCTCTGGCTCCATACTTTCTGGTAACCACATGGGAAGGCGATGGGGGTTCACACTCTCAATTGTCTCATGCATGTGCATTTCAGATATTTACATAAACTCTTCAGAAATAATAAGAGTTTATTTAAACATTCTGAAATGCACATTGCATTAGACAATTAAGTGTGTGAACCCCCAACACCTTTCCAAGTGGTTACTAGGATGTATGGAGCCAAAGAAAGATTAATTAAGGAGCATGTGAATAAATCTAAAAATAACGTGCCTATTGTAGGCGGCTTGAGAAAAACAAAAACAAATCGAGACGAGAAATTCCTATAAACGCGACAAAACACTGACTCAGAAAGATATTGTAAGGAACATATACTGCTTGAGTTCAGCACTGCATAAACATACAATACACTTAATTTATAATTCAGAACTATATACATGGGGCAACCACAAAATGTCACCTGTACAAGTGATAAAGATCCATTTGAAATGCCCCCATCTTTTGAAATTGTGCTCCTGTTTAGAATCCTTGTCGAATAATCTACCAGGTGCAGTGCACCAGAGGAAAAGTGGCGCCGGCGTTGTGCATGGTGTGGGTGTCCTGCCCGCTCTGCACCGCACCAGCGCTTATCGCACGCACACACAACGAGGAGCCAGATGCACTGCAGGAGCAACATTCAGACTGTGAGTCACACACAGATCCAGTTAGTCACAGCACAGGGAACCAAGCCAGGTACAAACAGAGGAGGAAGATGGGAGATAAACAGAGAGAGACAGAGAGAGAGAGAGAGAGAGAGAGAAGAAGAAGAAAGATAGGGGGGAGAAAAATAAGAGTGAGAGAAGAGAGGAAATCAGAAGGAGGAAAGAGCGGTAGAAGATAAAGAATAGAGGAAAAAGTGAAAGAGGAGATACAGAAAGAGTGAGATAGCAGGAGAAGAGGGATGGGAAAAGAAGAGAGGGAGACAGAGAGTGTAAAAAAGAGACAAAGAGAGAGAGAAAGTGAAAGAGAGAAAGAGAGAGAGGCTGCCCACCCGTAGGCCGTGGAAGCGGGGGTTGTTGTAGAACAGCTTCATCTGCTCAGGCGGCAGAGGCCCCAGAACTTTCTGGATGGTGTAGAGCTGGTCGATCTCGCTCTCGCCGGGGAACAGGGGCTGCCCGTCGCTGAGCTCCCCCAATATGCAGCCCACTGACCACATATCCACAGCCTTTCCGTACGGTGCCCTGAGAAACCAGTGACAGTTACATGGGCCTGCCCTCTACAGGTGGAACCTCATCGATAGCAAGCAAATGAACAGCTGGCTACTGCCACGATGCAACACTAACATGTATAATCTCACAAAATCATTGGCGCAAATTGTCAGAAGTATTGGAGAAGTACAGCATACATTTTATATAGAGAGAGAACTTGTGGACTGAGGAAAGAGAGAGATATGGATAAATAGGTAAAGAGATAGAGAAAGTAAGCGCAAGAGATGGGGGTGTGGAAGATACATATTTGAGCTGAAAGGCTATGCGTGATGGTGGAAGAGCATAACTGTGTAGGAGGAATTCAAATATCAAGAAAATTTCCAGTCCCCCCTCCCCCCTCCCCCCCACAGTCAATTGCTAGCAGTTGAAAAAGGTGACTGTTAAACATTTCTCAGCCGAACTGAACGCTAAGCTGGAAGAACGTTGCAGCCTGGCACGGTAACACACCTGGTATGGAATTCTACAAGAAACTCTCGACAGAACCACCATATCTGTAACAATACACCCTTAGGAAATCGGACAATTCACTAAAAACAAGAGACACGCACAAACAGAGGCATCCACACACTCACGCATAACACATTTACTCATATGCACACACGTATGCCCACACGCGATACGCATACACATATACACACAAAGCACAAATGCACGCATGACCATGTGCACAATTGCAAAGACACAAACACGCAGACAGAAGCATGCATAAAGGCACATGGACAGCCAGATGCATGCGCATGCATATACGCACTGCACAGAAAACCATACATACGCATGCATGCACAAAAACACATGCACACACACAAACATGTATGCATATACAAATACAAACAAATGCACACATGCCTATGTCACACACCCACAGAGACGCAATTATTCATGCACACACACAAATCAGGGGTGTAATGGTACACGTATTCGTACTGAACCATTTGTTATTTTTGGTTCGGTACGTACTGCAAACTGAACAATTACAGTCGTTACATAAATTTTTTTTTGTGTGTGTTCTACCCGATGACTTAGTGCTAATGTGCCTTATTTTGTTCAGCAAGAATTTATGACCAGTTAGCCACTGTTTGAATTTTCATAATAAATGAAAAGCAATTTTATATTTTGCATTTCATCTGTCTCTGCTGTACTGAAAATGTACAAACTGAGAAGTCAAAACTGAGGTACAGTTGAAGTTGGAAGTTTAAATACACTTAGGTTGAAGTCATTAAAACTTATTTTTAATCACTCCACATATTTCATGTTAGCAAACTATAGTGTTGGCAAGTCAGTTAGGACATCTACTTTGTGCATGACACAAGTAGTTTTTCCAACAATTGTTTACAGACAGATTATTTCACTTTTAATTCACTATATCACAATTCCAGTGGGTCAGAAGTTTACATACACTAAGTTGACTGTGTCTTTAAATAAATAAAAACATTTTTGGTCAGATATCCTTTGCATTCCATGACCTCCTGATGCCTGTGACCCAATAACATCAAAAGACTCTAGATAGCTTATTTTTTGGTACTCTTACAAGTGATACTATAACGTCTCTGCATTTGAATGGATCTCTATGGGAATTGGGGGGTGAGACTAGATTTAGCTGTAAATTACACTGGAACAGTATGGAACACATGGTTGGCTAAATGGCTTAATAAGTCATCAAGGGTCTGACATATCAAACAAGCCTTAAATCATAACTCTGATGCCAGAAATACAGTAGATATGGATGGATAACCTGAAGGGTTTCTTCTCCTGACTTATTTTTCCATAGAGTTCAATAGGAAAATTTGTCAGGAGAAACAACCCTTAAAGTCATCCATCCATATCTACTGTATATCTGGCAGCAGAGTGATGGTTTGAGGCTCGTTTGATACCTCAGACCCTTGATGACGTACAGCCATTTTGCCAATCATGTATTCCATAATGTTCCAGCATAATTTACAGCTAAATCTAGTCCCACCCCCCAATTCCCATAGAGATCCATTCAAATCCCATTCCCATAGAGATCCATCGTTACACCCCTACTACACATACATGTACACATAAGCATGTAGATATATATGCTTTCTAACACACACACACACACACACACACACACACGCACGCACACACACACACACACGCATATACACACGCACACACATGCACAAACACGCACATGCACAAACGCACACGTGCACAAACGCGCGCACACACACACACACACACACACACACACACACACACACACACACAGATAGGACCCACCCTAGCAGGAGCTCTGGGGAGCGGTACCAGCGTGTGGCCACATACTCAGTGTAGTTGGCATTGCTTCCCTCTGATAGGTTGCGGGCAAAGCCTGAGGGAGGAGCCAGCAGAACAGGTCAGAGGGCAAAGGTCATCTCCAGAGTTCATGATGGCATCAAGCTCAACACAGCAGGACTGTACATTCCAGGCCATGGTCAATAACTCAGGCAGTCATGCTAGAGTTTAAGTAACAACAAGAAAATTATTTAATTCAATATATAATAATTGTTTAACTGGTCTATAAGAATATATTATAAAGCTATACAAAGTGTGTATAGCACAAAAGGGAACCAAATGTCTAATATATTTTAAACTGTGTACAGATAAAACTATATATGATGAAAATAATATGATTCAGAAATAAGTTTTTAAAAGGTATCCAAAATACATTAAATAAAAATAAATGGACTCCATACAGGGCTCTAATGTTGTCATTGATATTTCCCTGCAATTATACATATTCACCACCAGGTGTAGCAAGTAGAAAAAATGTTTTTACTGACTCTTCGTGTTAAATAAATACTCCAGAGTAATCTAAAATGTCCACCTGCTTTGTCGTAATACTGTGATATTTTCTTCTGACAAATACTCAATAATTCACATCTGTGAGAAAAATGTGATGTATTTCACCAAACACATATGGCAATATGGCCCTCCATGTCATTCAAAGCACCTAAGCAGGCACCAGAACAAATTATTCGAAGCGATCTGGTTAACGACGAACAACTATGCAGAAATTCCATCACTGAACTTAACAAAAATAGTCGGCCTAACTGCGGTCAGAAAATTAGTCAATGTGATCTTACGTTGTTATAAAAATAGGCAGGTTTGTGGATAGGAATGCCAAAACGAAGCTGTGACGTAGCTCTCAAACTGCTCTCAAACAAAATGTCAAGAGTGGCCAAAAGTGGGCTGCTGGATGGCTCATTCGGTTAAGGCAATATCCTGTGGTGCAAGGATGAGCCTCATGGCATTGAATCCGGACCGTGCCTGTGCCAACTGTGGCCAGTAGCTCTATAGGGCGAGACAGTTGGACATTACAGACTGGGGAGGGAATTGGATATATACAGCCCCGGGTTGGGTGTCAAATAATACAAATAATAATAAATAAATAAATAAATAAAAAAAGACAGTGTACTCCAGCTCAGAGTGCAATATACTGCTGAAAAAGAACTAACTTCCACCAGCCCCAGGCCCCTTAATTGCCAAACGAGTGGAGAGCGCATGAAAGCTTTTTGGAATGAAGGGATCTACAGGGGTGTGATTACGCTGACGTAATGACATCTTCACAGTACTCACATTTTCAGCAAGACGAGCCATCAGGTCAAAGCAAACTGAAGCGTCATTCCCGCCAGTAACGTCTCACGGCACTGCCGCACCCGGAAAGACACGGAAAGTCGCTTTACTCACCGAAGTCGCAGAGCTTGAGAACGTCCTCAGAGCTGATGAGAAGATTTTCAGGCTTGATATCTGAGGTGAGACAGAGTTGGGATACATTCACACATTACACACTGGTGGCGCAACCAAAGATTAGTGATAAGTAAGGGCAAAGAAAAGCCACACTCTAGCCTTTAACAAAAATGATAATGGTACATCTGTTTTTGTTAAATCATCTTGGGTGACTATTTTGAACTGTTGAGCCCTTTATAAATTGCTTTACAAATTCAAATGAATAGGCTCTGCTAATAAGTTTAAGATAACACTCAATAAATCTCAGCCTTTGAGCTGAATGCTGATAGGGAGAAAGGAGACATGGATAAAGCAGGATGACAGCATCTCAAAAGATCTTTAACATAATAAACATACTTATACAGCCCAGTTTAGACTTGCACTCAGATGCTTGGAGAAATGCTCAATCGGACTCTAGTAAGACCGTAATCTCATACGTGCATCTTTAACGTGACAATAAATTTGCATATAAATCGAAAAATTTCCCTTCAGCTGGATCCAAACATAGGCCTCTGGTACTCTTCTCCTGTGAACTTGTAATGAGCACAAGGGAAAGTCGAATCATATCAAACGGACTGCATTTTCCCTAAAATATTTTTACATTTATTTTGCAGTGCCTCACAGGCCATCTGGAGTTGTTGTGCTGTGATCCCAGCCAGTTGGCAAAAAAACACTGAGAAATAATTCAGCACGTTTTCAAAGGATAGAGGACTGCAATCATTCTTTCAGAGTCGTCAAACATAGACTGTGATGGTCATAATATGCAGCTAAACCATTAGATTATCAGTGTTTTATCCACATGAGGATCCTAGCCTTCAGCCACACCCTTAGAGTGCCAGTGTGCTTCTGCATTAGGATCATAGCTTGCAGCTACACCCTTATGCCGCGTTCACACAGCGAACCGCTGAGGGTGGGGTAAGAACTTTCCGTTGTGTTCTCCAAGTCAGCTTGTGCAGCTACAAATTTAATGGCAATACACAATGGCAATACACAATATATCAAAGAGTTATTTGCCATAAAGCCTATTATTTATAATTATGACATGACAATGATAATTATTAGTTGTTCTAGCTAGCTAGCTAGCAATATATCCGTCTTTCTCTCAAGCAAACTAGCCAGCTAGCGATGTCCATCTCTCTTTCTAGATAGATAGATAGATAGATAGCCAGCCATATCCCTAGTAGTGTATAAAATTATAGAACATGTTTTTTAAAGTTGAACCATAATTATTAACTGATCTTCCATTGCTGTAATGAGTGAAGCGGGGCGGAACAATTATTCATGAAATGGTATCATATCAGTTGGAGAAATAGGAAGCGTGGCACTCTGATTGGCAGTTACGGGTGATGGCCACGAAAAGTTAAATTGCGGGCAACATTTATCGACCGATTTTTGTCGCACAGTTGCCCAGTTGAGCAGGTTGCTGACCGTCGCTCAGCCTCATGGAAAATGAATGGACTTCCGGCAAATCATTCGCTGTGTGAACGGGGGGTTAGAGTGCAAGTGTTCTTCATTAGAATCCTAGCTTGAAGCTACACTCTTAGAGTGCCAGTGTGTTTCTGCGATAGTGTGTTTTCGACATGAGGATGCCTACATAAAGCTACGCCCATAAAGCCAACGTGTTTTACACCTAGCCTAGCCTGCACCTACACCATTACAGTATCAGTGTGCATTCTATGGAGCTCATTCAGACCTGAGATACCCACGCGCAAAGTCAACTTATGTCCAGAATTGCGCACCTTAGCAGTTTGCATGCATTCATACTTGGGAGTGTAACTGGTGCATAAGTGAAGGGGAGTGAGATATGGCACATGGGGCAGGGTTTGAGGGTGTGTCCCATGTTGGACCGAGATGAGTGCATTCAGTACAGTTCAGTACATTTTATGTACAAATATTATCATATCATCGTGACATATTATCTGTTCAATTCTAAATTTATTTCCATCTATTAATAACAATACAAATGTTCTTTTCGATTGATGATGAATGAATTACCACAAGAAATACTACATTCCCCCAGCTCCTGACTAAAATTAGGCTTGCATTTTTTTTTGCCTCCGACACTTGTAAATTTAAACTTGTATTAGCAGGTACTAAAGCAAAATTAATTTGTTAGACCATGATTTATTTGTGAAATGTCAAATTAGTGGATTCAATTGTTGTTGATTTACACATAATTAACCCTTTATCACATTATCTCATTTTGAAAGATGACATTTTAGCTAGTTTGCTAGTTCACCATTCCCCAACTTTTTTTCACCCATAGCACACTTAGTAAAACTATAAAATGTCATGGTGCACTAATTTCTCAGAAGCCAAAAACAAATTTAAAAAATGTACAGTGTAAAATTTCCATTGAAAATTACCCCCCAGAATGTTTGCTGATATTGAAAGAAAAAACCTGATTTTGTCGCCGTTTTGGCCACAATCTCAGCAACTCCACAGCTAGCCTCAAGTTGCACACCCCTTTAGCATTTGCAACTGCTTATGAATAATAAATAAAAGGAGGATTAGTAGTGAGGTGATGCTTAAATTTGCAACCAAGGTGCTATTTGAGAGTTTTCCCTCACATATGGTAGAGCTGTCAGACCAAATAACTGTCATTGTAGCCTATCGCTCACCAACCGAGCGGTCTTGCCTCTCTTTGGTACGTGTTCATTGCTGCTGCAGGAGGGTGATGTTAATGGGTTATGTGATGGAGTTGGAGTCTTCGTTTGACGAATTAGTCCACTTTGCATTGGCGATAGGTACACTTTTTCATGATGTAGCTGTCGTTGAACAATTAGATAGCTGACGTTGCAGACTGCAGTTGCCAGGACAACTGAAATGTAGCCAACGCAGTCGTGTTGATGTGACGTGATCAAGAAAAGGCACAATTCTAGACACCCTTTTGGGGTTTTAATTATGCCCCCTTATATAGGTCTCCCATAATGCCAATTACGCTGATGTAATGATGGCTTCCTCCACTATACATTCTGAATGATAAACCTTTTCTAAGGTGACTTTCAGCTTCCTTATTTAAATGATCAAATTGCCCCCTTGGAGGGACTCTCATCACTTTGGCCAAATAGAAACAAAACAGGGGCTGTAAATCAATGCATAGAGTATTTGCAACATAGGCTGCGCTACTTTGACCTTTATGGCGACGACTTCCGTGAATGCACAGAAACCTCTCGATTCGCTGAGTGCTTTCATTTAATCGTTTTTTCCATAATTAATGTCTCTTCTGCGTTTAGAGGAGTCAGAGATGCTAGAAATGCAGTGCTAGTGGAATTTCAGAGCCAGCATTTTTGTCCAGCTGTGGGCGTGTGCCTAACCTGAGCAAATTAACATTTTCCAGTGTGCGCAAGGAAACAACTCTGAATATCTGAGATAAGCAGGTACGCAAGGTGGCCCTGAATATCTGCTTAGAAAACATGTGTAACTTTGACTTGGTCCAATATGCTTAAGCAGATGCGCAAAGCTTCCAAGTCTGAATAGGGTCTGAGTTAAGGTCCTACCTAGCCTGCAGTTAAACCCTTAAGAGAGAGCGTGAGTGTGTTTCCTGCCAAGAATTCTAACATTCAGCTACAGTGTGTTATTAGTTTTGCATGTGCTAAAATGTTTTGCACACGCTAAAGGTCTTAGTAAATCAAGCCCTTAGTGTGTTGGCTGTATGAGGGCGCCATTTTAACTGTAAAATCAACACTGCCTCTAAAGTACAGCAAAGGAATGCTGGGGGCAGGATTGTTTTCATTTCCTCAATAAATGTAGTATCCCTCAACCAGACCTACCTGCAACTAAATAGACAAAACACACTTTTCCTACCAGTGAGAAATCTCTGCAGTGTCAGCTGTATCTCGGTAAATCCTAATTACCCAATTAGTCAAAGTTCATTAATTCCATAAAAAAGCCAGATCTGTTTCAGCAATGTGGCCTTTCCGCCTAATGGCGCCCTGTTTATCATTCACATACGATAAGGCAAGTCTGGAGTAAAAGCGTGAAATATTTCTCTGGTCAACCTGCTTTCTACCACCAGGAAATGTAACTTATTAGCCTCTTGGATGAGAGAGAGAGAGAGATTTAAAAATTCACTGGTAACATATTCACCCCTCTGAGTTTATTTACAGCGTTTGAATGAAGTTGTATCAAGAAGCATTCACGTGAAAGACTCATGCCAAGCCCAGATATATTTGAGGGTCGTTTGAGGCCGGTGAGAGATTTCAGAGATGCAGGCAGCTCCTCAAATGGAACCCCACACTCTGACGCAGTTGGGCAGTAACTTACCCCTGTGGACGATGTCATTCTTATGGCACCAGTGAATTGCTTTGATTAACTGAAAGATGTAATTTCGCACTTTCTCTGGTGGCGCCCCATTGGGCAGTTCCTCCAGCAACTCCAACATATTCTGAAATAGCAGACAATAAAGAAATATTAGTTGAGCATATATACTTTATGAATAACTGTGAGAAAATATCAGTCTAGAGTGTATAATAACAAGAACATATGTTTTAAGTGAGAATTTTGGCTTGGTCAAAAGCCACAAAAGAGAAAAGAACCACCAAGCCAAACTTCACCTCTCTACATTAGCAGGGATTTCCACTACACTTCAAAAAAATCTTAGCAAGCATTTTAATCTTATATTTAGACTTTAGAATCTTATTTAATTTTTTTGCTAAATAAGACTATCTGCAAGTTGGGTGAGATAGTTTTACTCATTTCAATATTTGCCAGTGGGGTAAGATAATTTCACTTGGCAAGCAAACAGTAACTTAAAACAAGATAATATTTTCTACTTTTGAGACATTACAAGACTAAAACACTTGTTAAGACAGGCATTTTATGCAGTGTACTCCATTTTTTATATCTGACTGCTATACAGTTCTGTAGCTATGTTGGTCTACTGTATTTAAAACAACATGTACTCATCACTGGGCAGATTGTTTGTACTTTTAATGCACAGTGAGGAAATATCAGTGTAGGGCGGGGATCTCAAGCTCCAGTCCTGGAGGGCTGTCGTATCTGTACATTTTTCTGCTTTCCTTTCAATCCCCCATTTAGGTGTAGAAAACAAGGCTTGCGACTCCTTACCTAATAAGTTAACATAAATCCTGAAACACACTGGAAACCCACTGGACACCCCAGGATTAGTGCGTATACTGCCCAACTGACAAAAAGCGCTCTAGTGTATGCGCTGTATCTGAATAACAGTATGTAAATATCAGTCTAGTGTGCATGTGGAGCCTGCAGAGATGCCCTGCATTGTATCAACAATAAACTGATTTACTGACCACAGATAGCATTATCTTCACACATTATACCATCTTGGTTTTGCATCCTGATAGCCTCTAATCCTTATATTCTTTCTTGTGACAACCCAGTGCATGCAGGTGAATGTAAAGAATCCTGGTGGCCCAGTTAGTTTATTAAAACTACCAGTTTGACCGCAATGACCGGTATTAAGTTTGCCAAACTAAAGTTCCCCCTCTATGACCAAATATGGCATTGTTTCTTCATATGTGTAATTCGAGGAGTCATTCTTGAGGCAGTATTCTCAGTTAGATTGAAACGTTTGAGTTTGATTACGATGGATTCTGACTGTGCCCGACACCAGTCTCTCGACTCAAGCACCGCAACAGGGCCTTGGATGGATCTGCTCCCTACTACATCCAGGCGATGTTCAAGCCCTACACCCCAGCTCGGCCACTCCATTCAGCCAACACAGGTCACCTTGCAACTCCATCTCTGCAGAGACCAGTACTCAACCTCAGGTCTCTTTTCTGTCCTAGAAGCTAAGTGGTGGAACCACCTCCCCACCACTGTAACAGCAGTGTCTATTTCCATCTTCCGCTGCAGAATGAAAACCCATCTCTTTAGAAAACACAAGGCCAAAGCTCCTACCTACCCCACACCCACCCTCAATCAAATTTTAATTTCCCTAACCCTTAACTTCCCAAACCCATAAAAAATTGTACAAATTGTCCGGACAGTAGTTTTTACTTGATTGGTTTTTACTCACTAAATATGCGGATGTGAGGTTATCTTGTACTGAAATTCGAAACGCTTTCATTAGTTGCTCCGGATAGGAGTGTCCACAAAATGATGTAAATTGAAAATAAGAAATCACCACGGGAGCGACAGAAAATAAACCAAACTGGGTGACCCTGGAGAAGGGTAAAAAGAGGGAGCGCATTATGCTGGGATCTGCCGAATCATGTCTGGGACTAACCTTTTCCACATATTCAAAAACCAGATACAGTTTGCCTCTTCTGCGGAATGCCTCCTTCAGCTCCACGATGTTCTCCTGCTTTAACGTGCGAAGCATCTTTAGCTCCCGAAGCGTCGTCTCTTTGACCTCCTCATTCTCTGCGGGGGGTGAAACCAGCAGCAATGAAATATACTGCAATATGTTTCAGTATACTGAAGTATATATCAAAAATATATTGCATTACATTTGATTTCTGTATACGGCAGCATATTTTATTTCTGTAAGGGCTGGGTCAGGATCTCACTGCCACAAAATAAATTATTATACTGTATATCCCATAAATACAGCAGTATGTGTGTGTGTGACACACACACACACACACACACACACACACACACACATTTAATATTTTCTAAAGAGGTGGTGAGAGCCTGAACCAGGATATATTATATATAGAGAGGAGGTTAGGAGCAGCACTGGCCGAACAAAACAAACACTCTCATTGTCCTCCGTTCCGCTCCCGATTCTACTAACAGCACCATCCCAAACACCACGTTTCCTCCTCATTGTATGAAATTACACTACCAGATGAAACTCTTATGGACTCCTTGTTTTTTTGAATGGGCCACATCAAGTTCATAGATAAGTCATTACTAAATTGGTACTTAATTCTATAACAGAGATCTGCAAAAAAAAAGCTGAACCTTTTCAAGATTTTCTTTGATTAGTCCGATTGAACCAGCACTGGTGTACACAGCCGACCTGTACACCATGATGACAGCTTTAAAAAAAAAAAAGTTTTTTGGAGAGCTTGCATTTTCACAGCCCATTATAGCCTTAACAATGGGTTTCCCTTACCTTCGCTGTCCTTGAACTTCTTAATGGCCACAATTTCATTTGTCTCCTGCAACACAGGCAGCAACTAATTACAAACAAACACTTGTGCACAAGGAGGCTATTACCAGGCTTTTAAGAGGGAATTTCTAACATCAGCGAGAAAGGGAAAGCATGGATTGGCTTGCATTCATTTAAAAGTGAGGCTCACAGAAATGGTATATACAACAATATATTGTAAATATGTAAATCTTTTGAAAAAATACAATGATAAATGTATTTCCAGAGGTGGAAAATCCCGGTTCAGAAAGTAAATCCCTAGTATTTCATTCCAATAACCTGGATTTGCTAATTAGCACAATTCTTCAGCCAGGAGGTAGAACTAATTAGTGAAATCAGCTGGCTGAGTTCATGGATGGACGAAACACATGGCAGGGCTTTTACTTTCTGACCTTCCACCTCTGTGTTTTTCACAGAAGTGTTTCAAAAAATATCTTGCAATAGCTGAAAGTGACAAAAATGTGTATGTTTGCTTATATATTTTGAAGTAATATCTCTGATCTTGATAAAATACTTTATTTAAATGTATTACCAGTGTGTATTCCATTTCAGTAAGGGTACCCTCACAGTCCCTGGGTGAACTGGGGCCACAGAGTAAACCCATGAGGTGAAATTGGGCCAAAGCAAACTGCTGGCTAAAGAAGCCATTGCCCTCTAAATAAAAAAGGATGACAGAAGTGTGTGACTTTTAAAGGCCCACATGCATTGGCATTCTCTTCCTGGTTTTAGTATCTGAAACGGCCACAAAATGTTAGCAAAGATCAGTGACGTAGCTTTTGTCCCAAACCCCGCTCCCTGTCTGTATACAATCGGATTGCGACCCGGACAAATATCATATCACGTGGAAAGCGTTTTACCAAGAACTCAGAAAAATCGCATTTAAATCCTAAAACGTTTACCAAAATTGCTATTTTTTTTACTTTAACCAGTATGGAACACAATTGAAGAGCTCCATGATGATATGAAAAGCTCAAAAACACAAAAACTATGCGTGTGGGCCTTTAAAGCACGTGCAGAATAGAAGCCATTATTCTGGGTGACTCCTAGGGGTGGGACAATGCACCGGTGCATCGCGGTGCATCGATCCGAATGTGTAAATACAACTGCATCGATCTGTAAGATTCGAATCGATAAGCATCGATAATAATATTTTTTTTTGAATGTGCACACATGTTTTTTTTTATTCATTTAATAATTTATATTATATATTTCTAAGACACTTTTTAAAACTTTTTTTTTGTTTTGACAATCTTTGTTTCTGTCCACCCCCACCCCCCCAAACCCGAGTTGTGAGAGTCGGGGCGGGGGGAAGCGGCAACTATGGAGAGACGACAGAGACGAGCGAAATGGCTAGCTCTGGCTCGCTGCGTGCGAACTGAAAAGACAGAAAGAGACAGAACTTGCGAAACTTGAACAACAAAAAACGGTAGAAAAGCATTTTTGGTTTAGAAAAAGAAGAAAGTAAGGGAAGGAGCTACTTGACAAACACCGCTGCAATATGCAAGATCTGCCAAGTAGAAATCAGATACACAGGCAACACCGCAAACATGATAACCATTTGACAACAACCATAACACAACAAACAAAACAAGCAAGCGCAGGTAAGCAAAGCTAATCATTGAAAGTTCCCACTTGAGTCCTGGAGAGTTTCCTGGAGAAACAGTTTTTTTTTTTTTTTTTTTTTTATTTTTTTTTTTTTTTTTTTTTTATATTGTTTTTAACACCATATTGTAAAAAGCTTTTTTATTTTTTAAATTTTAAATTTTTTAAATTTAAACATTTTTTATTCAAAAAGAAGTAGAAAAAAAAGAAAAAAAAAAAGTAAGATAATTATTTATGTTTAATTAATTTTAATTATAATTTATATAAAATTATGTCGATACAGATTAACCATGTGGAATATGCAGAAAACAGAATACCATGCCTAAATACATTTAATGATGCAAAATATACCTCTGAAGAATGTGTGTGTGAACTGTAAAAAATTTGCCCTACTTGCAAACGCTACTTTCTTTAGCTTAGCACAGCTGCTGCAAAAATAGCATGCAATGTACAAAATAAAAATGTAATAAACATAATGCAATGAACATACATAAAATGTAAAAAATAATTGAAAATTTAATTTGATTGATTTAAGAAATATATAATTTATATTTATATTATTTTCATTAAATCTTTTTTATTTTTTTTAAAATATCTAAATTAAAATCGAAATCGAAATCGAATGAAGGTCAAACGTAAGATATAAATCGCATCTGAATCGAAAGAATAAAAAACGAAGTGACTCCACAACATATACAGCACATACAGTGCCCTCCACTATTATTGGCACACCTGGTAAAGATGAGTAAAAAGGGTTATAAAAAATTTGCTCAATGTCACACTGAAAAAATGAGAAAAATCCAACCTTTAATTGAAGTTAATTTATTATGAAAACAAAAAATCCCTCATCAAGAAATAATTATTTTTAACAAAACCACATGTGCCACAATTATTGGCACCCCTGCATTTATATGCAGAATAAAGTAATATTTTGTCATATTTGGTCGCATATCCTTTGCATGCCATGGCTTCCTGATGTCTGTGACCCAACAACCCAACAAAAAAACTTTTGATATCTTATTTTCTGGTACTCTTACAAGCAATACTATAACGTCTCTGCATTTGAATGGATCTCTATGCAAATTGGGGGGTGGGACTAAATTTAGCGGTAAATTATGCAGGAACAGTATGGAATACATGGTTGGTAATATGGCTGTAAGTCATCAAGGGTCTGAGATATCAAACGAGCCTAAAACCATCACTCTGCTGCCAGATATGCAGTAGATATGGATGGATCACTTTAAGGGTTGTTTCTCCTGACACATTTTTCTATTGAACTCTATGGAAAAATAAGTAAGAAAAAACCCTTCAAGTTATCCACCATATCTACTGTATTTCTGGCAGCAGAGCGATGGTTTGAGGCTTGTTTGATATGCCAGACCCTTGATGGCTCAGAGCCATTTAGCCAACCATGTGTTCCATACTGTTCCAGTGTAATTTACAGCTAAATCTAGTCTCACCCCCCAATTCCCATAGAGATCCATTCATATGCAGAGACATTATAGTATCGCTTGTAAGAGTACCAGAAAATAAGATATCAAGAGTCTTTTGATGTTGTTGGGTAGCTTTGTCTATTTTTGGTGTCATGAAGCCTCATTCCCCCTCACTCTTATATTACATACACCTCATGTAGTAGCCCAAAATGCAGTCCACTGGCTAATACATAGTTACTAAAGCCTTTAAACCGTTTGTGGGAAACAAAGATACTGAACATCAATGAGCCAAACCCGAGTAAGTTCAATTGAAAACAAAAATCCTGGACATGACATCAATGTCTGCTCTCTACTAGCTTAACAAATGACAGGAATTGTCTGGAACAAACACCAGTGTACACAGGGGTCCAAGATCGGGTCACTGGATTCTCCAACATCCTCCCTCACACTACAGTGCCCTTTCATGGGAGTCAGGCAGAGATCCCTCAGACCAAGTTCACATTTGTGCAGCGAAGGCCATCTTTTCACCATTCTCGGCAGCAAAATATCTCATCTCATTTATAGCATAAACATGCTAATGACCTGTAGGGGGAGGCAGTGCCACTGTGG
Organism: Ilyophis sp. 1 JC-2022; assembly: GCA_022702515.1. Classification (NCBI taxonomy): domain Eukaryota; kingdom Metazoa; phylum Chordata; class Actinopteri; order Anguilliformes; family Synaphobranchidae; genus Ilyophis; species Ilyophis sp. 1 JC-2022. The sequence goes on along the minus strand of CM040397.1, from coordinate 73,977,570 downwards.
TTTAAAACAGGTCAGTACAACATTATTTGCCAGTCCTTGACAGCTGCTGAGGACTTTAAGTGCCGTCTTCACTCTTTTGTGGTCATCGCACCAGGGATACATACAACGGAAGTTCATTTACTAATGAAACTATCCGTAGCCACTGAAATTTTGCATTTGATTTGTGATGCAAATGCTTTGCGGTGCTTTGCAGGTGTTGCAAATGCACCCTTCACCCAAACTGGATGGTGTCATTGTATAAATAAATATTGTAATATAATAATATAATTTAGTTTGGAAGCTTTTAATAATCCTCCATGAGTTTTTTTTATTATTATTTTTAGGTGGTGACATTTCACATAATTAATTTGGAGGGAAATTTTTTATATCCATGACCAGAACCACCAGGACACATCTGTCCATTCAAGATGAGACACAGGTTCAGAAGACAGTCCTGTATAGCTTTGCTGTACCTAATGAAAAAAGAAAAGGTCTCTGAGCATTCATTTGCGCTATGGCAAAGGAAAGGAAACACAATGACGGATTAGGTGTGATTGCGGCCTTAGGCACGGATCATGTGTGTAATGATAATCTGTATATACAGTCCATCATTTTCATTCACCATTTGACCATGATAATGTTGCATCCTCTGTTTCCTCTGGCCAATTTCACCCTAATACTTTCTGAAAAGCAGTTCTGAACACGGGTCTGAAATTTTTAAAACAATCGCTAACGCGTGTAGCTCAGTCCGTAGGGCAGCCGACCATTTGTGATTACCCCCCCTTGCGGGCAGGGGTTCCACCACCACGGTACTCTCAGCTGTGGTCCCTTATCTATCTGTAACGCTCTCTCCTTTCTACCCGTCTGAATAAAGCAACACAGACAAAAAAAAGGCCAGAATGTCTTGCTCTTCTTTTTAAAATAACAAAATGATATTGGTGTGTTTTACACAGCATGGGTAAAATAGATAATACATCATCTCTGTCCATTGAACCACCTCACTGGGAAGGAAGAAACTGTATCCTCAAATTTAAATACCATTGCATGTCAACTGCAATTTCATTCTACGTCTACAACAGAAGCCGCTATGATTCCGGAATGTGCAGCTAGCTACTCTACTGTGCGCCTGTGCATGGTATTGCGCATCACAGCGTGCTTAGCGCTACGCTGCAGCTCGACCCAAACTGCTGTGGCTGCAGAAGCACACACACACACACACACCTCATTACAGATTTTGGCTAAATCAGCTAGGCTACATTTGGTACTTTGGCTATTAATAATATCAGCCCCATATTGTTCCTTCTAATTAAAGCCATCAGTAATTTCATTGTGCCTCTGTGCTGAAACTGCCAAAACTATCATATCAACGTTATTAAAATTTTAATTACATAACCTTTTTATTTTGTTTTAACTTTTTGACACGTTACATATATTTACACAGACAGGTAACTCATTTAAGGCAAAGTGAAGAAAGTTGCTGAACGGTATCTAGCAGTATCTAGAGACTTTCAGGTCTTGTGTTCTGCTAAAGTTCTGCTACTAAGGTGCAGTGACAGGAATCAGATGCTGACCGTGTCAGCGCTGATTTTAGGAGTGTTGACTGTGAGTGCTAATTGTCAGTGTTCATTGTGAATGTTGACTGTGTGAGTGCTAATTGTCAGTGTTCATTGTGAATGTTGACTGTGTGAGTGCTAATTGTCAGTGTGTATTCTGTGAGTGTTGACTGTGTGAGTGCTAATTGTCTGTGTTTATTGTGCGTTGACTGTGTGAGTGCTAATTGTCTGTGTTTATTGTGCGTTGACTGTGTGAGTGATAATTGTGTTTATTGTGTGAGTGCTCATTGTCAGTGTTTGTGTGAGTGTTGACTGTGCGAGTGCTAATTTTCAGTGTTTATCATGTGCGTGTTGACTGTGAATGCTAATTGTCAGTGTTTATTGTGTGAGTGTTGACTGTGTGAGTGATAATTGTCAGTGTGTATTCTGTGAGTGTTGACTGTGTGAGTGATAACGGTTTTTATTGTGTGAGTGCTAATTGTCAGTGTGTATTGTTTGAGTGTTGACTGTGCGAGTGCTAATTTTCAGGGTTGACTGTGAGTGATAATTGTAAGTGTTTATTGTGAGTGTTTATTGTGTGAGTGCTAATTGTGTGAGTGCTAATTGTGAGTGTTTATTGTGAGTGTTTATTGTGTGAGTGCTAATTTTCAGGGTTGACTGTGTGAGTGATAATTGTCATTGTTTATTGTGAGTATTTATTGTGTGAGTGCTAATTTTCAGGGTTGACTGTGTGAGTGATAATTGTAAGTGTTTATTGTGAGTGTTTATTGTGTGAGTGCTAATTGTCAGTGTTTATTGTGAGTGTTTATTGTATGAGTGCTAATTTTCAGTGTTTATTGTGAGAGTGTTTATTGTGTGCGTGCTAATTGTCAGTGTTTTTTGCGAGTGTTTATTGTGTGAGTGCAAAGTTTCAGTGTTTATTGTGTGACTGCTAATTGTCAGTGTTTATTGTGAGAGTGTTTATTGTGTGAGTGCTAATTATCAGTGTTTATTGTGTGTATATGGTGTAAGAGCTCATTGTCAGTGTTTATTGTGTGAGTGTAGACTGAGTGCTATTTTTCAGTGTCTATTGTGTGAGTGTTGACTGTGTGAGTGATAATTGTTTGTGTTGTGTGTGTGAGTGGTGTTGTGTCATGTTTTTTTTTTGTGTGTGTGTACAAATACAATCAAATAAAGATCATTCATTCATTCATTCATTAATTAATTAATTCATTCATTCATTCATTCATTATTGTGAGTGTGTGTGTATTAAAGTGTAAGAGTTAATTGTGTATATTATTAGTGAGTGTAGTGATGAGTGCTGCCTGTGCATGCTGACTGTATTACTTGGTTGTAGTTTGAGCACTTAGTGTTTGAATGTGAATGCTGTGTGCGGTGTCAGTAGTGAGTGCTGTGTGAGTGCTGACTGTGTGAGTGCTCACTGTATTAGTTCTGTGTCAGTGCTGTGTCAGTGCTGACTGTGTCAGGAAGCAACAGCTTCGCTGGTGGACCAATCACCACACACAGCCCGAAAGCACAACCGCACAGCCCAGCTGGTGGACTGTGGAGGAAAGAGAAGTGGCAGGAGGCTGGGTGCACGTGCTTAGGAGGACGCACACGTCGGTCTGCACTCCCCCAAACTGCCGGAGGATGCGTCAGCGATGGGACTGGCTCACGACTGTGACTGGGAGGGTTTTCAAAATTCGAGAACACCAAATTTTGATAAGAAGAGGGGGAGGGGTTAAAAAGTTTCCAAACACAAACAACTAAAGACTAGTTCCCTAATCACCATGTCACACTGGGGCTAGAAGACTGGTTTGAACAGTGCTCATCAGATCTCAGTGCTTTACCCCCTCTGTAGCATCTTTCAGTGCCAACAATGAGAGGAGATGCGGCTCAATCAGCAGCAGACTAATTAAGTCTGTCAGATCCTGCACCTGGCCCTCGCACACGAGTGCTCTCTTCTTAACCAGTATTATTTGATTTTAAAGGGGAACTTCAACCTTGAATAAATCTTTGATGACAAATTGATCTATCCTCTGATAAAAACACAATATTTACAACATAACACCCTTCTATATCCATCTGGAAGAATATGACAGCTTTACTGTCAAAGTAGTCGCAAAGCATGGCTGAATCAAAGAGGTGTTTATATTTATTTTTTGTACATATATTTACTTTTATTTTGCATGCAGGACATGGCAAGTAAGATATCGGGACAACCATAACTTGGAAAAATATGATTTTCTTTTACCGTCCAGCAGTGAAGGGATCGATAAAGTATAAAACATTGGAATAGGACTTTACTCAAAACCAAATTTTTGTGCTCAGTCTGGAAGGATACAAATGGAATGACCCGGTGAACTTCCCTAGTTTTAAATGAGCTGAATGAGGACTAGTTGTGCCAGGCCTCATTCGGCCAGTCTTGTGTACTGTACCGTTCCTTTATCCGAGATAAGCATGCGCAGACCGCGCCCGATCGTGACGAGGAGTGTGGCTTGTAATCCTCTTGTCCCTTATTTGCCAAACCAATCACAATTCAATCAAACAAACCTTGAATTTTACTGAGATGTCTCGAGCGGCCTGACTGAGAGGGTGAAGCAGACGTCGCTCTCGACCGCCCTGCACATAAAGTTCAGAGGTTTTCTAGAAATGTTTAACAAGGGAGCTTATGCATGTGTACCGAGTCCAAAGTCAGATGGGGGTTTGAGGGAAATTTGGACTAAAAGCTTATTTCCTTCAATTAACAAAGTTTACCTGCATATTTTCTGTATCTGTAATGACCTGTTAATGGACCTGTATAAATGCAGTGAGATTCTATGATAACAAAACCTGAAAATAAAATGCTAGCAGTCGATCATAATAAAATACATTAAATAAAAAAAATTGGTTCAGTGTTTTTTTACCGATTTGCGAAAATGATTATTCCTGCAGTGGTAATTGTTCATCATCTGTATATTATATAAGAGGAGGATGAGGGTTCGTGGGCAGAGTATGAAGGTGATGTACTCGTTCATGTGATCGGGCCGCCAGGCACATTTCGACAATACGCGCAATTCGCCGGGCGCAACACGAAGCCAGGGAGAGGGCTGTGGTCTACTACAAGAAAAATAAATACCCTTTGCCTGGGCAGAAACTCCACAAGCCAACATAACATAGAATTTCAATTAATTTCCTGAATAGTCAGAAATGGATCTGACCTCAACCCTGGTTAGTGTTGGTGTGGGTGGAGGAGGTAACGTCAGTGCAACAGCAGGCCTGATTCATCATAAGAACGTGTGCAAGTGAAACACCGCAAATGAACGACGCTCTCATCAGCCTTGTCGATTTCAGAAACTGCCCATAATGCATTGTGTCCGTTGATTGGGCAGCTCCCATATGCCTTAAAACAAAGATGAAAACACAGACGCGCCATTGCACAGGCTAATGTAGCTCAAAGCCAGCGACTTTCTCCAGTCCCATGCATGGTGGGCTCCTCAGATGTCAGAGCGCACTGGCCCCTCTGCCTCCTCCATTGAAATTAGACAGGGGAGAAGTTTGAGAGGTGGAGGCGCGGTCAAGGATAGCGGAAAGATACAGAGAGAAATGTCGAGAGGGAGAAGAATATGTAGAGAGGGAGAGAAACTGATGTGTAGAATGGGAAAGAAAGGCAGATGTAGAATGGGAGAGAAAAACAGAAAAAGTGAGAGAGTGGTTGATGGAAAGTGAAAGATTGGGAGAGAGAAAGAATGAGTGGGAGCGGGAAAGAGAATGTGCGGAGGATGGAGAAAGAGAGAGAGGGAATGAGTGTGGGAAGGAGAGAGAAAGAGAGAAAGAAGAGAGAGATAGAAAGAAAGAAAGAAAGAGAGATATCTTTGTGCCCACTGGGAAAAGACCAGCTCAATGGAGCCAGACAGCATTGTGTGTTTGCAGTGTAGAGCTGCACATCTGATTCAGGAAGCGTGGCCAACACACAGTCACATCAGAAGGAGAACAAGAAAACTCTGCTCCCCAGACTGAACCCTGCTCCCCAGACTGGACCCTACTCCTCAGACTGGACCCTACAGTGCTCCTCTGACTGAACCCTACTCATCACACTGAACCCAGCTCCTCACACTGAACCCTGCTCCCCAGACTGAACCCTGCTCCTCAAATAGAACCCTGCTCCCCACACTGAAACCTGCTCCTCAAATAGAAACCTGCTCCCCAGACTGAAACCTGCTCCTCAAATAGAACCCTGCTCCCCACACTGAAACCTGCTCCTCAAATAGAAGCCTGCTCCCCACACTGAAACCTGCTCCTCAAATAGAAGCCTGCTCCCCAGACTGAAACCTGCTCCTGAAATAAACCCCTGCTCCCCAGACTGAACTCTGCTCCCCAAACTGAATATTTTCCCCCAGGCTGAACCCTACTCCTCAGACTGAACCCTGCTCCTCACACTGAAACCTGCTCCTCAGACTGAACCCTGCTCCTCACACTGAACCCTGCTCCTCAGATAGAACCCTGTTCCCCACACTGGACGACTTCTGACGACTAAGGTTGGGGGTCAATTCCATTTCAATTCAGTCAATTCAGGAAATGAACTGAAAGTCAATTTAAATAATGGATTGGGATATGTCAATAATCTTCAATTAATGAACTGAATTTCAACTAATTTCCTGAATTGATAGAATTGAAATGGAACAGACTCCAAACCCTGATTATTATTAGTGTGTGTGGAGGTGGCCAATCTAAACTGACTGTTGACTGAAAAGCAATGAAAAAAACTTTCAGACACAAGGACTGGTGATATCAGACTCGAGTCTTCAGATTATTGCTTTAAAAAAATGAGATTAATTTAGACGAAAACGCCACTTTGCTTTCATGTCCTCCAATGTTTAATGCATGTCCGGTCAGCAGGGGACAGAGGGGCCGGCTTCAACTGGAGGTCCGCGCTTACAGCTGACAGAACAGGAAACAGGAGGCTGGGGGCTTGTCAGGAGCCGTGATATCACTAACAGATTCAATGGCAGGATGCCCGGACCTCATTTCCTGTAGCTGCTGACAGAACAGAGACAACAGTAAATAGGGGCCAGAGAAAAGGCTGTCCTTTGATAATACCACAAGGAGCAATTCCCTAAAACCACCAGTAACTTCAGAGATATCGCCTCAGTAAGACCAATGACCAGAGTAAAGACAAATGCTACTTCACTGAGAGCAAACCTTGAGAGTGCCTTACCTTGCCACTGCATTGAACACTGACCAATACAGTCACAACCAGGGTGGGAAATTAGCACCCGCCATTCACAACACATTTTATCTTACCATTACGAGTTCTCCTATGTGGCACAAAAAGTTCCTAGAGTTTCATCTTAAAATCTATACACAAAGCTGCTGAGACCAGCTTTTACTCAGGAATGGGATTGGGGAGGGCGGGGTTTGCCTCGCTATGGATGACATTGTGTTTCATGAACACGCTTACTTATAGAATAAGGATGATGTCGACTTAATTTTTTTGGCGTTGGCGAACATCAACAGCAAACCGTATGAATTGTCAAATGGTGCGGGGTCTGCAGACGGAATTTATTGTTTGGTGTAATAATCTGGTGTAATGACAGATGACTGAGATATTCCCAGTTCGTCTGCACTGCATTACTGCAGTAGCCTAGACTAGCGTAGATTTGGCAAAAGCTTGATCTCACTGCGTTGTTTATGTTGATTGGTGAAGTGACTGCATTCCTGACTTGCTCTATATAATCATAGTAGGCTACCCTCGCGATTGATACCTTTTTAAAAGCTTGATGTTATTAAATGTTTCAAAAATATTGACTCGCCTCAATACCGAGGCGGCTTGCCGGCAGAAATTTGCATTCAAATTACTATAGCTAAAGCAATTCTAGCAAGACCACCAGTGACGCACAGTAAAACAAAACAAACTGACTAATAGACTACACTCTGAGGTAAAAGTGACAGCTCCGGACAGCTCGCCCTAACATTATGTGTGTTCGTTAATAAAAACAGCTAAAGTAGCCTATAGTATTAGATAGCCTAATACATCATTTACATCTATCTATAATATGAAATGTATGTAATAAATTTCTACGCAATGTTTGACTGTTTATGTTATGTATGTTAATACATGATGTAGCCTAATAAACAGCCTACTATTTTATTTGAGCTACTAAACATGAGTAGCCTATGCATTTTCTGTAAAGTATCTGAAACGTTATTCTAGCATAATGTAAAATAAATAAATAATAAAAAAACAAAAAAAACAAAAGGTGTCTGGTAAAATTTTGGGGTGGGTGGTAAAATTTTGCATCTACCAGCCACTGCTGCGGGTAGGTAAAAAAATGTCCCACCCTGGTCACAACAACACACTAACACAAATCACAACAATCACTGAACACTCATCAACACTGTCTCGGTGCAACAGTGAATGCGCACTTACACACTCGCACCAATCACTGAACACTCATCAACACTGTCTCGGTGCAACAGTGAATGCTCACTTACACACTCGCACCAATCACTGAACGCTCATCAACACTGTCTCGGTGCAACAGTGAATGCGCACTTACACACTCGCACCAATCACTGAACGCTCATCAACACTGTCTCGGTGCAACAGTGAACGCGCACTTACACACTCGCACCAATCACTGAACGCTCATCAACACTGTCTCGGTGCAACAGTGAACGCGCACTTACACACTCGCACCAATCACTGAACGCTCATCAACACTGTCTCGGTGCAACAGTGAATGCGCACTTACACACTCGCACCAATCACTGAACACTGGCCAACATTGTGCACACTATACTGCACACTCATCAACACAATCACACAGAATCACTGAACAATGACCGACACGGTCACACCTTTGTAAGCACACATATTGAATTTAACAGGCTATCTCCAGTTACAGTCTGTATTCATCTGTCTAGAAATGTAAGATGAATGAATGCATAGAATATTCTGGCTTATCCTCCCAGAGCTTGTGTGGTGGACCAAAGCTTCATGACATTAGCAATGCACAAAGCCATGTACTATGAAACATCCTGCCCTAAACCCACATTCAAGAGAAGAATAGAAAAAGTGCCAATCAGAACCCACAGCTGTATAGAACTAAATAAATATTTACACGTGTCACTAAAACTGGAGAGGGTGTCATACAGAATCCTCTTGAATGAGAAATAAATCAGAGGCCTTTGCTCATGTGCAGCTGAAATACTTACGTTTGCCACATAAACAGATAGTTCACCTCAGGCAAAAATTAATTTTGCATGGAAATAGCTGGACATTGCACAAAAGAATGCACACTTCTGAAAGTTTAATTACTTGGCACACTTGAGTAGAACTTGACAATATGAAAAGGCTTACATCTACTGGGTTTCTGGAGCACACAGAAAAAAATGGTATGAATGTGTAACTAGAGAGAGCTTCAATAACAGCCGCTGGCCAATTTCACTTTTGGACGCAGGGATATGGTATCCTTGTCGTCCTCAGTGATCTACGGATAAGACCGTACCAGGGAACGTGCGAGAGACGTTGTGTATCAGGCCGATATCCTCATTAGCCTTGTTAATATCAAGTAGGGAAACTATACTTTCCATATCTACATCTTCAACAGCAATGAAAGAAAGAATAAAGAATCTTAATTAAATCTTCATCACATACATATTTCCGATGTGGCTCATTCTGTCAGGGCGCTGTTCACGTGCGTGGATGGGCCCCACAGTCTGGTTTTTGAATCTGGACCCTCCCGGTGACCACTGTAGCCAGCAGCCATGCAGAGCGGCGCATAACTGACATTGGCGTCGCCCAGGGAAGGAGGGTTGTTCCGGCTCTTATGACAATGTCTCGGTGCACAAGCAACTCCTGCTGGTTGATTGGGCCTTTTTAAAAAAAAAATGTATTCGGCACCCAACGGGGCCGAGCGTCTCCAAATCCCACCTCAATTGGGAATGGCGACCGCATCCGCATACATCGCGCAAACCCGACGGCCGATTCGTGAGAGCGTAGACATTCACGGTTCTCCTCCGAAACACGTGGTGTTGCAGGTTCTTTTCACAGGGGCGGCGGTGACATCATGTGCTTCGGAGGAGAGCGCGAGCGTGACTTTGCATTCCAGATTGGGGAGAAAAGGAGGAGAAAATGGTCGTGTCAGGATGTGGTCTGAATGACCGTTGAATTGACCACTACTCTTGTATACAGTACATTTCGCAATTTAACAAACACTCTTATACAGAACGACTTACACCGATTACATTTTTACAAACAATTTGTTTACACAGTGAGATATTTACAGCTCAGGTTAAGTACGTTGCTCAAGGGTACAACGAAAGCGCTCCAGCTGGGAACCCTCACCCTTTGGGTTACAAACCCAGTTCTCTATCCACTATACTACACTGCTTATCTCGAGCAGTAACTGTGAGTATATCTCAAGTAGTAACAGTCAGCTGGCTGATAAGCCCAATAAATATGGTGGAGTCTCCAGCACATGAACTGGTTGCAACTGACCTTTCACAAAGTCACGCCCACATTAGTTACTATTGCGAACTCTGACAAAAAATCCTGCCACTGGTCCCATGCTGCAATTATAAACAGTTAGCCATATCTGAGCTAACACAAGATGTTTTAGAAAGCTTTTTGGATAAACATCTCAATAATGTCATATAGTAGCTGTCAAACAGGTCTGCAATATGCAATGGAGGGTTACATCCAGGATGTAAAGTTTTGTCAAACAAGCAAAAACTGAAGAATTAAAAGCAAAGCCTACTGGTCCCACCATAAAAGCCAGAAGCCTCACCAGCTGTTAATCAATGTTGATGACGACAACAATATCTTAAAGCAGCGGATAAATTAAAATAAACCTTCAAATTAGACGGCTATCAAAAGACATGACATGATGCACAGATCTATCAACACCGCACATTAGCTAGCCGACCCAGTGCACACTAGCTACAAACTCAAAAGGTCACTGTTGTCACTAATGATCACCCAAGGATGTAGTAACCCAGCATAAACACTGGGTTGCAGTAGGGGCTAATGCTAGCCCTGCCCTCATCTCACATTGCCAATACTATTAGCTAACTACAACTAGCCTTAACCTCAGTATTAGACCTGCAGCATGGCTTAGACATTAGTTACTTTATGTTAACACTTGGGAAAATTCATTGCGTTCAAGTGCAGAGACATTTAAAAACAATATAAAATACAATACAGGTCAATACAAAACAAACAACCAGTTCTAATGCAATGCACACTAACCAAAAAGAATAACCTCTGCTTAAGCAGAAGTTCAGCGGTGGGTATTCTTTATGCGTAAACTTTCAGCCTTCAAAGTAGATAGCGCTGTGATTTTGTTCTACAGAAGTTCCATAGAGGCAGTGCTGACATTCAGTATTCAGTGCTAGGGAGATGGCCTTTCTGTTCAAAACTGAAACACAAGTTAAATAAGATGATTAATGTCAGTGGAATTTGGACGCCCTGCTTTTAAAATGAACAGAACACGATCTTCCTTCATTCCAAGAAGCACACAACTTCTTAACAAGTGAATGAAATTCCATAGAACATTGGACAAACATTACTGAGTGCAATGTGATGATGTTTTTGTTGTTGTCGTTGGTGGGTGATGGCATGCATGTGTCGCGTTTGTAATGCTGTGAGTCTGTGTGCAAGACAAATTCCCATTGCAAGGGCAAATAAGATTCTATTCTATAAACCATGTCTATTGGCATACACTACGTACAGTGAGGAAGCACTCTCATATCTATGAAGGACGTTGTGAATATTAAAGCTAGAGTATGCAGTTTCCCCCCACATTTGTTGTCACAACATCATTGGTCCTGCCCACAGAGAAAGAGATCTCACAGTTGATTGGTCCGCAATGTGGTCATGGTTAAGCCACTGTTTTGAAAACAAAATTTGGAGCAAATTGCTGGTTTTAGAATGCAGAATTTGAGGGTATAAACATAGTTTATGGTGCTGGATTTCTCGCAGAACAGTTCTTTCTATGATTGCTACCAACTATGCATGACCATTCCCTGACATTTTTCAAAATAAAAGTTACATGCTCCAACTTTCATACTAATCCTATATAAATATAGTCTTGGATAAATAAGATATATAGATATAAATAGGCCAATGTTGCCTATATTGTCATCATGTCAGATTCAGCTGGTTACCCATTATATATTTTCATTGCTGTGGGATAAGTCTGCCCCCCGATTTGATGGAATTAATAAAATAGAGAATCAGTGCAGTCCTGTAAGACTGTATCGATTTTTAAAGGATGAGATTTGCACACAAGATTGTAGGCTACACATGAGCGTAAGGTAAACACTAGTCGTTTTGGAATGAACATTACCTTAGCTACCTAAAATCTTGCATAAATTGTTGATATGATACAATGATCTGGTACAGTTCTCAGGATGCAAAAGATGCTTCTCAGAGTCAGAGAAAGATAATAACTGTTGCTAAGGTATGATTGGACAATCTCTATTTGGAGAAAGGGCTTTGTGATAGGTCAATTGGTTGATGGCTGCTAACCCCTGTGGATGTGGGTGGGGCCTCCTGAACATCTGTTGTCGTAACTGGCTTCTGGCTCTCTCGTGTCGTATGTACGATGGCAGGAATGTAAAGCTGGCCAGGCTCAGCTGCGCATTCTTCAACAGGCGCCTGAGAGAGGCCTTTTTGAAAACCACCATACATCATCCACACACATGGGTGGCCCAACAGGGTAATAACTGTGGTATCCTTTCTCAGTTCCTCAAGGTCTACTCTGTTCGTTTGTGTGTGTGTGTGTGTGTGTGTGTGTGTGTGTGTGTGTGCGTAACAGCAGCTCCTTTAGCATTCAATGCTAGTCTAGGCGTTTACCAGACACTGTTATGCAGAGGCAGTTGCATGCTGTTCTTCTTTTGATTTATTTATTTTTTGAGAACCATCCGAGAATCAAAAGTGCAACATCAGAGTTACCCCAGTTCCAAGTCAAGTCATTACAGCCTACACGACTCCACTACCACCCTGACAGACCTGATAAAGGGACCTGGAACCCAGACTTTCTGACTTGGAGCTGGCAAATAATTCACATAGCCTAAATGGCGCTCTTCTAATAGAAAAAAAAAAGTCAATACAGCGATGAGTGCTTTGCTGTTATTTTCAGATTAGAATATAGTGAGATGCAATGTTGTGAAAATAAATAACAATTTGGGAAAACATTTTTAATCTGTCCTTGATTATCTCATATAACTAAATATAACAAGTAAGAGTGAGGTTTGAGTGTCAGAGAAAGATCCATCTAAAAACCTGGATCTTTCTCTGAACCGGCGTTAAAATCGTGGCCCAGAAATAGCCGGCGGGTGTCAGGGGAGCGTCAGTGAACTGAATTCTCCCAGTATTGAGAGAGACGATTTCTCCCGCTCTGTTCTCGGAGGAACCAGCCTCTTCTCTGCGCTTCTCTGACTCCAAACAGGTCGCCACACGCAGGTTTCCTGCTCAAGGTGACCTATTTAGCGCTAATGTGTGCACAAGTTCCCTTCTTTTTTATTCCTGCTCGTGGCCTGATTGTAATTCGTCAGGGGTAAAAATAACTGCTGGCATCGAAAAAGGGTTTCGGGGCACTTTCCTTATTAAGGCTTCGCTATGGATTTACGCTCTTCTCATAAGCTGACACACTCAAAATGGTTGCGCCGCATGACGGAAAGTTTAGTGATGGGTTACAAAATCCATATAAATATCCATTAAAACTTGATACTCCATTAGAACAAATTTTGATACCGACATTTAATGTGCCACGGTAATGCTGTTTGGGTAAGGTAGGCCCCACTGTAGTTTGAAATGTCCTTGTTTGTTTGTTGGTAGTACCTCACTGTTCACCTTATTTTATTTTCCTTTGCTAAATAGTTTGCAATGGTGGCAAGATTTTGAATGTCTGTATTCTTGTGGTGGACATGCAAAAGTCCTGACACATCCTCATTGACTTCTAACAAGACATGCCATGCAAACATGGGTGATATCAAGGTCAAGGGTGATATCTGTGTTGTGTGTGCCATATGGCACCTGCTAGATACTCAATCTTCTGTGCATAGTATCCTACAAACGTGCAGTGTATCCTCTTGTTTTAGTGTATATGTACCCACCCTAGCTCCCCTATGGCGGAACAAATTCCCCATTCCTCTATGAACTGTCCAATCACTGCCTGCTTTCCATCGTGGCCTGAAGACACACCTCTTCAGACTCTACCTTGAGTGACCCACCTATCTAGTACCGCTGGTTTCTTGTATTCTGTACCTTGACTCTCTAACACAGCGGTCCCCAACCTTTTTTGGACCACGGACCGGTTTCACGTAAGACAATATTTTCACGGACCGGCCTTCAAGGTGTGGGGGGATAAATATGACGAAATAATATGATACGACTGGCATAAAAACAAATACAGTAATACCTTGACATACGAGTTTAATTCGTTCCGTGACCGAGCTCGTAACTCGGTTTACTCGTATATCAAATCAATTTTCCCCATTGAAATGAATTGAAATACCATTAATCCGTTCCAGCCCCCCAAAAAACACCCTAATTTCTTTGTTACGTAGTTATAAAAATGAGAAATGTATTTATAAATAATTAATACAAAACATAATACTGTCATGGTTTTCCCTTCCTTTCCTCTAATTCGACGCCTCGTCCTTTTTTCGGTCTATCAGATTTTTCTCCGCATTCCCTTGCGGGATTTTCCTTTCGCCCAGGTGATTATCTAGTTCACCTGTCGCCCGCGTCAGGAGGCATTTAAACCCCTGAGTTCCGCTTCCTGGCGCTTCTTTATCATTTCGTGCCTTCACGTATGTATGGTTGTTGTTTGTTTCCTCTGCTCGCACTTAAACGATTGTTATTCTTTATTCGCGTAGTAGAGCTATACCCAGATAACTACTAGAAGCTCAGGGAATATAGTTAAGGTTTTTCCCTCTTTTCACTTCTCCGTTTCCACTCCCGCTCTCTTTGTTGTTAGAGGGCGTGAGCGTTATTTTATTTTAATTTGTTTCACCAGTTATCGGGCGTTATAGTCACGTTCCGAGGGTGCCTTTGTTTTTGCTGTTCTTCTGGCTATCGGTATTAGTGTCGCCCGTGTTTACGTGGCTATCCCGGTTTTACAAGGGTGTTTTTGGTTTCGGCTACGGCTGGGAGGTTTTTTCATTCTTTCTTTTCTTTCATCGCGTTTGGCTCATCGTTGTACCACTACAATGCCCTTACAAATACAAAGATAATAAAATAGAATATAAAGAAATAAATTGGTTTTATAAAGTGTATTTACCTTGGAGATCAGACGACTTGGGCTAACGGAAGATGCTGGTGGAGGTGGTGGAGGAGATAGGCGGAGGAGATTTGAAGGGCTCATCACACTTTATCCCTAAACTTAATTGATACAACTTTGTTTTTAGTTTTTTTTTTTTTTCATGCGGGTGTTCGCTTGCTTAACTGCGCCAACTAGCGGAGGCGTCTCTAAGCTCGCTCCACTTGCTCGGCTCGTAACTCGGGTCTAGGCTCGTAAGGCGAAGCAAGAAATTGTCCGAGCAACGGCTCGTAACTCGGAATACTCGTAAGTTAGTGCACTCGTATGTCATGGTTTTACTGTATAAAGTGCATAAAAAATACAACTCACCATCTAAAGAGACGCAGATGCATTTTTCAAAATAAAACATCTTTCAGATTCTGAATACAAAAATATTTTATTGATTATCAGTCTTTCTGTGCGGCCCGGTACCAAATGACCCACGGACCGGTACCGGTCCGCGGACCGGTGGTTGGGGACCGCTGCTCTAACACATGTAACACTAGTGTCTTGATTGGGATGTTGTAGTTTATCATGCCTTAAAACTTACTTTGTAAACTAGACTCAATGTTCATGTCTATGGATAGCTGCTATGTTATGATAAAACCGTTATTTATCGGACCTGTTAGCAGGCCCACATTTTTTTTTTTATTCATGTTTATCTCCCCCAAGCTACAGACTAATGTGACTCTTTCAGCAGACAAAGGGGCACAGAATACAATCATGTGAAGTCTATAGAGGTGTTACCCTCCAGTTAGGTAAATAACGTTCAAAGTAAATGCTTAAACTTTTGCTGCTTGGATCAAAGCTTTGATCAAAGCGTACCGAGCATAACAAGACTGAGAGGCTTAAAAAACGTATAAGCTGAACACATATTGCTGCAGACGTAGCAGTAATGTATAAAGCATACAACCAGGAAAGTTACGAATCACATTTTTTCTACTTATTCAAGTTGAGCACTGAACTTTTTCTGTTTTTTTCCCCCCCCTGGCTTTTCGGAAATATCTAAAGCATGCCATTTCTGGTTGTCTGTGGGATGTGATGCAGTTTCCATGGGAGCGTCATGCTGAATCATTTCCCTGTTAGGGTCCAACTGCATCTCACCTGTATCTTCTGATAAATGCACCGATTTGCCAGTTTGGCTGAGCAGATAAAATACTGCACCTTTTTCACAGACAATTGAGGTTTTGTGGGATTTGGGTTTGGTGTTATTTTACGTTGTCAGTAAATGCGCCTTCATGTATGTTGTACCTGGATCTTCCCACAGGTAGACTAAATCCACGACAGTAAAAGTGTATTTTAGCCTACATACTTAAAAAATAAAAAAATAAAAATAAAAATAAAAAAATAAAAAAAAATAAAAAAAAATTAATTAAAAAAACAAAACAATTTGGCACCCAACGTGGGCTGCATCCAAATCCCACCGCTCCAATCATCTGCAACCGCAGCCGTGTTCATGCGCGAACCCCGCAGCCAACTCTGGAGAGTTTAGACATCTCTGCAGGTTCTCCTCCGAAAAGGTGAGTGTCACCAACTGTCTTTTTCCCACAAGGCAGACTACAGCTAAGTTCACAAAGAGTGGAGTCGGAGAAAGAAGACCTGTCATATGCGGCTTTGACATGCAGTCTATGGGTGACCTGATCGACCAGTGGTCATCATTAAAGAGCAATGAAAAGCTGACCCCTAACCAACTGAACCCTCCCATACCCTGGGCGACGCAATTGCACACAAGTCACCCTATGGAGTGATCAGCCAACATATTAATAAGGGAAAGGTTTCAGTGCAGTTATAACTGTCTCACATATAGCCCATACTGATTTTTAGATGGGTATGCACAGCGCTGTAGTAGTGCCTGGAGAAGTGCGTGTACTCTAGAGAGGTTGATATACCCTAATTTAGCAAATCGATGACTACTGATCGATATACGCACCCATAGGGATTAAGAAGTGAGTATACGCTAGACCCACTAAAAAAGAATTGGTCATACTGCGTATACCCGCATATACCCTCCACTACACTACTGGGTATGCATTCAGGTGTCCTTTGTAACATTATGTATAAGCATATATATATATTTATTCTTGTATAGTTATAAAGCAGGCCCTTTATGCAGTCTTTAAATGAAAATAAGAGCATAGCTTGCAGGTTAACATTGAAGGGATATTTTACATGACAGTCATTTTATGCAGCTTGGGCGGCAGTGTGGTATAATGGTTAAGGAACTGGGTTTGTAACCGAAAGGTTACAGGTTCGATTCCCGGGTCGGACACTGCCGTTGTACCCTTGAGCAAGGTACTTCACCTGCATTGCTTCAGTATATATCCAGCTGTATCAATGGATACTATGTATAAATGCAAAAGAAATGCTGTGTAAGTCGCTCTGGATAAGAGCGTCTGCTAAATGCCTATAATGTAATGTAATGCATTTTTTTTTTTAAATAATTTTTGAAATCACCTTTTCAACACTAGGCTACACCTAGCAAACCAGCAACCAGTTCTGTGGTTAGATATGAACAAATGACGAAAAAAGGTAAACAAAACAAAAAACATATAAAACATATACACTTTACTATTTTATCATCAGGTACAGGCCATTGCAGTTTTATCAATCATAACCAAAGTGTGTAGTAAAGCTTTGCAGTATACATATCTTGTGCCATAGAAAGTGCTGTCATGTCCCCTTTGTTACTGCAAGCTCAGGTAATTATAGCATACCTTGATCTAAGTCATACTATTCAGTGCACAACAAGCAAAAACAGCTCATTTTTCATTGACAAAGTCTGGTTTTACCTTGAAACAGGCTAAGGGGCAAGTTTCTCTCACAAATTATTTCTTGGCAAGAAGACATAACAGGAAGCAGTCTGGAATTTCATAGGACTACATGATGTCATACATATTAAAATGCATTAGGGAAAAAGAGTCAACTAAAACCATCTATACCAATTTTGGCTTTGTAAAAAACATGTTTATATGAATAGATAAACTGATTTCATAACATTTATACAAACATAATAATCAGCTTTTTATATCATGGCAGTACTTTTTTCCTTCAGTACAGTGGTAACAGGTTGCATACGCCATATGATATAATTCCAACCGAAAATAATATTAAGCATAATTTCTGATAATCAGTAATGTACATTCACACAGCCTCTGGAGGCATTACACTCCTGTACAAGCTGCTAAACTGCTTGGAATGGCAGGTATGCCATCCGCCAAGTTACGGCAGCACCGAGAGTTGGGCACTTTTCAGGGTTTCCTACAGAAGTAACCACAATGACCACAGACTCTCAGCCCTTAAAAACATTAACTTATGTATGTTCTGACCTCATGTAACCACACAGCATTCAGATACAACTTCACACATCCACACAATAAAGCCCCAAACTTGGGTTATTTTGCCATTTTTCTCCTTCTGCTTCTTCTTCTTCTGCTTCTTATTCTTCTTCCCATTCTTCCTGCCTCCGTACCCTCAAAAATACCTGCTCTCCCAAACTTATCGCCCATAGCCGATACCACGTGACTAAAGCCCTTTGGTGTACTGGTTAGCGTCCAGCCTTAGGATGTGAGAGACCGGGGTAATTTCATTGTTCACAATATTAACTGTTCACCTGTAGCCTGTTAGTTAAACAATTCAGTCACTGGACTGCAATATCTCTTATGCAATAGCTAACTGCACTGGTTATGCAATAGCTAACGTTATGGGAACAGGTAGCCTATCCCATAGCCATTTGTCAAGCAAAGACAAAAGTTTTAATGCAGAATATCATCTGGTTAACATCGCGTTTTTTATTTAAAAAATAAATAACTGTGCCAATGGCTACATGTTTTCATCTCACACAAATGCAGACAAAAAAAATGTGTCTGTGTGAAGCCTACGCTGTGCTCTTGCAGTCATGACTGACTCACTGTGGAAACCGAACCTCAACGCTCGCTTTGGCCAACATTTCTTGTCGCCTCCGCCAACATTATGTCTTCATTCATTTCTTCACTTCACTCATTCTTGTCAGTACAGGGCGTTATGGTTACGCGAATGTCTGCATGTATTTCTTTCGAACGCATGTATTCTGTATGCATGTCTCTCTCCATGTCATTATCTTCATGCATTATTCATCATTAGTTAGCTACCAAAAATAAGTGATATCTGATCATTTAAAAAAAAACGTCTTTGACGTAAAAAAGCCAAGTTACTCACGCATAGCCTACACAGCGCTGTCTATAAGTCCTTAATTCCAACTTGCAAAAACTAGGCCTGCCTTTAAAAGTATTGATATCAAAATGTGGCCAAGATACAACTAACAATATTGCCTATCGTAGTTCACACTAAATAAACTAGCTCTATTCCAAAGCAATGCTATCCACACTTTCCTAAATTATTTAATGCAACTTGGCCCTGTGTTTCTTCATCTTAGCATGTGAAAAGATTGTGCCTCATGGAACAACATATGATTTCAATGAATGTTTTCAATTTACTTTAGAAAATGTACAGATTTTAAAATGTTAACTGCTGCTACAGATTTCTTTACAATTCACAAACAGACATTTATATCAAGAAACATCATGTACAATAGATAGAGCAGGATAAATAAATAAATGCAGATAAAAATGAGTAAAAATTTAACCAAGAAAATAGCGTACATATAGCATTTTTACAAACGTATCCAGACATGTTTGTGGGTCAGATGATGGCAAATAAGTAATAGTACCAATTCTCTTAACATAATAGTAGTTATGATATTTCCTAACAGAATTTTGTGAACACAAGAATATAGAGCTAGTTTATTTAGTGTGAGCTACGATAGGCAATATTGTTAGTTGTAACTTGGCCACATTTTGATATCAATACTTTTAAAGGCAGGCCTAGTTTTTGCAAGTTGGAATTAAGGACTTATAGACAGCGCTGTGTAGGCTATGCGTGAGTAACTTGGCTTTTTTATGTCGATGACGTTTTTTTTTATTATCAGATGCAAATTACTCTAACAATTCAATGGTATGGGGGTGAGTATGATTTTAGTTTGCTGTAGTTGCACCTAGGGCTGGCTGCTAGCTTTTGTATGTATGTTGCCTCCAGGGCCACAAGTTGTTGCTTTTGCATTTTGTTTTTCTATTTGTATTTTGCACTTCAGAGCCACCGTAGTCTCCTGCGGCGCGCTCATAGATGCGAGTGGCGGGCGCGAGCAATATGAGGATCGATGCAGCAGGGAGCACGAAGCTCTCCTACGAAGCTGCTGTACACAGCTCGGATCCCTGAGCGGCTGACACCGGGAGCGCAGGCACTGAGTCTGCAACACTGTGTACCGCTGAGCTAAGGGGGCGAGGGGATTTGCTCCAGTATGTGCTGGCCTTTTATTTTATTTATTGGAATATGACAGAACTACAGAATCAGACATATCCCTGAAGACAAATAATAACAATAATAATAATAATGCCAGAATTATTGGCAAACGCTATTTTTAGAATAGGTCCTTTATGATTGCTTTACAATAACACAATAAAGCATAAAACAATACACTTAAAATAAAAAAATGAATGAAAACAATGGTATGATAAGAACTTGCATAAAACTTGTAAAACATTACATTACATTACAGTCATTTAGCAGACGCTTTTATCCAAAGCGACATACAGTAAAGTGCATATAGAAGGTCATCGAAAGTAAACACACAGATAAGAGAAAGCACATTCTTTCCCATACAGCAGCAGCTCCCCTAGTAATGACACAACACAGTCACACACAGTGACTGGGTAAATCAGCTCTACTACACTTTATATTTCTAAATAGTATAAACTTATATACACACACAACAAAGAACAGATAATACCATGAGGATAAGTAGTATCAGTCCAGGTGGAGCCTGAAAAGGTGTGTTTTCAGGCCACGACGGAAAGCAGGCAGGGTTGGTATTGAGCGTAGGGGAATGGGAAGTGTGACAGGAAATGTAAGTCAATAAAAATAATGAAATATAACAATTAAACATTGAAATGCCGTTTAAAAGGTGAGTCTTTAAAAGTGACTTATTTCAAGAGTGTGCAGCCCTAATTTGCTCAGCTAGGTCAGTTTCGGGTTCGGTATTGAAAAACAGAGTCACTCTTTGGTATTATTACTTCCCTGAAAAATAATACGAACAATAACAGCTTAAAGTTATACATCTTTTTTCCATTGTGGGCCTCCTACTGGACACCGCGCCTGACTAAAGCAGTTATGTGTCAGTTGCCGCCATACTAACTCTGGTGAAAGCCAGACCATACTGTAATTGTCGTCATAAAGACTAGGGCTTAGCCTAGAATAAGTTCAAATATGGGACTAATATACATATTTTGAATGCATCTCCCCAATTTTCTGCCCAATTTGGAATACCCGATCATATACAGCAACACTCACGCAGCAATCTCTACAGCCCATGCAGAAGAGTAGTATAGACAAGCACACACTCCAGTCCCCTCAAAAGCACATATCGCTAGCTATGTCTCTTCACATGGCAGCCCAAAAGCCTGTAGACATGAATCGGAGGAAGACGCTTCATGTGCAGCTTGAGCGAGCAGATCGCAGGCACCCGATCGACCAGTAGGGGGTCGCTAGAGGGCTGAGAAATGTGGATCCCGACAGAAACCTCCATAACCCTGAACGATACTGCCAATTCTGTGTGTCGCCCTGGGAGGATAACAATAACAGTCAGCACTGGCATGGTCAGGATTGAGTCCTTGGGGACCATCCATGCACTAGAACAGTGCCTTAACAGTGCTCCAACACCTCCGCCCCCCCTGTTCCTCAACACAGGGGCCCCCCAGGGCTGTGTCCTGAGCCCCCTCCTCTACACACTGTACACCCATGACTGCGTAGCCACACACAGCTCCATTACAGTGATCAAGTTTGCAGACGACACAACAGTGTTAGGTCTGATTACCAAGGGAGACGAATCAGCCTACAGGAACGAGATTGAGACCCTGGCAAAGTGGTGCCAGGCAAACAACCTCGACCTCAACGTTGAGAAGACCAAGGAGATGGTCACTGACTTCAGGAGAGGAGAAGCCACCCACGCCCCCATCTACATCAACGGAGCGGAAGTGGAGAGGGTCAACAGCTTCACGTTCCTCGGAGTCCACATCACCGACAGACTGGACTGGGATGTACACACCACCCAGGTGGTGAAGAAGGCACAACAACGCCTATACCACCTCAGAAGGCTGAAGAAGTTCGGCACGGAACCCCAGACCCTGAAAGCCTTCTACAGAAGCACAACAGAAAGCATCCAGACAGGCTGCATCACGGCCTGGTTTGGAACCACCAGCGTAAAGAACAAGAAGGCACTGGAGAGGGTGGTGCGCACGGCACAAAAAATCTGCGGATGTGAGCTACCCACCCTTGACAGTATATACACCGAGCGGTGTGTCAACAAAGCTCGCAGGATCATCAAAGACTCAAACCACCCAAACCACAGACTGTTCACACTGCTACCGTCTGGCAAACGGTACCGCAGCCTCAGATCCACACACAAGAGATCACTGAACAGCTACTTCCACCATGCAAACAGACTACTGACAGAGAGACTCACATCACATCACTGACAAACACGCTAGGACAGGCACAACAAGCACACATACACACACAGCACCCGCACACACACAGCACCTTAACGTACTAGTACAGTACACTACATCATGGTGATGACCACTGTATTATTGTTTCTTTTTATTATGATGTGCTGCCATTATGCTGCTAACTATGCTGCTAAAAGATTGCACATGATGACTGTATTATTATTGTTCCATTATTATGCCTATTTGCCTATTTATTGTGTCGAATTATTGTGGTTGGGGGAGCCGAGGGGAAAAAGCATCTCACGTTTTTTAACATCTGAATCTGAATCTTAACAGGATGAGCCTCTCAGCAGCCCCTGGATTACAATGTTTAACAACATACTTCCAAACAACTACAAGCAGACTTTTACTAGTACCGTGCGCTTAACTGTTGAAGTGCTTAATTTGACAGTTGTTTATGTCAATGGAGCCTACATATAATATAGGCCGGGTTGTTTTTGTTTTCATGCGTCATCTAACAACCCTCCTCGACCCCTGCCACCCGACCCACAGATTGGGAACCAGTTGCCTAGCCTTACATTCACAATTAGTATGCATGACTATCAGAGGAAACAAAAACAACGAGGCTGGTATTTTGGTCTGCGGCTGCTTGTGCTGTACAATGGCCTTTTCACCACCCACAGATATTGGAATGACATCAGTTTCGGGGAAAACAATGGGAGAGAATAGCCTGCACTATCGAATAAGACAATCGCAGATGTCACCACCCTGGGTTTTTTTCTTCTTCTTCTTCTTCTTGTAAATACCTTGTTTTATTTGTCCCTGTTTTTAAAGAATTAAGCTACGCGGTTTTGAAAAGGCGCCACAGGATACAGAAGGCGTGCGACTAACAAAAAAAATAAACGGACAGAGGGGAAGAGAGATGAATACATGAGGCTGAATTACCACAATATTTCAGACCAAAATAAACAAGAGGAATTTGAATTAGCCATTTAAATAGCGCGGCAATGTGAAAATCTTGCGTCTTATACTCTTTTCTGTTTCACATGAAAGCATGTAAAGACCTGTTACTCTCTCCTTAATGGCAGAAACTGCGTCATTTAATCGCACAGACAGAGACGGTGGCCTTATTTCCAAACAAGAGCTTCTTTATTCTCACCAGACATGCATGGTGCCTTAAACACCAAAGAAGGGAGGATGCCTTCTCCGGGGATTTGCAGAATACTCAAGAGGGAAATGTAAAAAAGTACGTACAGAAACGCAGCGCAGGTGAATGCCAGGGCATAAGGGTAGCTCCAATAATACAATGTTTTCTCAACATTACTTTTTGACGCTAAAAGCCTATCCAATTTATCCACCAGATAGAGATATCTCGCGTGTCAAACTGCACACACTGGAGCGTTATAAAACACGTCTCAAACTCTTGATGGCAATTAGGCAACAGAAAGACATCTCTGAGAACCTGCCAGTTTGACAGACTGGCTTTCAAGATGTACAAGGGCACGGCTGCAGGTCTCATTAAGGCCTGCAGGTAACCGCGGCGAACCCGGACGAGGGAGGCGTCCGCGTTTGCTGCCCGTGTGTTCCACGCGCGAACATACCCTGCGTGTTGTTAACCTCTGGACCACTCCCGGCCAGGCCGCACACAGCCCGACTCAGAGCGGGGCTCCCAACGACAGGGGTTTTCACAGAGCACGGGATGCATATGCGGCCCTGGTGGAACAGGCTTCAGAGGTAGCGGCTCCACTTAAAACAATGCCGGGGAACCTTTTACACACAAACCTTCCGCACGTTGTGTAACATCTCATCACAGTGCCTGTAAATAGCTTGTAGCGAGAGAGAGAGAGAGAGAGAGAGAGGGAGTCTGAGAAAATGACTAATGAATACCCTACGGAAAATGTGTGCTTTTTCTCTGCACCGCCCTGGACATCCAACATTTATAATGAGTCTTGCTGAGAAAAAAAAGGAAAAATGCACCCTGTGCCCCTCTGTGCCCCCCGCCCCCCCAACCCCCACTTTCTCTCCACGTGTGGCACACAAGAAGCACGCCACTATGGGGGAGAGAAAACACCAAAGCGAGCAGCATCCAGCTTCAAGGCCTACAAATGTAGAAACGGAGGCAGGAATATTCAACAATTTCACACACATATCTTGAGATTTGAGTCCATATCTGCGTTTCAGTACATCTCGGTGACGTTAGGAAAGCCGCTCCAGCGCCCTCCCCCCTTTTGCCTGAGACTAAAAGGATGAACATATGTCCACCACTCCCAGGAGAAGATGGTGTAGGCCCAGGGTGAGAGTCTACAGTGAAACAGAGGGAGGCGGGGTGTAACCGCAACATGGGGTGTGCGCACACACCCTTTACCGAGCACCAGCGCTGAGCAGCAACACCCCACCCAACCCACATGAAAAAACGAAAAACACACATGATAAACAAGCGCAGCTTTTGGTGATAAAAATAGACAAACGGATCTAAAAAGGCCTGCGCAGTCAGGATTGCCAACATTCCCTTACCCAAATATGCAGGGTAAAAAAAAAAGTGGCCAAATTCTAATATAGCATCCAGATGGGCCTTGGGAAGATTTTTTAAATTTATTTTAATGCTATTTTTCTCCCCAATTTGAAAAACTTCACCAAGCTCACGCTATAGCACTCATCGTGACCTGCATTGTCAATTCAGGAGAGTGCAGGCAAGTATGTGCCCTCCACCACAGAAAATGAGGTTGCCGCTGTTTGTTTTCACACTGCATTACTTTACATTACATTCACTTGGCAGATGGTTTTATCCAAAGCGATGTAGAATAAGTACATACCGAAGGTCATTGAAACAACTGCAAACAAGTCAGATAAAGTACAGTTCTATCATAAAGTAGCAGCTATCTAGAGACATGAACATCATGTCTAGTTCACACAGTACGCTATGGCTAAGTCTTAAGACTAAGTCAGTAAGACACAATAAACTACAACATCACGATCAAGAAACTAGTGTTACATGTGTTAGAGAATCAAGGTACAGGATACAAGATACAAGCACTATATGAAAGTGGTACTATATTGGTGGCTCAGTCAAGGTAGTCTGAAGCGGCGTGCCTTCAGACCATAACAAAAAAAACAGGGAGTAACTGAGCAGTTCGCAGAGGAATGGGAAGTTCGTTCCACCACGGGGGAGCGAGCGAGGGTGGAGAAGCTCCGCAGGCGGGACGAGCGAGATCCGTTCACACGGAGGGCAGGAAGTGCGAGCGGCACTGCTGCGGCGGCGCAAAGCGGTCGAGCTGGTTCACGTCCTGTAGGTAGGAAGGGGCTGTCCTGTTGGCTGCAGCGTAGGCCAGGGTCAAAACTTTGAACCTGACCCTGACGGGACCTCAGCAGGGGAGGGACATGTGACGTGTGAGAACTTCGGAAGGTCGAATACAAGTCGCTAAGTCTCTCAGGCAAAGATATGAAGGAGGAAGACACTTTGCATGCGGCTCCGAGCACGCGCTGTCCCGCAGGAGTGCCGGGGGACCATGATGATCTGGTTTCTATACCAGGCTGGGGGGTTGAGGAGGATGAGCCACCCAGCAGCCCAAGAATGGAGCTTTTGTTATTCATTTCACTTAATTAAACATAATTTAAGGCTGGTTATTTAATGAATTACATTTGAGGCAGTCGCTAACCACTCAACAACCCAAATTCAGGAGGCCCTAAACCCATTACCCTCTTGCCTCTGATGCGTATTGATTTCACATGCCGCAACCCTCTTAAAACGGGGCTGCTGCGCAGCAACGCTAGCCAAAAAGTGAAAGGTATGGTAGTAGAACTGCAGTGGCCCCCCCAGTCTCTGGCATAAAAAAAACACTATGGCGCGAATTCTCCAAACACACTCATGCGCCAGGCCACGTTTAGCCACCATACTACAGCAATGAGGCCAAAGTTCTAGGGCTACAGTAGCTCCTCTCTTCATAATAACACCGAAAAGCTTTTATCTTTAGCTGCGACAGCAGCACAGATGCACACTGCATGCGCTGCTAGGTCCGTGGGGCCACATTTCATTTGTGGAAGCAAAGCTCTAAGCACATGGAGATAGCAAACTGGCTAATGTTACATAAATGGCAACGGTCTCCCTTTTCTTTTCTTTTTTTACACATCAGCTTGGGTCTCATAGCACCTTGCAAGCACACAGCCTGCTTTACTTCACACTCATCATGATGATTTGTGGGAAAGTTTTTGAGCCCAAAGCTAAACATGTTGGCGCGCGGGCTGCGTTTGATGAACTGCTGTGTTCGCTCGGATTCCTACGCCTAGGACAGGTTAAGAAGGATAATGTTAGCCAGGACTTCTCAGTCTAATGTGTACAGCTTACAGCGATCTCAACAAGTTTTGTTTATAACCTGTAGTAGCTGTGAACCCCTTGGCTGTTTCTGTAGTGTAGTTCCTGATGGTGTGACTAGGTGGCAAGCAGCAAAGAGCATGATAAGTGAAAGAGAAGGTAACAATGCTTCTGTACAGCTAGCAGCAGTATATCAAACTAAAATCTAAAGGATTGTGTGTGCATGTGTGTTTTTACAAAACTCACTCAGCCCACTTTTTACCAATTTTGAGAAAATCAACATTTTGTTTATTTTAAATTGGTGGAGTTTTTTTGCATGAAAGGAAATCTAATTTTTATACCTAAATCCATAAAAATAAGTGTAAAAGCAGAACTGCAAATACTGTATCGAACCATTTCTCATAAACATATGGTTTATCAAAACTGGACTTAGTGAGGTTTGGAAAAACACTCTTCATTTGTGTGTGTACATGTATATGTGTGTGTGTGTGTGTGTGTGTGTGTGTGTGTGTGTGTGTGTGTGTGTGTGTGCGTGTGCGTGTGTGTACACGCACATGTGAATATCGCTCCTGCAGAGATCAGAGTGTTCTGAGACACAGAAACCCCAGGGGTTCAGGCGGTTGGACCTGGAGGCAATGTTGGAAAGATGTTTTTCACAAACTGAAATATGGGGCATGAGTGAGAAGGTCGATAAAGTGACAGTCACCCTAAAACCTGCACGTATTTTACAGCTGTCTATACCATAGGCCTCCTGTCTCATGCCCCACACGCACTGAGGACCAAGCTCAGTCTCACACGCCCAGCTTTCAAATGTCATGCATTTTAATGAAAGTAACTGTGCTGGCGTAACTGCGGTTTACGCAGCGATGTTATGATATATAAAGTATAACACGGACACTTTTTAAATGGAAAGTAAGGTCAAATATGTATTTAAATGGAAGTGTCTTGCAGACCCGCCTTTCACACGTTTGGATCTTGGAAATTTGGGACCTGTGCTGTGCTAGCTGCGTCAGCAGAGGGAAGATATGAAAAACGTTCCGTTTCCCGTCTGCCGCTGGTTCTGTGGATTGTCGCTTTTCGCCGAGGACCTTCTCCACCCTGATCCTATTTCTGGCGATTAGCCGGGCGCTAGACGTTTCCCTACGCATATGTGCCAGACGTTTCCCTGCGTGTGTGCTGTCGTACGGGCGACTGTACTGGCTGCAAATGCAGCTGGCCCACAGTCATCAGTGAGTCACTGAACAGGTAACGCAATTAGCCTGCGACGGGGTCGCTACAATGCGAATGCGATCCGCTCCTGATCATTACCAAGATGGGCGATTTAATGGCACGGCGCACACGGCCAGGCGAGACGCGGGCAGAGGGCCGCTCGTCTAATGGGCGCTGCGACGTGGTTGTGGCGGGCATTTCCACACAGAAAGCACATATATGCCACAAGCCGTTCAGCTTTCCATAGACAAGCCCATAGAATGTCACTCACAAGAAGGTGGGCGGTCTTTACTGTCACACAGAAAGCAACTTCCACAGATAACACTCTAGCAGGCTGCCATTTTACAATTCTGAAAAGTTAAGTTATGAGAACATAGTTGAACTAGCTTATCTCAGGATATATAAAAGATCAGTACTATATTTTGAATGAAACATAAAAGTAAACATTGTTGCAGTAATATGGAGCAAGTTCATGTTTCTCAATTTGGTAGTGATTGATCGGTTGTGTCCGCGTGAGCAAATACATACATTTCAAATAATTTGCACTTAGCAGTGCTATACATTCACCTTGTGGGTTTTCACCATTTAGAAAGGGCAACTGTATTTGTGCTCTTTGTGAGAAAGGCCCATTGGACAGCACGTGCCTCTGCATTCCAGCACAAAGGCTGACCACGGCCTCAACAAAACAGGTCCGACTGTGTGTACGTATGTATGTGTGCGTGCGTGTGCCTATCCATGCAAATACACAACACAAACGGCTCGTATTACAGTGCACAAATGTGGACCAACAAGTCAAAGTGATCGTTCAGCTTCCCACTGCCGACAAGACGGATTTGACTGTTCCTTGCAAGGAATGCGGCCTTTGTAACCACTTAAAATGTCAAAAGGATCACAAACTTAACGTTGTAGAAGAATTATTGTTGCGATTCAGAGAAAAATAACATCTTTTATCGTAAATCTGACAAAAACCTGCATTTACTATACAGCAGACATCTCTCCAAACATTTAGATCAGGGGTATAAATCCCAGGTCCTGGAGAGCCACATGATCTGCAGTTTTTTGTTCACAATCGCTGGGTGCTCAGCTGCACGTCATTTTGGGTTGACCTTTGGAGTTGTCTGTAACCATGGCGACCATACAGGTTTTCCCCGCGCCTGGCCCGGCACAGGTCTGCGATCCCGTCCGCGGGCCAGGCCAGGCTCAGCCAAGGCAGGTGGTTCCCTGGGGGGACTCACCGGCCTGGCGAGAGATTGGTGGCCTGAAAGGGGGCTCTGGTGCGTCTCCACTGACAGGCACCGCATGAAGAGGCTTCATGGTAACCAGGGTAACTGTAATGGAGTGGCGGTCACTGAGAGGAGAGCCAGAGCGCACAGGATGTCTGAATGACAAGTAGGCTCACGGTGATGTTTTACATTACAAAACAAATTCCTGCTTTCCGATCGGCCCATACGCATTCCTTGCATATATGTACTGGCGGTATATGGTGGATAAAAATTATTTTAAGTGTGAGCTGGAATATCACTACACCAAACAGTATTACATAATTACGTATTACCGGAATTGGCTTGACAGCTACGGTCTGACTGTTATTACGGAGCTTATTAGTATTAGCCACTGCAACTAGCTAGATAGCTTCCTTATCTGTATGTCCAATGGAATGTCTACTGAGGTCGAATATGAATTTTCTGGCTCTGCCACTTACTGGATGTAAATTCCAACATTAATGATATACCTCGGCCACCCATACCTTATTGCAGTTCAGAAACGGTACATTTTTTAAATGTCAATCTCAGTAAAAATCTTAAATCAACTATTTCATCATGACCCTTTCTCTAATGCAATCCATTATTGGGATTTGTATTATGCTACAAGTCCTCATTTACATCACATACTGTATTTCATTGCAAAGGAAAATATGTACAATGAATGTGGCATTTACTGTTTACCTGTATGTTGCATCTGTTTTGTCTCTATAATGAGTCATTTTGTTGTGCTGCAAGACATATTACATTGTTCATGTGTTATACTTATACAACAGCAAGCATGCATCAAGGGTACTGATTCGCTCAAAATCAAGGGTCAAGGATATAGCAGCAGTGCCTCACACTAACTGTAACATCTACCCTACAAGGCTAGCTCGCTCGCCATTATACTACACTGCCAGCCTTACGTGTCCTGTAAAGGACCCCAATAGAGTGTCGTACGATGGGTTGTGGAGACACGGATAACGAAAATGGGCCTGAAATTTTATATAATTTAACCCCCCCTTTTACAGAGCTATTCCTGCATGCAAACAACAAAGGCTCATCTCTTGGCACCGTTCTGTCCCTAATGTCCATCTGGAGCCAGCAGAAATGTATTAGTCTTCTAGTTTTTATTTCACTTCTTTGAGCGGGGTACTGATGGGGAACGCTGAGCCTTGAGGGAGGGGCCAAAAGACAACGCAGAAATCTACTCGAGACACTGATTATCGTTTGGTTACCTCCTGCACTGCCAATGTGATGATCAGGCAGGCCAGTGTGAGAACAACTGATCCTAGATCAGGGCCCGCATTCATGAAGCGAGCGTCTCCGAGCAGGAGCACCGATCTAGGATCAGGTTTCACGTGGACCTGTACTAACCTTACTTATTATGAGCTAAAATGCAAACTCATCCAAGATCAGCATAAGAATTGTATTTTATATGTGTTGCTGAACGTGAATGGGGATAACACAGGTGAGAGAATTCAGGCCAAGCTTTCCAGTGCATCGGCATTCCTTACATGAACACCTACTTATTATAATCTGCAGCGGAAGCTCGGTTTATGAAAAACGCGCCCATGTTCAGCTTAGCACGTGCTCCTCCTCATTGTGCTTAGCGCCAGTGAATCAGGAAATGCGAGAGACTCAAAATAGGCGGAGAATGCTAAATCTAATTAGCATATTATTCAAACTGAATCCTTGCAACCACTGTGTGCAGAACTTCAATTTGGTTACAGCAAAGCTAAACAGCAGTGGACTGAACATGTATTCCTTTGGTACCAGCAGAGAGGTTTCATCAAAATTGAAGTGTTAGTATTCAACCTGCAGTCACGGGGCTGACACTGAATGAGTTCCACATTTACATTTAGGCATTTACCACATGCTCTTATCCAGAGAGACCTGCAGTACATTTATAATGTACGTACAGCATGTTTGTAGCAAACTGATCCAGGTTACACACCTTGCTCAAGGGTGTAATGGCAGAGCCCACCTGGGAATCAAACCTGCAATCTCTGTTATACACCCAGTTCCCTAACCATTATGCTACACTATGGCTATGGAAGTAATGCGGGTTAAAAAATTGAGTGAAATAAATAAAAGTAATAATAATAATAATAATAAATTTTAACAAATAATAATAATACTTTATTTGTTGACTGCTTTTCAAGCATTTAACAATAGAACAATACACATAATTTCACAATATATTTAAAACAAAGATGTAAAAACAAGGGAAAAAAATCAGGGAACATAAAATTAAATATTAAAATACTTTAAAAGGGACTTCAATCTGGAGACCGGCTGTGCGACCCTAATATTCTCAGACAGAGTGTTCCATAGTTTGCAGTCTGCACTGAAAAAGACACCTTATTTTTAGATGAGATTGTTTTTTTGGGACAGTAGAGTCACAGGTACAGAACATGCCCCAGCTGCACTGTGAGGGTGCAGTCGCCCTGAAGTCCAGCTACAAGCGCAGCCACCGACTCTGGCCGAGATATGGAGTCCACGGGGTGAACCGAAGGTCACAGGGCGCTCCAGTCCAGGCCAATAGAAATTTTATACGGCATCTCACTGTCAGCAACACTGTATACAGTTCGGTTTTAGGTTCCCCTGGCTCTGTGGGCCGGCTATGAACTGACACTCCCCCTCCCCCAAATCATCGCTCACGGCATGTATCCGGAGCTCGGCGGACATCACTGACCGGCCTCAGATAGTGCAGAATCGGACGGGAAACAAGAAGCGGGAGACTCGACCTCCAGACGACAAACAGGAAAATCAGCGGCCGCGCGCAACGTGCTAAGAAAACCCGCCGGGTGATCGCTGCTGCCCAAACAGGCCACAAAAAGACTGCAGGCACGAAACTCGCAGCATTTGTTCAGCACGCATTGGAAAGCAGTAACACGCGAAACAAAGCGATCCTTTCTAACAAAGCCCGACACAGAGAATAGGGTAGCGGTCACTTTAAACAAAAACCGCGCGCTCAAATTGGAGCGCTACTGGGATCAGTGCGCAGGTGACATGGTCTGGTACTGAGGGGAAATCTGGAGAACTTGAGGGACGGTGCCTTTATTTGGCACTGCGGGACGTCGTCACGAAAACACGCCTGTTCCTGTGCGCCGAGCCCATCCATTTTAATTTCTCCAAAAATAGCAACGGCGCATTTCCAACAAGCCCTTTCGCCAAAAATAACAATCGCACAAGCCCCAACAAAGCAACAGCAGAGGGAGGCTTTCAACCGCCCGTGCACATCTAGCACCAAGTTAATCCGTGCGCACTTTATCTGCGGTACATGAGCGTAAACAATATGCCTTAAACTCATTATTCTATTTAGGATAGACTATATCACCGACCAACCAAGATGAAGAGATTGCGAGCTATTCTTTAAATTTAGCGCTGACAATGAGCCCTTTCCAGCATCTATCTTATTAGGTTTAATCCACAAAACTCGACACCAGCGATACACCGCGCACAGTAACGCAAACACAATAGACGTCGCTCAGAATAACGCGGTGGCCTGAAATGGAACACCACAGGCGGCCGCGCATGTTCAGACATGTTCGGGGGTCCGACTCGCCTGGGCGCAATCGCTAGACCCGCTTGTTCTCCCCAGCGATCGATGCGCCGTTTTTGCCAGGCAGAGAGCCGCCGGGGCCGTGACAAGGACACTACGGGTCACATTCACACAAAGGCGGCTGCCTCCTTGGCGGCACGTTGGATTGATTGGCAGCCGTTCTCCGCGTGCCCTTAGCCCGGGGGGAGGCCTTTGTCCTTAGAGACGCAGGTGGCGCACAGAGGAGTCGGAGGGGAGGGCGGGGGGGGGGAAGGAGGAGTGCACTCAATCCCTTGCTCAAAGCCACAGGAACTCCACCTGAGAGAACGCACACAGCTTCAGGACCCTGATTACTCTAATCAGCAATGATGGCACTTCCACATGACAGATTCGTGTTGATGTTTATACGCAAGAAAATTGAGTTTAAATTGAATTTAAAATTTTAGGATGAGAACTTTCCTTCTGATTGCTTTTAGACAATTAGTGCCAGTTATGTTTGTTCATTTCCTATTTTCACTTATTCACTTGAGGAATACTTGCACATGAGTTGATACACAAATCATTTTTGCTAGACTGTGTTTTATCTTTTGTAGTGTATGGAAAGCACTTTTTTTACTGTCCAATTATTACCTAGCTCCACACACACACCAACAGTAAGAACTCTTTACCCCCTTTGGACTGAGTGCAACTTCTCTTTGGAAAGAGGATACCTGATCATTAAATCTGATAAAAAAGAACCTTAAAGAAACTGCTCCATGCGGCGCGCGCGCACACACACACACACACAGCTTTGTACACACACACACACACACACACACACACACACACCTTAAGGTTGTGAAATTAATTAAGAACAAGTGACAATGACAAGGCATAGAAACAGCAGTGAAAGGCTGAATGCTTGGCTATGTTGCCATAATCAAGGTCTAATGCTAGTAATGCAGCACCATATAAAAGAGACGTTTGTTTTTGCAGCTGCTTCTGTAAATGGCTTTGGATGAATCATTATGAATTATAGTGAATTATAAAGCTCAATAATTACAGCTTATGAACCCTGACTCCCCCATATCCTCTCACCTCTGCCCTCTGTACCCCAGGGCAGTGCTTTTCACGTTGCCCCCAAACGATACCCCAGGGACAGGCAGGAGACACCCGGGCATGCAGTTACCAGTGGGTCTGTTTCACTGCACTTTAATACAAAAATAAAATACAAAAACACAAGATTACTATTGATATAATGCTTCATAAGAAGGTGAAATGGTCTTCATAACCCTCCATTATCTGTCTTGGAGCTCTTTAAGCCTGACGGAGCACTAACTTGAAATCGACCAAACTAAAAAGCAAAAGAGCATAAAATATTGACAAGTTCCATCTTTCTTTTGAAGTAAGGCGTTGAGTTTGCTGGCTTAAAACTATTTACTATGGTTTTCTCCTTCAATTTTTCATTGGTGACTTGTCCAGGGTGTATTTCAGTGTCCGCTGGAGTATTTTCTGGAACAACTAAAGTCAACTAAATTTAAACCAAATGGCATTGAAATATATATAAATATTATCTAAAAGTATTAAATCAAAGTGGCAGTGCTCACACGGAATAAAAAAGACGCAACAGCTTTTTTTCTTCATCCTGGAGCTGTGGCCAGGCTGGCTTAGGTTTAGGTTTAGTTCCAGGTGGGTTGTATGACGTTTGTATGGGTGTAGGATTTTCATTTCATCCAACTGAATGGAGCAGGAACCGTGTCAGTTCAGCCTGCTGCTGTCCCTGATGTTGCCCTACTTACAAGCGAGTGGTGGGTGGCAAGCGGCGGATCCGTGACCCCTTTCCCACTGCAGAGCTGGAACCAGCCAATGGTAATTGAGCCTTAGCTCCTGCTCATGCTTACCGGTTCCTGCACTAGAGTGGGAAAATATCCTTCAATGTGCTGTAACATTGTTTCAATCGATATCCTTCCCCACCCATCTCCATGTGAAGGAATCCCCCTCATAGCCTACACACATTAACTGGGAAGTAATTAACAGTACTCAAACATTTAATTTGAAACATTATTATTGGGAATCCATGAGTATTTCTCTGATTAATTTAAGACAGTCAAATAACATCTCCCAAACCTTGACACTAAAAAAGCCTTCAGGCATTTACAGAGACCATGTTGTAGTAGTTAAAAAGGGGTCTTTAAAGCTGTGAATAACAGGAGGCCAGAATTAGTCACGTACCCGACTTCTGTTGGCCCCATGCCATGGGTATCTCACTTCTGACTGTTTGGACAGCACTCAATGAACACTGATCAATGCCTGATTTGAAGCTATCAATGGCACACCGGCTAGGGTTTCATTAATCAGGGCTGTTAACAAGAGGTCATGTGAACTGATCTGGTTTGTGTTTCCTGCCAGAATGGCTGATCGATGAACAAAAAGGGTGTAACTCCGAAATCTTTCGATGGCATGGTCAGAACGCAGAACCCCAGCACGTGAGACTCTATGAATGCTACCATTCAGCTATGCGTCAACAGCACACTACACACGACAGCATGTCAGAGGTAGGCCAGAGAAAAGTCAAAGATCACTCTCCTGTCCCTGACAGCCAACAGAAACGAATCTTATATTCACCGGCACAATTGATGTCTTCAGGCCAGTTCATCCCGCGAGATGCAAGAACCACTTTAGTGGTTTTGTTTGTGGTTGAAATGACTGTCGGCAAAAACTCTGATGCAGTCGGTTGACAGTGTACAGCCCTGATTTTGGGAAGTATTTTGTGTGAACAGAACAGAAAAAACTATTTCAACACATACACTGAGAGCAGAATGTAAGTATATACAAGATAAAAGTATGAAAGGTTTGACATCAGATGACCGGTCTGTGTCGAGTAAAGGGTAGGGCTGCAGTATGTCTAAGGCTTGAAGACGTGTGTAAACAAGACAGATTATTTAGTGCATTCAGTTAGGAATTCAAGAATCACCAGTGAAGCCATTGTAATAGGACTAAATACCCTTCTATTAAGTTCCAAAATGCTCCAATCCCGTAGATCCCTTAGGAAAAATAATTTGCTGCAATGAATTGTAAAATATCGAAAATAAGATTCAAACATATTTCAAAATGATTTTTTTGAACACAAGCCAGAAAATGACATACATAAAATGGTTATTGTTCTTGAACCCCTTTGACTACAGACATAATCTTGGACTCTTCTAGAAGGTAACCCTTAGGAGTTTGATTTCCAAGAGTCAGAATTACTTTAAGCTTTAAGTATTACTGAAATAAAGTAATCTGGTAATAAAGTAATAAAGGGTCTGATTTTGGACACTTGCTGTCTGATGAGAGCATGCGTATACGTGCTAGAAGTGTCATTCTGAGACCGTTTTGGTTGCCCTATAGAAGTGAATAGAGAGCAACAAATACCCTATTCCGGATTATCAGCCCAGGGGAGCACAGAGCAACTAATGAACATATTTCGCCACCATTTGGACTCATATCATGGCCAGGTAACTACACAACCCAAAGTTCTACCAAAGTTCAGTTGTGCTTTAAGGCATTACACTACCAATAAAAACACGTTTGTCATATTTCCATAAGCAAGACAATACAAAACAAGGGAAAATATGCATAAACCTATGGGTTCCCAACCCGACAGCTTTAGTGTATTTAGTGTCATCATTAAGGCAAAAGAATGCTATTTATGCTAGTAATCAATGTTAGAATGCACGTAATATAAACTTCGGATGAAACTTGAACTGCACTAGCCAAAATCCATTGCCTGTGATCTGTCTGCTGTGAGAACAGCCTCATGGAATTTATGTTTGACAATGCTTCATTGTATAATCAAACTAAATTTGTTAAACAAGCAAGCTAATTTGCCTTTTTCTAAGCTGAGACGGAAGCCAAGTTCTGGTATCTTTTTCTGCTCAGCTGTTGCAGGTGTTATAACAAAATTAAACCGCATATATTTTGTACAATCACAACACTCGTGTAAGCTAATGGAAAATATTTCCTGTTTTCCTGTTATTGTATATATGGAATTACAGGAAACCCATGCTGGTGTTAAACTCTAATGTTTAAGATTATTATTGCGTATATTAAAACACGTCATAATGGTTAGTCCGAATAATATTGATCCTAATATCGATCCATATATTCCTTGCTTGCACACTTTAACCTTGCGCACAAATCGGACTGTTTCACCAACTGTAAATCAGTCTTTTTGCAGTCTTATTAAATCCACCATTATATTAGCAATCCACCAAGGTGCAAATGCAGGTGGCTTTTAAAGGAAATGGGAGATGACACTCTGGCCTTCATGCGTGAACCCCGCTGCCCACTGAATGTAGACATTGATGGTTCTTGTCCGAAATGTGTGGTGTCACCAGCTGCTTCTTTTCACATCACAGGCTACAGCCAAGCTCTTCGGGCATGCAGTCTACGGGCATGCAGTCTATGGACATGCAGTCTACGGGCGCCTGATCGACCAGGCAGAGTTCGCTAGAAAGCCAAGAAATGCCGACCCCTAACCGGCTGAACTCTCCCATACTCTGGGTGATGCAATTGCCAATAGCACGTCGCCCTATGGAGCTACCGGCCACTGGCTCGGTCCGGATTTGATGAGACCGCAGGACTCATAGTCCTGGGATGTGAATATGGAACATATATTCCACGTGGCATGCATAGCCTTTTCTGATATAATTCAGCCTGAAGAGAGTAAATTATCATTCAAAGAATATCAAAAGAGTCTAATTAAGAACAAGTAACAGTTTGATACAATTCAAGGGGTTGCAATGCAGTGGGACCCCAGAACTGCATTTGAGAACCTGAGCTAACCACAAAGAGACACTCAAAGATTGTTCAATAATGGCAACAGACAACAGGAAGCCTTTTTGAAACATGCTCGGCAGGATCATCTGATCAGACATCGCAGGTACCGTCCCCCCGGCCCAGAATTTCTCTTTTTTTAATAAAAAATGTACCATCTGATAGCCAGGTCTGCATTGCCATTAATAGATGGACCTCAGCCACCTTTCAATTTCATCAAATTTCTCTTACAATCCAGGGGAATTAAAATAACAAATTACACAAATGCCTCCTGGCTCCAATCATGCCCCTACATGAATAGATTTTACAAGGGATGCTCCTGTAACACATCCGCGCTTTAATTCCCCCTCAATTTCGCAAAACACTCTGAGGATTAACTCCCCTTTATTAACGTGTGCTGATGAGCAGTAATGAAGGAAGAAGCATCCCATAATCCTGTTGCTCCACGCACCAAGCGGATTAAACAGCGGTTTTTTAATGTTCCCGCATTCATAACATGGGTTAGCTCCAGTGTGCGTCACATGTCACAACAGCGTTGCGGAATGTTTAATTGAGACGTCAGGCTGAACCCCGGCCTTACCTTGTGCCGGCACTTCAGGACAACTCCATAGGCTCCTGCGGGGGAGATGAAAGAAAGCAGTTTATTACTTTGTACTCTGTGGTTTCCAAACATTCCTAATCCATGACACTGCATTTTAAAATATAGCCTTCAATACTTTGAACTCATGTTCAAATAAGTACTTATCTTTGTATTACATTAAGTTAGTGTACTCTTTATATAAGGGACAGTGCATGTAAAGCAGGGCCGGCCCTAGTGGGGTTTTTTGGCCCTAAATAATAATGTTGTTGTGCCCCCAAAAGTGCCAATTAAATTGTGGCCCAGGGATGCTTGTGGCCCTAAACGACCGCATAGCTCTGATGTAAAGCAACTATTGAAGTGATTCAATTGACTGATCATTTGGCTGTATGTGATTTGTATGCATTTTCTGTAGCCCTCCCCTCATTAAAATGCAGCCTAACACATGTTAAAATACGCATTCATTTATTTTATTGTTTATAAGGTTCATATGACTCAGGGCTTATAACTTGTGAGGTGCTTAATTAGACTGATGCCAATTGACAAACAGGCATCATAACAGAAAATGGGTGTGGCTAGTATATGCTATCATTAACTTGCTTATGTTAGCCAATTGTTGTGTTTAACTGTGGGGAAGCAAAACCTTCCAATTGGCTCAACAATCAGTGATTGATGGCCCTTTCTTGACACCAATACTGGGTTAATTTAAGCTCACTTTCCAGTAACTAAGACATAAAAAAGGGTTTCCTTAGAGTCCTGGGCATGTGTGTGTTTGTTTACAGGGTGCTGAGATGTTGAGACATCCTGTGATATCAGGGCTAGTGGCATGCCAAACCTCCCAGAAACACAGGGGACCAAATCAAGTCCCCATTAAGCCTGTCAGCACTAAATGGGAAACGAGGCCTGCACCCACAAAACTATCACCATGATTGTACCACAGAGCTCTGGGCAAAAGGGTGGCAGTTTATAATCCCAAATTATAATGATAAATATACAGTGATGTGTAAATGAAATTACACCCTCTATCAACTCTATGGTTTACATATTAGAGCATAACTAACCCTCATCTAGTCTCCACTAAGTCCTAACAGTAGATACATTTTACCTCATATAACACATAACAGATCTGTCATTATTTATTGAACCAAAAGTAAGTCAATGTGCATAACCCTTCTTTGAAAAAGTAATGCACCCCATGAATCAGTAACATATAGAACCCCCTTTAGCAGTAATAACCCAAAGTAATCACTTTCTGTATGAGTTTATCAGTCTTTTATATCGCATCAGGGGAATTCTGGCCCACACTTCCTGAAAAAACTGCTTCAGCTCATTGATGTTAGAGATTATTATGCACAGTTCTCTTAAAGAAACAATATATCATTTGAAACACCAAGGGAGAACTGCAATCCCAACCAAAAGCATGACACCACCTCGCTAGCGGGTCTCAGTCAAAATTCCACCCCTGTGAGTAGTTAAAAGATTATCTCGCAAACTGTCTTTGCGCACGGTGGTGGTACATTGTGTGACAGGAAGCTGGCTATTGCAGCAACCAAAATGTCAAGCAATGAATCTTACATCGGACAAGTAATGAATAGTATATTTATATAGAAACTTTGCAATATATTATATATTAACTACACAGATTGCTAGTGCCCAGCGACCATTTTGTGTTGAAAAGTCAGTGACATGCCGTCTAGGTCTTCAGATTAAACATTTGGTTGAACAGTGAAAGTTTTCTAGCCGACTAGGCCGAAGCCAGGCTATATCCAGGTAAAACCTGAACTACATTGGGGTTGACCTTTTGTCTGTTTATATCAAAAATAGTCAAAATGTCTCTTAACATACATTTTCATTCCTCTAGATGTCTAGATTCCGGTTTGTGGTCACTGGGTGACGTGATTTGTCTTATATGGGCTAGTTGTGTGAGGTGTTGTTCAATGTGCATGCAGACTAACGTTAGCTATGATAGGAACAATAACTTTATAGCTAACATTAGCCTTGTGTTGTTCGATATACATGTAGACCAGTGGTTCTCAAACTTTTTCTGTCACGCCCCACTTTGGAGGAAGAAAAATGTTCATGCCCCACCGCCCCAACAAAATTGTAACAAAATGGTCCATGTTGAACTTTTATTGAAATAAAAATCCATCTGTGCTGTTTCAAATATAAAGAAAATTGCACTTTCAAGTAAACCAGATTGCTCCATTCGACAAAAACAAATAAAATGTGCAATCACTTTCGTAGAACAATGCAACAAATATTTGGCAAAAAAATAGCTTATTGTGGCTGCAATGAACCTGTTGGAAATTGAAGCTCAGGAGAGGGAAAATAAATTTCAAATTGAAGCTGCAGCTGAGGAAAGAAAAGCACTTCAAGAATTTGAATTTTAAAAATTGGAGCTTGAAAGCCGAAGTACCTCAACTCGCTCTGTAGACCCAGCTCGTGCAGGGTTCGATGTGAGTAGGCAGATACGAATGGTCCCACCATTTTCTGAGAAGGAGGTAGAAAAATATTTTGCCCATTTCGAGCATGTTGCCACTTCATTGAAATGGCCCGCCAATGTTTGGACTATTTTATTACAGTGTGTTTTAACTGGCAAAGCCAGAGAGGCCTATTCTTCGCTCAATTTGGAAGAGAGCTCTAATTATGAGATTGTGAAAACTGCAATCCTCCGCGCATATGAACTTGTGCCTGAAGCTTACCGTCAAAGATTCAGAGGCTATATAAAAACGGACAAACTAACTTATGTAGAATTTGCTAAGGAAAAAGATAAATTGTTGGGCTCTAACAAACCCGAAAATATTCTTGATTATGTTTCCCATTTTAGACTGCGGTTGCGAACTGCCTGTGACTTAGCAAGGAATACCCTCGCAGTGTCACAACGTCGCATGAAACGTCTCTTTGACAGACGCGCAAAAGTCAGCATGTTTTTTCCTGGTGATCAAGTGTTGGCGTTCCTCCCTGTTCTTGGTTCCGCATTGCAGGCTCGTTATTGCGGCCCATATACTATTAAAGACAAAGTTGGGGAGTTGGATTATTTAATTATTACTCCAGAGCTCAGAAAGAAAATTTTATTGCTCACCGAAAGAAGTCCGACGTAAAAACATTGGTTCCGCGCTGCATTCTGCATTTCCCCCGGCGCGCCCCACAGTTTGAGAAACACTGATGTAGACTAACGTCAGCTATGATAGGAACAATAACTTTACAGCGAACATTAGCCTTGTGTTGTTCGATATGCATGTAGACTAATGTAAGCTATGATAGGAACAATAACTTTACAGCGGACATTAGCCTTGTGTTGTTCGATATGCATGTAGACTACCGTTAGCTATGATAGGAACAATAGCTTTACAGCTAACATTAGCCTTGTGTTGTTCGTTATGCATGTAGACTAACGTTAGCTATGATAGGAACAATAACTTTACAGCTAACATTAGCCTTGTGTTGTTCGATATGCATGTAGACTAACATTAGCTATGATAGGAACAATAGCTTTACAGCTAACATGAGCAATTAAAAAATTTTATGCAGCTTGGAGAAACCTTTCTCAGCAAAGCCAGCGAGGCCAGTGAGGGAAGAGCAGTTGGGCTAAGCTGTCTCTCTGGTGGAACCGTGCAGTTACCAACAAATATAGCCATTCCTTCACTGTAACTCTAACTGGCAACTGGCTCCACATATTATTCATGAGCAAAAGATGGGCGTGCTACTGGCTGTCGGATATCTAGTTTTTAGATTGCAGCCTTCGAGAGAGACAATATAAATTTGATATGGCAAACTTCATGGTCCATACAATATTACATTGCTATTAAGTAGCCTGCTCTGGTTGACGTGACCAGAAATATGCTGCCCGTTTCTAGCTCTCTCCTCTCGACAAACATCAAAGGGAATGTCCTTGGCTAATTAAAAGCCATGCTGAGGCCCTTATCTATGCAAACAAATCTTACAAGTCTATGATGGTGTCATTGTGTCTCCTCTCCTGGAGGGTTTTATTAACTTCTGAAAACACACAGAACACAAAGCTATTGGAGGTCAGGGCCCCGCTGCAGAATAATAAGGAATAATAAGGATCCTAGTTTCCCAGCGCTAAGCGGCGCTAACCCAAAATGCAAGTGCCTTTGCTATCTTACACCGGGCGCAGGGTTCATTATAGCCCCTAGGGCTCACGTTGGTTAAATACCAAGTGATGTTGCGCCCATAGCAAGTGAACTGGGCGTGTTGGTCTTAAGATGAGGCCAGGATTATTTTTGGCGTATTGCGAGCCAGCAGAAAGCGCTTGCACTAAAACCACCAAAAACCTGGTCTAAAGCCATGGTGCAGTTGTTTACATGTTATTTTAATGGCACATATACGTGCGTCTACATAGGCGTGTGCACAACGCGCAATACATCCTCCTGTCTGTTACACACAGGGGCGCGCACAAGCATGACTAAAAATATCAAGATTACAATGTGAAATATTATTATTGTGTAAGCTATATCAAAACATGCATAATAATAAAAGGGTCCATAGGTCAAAGACAACATACCTGTCCCTCAGCGAAGGGGAATGCCGCATTAAATTGCTTTCAGGCGATGTGCGATGGTACGTGTAAGGTTACGTGTATAGACTATTCGCAATTATCCTGGATCAAGCTATGACTTAGCCAATATTTGCCAATAATTCCTGTAATCCTCTGGGAGGAAAACCTTCTGTTACAGGACAATGGCTATCCATTAAAAACCTTGCTGATAACACGTATATCAAGCCTAATGCACAAATTGTCATTTACACCTAATGCATGCATTGTCATTCAATGGAAAACTTGCGCACTGCAATAGAAACACACACAAGCATGTCTGTTTCGCCATCATAAGCAATCCGCCAAGGTGGAAAAGCAGGCTTTTAAAGGGAATGGGATAGGACATTTTGATTGGTTTATTGCATCGTATGCCCAAGACACACCTATAATTAATGAAGAGTCTAGGTTCCACCCATTAGCACCTTGCGCC
Source organism: Ilyophis sp. 1 JC-2022 (assembly GCA_022702515.1). NCBI lineage: Eukaryota > Metazoa > Chordata > Actinopteri > Anguilliformes > Synaphobranchidae > Ilyophis > Ilyophis sp. 1 JC-2022. Next base: position 73,934,561 of record CM040397.1, on the reverse strand, counting down.
TCACTTAGTGCTCAAATAACGCACCGTCTAACGAGCAAAAGTGGACTTGGACACGCCCTAAATGCACTTGCGCCTAGCGTTTTAGACGATACACCAAGATCGTCAAGATAAAGCCCCTGGTCACTTTAAGAAGTAAATCTGTCAGCTTTTAGATAAACCAGTCCTTGTCTGACTCCCCTTCCACACATTAACATGGTATCATCCAATCAGGCCAAGCATCCTCCCCGATCATTCATTAAGTATTGTGGTGCCATACTGCATCACAGTATGCATAGGCCAGGAGAAGAGGGGGTATGGTGGAAGGTGCCCCTCTTTTCTTTTTGAATATTCTGCTTTTGGTGGGTTTTTGGACTTTTATGAGATTACCTTGGGAGAGACAAGCTGTGATTTGGAATCTTTCATTAAATGTTTTGTGGCTAACTTGTCCGTACATAGTAGTTGAACCTTCGTCTTTAGATTAGACGTTGAGTACTTGTTGTAATTTAATAAATCCCTTCATTTTAATCTGGTTATGAGTTGTACATTTTGATAAAGGTTGATCCAACTGGTTGCTCTGCCTATCAATGAACTTGGTGATTTAATTCATAATTAATATCTTTGATATAATAATTAACCAATTAAATTGAATACATCCATTTTACATGTTGGATAAAGAGTTTTAACTGTTGATGCCACTTGTTTTTTGTATTCAGAGTGTCGAATATTAAACAAGGGTGTTAACTGTTGGATTCGGAAATTGTCATTTTAAACAGATTCTCACTTTCTCAACATGGCTCAGGGGCATTGTTGGAGGCGGTAACCCCAGTATCTGCCATCTCAGACAGACAGAAAACACAACATGGCTTCTGGACCATAAAATATATTTGAAATTACAAGTTTATATAGTCAATATATATTTTTTGAATAAATACTTTTACTCTGCATCTTTCTGCCACCTCTGTAGATGTCATATATTTTTTAAAATAAGACATCCACATCAAATAGTTAGACATATCACCTTTAAGGTCCCACCGTGGCATCTTAATGGGGTTGAGGTCTGGACTATTCCAAAACCCGGATTACTTTCTTTTTCCGCCATTCAGCCGTAGATTTACTGGTGTGCTTAGGATCATTGTACTGTTTCATGATCCACTTTTGGCCAAGCTTTAGCTGTCAGACAGATGGCCTCACATTTTCCTCTAGAATACACTGTTTTAGAGAGGGATTCATGGTGCACAATGATTGAGGCATCCAGCTCCTGTGGCTGCAGAACAGCACCAAATCACCACCTTGAAGGTTATTGTGGTGTTTGGTTTTCACCAAGCAGCTGCACCTGTGTCCCAGAAGTCTTGTGGTTCATTTTTGCAAATCTAAGCAGTGCTGCAAGATATAATTTTCATATATACAGTGCAGTCCGTAAGTATTTGGATAGTGGCACATTTTTTGTTGTTTTGGCTCTGTACTCCAGCACAATGGATTTGCAAAGACACAACGAATATGAGGATAAAGTGCAGACCATAATTTAATGGTATTAACATCCATATCGGGTGAACCATGTAGGAATTGCCCTTTTTCCATATATAAGGTTATTCTCTATATTTCTGTATATATAAATATCTGAAAGCAACAATAATTTGTATATTTTGCCCGTTCTGAAGTGCAATATCTTGACAATATATATCATTTAAATATATTTTATGAGTGTATTTCCATATCCATAAGGGTTAATTGAGTGAATGCTGTTGTGCTGATTGTGCTGTGCAACACAGATTCTAATCAAACAGAAATGGAGTCAGGGTGCTGCTCCACTGCCTGTCATTAGAGACATGGATAACAGGCAGTAAGGGCACAAGAAGATGTGTAGGCCAGCTGAGGAAATAAAATAATATGATTACATTTTGTTCTTGTTAAAACTGTTAATGCTTTCATTATTTACATACATGACTGAATACGAAAATAGTACCTCAATTTGTAATAGAAAAAATTTCCATTACATACTTTATTGTTCGATATTTAGCTTTAATATTTAAGCTTAAATATTTTATCTCTTTAATATCTCACTTTTAATATTTAAGCTCCAATATTTTGCTGTTAATATTTAAACTTTACTTCACTATGTATAGCATAAGCTACAGTTAAATGGGTTAGTGGGCTACAGTTAAGCCGTTAGTGGGCTGCATTGCTGAGCCATGTATGGGTATGAGTTCTCTACTCGTGGTCTGTAGCCTCTATAGCCTAAAATCATAATTTGTTTTGTTGCGTTAACAAAAGTACACGTAGATTGAACTAACAATGGGTTCCGTTTCTTCTGGCACCATTGTATTTTAGGTTGATGTAATAACTCCAGCTTTCAGTTCTGATACTGATAACTTGGGTATCAACACTTTCCCTGTATGCGCTTTTATAAGTCACTCTGGAATTACTAAATGTGAATGAATGGAATGTATGTAATGCACTGTAAACTTTATATCAGACATACACCTTTCTTGATGTTATCTGTGACTATATTGGACAATAACACAGGATGATACAGGCCTGGGAATCAGTTACATTTTGCCTTACTGACCAGTTTAATTGTAGTTTGTCCAGATTGGACCCATGGTTTCAATTAGCATTGGAATCCTTCTGGAGGGTGTCACCAATTGAGGAATGATTAATAGGAAAGCAACAACTTTCTGTACTTTGTAACTTAATAAAAATCACCTGATACAAAATATGCAGGTGCAAGTGCCATGAATGGGGCTGCCTGCTAGGTAAACACATTAGGACGGTCTTCGACTAAATAAAATCTTGGTTGACAAACTGGCATTTTTAAAAACAATTTAAAAACATTTGTTTTTTCCATATTTAAAAGCATCCAATTAATTTTAATGGATTCCATTGTATAATAAAGATAATAGGGATCCCGGTTTCCTTTTTGATTTTAAGTTTGAATGCCATTCTGTGACATTCAATTGAAATAATCAATTGAAAGTCTTAATGTCTATGTAGATAATTGTTGTTGAGGCCTGCCACTTTGGAATTTACATTTTTGGAGGCAGCTCCAGTTTAAAACGAAGGTCAGTGTGGTCACATGGATATAATATTTTGCCCGAAAGGTGGAGATTGCACTACTGGCTGGACTTCTATTGTTAAAAGCAGGAGTACATTTTATGCTATTGTCTCTTCCTTTTGCTATGTAAAGTTAATTATTTCGGCGACAGCTGAGACTATGAAACTGAAAATATACCCGAGTGTTTGCAATTGCAATGTCACTGCGCTGATTCTCTCAGAGCCGACCTGCGGGATCTAGGATATGTAGAATTGACTGCCTTTGGCTACTAAGCCAAACCATAAAACAGATTTCTAATTATCTAGTAGGCTTATTCCAATAATGCACAATCTATATGATGGTTTATTGGGCTAATTAAACTAATCTTAATTAAAACGCGAATGTGATGTCATTAGGCTCCGGAGCATTCATGTCCATCTCAAATAAAAGTGCGGATAGGTTCAAAAGAGTATTTTTTATTGTGACTTGCAACTGCAAGAACAAAAAGTTAAACAGTAGCCTAATAAGAACAGCTTTTATGCCTTATGTTTTAAAAAGCCCTTTCTTCCGAACCAGAAAAACAACAAACATTGTCATTAGCCTAATAATGAAAAAGCCTGTTTGTTCAGAAAGAGAAAAATAAATTGACATCAATAAGGGTGGAAAAACACTGATAAATGCCAAAGAAATTAATTGTTTTTAGACCTGCGAAAAAATAATAATTGCACAAAATTGAATCCAAACATATAGGCATAGGCTATTCTATAGACCGTGCCCGACAGCTTGTATACAATAATATAAAAAAAACACCGCGATTGCTCGACTAAAAGAATCTGGAGTTGGACAAGAGTGTTTCGACTAAACAATCGACCGACCGACTAAAAAAAGTCAGTCCTAAAACACATATAGCCTATGGTCAACAATGACAAGAGATGACAAGTGAATCACCTGATGATCAGTGACATCCAGCCAAAATTTCCATATATTTTAGACAGAAGAAAACAGGAGTGTGCTATGAAATATCTGCATTTTATTTTCCATTTTCATATCAGGCGAGTAGTAGCCTACCTACAGTAGTACTCAGCAAAAGTACTCAGACCCTTGACCAATTTTCATATTTTACTGAATTACAAATTCCTGCTTTTACACTAAAACCTAACATGTATTATTTTAAAGCGACATTAGTTTTACGTTCCAGCATGAAGAAAACAAAAAAAAGTGAAATACGCCATTTACATAAGCTTTCAACCCCATGTGCTCTGGAAGCTCCAAGTTTACACAAATGTTTAAAATTGCCTAACAAGGACACAATTGCCTTACCATTGGCCTCTACATGTCCCATTAAACTAATAAACCCCACTCTGTTTAAGTATCATTGGTCAGGCTGTGAATCTGAAGGAAAGGTGTGAAAATGAAGACAGAAGAGCATTCTATGGAAGTTAGAGATAAAGTAGCTTAATACAAATGCATAAATTAGGAAAGGGGTACAAAATAATATCCAAGCGTTTGGATATCGCAATTAGCACTGTTTGAATAATAATCAGGAAGTGGAAGCTCCGGGCACTACCTAGAAAATGCCGTCCTTTAAAACTCAGCAGCCAATCAAGAAAGAGACTTGTGAGGGAAGCCACGGAGAGGCTGAAAAGTGAAGTAAAGGTACCCCAGTCAACAATATCAAAAGATTTACATACAACTCGTCTGTACGGAAATGTGACAAGAAAGAGCCATTACTCTAAAAGAACCATCTAAAGGCACACTTGGAGTTTGCCAGAAAGTAAGAGTGACCCAGCTAAGATTGTGTATTTCCCAGCTAAGGAAAATGTTTTGTGGTCAGATGAGACCAAGATAGAGCTTTATTTTTTCCCCCACAATTCAAAGCGCTATGTGTAATGCAAACCTAGCACTCCCCATGCCTCAAGAAACACGATCCCTGCAGTGAGTTATGGTGGACGCAGCATCATACTGTGGGGATTCTGAAGAATGGATGGAGGAAGGGACAGGGAAATATTGCAGGAAAACCTGCTTCAGTGTGCAAAAAAAAATAAAAAAACTAGCTTGGGAGAAAGTTCATGTTTCAGCAGGACAATGATCCAAAGATCATGGTCAAAGCATGTGGCTCAAGAACAAAAAGGTGAATGTCCTAATCCCAATCCCACTATTTGGAAATTGCCTTCCACAAGCATCATCCAACAAACCTGAACAAGACTTAAAGCAGCAAAAGGTGACTCTACCAAATATTAATATATGTGGGGCTTGAGTGTTTATGCAAGCAGCATATTTTAGCTTTTCGTTTCCTTTTAAATATTTGCTGACAAATAACAAATGTTGGCTTTGAAAATGTACTGCTTGAGCATGAGTTTACAATAAAAATTCTGATTGGAAAAATGAGTGTAATCATTTGTAATCCAGAAAAATTTGATAACTTGCAAGGGGTGGAAACACGTTTGCATGTGCCATCATCAGTGAGTTGGAGGGTACTAAGGGTGGCTGCAGCTGAGCCACCACGCTGAACATGAAACCCAAAGTGAAATACCAAATTTTAAGCTACCTTAGTTTCCGCTCCATCTGCTCATCCATATTTCACAACACAAGACTCCTACTGCGCAATCAGGATCAGGGCTTCGTTAGGAGGAGCAGCGGTATTCCCATACACTCACTATAACTCTCACTCTCTTTCTCCCTCCCTCCCACTCTCCCCTCTCTCTTCATCTCTCTCCCTTTCCTCTCTCTCACTCCCTTCCTCCCTCATAACCCCCCCCCACACACACACACACACACACAAACACACACACATAAACAGGGAAAGGAAATCATGTATGAAAAATAAACATTACAGAATAGCTGATGGTACCTGAGCAAGCCTTCTCGGTCCAACAACTGAAAAAGATGAAGCAGGGACCAAACGCTTAACGCGCTGTTCACAAAATGACTGGCCACGTACTGTGCACCAAATGACTGCCCACGCACAATGCACTGTGCGCCAAACGACTGCCCACGCACAACGCACTGTCCACTAAAGATTGTTCTCTTTGATATCAGCTTGGTGTAGCCCGAAACGGAAGTGGCAAGACTGGCCCTCACATTGTCCACCCAAAAAAATGTTATGGGCTTCATGACACAGCTATGCTTACACAGCATTCAGACTGCCTTTGCAGGAATGGCATAGGCTACAAATATGTGGACTTTCTGGAAAATATATTACAGTAATCAATGTAATATATTGTAATATTTATGAAATACCAAGAAAACGGAATACTTGCCAGTACACTATGAAATGTTGCAATATATTGATTGTATATTTATTTCAATACATTTTCAAAAAAATAAATAGGTATTACAAATAGGTTTAGGCACCCTTCCAGTTGATCCATTAATACTTTTGTACGGTCCAAAAACTTTATTGACTAGTTAGGTATTAAATTAAACCAGGTGAAGACAATCCCAGAGCTTAATAAATACTCTGATCCTTCTAACCTCTCATCTCAGGGTGTTGTGCTTACTCTTGACAACCATGGGTTTCTCGAAGCAGCTGACTGAGGACCTAAAAATAAAGATAATTGACTCTCGTAAAGTAGGGGAAGGCTATAAGAAGATATCTAAAAGCTTCCAGCTTCCAGATTTCCACTGTGACAAAAATCATCATTAAGAAATGGAAGTTAGAGGAGAACTTTAAAGTCAAGGCAACAGGAAGACCAAAAAAAAAATCTCTGAACTGCTTAGACTGGTCAGATATGCAAAGCAAAACCCACATATCATTGCAAAGGACCGGCAGAAAGGTTTAGCTCACACCGAAGTAGTGGTGCACCGGTCTACTGTGCAGTGTTGCTCACAGAAAAATGATCTACATGGAAGAGGGAAGGAAGAAGGAAACCTGTCCTGTGATCTCCTCACAAAAGTAAAATGTCTGAAGTATGCAACACAGCACATAGATAAGCCAGAGACTTTTTTTAGAGCAAAGTTCTGTGGACAGATTAAACAAAAAGCGAACCCTTTCGTCACAACCAGCAAGTATACATTTTGAGAAAAACAGGAAGAATTCTAAGAAAAGAACACCTTGCCAACCGTCAAGCACGGGGGTGGATCGATTATGCTGTGGGGTTGTACTTCTGAGTACAGGAAATATTGTGCAGGAGGAAGGAAGAATGGATTCAGCTAAATATCAGCAAATCCCAGAAGCTAATGTCCCAGAGTGAGTGAAGAAATCGAAGCTGAAACGAGGTTGGATATATCAATGATCCAAAACATACCTCGAAATCGATCCTGGCCTACTTAAAGAAATGAAAGATTAAGGTTTTGGAATGGCCTTCACAGTCCCCAGGATATTATTGAAAATGTGTGGAGAGATCTCAAACATGCAGTGCATGCAAGAAGACCCAAGAATATTTCTGAACTAGAAGCATTCTGCAAGGAGGAGTAGAAAAAAATTCCTAAAGGAGGAATAGAAAAACTGTTAGCTGCCTACAAGAAATGCTAGAAAGCTGTGATTTCTGCCAAAGGAGGTGTTACTAAGTACTGACTGACAGGGTGCCCAAACTTTTGCACATACCACATTTACTGTTTAAATTTGTTTTCAACCTGTTAAATTCAGCAAGTAGTTGTGCTCACTTCTTTTTTGAAAATGAACAACATAATTTGACCAGGGGTGTTTTTGCATACCACTGTAAACATAATTACAATGTAAGCAGCTGGAGCCACAGTGGATAGGGACTAATGAAGGGGGGGTCCATAATGACAGTTTATACGCATTATCATCTTTACTGAAACAAAAAGCCATACACGGTCTAACAAAAGCTGATTGAATCTTTCCCCTTGTTATTTTTAGACAAGTCATGAGTCATGACAAGTTGATCTCTCTTCTCATTTTCTTTTAATTAAATTCAGCAAATGACCTAAACATCGCAATAATAAAAATTTCCATTAGCTGACGGACAGAAGCAAACGAAAGAACACAGCTGTCTTACAGGCCTGTTATACCCATGTACTACTCCAGTTCCGGACCAGTCCCCACCTACCCTCTGATACTCACTCCCCTCTGAACGCCCCAGAGTTCCCCCTTGCCCCCTGGGGATAGCTCACTTACTTGATGAAGAGTAAAAAGCCTGTTGACGTTTCGCAAAGGTTCTCCACAAACTAAGTGGAGCGGACAACGGAGTCCTGGGCAGAAGAGTGGGGGGGCCGCTGCATGGAAAATCTGATATTCATTTTGCTGCTAAATTGTATTAGCGGAGGGACAAGCGGGAGCACCCAGTCCATTATCTCCGGCTCAGGAGTCAGAACTGCCGCCATCAGAGGGCCTGGCCTAAACTGCCTCTGGGGTGGGGGTAGGGGGATACGATGCCACTTCCCTTCATTCAATTAGCTTGACAGAAGCGGGTGCGCTCCACAAAACGCAGCCAAACGCAGCACTTCACTATGGGGGGAGACACCATGATCAGTGACCTATGATGCCGCTGCTCGCTGGCCTGCTACATTTTCTAAGAAGATTTTCTCTGCATTCATTACACCAGTGCAAAAGCATGTTAACCCACAGATCAGCGGTTCCCAAAGCAAGATGCTCCACAAGGCACACGTGGCGCATAATAGAGATGTATTTTATAAGTGTTGAAACAGACTACATCACAGAAAAGTTTCCTTCAGAAACCGAAAAGAAAGACTCACAGTGACTGACTACAACGCCACAGCAATGTTTCCAATAGAAGTGGAAACGGAGTCGACTCTCAACAACTATTTTCAAGATTCCTATGGGAATGAATAGACAGTAGCTGGAAAGTATCGACAAGTAGGGTTGTCACGATATTTAAAAATATCGCCGAGATGACTGACTATAGCAACGATATTTTAATAAATCTATATTTATTAGATTTTTTAAATAATAATAATTATTATTATTAACAGTGTTATTGATATTCCAAGGAAAAAACATACAAACTCCAATTCCAAAAAAGTTGGGACAGTATGTTAAATGCACATAAAGGCAGAAAGCAGTGATTTGTAAATTCTCTTTTACATATATTTAATTGAAAAATTTGATATATGTAAAAGTAATTTACAGTAATCTCGTCCCACCCCCCAATTCCCATAGAGATCCAATAAAATGCAGAGAGGTTATAGTATCGCTTCTAAGAGTACCTGAAAATAAGATATCAAGAGTCTTTTGATATAATTTTATACCAAGTCATGATAGCATCACCTGTTTACCTGTAGAATGTGCCAAACAGATGTTTTTTGAACTTCCCAACCATATTTTCTTTGTACTGTTTTCAATTAAATATATGTAATACGAATTACTGCTTTCTGCTTTTATGTGCATTTTACATACTGTCCCAACTTTTCTGGAATTGGGGTTTGTACGTACATAATTTTGAATAATAATATTCATTGGAAATAAATAGGTGAGTTCATATTTCTAAATCGGTATAACTCTAAATCTTTGCATTACTGCGTGTGCCGTGGCCTGCTTGACAAATCTGAGTGGAGCATCCTTTCCCACTACATTTTCTATTTTAGTTCTGTATGCTTTGCTTTTTAAATATTTGGTTAGTATTATTTGCTCTGTATTTATTATATATTATATATTATTATTTGTATACAGGCTATTTAAACTAGGTTTGTCACAATATCCGATAATATCGGATATCGTGATATTTGTTAAAGGCATATCGACGATATGAAAATGGGATATCGTGACAACCCCATCGATGAGTCACCGTCAGTGTTGTCCTGTTTGTTTTTTAAAAAATATATTGCTTGTGGCAGGTGGAGCTCCTCTCCATTTTGTACGGCACAGCTGTCATAGACTTATTTTTTCTACCTGGGGGAAAGATGCAACGGAAACACCCTGAACCACAGTATGGGACCTCACCCCTTCCAAAACAAGCCAGCACCTCAAGAGAAGCGATACGATCAGAATTTACAGCACAACAGGACGGTCACACAGGTCTTATGACACTGGCATGGACTTGTTAACAGCACACGTTTCTATGGTCTGCATTTCTATCCTCGTCTACCCCACAGACACTGAGGCTGTTGGTGACATTCAGTCTGGTCTCCAGGGATCTGACTGTTTGCTCTATAAGCCACTGTAAGCTTCCACTGCTGAGGCACCACCTGTGCATATCCAGACTCCAGCCATGTAAGACCACGTCAGGAATAGTGAAGGATTCGAAAAGCAAAAGAAATTATAGATAAAAACAACTCAGAAAAGGAAGAATGTCTTCAAACTCAAAGCCCACAGAATGTAACATGGACAAAATGGACACCTCAGGGGAGGGAACTGCTGGACAGCTCATCCTGTAAAGGCACTGCTCTAGTGCATGGACGTGCCCCACGGATCGGTATCAAAACAGGACCTTGAATTTCTTGCCTCAGAAATAATTTAATAAATAGTATGAACCTTACACAAATAAAATTAGATTTGCAAATATTGTATCTTACAAAACAATATGATTGGTTCACAAATATGTTTTACCACTCTCAATCTCTCCCGAACAGACAAATGTAATTGGTTCACCAATAAATGTAACTGGTTCACATAAACATACTTGTGAAGCCATTCTTTTTACTTGTGAACAAGAATATTTATGTAAGGTTATTTGTGTAAGGATCATACTATTTCTTGAATTATTTATGAGACAATAATACGCCTGTAACCGTGCCAATGCCGACCGTGACCAGCAGCACATTTGACACTAGCATCGCCCAGGGAGGGAGTGTTTTGACCAGCCGGGATGACCATGTCTGGTTGTCCACCAGCAAACTGCGCTGGTCGATCGGATACTTGTATCTGCCTGCTGAGCTGCACATGTAGTGTCTTCCTCCAGCTGAACTTGTCGATCGTGTGTGAAAAGAGGTACAAGTCTGCTTGTCTGGCCTTCTCGCATTGACAAATAGAGGTTCGCGATGAGCATTGCTGCGTGAGCATGACTTGCTACTACCAAATCAGGAGAAAATGGGGAGAAAGAATTTAAAAATGTATAACATTAGAGTCGGGTTAAATTCAGTCAATTTAGGAAATTCAATTCAATTGAATGAATTCATGAAAATATGGATTTTTTTTTTTTTGTGGGACAGTCTGCCCTCCTTCCACATTTTTTGCTTTATTTAGACAGATAAAAAGCAGAAAGAGACGAAAGGTAACATAGAGGGAAGAGACCACAGCTGACAAAGTGCCGTGGTGGGGATCTAACCCCCAACTGAGCGGAGAATCGAATATGGCCGAGAGTTTCGCACAAAATGTGGACGTTTGTTCAATGACATGAATTTTTATTAATTTCCTGAACTGAATGAATTGACAAGGAATTTACCCCCAACCTTGATGGATGCTGTGTGCAGATTTTCGATTTTCCGAAAGGTGATCTGATTGGCCAGGGACTCTGGAAATGATGCCTTCACGGCGGCCTGGGAGCCAGGCCAGGGCACACACAGAGAGAAAGACATTTTTAGCTCTGTTTTTCAGGGCTCCGTGAGCAGTATGCGGAAGGTTCTGGATAACACAGAGTGCTACCGATTTATGTCCTCCTGTAAGATAATTCTCTTTGGTGATATACTGTATCACGCTGCTGGCTGAATACTCCTCACGAGAAGTAACTGAAGATGACCCTCCCGCAACATGTGCAAAGTTCATTAAACAGCCTTGGATAGGTACACGAGACCATAATCAATCTTATTTACAGTATTACTGTTGCTAAATATATTTGGATGGTGTTACCTTAAGACAGGGTCCTCAAATATACCGTGTCCCAGACCAAACTAAAAGTGACCGCGTTTACGCGCACATCATTATTCCTATCTAATTCGGAAAACTCAAGTATTTCGGTTACAATACAGCCCATGTATTTCAAAGCAAAACCTGGTTAAGCCCCCCGAAAAATCTGAATAAAATGGGTTGCATTTGCCTCAAATAATCTGCAAATGAAAAGCATGTAAACAGCTAATTCCGTTTACAACTCTTAAACACGGCCTGTGAATGTACACATTCGCAAGGTGTTTTGGGTGTTGAATCAGCCAAGTTGTTTTCGGAAAAAATGTGGCAAGCATGGAGCACTTACTACTTAATCTTTTCATTTCTGTATTAAAATAATTCCAAACATTGTGCTACACACGGAGAGCAGAAAACAATAAAAAAGGTGATTTGTATACAAGGCTGTAGCAGAAGTTCAAGTCGAAACAGGCAGTGCTAAAGGATGGCATCCTAGTAATTCTCCCATGTGTATGAAGCGTATAAAATTTGCTGGGTGTGAACCGCTGGTATTGTTTTGTTTCTTTGCCATGAAATTAGGGCTGTCAATGTTAAAATGCTATAACTCATGCAATAATGAAAATGAAATTAATTGTGTTAAACACAACACGTTAAAAATGAAAAATGTATCACGAGTTAATGCGATAACATTGACAGCCCTAATTTTAAGACAAAGAAACAAACAATACCAGTGGTTCACACCCAGTGAATTTTAAGCACTACATGTACATGAAAGAATTACTAGGACTATGCATGTAGGAATAAGATTGGGTTATTCCTTTCATATCGCATGTAAACGGCATAATCGGAATATGAACTACAATAAGGATCATTATTCAGGATACGGCGAGAATTTAAACAAGGTCAATGTGAGAGAAAATATGTTCTTTGACCCACCTGTTAAGAGTTAATTTAGTGTATTTTCAAGTAAGTATGAAATAATTCTGTATGTATTGGGGCTGCTTCACAAGTATTGACACCTTGAACAATTTAGTAACATAGTGAAACATTTTGAACACGAATACACACAGGGGCAAGATTGCACAGCTAACATGAAGTTTATCTAAGCTGAGACTGTTCTACGTTTGTGTGTACCTAGCATTCTCACAAAATGTTACTGTGATAAACCAAAATTTCTATGAACTTTTTTAACACCGCCATTCCGGTGATTTGTCCCAACGATTTCGTGTCATACGAGTTCTAATTGGCATTTTTTCCTCAGTGAAGTACAGATGCTAGAATAGCCCGCTCTTAAAGAAAGCAGGAGCAAAACACGGCTGACTGATTGACTGGGGCAAGTGTGCGTCTGTCTAAATGCGCTGCAGTAGAACCGCTTGGAGCGTGGGAATCAAGCAGAGAGGCAGGTGTGAACAGAAAGAGGACGTTCTCTGTATGACGTGGTAATCGTGGAATTTTGTGATTTATTGGCAGCAGTCATCAAGCACAGCCTCCAATGAGGGGTCAAAGTGCGGCGAAAGAACAGCGACGCTAACAACTGGCGGCGTGGCTGGGTTTTTAACGGAGCAGATATGATTTTACAACCCCCCCCCCCAACCTCGCAAGCTCCCCGTCTGCACTTACCTTCACCTACAATCCCAAGGACCTCAAATTTATTCATCACATCACCGATGTCAGGAATCTTCATGAAGACAAATGGCGGTGGAGGTGTGGCCTGGGGGGCTCAGCGAGGCGTGTCCCGGGGAGAGGGGCGCATGGGGCCGGCCGTTGGGAGGTCCCCAGTGGAGCCTGGTCGCTGCGGGAAATGGTGCATGCTACATGCTCGCCCCGCAAACATAGGCGCGCACGCGCACACCCACACCTGCAACAGAACAGAACAGGAGAGACAGGAAAAAACTGGTCAGAACGACACGGGTTCAGACCGAGGTCGCTGGCACAAATCCCCCAGCATCCCCTCCCCCATGCCCCTGGCACTCACAACAATAAGAGTGACAGAAGACGTGGCAGCTAATGTGTTAAATACATCAGCGCTTTCATTACAGACAGGCTGCGTGTGATCGACGGTAATTTAATTACAACAAGCAGTCTGCCCGCGCATTAAGATTCATTCATGAGCCAGTCGGTGGAAGTCGTTACGTAAAGACAGGTGAAAAATGCATGAGGGTTTAATTATTCTGAGGCTAATCGGCCCAAGATACACAAAAACAAAGTGTCCATGTCCTACAGTGCATGTAGTTCCGCGATAAAGATTGTTTCCCACCGTCTCTGCATCGGTGCCTAAGAAACAGGGCGTGGTGGAACCAGCCTCTGACCTGCTGTGTGAACGCTGGATTAACACTAGAGAATGAAAGCATCACACAGGTGAATAAAATTTTTATAAAATACACTCATGAACAACCTGATGAATGTTTTGGTAGCGGGCTCTTTCTATTCCATGTGCAGAATAAAATCCCTTGTACTTGTAACTAGATAGCAAGTGAACTAGCCTAGAATTCACCATTTAATTTTTTTAGCAGAGACTGGCTGTATCTGGGGCACAGGAATTATTTCAGCCTGGCATATCAGCTACCATCATTACCACGCAACCTCCTTTCTTTCAACATTTTCCTGTAATATCCTGGACGTTCCACAGTGCTCCTCCACTGAACACAAATTCCTTCTCTGCTTACACTTACTTTGGATTATTAGGATACATCCTACTCTGGGTCCTCCATAAACGTCTTTCTTTTTAGTTTTACTGAAACCAGTAGGCCTAAGTCTAACAAATATATTTTTTACAGTAGGTTGAATCGTCTGTACAGTTGGCTTCAGACTATAAGCCATAATACCTGTGGGGAAACAGATGGATTCTCCACAGGCAAATAACCTTCTCGTGTGTGTTTTCACTGGTTTTTGTTGAATCTGGAATATGGTTAATATGAAGTCTACTGTGAAGCCTGTGAGGTTTTTGCGTGTGTCAGAAAATGCACAGGCTGGCTGCCCTCAAGCCAGCTTTGCCCGCAAGGCCTCGTGAATCAAACATGCGTTGTGTGTGCGTGAAGGCGATAAAAGAGCTGTGACTGCAAAATTCCCAGCTATTCCCCTAAAAAGCAGGGCCTCAACACAAAGATTTAGGAAAAAACTATTCAAATGTCAGTTTGCATTTGGGAATAAACACACCCAAGTCTCTGTGCTCTCTGAGGATGCTGTAGGACGTGTTGAGGATGTTTCATTCCTGGATTTAGCTTTTCAGTTGACCATTCCAGATTGGCTAAAATATATTTGTTATGAAAAGAGTATAACAAGCACGGTTCCCAAGATCAAGATTCCAACAGAAGTCATCGGGTTATAAACCTGAAACCTACCTAATGAAAATTACAACAATTATGCACGTGTACATTACATTACATTACATTCATTTAGCACACGCTTTTATACAAAGCGACGTACAGTAAGTGGACCAAATGTATGCACCATACACAAACTACAGCTGTAGTCATTAAGACAAGGCAGGTTCACTCGTCAGAGCTCGACAATAAGGAGTGCCCACTGGCCTGGGGTCACGATGAGATTTGTTGGGGCCAGTTGATTGATCTATCACTTGCCCAATCAGACCAGTACCCTAAATAAGTCTTATCCCAGTCAAAAAGAATCCTGGAAACTACGCTACTTCTAGATAATTTCTGTACCAATACTTGCTTATCAATAACTAATGCTACAACTTGATCATGTTAGGAATAATCCATGATGTGGCGTACATTAAAGGGTTTTAACACACAACGCGGAGGTGAATAACCACGCAAAGCACTACTTTGGATCAAGTCTAATCACCATTCAAAATTCATGAGCTGCCTGGCCAGCGAACCAATTTATGTAACCACAGCAAGATGCTTAAACAGTAGTAAGCCTAGTAAACAACTTTGTACAACTTTGTAACAAACTAACAATCGACGAGAGAAAAACACACAATGTATGATTTTCACATTTCTTTCAGTTTATTTGGAGAATATAATCATTTTGATGAATGGGATGCAGTAGAGGAAAAAGAAATGGAGACGATAGATAAGAGAGAAACAAATGAAAAACAGCACAAGGAATTGACAACTGAAGTACTGGCAGCCAAAAAGTTTATATTTTGAAGGCGAATTGTCCCAAAATATTAACGACTCCTTCCTATATTTTAATCAATGGCAAATGACCATGGTATAAATATATATATTTAATAATACACTCCAAGGTGTGTTAAAGGGAACGCACTCCACTGAGGCAACCACCCTCCACTTCACATAGGGTGGTTCTTTTATTTTTCCTAACTTAACGCACACCTTCCAGCCAATCAGAATCGAGTATTCACCCAGACCGTGGTAAAATCATTAATATTTGTACCAATCCTCTAAATAACTAACGTTACAGATATCCTTTCTCTCCTGAAACTTGCTTATCACTAACTAACGTTGCAGCTTTATCATTCATTCATTAATTTTTGTACCGACGCTGGCTTACCAAAAACTAACCTATACCTTACAGCTTGATCATTCACGAATATTTGTACTGACTAACATCTCAGTTAGTCGTCTCGGTTTCATATATTTACTAATAGATAAAACGATAATGGTAGCTATCTAGTCAACAACTTTATTTCTAGCAAGCTAACTAAGCAACTAAGAGAATGAACTAACTAGATATTAGCTGACTATATTATTACTTTAGCCAAAAATTGTTTGATCATCAGTCTAACTGCAAGCATCTTGCCTTGAAATTCAAAAGCCCCAAGCAAAAGAGAAGTCATCCACCATTTCCAACAATTTGTATCTGCAATTGGTCGAAACCGCTCAAAAAGTTGAAGCTCTGCCCCGATCAGTAGAAAAAAACATTAACATGGAGGCCTATGTTAATCTTATGAATCTTATAATCTTATATAAGATTATATGAATCTCTCTTATGGCATCTCGTAGGATAGAGGCTCTGTAAGAGCGTTCTGCATCTCATCTGAGGTAAGAGGCAGGGCCTCGGGCGGTCCTGATTGGCTTAGAACCTCTGATCGAGTAAATGTGCCTGTTTGGCCAGGCCCCAGCGCCATGTTTCTAGTGACGCCATGAGGAGCCGAAGACAACAGTCATGAAAAGGCCACTGTAGAAGGGCTTCATGACTGTGGCTCAAGGCGTGTGGAAGAGGAACCGAGGAGAAAGCATACCACCAAAGCCTGGATTTTACTCTGCTAGCTCTGCTGCCGTTCACCTCAACACCCCCACACACACAACACAATACCCTGTAGCTGTACTGGTCCTGATACAACATTAAAACAGCACAATACACTGGCTAACGGCAACAGCAGTGCACCATGCGCAGGCCCAAAGACGGCTCTCACAGTTCTTCTGATGGACAGCCACTTAGAAGGCCGCTGGTTAAAATGCATAGATGCATACCCGCAAGTTTATAATCGAGTGGTAGTGTGGTAGTCATGGATACGCATTCCTGGTTCAAAGCCCTTATCAGAATTTCCCACCCATGACCCGCTCTCTCTGTCCTGGAATCTGCTGGATTCCTGGGCACATTCCCTGTTTATCTGGCAATCAGCCCTCGGCAGTGTGGACTTTGCTCTTGCGAGCATGGTGTGACATGCCTGTTTCTACTCACGGCTGTGGACTCCCTCTGCCTCCCCTTTACCTTCCTTCCTCTCTGGCCTCGGTCACTTGCTCCCTCTTTCTCTAGTGACTGTGGACTGGCCCAGTGGGTTAAGCGCTGGCCTACCTCTCTCCAGTGAGCGAGCGAGCGAGCAGGCGGGGCCTGCAGCTCTGTTACGAAAGCATACGCAGGGCAGCGCTCTCAGAATGTCAGACAAGTCTCCTGGGCTGGTATAATTTCAGTAGTGTGTCACATTGGAAGAAATAATGAATAAACTGTATCTTAGCATGTGTATGTACTCTGAACTGCATCTTTACACACCTAAACCTGACACATGTAAAACACACACAGACTGAGCTGCATCCTCACACAACTAAACCTGACACATCTAACATGCACAGGGTCCTGTATCACCAATCACATTTAAAATGGCTAAAGCCACACTGTACCGTGTCTCCAGTTTGCATCCTGATAGATATACAGTAAAGCCGGAAAGTCTGCACACCCCTTTCACCTTCTCCACGTTTTATTATGTTACAGACATATTCTACAATAGATTGAGTTAATTTTTTGTCTCAAAATTCTACACAAAATAGCCCATAATGACAAAGTGAAAACAGGTTTTTCTTTATAAAATTGGCTAGCATTTGTAAAAACTGGCTTGCTGAAAGATTAGTCCTTTATTTATCGGTTATGAAAACCAAAAAAAGGTCCTATTGTAAAACGTCCAGCAGAATACTCTGGGCTAGGTGTATCAGGTAACTAAGTCTGGGATACATGTAAATTTCCTAAAGTTAACTATTGCAAACCACTAGATAGTTACCATTAGACTAGTAAACAGCTGTTGGATATGTTGTTCTTAAATTACAGCCTTCGAGAAAGAGAGACAACATAATTGGTATGACAAACTTGTTCATGGTCCATACAATATCAATATCAATATCAGGCGGCAGTGTAGTACAGTGGTTAAGGAACTGGGTTTGTAACCGAAAGGTCGCAGGTTCGAGTCCCGCGTAGGACACTGCCGTTGTACCCCTGAGCAAGGTACTTCACCTTCAGTATATATCCAGCTGTAAATGGATACTATGTATAAATGCAAAATGCTGTGTAAGTCGCTCTGGATAAGAGCGTCTGCTAAATGCCTATAATGTAATGTAATGTAATGTAATGTATATTGTTATCAAGTAGCCTGGCCTGCTTGAACAGACCAGAATAATACTAAAGTACTGTTTGTGTTTCTCTTTCTCTCCCCTCTCTTCCCCCATATAAAAATAAATGTCCTGAGCTCATTATCTATGCATAGATCTAGGATGGCACCATTCTGTGAGAGTTTAATTACCTCTGAGGAGACAAAATCAAATCGTTTTTGGTTCTAAGTTTGAATAATCAATTATAAGTCTAAATGTCTACCTAGATAATGGTTGTGGAGGCCTGTCAGTTTGTAATTTACCTTTTTGGAGCAGCTCCAGTTTCTTAGTTAGTATTAGTATTCGTAGTATTTTATAGTTTGTTCATTGTTAAGATTTAGGTCATATTAGACTAGTTTTTATAATTGTAGCCACATAGCTTTTCTATTTTTAGGCTTTTTTAATTGTAGTATTTTCCAATTGCAGTATTTTATCAATTGCAGCAATTAGACTAAGTCTAGCTGTTTTCTAATTTCATTTTAGATAGCTAACGTTAGCTAGCATAGATTTCGTGGCTGTAAAAGCACCTCCAAATTGTTCTCCTTTCCCTCAAACCCTGTGATATCCCGGCAGTGATTGAACATACACTTTGTTGGCCAGAGGACAGCAAAACCACGCACTTGCGTTTGTGCAGTCGGCACTACTCACCAGAGTGTTTTGAGAACTTATTTGCGGTCAAGAAGAATCTTTCGCCTGCGTCTCCGAGACGATGATCTTCCAAACGTGGAATTAAGGGATACCCATGCTTATGGTTTTCCACAGACGGGCTACATATTAACAAAATAAAGTGATGCTGCTACTTTTAATGAAAAATTACTATCAAACAAGTTGTAGTAAGCTTTCATTTTTTCTTTTTTTGATCTAATTTAACATTTTTATTATGTTGTCAAGTACTGTCAGTTGCGTGCCTTGCCCCAGGTAGCTAGCAGCCAGTGCATGATGCTTATACAAATGATTTACATAAGGGATAATCCATGGCGAGGTGTGTGCTATATGATTAATGATTTTATTAATGCACGACGCGGAAGCAGAGAACCACTTGACACAAAGCTAGCTAGATAGCAATCTACTCAGTTTGCTTAAAAATTGCAGCTACAAAGCTGAGCACCTAGCTATGCGATGAGATGGAGCCAGAACAGTGACAGGATTGTTTTTCCCCTAGTTGGCTCCGCCTACGTGCCAATTACACATTACCGACTGGATCAATACCCTCCCCCAACTGTAACTCCTCCCTCATTCCATCCGTGCTCTCACACTCAAGCCCAATTAGCATATTTTGAAATTGTAAAGTTGGCGGAGATAGAACAAAAGCCGGTGTTTATTACCCCTTTAAAAAGACGCTAAAACCATGAATCCTTTGCTAATAATATCATGGTGCTTAGCCCTGCTTTCAGCATCATAAGATCACTTTAATTAATCAGCTTTTAGGTAAGCCAGTCCTTGAGTAAGTCAGCCCCCTACCCCCACCCCACTTTCCACATCTTACCTCGACATCACCCAATCAGAGCACGCATCCACAATGCTTGGGGAGAAAGGTATTTATGGGGGGACCAAACAAGTTTTTCAGTTTTTTTTTTTTTTTTTTTTCCAGTAAGTGGAGTTCAGTTTTTGGAGTCTGGGAGAAGTTTTTTTTTTTCACTCTTTTGTTTTTGGTAGTGATTCCTAGGTTGTGTAAACTCACAACATCTGAGATTTTATAGCTCGTTTTTCTTTTTTTCCTCCTGCGCTGAAACTGGAATATCCTGGTAAGATCTGACTCATTGGTCTCCTTCTTGACTGGTCATTTCAATTCAATGTCCTCTTTCTTCGTAAATTATAAGTAGTGAATGACTCCAATTCATAATTCTAATTGACGGTCTTGCCTTTAATAAAATTATTTAATCTTAAGATTCCACCAGGTTACTATTCGATTAACCTATCAATGAATTTAGCTATTTAATGGATTCTTCTTTTAAATAATAATAATTAAATTAAATCCATTAAATATATTTTAAATGTAAGCTAAGTGAGGGCTTTTAGCACGCAATACCGTGTTCAGTATTCAGAGTACTGAGCATTTTAACGAGGACAAGGTGTTGGAATTGCTGGATTCAGAAAATAAACACATTTTTACTTAATCCTCACTTCCCCAACATAGCAAAACCATCACTTCAGCTACTGAACTAGGCGACTACATGAAAAATGTTGGGCTGGGGGGTGTAGGCCTATCTCTTTCTCTGTGGACAGGGCCAACAGGTTAAATGACTTTCAAAATGTTCAAAAACACATCCAGGCCAATGGCTGACATGGGTCCCCTTCATCTACAGTGATATTTTAGCAAAAGCATATAAATGGTAACATCCAGCACTAAAAAAAAGTTTGTTCAGATCCTGTCGGCAAAAAGAAATGTGTGCCCTAGTCTGACAACAACACCCTCAATATTAATGGCCCGGTCGGTCAAAGTTCTAACATGCCGACTGTGCTGAGAAATAGGCCACAGTCACCAGACAGAGAGAGAGAGAGAGAGAGAGATGATTGACCGAGACAAACAGGCTACCTGATCTCAACGGCAGGTGAAATCCCCACTGCAGCAAACACTAAAGGGAGATTGTACAGTACTCTTATGAAAATGGAATACATTGCAACATATTGTAAATACATGTACTTTAGAAAAATAATGATAAATACATTCCACAGCAATCATTTTAAAATATACAGTGCCCTCCACAATTATTGGCACCCCTGGTAGATGAGTAAAAAATAGCTTAATCTCACACTGAAAAAATGATAAAAATCCAATCTTTAATTGAAGTCAATTTATTCTGAGAAAAATAAATCCCTCATCAAGAAATAATAATTTTTAACAAAACCACAATTATTCGCACCCCATGCATTTAATACTTTGTAAAACCTCCCTTTGCCAATAAAACATCACTGAGTCTTCTCCCGTAACATCTAATAAGGTTGGAGAATACAGAGCAAGGAATCTGAGACCATTCCTCTGAACAGAATCTCTCCAGATCATCCAGAGTCCTAGGTCCTCTCTTGTGCACTCTCCTCTTCAGCTCAGCCCACAGGTTTTCAATGGGGTTTAGGTCAGGGGACTGAGATGGGCATGGCAGTAGCTTGATTTTGTGTTCAGTTAACCATTTTTGTGTTGATTTGGACGTATGTTTTAGATAATTGCCCTGCTGGAAGATCCAACAACGACCCAGTTTTAGTTTCCTGGCAGAGGCAGCCAGATTCAGATAAAAAAATTCCTGGTATTTCATGGAGTTCATGATGCCATGTGCCCTAACAAGATTCCCAGGGCCTTTGGAGGAAAAACAGCCCCACAACATCACAGAACCTCCACCATACTTAACAGTGGGGATCAGGTTATTTTCGGTATAGCCATCCTTCTTTTTACGCCAAGCCCACCTTGAGTGTTGGTTGCTGAAAAGCTCCATTTTCGTTTCATCTGACCGTAGTACAAGATTCAAAAGTTTTATTTCACCATATGTAACAAGTACAATGGAATGCTTACTCTCCGCTCATTCCCATAGCATAAAAGAATACAAAGACAATAAGTTATAACACAGTGCAAAAAGCAATAGTAAATAAAACAAATATGGTTCCAGTAGCGTTTAGCATACTCCAGGCACTTACATTTGTGGTGAAATGACAGGAAAGGCTTTTTTCTGGCATGCCTTCCAAATAATTTGTTAGTATGGAGGTGACGTCTAATGGTATTTTTGGAGACTTGATGACTCCAAGACGCTACTCTGTAATTCTCCAACAGTGATCTCCTTGGGGATTGTTTTGCCTCTCTTACCATCCTCCTCACTGTGTGTGGGGGCAAAATAAACTTGGGTCCTCTTCCAGGCAAGTTTGTAACGGTTCCAGTTGCTTTGAACTTTTTAAGTGTTGCCCTAACGGTAGATATGGGCATTTTCAGGTGAGTAGCTATTTTTTTATAGCCATCCCCTGACTTATGAAGCTCAACACACTTTTCCCTCATTTGATTTGTGTGTTCTCTTATCTTTCCCATGTTGATGTATGAATAAGAAAATATGACCTCTGTGTCACCTCATATTTATACCCCAGTGAAACAGGAAGTCATGAATTACTGCTTGAAAGTTCCTAAACACACTGATCAACTTTAAAAAGTAAAATATAAATGGAAAAAATGCTTCAGTTACATTTTGTTCATAAGAATTTCTAGGGTGCCAATAATTGTGACACACCTGGTTTTGTTAAAAATAATTATTTCTTGATGAGGGATAAATCAGAATAGATTTACTTCAATTAAAAGGTTGGATTTTTCTCATTTGGTCAGGGTGAAATTAAGCTAATTCACCAAAAGGTGAATTTTTTATAACTCTTTTTACTCATCTTTACCAGGGGTGCCAATAATTGTCGAGGGCACTGTATATATCGCAATACTTGAAGGAAATACTGTAACTATATTTGGCCAAGTATAGTTTACCCATATATTGTAAAGTGTTCCATTATCTTTACTGATATTGATAATGTATAGTGTTTCAATATATTAGCAGTATATTCCACTTTTGTAAAGGTGTGTGGGTATGTGAATACTATGTACTGTAGGACAGCCACAAGCTAAGAACAGGGACCTAAACCGTGCGGCTCAGCCTTGAATTCAACACACTCTAAATGACCACACACACACACACACACACACACACACACACACACACGCACGCACACACAGTCCCATTGCCTCTCCCTAGCCATGATCCTTCTGTGCACGGCCTGCTTCTCAGGAAAGCCTCTGCATTATTGAAGTAGATTATGAATTATGTCTTGAAGTCACTGTGCATACCAACAGCTCCCCAGCCACGGGGAGACACAGTCCCCTGCCACATCCTTGTCACAGAGAGGCTCTCCGCTCACATGGCAACCAGTCACGCACTCGGCATTTCTTAAATATGCACAGGATGGTGGAAGTGCCTCAGAAATTGCTAAATAAAACCCTGTGTTGCATCTCCTGGACATACAGTATGTGCAAATCTTAGCATACAGTGACTGCTGGCTATTAAAAATTCATCTTTACTATGTAATGGTCTTTAATATGAATTAGCCTACATATAATTAGCTAAAAAGCCAAGCAATTATACACATAGGCTATATTAAGTATTTAGTAAAAATAAAATAAAATAAAAAATCTCAAAATCTCATCTTTGCTAAAAGCATTTTCCTAAATAATTAGCAAAATTCATAAACATTGGTTAATTCCACCACAAAAAAAAAGAAGCAAGTTTTTCAATCTTTGCTAAAAGCATTTTCCTAAATAATTAGCTAAATTCATAAACATTGGTTAATTCCACCACAAAAAGCAATGTGAGGGAATTTAACCCCTGCCCCCAACCCCTATGCTACACAGACTGGCTCGCAGCATCAACCCTTTCACAGTTCATTCTAATGCTTGCATACATTATGCGCTCGGCTCTAAAGTCTTGTCCGCACAAACCGCTCACAAACTCTAGACCGCACACGTTCGAAAGCGTCAGAGACTTTGCGGTTTGACCAAAGCTGAGAACGTGGCTGTGCCATTGCTGCCCCAGCGGTCATTGAACTACAAGTCTCAAAGTATGAACCGGCCTACAGAAATGACCTTAACCACCAATGCCACTGCCCAGTCAGTACGGTTTCTGTCCCGGGCATCCTACGCTGACACACGCACGCACGCAGCCACGCACACACCTTCGGGTGCCTCTGCTTCTTTCCCAGAGAGCCAGTGCATTAGAGAAGTTGCTGCATTACAGTGTCCTGGATGCCTCAGCTGCTCGGAGCCCCACCCTAACAGGACATTAAGAGCAGAGCACCACCCTAACAGGACACTAAAAGCAGAGCCCCACCCTAACAGCACACTAAGAGCAGAGCCTCATCCTACCAGGACACTAAGAGCAGAGCACCACCCTAACAGCACACTAAGAGCAGAGCACCACCCTAACAGCACACTAAGAGCAGAGCACCACCCTAACAGCACACTAAGAGTAGAGCACCACCCGAACAGCACACTAAGAGCAGAGCACCACCCTAACAGCACACTAAGAGCAGAGCCTCATCCTAACAGGACACTAAAAGCAGAGCACCACCCTAACAGCACACTAAGAGCAGAGCACCACCCTAACAGCACACTAAGAGCAGAGCCTCATCCTAACAGGACACTAAAAGCAGAGCACCACCCTAACAGGACACTAAAAGTAGAGCAACACCCGAACAGCACACTAAGAGCAGAGCACCACCCTAACAGCACACTAAGAGCAGAGCTTCATCCTAACAGCACACTAAAAGCAGAGCACCACCCGAACAGGACAGTAAAAGTAGAGCACCACCCGAACAGCACACTAAGAGCAGAGCCCCACCCTAACAGGACACTAAGAGCAGAACACAACCCTAACAGGACACTAAAAGTAGAGCACCACCCGAACAGCACACTAAAAGTAGAGCACCACCCGAACAGCACACTAAGAGCAGAGCACCACCCTAACAGCACACTAAGAGCAGAGCTTCATCCTAACAGGACACTAAAAGCAGAGCCTCATCCTAACAGGACACTAAAAGTAGAGCACCACCCGAACAGCACACTAAGAGCAGAGCCCCACCCTAACAAGACACTAAGAGCAGAGCACAACCCTAACAGCACACTAAAAGCAGAGCACCACCCGAACAGGACAGTAAAAGTAGAGCACCACCCGAACAGCACACTAAGAGCAGAGCCCCACCCTAACAGGACACTAAGAGCAGAGCCCCACCCTAACAGGACACAAAAAGTAGAGCACCACCCGAATAGCACACTAAGAGCAGAGCACCACCCTAACAGCACAGTAAGAGCAGAGCACCACCCTAACAGCACACTAAGAGCAGAGCTTCATCCTAACAGGACACTAAAAGCAGAGCCTCATCCTAACAGGACACTAAAAGTAGAGCACCACCCGAACAGCACACTAAGAGCAGAGCCCCACCCTAACAAGACACTAAGAGCAGAGCACAACCCTAACAGCACACTAAGAGCAGAGCCCCACCCTAACAGGACACTAAAAGCAGAGCCCCACCCTAACAGGACACTAAAAAAAGAGCCCCACCCTAACAGGACACTAAAAGTAGAGCCCCATCCTAACAGGACACTAAAAGCAGAGCCCCACCCTAACAGGACACTAAAAGCAGAGCCCCAACCGAACAGGACACTAAAAGTAGAGCACCACCCGAACAGCACACTAAGAGCAGAGCACCACCCTAACAGCACACTAAGAGCAGAGCACCACCCTAACAGCACACTAAGAGCAGAGCTTCATCCTAACAGGACACTAAAAGCAGAGCCCCACCCTGACAGGACACTAAGAGCAGAGCACAACCCTAACAGCACACTAAAAGCAGAGCCCCACCCTAACAGGACACTAAGAGCAGAGCCCCACCCTAACAGGACACAAAAAGTAGAGCACCACCCGAATAGCACACTAAGAGCAGAGCACCACCCTAACAGCACACTAAGAGCAGAGCTTCATCCTAACAGGACACTAAAAGCAGAGCCTCATCCTAACAGGACACTAAAAGTAGAGCACCACCCGAACAGCACACTAAGAGCAGAGCCCCACCCTGACAGGACACTAAGAGCAGAGCACCACCCGAACAGCACACTAAAAGTAGAGCACCACCCGAACAGCACACTAAGAGCAGAGCACCACCCTAACAGCACACTAAGAGCAGAGCACCACCCTAACAGCACACTAAGAGCAGAGCTTCATCCTAACAGGACACTAAAAGCAGAGCCTCATCCTAACAGGACACTAAAAGTAGAGCCCCACCCTAACAGGACACTAAAAGCAGAGCCCCACCCTAACAGGACACTAAAAGCAGAGCCCCACCCTAACAGGACACTAAAAGTAGAGCACCACCCGAACAGCACACTAAGAGCAGAGCACCACCCTAACAGCACACTAAGAGCAGAGCCCCACCCTAACAAGACACTAAGAGCAGAGCACCACCCGAACAGCACACTAAGAGCAGAGCCCCACCCTAACAAGACACTAAGAGCAGAGCACAACCCTAACAGGACAGTAAAAGAAGAGCACCACCCTAACAGGACACTAAGAGCAGAGCCCCACCCTAACAGGACACAAAAAGTAGAGCACCACCCGAATAGCACACTAAGAGCAGAGCACCACCCTAACAGCACACTAAGAGCAGAGCACCACCCTAACAGCACACTAAGAGCAGAGCTTCATCCTAACAGGACACTAAAAGCAGAGCCTCATCCTAACAGGACACTAAAAGTAGAGCACCACCCGAACAGCACACTAAGAGCAGAGCCCCACCCTAACAAGACACTAAGAGCAGAGCCCCACCCTAACAGGACACTAAGAGCAGAGCCCCACCCTAACAGGACACTAAAAGCAGAGCCCCACCCTAACAGGACACTAAGAGCAGAGCCCCACCCTAACAGGACACTAAGAGCAGAGCCCCACCCTAACAGGACACTAAGAGCAGAGCCCCACCCTAACAGGACACTAAGAGCAGAGCCCCACCCTAACAGGACACTAAAAGCAGAGCCCCACCCTAACAGGACACTAAGAGCAGAGCCCCACCCTAACAGGACACTAAGAGCAGAGCCCCACCCTAACAGCACACTAAGAGCAGAGCCCCACCCTAACAGGACACTAAGAGCGGAGCACCTCCAGCTCACCGCAGCAGAGAGACTTTCACCGTTGACACTGACGTGGTACAGACAGACATTAAATGAATCAGGCCTCATTAAAGATACATTTCCTAATCTGCAGTATAATAGCCAAAAGACTGGCTGTGCACTAGTTTTGCAGCCAAAAAACCTGAAAAATTTATTAACATTTTAAATGTTCTAAAGGTCTCTATACATTTTCATTTTTTGACTTTGGTATGACAATGCAATCATTCATTTACCCATTTTACTACGCTTGTTCTTTTGAGTTCTTTTGACACCTATGTTAGAACACTCGCCTGCACGGGACAATCCCCTTAACAGTCCGAGCAGCATTGCCATAATTTTAAGATGGTCAACTCACACGGTTGGACCAAAGTTTTATAGGTGAGCAGAGAACTGACACGGTCGTTACTTAAAAATTTACTACTTTAATTTTGAGCAGAAGAATTTCCAGCTTCTTCAGTGAACGCTATTAAAACGCTACGGTGACAAAATTTCACTGGGTCACAAGGTCAGATTCAAAGGACGGTGTGCAAATTAAGTTTGGAGTCACGCAGAGTCAAGTGCCGTGATGACACATGAGCGTGGAAAGAGAAATCACAGGGTCCCCCCAACTCCACTCCCACTCCCACTTCACTGTGCTTCATTAAGAAAATGCCTTTCATTTTAACACATCGAATAAACACCATCGGGTGTGACACCTTCAGGCTTTCCACCCACACCTCTTTGACTGTGAACTTAAATTAAGGGGGCTCGCAGGGAGAGCTGTGGTTCAGGTGGCGTTTGTGCTCCTGAACCCCAACCCCCCTCCCCTTCCCCTCCCCTCCCTGAAATGCACCGGTCTGACATCTCCCCCATCCCACCCTTTCATACCAGCTCTGCTTCGCCCCAGCCCACTCCCTCAAAAAAAGTGGACCCCCTTTCTTCTGAAGGACCTGCTCCCTGGCCCTGTCCTCATAGCTGACAGGAACGATTCCACATGCCAGGCTTTAGGCCCCACCCCAATTACTGGCTCCAACAGCCTGCTGCCAATCCAACGGAATGCTGTCTTAACCGTGGCACCTGCACCCATGAGAATTTTTTGCACCAAACCCACAATTTTTTAATTTTATTATCATTTTTTTTTAACACTGAGCCAGTCCGAAACATGCGGCACAGAGTGGGAAGAAGGGAACAAGTAGAATTCATTTGCCCAATCGCCCTTCTCATTTTGTCTCTTTTTTTGGGCCAAAATCACACTGCGGGTGTTTTTAAATAATTCAGAGGCAGGCCAGGCCAGGCACAAGAACAATCTCCATCTGTTCTGTGGCCATTCCCAGTTTAACAAAAAAAATACAAAATAAATAAATAAATAAAACTTTCTGGATTTCCGTAAAGTGAATTAGCGTTTGTTGTTTTAAGTGGGAGGGATTAGGGGTCCCTGCAATACACTGTAAATAGAAAGCTTATACAATCTGGAAATAACGGAGAGTGAAAGCACAAGAAGCAAACAATGTACATGTGTATCTAGTATACACCATACACATACAAAACAGGGGGAGATGATTTTACCTCTGGCCGACTAGCCCAGTGGTTTTTCAAAGTTAGGGCCCCCACTGTTGTATCTACTGGACCAGACCCTGTTTTTCTACCATTAAATAGGATCAATGTCAGGTAGAAAGCTAGTCATCACAACAAACGTTCATTATAAATCATTACGATTCTCCTTTCCCCCCGTGAATGGCTGCATCAAGAGGAGTGTGTCTTGTTTACTCATTTTTAAAAAATTTATTTAGTACAGCCTTACCAAACAAAACTATAAATATGACTTGACTTGATCACCAATAAGTAAGCTTTTACTTGCTGCAGCATATATTTATATGATATGGCCAATAACGCTAGTGCCTCCACAAAAACAAACTTTGTATGCAAATAAAAATAGCCGAATTGGTGGTTCGGTCTCAATGTGGGTCTCTGGTGCTATAAGATGCATAACAGATCGCTCAAAATAAAATAATCATCTGTGCGGAATACACAGAAATAGTTTATTCAGACATGCTATGGCTGGTTAAAATATTATTCTAGTGAAGTTAAAACATCTTTTATAGCATGCGCATAGCCTACCTGTATTTTTGTTACATTTTATCACCAAGCAATAGCTACTAAATCACAATCGTAAACGATAGTGGGGAGAAATTTTTAAAACTCGACTGTTGGTAACCATTCTGTCAGTCGGGTGTGTTTTGACAGGTAGGCTAAAACAACTATGAACACAGTGTAGGCCGAAGAGATTTCTTCGTAGCTATCTAATATTAACGCATTTGAAACATTGGTTACGTGGTGCATTAGATATGTCAATAATAACCACAGCGGTAGAACTGCAGAAAATAAAACAAAAACCCATAGCTATAACTTAAAATCTGTGATTTTAGTGCTTGCAATTCAATGTTACTGCGAGTTATTCTGAAAACCCTGCTAAACCGGTCATCGGAGCCAGATTTCACACTCCTTCCATGCTCTGTGTACATTGCCTTGCCAAGCCTGCCTGTGAGGCTTGCCATAGGCTACCTTCTATTTCACCCCTCATGTATGGAAGTAGTAACTTAGCATATTTTACAAAGTGATCCACTATCGAGAGAGAATTTCTCAAAATAGGCTACCGTTTATTAAGGGAAAATAAGGCTTTGTAAAACAGGTATTTTTTCCGTTTTCAATTTTTGAAATGTACTGGCCCAAGAGGGCCATCAAGACACTGCCGGGCCAGCAGGTCAGTGGCTATATCGAGCCCTGAAAAACCATACAGTATACATACATACAAGTACACACACACACAATGCAGGAAAAGCCTATATAAACACACACAACAATGATCAATAATGAAAAAATAGCAAGAAGTTAATTCAGACTCATAATTACATACATTTAGCAGACATGCTTATCCAGAGGGATGTACAGAACTCAGCGTATAGGCAGAATCTACCATGCACATAGACCATTTTTTATTTTAGAATGTACACTTCCTGTTTGGTGGCAAAACAGACACCTTATCAAGCTCACGGGTGACACTGAATACAGTGTAATGTAGCTTTCAAATCAAATCAAAGTCAATTAATTGGTGACCTCACAGATCTTTTTGTAACCCTCTATGTTAACGCTAGCCTGTAGAAATGCAGCTCTTATGGATATATTTGCCACAGCTTATGCTAAAATAATTCAGCTTGATGCTCATTTCTACAGAATCGCAGAAATGTTATTCTTTGTTCTACTGCAGTATTAAATTTAATGAATATGATGGCCTTGTAAGTTCTGCCTAAACAGTTTTTAACTAATTAAACCTTTTCTGAAAATATTTCTAAACATAAGAGCTAATAAGAAAATGATACAATCCAACTGTATTTTCAGCACAAGACCCTGTTGTAAAGACTAGCTTACACATGTGACTGCGGTAAAAAAAACTGCCTATTTTCCCCAATCAGATCTCAAGCGCAAATAAATAACATGTCAAACGATTCCCGGACCAGCATTTGAATCGGTTGTGAACATCCATCATGTGTCAAAATAAATAACACAGCCACACAAAGGAAATCTGGGCTGAATGCAATTGTTTCCCCGACAAACAAGCATCTTGATGACAAGCAGAAAGGTGTCTGATGGTTTCATTAATTTGAACGGACACTGCGGGTGTTAATCATTCAGACAAACGGGTCATGCGGTCTTGCTAAATGTTACTAATTCAGCGGCTGCCGTGTATTCCGCCTCCGTTTCCTCTCCCTACCATGCACGGGAGTGGTCGTCTTAACCGACAGCTCACCCCGGCTACACTCCACTCCACTCCACTCCAGTCCAGTCCAGTCCAGTCCGGCTGAAGGGAGCGGGGGGATTTATGGAGTTTGTAAACCAGGGACTGATCGGACCAATCATCCAGCAAAGACTTGCCAATTCATGATTTCTTTTGAACCACAAAACCATCTCAATTTGAAGATTTCTATAGAGATGTCAATATTACAACATAAAAATGACTGGGAAAAACCTCCGAACTTTTAACTCCATATTATGGGGGTTACTGAATTGTCACGACAGAACAGTACCTTACCCCAGATCCTGTTCTGTGTCAGACATGACCACAGGTACAAGGGCATTTGCCACGACCACAGCCTTGGCCTGTCCCATCAAAACGTGTGCAAGAAAGCCTGGGAAATCTGTGCCAGCGTTTTCTGCTGCCAGCTCAGGAGAGGGACGCCTGTCGCATAGGAATGTGAAAATGCCTTCACAACCACCTGTGGGCGGCTCAGGACACGTTCCATTCGTTTAAATGGCAGATCTCCAGCGATTATGTGCTGTTACCTAGGCCACTCCCCCACAGCTTTTCAGTCACTGCCCATGTCTTAGGTGTGACCTGAAAACGTTTTACAGATCGCCCTCCTGGCTTTGAAACACAGCCAGAAAAACATGGAGTCTTACAGCAGCAGATAATGGAGTATAATGTGTTACCGTTCACAACAAATGCACAGAGAGCTGCAGAGGACCATATCTCCATTTGTCTCTTAACAACAGGATGAGTAATAGACTGAGTCAGTTAAATTCACTTTCCCCCCCCCAAGAGCATAACATCTCGACATCCTCATGCAGAAAATAATTTGTACCAGCGTAGCCCACAGTAGTTTGAATCTGCTCCACAAAAACACCCAGAGAGAAGCCTTCCATCGTAAAACCAAGGACAGCTCCAATCATGAAAAGTAGACAGCCTACACTTCTTGGAATGGTCCGTACATTAAAACGAGAGCCAATATGCTGAAAGACGACGGTAATTATAACACACATTTGTTTAAAAAAAAAAAGAAAAATTTTTTTTCCCATGTGATTTGTTAAGCAGGAGAAACCCTTAGAATAACAAGAACATGTCACAACATACACTGGAATGGCTTGCTTTTCCTCATTCATGTAGCACTGCTCTGAAGCAAAAAAACAACCAAAGTAATAGAACATGAACATACGTTAAAGACTGATTCTGTATTTCAGCATTTTCTGGTTAGGCCAGATCACTCTGTAATTCTAATAGCATGATGACAGAGCTGGTTGGGATGACAGAGACTGTTTTGATACATTGGGCTTAGTACCTTTTTATTTTTCATGTAGATAACAAAAACCTAAAAACAACAGCTTACATTGCCACTGTCTAGCTGCAGGTAAATGTTTTCTATCAGACTCTCAAGAACAACAAAAAAAGAAAAAGGCAAAATGCCTAAAAACAGCACCATTCCGAATCATCTTCCTCTGAGACACTCATACACTGGGAAACACCCACACAAGCAGTGGGGGGGGGAGAGGAAAAAAAAACACATAAAAAATTGAAATCCGTTCTTGCATGAATTAATGCGATCTGGACGTTTGTTATAAACGCAGAAGCTCGGCCTGGACTTTAAGGTTGGTTGTGATTATTCGCTGGCTTTTCGTAGCTTCAGCATTCCCAACCATCTTTTAAAAATGTCCCTTCACCCCAATACTTCCAGCTAATCACCAGTATTGTCACAATAAAGTCTTAGATATGAATCATACAGTTCAGGTTTGACTTAAACGCATGCTTATATGTCATTCTCAGACATAGGAGAGAGATCTGGCGTGATCTGGCGTGATCTGGCGTGATCCGCCGTTTGCCAGACACTGGAACATCTTAAGCCTACTGTATATGCCTTTATTTTTTCAGTGGAACAGTTACTTTATTACAATGAACAGGAAGTTGAATTAAGACTTCTTATACCAGAATTTAGGCAACTGAAACTGGAAGTCAAACTCATCAAATGGGAATCTGGCAGCAGCTTAGAAGGGCCAATCACACTGCAATTACAGCCCTACTCAATACCCTGGATTGGTTTATAAGGTTCAACAAAATGCAAAATTTTTAAATCCAGCAACAACAACCTATATTTTCTTATATATAAATTGCACATTGATCAGTACAAATTTGGATCCCGTCTTCTGGACAGTCAAGCTCTATAAGTTTGTATTCCACAGAATCAGTCTTGCAAATATTTCCAATCGTGTTTCAATTACACAACATGTATGTTGAGAACAGGCATCAGAATGATTCATAAACACAAACTGTCTATTTATTTCACTGACTTAACTAAGCACAAATAGAACCTTGAATTCCAGGAGAGCTATCCACAAGCCAGAACCGTTCATTGATTGAAACAAGGGGGAAACATGATGTCACCCAAATGCCTGATGACAAAAAGGTAGCCTAAATTATGATAGCAAGATGTCAGATTTCTAGTACTAGCAAGTCCACATGGCCTTAATATTCAGCAGACATTATTTTTTTTAAAGGTCAGTCACAACCAACTTAGTTATGTGGAAACTCTTTGGTTCCAACATAGTTATGTGGAACCAAATTACCTGTTCCACAATATTACCCGTCCACTCTGATTTCAGGAGAGGATACATTAGGCTTGTTTTCATTTTGCTCTTTGGATGTAGGAACACAAGACCATTAACAAAAGGCGTTCCATGATACATGGTAGACTATGCAATTTAAAGATGACTGATATGTTCTGTGTTCAATAATACCTTTATATTGGTCAGCTTCAGGAGCTATACTCAAAAAATAATTTCAGGTAAGCAGGGGTGAAATACAATAACCTATTTAAATAAACGTTCAACCTGAGCAATGTCTCTTTGAGACTGGCCAAACGATATAGGCGAAGTTATTGATGAAGTAAACCAGTAATGCTGTACCCAATAAAAGCAAACATATAGATTATTTAAATAAAAAAGACAATTTAGATTAGAATGTCATAGGCTAATCAACAAAAAAAGAATCAATGTCATTCAAAAACAGAAGCCATGATTTAGGCCGAGGCTTTGTATCAAGGCAATTGTGCGCTGAACTGCATCAGGGGTTTGGATGACTTCACAGTGGCAGGTGAGTTATAAGTGACCGTTTTTCAGATGCAGGCCATATTTATGTCGTCATAGCAACGTATGAATTGTCAATGCAGCCTTCGTGTAACACAAATTTTGACATAAAAGGCCTATATGTATCCGAACCTTAAAATACACTGCCATTATTGCCGCTAACATCCTACCAGCGGAATTTGACGTAGCCTAGCTGCAAACTTAATTGCAGATAAATACGAAATTGATTCTGGGATTTAATTGTGTCACCCGGAAGTTTCACTTATAATCATGGTATACACCATAAATACATTTCGTACGTATAAAAACTTTAAGTTAACCTACAACTCGGCTTGGGAGGTTGGTCTGTTCGCCACCAGATTTATCTGGTTTAAGGTCTATGCGACGGTATTCTACCGACAAAACTCCCTTTTGATATAGATAGCTTGCCTATATTATCACTCGTGTTACAGAAAAATCAGTTCGATATAGGCGCATCGCTGCACAATGGTTTGCATGTGGTACAGGCAGTATTGGGTCACGTTTTCTAAAGCTGCGTTTTTATATGTTGCAAGCAATAGTCATATAGCAAAGACCCTGTTGCTACTAGTGACAAATCCACCCACAGTTTCCCTTCCTCCCCTCTATCACTTAAACCGTACAGTAGTCGAAATCAAATATAACGCAGGCTACCGTACACTGTATCTGAAGATAATTATTAGGTGTCGTTCGAATTTGGTCATTCATAAACGCATTTTAAATATTTTGTTAAATCACTCATGCAATTGTGACTGCGTTGCATTCATTCTTAGATTGGATGAAAAAAATCGGGGAAAACTCGACATAATTCTCAGCATAAAAACACAGACACTGTAAGCACTCGCTATGCGTAGTCATAGCTAATTAAATACGAGAATGTATCAAAGTTTGCAATATCTACCATAATGCGAGATCTAATCAATTATCTTATCGATGATGCTAATAATTCGCACGTCTGTCTGTGTAGGCTATGTGTGCCAGTGTGTAAATGTAGGCTAGCTTTATGTTCCATTTTGTAAAATGCTGGTCTGCACTGAAGAACCTTCAACCGCATCATGGAATACTGTGGCCAGAAAGCTAGCTGATAAGGGAGATTCATAACGTTACTGGTACATGAAACGGTACCCGTTTCATCACACAAACTAACGTTACATTTACCTTTTTTCACATATATTTTCCATTTCTGTATCTATCTCAGATGATCAGCGTGGCATTAATACATGGCTACCAAGAAAACCACAATCGTGAGGAGCGCAGTCACATAACAGTAACGTTAGCTTGCTTCCCACACTATAGCAGAAAGGATGTCAATTGATTAGCTAGCAAGCTAGCTACAGACATGGTCGAAGAAGAAGAATAAATGTTGGTAGCCAGCATGCTCAGTCAAAACGTTTCCATCATTTCATAAAGAACAACAATTTCCAGCAATTCAAAGAAGAGTCAAGTTAGGATACTTACTCAAATATTGGTAATTAATGGACTGGATCCACTCTCATCATCCACTGCCGATGTTTTCATTGCAGCAGCAACAGTAACCAAACCCTTCAGTTGACAACCTACCACGGCTACCAGCAACAGCTGCAGCTTTTTGAGTGACGTACCTGTACCCAATCAAAATAGATTCAAAATTATAATTATTTATGCACCACTCCTCCTTGAAACCAATCATGAAAGAGAACGCCAAGTAGGTTCTAAAAAGGCGGGGTTTCATTTGTGTTCGGTTGAATCCATCGATAGATTATCCGAAGTTCTGACGTCCCACATTTCGTATAGCCTACTTTAAAATGACTAATTCAGAAAAAAATCTTTAAACGCTAAAACTTGTCTCAGAATTCATTAACACCAGGCCTAATTACTATTATGGTTCATGGCATATATATGTTGGCTATTGTGTAGGCTATTAATGAAAATATAAAAATATGGTTTGTAGCTATACACACATAGGCCTACTGTATATGCATAGCCTACATGTTAGCAAGCGTGCGTGTGCTGGAAAAACATAACTAATAATTTGTTGTTGTAGATACTTGTCATTAGGGACCATTCAGTATCAATTTTGGAGAAGAATAAAAAGGAAAGGAAAAGTAGCCTGCCATTTTATTAGAGCCATATGTATTCTGAGAGTGTTGCTAAGGCAAATTGCAGTACATGAGTCACTATTTAAGAGTCACACTTGTTAGGAAAGAAATAATAACCACGGGCAATTTGGAGGTCCTCCAGTTTTGAGTAATTCTCCCTCAAGAGGTAAAATATACAAATGGCTCCTGCCATCTATTGGAGAGGTACGCACTCAACATGTAAACTTATACTTATGCCATTTCCCCATCATTTAGTTAAATGGATGTTACATTCTCCTGTGCAGCTTGTTTGGTTATTTAATTAATATAGTGTGATTATTAAATTAATGTGATAGGATCAATTTCACTGCCCTGCAGCAGTATTGAATTTTTTATATGTATATTTAATTTATTTATTTGTAATATTGCAGAAATATGATTAATATTACTTAATATAAAATGACCATTAGAAACATTAGATTATATTTTAAAGAACAAGATCAAAGTCTATATATATATGTAAAGAGTATAGAAGTATAACATCAAGGTATTATTACTAGACTTTAAATAAAAAATTAAAGTGATTTTAAAGTTAAAGAATATAAAAATACAACACGATTGTATAATGTTAAATGATGAACACTGCACACATCAGTGGGGCATTAGGGAATTTTTAAATTCCAGTTAATTCAGTTTTTATCCAGTGGATAGAGGTACACAATGTGCTAAATGTATTAGTCCAGGTACAGCCAGTTTTCTATATTGCAAAACTAAGTAAGTGCAATTAGGTTTTGTTTCGTATATGGATCACATGCCTACCATATGTTGTTGGAGAATAGACAAAACAACACAAACTGCTAATTAATGGGCATCATTTCATAGCCAGCAATGCACAAATCCATTAAACGTGATATTGTATGGATGTGTGAAAGTAATTGTTGGTGTCCATTATATGCCCATCCAAATGACATAACGATCAGTGGATCTGGACAGAAGATCCTGCACTTAATTGATTCCCGGGCTCTTAACAAACAGTAAGCCTATATGCTAATTAAGTGAAACGGAGAAGAGTGATAGACCTGGTAGGTCAATTTGACATGGCCAAATTACACACAAGGTGAAATGACTGGAAATGGAAGCTGGTAATTTAAGGTTTGCTGCCTCCTAGCGGTCAAGTTTATTTTAGCTTGTTAAATAACCCCATATTAAATGATTTAGCATTATTTTAACATGAACCTACAATATTCCATATTGCTGACGACAAGCATGGTGCCTGTTTTCAGATGAATAAAAAAGATAGTCTCCCATCTTTCAGCTATCAGCAATGTTCCATTTAGGATGTGTTTCTAAATGGACAAGATAATAACCTATAACCGATTATCATGTCCATTTGGAAAAGCACCTGTTTCCTGTGAAACAGGCTTCAATTTTGTCATTAAAGTCCTAGCATAGTTTATGGGAAATAGCAGCTATTGAAAGGTGGCTGAATAACCAGATTACTCAGATGAAAATGTACGGCAAAAGACAATGTTAATATAAGCTATTCAGAGAAAATAAATGGAAACAATCATTTGTTTCCCACAAAAAGAAAGCTAGCATACTCAGGAAGCTTTTCTGAACATTTGATTGGTTACACAATTCCTTGCATTCTTTACGTACCCTATCATTTCATAAGTAAAATAATAAAGCTACATATCAATATAGATGTATATATATATACCCTTTATTCTTCCACGACAAATTATTATTATTATTATTATTATTGTTGTTATTATTCATAGTAGTTGTAGTAATCATGATAATCATCATTATTTAAATGGTGCTGCACTTTTGGGTGTCTCATTGTTCACTCTATCCAAGTACATTTGAGTTACACAAGTTTGTAAGTGTCCTACATTGTGTTCATAAAGTGTTTCTTATTGTAAAATACAACATCATTTTAAGTTTTTTTTTTTTTACTATTTTGTATTGTAAATGCTATATTTTAATGAAACTTTCAGATTACATTTTTCAAAATGAGCAATCAATGGGTAGCTTCATAGTTTTCCATGCCCAAAAAAAACTGAGAATTTGGGGAAATGGGAATGTACAAAGTTTATCAATGCCATATTTGGCTATGTTAATTTGCATCTTATATAAGTATCAAATGTGTAAATGTAATGCAAGTGACAGTGCAGAATTCAAAAGTTACAACTGAATGCTGAAGATTATGCAAATACTGATCATTTTATTTTCAGATTTCCAAATGTAATCTGGCTGCCATTCTGTGTGACTGAACTGATACGGATTTCTGTATAAGGAGGATGTTCTGTTATGGAGGTTTTCAAAGCTGTGTATGACTGTTACAGGTAAATTAAATAAAAAAGTAAAACCCTACCCGACTAAGAAAACTTGACGACAACCAACATTGTCACCACATCATGAACCAAACTGATTTTAATTTACATGTATTTGGCTTATCCCATTCTGAGCCTTGAGCACGGTCGGTTGTAGGTATAGGCAACAAGGCAGGTGCTTAGGGCACCATCCATCTGGGGGGCTCTAAATTAAGGAAATCCATGCGTTGCAACCATGATAGTCGGACACCAAGCCCCGCCCCCCCCGCCCGCTTTCTCCTTTCTCCCCCACCCTCATGCCTGGCCTTGAGGGTCATGTGATTGATAGATAAGGAGAAATTACTTTCATAGGATTCCACGACAATGAATCATGACTGATTCATATTCATGACTGAAAATGTACTAACCGCGACACTTGGTATAACCTTTGACATGTGGTGACAATAAAAAGTATGACATATCTAAGCACTATGACCAATGAGTGTGTTCAATTAGAGTGAAATGAATGCATACTGCCAACAACAGTCTTGTATTCCAGGAAAACAGGATGGAATATGATATCCAATAATTGTCACATAATAAAAAGAAAACGGGGGAGAGTGATGGACGCGACAAATCACACTGGTTTGCCTTTCCCTTTGGCCCTCGTTATAGTTGTAGCCCATAGGTTCAGCTGCTTGTGTCGCTGTGTTACTTGCGTAGTCCTTAGACCATTCCCCATATTCAAAGCACACTTCATAGAGACAGTTTCAGTGTAGTGGGAAAACAATAGTGAAATGAAGAATCTCAGAAAGAATAATAGACTTCCTCTGCCTTCGGCCTCAAAGCCTAATTAGCTCAATAAGTATATTAATTCCAGCCTGACACAAAAAAAAAAAAAACTTTCTTTACACAAGTCTGATTAATGACTTAAATATAGTGTATTAAGATAACTTCCAGTGGTATGAGACAGAAAGTGGCACAATATTATTTACAACTGCTTGAAAAAAAAGCCTAAAGAATTGTTGTAGGTTGCATCATGATTGACTTATAATATTTACATAACATTACTAAAAAAGCAATAGCACTGTACACAAGACATGTGCTGTTCAATAAAATTATAGGAATGACCCCATTATTTTCGTGATGGACTAACTTTGTATAACAATGCCTCTGACGTGCAACGTTTAACATAGAGCGAATTATACGTGACTCTAATATTCCTTTGATGGAAGACTCTTTCTGTTTTACAATACCCATAAAGTTTATTACTGAAAGTAAACTGGTGTATCAGACACCTGGCAAATACTGTTTAAATACTGAAAGTCAGATCCACTGTGTCCTTTCTAATTACGATTCACTAAGTTGCAAAGTAACCAGAAAGTTACTAATCTATGTTTAATTTAGAGCATTACTTTAACTTGTAACTTTAATAGAATACTGCATTATTTGTGCATTAATGTCCTTTATTAATGTTACTTTCACCTTTGCACACTACGGGCTTGATTTACTAAGGCCTATAGCATGTGCAAAACCTTTTAGCACACGCAAAACCAATAACATGACCAATGATTGGTCATGGTATTTGTTTTGCACCAATCATTGGTTCTGTCCTTAGGTTAGCGTGTGCTAAAAGGTTTTGTACATGCTAAAGGTCTTAGTAAATCAGGCCCTATATGTGTACCTCATAACTATGGCTGCCAGTTTATTTCCACCAGGTGACCTGCAGAGATTTAAACTTGTATTTCAATGGTTATCCTCCAGGGGTCCCTATAGGCACTCCAACGGCATGCTCAAGTGACTAATTTAATCATACAATTGAGTTTTAAATTGAGACGTTAAGAATTACAATTAGTTGAACTAATATGGAGAGAGTCAGAGGAAGGAAAGTGAACATGGGTAGAAGTTTTTAATGTTATATTACAAAGCATGTCTTTGATTGAAGCAGTATCTGCCTGGTACACTGCATACTGACGGATTTAATTTATTTCCTACTACTTTCAATTTAACAATAAATTACACAAAGAAGATAACATTTAACATTTAACAACCAACATTTAAAAACTAAGGAACATCACAGAAGAGACTGTTAACCAACTGGCCATGATAAAATATAACCACACAAATAACCACATAAAACTATTTTCTTATTACTAAGACAATATTTTTTATCATTTAACATTTTTGTACAAGTTAAATGTTATATAACTGCTCTTATTTTTAACATGGGCATTTTCCACTGCTTCTAACATAAACTTCTAACATGCCCCTGTACAACATTTTAAAATACTGCAGCATGTCCACAGTGGTAAGTAGTCAAACTGAATTTAACATGAGTGTCGATTGTAAACATCGCTGTCAATCATCCTCTGTGCTTAATTAATGGAAATGACTTTTTCGACCCAAATTTAAGTTAAAAAAATGATAGTCTAGTCTTATTAAAGTTAAATCAAATTACTTAATTTACAGTAAAATACAAATGTATGCTTTTGGGGTCAAGCAGCTGTATCTGTATTCATTTTAAAAGAGCAACATTAAAACGATTTCCTGGCTATTTATATAACCACTAAATATGATATTTCATCAGCTGTGCTGCCCAGTTCCTGGCAGTAAGCCATTTTAAATCAGGTGAATCATAATGCACTTTCATTTAAATTTTTTTCATAAACCATGCGAAATGTGGGTGAAATAATGAGATATATTTTTAAATTAATTCCACAACACGCTACATTTAACTTATTACTTCTGTTTATTGCTTATTTATTTATGATGGTCAACATCATAGCTTAATAATTTACAGTTAGGCTATATAATAAAATAACCTACAATTATGATTAGTGTAGCCTAAGTTTTAACGGACCAGTAATCTGTAAATATGCAATCATATGTCTGTGTTTAGAAAACAATAAACATACTTGCAGAGGTGGAAATCCAGGGGACATAAAGTAAAAATCCTGCCATGTGTTTCTTCCACCCATAGACTCAGCCAGCTGATTTCACTAATTAGTCCTACCTCCTTGCTGAAGAATTATGTTAATTAGCAAATGCATGTGCTTGGAGCAAAAGCCTGGGGAGAACTTTTACTTCATGTCCCCTGCATTTTCACCGCTGACGTACTGACGTAACATCGGAGCAGTCGGGGAAAATGAACTACTGTAGGCTGGCAGTATCTCCCCGAGTGGGCTAATGGAAAAAATACCTACATGAAATTCAAGTTGGTTGCTGCTGGACATGCGCGGATGTGCACGGAACATGGCGGCCTAGTACCGAGGAAAAGTATTGAAACCTGCTGCGATTATCAAGAATAATTGGTAAGTTAACTCGCTCTTCATTTATTACTACAATCGTCCCGTCTTCGTGAAAAGTTTAAATGTCACTTTATCGACTGGTAGCTTGGACCGACCAAGGAGAGCCAGAAGTCACTGTTCTAAAAAGCTGGGTAGTTGTCCACAGTTTATTCCGATCGCTTGGTATTTTCACGGGCTACGTTATTCCCCAAACTATAGTAGGCTACACATTGAGCTGTCCTGGTGTTTACCGCCTATCATCTTCCGTTAAAACCACCTTGTACAATTATTCATGAAAAACTCAGTTATTTTATGTTTAGATGTTTATATTGTTTAGTTTTCTTACAGGAATACGGTGGCATTTTTATTTTGATCGAAATAGGAATAAAAAAACCGTAACAGAATGCGCCAGACCAATGGGAAGCTGCTAGCTTGTTAGCTTTTTCCACGTCTGTAGTGTTGGAAGGTTTCTTGCCTGCCGTACGGTATTATCTTAACAAGGTCTGTGTCAATAGGCTATGCTTGTTAATATAGGCTTTATTTTTTACATTTTTCGGCTAAAGCAATATCTTACAAATACGCGGTTGTACGGTCAACAAATAGCGATATGTTGTAGCTAAATTATTGCTTTCATTCCTTTTTTAAAAAACATTAATTTATGCAGTGACAATCGTATACAAAATTATTCGGAAGTTCTTCGTTTAAAAAAAAAAAAAATGTTTTTCTTAAAATCATCTTGGTTCGCCTACTTCTGGGATAAATAATTGTTTTGCATTGTGTCACGCAGCGTTAGAGGAGACACGCCTCCTGCGGTCCGTAGCCTACACAAGGGCTCTTTTTATGTCGTGTGTAATATATTAGCCTTTACAATATAACGCGCATTGACTTGTATTGCAGGCTCAGTGTAGTCGATGTTTTTACATGTT
This sequence comes from Ilyophis sp. 1 JC-2022, assembly GCA_022702515.1. NCBI lineage: Eukaryota > Metazoa > Chordata > Actinopteri > Anguilliformes > Synaphobranchidae > Ilyophis > Ilyophis sp. 1 JC-2022. The sequence goes on along the minus strand of CM040397.1, from coordinate 73,891,906 downwards.
TCATCATCGCGTTAACAAATGAATAGCGTCACTATTTTCTGAACCGATTTAACTATTTTTAAAGTTACAGACTCGGTACACTAAGACTTCGATGTTTTCGATTCATTACGTCAGGCAGTAACAGCGGCGGCAAGAGTAGGCCAACATCCATCATATATTTAGCCCTGTTTTTGGCATTCAGAATATTAATTAACATAATTAGGTTAATGTGGTTGAATTTTATCACGGTTAGTATCTTATCATTAGGCACATATATTAAGTTTTATAAAAATGTTACATTACATAATGACCTTATTCAGTTTATTATGTATTGTAATATGCAATTATAGTATTAATAAATATTTTTATGCATAGACTATAATTTTCTGGAACTTTAGAAGAAGGACTGGACTCATTGTATTGTAATTTAATATATTCATGCATGGAATAGTTTTTTCTTGTTTATTTTGGTCAGTCACCACCATATTATATTGCTTGTGAATAGTCCTCCAACACTGAACAATACCAAAGTAATGTGAAAGAATTCCACAACAGGAAGTTCTGCATCACAGCATGCTCGATTAAAATGTATGGAGAGTAGGCTATCTTCTTTTCTCTTAAATTGCCAATATGCATGTGGGTGGTGTGAGTATTCAACAAACATTTAGACATTTCACCTTCATCTGTGTTTCTCTAAAAAGCAAGAAAGTTGGCACTCCCAATTCTTTTCAAGTTTATCACTTAATCTGTAAACAATAAGGACATTGCCATGCCCAAACGGCCCATTGATACAATACGTTTTTCTAGACAATTCGTAATGTTTTTAAGTCATGAGAGTAATCAGAGAGATCTGCAGTAAATAACCTGTGTTCCTGGAAGTGTTTTTTTTTTTCTTTCTTCAAGCTCTGTCTGGCAGGTGTACTGTATACCAATGCCTGGAGGAGGAGGTGACACTTGTCAAAACTACTTTTCTTATTGCTCTGAACCTTGGCTTTATGGGAAGCTGATGACTGCATTAACATCCTGATTTGGGTGACCTAATGATGATTAAGACCGAAAGCTAGGTTAGAGGGTGTGGATTCCTCCCTGCCTGGATAGCCAGAGGAACAAGGCCAGTTTGAGTGCAGGAAGCAGTCCTGTTGGCCTTAGCTCATTGGGGAATGAGAACCTGAATCAGTCGCTTACTTTCACCTAAAATAAAGAAGGAATATGAGACGTCCAGGAAATAACTCTCTGGGGAAAACACACTGTTATTAATAGAAGGCCTGAAATAGATTTGAGATCTGGTTGAAGTTGCCTTTTACAGCAGTTGAGAGAATTAGTGGAGCTTTAGGTGTGTATGTGTTTAGGATGTTGACTTGTGGCACAGGTTCTGTTCCAAACAGCCACACAGAATATTTTAGTTGTGTCCTTTGGTGGTAGGTTCGTAGTATCATATGGTGGGTTAGCCCAGTGTTTTTCTCATTGGCCACGTACTAATGTTGTAATTTCAGGCTGATTTCTGCTGTTGGAGAGGGATTTCAGCATCTCTTGTCTGTACGTCCTATAAAGAAGAATCCGTTAGTGCTGAACAATCTGCCCCATAGTTTGTGACATTGTTATTTTTTATGAAAAGCAGTAGTCCAGCCCATCGGGCATCGAGTAGGTTTTAGCATATTTTCTTATAAAAATGATCCCCTTTTGGATTGCCTGCAGTTAAACCAGTACCTTATGTTCATTTTTTTATTTTGATTAACATAATATGTAATCTTGGGGCATATTTCATATTGTGCAACTTTTGTTTGTTTTGTGGTACCATTGAAAACCGACCTAATGTTCCATCCCATAATTTGGTTGCATGGCAGTGTTTATTTCTTTGCCCAAATTAATGCTCACAGGAAACGTCTTCGCTGTCTGCTGTGCGGCCCTCTTTGACAGAATTGTACCAACCTGACTGTAGGATGTTGGCCTTGCTAAGAGCCCTTAATGTGTGAAGTGAGAGATGTGGACCCCGGCTCCAGTTTTGGGAGATTATTTGATTGGCTCGCTTTTCTATTTGTAGCCTTTCTGCTCCCCTCGCCCCCCCAACTCCCCAAACTCTGAGCTGCTTAATTCCCAGGTCTCCACTGGGACTGACAGAATTCACTTATTTCTGTGACCTGAGTAATGTCCACAGGGACGGGTCTCTGGCTGTCTCTACACTGCACTCTTCCTCATCACTACGCCCGATATCGGCTCTCATCTCTGGTAGCACAGTGATAACTTGAACGTCTGTTTACAGCCCCCTCTCCTTTCATTGGGAATTATGGTGTTAGTGAGGTGCACGGTTAGGGGACCGGGCTTATTTCTCAGAGGTTTCTGGTTTGATTTCCAGGTGTGGCTCTGCCGTTGTACCCTTAAGCAAGATAGTTAAGCTGCATGAATGGTTCAGTAAATATTCAGCCGTTTTATGTAAAAATAAAAAATAAAAAGGTAAGATGTGCAAGTGACTTTGCATAAGGATTTCCTTTTGTTTTGTAATGCCTCATTCTTGCCCTTCCCTTCCCTGCTATGGGGCACAGTTTGTTTTGGGGGGAGGGGAGGTGTTGAGACCAATAGGAATATAGCTTTGGAAAATGCTTCAGTTATTTTTTGTTGTGGAATAGTTGAGATTTTTGAGGTTTGTGGAACTTTTATCTTTTGGAGAATATGGGTAGGGTCATGACCCCTGCGAAACGCTGGACAGGGTCTGGCACGCGGTGTTTGCTGAGCGCAGCAGACGCTAACCCCGCTAGCCCCCGCGCAGCTGTGCCGGCTTGGGAAGATATTGTCAGTCACCCACCCCGCCCGCCTCACTTTCACACCTGTCCTCGCTCACAGCTGACGAGCGGCTCTGCGTATTTCACTGTCTGTTACCGCTGGCTGAGGAGTGAAAGTCACTCGCTCTTCAATTCTCCTCCACCCCGCTCGTGAAAAGCTGCATAGTATCGCACGGCAATAGTAACCTACAAATGTCATGGTCGCGATTTGTTACTTCTCAGAAAACTGGTTCTAAACCTGACTATGCATGTTGCATCTTGAGGTAAAAAACAGAATAGTAATGAATTCATAAAATGTCTTTTTTGGATGAACTATCCCTTTAATACAACAAAATATGAGGTGCTGTCAGGTGTCTCATCCTCTTAAGACACAGGGCGGAAGTTTGACTAGCCCCATGGTCTGTGTCAGAATCCTGACAGTATGAGCACAGACAGTGGCTAACGGTCCTGTACAGCAGCACATGATTGGCTGTAGCTCCGCCCAGAGAGGGAGGGATTCAGTTGCCGATATTACACTCTTCACATTGTGCAAGAGGGACTCCTGGTCGATGGGGTGCCCTGCAGTCTGCCTGCTCCAGCTGTGAATGTAATGTACTCCACCGGCACAGTGACTGCGCAGTTCGAGCGGCGACTGCAGTAAGAAGAAGCACTGTGCCCTTCTGAATCGATGGGAGACATTGCAGAGGAAATCAGCATGCGATTTGGTCGAATTACAGGACAGAATAAATAGAAATCGGATGATTCGGTTATAAAATTTGAGAGAGACTTGCAAAATCGGAAAGTTGTACGGAAGGGTTATTGTTGTATAGTGGGCCATTCTGCCACAACTGTGGCCAAAGACTGAACAACTGAAGTTTTGTGAAGTTATATTTTTAGGGCTTTTCAGCTTTATTGTACAGCACAGTGTAGAGAGACGGGAATAATGGGAGCGAGAAAGAGGGAGAGACACACAAAGTCGTGCGGCCAGATTCGAATCACCGACGTCACAGCTCGCAATGAGCATGTGGACCGCGCCTCCGAGACACCCTGAAAGACTGCAGTTTAAGCATTGAAACATCTGTGGAGGTTAGACTGACTTATTTTTTAATTAACAATCAAGTGAATGTAATAAAATGGCATTTGTAATTGTAATTATTCAGTTTTTCTTGAATAAATGCTGTCAGATTTAGTTTAAGATGTCAAAGGGCTGCGTTTTGTGTTACAGAGTTTATTCAGCTGATGGTGGAAGTGTGCCCTGTGAATTAAGAGTTTTCTTTTATTACCCTTTGAGGTAAGATATCACAGCGACGGTTGTTCTGTATTCCTGCCCGGTGCTTACTGTATAATTACCAGATGGATTTTATTCCTGTGGGAAAATAATTTCCCAACAGTCTGCATCTCTGGCTCAGGGGGGCAGGGGGGCAGGGGGGCAGGGGGGCGGGGGGGGGGTTTGGCCCTGCCCAGCGTGCCCACTCAGCACAGGGGACCAAGACCTTGAGCTGAGAGAAAGTCAGCCCGTCCTAAACAGGGGGAGGGACGTACCCTTTCCAGCACAATTTAAGTAATTTTTTCACATTTTCTCAAAGAGTTTGGGGGGACCGAGCTAGAGTTAGAGGGAAGATATATCTGCAGGTGGAGAGAATGTGCCGCTCACTGACTTTCCATTCAAATTCTTTTGAAGTGGAGTTTGTATTTTGTAGTTTGTATTGACAGAGTTTCCGAAGGCCATGTTGTTTTTAATGAGATGCTTTTCTGCGTCCTGCGATTCGCGGCAGCCTGTGTTTGCTCTGGGCTCCAAAGGCATGTTTACAGGGTGGGCCCCGCGCGTACAGAATGCTTTTGTCCTGCTGCTCTGCGCTGACCTCCACCTTTGGTGCCGCGCCTGTGGAATTTGGGGGGGGGCCGCGCTCCTCCTTTCTGGTCTAGACGCGCCGCACGTTTGACCCGGCCACTCGCTCGCCCCCTCTTTGGAACGGCCTCACACTGAGAAAATTCTGGCGCTGTGGAATCAAACCTTCAGAGTATTGAAGGAAACTGGATCCTTTCATGCAATCTTTACAGCGATAGAATATACTGAAAATACATTGAAGTAAAATATATAACCAAGATATTGCAACACTGCAACAAAAAAAAAGTTACATTTTACAATGCTATGAAATATATATATCATTATATTTTCAGGTGATCCCATACATTTGCAGTAGATTGCGTTCTATTTCACTTCCATAAGGGGGGTTGGGGGAAGGTTGAGGCTAGGGGGGTGGATGATTGTGATTTTTCATCCGCTTGCATGTAACTGTGGAGAGCGGGTGATTAAGTGAGAGGGGTTAATTGGTCTCCCACACCACTGGGCGAGTTTTCCAGCTCTCTGCCTCTGAAGCCGCTCCAAACAGACAGGCAGCTAGTGTGGGAGACCGACTCCCAGTGCGCCGGTCCTGGCCCCTGTAATCAGTCTCACAAAGCAGCAGAGACTAAAAAAGGACCTGCCCATGTGCGCCCCCCACCAGGGGACCCACCTCACTGCCCCACCCCACAGGCCTCATTCAGTGCTGCCTGTAATGGGGGAGGGATTCGGATCTTGCCGCCTGAGATTACAGTAGTTTGCTGTTACCCTCTGTTTGCAGACAGACATGTAGACACACGATAGCGGGTTCCCGCGCGCGTTTCTCACGCATGCACAAGGAGCACATTATTCCCTTTGCCGATGAGAAACGTCGGGCACCACTCGCCCGGATGACAACGCTGTTGTTGGTCGAGCTACACATCCGCGCTCTCTCACTTCCTGTCTGGAGCTGTGAATTAATTTCTTTGCTGCAAACAAGCGGGGCTCTTTCTGCACTGTTAGTTTGTCCTGTTTATTCCCACAAACTTGTTCCCCCATAAAATTTAGCCAATAAAAAGCTACAGGGAACTGGCCAAAAATGATCTCTTATTTAAATTTTTAGCAGGTGAGAGAAAAGAAGAAATCACACGCAAATTTATTTAATTGCAGTACGCGATGAATTAAAAGCTCAGTTTTAAAATCTAAGCCCGGTAGCTAGTCTATATGGAGGTTATATTGTTCTGTAAAATATTTGCCATAGCTCTTTGGCCAAACACTGAACTGCTGATGACCTAGCAGTGAAACGTATGTACAATGCCTTTAAGGCTAGACTAATTCATTTCTTAAATTAGTTCAAGGAAGCATTCTTTAGCAGGTGGTCTTGTAAGGATTTAATGTTGGCTGTTAGTGTCCTGGACTCATGGAAATGAGTTTCCTCAGATGAGAAAAGATATTGCAATACTTTCAAATAGGCTATGTAGGCAAACACATCGTTCCTGCTTTGAGATGCAGCAGTATATTTTGCAATATATACTGATGTGAACTATATTTGTCGCTATACTTTCCATGTATATTCCATTTCCGTAAGGGATGGAAAGGAGAAGGATTCTCCCAGCAATGCTGGGCATTTTATATGGGGAGTTTGGTTGGATGTCTCCATTTACTCGCTTTTTCTGTGTTTCTGTGGTTTGAGTGGAGCAATGTGTTTTCAATTACAGAACAAGACTAGTACTATCTCCGGTCACCTCACCCCACCCCCCACAAAAAAATAAAAATAAAATCCACAGAGCTCTGCACAGGGACCAGAGGGTTTTCCACTCCCACCCAAAACCCCACACCCCACTGCCCCCCAACACTACTAATTCAAGTTAAATTCACTGCCAGATATTTAATTTAACCAACATTGTCAGTGGTTATGGTTGTAAAGTTCTGGGAAATAATCTCTTTTTTGAGGACTTGAGATAGTTTTGGAAATTTTGAGGTAATTTTGGTAATTTACACTAACCGCTTGGAATCACAGACATATTTATGTTTTTGAAAGAAATTGATCGAAGGTAGCATTAAATTGATCAAAAAATAGTCAAGCCATTGATAATGTTACCAACTACTAATTCTATTTCATTCTATTTTTACTTTAGCAACTCAAGGAAAGACATTTTATACCTTCATTAAATGGGTTGTTTTCAGCTGTACTTAATACAATGGGAATCATGGTTTCTCTAGTACCAAATTAGCACGATTACTTTAAAGCTCAATTGAACTTTGGTCCAAAGGTGGTGAAATATGTGCATTAGTTGCTCTGTGCTCCCCTGGGGCGATAATCCAGAATTTGTCGCTCCCCATTAACTTCTATAGCGCAGCCAAAATGGTCTTAAAATGACACTTCTAGCATGTATACGAACGTGGACGAAGCGGATTCTGTTAATACAAGCAATAACCAGTTCTCTTAGGAATTTTTTTTGTATAATTAAAATAATTTCTAAAAGTCTATTTTCTATGTTGTTAGAAAGCTGCCAAAAATGACTAGCAAAATGTCTGCGGCATCACTACATACGGACGAATGTAGGGTAACGCTATTGCCATGAACTATATTGACGGTCAATCAATCACACGTTATTTTGACAAGAGCAGTTTTATTATAAATTTCTAGCGTCTTTTTGGCTAACCGCTAAATAACCCCCGTCTTTTTGGCTAACCGCTAACTAACTTGATTGTGACAGAGCAGTCTGTCACGGTTTTCTACAGCATTTTAAAACCCGTTATGAAAACTGTTCCAGATAAAGTCGGCATTGTAGGTCACTGGGTCCACACACTAGCTAAAGCATAGTAGCCGACATTACATCTTAGCTGGCATTAACTTTCATCTGCATCCTGTAACTTAATCGCAAACATTTACAAACGCAGACTCCGTATTACTTTCTGAGAAATTATTGGTTTTATTTTAAACATCCCCGTATTGAGTCAGTACAAACATACCGCTAACACTTCCGATCTATTTCCCGCACATTTGCTCAATTTTTGGAACCAAAAAAAATTATCCAGGCGTAGAATTGTCCGGTTGTGGTTCTAGTTGGAGCAGCTGGTTAACGTTAGTAATGTTAGCTAGGCAATCACGGTAGCCTAGCAAGCCAACTTATATGGCCAGCCAGCAAGGATGACTTTAAGGAAGTCGAATAACTGTTAAATAAAATGGGCTTGCCATAAGCTATCGTTAGCTTGCTAGCTAAATGTTAAAACGAGTTGCCGTGAGTTATCGTTAGCTTGCTAGTTAGCTAACCCAGTATTGCTAAGCGGGAGTACGGCAATTGCTTACGGGAGGGGGTGGAATAGCTAAATGAATATCTAAATTGATAAGGTTATACAAGTATGGAGCAATGGATTTCAGATACTTAACCCACAGTTCGGCTGCTTGCTCCGAGATGCTGGGCCTGTCATGTAGCTGCAACATCATCTGCTGTCTCATCTCACGAAACAGTTTATTTTTTTCGTAGTAGACACATCATAGCTCGCTCCAAAATGGCTACTAAGGGATGTTCTCCATCAACTTCCACTCAAAAATACAGCGTGTCTCCCTGTCCCAAGCATAGACTGTATAAAGGTTCCAAGACGCCAGAGCACGTATTAGACCAATGACTGTTGTCTCCCCCTTCTGGTTCCGCCCCTCCGAGTGAGGGCAGTGAGAACCATATAGAACCTATCTTTAGCAGTGACCCCAGGACTCAACCTATCCCTCTGATTGGTCCTGAACAAATGTTAATACCCTGTCCAAATGACACAATATTTAAAAAAAATTGCACAGGCATTAGATGAAGGAAAGGCACCTATTGTAATACATTTTTTTTGTGGAAAAATTATTTTGACGGAGTATTTTGACCACATTGCTGCCATTGACTGACATGGTGAAAGACTTATACTGGAGCCAACCACAGTGGCGCTAGTGAGCAACGGCACAATGGTGGTCGCATCAGAACAATTATTTGCACTCACACTCGCACAAATGCTCCCAATTATATTTCAAAGTCGCACAGATTCTATTTCGGGAGCATATGCGCCCAAAACAGTCGCAATTTCAAGCCCTGCATTTACTTAGATGCAGTATCCGTTTCACAAAGTAACCTGCTTTCTGAGTTCGAATTTCATTTAGCTACCCAGCCGTTCAAAGGTTTTTGTCCAAGGTCGCTGATATAAAGTTTATAAATATCAATTTTGAGGGCACTGTATAGATTGAAATATCATTCACTATGTGTCTTTCATAGCTTATACTTGTCTGTGGATTTTGGTAGCAAATAATGAAATTATTGGAATTGAACCTCAACATTGATGCAACTTCTTATATTGCGGTTATCTAACATGGAGGGCATTATGTCACTTATGTAAATAGCTACAAGTTGGTATTGGGAGGAGCCTACCATTCTCTAGTTAGAGAAATGAGGTTCAAAAGGTGGAATAGTTCACTCGCTACATCAGAATGCCACTAAGCATATTTTATACTGTCACTTGTTGGACCAAGTCTGCAAAACAAGCCAAAGCAACAAAATAAATTTCAAAAACGCCTGACTGACCTTAACCCTACGGCAAAATATACAATTTAATATGCTACTGTACTGTTAATAATATAGGAGAGATACGTTGGGTACTGTTAAAGCAAGTAACTTGCAGGTGCAAGTGCTTATAGTTGGCTAGCTAGCTACAAATTTGTTGTTGTAGCCATTCACAATAGGCTACATGCGGACTATTAACATTGGTAACTTGTAACATTGGAAGCCAGCTGCTTTCTGTGTGGGATTCTATCTCATTCGCAACACAGTCTAGCATGGCATCTGTTGGTGAAATTGTTATTAATAATAATAATAATAATTATTATTATTATTATTATTTTTAATTGTGCTAATTTATAATGCTATTCACATGCTTGCTAGGTAGGTACATTATCTAATCAGCTAATCAGCTAGGTGCTAATTTGTTAGCGAAACAAGACATTAATTCAAGGTTGTCTAGCTAACGTTAACTTTACTTAGAAGTCGCCTATGTGTAGGCTACTTAGGAGAAGTGTTTAAATTGGCCGCAATTCATGAGCAGGCATTCTCTTTCTTGCGTGAATCCGTATAGTCATTGCGATCATGAACGTATATACATGGGTATCCCATGGCCACACTTAAATGTTTTTCAACAAAAAGTCTGTCAGCGTCCATTGTTCACAGTTTGATTATGTGTTAGCTAGCAAGTAGAAAGCTCGAGCCGAAGCCTTTATAGTCCAGCGACACTCTGGACACTCAGTCACCGGACTATACATTTTTCTTTTAGAGCCTCTTCCACCAGGTTGATGCCTTGATGTGATTGGCTGCCTCCCAGATGGCATCAGTACTCCACAGCCCGTCTTTGCAGGAAAATGTACCCAAACTTCCAAGAACGTTCCCCTGATCATGATTAAGGTGCTGTGCAATGGCAGTGATGGTACCATATGCCGCAGAAACCCGCTCTCCAGAAAGGACATGGGCCTGTTCAGCACATTTTGTTTGTTTATTGTTTTCTTCAACTTTTTCTGTTTTTTTAGCCTTGCTTAAGCGTAACATTGTTCCAGTGAGTGGTGATTTTCCCTGGGAAATTACCTGGAAAAATCCCTCTCTTTGCAACCCTATCAGTGGTATGCAGTGGTGCCTACATGGTGTTTATATGGTGTTAATGTAGTTTTTACTACTATCGTTTTTAAAGAATCTAAATTGACTTGCATATCTGAAATCTTATACTGCCAATTTGCTTGTAATCACAGCAGGCTACACGCTCTTCCACAAAGCTTTGTTGGACCTACCTGTGTGGTGGACATTTGTGGTTTTCGTAGATACGGCTGAATTACTTGGTTAATTTTATCTATCTGAACCTGCAGTGTCATTTAAATGGTGGAAAAGGCAGCTGTGAGGTGGTTAGTTTGGAATGTCCATTGGTATTTGTTATCTGATTTGGAGAAGGCAGACTAGCGTGCGTGTCCCCCGAAGCGCATGCAGCCAGCCAGCTGCCTCCTGTTTTCACTCTGCAGTCCAGCAGCTGAGCTGCGCTTAAGCACGTGCTTCTTGTGCAGCTGGCGCAGGCACGTTAATGCATGACGGAGCAAGGGAAACCCTGCCTCCTAAACGTCTCCATCCCTAGGCAACGTCCAGTGGGGCAGACACCGACCATAGCCTGCACTGCCGCAGTTACGGTTCCAGTTCTTCTTCTTCATCATCATCAACATCATCACCATCATTATCAGCAATTTGTCAGGCTGCTGTGTTATACGTTTTGTTTGGTTGATTGATTGATTGATTGATTGATTTATTTATTTATTTATTTATTTAACCTGTATTTATACAGAGCAGGTTGACTGAGCATTCATGCTCTTTTACAGCAACGCCCTGTTAATGCCTCCCCAATTAGCCTAACCTAACCAGTCTTTGGATTGATAGTCTCTCCTTATAACAGAAGAGTTGCTTGTGCTGACAGACATCCAGTGAAATCTGAGAATGTTGTGATCCGGAATAAGGACATAAGAACAAAAGGATGTTTGATGCAGAGAACAGGCCGTTCAGCCCATCTAGGATCGTCATTGTACCAACTGTCTGGAGAAGAACTAGCGCCACGTAAAAGGCCTGGTTTGTGCCCTCCCCCCATCCTGTGGCTTTGATGGGCCTCTCCGGCCCCACATATTATAAACATTCCCAAAAGAGCACCAGTGGGCCCCCACTCCACCCAGGATGCCTGTTTCACCCTGTTTATTTCTCTCCTCCTCCTCATCCTTCTCTCCCTCCTGCTCTTTTGACGCTCTGTTTGTTTTACGTGTTTTGGCCTTTGTGAGCGCTCCGCTTTCTCCGCTGACCCCTTTTGCGTGTTTGTTTTTGGAGTGAAATGGGTCACCTGTCATGCGGAGAGCTTTCCCATAGGCTGCTCGCTTGCCTCGATTCCGGCCTATTAGAGGTCTCATCCTTAGTGTACATTCAGGCTCTATTATGTGGAATATAGCCCGCAGGGTGTATACGTTTATACCTACTGCGATCATATACCACTTTGGCAGCAGGCAGCGGCACATACGCGGTGCATCTGAGACTATTAAGAATGAATGTGGTGTCAAGTGAATGTGAGTGAAATGTATAGTTAAAGGTTGTAGGAATTCTTCCCCCCCCCCCCCCAAAACCAAGGGAAATGGGTTTTTATTGGATCACCGCTGCGTTTTTTTTATTTTTTTTATTGTGCCACCGCCCCTTTCATGCCGTTAAAGGGAAGGGGGATGTCGAGTCCTCGCTTGCCCGCTAGCGCTTCCTCGCAGGTCGTAAAGCGGGCTTTTCCAAAGGGCTTCCTGCCCAGGCAGGAGGCAGGGACCCTCCCAAACGGGGCGGGGCCCGAGGTCCGCGCGCGTCGTCCCTTAATGAGGAGTGCTGGAATCCTTTTCATCTCGGGGCTGCAGACTTCCCCAGATGTAAAGGGCTTAATGGGCTTTTACTGTGGCTTGGAATCTTTATGGCTGTACTCTCAATGGTCTGCTGGGGGAGAGGGAGGGCGGGAGAGAGGGAGAGAGAGAAGGGGGCAGGGGGAGTAGGGAGGGGAGGGGAGGGGAGGGGAGGGGAGGTGGTGGTGGTGGTGGTGCCATTATAACGAACTGATAAAATACCATCATATCTGGCTTCTGCGTGTTATTTAGCCTTCTTTCTCTTAATCCACAAGAAACATGTGAGAGTGTTAAGTAATGCCTGTAATATACATATTTACTGTTCTAGAAAGAGTTTTGCTACTTATTTTAAGAATTGAATATTAATGCTTTTTATTAGGGATACATGATATTGGCATTCTGCGGCCAATATCAATTAATAACTGATATTTATCTGGCCATACTGCCCAATGCCTCCATTTTGACATTATTTTTATTGCACAGATGTAAACAGCCACATGTTTGTGCAATAAAGTACATTGATGGAATGAATAAGCAACTTTTGTTTGACTAACAAAATATGTCGGCTACTTTATTATAAAGCAGAGAGCATGAGTCTAGAGACCTACTGAACCTGTATAGCTGTACTTGTAACTGAGTTTGGCTGGTATAAATGATCAATCTAAATAAATAATAAATGAAACCGGCTCAGGTTACTACGATTAGGCTACTTTTTGAGCGCGACATTTTGACTTTTTTTATAGCATCAGCAGCGCATCAAATGCATCACCTCTCTGGTGCATTTATGTTGCGTCTCGAATTGTATTTACACAATGACAAGCTGATTAGTCTTTGTGACGACTTGAGTACTCTTTTTGGCTGCCTAAAACCGATTCAAGGCATCACAGCTTTACGTCACGCAGAACAGAGGGACAGGAATAAGTGAAGTACCTGACAGCTACTCGTCTCTTTTCCTGATAGAAATATAAATGCACTCAGTAGAGTGCAGACCTCTGTTAACGCACAATAATCTCCCCTCGCATGAATCTGCACAGAAGAATGTGTGCGTAAAACTAACGGGTCAGGAGATAAGGTCATTTTATGATTGAAAAATTGAAAATGTGACCTGATGGTGGCGCTAGAGGAAATATGGGGTCAGCAAAACCAAGACGTTCTTCCTCTTGAGAGCATGAATGTGCACAGCAAATTTCATGGCAATCGAGTCATTGATTTTCCAGATATGTCTCTTACAGACAGACAGACAGACGGACATCATTAGATATAACGTATTTATTAATCATATAGAAAACTCTCGAGCATTAGAATAAAGTTATTTTAAATTAATATCCATTACAACATTAAATGCAAAAACAGAATTTCATTTTAGGTCAAGAAAATAACAAAACCATGTATAAAGGGTTGATTGTATGTTTTCTTGTGTTTTTAATTTAAGTTTTAATTTAAATGTGGTTGACTCAATGGACTGTCGCTAGTTACCTAGCTTAAAATTAGCCTGGCTGAAACCAATACAAAATATAAAGCCATTGTTACTCTGTGAATAGATATAGTATATACAGTGGTGTTGAAATAAATAGCAGTGTGTGAATAAAGTGCAAATATTTTTTAATAGCTTTTAGTTCCATATTTCAAATGTAGTGGAAACATTACATTTTCAATTCCAAATCAAAGCATTAACAAGTTTTTATCAAGTCTGCATTATTCTTTTACAGGAAGCAAAGAAAAGCAATATTAATCTGTTCAAAAAAATAGCAGTGTCGACATTTTTCTCTTCAAACTTCAAACACTTACAGAAATTTTTCAAGATTTAACTTCACTTTAAATTACTGAACTAATATTTAGTTGCATAACCATTGTTTTTGATAACTGCTGCGCATCTGCGTTGTATCGAGTCAACCAACTTCTGGCACCTAGAAACAGGTATTTCAGCCCAGGATGAACGAACTACATTCCACAGTTCCTGTGCATTTTTGGGTTTTGCTTCAGAAAGTGCATTTTTAATGTCACCCCACAAGTTTTCAATGGGGTTGAGGTCGGGGGATTGAGCTGGCCACTCCATTACCTCAATCCTTTTTGTCTGGAACCAAGATGTTACTCGCTTACTCGTGTGTTTGGGGTCGTTGTCTTGTTGAAACACCCATTTCAGGGGCATTTCCTCTTCGGCATACGGCAACATAATCTCTTCAATATTTTGATGTATTCAAACTGATGATCCCTGGTATACGATAAATAAGCCCAACACTGTAGTGTCCCCATACCATGGTTTTTGTGCCACCATGCTTCACTGTCTTCACAGTGTACTGTGGCTTGAATTCAGTACCCGGGGGTCGTCTGACGTACTGTCGACGACCACTAGACCTGAAAAGAACAATTTTACTCATCAGTCCACAGAATGTTACGCCATTTCTCTTTGGGCCAATCAATGTGTTCCTTGGCAAATTTTAACCGATTCTGCACATGCCGTTTTTTCAACAATGGTGTTTTACGGGGGTTTCTTGCTGATAGCTTAGCTTCGATCAAATGTCTTCTGACTAACAGCACTTACTGGTCATTTTAGATCATCTTTGATCTTTCTGGAGGTGATGATTGGCTGAATCTTTGCCATTCGGACTATTCTTCGATCCGTTTTAACAGTAGTTGCTCGTTTTCTTCTGCGTGTTTCAGGTTTTTGTTGCCATTTTAAAGCATTTGAGATCTTTTTAGCTGAGCATCCTATAATTTGCTGCACTTCTTTATACGTTTTCCCCTCTCCAATCAACTTTTTAATCAAATTACGTTGTTCTTCCGAACAATGCTTGGAACGACCCATTTTACTTAGCAATTCAGAAGGAAATATATTTTATAACAATGTCTGAAACATTTGCTTCCCTTCTTCCTTAATAAAGGACAATTAATGACACCTGTTTTTTCACAGAATGAATGAATTCTCTAATTAAACTCCACACTGCTATTATTTTGAACACGCCCTTTTCAATGAATGAGTCAATTACTCAGAACAAGCAACGTGCATGTCATGACAGTTGGGTCTGTTGTTTTTCTATTACACTACCATATCTACAAGTAAATTATTTGCCATGCAGGAATATCACTACTACTAATAACAGTGGTTCATCAGGTTACTGATGTTATACTGCTATTTTTTAACTGTATATGTGCATATACCCAAGTACCATAGAAGTAAAGCTAATGTTACTTTTGACTCCAGCTCCTGAACTTTACCTGCTGCTACCCCATAGCGTGTGGATGCCTTCATTACAAGGCAGAGACATAATAAACTCTTAAAGGCTATAGATATAGCTTTTTACCCCATTGCATTTCATAACAACACATCCCTAACTGCTGTTGCTCGAAGCACACGCCTCCTCAACTAGTTGCCAGGTTGACTCGTTGCACCTGCATCTTTGTGTACATATTCATCTGAGTGTGAAGAGTGGAGTCAGAGACAGGATCAGGTTCAATCATGTTATGTGATTAATATTTTGTGGTTGGACAAGTAATGATATGAATATACAAATTTTGCAATATGTAGCAATGCATTATCTATAGATTGAGGTTACTCTAGGTGTTTCAAGATTCATGTAACATTATGATATAGGTAACGTTAGCTAATGAGTTTGCATGCATCTTGTCTCTGCTAGCTATATGTAAATACCTAATGTAAATATGTCTAGCTATCCATCCATCTTGGCGCTTGTTTTTCCGTTTGCTGGGTGTGGAGGTTGGTGGGCCACCTTGATCATACCCAACGTTGTCATGATAAAATAATAAGCATGTTAGTAGCTAGTAGCTGTTCAAAACTGAGGAAGGTGGCTAACTTTCTCCCCTGTTTTGACCTTCACATCATCCGATTTCTAAACAGTCGACTTCAAATGCCAATATTTTCGGCTGTGTTTCTCCCACAGTAATCTACAACCCACTTCGCTATGAGTTAACTATCTGACTTTTCGACCCACCACTAACCGGTCCGAAAGGCTGCCCTAGGTAGTTAGACAAGTTTGACGATTATTGACATTTCGTCTTGTTTGGCTGCCATTTGCCTGTCAGGTTTCTCTTGCAAACTAGCTAGCTAGCTAGCTACCTAACTTAGCTAACATTAGCAAGCTAGCTAACCCTAATGTCTCAGTGTGAGATAGAGAAAAGCAAAATGCCATGGAAATACTCTTTTCGGTCATGCTGTAATAAATTACGGTCCGAACTCCAGCTTAAAGGGGAATTCCACTGAATAATTATGTATGTTTTGTAGAAAGGTAGCTCTCCCCCTGATTAAAATTAACACTCAGCCAACTCTCTACCTGTAGTGAGAGCAGAGATATAGCCCCAAACCACTGTGCATGTACCAGATACCTGATTTACTGTGATCAACAACGGCTAAGCACTTAGTTTAAGGGCGATGTCAGACAAGACCAGTGGCAGGTTGCCACTCCCACTGAATACAACCGGAGGGGCTGGGCTTACTACTAGTCCTGAAGTGTTTCTTCGAGAGAGGCTACGTTACTCGCTGGCAAGCTAGCTACTAATGTTACAGTTCTACTGAACAATATATCACCGCCATTAGCTGGGTTCTCCAGAAAAATGGGGTAAATACAGCCATTAATTTAGGAAAACGCAGCCCTTCATTTATCTACTTTTGGTATAGTGAAAACATATTAATTAGCCTAGCCAGAAGTCTGCGACACTTACTCATTTCTCCTCCCGGTCCTCTAACGTTAACTTAGTTCTGGGTGTCATATGCCTGTTCAGGGATCTAGAAGAATGTGTCCCTTATGCATGTGGTGTTCAAGATCAGGGTGTGTAACATTAGTCAGACAGACTCTTCCCTCTTCATCCATTTCTTGCTCCATAGATGACAAATGAAACCGTGCCCAGTCCCACTCATTGCGGCACACATTTCCATTTCAGTTGTCATTGCGGTACAGTTACCACATGTACACCACTTCTTTATCTGGTCGAAGCAGTCCCGGGTCGGCAGCGTATTCAGCTCTGGATCTGGCCGTGCATTCGGGCTCAAAACCGAAGCCTTCCACCTCTGATTCAAGTACAATTTCTCAGATGGTGTGGTCATCCAGTGTATAGTCCACAGAATTGTTGGAAGCCATTGTGCTAGAATAATTGGTAACTTTGGTAAGAACTCTTTAAGCTAGCTCGCAAGCTAATACTGTTTACAGTTGTAGGCAAGTGCGCTGATTCGGACCATAGACTATAAAATGGATTCAGACACGGCCTGTGCGTTTGATCTTCTTCGCTCAGCATGGAAGGCGGAGGTATCTCCAAATATAACTTACCTGCCCACTTGACGCCACTGTAGTTTTTAAAAAATGAGGAAGGGTAGAGGTATACGTCATTGACGTATACCTCCATCAAAATTGCATCTTTACTTGCGGATATCTCAGTCCAGAAATAGTTTTGGCCAGCCACAAAGAGAGACTTAATTAGTTGCGCCTCTGTTAAATAAGGTTAATGTTGTGAATTCCCCTTTAACAAGGAAGAAAATAGTGTTATATCATCTATCTGATAGTTTGCTTCTGATCATCTATCGCAGGGGTAGGCAACCCTGGTCCTGGAGTACCGGTGAGGTTTTGTGTTTTTGTTCCATCTGAGCTTGATCGCAAGTTTGATGGATGATTAAATGTCTGAGCCTGAACATTCTGAATGGTGAAATGCAGAGTGACTCCAGCACATGGTTACCTGCATTCGTTACACCTGATTAATTCAAATGAATCCAGTTATGTGTAATTATAGGTTTGGACAGAGCAAAAACCGGACCGTCTCTGGCACTCCAGGACCAGGGTTGCCTATCCCTGATCCATCTGATAGTTTGCTTGCTAGCTAATGCGTTAGCTTACTGGTCGAGAAGAAAAGTGGATCTCCGGATCGCTTCTCAAGCATTCTCAATCATTATTTTTTTTAGGGAAAAGCAATACTTTTATTCTGCACATTTCAGCAAGCTCTATGGATGTTTTTTTAATGTATTTTTTATTCTTTGTCTACATAAAAATGTTATATCTATATCTTTTAGGTTTAATTAGGTGGGGGTAAATGTGAATACACCATATTTGAGTGGTGTATTTGAGTGGGCAAATATACACAAAAACCTATGCACCACACAGACACACACATGATGTTAGCAGTTCTGTTTGTTTTTGTATATTGGTTGCACCTTGTAATTTTAAAGATAACATTTTTTCAGATTTTCATATAAATTTTTTTTCAAAGTGATTAGGAATCTGCCAGCGAGTACGAATTTACTCAAGTAAACCGTCCCACCCCTGGTTCTGTCATCATATCGTCCATAATCTTTGCATCGAGCCAAGGCAGATTAATTTGTTTTAAGCTATTATAGGCCTACACCCCTATTTTATCTCAAATCCCTACTTTTTTTTATGTAGCCAAAATCTATGGAAACAATGTAAATCCCTTGGTAGAACCGAATGGGAAGAAACCTTGGGAGGAACCAGACTCAGTAAGGGGAATCTGAGCCCATCTGGCTGGTTCAGGGTGTGGGTTCATACCCTGAACCAACATGGTCAAGCAGTCAGTTTGAATATGAGTATAAACCAGGTTCTATTTTTTGGTTTTGAGTAAGAGTGTAACTCAGATCCTATTTCACAATTGTGGGTTTTTACTTTTCACAAAAGTATTAAACACATTGGTATCATTGAGTTAAGTATGGGATTTGGATGAACATCATTCTGTCACCAGTAGTAAATGACAAACAGCAGTTCAAGTTGATTCACGGAAGGAGGGAGGTGGGGGAAGAGAATCTTCATACAGTCCAAATGGTAGCAGGGATATATGAATGTGTATAAATATGAGGTTGTTCCATCATCATGAGGGATTGGCATGTCCTGCTTGCTTTGTATCTCTTGATGTCACGTTAATCTCTTTTCACCTCAATTTGTTTTTATGGAATTGCATCACTGGAAAGTGAAATATCTATCAAATGCTTGGACACCTTCAATGCCAAAATCAGGAGCACACTCTGTTGTCCGTTGTTCCTAGGAATAAAGAGCTTTTTTCATGAATTACAAAACATAAGAAGGTTGTTATTTACATTGAAATATATTTTTCATTCATAAGGCTTACAATATAAATGTCTTTATTAGAAAATAGTAATTTACAGTGAATTAACTGTAAATATGAACAATTTAATTTTTTTATGTTGCCACTAGTGAACCACAGAGCCCATAAGTTGTCTTGATTGTTGCAATCATGCCAATCCAGTAACTGTATTTTATTTAGCCATATTCAGATGCAGGAAAAAGTTGTCATCAGACATGTCCGTTCTAGTTTAAGGTCATGTTTTTTGGACTTAAAAAAAAAAAAAATAGTAGTTTGCTGTGGGTGTGGGAAGGCATTGCGAAGGTTTGCCATTCAAATGTGATGAGAATGTGGGGGTGTGACTATGTATTCACAAGTTTGTAAAAGGGAAGTTACATTGTGAGAGGAAAAATTTGAAATGACTGCAATTCTAGTGCTACCTAATTCTAGAGTTAATTTAGGAGGTAGATAACACATACACCCTCACCTTCCCTCAATGAAGAATAACATGTCGGTCTGTTGACAGGAAATGTGGTTGCGTTCGCTTGAACCACCACCTAAACTCTTTGATGTCTGTGGTAAAGGTCTTCACAGGTCTACCCTAAACCTAGTCAATCTTTATATTTTCAAAACGCCATTGACGAGCAGGTTTCCGCACAGTTGTTCAGAACGTTTGTTCCATAGTGATAAAAAAAATAAAAAACAGAGAAACTCCAATGTATTCCTCCAAGAAGTTATTTGCGTCGAGCAGTGCTCATGGAAAATGGGGGACTTAAAAAAGTTAAAAACTTGTTGTTTCCCTCAGGGTGTGAAATTATCACCAGCCAAATTCTAGTAAAAAATTGATTGTGGCTGGTAATATTTTTACTCTAGCAGCCACTTTGGGTGGTAACCAACCAGTTTGTATTGCATTGTAATTAGAATCCACATACCACTCTGGCCACGTGGCCAGTGGGTGAAAAAGTTAATTTCATACCCTTGTTGCCCTGCTCTCCAACTGCATGTCAGCTGTTCTGTCTTGTCTAAATAGCGTGCGATTAAATAGTCCCGGCGTGGTGGAGCAGGCTTGATCGTTTAAGCCATTTCAGTATCGAGGTACAGTAAATTACTGCCCTGCCAGCGAGATCAAGAGTGGTTCAAAGGGCATGTCTTTTATTCCTTAAAACATATTTATGATGAGTACTTCACCTTTCTCCCTGGCTCTCTGGGCCACTTGTAATGGCAGACATATTACATTTAAAACATTTTTTAAATAATCACTTCATATCCCTCTGCTTCAGAGTACTTACTGGCCTCCAATGCTAATGACAGGCTACGTTGTAACAAACATGATGTACTAGAAGTAAACCGATTTGGACTGCTTTTTTTAAGGGCTGGTGCCAGTGACTGATCAATCTGCTAATGGCATATCTGGCCAGATAGTCGTTTTTTGCTGTTCATCCACCTGTTACTAATTTACAAATATTATAATAATACACATGGACGCTAACTATCCTGTCGCGATTGGGAAGTTGTAATGATTGATTGCCTATACTGAACAAGAAGATGATTACATACTAACCTGATCAATAGTTAATTTCCCTGTTTAGCTTTGTAAACGTTGTGTCTCTTTAGCTCATCACACTTTTCAGTGCACTTCGCAGAGCACAGCACAGCACAATGGTTATTGTAAAGTACTGGCTCTTACACACAGCTCAGTGGTTATTGTAAAGTACTGGCTCTTACACACAGCTCAATGGTTATTGTAAAATACTGGTTCTTACACACAGCACAATGGTTATTGTAAAGTACTGGCTCTTACACACAGCACAATGGTTATTGTAAAGTACTGGCTCTTACACACAGCACAATGGTTATTGTAAAGTACTGGCTCTTACACACAGCACAATGGTTATTGTAAAGTACTGGCTCTTACACACAGCACAATAGTTATTGTAAAGTACTGGCTCTTACACACAGCACAATGGATATTGTAAAGTACTGGCTCTTACACACAGCACTATGGTTATTGTAAAGTACTGGCTCTTACACACAGCACAATGGATATTGTAAAGTACTGGCTCTTACACACACAGCACAATAGTTATTGTAAAGTACTGGCTCTTACGCACAGCACAATAGTTATTGTAAAGTACTGGCTCTTACACACAGCACAATGGTTATTGTAAAGTACTGGCTCTTACGCACAGCACAATAGTTATTGTAAAGTACTGACTCTTACACACAGCACAATAGTTATTGTAAAGTACTGGCTCTTACACACAGCACAATAGTTATTGTAAAGTACTGGCTCTTACACACAGCACAATAGTTATTGTAAAGTACTGGCTCTTACACACAGCACAATAGTTATTGTAAAGTACTGGCTCTTACACACAGCACAATAGTTATTGTAAAGTACTGGCTCTTACACACAGCACAATAGTTATTGTAAAGTACTGGCTCTTACACACAGCACAATAGTTATTGTAAAGTACTGGCTCTTACACACAGCACAATAGTTATTGTAAAGTACTGACTCTTACACACAGCACAATGGTTATTATAAAGTACTGGCTCTTACACATAGCACAATGGTTATTGTAAAGTACTGGCTCTTACACATAGCACAATGGTTATTGTAAAGTACTGGCTCTTACACACAGCACAATAGTTATTGTAAAGTACTGGCTCTTACACACAGCACAATAGTTATTGTAAAGTACTGGCTCTTACACACAGCACAATAGTTATTGTAAAGTACTGGCTCTTACACACAGCACAATAGTTATTGTAAAGTACTGGCTCTTACACACAGCACAATAGTTATTGTAAAGTACTGGCTCTTACACACAGCACAATAGTTATTGTAAAGTACTGGCTCTTACACACAGCACAATAGTTATTGTAAAGTACTGGCTCTTACACACAGCACAATAGTTATTGTAAAGTACTGGCTCTTACACACAGCACAATAGTTATTGTAAAGTACTGACTCTTACACACAGCACAATGGTTATTATAAAGTACTGGCTCTTACACATAGCACAATGGTTATTGTAAAGTACTGGCTCTTACACACAGCACAATGGTTATTGTAAAGTACTGGCTCTTACACACAGCACAATAGTTATTGTAAAGTACTGGCTCTTACACACAGCACAATAGTTATTGTAAAGTACTGGCTCTTACACACAGCACAATAGTTATTGTAAAGTACTGGCTCTTACACACAGCACAATAGTTATTGTAAAGTACTGGCTCTTACACACAGCACAATAGTTATTGTAAAGTACTGGCTCTTACACACAGCACAATAGTTATTGTAAAGTACTGGCTCTTACACACAGCACAATAGTTATTGTAAAGTACTGGCTCTTACACACAGCACAATAGTTATTGTAAAGTACTGGCTCTTACACACAGCACAATAGTTATTGTAAAGTACTGGCTCTTACACACAGCACAATAGTTATTGTAAAGTACTGACTCTTACACACAGCACAATGGTTATTATAAAGTACTGGCTCTTACACATAGCACAATGGTTATTGTAAAGTACTGGCTCTTACACATAGCACAATGGTTATTGTAAAGTACTGGCTCTTACACACAGCACAATAGTTATTGTAAAGTACTGGCTCTTACACACAGCACAATAGTTATTGTAAAGTACTGGCTCTTACACACAGCACAATAGTTATTGTAAAGTACTGGCTCTTACACACAGCACAATAGTTATTGTAAAGTACTGGCTCTTACACACAGCACAATAGTTATTGTAAAGTACTGGCTCTTACACACAGCACAATAGTTATTGTAAAGTACTGGCTCTTACACACAGCACAATAGTTATTGTAAAGTACTGGCTCTTACACACAGCACAATAGTTATTGTAAAGTACTGGCTCTTACACACAGCACAATAGTTATTGTAAAGTACTGACTCTTACACACAGCACAATGGTTATTATAAAGTACTGGCTCTTACACACAGCACAATGGTTATTGTAAAGTACTGGCTCTTACACACAGCACAATGGTTATTGTAAAGTACTGGCTCTTACACACAGCACAATAGTTATTGTAAAGTACTGGCTCTTACACACAGCACAATAGTTATTGTAAAGTACTGGCTCTTACACACAGCACAATAGTTATTGTAAAGTACTGGCTCTTACACACAGCACAATAGTTATTGTAAAGTACTGGCTCTTACACACAGCACAATAGTTATTGTAAAGTACTGGCTCTTACACACAGCACAATAGTTATTGTAAAGTACTGGCTCTTACACACAGCACAATAGTTATTGTAAAGTACTGGCTCTTACACACAGCACAATAGTTATTGTAAAGTACTGGCTCTTACACACAGCACAATAGTTATTGTAAAGTACTGGCTCTTACACACAGCACAATAGTTATTGTAAAGTACTGGCTCTTACACACAGCACAATAGTTATTGTAAAGTACTGACTCTTACACACAGCACAATAGTTATTGTAAAGTACTGGCTCTTACACACAGCACAATAGTTATTCTAAAGCACTGGCTCTTACACACACAGCACAATAGTTATTGTAAAGTACTGGCTCTTACGCACAGCACAATAGTTATTGTAAAGTACTGACTCTTACACACAGACAAGGGCAGTTGAGTTGACTTGTGTCTCAGATGAAGATGCATCTGCTGCAGTATTATAACAGCATGTTGTGGAATGGTTTGCTTGCTGGAAAGGAAGCAAGTTGCCTGTGCACTTGGTTGGAAGGCCTGCCAGTGTTTTGTTTGCAGGCTAGTGAAAGATGAAGAAGGTGCTCAACATAGGTGATTAACTTCTTACTCGCATTCTGCCAGCTTGCTAGCTGCACACATAAAAGAAGACTGGTTGTATTGTGTGTATTATGTCTGTATTTACTGCAAGTAGTGTTGTAGTACTTTCCAATTGTTGTAGCGATTGTTTTTATAAACAACAGATTGACATGGAATGGGGAAAGAATATGAATTGTTTTACATGACAAAATGTGTTTCTAGTATTTTAACAGTTTGAGAAGCTACTGCAGATACAGTAATATTGCGGTTATATTTGCCCTTCCAAACGGTTTCTAATCTAAGCCTGAGTATGTGTTATAGGAGAGAACAAAGATACAATGAGTGGAAAATGAACTGCTGCATTTCATAATTCAAAAGTCAAACTGGCTTGCAATGATAATCACTGCTAAATTTCTATTTACTTTGACAATTCATATAATTGGCCTGGTAATGGTGGATGGCTATTTCTAGAGTTGAAAACATTGCTAATATTGTGTTCTAGTGTTGCCATTTCACAAATTCAGTTCGTTACCCTATGTGTGCGGGATGGCAACAACATTACGGCCGTTATGTAGAGCGTTAGTCTATCGATAGTGAAAGCAGGCGCCCGCAGGTATCTAAATTATGTATGGTAGGCAGCCAACTGGACTAGGCATCTCACTTTATCTGACTTGAAATAATCGATTAACTAAGTTGACGGATGCAAACAGGTATTATGATGTTTTATAAGTAAAGTGAAGGGAACTTTCTACGGCTTTCAGCCCCCTTGGCTTATTCCACAAGCCTCTTAGTATGGCCAGACCATTCTATAGCCGAGTCGCCTGACTGCTATCCTTACTGAGGATCAGCATGGCATCGTAGTTTTGCATCATTTTTGACCAGTCCACTTGTAATCGCTATGTATTCTTAAATGAAATTGGTTCAAATATCGCAATACCAACACGTCAAAGAATAATGGCATATGTTATAATGTAATGTAATAATTACTGAATATGACTTGTTCTTTTTTTTTTTTTTTTTAAAAGCACAGCTTTTCTAATGAACTCACGAGGAAGTCTGAGTAAATGTACGAGCTTTCTCTCATCTGGTACATCACCGGAGCTGTAGAAACCTGCGTAAATGGTTGAATTGACCTCTGTGTGATTGCTGTTTAAGACGTCACATGATGCTGATCCATTTAATTTTGACTGCAGTGTCTATATTAATCCAGAAATTACTAGAATAATTGCTACCTTGTGAGGAAGTCGATGAAAGAACATTTTACCTCAGCGCAGGGCTGCTGGGTGAAATTCCTTGGTAGTATTTACCACAAGAGCCCCCCTCCGGGGCCTGGGACAACGTACCCCGTTGTCCTCCCATGACGGTGGCCCTGCGTCATCGTACCATAAAAGAAATGGTTCAGACGGTTCAAGCCTATACAAAAACCCAAAGGTTAAAGGTCATAAAGGCAGTCTGGGATTTTCTGAGTCATGGGGTTGCGACACCTCCAAACATGACCTTTCCACAGTTGAAATACAAAGGTTTGCAACAGGAAAACCCCACCCAGAATGCAGCAGCAACAGAATTTGGAGGGGCAAAGCCCTTTTCCGGAAGAGGCTGCAATGCAGAATTCTTCTGCTCAGCTGTCCCACTTAGCCACAGTATTCCTATTCTGAAGGCAAATGGAAATGGAATTTTCCAAAGTTGGTGACAAAATGTACTAGTACTAGCGGTACAGATTGGTCGGACCACATCTTTTTGTGCACAACACCATTTTCTGTGGTTCAAAAATGGGCTTTACAGATATGCTCATCAGCAATTAGTGTTGAAAATCACAATGACGAAGAATGTCACTCCCTTTTTTGTGAAGGTCAGGCATGGTTCTGTTTCTCTTTGGGGTTGATTTAAGTCTTGAAATCCATGTCAGAATTTAGGTGGGGATTAATTCAGATGTATACCATGACATTTATGGCTCAAAACCTGATTCCAGCTACGTTCGGGGAAAAATTTTTTTCCAGCATGTGGATAAACCATGCCTCAAAGTCTGAGGATGTGGTCAAGAGAAACCAAAATGATGTTGCGGTCTGACTGGAGATCATTTTTGGCTTTACAAATAAAGGAAGCGGCTCGCTAGCAAAAAGTACAAAATATAAATGAGTTGCAGAAATTTTACCTGCAGGCAAATATTTATCCTAAGCTGAAGTGCTGACACATAATTGCAGACTAGGGTAAATTTCCTGTCCGAGTCATCGAAAAGTAAGAATGAATGAAAATTGAGATTATCTTTATAATTTGTGAACAAATTTGACATGTAGTTTGCTGTGCAGTTTTGAACTTACTTGCATTTATTTTGACAATTGTTCCCTTTCATTTCCTCTCTGTTCCGTCATCATTTTGTTCTAATAATCTTATTCTATTAGATGAGTTTACACAGTTACCGTACCCATAATGTTTGGAGACGTGTGGTTTTAAATTTTTTCAGGAGAACTTTTTCAGGAACATTCCTTCAGAAATGTAAACATCCATCCAGTTCCTGTTACAATGAGAGTAACCAAATATATTTGAGCAAGAAAAAAGAACTGAACTCTTTCACCCTGTAATACTGTTGAGGATGGCTTCAGATTAGTTTCATAGATTGAGATATTTGATATATGAAAAAGCAGAGCGCTTCTTATAATTTGCGTTATGCCTACTCGGAGGGAGTTGTGGAGTTAGTACTTTTTCTGAATATAGAGGCTTACTTAAAGAACTTAGTTAAAGAACTTCAGCTCTGCTTGTTTGTGAGGTCCTTGTTTGGCTGTTCATAGTCCTTTACTGTGTGTGACATCACAAAACAATCATGTTTGAACAGCATAAAATGTTAAATGGCTGGGATCATCAGTATTTTTTATGTCACACTGTTACATTACACGGCTGACAGTAATATCCTGACAATGGAATGCTTTGATGTTTTCATGCTGTCTGTCAGTGGATGAGGGTTGATTTGTTTATTTAAATCTCATTGTGAAACCAAAAGCAAACTACCACATGGTGTAACAAAAAAACAAAAAAAAACAAAACAAAAAAAAGAGCTTAATTTCTATCCTAGTCTATTCTTGCACTATGACCAGTTAATGGGAAGTAGCCAATGTGCAGGGAACCTGTGGGCCTGGACTGGGCTGAACTGGGCTGAACTGGGCTGGTCTGCGCTGGTCTGCGCTGGACTGCGCTGGATGAGACTGCCGTTAAACTGCAGGCCATGCTGTGCCGTCTCCCTATGATTTAGTGCAGTATGCAGAGCTGCGGCAAGGTGCCGTTTCTCCGTGGAAAACAGCTGGGATACGGAGCGCTGTGCTAATGGAACTATGCGCAGGCTCTGCCCCGTAATCAAAACAGAATGATGAGACCGAGCGGAGCACTTGGCCCTTCTAAGTGCCTGGACTGGGAGAATCTGGGTGTAAATCCTGCCCCAGATCGATCGCGGCCAAAGTGCGCGAGCGGCGCGAGCTCCATGGAAGCCTGGAGCTGGAAGATGGAGGAAGTCTGTTGGGAGTGTGTCATGTTGTTAGTACTTAGACATTTTACAATGGTTTTTAAGGTTTTCTTTTTTCCTCAATAGGCTGGCAGGTACAATCTTGCAAACATGTTACATGTTACAAAGTGTAGACATTATTAGTCTTCTTCCTCGCCTAGGGGATGCTCGGCAGACTGTTGGAACATCTTCAGAGTAATATCTGTCGCGCCACCTGTAAAATGAGCGGGGCGCTGTACGTAGGGAGTCGCGTCGTCACGTGAGGTGAACGTTGTGCGGGAGTGGGTCTGGATCTACACGCTCAAAGTGGCACACGAGAAAAAACCTAAAAAGAAGAGGTTTTTCCCCCCTTTTGAAGAAAGGAGAGGAGGTGTTGCGACGT
This sequence comes from Ilyophis sp. 1 JC-2022, assembly GCA_022702515.1. Classification (NCBI taxonomy): domain Eukaryota; kingdom Metazoa; phylum Chordata; class Actinopteri; order Anguilliformes; family Synaphobranchidae; genus Ilyophis; species Ilyophis sp. 1 JC-2022. The sequence goes on along the minus strand of CM040397.1, from coordinate 73,864,236 downwards.
GCAACTCAAATAAGTCTCGCGTGCTATGAGTGGTGAGAGAAGGCCAGAGGGTGGGAAGAGGAGAAATCGGATTCAGTAAAGCAATCGTTCCTTCTTTTCTCTCTTTTTACATGAAGGGTCGTTTTAGTTCAGCAGGTAGTAATCAATCCTGGAGGACAGGATTCCGTGAGTGTGGGGCTGACGGGAACACACACGCATCTCCCTCTCTTTCTTTCTCTCCGTTGCCTCTCCCCCTCCCTCCATCCTTCTCTCTGTCTTTCTACCTCTCTTTCTTTCCCTTTCTCACTCTTTATTTCTCTCTCTCAGATTCAAATTTAAAGTGGTTTATTGGCATGATAAATACTTATGCCGCATGTATGTGTGTACAACAGGGTGACTCATTGTCCCTTAGAGTTTGGCAAGAGAACAAAGATTCTGCTGCTAGTACCCAGAAATCTTTGTTTTCCCCTAGTAAGAAGGGTAGCTTATCCGCATCGGATGTATTGTCGAATTGGGGACATTTTTGGATAATTTTGGGGATCAGGAAGTGTTTCTCAATTTAATCTTCTTTCTACTGGCAGCCATGATTTTTTTGTGCCTGCTGGTCTCTGGCCAAGCAGCGTTCGCTGAGTCTGTACCTCAAGGAGGTTCTCGGTTTCTTGTCAGTCACTGTGGTCAGGTAGCTTACTAGAGTGCTGTTTTTTTAGGGCCAGATAACTTTGTGATTTTGTTTGAGGTTCCCAATAACAGTGATGTAATTCGGTTGATTTAAATTAGGTTTGTAGTTTTGTATTGATCCTGAGCCCCTGAGGTGTTGGTACGTATATGTTTGGGTGTAAAGATCCAAGACTCTGGACCAGCTGAGTGAGAAGATTGTTTTCTTTGCTCAACTCATGGTATGGCAGGGCTTTGTATTGATGTGAGGTCACTAAGTTTTAAGTCCATCCAAAATTAGATTACCCTTTTTTTGTACTTTGCTAAGTAATGGGTATTGGTGTAATTCTGCTCAGCACGCATTGTTTGTGTGTGTTTCTGTGTACCTTTAAGATTAGTATGTTTACAGAATTCTTCCTGAGGGGTTTCAGTTCGATGTTTGTCCATTTGCCCAATTCTTGATTGATGAGAGGACTCCACACCTGACTGCCATAAAGAGCGATTGGTTCCATTGTAGTTTCAAAGTCAAATTCTTCTTGGAATCTTTACAGAAATTAGTCCGTTCATTTATGGCGTAGAAGTTAATTCACTGCAATATTGAAGTTTCCTGTAGAACTGCTTTTTAATCCAAAATAATTGCAATTGAGGGAATGTTCAATGTAATTTATTTCTGAACATGAATTTGTGTCGACTCTCACTCTCTATTTCTGTGTTTGTCTCTCTTTCTTTCTCTCTCTCTCTCTCTCTCTCTCTCTCTCTCGACTCCAGAGCTGCAGTCCGTCTGACCGTGAGTCCAGGCTTCTCTCTGTGCCTACGGGACCCCAGTGCGGGGGAGTGACAGCCCTCCTGCCTGTCACCTGATCACCCGGCACAGGCGCCTCCCCAGCCGGTGGCCAAGATGGGCAGAACTGCGGTAAAAGGTAGCCAAGCGCTTTCTGATTCCACAGCAGGCACACGGCTCAACTCTTCCTCTTCTTCTGAGATTCTATTCACTTTTATGTGTCTTTTTCCTGTGAATTGATATATTAATACTTTTGATGCAGTTGGCACCAAAGACATATCTTAAGAAGATCAATCTTAAGGAATGTCTTTTACAATTTTTTGTATTTTTTATTGCCTCTGTAAAACATATTGGTTTATTTGCAGATTAGAACTCAATAATTCAGATTTTTCACATCATTCCAACAACTGTTGTGCGCTACTGGGTGCGTTTGATTATCTTTTGTGCTGAGTCTTATTGGATTTTTGCTTTTTAGACCCAAAAGACAATAAAAAAGAGAAACCTGGCAGAAGTAGCTCAGCAACTGGTCCCCCTCAAAATAAAGGTACTTTATTTATTTATTACTTTTATTTTGATGATTTATACAAATCATGTGGTCATGTAATCTTCAAACACTTTTTGAACATTGGCTCTGAGTGCCCTCTGCTGTTGAGAAAGGGATATTGCATACTGCCCGACTGTAATTTAATTGTAACTGCACCGGGCACCATTGTACATTCATGTAGTCATATTTTAATGCGCTTATCCCTGGCTGTAGAAAGTCAACGGGAAGACAAATGAATATATATTCCAAATTAGCAAAATGGTTTTAGTTATATTTTCATGTGTGCAAATAGATAAGGCATCCTCACCCTCATTGTTTTTGTTTTTTTAAAGATGCATTCAGTTGGGAGGAATACCTGAAGGAAACATCATCCTCACCTGCCCCTCCAAGTTGCTTCAGACAGGTATGTGTGTATCATCATTGGAGTTCAGCGGTTGTGTCACGACTGTCTCATTTAGGAGATAAACTTTGCTCCTCCTCTGTGTCGCTCTGAGCATTGTGGTCTCTACCTCTACCTCTGTCTCCTCCTCTCTATTTATCTCTGTCTTTCTTGCTGTCTCTTTGTCACTTTCTTTTTCTCTGTCCCTTTTTTTCTCTCTTTCTGTTTGGCTGTCTCTGTTTCCCCTCAAACCAGTCGTTTATTTTTACTCTTGCATTCTGCTTGCTTGGTTTCTCTTTCCAGTCAGCTGTTATTTACCTCATGCCAGCTTTTTGTCCCCGAGTGAACCCGCCCCCTCTTTGTCTGTCACTCCAGTCCAGGGTACCGCCTGGCAACGACTTCAAAATGGGCATGAAGCTGGAGGGTCACGACCCACGAAACTCCACCTCCGTCTGCATCGCCACGGTGATGGGCCTGATGGGCACAAGACTCCGCCTACGGCTGGACGGCAGCGACAACACCAACGACTTCTGGCGGTTGGTGGACTCGGCCGATATCCAGCCGATCGGCACCTGCGAGAAGAACGGGGACATGCTGCAGCCACCGCTAGGTGATGGCCTGCACCAGAGCATCATGGGAAACGGGGAGCTGTGGAATCATGGGAAACAGGAATCTTAGGGCAGGGTGACTGGGGGGTGGCCTAAACAAATTTTTGCTTTTACTGAATGAGAAATGCGTGTAGGATTAATGGAACGACACTTCTCCATGCAAATTTCTCCATGTAAATACAAAAATATGCTTAAATTAAATTTTAAAGTTTTTAATATAAAAATAATGTTTTAAGTGTAAAGTTTTTGTCTACTGACTGTTCTATATGATGTATGAACTTTTGTTCACTTTTTGTTTACTGTGTTTTGGGGACATGGGATAAGCATACAAGGTCAAACAATCCCTGAGATTGTCATGGCATGAATGTCAAGGTATTCACTAAGTTACGTGTTGGTATGGCATACCCCATAACAGTACAGCATTGAGAGTTTGCCACTTTTCATGGTTTCCACATTATAACATGTATAGTGGAACACCCTCCTTCAGTATGTTTCAGTGTGACAGAGCTATGAAGAGAAGGAGATGTGATGAGTGTCTTTCCTCTGTAGGGTTCAGGATGAATGCGTCCTCGTGGCCCATGTTTCTCTTAAGGACCCTCAGTGGAGCCGAGATGGCTCCAGCCACAGCGTTTAAAAAGGTGAATATTCACATTTGAAATACAGGTTATGATGAACGTTACTAAATTTACTTTGACGACGTGGTTTGCATGCAGGTGGAAAACAAAAAGCTGTAGTGGTTAGCAATGGTACTATTTTTTTATTCCCTTAAGGGGAAAACTGTGGCAAATTGTTAAAAATATTATATAAAACAGGACAGTGTACACAATAACAAATACAATCATACAAAATTGTTTTATTGATTACACGTTGTTGCTGGGCTCCATTAAATAATAAACTGGGACAAATCGGTTTAAAGCGTTTACGTGTGCATGAACGATAGTTGCAGGATTGGAACACGATGCATTGTTCCAGTGCACGTTGCCACGGTGAACTCTTTCCTGTGCTTTTACGTAGGAGCCCTGCAGACCTCTGCAGAACGGCTTCAAGCCAGGCATGAAGTTGGAGGCAGTGGACAAGAAGAACCCCTACCTGATCTGCCCCGCCACCATCGGAGAGGTCCGGGGCGACGAGATCTTCGTCATGTTCGACGGCTGGAGGGGAGCCTTCGACTATTGGTGCAAATACGACTCTCGGGACATCTTTCCCGTGGGCTGGTGCTCTGTCACCAAGCACAGTCTGCAGCCTCCCGGCAACAGCGGTGAGTTCCTTCCAGCAGAGGGAGACAGAGCTCACGTTTCTGGGCACTCTGAAATTCCTCCTCGATTCCTTTGTGTACAAAATAATTGACGGATATACCAAATGTGACAAATTCAGTCAGTGGTTATTCATCTCGCTATGGTGTGATATTGCAAAAAAAAAAAAAAAAAAGAGAGAGAGAACACTTTTCATATGTAGGTGGAAGGGCATTGGATTGGTTTGTTTTAGAACAAAGCCTCCTTTTCCAGAAGTGGGTTGTAAACTTTGTTATGGCGACTACTGAAAATGCAGTAGATTTTTGAAACCGTCAGTGATAAAATCTTGTTGTGTGTGGAGCACTGCAAGGTTTTGTAAATGTGTCAGGCAGAAGTTCCCAGATTTCCGTCCCGGAATGTAAACGGAGAGAACTGCGGACTGATGGATTACACAAGCCACCTGCTGATTATCCTGCTCAAACCAAAGACCTGAACACTGCCAGGCTTGGTACAGTCAGAGAGATCACTATCACTGACATCTTTAACTGACCCTGGGATGTTTTTGTGCCACAGTAAGAGTACTGTGCCATTTTCTGTCACGTTATTTCTGCTTTTGGAAACAAATGCTAGATACATTTTTAATTAGTGTAAAATGCTGCTAACGTGATGGTTAAACAATTGAAATTCATGAATTAATTTTGCTTTATGCACATTCTACTGAGAAACGTTTCGCAATGTTGCTTGTAGACATGCTTTTTCTTTCTCCACAACCACTTGGCCTCTCACATCACACAAGTTAATTGTGAGCCAGTATAAATGGGATGTAAATTCATCATCCAGCAATGCAGTTTAACAGTTTGTGACGTGTCGGTGATTTTGTGCATTTCCTATAAGATATAAAAGACATAATGTTAGAGCTGTGTTCACTCAGACATGCACACGTGGCATGCACAAAATGGGAGTCGGTCGCATATTAATCAGCAGCTCGTTAACAATTTTTGGACCGTCAAATAAAGTTGCTTATTATATTTATTTAAAGGGGTAGTTTTCTGTGAGACTGCAATGCATTTACATAAGAATATTTGGACCATCTAGGCCAGCCATTTGCCTACAAAAATTTATTTTTGATGTAAGCTCTTATCTAAATTTTATCTGCACTGCCTGAATAAGTTGAAACGTGTTGCATGCTGTCCATGCACCAACATAGCCAGATGTTTGTCGTCTATTCTGCCGTCATGAGGGGTTTTACACTGTTTGTTCTGAATGTGATAGGTCTTTTGTTCTGTCTACTGATGATTCATTTTTTTATGGAAATTGTATTTAAATATAAATACAAGTGTGTATCGCAAGCAAATGTAGAACTTGGCAATTCATGTATTTGAGGCCAGTAACATTTGAAGGAACCAAATGAGAGATGAGATGGCAAAATGAAAAAGTTGGCAAGTTACTTGAATGAATGTGGGAAAACATGTGGTGGCATTGCTTTGAATTTGACTTTTTTTTGTTTCTGAAAAACATGTCGCTGAAAGTTTAGGTGTACCTTTATCAGTTTGATATCAATAGTATGGTAAGCAAACCGATTTTTAGTGTTTTTTTTAAACAAAGCTGTACAGAATGTATGCTTTTGTATGGGAGTAACTTTTGGTTTATTGTTTACGGTGGGAACAATTTTGTTGTGATAAAAATACTCGTGTTTATTTTAACTACAGCTGCTTTTGTTTGTGAGTGAAGGGGTTTATCGTGGAATGTGAATGAATTTAGTATGGGCAAATGCAACGGAGCTGTGTGACTCCCACTCGCTTTCTGGCACATTCCACAGTGTGCGGAGTGCCCCGGGGCCTGCTGTCTGAAAGGGGAACCCAAAGTGGCTCCGTCCCAGGTCACGACCCGCTTAGGCATGACCCGGGTTCAAAATATGAATTCTCTTCAGAACACTTACCTGGAGCAGCTGGAGACACAAGTCCGATAGATTAAAAGGAGCCTCTCTCAACCTTTCCGGGTGGGTTCCGGCAAGGGGAGTGGCGTGTTTACACGCAGAAATGCCGTTTGTGCGATGTAGTAAACGACCGCATTGCATTTAAACGACCGTCGTTAACGTGGTCGTTAGTTCTGTGAAATCTGAACGTGGATAAAGGGACTGTTGATAGTTGAAATTATTGAAGAAAATAAAATAGTTTCAGAGTTGATAATCCGGTCCTGTGTTTTCTGGCTTTATTTTTATGATGTTTAATTTCACGTTACAGTAGGCTATTCAGGGTTTTTTTCTCTCTGTGATTTCTGCAGTTGTGGATTTGACAGGAAGAAAACTTGACCAATGTGGCCTAACTATGCTCGACATGGTTCGTTTTATGGGCAAAATATCACTCAGTTTCTGCACAGCGTTCTCTTTTTGGGTCTCGTGATAAGGGCAACACTCACACTCATACCGCATATCCAACCCACACACATGCACGAAAGCACACTAATTCACACTCCCTCAGGTTATTCTGTGCAAGAGGACTAATAAGGCTCTTCTATAAGCTCTAATGTGATAATCTAACTGAATGATTTCAGACATGCTATTTGTATCCGTTTCCGTGCTGTGAAATTGTTAGGCCTTAATAGGTTTAAGGAAAATCTCTTGAATTTTTCTTAGACTCCAGACAAGCTGATGCAAATTATTTTGGTCCATTTTTAAACTTATTCTCTCTTTAGTCCATTTGGGTACCCTGTCAGAGCCTTAGAGCTTCTTAAAAAAAAAAAAAATTATAATAATAATAGAATAAAAAATTTTATCTAAATTAGAGATATTCACATAGCTACTTTTGTGTATATCTGGCTGTGTGGTGAAATTTTTTAAGACCATTGGTTTAAGGATTTTTTTTGTTCTTGAAATAAGATGGCAATTATTCTGGCGGGGTTTTTTTTTTTTGTAACTAATTTCCCCTGCCTTCTGTGAGACCCTCCCACACAGAAATGCGTGCACATATGTTAACTCCCCTCTCAAGCAAACAAAGGGCAGGATTCAGCGCGATGTTGACCCACTCGTCACTCATCCATTATAAAGCTGCGCTTGTCAGCAGCCCTGTTGATTGTCACAAGCCTCTTGGTTTTTTAATTTATGTTTGGATTTGGAGTCGGTTTTTCTCTTACCCCCACAAAGAAAACTGTTACTCAATTAAAATTAAATTTTTATGGTTGTAATTGTGTAGTCAAATGGAAAGAAGTCTTATTTTTGTTGCGCAAGTATCCGCAGGTTCATTTTTTTTTTTTTTTTAGCTTAAGGATTTAAAAAGAAAAAAAGAAAAACTGAGTTTCTGCTCTTGTGTGTTATTAGAACAAACACTAAAATCTGTGTGCTTGCAGAGTGAATGTGTTGGAGTTAAATGCAGGATAGTAGACCTTTTGTCTTGCTTGTTTTACAGGAACTCTCTGGAAAGTGCCTGGGGTTACCTCAATATGTCCCTGTAATTTAACACGTACAGTTTTATTTCCAGTTGAAATCCACTTGTTGTTGTTCTGTGAATATATTTGCCATACATTTGGGGGGGGGGGGAAACAGATTGCCTTTACAAATCTGGCCCATAAACAAATGTATACAGACAGACATTGAGTTTTGTTTTCAGAGAAAAATCGTAGCTGCCTTTTAGTGAGCAACATTCCCTTCCTATAGGATTATACAATAAAACATACACTAGTGAAATGTACTTGTGTATAGTTTTATAGCCTGTATATTGCTCTTGTTGCAGCAAAAGTACACTCCGGATTTGTTAAAAGAAGGATTTTTTCCATTGAGGGTGATGCCTTTTGCTTTAGTAAGGGTGTAGAGAAGTTGTTTTGAAAGGGATCGAAGTCCCTGGCAGTATAATTGATATGACTTGGGTAAACAGACCCAGACTGGATAAGGACAGTATATGTGTCTTTCTGAGCGTTCCCATTGGTTCTGCTTCTCCGGGCTAGCGGTGTATTTGGTGTGTTTACAAACCTCTTCCTGTGTTCATTGTCCTGAATGCGGTCGTTGAGCGAGTATTGGGTGACACGAGGATTCGTCTTCCTCCACGCAGCGTTTTGGTTGTTAGGAAATGCTTGCTTTCTTCCCCAGAGGAAGGGCTTTAATTACCCTGTCTTTAAGAGCTCTCCGTACAAAGACTCAAAAACGCGAGAAATTCCTCACATTCAGTTACTGTCTGTGCAACAGTTTGCGACCCCAGGAAATGTGTTTTTATTTTACTTGTTTGCGATGGTCTTGTTGTTTTTCTGTGTGTTTCTGTTGTTTTTCAGTTTTTTACTGTGGAAATGGACAGCAAGTCACCTCAGTTCGCTTTCTGTGAGCAAAAGAACCCAGTGTTGACTGCAGAGTTAAATACTCACTGTATTTTCCCTGATTCATCGCTAACTATTTTATACAGACTGAACAGCTCCCCTGTTTTCGGTTCTGCCGTGGAGCTGACAATGGCCCTTTCATCACTGTTTTTGCAGGAAATGCCAAATGAGTATTCCAGAATTTACAAACGCTAAATATGAATTGATGTACCTAAATACTCACAGCTGAAAAGCTGTGTTTTTAATTAAGTTTTTTTATTTTATTAGTTTGTTTGATTTATGTCTGCAAAAGAAGTGTGTCTAGGCCTAATTCTGGCATTTTTATAGCGGTAATAACCCACTGACCACCACATTACCCCAGCTGAACTTTGAAAGTGAGTCGCTGCGGTTTCATCTAAGCCTTTATTTGATTACTTATGTGCTGGTGATGGACACAGGTTTTAATCGGTTCCTGGTAAGTAGCTTCAGTGCTTCTTTGAAATGGAACGTGTAGGCTCATACAGTAAAGGGCTGGATTTTAGGTCGCCTTGAGACGTGTTGAAAGAACCCCCCCTCTCCGCCCCCCTCTTGACGAAAGCGAGGAAAGAAGTTGGGATGTGGAACAGGGGTTTGTGTGTGTGTGTGTGTGTGTGTGTGTGTGTGTGTGTGTGTGTCGGGCGGGTGGGAGGTGGGGGTACGCACATGCCCCCACACTTCCAAAAAGTCCCTCTGGTAGTTGGACCTGCATGTGAATCGTTTAAGGAACGTCAGCTGCTCTCTAATTAGCCAATATCAGTCCCCTAATGAGGTGGCCCAGGAGCCCGAGCCCGAGTCGGAGCTCCCCAATGCTCTGGTCCCTGTGCTCTATTGTTTATGGTGCACTTCTCAGCCCTGTTGAGTGAGGCGGGGAGCCTGCTGCTACTCTCACAAGAACACACACGCGCACTCGCGTACGCACAAACACACGCGGTGGCGGAAACGGGTGCGGTTGGGAGGGTTCTTGGGGGGTGGTAATCTGGACATTGTTAAGCTCATCACCTAGTTTATGACCGCGTGTCGTTTCGGCAGTTTTCTTCATCGTTCCTCTTGTGTTCCGGCTCTTCTCGGGCCACAGATTTGAATCGGTGGTTAATAAGGCGACGGCTTGGACAGAGAAAGGTTTTTTTGTCTTTTTGTTTTACGCCCTTTTTGGTTTGTGCTTTGAGCCATGTTGTGTTTACATGGTTTGTTCCATTGGGCTAAGGCTACCTTAGATAGTGGAAACGCTCATTTATTTTCACAAGAATTCACAACACAAGCACTTTAAGTAGCGTAGGCTTTATTTATGATCTTTTTGATGTACTGTCATTCCTAATGGCCAGTCATATTGAGATTTGACATTTTAAAACACAGCATGGAAAAAAGGCCACAATTTCAGATTTTATGAAAGTTCTCTGAAAGTATGAGGGTAGACTATACTTTTATATTTATTCATTTTTTTTAATATAAAACTATTTTCTGAAGTTAGTGTTTAATGGGGGGGAAGTATTTTTTAAAGGTCGACTGTGAGAAAGAGATAATGCACTGGACTGCAGCATTAATGCAAGTTAACAGACGGCCACTGTTATTTTCAGGCTTTGCTAATTAACCAAATGGATTTGCGCGTCCCATTCCATTTGAATAAGTGGGTCAAAATTAAAAGGAATTAAATGTTTATTTGTATGACTTTATTTTTGCTTTTATGGCAGCCACATTTGTTCTATTTATAAAAGTGAATAAATAATTAATAAATATTTCAAATTTTGTTCCGAAATTTGCGGGCATCATTTTCTATACTCGTGGCATGTCACGGTTATGAGTTTTTCGTTATCATGGCCTCAAACGGTGCGGTTTAAAACCCCTTACATTCTTGTAGTTATTCTCTCTAGTTTTCTCTATTATTTTTTTTTTGCATGTCACCAAGAACAAAGTAACTCGCCAACCTGCACCGGGAACACAGAATATCGTGTTTATTTTTTCCACAGTAATAAAGATATTTTTTATTCTTTCAGAAGATCCAAGCAGGAATGAATAATTTTGATGTGTGTGTGTGTGTGTCTCTGTGCGTATGTGCCGGGGGGGTGGGGGGGTGGGGGGGTGGCTTAAGTTCAAAATTGCATTTTGGAAAAGGGGGGAAAAAAACGGAATATTCAAATAAGAGGAAAATAATTTCTCCTGGGGAAAGTGCAGTAATGATGGGGAAGGGCTTTAAGGTTGCCGTTGCTCAGGATTAGGCCTGCTTTGTTTTCCTCCCGTTTTATTATTAAGATTAAGTGGGGGCGGGGGGGGGGGCTTCTAACATACTTTTTCCAGCCGGGTAATGCTGTTATGCGCTACTGTTTCCTGTGTTTTTGAGGCTGCCTTTCAGCACAGACCCTCTGGGGACCTTTGAATAGGCTTGGGTTACCGCAAGACCCCCTCCTACGGGAACGACAGGGCCCGCTAATGCAGCCAACAGGAGGCCCCCCCACATCCCAACCCCCTCCCTGATCAGGGTCCTCTGATCCATTTTAACCTTTTGCCCCCCTCCCCTCCCCTCCTCCTCCTAGAAAGATTTGGGAGGGGCCAAAGAGAGCAGGTGACTGATGGGCACTGTCAATACGGCCCACTGATAATATGCATATTAGCCCCAACCCCTCTCTCCCTCCCCCTCCCTCACTTGCTCGCTCTGATGCAAATCAGCCTGCGCCTCTCTCTCTCGCTCTCTCTCTCTCTAACTCGCCCGCTCCGACAGCGTGGGCTTTGTTGTGGGTCGGTGCCAAGCTGCAGAAAGCCACTCGGTCGCGCTGGGGAAGCCAGGAGAAACTCCCACAGGTTCTGGACTCCGGCACGGCACGGATCGGATTGTACCGGCTCGGACCGAGGGGGGGGGGGGTGGGGTGGCGGTACGGGCTGGGAACAGCGCAGGGGGGGGGGAACGCAACCGGAGCTGCTTCCATTTTAAAACCCCCTTTTGTCTCGGTGGTGAATTTCCTCCGTTCTTACCCCCCCCTCCACACCCCTCCCTCCCTCCCTCCCCTCCGGCTTTTGTTTAGTCTCGGGTCCTGACTCTCGTGAACGCCGGCGGTGAAGCGCGGCTCACAGCCTCACCTGTGACCGCCCGCCTGAGACGCCCTCACAGTGACAGCTTATCCGAGGAGGGAACCGGCTCTTTGTCTAAGTTGGTACGTGTCTGTTTGCGTTCCGCGTGTTTTTAACCAAGGTAAGAGTTTTTTGGGGATTGGTTTGTTTGGATTGCTTGAAACGAGGCTGTGAATTTCACTGTTTAGCTCGTGTCTCGGCACAACTCTGTGCCTGTTGGATTCGTGTGCCTTGATAGTGATACTGGTGGAAATTCAGTGAAATTTGGGAATCTGCGCGCACGTGAAGGCTTATCCTTTCTACGCATCTGTTTATGGGAAATATAACACAATCCAGTGAGTGGGGAGGATGAATTGTGACAATTTGGGGTCGGGGGATTTTGTTGCTATTTGTGTTGTTATTGCTGAGCGCTTTTCATTTGAGAGATTTGAGTTATATTAGTTTGCGCCGAGCTCTTGTGAGATATTGCTTTTGGTTTGCAAAACTATTTATAACAACGGCTTAAACAATTTGGTGTTTACACAGCCTTTCATGGACTCTACAGCTCTTTAGAATGTGGAGCACCCGAATGCGTACAATACAAAAAAAATAAAATCACGGCTTGTATTTCACACGCTTTGAAGAAGTTAAGTCTGAAGTCATAAAAAAGAAAAAAGTGTGGAAAAAATGAGGCTACGCTGTGGAACCCTGCCACAGTGTTGCGTTGGTTTTTGTTGTTTGAGGTGTAATGGATATTTAGATATTTTACACGCTTGCAGATGGTATTGTTTTATATAGCACCCGCGGGCATTGTGACCATGTTTTCCAATCCCGTCCCATTCCACCCTGGACGCTTTGCGTAGCTGCATTTTAGGCCATGTGGTTCTGATTAGCATTGTGTCCCGGGTCGCTCAGAACCAGAGCTAGCAGAGCCGGGGTCCAGGATCAAATGTAAATATTGTGGGACGGGGCCTAATGAACTGTGAGTGGTAATCCCCCCCCCCCCCAACAGAGACACACTTCAGAGCCTGTGGCTCACACACACACACGTGCACGCACACACTCCGCTCTCGGGTCACTGGGTCACATGGAAATTAAGTCATCCTGATCAGCCCCATATGCCTTGGTAATATGGCAGGAGGAGGTATTTTATGGAAATGCGGGCTTGGTCCCACAGTTTATTATTATAATTTTTTAATCTGGCTCTCTCAGACGGAATTCTCCTTCTTAAGACCCAAGAGGGGAAATGAGGGGAGAGGGAATAGGGGCGGGGGGGTTAAAGAGATTGGGGGTGGCTGGTGGCACAACCATAGTCCAGCTCTTATGGTTTTGTGTGTGTGTGTGTGTGTGTGTGTGTGTGTGTGTGTGTGTGTGTGTGCGCGCGCGCGCGCGCATGTGCGACGCACGCATATACGCTTCCTTGTATGTGTGCTTGCTTCTCAATATGTGTTTGTGTGTGCACGCCTGCTGTGTGTGGACTGATTTTGCTCTCTCCACATTGTAACAACACCACGCTCTGTTCTGAACCCGTTTCTGCGCTATTTCCAATTAGACGGCTTTAGGGAGGTGGAAAGGGTTTTGCAGCCCTTCAGACTGACCTGGAGAATCAGTCGTCATGCTTCCAAAGGCGCGTTTTCTCTCTCTATCCCTCACAATGCACTCAGCCTTTGAGTTCTGTCGAAACGTTGGATGATTATCTGATCGAATTTGAAATGCATGTATGCGTTAACAAAGGGAGATGTGGGCAGCGATAGAGGCATTGCTTTGTGTGATTTCCTCAATGCTTTTTCAACGTGCCATTTTGCACCCCCCCAGTGATGGGTCAACACTGTGAATTGGAGATAGCCGAGCCTCTCTGTTTGTCAGTCACAACTGCCAGTCGCGAGACGCGTCAGACGGGGGAGGCTGAGGAGGAAAGCGCACGTTGAAAGAAGCGTCGGTGGTCATTGCAGTTTCCCCGCTGTTTTAGAAAGCGTTTAAAATCACATTGTGACTTTTTGGCATGGTTTGAAACTGCTTGAAAAATACTTGTTTTCCTCTTATTGTTGCTGAAACAGCAAGTAAATTAACATTTAAACAGCTGTTGCATGTAAATGGGAAGGATCTCTGTATAGGTGTGAGTAGGTTCCTGTAGACAGTGAGTTTGTGTGCTGTGTATCGTGTGTTAATAGACTTTGTGTTGGAAGTTAATAAGGTGTGAGTAGGCTTGTGTTGGTGGTGAGTTTGTGTGCTGTGTATCGTGTGTTAATAAACCTTGTGTTGGAGGTTAGTAAGGTGTGAGTAGCCTTGTGTTGGTGGTGAGTTTGTGTGCTGTGTATCGTGTGTTAATAGACTGTGTTGGAGGTTAATAAGGTGTGAGTAGGCTTGTGTTGGTGGTGAGTTTGTGTGCTGTGTATCGTGTGTTAATAGACTGTGTTGGAGGTTAATAAGGTGTGAGTAGGCTTGTGTTGGTGGTGAGTTTGTGTGCTGTGTATCGTGTGTTAATAGACTTTGTGTTGGAGGTTAGTAAGGTGTGAGTAGGCTCCTGTAGACAGTGAGTTTGTGTGCTGTGTATCGTGTGTTAATAAACCTTGTGTTTGAGGTTAGTAAGGTGTGAGTAGGCTTGTGTTGGTGGTGAGTTTGTGTGCTGTGTATCGTGTGTTAATAGACTTTGTGTTGGAGGTTAATAAGGTGTGAGTAGGCTTGTTTGTGGTGAATTTGTGTTCTGTGTATCGTGTTTTAATAAACCTTGTGTTGGAAGTTAATAAGGTGAGTAGGCTTGTGTTGGTGGTGAGTTTGTGTGCTGTGTATCGTGTGTTAATAAACCTTGTGTTGGAGGTTAGTAAGGTGTGAGTAGCCTTGTGTTGGTGGTGAGTTTGTGTGCTGTGTATCGTGTGTTAATAGACTGTGTTGGAGGTTAATAAGGTGTGAGTAGGCTTGTGTTGGTGGTGAGTTTGTGTGCTGTGTATCGTGTGTTAATAGACTTTGTGTTGGAGGTTAGTAAGGTGTGAGTAGGCTCCTGTAGACAGTGAGTTTGTGTGCTGTGTATCGTGTGTTAATAAACCTTGTGTTTGAGGTTAGTAAGGTGTGAGTAGGCTTGTGTTGGTGGTGAGTTTGTGTGCTGTGTATCGTGTGTTAATAGACTTTGTGTTGGAGGTTAATAAGGTGTGAGTAGGCTTGTTTGTGGTGAATTTGTGTTCTGTGTATCGTGTTTTAATAGACTGTGTTGGAGGTTAATAAGGTGCGAGTAGGCTTGTGTTGGTGGTGAGTTTGTGTGCTGTGTATCGTGTGTTAATAGACTGTGTTGGAGGTTAGTAAGGTGTGAGTAGGCTTGTTTGTGGTGAATTTGTGTTCTATGTATCGTGTGTTAATAGACTGTGTTGGAGGTTAATAAGGTGCGAGTAGGCTTGTGTTGGTGGTGAGTTTGTGTGCTGTGTATCGTGTGTTAATAAACCTTGTGTTGGAGGTTAGTAAGGTGTGAGGGCTTGTGTTGGTGGTGAGTTTGTGTGCTGTGTATCGTGTGTTAATAAACCTTGTGTTTGAGGTTAGTAAGGTGTGAGTAGGCTTGTGTTGGTGGTGAGTTTGTGTGCTGTGTATCGTG
This sequence comes from Ilyophis sp. 1 JC-2022, assembly GCA_022702515.1. NCBI lineage: Eukaryota > Metazoa > Chordata > Actinopteri > Anguilliformes > Synaphobranchidae > Ilyophis > Ilyophis sp. 1 JC-2022. The sequence goes on along the minus strand of CM040397.1, from coordinate 73,849,120 downwards.
TGTTAATAGACTTTGTGTTGGAGGTTAATAAGGTGCGAGTAGGCTTGTGTTGGTGGTGAGTTTGTGTGCTGTGTATCGTGTGTTAATAAACTTTGTGTTTGAGGTTAATAAGGTGTGAGTAGGCTTGTGTTGGTGGTGAGTTTGTGTGCTGTGTTTATCGTGTGTTAATAAACCTTGTTTGAGGTTAGTAAGGTGTGAGTAGGCTTGTGTTGGTGGTGAATTTGTGTGCTGTGTATCATGTTTTAATATACTTTGTGTTGGAGGTTAGTAAGGTGTGAGTAGGCTCCTGTAGACAGTGAGTTTGTGTGCTGTGTATCGTGTGTTAATAAACCTTGTTGGAGGTTAGTAAGGTGTGAGTAGGCTTGTGTTGGTGGTGAGTTTGTGTGCTGTGTATCGTGTGTTAATAGACTTTGTGTTTGAGGTTAGTAAGGTGCGAGTAGGCTTGTGTTGGTGAGTTTGTGTGCTGTGTATCATGTGTTAATAGACTTTGTGTTGGAGGTTAATAAGGTGCGAGTAGGCTTGTGTTGGTGGTGAGTTTGTGTGCTGTGTATCGTGTGTTAATAGACTTTGTGTTTGAGGTTAGTAAGGTGTGAGTAGGCTTGTGTTGGTGGTGAGTTTGTGTGCTGTGTATCGTGTGTTAATAGACTTTGTGTTTGAGGTTAGTAAGGTGTGAGTAGGCTTGTGTTGGTGGTGAGGTTGTGTGCTGTGTATCGTGTGTTAATAGACTTTGTGTTGGAGGTTAATAAGGTGCGAGTAGGCTTGTGTTGGTGGTGAGTTTGTGTGCTGTGTATCGTGTGTTAATAGACTTTGTGTTTGAGGTTAGTAAGGTGTGAGTAGGCTCCTGTAGACAGTGAGTTTGTGTGCTGTGTATCGTGTGTTAATAAACCTTGTGTTTGAGGTTAGTAAGGTGTGAGTAGGCTTGTGTTGGTGGTGAGTTTGTGTGCTGTGTATCGTGTGTTAATAGACTTTGTGTTGGAGGTTAATAAGGTGTGAGTAGGCTTGTTTGTGGTGAATTTGTGTTCTGTGTATCGTGTTTTAATAAACCTTGTGTTGGAAGTTAATAAGGTGTGAGTAGGCTTGTGTTGGTGGTGAGTTTGTGTGCTGTGTATCGTGTGTTAATAAACCTTGTGTTTGAGGTTAGTAAGGTGTGAGTAGGCTTGTGTTGGTGGTGAGTTTGTGTGCTGTGTATCGTGTGTTAATAGACTTTGTGTTGGAGGTTAATAAGGTGTGAGTAGGCTTGTTTGTGGTGAATTTGTGTTCTGTGTATCGTGTTTTAATAGACTGTGTTGGAGGTTAATAAGGTGCGAGTAGGCTTGTGTTGGTGGTGAGTTTGTGTGCTGTGTATCGTGTGTTAATAGACTGTGTTGGAGGTTAGTAAGGTGTGAGTAGGCTTGTTTGTGGTGAATTTGTGTTCTATGTATCGTGTGTTAATAGACTGTGTTGGAGGTTAATAAGGTGCGAGTAGGCTTGTGTTGGTGGTGAGTTTGTGTGCTGTGTATCGTGTGTTAATAAACCTTGTGTTGGAGGTTAGTAAGGTGTGAGGGCTTGTGTTGGTGGTGAGTTTGTGTGCTGTGTATCGTGTGTTAATAAACCTTGTGTTTGAGGTTAGTAAGGTGTGAGTAGGCTTGTGTTGGTGGTGAGTTTGTGTGCTGTGTATCGTGTGTTAATAGACTTTGTGTTGGAGGTTAATAAGGTGCGAGTAGGCTTGTGTTGGTGGTGAGTTTGTGTGCTGTGTATCGTGTGTTAATAAACTTTGTGTTTGAGGTTAATAAGGTGTGAGTAGGCTTGTGTTGGTGGTGAGTTTGTGTGCTGTGTTTATCGTGTGTTAATAAACCTTGTTTGAGGTTAGTAAGGTGTGAGTAGGCTTGTGTTGGTGGTGAATTTGTGTGCTGTGTATCATGTTTTAATATACTTTGTGTTGGAGGTTAGTAAGGTGTGAGTAGGCTCCTGTAGACAGTGAGTTTGTGTGCTGTGTATCGTGTGTTAATAAACCTTGTTGGAGGTTAGTAAGGTGTGAGTAGGCTTGTGTTGGTGGTGAGTTTGTGTGCTGTGTATCGTGTGTTAATAGACTTTGTGTTTGAGGTTAGTAAGGTGCGAGTAGGCTTGTGTTGGTGAGTTTGTGTGCTGTGTATCATGTGTTAATAGACTTTGTGTTGGAGGTTAATAAGGTGCGAGTAGGCTTGTGTTGGTGGTGAGTTTGTGTGCTGTGTATCGTTTGTTAATAGTCTTTGTGTTTGAGGTTAGTAAGGTGTGAGTAGGCTTGTGTTGGTGGTGAGTTTGTGTGCTGTGTATCGTGTGTTAATAAACTTTGTGTTTGAGGTTAATAAGGTGCGAGTAGGCTTGTGTTGGTGGTGAGTTTGTGTGCTGTGTATCGTGTGTTAATAGACTTTGTGTTTGAGGTTAATGAGGTGCGAGTAGGCTTGTGTTGGTGGTGAGGTTGTGTGCTGTGTATCGTGTGTTAATAGACTTTGTGTTGGAGGTTAATAAGGTGCGAGTAGGCTTGTGTTGGTGGTGAGGTTGTGTGCTGTGTATCGTGTGTTAATAGACTTTGTGTTTGAGGTTAGTAAGGTGTGAGTATGCTCCTGTTGGTGGTGAGTTTGTGTGCTGTGTATCGTGTGTTAATAGACTTTGTGTTTGAGGTTAGTAAGGTGTGAGTATGCTCCTGTTGGTGGTGAGGTTGTGTGCTGTGTATCGTGTGTTAATAGACTTTGTGTTTGAGGTTAGTAAGGTGCGAGTAGGCTTGTGTTGGTGAGTTGTGTTGGAGGTTAGTAAGGTGTGAGTAGGCTTGTGTTGGTGGTGAGGTTGTGTGCTGTGTATTGTGTGTTAATAGACTTTGTGTTTGAGGTTAGTAAGGTGTGAGTAGGCTTGTGTTGGTGGTGAGGTTGTGTGCTGTGTATCGTGTGTTAATATACTTTGTGTTGGAGGTTAATAAGGTGCGAGTAGGCTCCTGTAGATGTTGCGTTTGTATGCTGTGTATCTTGCAGGAGGTGTGTTTGGGGTGGGTAGTGATGGGACACAGCCCGCTGTGGAGGGTCTCGCAGGATTTAGGTCCCAGACCTGGAAACGGGCCCGTCAAGTGCTGGGGGAGGGGCATTTAGACAAAAGAGTTCTCAAACCAGGGGGGCACAAGGATCTCCCCCCACCACACACAGACACACACACACACACACACACACACACGCACAGCTCAGGGCTCAATTTCGGATGACCTCCTCCTGCCTGGTGATGTTTGTTTTAAAAAGGATTGTATTTCAGCCAGGCCCGTGTTATATAGCCAAAACGCAGGGAGCTGAAATATGACACTTCAGATATGCCAAATTAGAATTTTTCAGTCAAGGAAGAGGGGGGTAAAAATAATGAAAGCTGAGGCATGAGAGTCCTTGAGCCAGTATGATTCAAAGAGGGGAAGATCAAAGTTAGTTTCTCATGTGTGTCTCTTTTTGATCTTCCCATGTTGAGAACATGCAGACTGCCTCACCGTAGATATTTGGAACGCGTATTTTAGAACAGCAGCGTGTGCGTTTGTTTGTTTGTTTGCGCAAGTATGTGTGCATGTTTGTGTACAAGTGTGTACGCATGCATGTCTGTGAGTGTATATGTGCTTGCAGTTGCATTTACATGTTTGTAAAAACCTTCGTTGAAAGATGTGAGTTGAGACTCGCAGTAACCTTGGTTGATTCATTGGTCCTTTGAACCCCTGTGAGTTCATTGAAATATATAATCTTGTGTTTTAAGTACAATTGTTTAGTCAAGACCAAACCTTTAGCATAAAGTGAATTTCCTGGCAAGGCTGAGACTTCCTGGCTCACAGATATTAGAACCAAAAATAAAAAATGTGTGTAAATTAAATTGTAAAAAATTTTGAACACTGTCAGTGGATATTTTGAGGCTCCTTTTTGCTGTGCAGAGCCCATCCACCTTTGGATTGTTTTCATTAATTATAAACGGCAGCATGTTTGATTAATATTTTTGTGTAATTAGCAATAAAGGAAGAATATTCAGGCTCTTCATAGGGAATGACACAGGTGGGAAGAAATAAGAATATAGCTATTTTAATACAAAGTGCGGTTTTGCGTTGCATGACATAATCGTGATATTGTTAAGCATTTGCTGAAATGCATTGATTTTCCTCTTTAAAAATAAAACTTAAAGTAAATAATGACTTAAAGTGAAATAGGCAACAATGTCTTAATGTTTAAGAAGCAGTGCATGTTTGGTTTTAAGCATTGGCCACTCCCTGATCTGACTCGCTCCCCCTTGCTTTATTGCAGTGACCCTTCCGAAGAGCCTCCAGTCCCCTCCTCCTCCACCGCCGTCGTCTTCTTCGTCGCCGGCGAAGCCCACCAGGCGCTCGATGCAGTCGCCCTACAGGCTCAGTGCCCCCCTGCCCCCGCTGCCCGTCAGGAAGGGGGTGAGGGGGCGGCGGCCTAAGAGCCAGACCATCGCCATGCTGAAGGCAGCGGCCGAGGCGGCTGCCGCTGCCGCTGCTGCCTCCGCCCAGAACGGCACAGCCCAGGGCGCCGTCGCCAAGGCGACCTCCGCCGCGCAGGTCGCCCCGCGGCCCCACAAGAAGAGGGGTCCCAAACCGGGCAGCAAGGTACCTCGCCTCCTCCCCCGTCTCCGACTTCCCAGACACGTGTCATTCAAGAGCTGATTAACCCCGACAGTGGATTTTTGTAGCTCAGCACCGACGGGCAGTCTGTGCTTTCAAAGAGACAGTTAATCCGCAGAACACTCCCTCTGTACGTCCCCGCGCCGCTTCTGTGGAAAAATATTTGTGCTCTTCGGGAGACCGATAACCTGGAGTGCTGGCTTCTGTGTCGCTGCTCCTCAACACTTAGACAAGTATTTATCACTTCAAAGATAGATAACCCCACACACAGCCTTTTGAAGCTTTTCAGTTCGTTACAGACGCGCAATCTGCATTTTTAAAAGAGATCCAAAGCGATCTCCCGGCTTGACAAATCGGTTTGGTAGGCATGTATAATCTAAAAACAGAGATGGGTCTGTGCTCAAAACCGATATGCTTTGTAATCATGTATTGAAAAGTTTAAAAAAAGACAAAAAACAGGGGAACGTTTTGCTGTGAACCTTCTTCATTGCTCTGTGTGATGGTGGAAATAAAATAGGCTACACAGTTGCTGGGGTGCTCAGTGAAATTTTTATTAGTTTGGTAATTATTGTACAGGAGTAAATCTATCTGCATCAATGAGTCTTAAAAATGACAATGTTTCTTTTAAATACATCTGGAAATACCATCGTGAATAAATAGAATAATTAGCAATAGATAAATCAAAAGCCTCACCTGAGCCATCACATATTGTCACTGAATAAGTATCTGGCAAAATATTTGGGCTATCTGTAATTGACTACATCTAGAAAGTCCCTTTAAGACTAATCGTGAAACGGCTGTATAAAGAATGGGAAGAACTATGAATAAATGTAATAATTACTCGCATAAAGAGAGACGTGCAGCCTTAATACCTCTCCCAAGTTGTGTGTCGCAGGTGCAAAGTGTGACCGTGGTGCGTTGATGGTGCCGTAGAAGCGTTAAGGTCAATCATTTCCACTTAGTTTGTCAATTAATTCAGTGTTACGCTTTCACCGTTGCACTTTCATGCATGTTAGGATTCGCGTGCAATAACATCCCCAAAAGAAAAGAACAGCACTGCTGATGTGGACGGATTATCTTTTATCTCTCAGTCACTTGGTCCCTGGCAGACTCTTGGCATGTGAGATTTGCACTTCAATCCAAAACATCCAATGAACTGTGTGGGGGTGGGGGTGGAGCTGTAGTGTTGGGCAGGCCATTGGTGCCTCAGGATTGGGTATAGCTGTGACAGGCAGGGCTTTGTGTTTCACAAGGTAGATTGGGGCAGGGCTATAGCGTTGGGCAGGTCTTTAGTGTCTCGAGAGGAGCTATGGGTTGGGCAGAGCAGTGACGATTGGGCAGGGCTTTATTTTTGCGTGGGTCTTTGTTGTCATGGTGAGGCTGTGGTTTGGGCCGAGCGATGACAGTGGGCAGGGCCAGGGATTTTATTTTATAGTATCTCTCTCTATGGGGCTTTTGGGCGGGTCTTTGGTATCCTGGTGGGGCAGTGGTTTGGGCAGAGCCGTGACAGTGGGCGGGACCTTTTGTTTCAGAGGAAGCCTCGAGTGGTCCAGAGCTCGGCCTCGGCGGGTTCTCCGGCTGTGGTGCCAGAGTCCAGACTGCCCAGCGTTCAGGTACCAAAGGATGGGGCCAGCCACCTTAACACCAACCCTGCAGTCATGTCCACAGGTAAAACTCCACCACTGCTTATCCGGCTCCTAGAGCAGTAGCCAATGACTGCATTCCTGACTAATACATCGGTTAATTACCCAGCGAACCTGCCTGGTTTATTGGGTCCGAGTTGTTTACTGATGTTAAGGTGAAACCAAAAACTGGGAGACCCTGCCGCTCCCCAGGACCAGAGTTTGAAAGCCCTGTTCTTAGAAGAGTAAATCTTAGAACAGAATTAACAAAGACAGTCGATCCACCGTGTAAGAGAGCCATTTATGTGCATGCGCTTTTTCCATAACCTCTGTGTATTTTCTATTTGAACTGTGGCTATAAATAACCATTAGCTAGAGGTGCCTTTGGTTAATCCTTCTGAAATGTTAAGGATTGTATGGTTAATCTTCAAAAGAAATTTAGTTAACAACACAGCATAATTTGTGCCGTCTTGCCTTTGAATATACATTAGTACTTCAAAGATGGCAGTTTATCCATGGATTGTAGATGGCAGGCTCGTTAAAAGAATATAATAAAAGCAATAAACAAATGATGAACTTCATAGTTCAGAAACTCTTTCTCCTAATGCTCTTGGGTCCCTGTTGACCTGGCACACGCTACAGCACACCGCAAAAATATCAAAGTGTTGGTGTCATTAGCCGGGAGATGGCTTACGTTCTTTGATCGTGTCTGGACTCTGGCGTGGGTGCACAGTGTTAATCAGAGTTTCCAGCTTCAACCTTTTAAAGCCCATAATCTTACACCTCCACCCCTGAATACATGCAGACTAACGCCTAACGAGGAACCGTGGTTCGTTTGGGATTAATAAAGGCTTTAGACCGTAAAGCTATGGAATGAAAAATATTAACTATTTCCTTTTTAAAATTAGCATAATTTGTTAGTGACGTTCGGTGGTTATGCAGCCATAATAGGACTAATGATTGTATCGCGTTCCACCAAATAGATGGTATCATCAAGTGGGTAATTGCACATTTGCTGGGCTGTATGTGTAACATGGTAGAAATGACTGTTCTGTACATTTCCAAAGATGAATCTAGCTGAGCCGATGCTACAGAGTCACATCTAACCACAGTGCATGCCTGTCCATTCCAGCAGCCAAAGGCCTAGTCTTCCACTCCATGAGTCATCATGGCTGCTGTGCGCTTTCTTGGAATCATGAGGAAATTCAAGCGTCACAGGAAAATTAAGCTTTAATTGATTCAATTAAGTACAACATGAAGTCCATGTGAATCTTGAGACAGGGAATCAGAGTATTCCAGTGATTCACCACGTGGTGCAAGCAGAAAGTAAATGAGCTGTTAGCTAGTGAAGAGAGGGTGAGGCATCACGATACCCTTTTCAGTATTTTAACGATTCTGCCTTTTTTATTGTTAGGTAGGTGCCATCCAGTACCAGGAGCATTGTATAGGCTATAGCTAGTTTCATAGATGATGGCATCACCACAACTACCCCTTTTCCACTAAGCAAGTTTGAGGGCTGGTTCGGAGCCGGTGCCTAATTTCTAACCAGTTCTTCGCGATTCGACAGCAAAAGAACCGACTCTCAGCCAGGAAAACTGGTTCCAGAGCGGCACCAACACTTAGCTGGTCCAGAACCAAGAACCGCTTACGTCAGGGGCTGGGGCGGGATTATTATGCAAGGCTCAGGCTAGCTTCAGACAGAGCGAGGAGTAGGAGTAAGAAATCTCGCATTGATGCACGAGACTGCGGTAACGGTAGTTCAAACTTTCAATTAGCCTTCGGTTGCCAGCAAATTTATGCCCCAATGTTAAGTCAATGGACAATTCATTTCTGGTATCGTAGAATTATAAAGGTTTATTTAAAAACTGTACAATAAACAGAAATGTCATCTGTCAAATGCATTAGTCCATGTCACGCCCGACATATCGCTATGTCTACTTTAGCGATTAGAGTTGTAGAATTTGAGCTAGGTCGTTGGGAAAAAAAGTCTTGATCTAAATGCTAATTTTTTAATGTACTTATAAAAGCGGCTTAACAAATCTTTCCCATATTTGTTTCATGTCGAGATATTGATGCGATGAGTTGATCTGCCTAACGGCTTGGTAATTTGTATTAAAACGGCTGAAAAATTGACGGGGAAATCTGGGTTTTAACATGTAATGTATGTAACGTTAGGCTCGCAAAGCCAGGAGCAACACTAGAGATGCGATGTAGTTCGCCATTGTTGTTGCTGTGCTTGAAGTTGGCGCTAGCGCTGCTGGGAAAACGGAGACGTATACAGTGACGTAATGACGTGGCTCTCTAGCCCGTGGAAAAGCAAACCGGTTCTTAGAAGGTTCGCAAGTTGAACCAACTGTGAACCGGCACTAGCACCAGCCCAGAACCAGAACTAGGTTTGTGTTGGTGGAAAGGGGGTAAACTTGGAACCATGTAGGCTAATGGGGGGGGAGCTATAACAAAGCGTTTCTGCAAGAGCATGTGTGTGCTCAGTCAACCTACCCTGTATAAATAAAGGTTCATAAATAAGTAAAAATGTATCTTAGTATTAGCCTTTTTTTTGCATCCATAAAAGGCTGAATGCTGAAAAATTCCATCATGTTCGTTTGTAGAATTTTGAATGCATTAAAAATAAATGGGTCTAAATAAAAACTTGAAGGTAAAATGTAGTACTGAGAGGGAACCAAAGATGCGCCGTGCCCAACTTGGGCATGCTGGAACTCTGAGGGAAAACAATCTCGTCAACTCCACAATTATCGGCACCTTTCATGAAAATGACCAAAAACACGTGTACAATGTGTCATATTTTGGGCTCAAACATATGGGGTCGCTGTATGCTTTTATTTTAACACAATCAGTTTTCAAAGTTGTATTGAGTAGTACAATTTCTTCTGCCATACATAGGTTTCAAAATGTAGATTTTATATTTTGTAAAGCCTCCTTAGGAGAGGATAATGGCACTGAGCCTCTTCCTGTAATGTCTGACAAGGTTGGAGAACACTTTTGGAGGGATCTTGGTTGATCTTGATTTTCTACTGGGGGATTTTACTCAGTGCAATTATCCAGCTAACTCAGTAATCCTGCTTTGTGGAATACCCCCCTGTTCCAGACTTCTGAAACCTTTTGATTATTGCCCTGTATGTGCTTAGTGGCCTTTCCAGCTGTTTAGGTTTTTTTTGTTTTTTGTATTTCAGTTTTTTTTATCCGTTACCTGATTTGTGTCGGTCAACAACCATCTTTCTCTTCTGAGTTGAAAGCTCTTTGGTTTTCCCCATGGTGATGGATGACAAAGGGATTTTACATGCAACTGCAACCTCGTATTTATACCTCGGTGAAACAGGAAATGGTGAAAGGCAGCAATACCATTTTTGGAGACTGAGATTTTAAATTGAATTTCATCACAGATGCCACTTTGTTTGGTTTTATTATTTATTTTCCAAATAATTCTATCCCCCATGTTTTTGAGAAAAATCCTATTAAGAATAATTTTTATTAGGGTGAAAGTAAGTGGTTTCCCCAAATGTTTGAGCAGAAAATTTGAATCATTATGTGTATTGCTTTTTTTATACAATCGTTTTCATGAAGGGTGCCAATAATTCTGGAGTTGACTAGACATGCTGTGAGAAGGACCGTTGAAAAGAAAAGACTTAGACTTCTGCATGAAAAACCCCCTGAACGAATGAACTCTCTGTGAACGCTAGCATGGAATGCTAATGGGAAATGGAAAATGAGTTCTCTCATATTTGGTTGTTAAAATAACAAATGAAAAAGAGGGAAATGGCAATTATTTTCCTGGTATCTAAATTATATATATATTTTTTTTAGCATTAGGGGTACATTGTTGAAGGTAATTCATAATGTAATTCAATCTTCTTCCTATTTTCATGTAATATCATTGGTGTTATTGCAAGTTTGAGTAATATCCGATCGTTGGAATGCTTTTGGAAAATTACCACGTATTTCGCAGGAATTGCTGTTTGAATGGTAATTTGTGTCACAGAATTTGTGTGCAGATGTACGTTAACACCCAGGCATTCATTTCATTTTAAACATAACGGTGTGCTACTTTGCTTTCCCTCCGTCTCTGCTGCACTGTTTATATAGCCCTATGATTCTTTAAAGCAGGGGTATCAAAGGGCTGCAGTGTCCTGCTGGTTCTCGTTGTATTTCAGTGCAGGTGTGTTGATTGGCTAACGAGTTTACACACCTTGCTTCCAATGCCTAAAGTGGCTGCTGATTGAAAGGAAACCCGCAAGAACCTAGAGACACTGCAGCCCTGAAGTACTAGCATGGTCCTTGAGGGCTGAGAACTGCGGGGTTTCCACCCTCCCTTTACCTGGGAGTCAGGAGTGAAGAAAATCTGGGCAATCGGTGGCACAAATGTTTCAGTTAATTACCTGGAAGGAAAGAAAACCAGGGCTGGATTTGTATTCAGCAATGTCTGTTTGTGTCCCCGTGTGCAGTGTGTGTGTACGTGAACAAGCACGGGAACTGCGGCCCCCATCTGGACAGGAAGCAGATGCAGCAGCTTCCGGATCACTTTGGACCGGGCCCGGTCAACCTGGTCCTGCAGCAGGCCGTGCAGGCTTGCGTAGACTGTGCCTACCAGCCCAAGATCCTCTTCAACTTCTTGCAGTCAGAGTCAGATGGAGGGGAGGTCATTAAAGGTACGTGGAGGAATGGGGTGACGGAGGGGAGGTCATTAAAGGGTGGAGGAACGGGGTGATGGAGGGGAGGTCATTAAAGGATGGAGGAACAGGGTGACTGAGGGGAGGTCATTAAAGGGTGGAGGAACAGGGTGACAGAGGGGAGGTCATTAAAGGGTGGAGGAACGGGGTGGGGGTGGAAATGGGAGAACATGGTGGGGCGTTATTTCTTATGCGGATGGAGGGTGATCAATTTTTGAAGTTTTTTTAATTCATTCTTGCAAAACGTATAAAGATTTTTCGATGCTTTGCTTTTATGTCTCTAAATTTTGAGCTGATTCTTGTAGAACAAGGAGCAATATTATTAGTTTTATTATTATTATTCATTATGATATTATAATTATTATTAGTATTTGGGGGTGCAGAGGTTCTGTGGGGTGGGGGCATTATGGGGGTTGGGAGTGGGGGAGGGAGTGAAAATGCAGAAGAAAGAAAATGAGAAAAGAGGGGATTGAGGGGAGGACGGTCCGGCGCTTTTAGGCTTTAGATATTCATAGAAATCAATCAGAACCCCGTCTGCGAATGACACGCTTGATGTAGCGATAGAGGTGTCTTATTCCGAGCTGAATTGATAAGATGGGGCAGACCTGGGTGGGTGCGTGCGCTAATACTGGCGATAGAGAAAAGGGGCAGAACGCAGGGGGTCCAGCGCTGATGTAATCGGTCTCAGCGTAATGAGGAGTGACACTTGCGCATAACCTGGTTTCGGAGCGCCTGATTGGCCCTGTCCCCAGGGGGGCGGCTCCAGGCCCCGCCGGGACATCTGCTGCCCAAACCTGTTTCTCCTACTGGCAGGCCTGGGGGGAGGGGGTTTACCAAGGCTGACACACGCCATCAACATACAATGCAGAGAAAGGCTAAATCAATCCATATGAAACAGCCAGACAGGAATTTGGTGTGTGTGTGCCTCTGTTTGTACATCCATGTGTAAGTGTGTATGTGTGTATATGCCTCTGTGCGTGTGTGTGCGCGTGTGTGCGTATGCGCGTACGCCTCTGTGCGTGTGTGTGTGTGTGCGTGCGTGCTTGCATGCCTCTGTGCATGTGTGCTGCGTCACTGATGCCAGTGGGGGTGAATGGGAATGGCTAATTTAGTTCTCTCTATGTCCCCTGTGACAGTGCGGTCTGATGGGGGCGCCCACTTTGTGCAGCTGCCCTCAGCCAAGAGCGCCTCATTCGTGCTGCGCTTCCTGGAGACTCTGTGCCACCATCTGCAGTGTGACAACCTGTTCAGCAGCCAGCCCTTCAGCCCCTACATGGCAGCCGCACACACCGCCTACGACAGGAGCAAGTCAGGTACTGCAGTGTGTGCAGTGTGCTGTGTGTGTGTTGTTTGTTTGTTTGTGTGTGTTTGTGTGCGTGCCGTGCGTGCGTGAGCGAGCGAGCGTACGTGTTTGTGCTCATGTTATTGTATGTGTGCGCACAAATTCGCGTGTATGAATATGTGTTTGTGCGTCCCTGCAGGTTTTTGTGAATGTGTAGGTGTGTGTACGTGCCTACGTGTATGCACTTGTGTATGTGCACGTGTGTTTGCGCATTCAAATATACACATTCAGTCTGTATGCATGTGGTGTACAAAGAACATTTTACATGCTTGTATTTGTTATTATTCTTACCTTGATTCAGATTAATTTCTCCATTACAGTAACTGGAAATTATAGTCCAGGATCAAGAATCGTTTGGAAAAACAATCCATGCACACACACAGACACACACACACACATACATGCACAAGCTTACACATATGATGGAACTCTATGGGCAGTAACTTATGCCAGTTCTTGTTTCATGATTGTTTTTCTCACAACAGTAAAAGAGGAGACATCAGAAGCCTTGTCTATAAACCGTGGGACCAAGCGCTTCCTGAGGGAGACTCCTCCTTACACAGCTCCCCTGTCCCCAAAACTCCTGCGCACAGAGGCACACCCCTCAGAAGGTACCCGGCCCTGGGCCCACACTCTACCCACAGTGCACCGGGGCAGGGGTGCAGTGATTCACTGATCCAAGCACTCCACTAAATGAACATGTCGTGCTGCCGGTCCTGTTCGATAGTGCTGCAGCAGTAGAGGGTTCTTCCCATTGACTTATTCCTAATGTCCTCAGAACACTCCGGATGACCAAAGCACTCTTGCTAATGTGGCTGTTCTCTTAATTGGATTATCCGCACCGCTTATTAATTAAGGCTCAGACGGCACATTGATGACCTGCCACTCACGTTTCTCGCTGTATCGAAATTCTCAAGCTGCCTCTTCGTTTATGATTCCCTGTAAACTGTGACAGGCTTGGGAAAATTGCAAGATGCATGGAATCACGTAGATAAATTGTTCATTTTTTATTAGTGGTCCATTTTACACCACTGAAGGGCTTTTTCAGCATGCATAGTATGGTAAGATGGGTCGCCATCTCATACACTGTGCATTCATCGCTGTGTGCAATCATATGAAGGTAAAAATTACTGTGGGGTGTATGCATAAAAGTCTGATGGACACCTTTGACTGACGACTAAAAGTGTTTATGCGGAGAGATTTTCTGGCTACGTCATTATTCACCATTACAACTGCTAACACGGAGCAATATACCCTTGTTAAAAAACGTGCTATTTGGTGCAACATGGCATTTGTGTTTTTAATTATAAAATAGTAGGCAGAAACTTTTGAAACAACGTCCTGTGAAACAAGAGGCCAAGCCACACATAAATATAGAGTGAGCACCATAATTAATTGGACAGTGGCACATTTTTTTGTTATTTTGGTTCTGTACTCTAGCACTTTGAGTTTGAAAGGATACAATGACAATGAGGTTGAAGTGCACACTGTCAGCTTTAATTTGAGGGTATTTTAGCCGTAAATTATAGAACCGTTTGTACATAGTCCCCCCCCCCCCTCCATTTTTGGGCATCAAAAAATATTGGACAGTTTAACATAATGTAGAATAAAGTAATCATTTTTAATATTTGGTGGCATATCCTTCGCATGCCATGACTTCCTTGTGACCCAACAATATCAAAAGACTCTTGGCATCTTATTTTCTGGTACTCTTACAAGTGATAATATCACTTGTCTGGATTTGAATGGATCTCTATGGGAATTGGGGGGTGGGACTAGATTTAGCTGTAAATTACACTGCAACAGTATGGAACACATGGTTAACTAAACTAACTGTTATCAGGAAGCCATGGTATGCAAAGGATATGCAACCAAATATTAAAAATGATGACTCTATTCTACATTATGTTAAACTGGGGCAGGGGGCGCGCTATGTACAAAAGGTTGTATAATTTCTAAACGGTTTTATCCGGTATGGATGAAAATACCCTCAAATTAAAGCTGACAACATCATTGTCATTGTATCTTTTCAAACTCAAAGTGCAGAACCAAAATAACAAAAAATGTGTCACTGTCAGAGTTTGGGGCGTTACTTGAAAATTGTAATATTACATATTTCTAGTTCCTTTTTTAAAAAGTAAAGAGTTATATTACTATATTACTTTACAATTAAGGTAATGCTTTATATTACCCGTTATATTACTTTGTGTTACTCTGTCATAAAATCACTTATTATTATTAGGACCATTTAACCTTACATATTCATTATAAAATGATGTTGAAATATGTTGTAGATTGTTTTACAAAACGATTGAAAAATGTATCACCTTCCTAGCCAGTAGGCCGCAACCGATAAAATAAAAGTCTACCCGTATTCGTTCTTGCATTCTCACAATGCTTTGCACTTTTGTTTAACTCCTCATGAGTGCGCTTCACACCAACATTACAGTTGACTGAGATTAATTCAACAGACAAGACATATGGAAAATAGCCTTTTTAATTAACCTTCTTAAAGGTATTCAGTTCGTTTCAATTGACAATATAAACATAGTAACCGGGTGTTCAAAATGTTGCTTTTAAAACAACATTGACAAATATGAAAAGCTAATCAAATGAAATATAGGGGTTTCACACTCAGTCAGTGAATTTGTGAAAATTAATTATTATTAATCGATTGGAGAGTTCTTCGTAATAAATAGCCTTAGCATATCAAACGCAGCATGAACGTAGTCTACAATATTAGGTTGAGTAACGAGTTGCTAATTTCGAAAATGTTCATTAATATTATTACACGCATTTATATAGTAATGCATTATATTACCATGTTACCCGAAAAACTAATATTATTACAGTAATGCATTACTTTAGTAATGTTACCCCCAACTCTGGTCACTGTCCAAGGAATTATGGTGCTCACTGTACATTTTACAAATTGCGTTTTCATTTGGGCATTTAGGAGATGGAAACTTTACTAAAATAAGCAGCATTCACCTGCCTTTTCAGATCAAGTTTTGGTGGCTAATCGTACAATTCACATGCAAAGTCAAAAGGTGTTGTCTTTATGATTATATAGATTTTCAGTTTAAATTGAGTAACTTCAGTTAATTTGACAGAATTATGCAATACACCCCACCCTTATTCAGTTGCTATATATCCATATTTTAAAAAGTACATACTTGGTGTATTGTGTTGTTATGAAAATAATGGTGACAGAGTGGGGGATGAGGCAAACGTCGCAGAACTGCTGTAATATTGTAGCGAACAGTTACTTGACTGAGTTCAAGTGCAAATTTTTTACTTGACTTCATTTGAACACAAAAGCCTAAATTGCCATCAAATGGCTGGAATAATGGTTGAATAGGATCCATTAGTTTGAAATTGATTATGGTTGATTCGGTTTAAATCAGTATTGTATGTAAAACCATAGTTGTCCTCTTGGGGGAGAAAAAAAAATCAATTGAGCTGTAATTCCATATGCTGGCTGATAGATTTGCCATATTTATATTCATAACTTTTCAGACGAGCAAATGCGTTGTAAATAGAACTAGATAAAAAGATGTAAAGCACAGATGCTGCCAGGTAGGATTTGGTTAACATGTTAACACCTGATTCACACCATCTACTCGCGACAGCGACAAAATGGCTGTACTTGGTCACGTGCACCAACAAGGGGCGTTATAAGCACATTTGGTGTGACACCTGTAACTTATTAATTGGAAACACTTGATTGCAAAGTACAATGCACTCATTTAACTTGCCAACGGTCTCTGCAATTCTGTTCCAAGCCGCAAGTTTTTTTAATTTTTTAATACATCCGTCTAGTCGTACAGACTTATCGTATAGATTTTGGTGGTTTGAGACCGTGACGATGAGCTGCTTTTCAGAAAGACTGAAAAGAGCGCAAGCTCGTTGAAACATTTAAAGCGGCATCATTTATGATCGGTAGGCAGTGCGACAAGATTGACTGCTAGTCAACTTTTCAGAGAGACGAAGATGCTGGTTATTTGTCACTGTGCACTCCACGCCGCCCGCTCTGGGTTGCGTTGAATGGAATCTTGTCGCTTTGTTGCTGTCACGAGTAGATCGTGTGAATCAGGCATAATTCAATAGGACACACCTTCTGTGTGGAAAGGCTCCACCCTGAGTGTCACTCAAGTGTGCAGGAAAACAGCAGTTGACTTGCGTGGAGTGCGTTTATTGCAATCCAGAATCGGCAACGTGAACACAGATGGAATTGTTATGCATTCTCTAGATCAGTGGTGCCCAATCATGTGCCATGGAGGGCCGAGAGTATGCAGGTTTTCATTCCAACCAATCACTGCAGCTGCTGATTTTACTAATTAACATTCCTTCTCACCAGAGGGGAGGGAACTAATCGGTGAAATCAGCAGGTGTAGTGATTGGTTGGAATGAAAACCTGCATACTCTCGGCCCTCCATGGCACATGATTGGGCACCACTGCTCTAGATAATGCGTTCTCTGCATTACCACTTTTTCTCTGCATTAACAGTTTTATGCCATCCATAGTCAACCATGCCAATTACATGCAAAATGTTGTCTAGTAGTTTACGAAACTCTGCATTGTGTCCGTAATGTAACCTTCCATCCAATGAAAGGTGGGGGTTTTATTTTCACCTGTTCATAAGAAGGTGGTAAACTTTTAGACTGGTAAATACTAGGCAGTTTTATGCATATGCTGCTATGTGTCTTAAGACTGTGAGTGTGTCTGTAACACTGTGAGTTTGAGCCTGTAACCATATGAGTGTAAACCAGTAACACTGCGTTTTGGTCTAACACTATGGATGTAAGCCAGTAACACTGAGTATAAGCCTGTAAGACACTGTTTAAGTGTTTGCAACACTGAGTGTGTCAGTTAGCACTGTTGGTGTGAGATTTTTTAACAGTGTAAGTGTGAACCAGTAACACTGTGGCTCAGAAACATTGTGAGTGAGTTGGTAACACTGAGAGTCAGCATTGTGAGTGAGAGATATTAACAGTGAGTGTGGATAAGTTAACATTGTGAGTGAGTCAGTAACGCTGTGAATGTGAGTCTGTAACACAGAGTTGGTCAGTTGTGAGTGTGAGATATTAACAGTGAGTGTGGGTCATTTAACACTGAGTGAGTCGATAACTCTGAGTGTGAGTCGGTAACACTGAGAGTTGGTCAGTTGTGAGTGTGAGTTATTAACCGTGACTGTGGGTCAGTTAACATTGTGAGTGTAAGCCATTAACACTGTGAGTGTGAACCAGTAACACTGACTGTGACTCGGTAACTGTGAGTGTGAGTCGGTAACTGTGTGAGTTGATAACACTGTGTGAGTTGGTCAGTGACACTGTTAGAGTTAGCCGTTAACACAGAGTGTTGAAGCATGACTGACTGTGCCCTGGGCATGTCCCTCCAGCGGGGACGCTCCCTCATGAGGAGAACGGTGTGCTGAAGGAGCAGCGCTTCTCAGAGGAGTCCATGGACTCCGCCTCCAACTCCATGACGCCCCGCCCCCCGACGCTGCGAAGCTCGTCAGAGTACCGCGCCCAGGCTGGGACCCCCTACTACCCCAGCCACCCTCCGCCGCTGCACCGCCTGGCGTCCAACCCCGCCGAGCTGGCCCCCACCCGCCTCAACAGACGAGTGGAAGGTAGGCAGTGTAAGAGCCTCCACCCTCTGCATGGTCATGCCGCACTGTACACCTGCCATCTCTTGTGTGTGTGTGTGTGTGTGTGTGTGTGCGCGTGTGCGTGCGTCAGCAATTTTAGTGTGAGATATTAACCGTGAGTGTGTGTCATTTAACACTGTGTGATTCGGTAACACTGAGAGTGTGTTGGTAAATCCGGCATGGAATAAAATATCTTGTGTTATTGAAGTTTTAATTCACACTGCCGGCCGTGGGAACACATGTAAGGTTGCAAAAAGCCATTGTTACATCTCCGTAACTAATCAGACGTCTGGGCGTCGTCTATACACTCCCAAATACACAAACACACAACACCATCTGTATGTTCCCAGACCAAATGTATCTATTAAAAAAATGCATCTGTTTCTAGACCATCGATTAATCTATTAAAAAATAGGTTCTCACAGTGCGTGCGCATGGGACACTGTATGTTGCTTGCCTTCCCTCCTGCTGCTCTCTTAAGTATGTGCAAATCCAGCTCAGCCTTTGAAACATTCTGATTATTTAAAATGGATCCCAGGAGTGTTTGAAGTCGTTCTTCAGGAACAGCATCAGAATAATTACGATTTGTTCGGTGTGGATTAAGCACACAGTCAGTACTGCTCTGAGCCGAGTTCCCAGAATGTCCTGCTTTGTGACGACCTTCAGCACGACCTGATCAATCGAAGGCCCAGCCTTCCTGTTTTTAGGTTGAAAATGTGATGTTCTAGTTCAGTGGTCCCCAACCCTGTCCCTGGAGATCTACCCTCCTGTAGGTTTTAATTTCAAACCTAATTTGGCACACCTGATTGTACTAATTGGCAGCTAAACGAGATCTCTAGCTGTTGAATGAGGTGTGCTTTGTTAGGTTTGGAGTGAAGACCTACAGGATAGTAGATCTCCAGGAACAGGGTTGGGGACCACTGCTCCAGTCTTTTTAACAGTAGGTGATGATAACACCGGAAAAGTCCTACATAACATGGACTTGATTCTTCCTCCAATTTTAAAACGATTATGTATGTCCCTCTATGAACCGTTCATACAATGTGCTATTTTAAAACTATGAAACAATGCCACCTAGTGGTGGATATTTCCCTGCCTGTGCTATTCTGTGTATATAATCTGTGCCTATGTTCAGTTGACATTTTGAGGTGATATTAACACAAGCAATTTGTTTTCGTTGTTGAATCCAACATACTGGGTCATTTTGGATTTGTTTCAAAGACGTGGAGCCCTTTTTAGATTTTAATAACTCATATCTGACATAGCACTCAGAAATCTTGATCTGCTCTATGTCTTTAAAGCATTGACCACATACGGCATATTTTAATGAACTGGTGAATGTTTATGGTTTATGGAGAGACTGCATGGTGCTCAGTGGGTTAAAGGGAGAGACTGCATGGTGTTCAGAGGTTTATGGAGAGACTGCATGGTGTTCAGAGGTTTATGGAGAGACTGCATGGTGCTCTGTGGTTTATGGAGAGACTGCATGGTGCTCTGTGGTTTATGGAGAGACTGCATGGTGCTCTGTGGTTTATGGAGAGACTGCATGGTGCTCTGTGGTTTATGGAGAGACTGCATGGTGCTCAGTGGGTTAAAGGGAGACTACACGGTGTTCAGATGTTTATGGGGAGACTGCACAGTGCTCAGTGGGTTAAAGGGAGAGACTGCATGGTGTTCAGAGGTTTATGAAGAGACTGCATGGTGCTCTGTGGTTTATGGAGAGACTGCATGGTGCTCTGTGGTTTATGGAGAGACTGCATGGTGCTCTGTGGTTTATGGAGAGACTGCATGGTGCTCTGTGGTTTATGGAGAGACTGCATGGTGCTCAGTGGTTAAAGGGAGACTACACTGTGTTCAGAGGTTTATGGCGAGACTGCATGGTGCTCTGTGGTTTATGGAGAGACTGCATGGTGCTCAGTGGGTTAAAGGGAGACTACATGGTGTTCAGAGGTTTATGGAGAGACTGCACAGTGCTCAGTGGGTTAAAGGGAGAAACTGCATGGTGCTCAGTGACTGTTTTTGGTCCCTTGCAGCAGCAAGCTCCACTACAGGCCCTGATCTGCAGGCTGCAGACAGAGAGACCCCCAGGGGCCCCAGTAAGAGCCCTTCCATCTGGTCCATCGAGGAGGTGATGCAGTTCGTCAGGGAGGCTGACCCCCTGGCTCTGGGACCCCATGCCGAACTTTTCCGAAAACATGTGAGTTTGCCCTTCTCAAATTGACCCTGTACCACCCTAAAGACCCTGTCCCTTAAACACGCCACCTTAAAATCTTCTCCGTACTCCCACCACCCAAAACTGGGCCTCCCTCCCTCTATGCTGCACCTCCCCTCTTTTGCTCTCCCTCTCAATCTTTGTTCAACCCCCCCATTCTGTTTTGACAGATTAATTCCTTCAGCTGACAGCCCTTTGTATATGAATGGTCTCTGTCGGGCCTGTGTAGACAGTCTTATGTAGTGTCATGCAAAAACCCATATTTCTAAAACGTGTTATTTTTTTCCCCATTTAATTTAACAATAAAAACTATAGGCACTCTGCACCCTATATGATGTATTTTTGTTGAGCTATGAAAGCAATCCTTGCTGTGGCAAATAAAGGCATTATTGTTTGGTCACGTGGACTGTTGAATCAACTTTTTAGTCTTTGGACATTTACAGGACACAGAGCTGGACGGCAAAATGCAACGTGCATTAAAAAAAGACGTGTGTTTATATAAAAAAATCTTTTTTAAAAGACTACATTTTTGCCTGACAGGAATGCAGGGTAAGTGAAGGTAGCCGGGTTGCGCTTCCTCTGGTTTGTGTACATCCTGCGGGCCTGCCTGTGTCCTCTGTGTTTAGATTTGAGCCATCCGACAGGCTGCCTTCTGTCTTCCTGAGACAGGCCTGCTGCTTCTGCTGAGCATCACGGCTCGTGCCGCGAATGAAAAATACCCTCTGATCCACGTCAGGTCGCTTCCAGCCTGTCTCGCCCACACCTCCATCCAAACGCAAAGCACAGAGCCTCATAGCAACGCTGCTCTGCTCTTTATAAATCTGCTTTTTGCTTTGGGGGAAATTTGAGCTTGAATTGTCTTAGTTACTACAGTTTTTCCATGATATTAAACCCAAAATTAAAGTTAAAGTGGTCAATTATTAGGAGAGGATGCAGAAAATTACTGTTTTGTTTTTTGTTTTCCAAATCTGCAAAAATGTCTGCCTGAAGTTATAATTGCTTACTGACTGTATTTTGAAGAGGGTGATATGGCCGTGTTCCCTTGTTTAGAAAAATAACTGAAATTGTTGCCTTTGTTAATTTAGATTTCTGCACACTTTGTTAGGGAAAATAATTTGCTGTGATTTTAACTGCATGCTTTACTGATAATATCCTTCCATGTTTGAACATTTTATGGTCTATGTCGAAGGGCTGACCACACTTTTATTTATTGTAGTGCTGTTAGCGTTCTATTGGAGGTGGTTTTAAGGGTGGGGCTTTGATTGACGGGATGTCATTGTCTGTGCAGGAGATTGACGGGAAGGCACTGATGCTGCTACGCAGTGACATGATCATGAAGTACATGGGGCTGAAGCTAGGCCCCGCCCTCAAGCTCTGCTACCACATTGAGAGGCTCAAACAGGGCAAACACTAGCAAGCTGACCCTGCCAACTTTGCCCCGCCCTGGCCTCAGCACATGCCCACCCCTGGGCCACAAACGGGGCGGAGACCAGGACTACGCCGACCTCCTCTGTGAAACCCTTTCTGTCTTTAACTCCACCAGGAGGAGATCTCATTGGTCAGAGGTTGCCATGGACAGCAAACATGTGCTCCGCCCCCTTTGCTAATAATGTTCATAGAGACTTATTTATATACGGCAGAGACCACAGTACCTCATCTTTTCATCAGCGAGCAAAGTTTTCAGAGTAACATAGTCGACTCAGCTGAATCCCAAAGGATAATCTGTCTACTGTTTACACTGCATATTCGTGCTGTGCGTGCACACGGACATCTGTGATATATTTTATAATTTTTTTCTTCCTTTTTTTTTTTTTTACAAAAAAATAAAACGATGTTTGCTTCATGTACAGATTGAAGCCCCAAAGATGAAGATTGTTTTGTCCTCTTAAGAGTATTATTCCAGCAAACCACAGGGGCTAATTTTAATCAACATTTCTGTTTTTCTGTCCCGTCTTTCTTTTTTAACAAATGAAATAATGCGTATTTACAGTGGTATAGAATTTTAATATAAATGCTACAAACAAGAGTCCACAGTTTATTTTCATTAGTTTTTTTTTCCCCAGACTACTGGATAGTCTTCAACTACAAATCAGTGTGTGTGAGAGCTTATTTACACTGCTGGTTTGAACTCTTGTGAACGGCGAAAGCTGTCGAACTTGGGATGTTACATCAACCACACCACCGTACATTGGGAGAGGAGCATTTTTCAACCCGTCTTACAGCCTCCTGCTTGTTTCACTGATGGGACGCCTTACCCAGAGTAATGATTGTGGTACATTTCTACAGTAATTAACTTTTTAGAATAACGGACCTTTCATGTTGTATCTAATGTGTGTTGTATTGGACTATGACTGGAACAACCTGCTTTTGTCAAAAAAAAAAAAAAAACTTTAAAAAAAGTGACAGGTCACATATTGTAGAATGATACATACTTTATACACATGTACAAAAGCATAGAAAATGTTTTTTTTTAACCAGTTTTGTATGTAGCCTGTAAAGATGGGAGAACAATAACTTGTTTTTTGCATTCATGTAGGGTCTGTGGTAATCTATTTGTGGCACAGGGCTTCATGATTAAATTCCGTATTTGACAGAAGTGTGTTTTCACCCCAATCTTTATCATTTCAAAATAGGCCTACCGATGATTGAGCCCCAAACGATAGACCTTCCCAGCGTTGCCTCGTGGAAAGCAGGTCACCCCACTATGTTTTCTAAATGCCACCAAAAGGCCTACAAAATTATTTGAATGTTCAGACTGTGGCTAGTCAATTTGTGACATAAAGTTTTAAACGTTAGCTCCTTTTTTTGTTAGCGTGTCTGTGGCCTTTATAAAGCAGGATGAGTGTGACGCGGGCGGGGTTTGGGCCGCTCTGAGACAACGAGAGAAAAAACCCAAGACCTTTCCCTTGATTTGTACTCACCATTTTTCTGTTTAGGCGCGAGGAGTTTCCGCAAAGGTCTCGGGCTGAACCCAGCGGGACCTTATTTATTGCCGTTGTTGTTTTACATTACTTGTGTTTTAGAAAGCTCAGGTTGTTAAATCAAATTTCGCTGTTGTTTGCATGCGTTGACTATTTTTGTCAGTAAACCAAACCTTTCTGCCAGTGTTTGTGGTTTAGTTTTATGGTTTTACATCTTTTTTAAGCTTTAAGATGGCAAATGGCTGCTGCTTTTAAGCAGGTGGCACCCCCAACTAGCTTCCAATACATTCACGTGAATTTTTGAGTAAAACTGAAGTTAAACTCGCTGCAGATTACCCAGGCACCGTCAGCACACCGAGGTGATGGTGTGGATAAAATCTAATCACAGGGAGCACAAGTGTCACTACCCCTCAGGGCTGCTGGTCATTGTCTTGGGGATGTGAGGGGACATGCGCCCCCTACTGGCTCAAGCTAACGTGCCGGAATCGCGACCAACTACACAATGCAGAACGACGTGGACTACTTTGAAATATATTTTTGTCTGCTTTACAATCATCCCCTTTTTGCTGAACTGTAAAAAATTAAATATATAAAAAAACAACAAAATACAAATAGCAATTGGAGGCATGGGAAATTCAAGGAATTTGAAAATCTACATTTATATTGGATAGAAAAGGCTTGTAAAATAGTTTTGTCAGTGTATTATGTCTACTGAGATATGGAACTCCAGCTTCCCCCAGAATATAATATAAAAGTATTGAGCACAACTATCACACCATTTTACCTTCCACACGTCTACATGTTTGACCTGTTCAATGTGAGGTTGCCATTTCCTAGCACAATGGGGCCTGTGCCTCTTACCTCCAGATCCTGTTATGGTATAGAGATGATGATGATTATTATTATTATTATTTCTGATTGTTGTGATTCGGCATTTTATTTAATCATGCATATCAGGGACAGGAGTGTACATTTTTTGTTAGAAAATATATTAAACCAATCATGTATATGAAAAACCGAAAATTGGATAATTTTGTTTGGGGGGGGTCTGTAGATAGTTTTTCGTACTGCCTTTGATATTTCAATGCTTTTAGTTTGAAACAAGATATTCCTCAAAAGTACTTGATGGAAATTGCTATGCGTTAACTGATATCCCTCAGGTTTACTTGGACTTTGTTTTTGTTTTGTAGGATGGAGGTTTTTTTTGTAAAGTAGCATTTTTTTTGTTAAATGTGATGACACCATAAGTTTGACTGTACTCTGTTCACCCTTTTGTGACTTTTTATTTTCTCTATCTCTGTCTCTCTCTCCCTCCCTATCTCTCTCTTGTGCCATAAGTTAGACAAACACAATGTATACATAGTGCTTTTAAACTATCTCCCAATAACTTGAAGAAACACTTGTATAATAGGCATATGCATACATACACCTCTGAAATGTTTGTCAAAGCAATGGAAATATTTTACCTCCATTTACATCCTGTATTTCTATAAAAACAAAACAAAAATAGACCTTGTCTGTTCTTTTTTTATTAAGGCAGCGTTAATAAGAATGTAATGAGTTTTGTCTAATTATAATTTATGCATTATGCACCCTTGCACTCTACACCACCATATTTGTAGTACATTTGTAATTGGTCTGTGTTGCTGCATGTTGTAAATTCCAAATGGCAGGCTGACTTATACTTTAGTCTGCAACTATGCACCCGGTTGCACTCACAATCACACCTGCACACTCTTACTATGCATTCAAACTCCTGATGTGCCTTGGATACTATATCATACCAAAAAAATGATTTCAATTTGTGGAATTTAGCAGCCCATGGCAGTAGCCCCATGAATGGTGCAGTTTGGCCACAAGGCGGCGGTATGCATTGTGTTTTTCTGATAGTTTTATTTTTTAAAAACGGAAAACATAAGTAGCATCCAGGAAGTGATTGTAATGAACTGTTCAATTCTATTTCCAACTCATATGAAATTATTTTGTACACTGTCTTTTGCAAAAACCTCATTCACCAAAAGACTTGACCAGTCAGCCAGATTGTGAGGTAGAGATCACCTGAATGAATAATAGTTGTTCTTATGAGCTGTAAATCACATTGATTAAATAATTGGGTATCTAGGGCCTTTGGTGTCTTCTTAATTGCAACGGGAATACTGGCACATCAAAAAACATGGCTAACACAGGCCAGTCAGTTTCATTGATTGATTAGTTTTTGTGTAGAATTGGAGAAAGCCATATTTGAGCTGAAGAACTGTGACATTTATAAATGTTTCTGGAGTGTCATCTTTAAAAAAAAAACTTTAAAAAAAACAACATTTTGTGTTATTGGTCCTGATACAAAAGTTGATTTTCCTGTTGTCTTTACAATACCTACAAACAAAGTTAAATGTCATACTTGTGAGTTGTTTTATACATCACACACGGTAATTATGGCTGTTGGAATCCATTTTATGCATGGCCCAAGTAATTACTATTTCCAGCGATACATATTAGTTTTTTTTATTAGGGGGCCAAGCACTAAAAGTCATTTTGTTATAATATTTAATAATTATGTGTAAACGTTTGTTGCTGTGCTTTATGTTGCCCATACTATTGAATACCTTTTCTAATTCATATTAGCTGGGCCCACAAGATTTTACACCATGTTGAAAATATAGTATGTTCGAAAAAACATCACCTCATGCTCTCCTTCTCACACTCCTGTTCACTTGGAAGCTACAATTTATTTCTTGACATTTGTATTTATTGGATATTAAACGTTTTTAGGTGAAATGACAGGCCTGCCATAAACGAGACTAGCACAAGTTTTTTCCATGGCGTATAAATGCGTGAAGTATCATTCATTGATTTCTAAATCTGCTAGATTGAGACATGGGTCCACTCTGTTACTGTAATTTGAGCACATTACTCAATATTACTGAAAAACATAGCTATGAATAATGTTACACTAATCATTCAAAAAATAATTCTTATTAACCCCTGGTTTGATAAAAGTTGACAATGTAAAATTTGGTTGTATCTAAAAAATCCTGAGCTGCCCTTGGAAACGTAGACCATAATGCATTGTCTATACCCACCAAATTGTTTGACGGAAAGCTTTGGCAGCCTATTATATTTCAGCTTTCATTTGTCGTGTTCACACAATGACTGTATGCGATAACACCAGTGCAATCGATATTGGTATGTTTGAAGTGCAAACATAGGACCACTGCTTAAATTAAAAGGCACCTCCAATGGAAACTCAAAACTTGAACTAAAATGTAGAGGATGTTAAATTAAGGATATCTGTGATTTGATTCCTGTTTCAAAATGGCTTACTATTCAGTTTTTTTGTCATCTAGAAAGGCTGCGGCCATTTTATGTTTAGAAATAGAATGGCGCAATGCAGTATGGGATCGCTGGCTCTTTGGCTCAACAGTTTCTCTTTTTGAAGGGGCAGTTACTGTTCTTCAGTGTTTGTCGGTATGGTTTCAAGTCACTATTTTGATTTGAAACCAAGGCATTCAGTTGAATGCAAATACATTCATACAAATCAACAGCCATGAAAACCACACCTAATGATGCCAAGAACAAAAAGGAAACTTTGGAGCCAGAAACCCCATTGTTCATTGCTCCATTGTGTTAATGGTCAAAGGGCCCACAGGTTTTTTAAAAACACAAATAACAAAGTCATCCATTTTGAAATGGGAACCAGAGGTATATTATTAATTTACTATTCACTGCATTTTGAGGTAATATTTGTTCCTAGTGGAGATTCAGTTTTAAAATTTTCACAAAAAATACATGCCAAACTATTCCAAAAGATTTAGTGAAATTATTGAAACTATTCCCAAATATTGTGCTAAATTTCTGTCCATCTGAGGCAGTTTGTTTTTGGGAATGCTAACTTTATCCGCTTTACTCTATGTAAAAGAAGTAGGGAAATAGAAAATACTATTCTACACAGTGGCCTTAATTCATGTAAGGTTTGTGTTAAACACCTGGCTCTAACCACTAGTTAAATGTCCTAATTTTAGCCCTTTCAGAGCAAAGAGCAAAGCAATCAACATTCATCTTAGTACAACCTGCAGCTAATGATGACATATAAAGTCATTTCTTTGTCCTTCATTCGGCTTAGTCATAGGATTTTCTTGCTTTAAGTAAAAACCATATGGCTGCCAAGACTGCAAATTAAAGATAAGGATTACTTACACATCATTACAGATGTTTTAAAGTTTTGGGATTCCCATAATTTCTGTTGACAAAAGACAGCAATGTTGAAGGCTTGGTTCAGCACCTGCTCAATACTATCTGCCTTGTGCTCGTGGCCCCTGTTCAATCACTACTTGCAGCTGTATAGTGCATTTATTTACTTGTTTGCCTGGCAGACATGTTTATTTTATGCAATGTAAATTGCTTACATTTTACCCATTTTTCATTAGTGCAGACAAATATGAAGGAATTCAGATTACGTACCTAGCTCAAGAGTGTAACCTTCAGGTTACAAGCACTGTGTAAATACAATTTACAACTGCTGTTCTCCTCTAGCATATACATCTCCCAATCTACTTTAGTATGAAATACAACACTAGGCCAAAACCTGAATAAGTTAACAACAAAGTAAATTCATACTGTTACAAAATGTTGTGACTGACAGTAGCCTTCATGTGACAAATTTTTTTTTTAAACCCCCCCCCCCCCCCCCCCCCCAAAATTAAAACATTCTAGTTATTGCCAGTTTTATTCTTAGAAAAGATTATGCCACACAGCCATAATCTCCATACTCTGGGTATGTACTTTGAGTTGGTACAGTAAATAATCAGGCTTAAGCAAAATTGCAGAACCTTTTTTATTTTCACTCATGTAATTAACCCAGCTGCATTGTTTAAAAAATGTGGACCATTATATGGCTCACAGTATAAAATCTTCATCCAGGACTTTAAATACCAATGTATACAAAATATTTTTTTTCACATGACAATAAGTAGCAATGATGATTCTAGCTTGAACTTTAATGGTTTAAACATAAATTGCTCTCCACTGAAAATTGCAACTGTGACTTACAATCATTGCAGTCTTTAACAGTCTGGCATGTACTTACATGAATGTGCAGTCTTTCTTAGTAAAAACAAAAGTGAGAAAGAGCTGTCAATGCAGTGAAATACTTCAAAGATATGCGACTAATGTTGACGTGTTTAAATAATTCACTGTTAGAAGACATTCTAGATCAGTGGTTCCCAACCCTGGTCCTGGAGTACCCCTGTGTATGCTGGTTTTCGCTCCAACCACAATTGCAATACCAGAATTTTAACAAGCTGTTCATTTTTCTTAATTAGGTGTTTTTAATGTTTAGAGGGATTATTTACCCTCTGAAGCCACATTACGTTAGCATGAAGACTAAAAGTCCAATATTCACATTGTGCTGTATTGTAAACAATTAAAAAGAGGTAAAAAAAAATTAACTGATCAAATTAAAGACTGAGGTGAATCATTAGGCTCATAATTGGTGAAATGGCCACTAAAACTAACCGTAATGAAGAATTCAAAGACAAAGCAAATGATAACGAGCCAAACCTGCATTGTGTTGACAAGTTTAAAGAAAACATTATGAAGGAACCTAAACTTCTGTTCAATTACCTAATTAGGAGCCTATTCACCTCAGTTGTTACCTCTTCTTTGTAACTGTTTGCAATATAACACAATATGCAGAATGAACATGGGGATTTTATTCTTCATGGCATGCATAGCTATTGCTAACATAATGTGGCTTAAGAGGGTAAATAATCCCTCTAAACATTAAAAACACCCAATTAAGAAAAATGAACAGCTTGTTAAAATTCTGGTATTGCAATTGTGGTTGGAGCGAAAACCAGCATACACAGGGGTACTCCAGGACCAGGGTTGGGAACCACTGTTCTAGATAGTATCGTATTGTAAGTTAAGGATTTTATAGGATAGTTGTTGAAACATTACAAACACATAAATACATTGATAGCTGGTTCCTCTTCAAGGTCAATTTCAATCCAAAACTAGATCTAGTATCAAGTAAATAAATACATTAGAATGGGGCCCTCCTTTTTCACTTGGTCATGCTGAAAACATACTACCGTCTTGTCAAAATATATCCACATGATTGTCCATAGGGACGAGGGTGTACTGCTTTTTCTTTTCTAAGCTAATAGCCTATACTTATGAACTCTGCTGCTCTGTCTTGTTCCAACAACCAAGAAAAACTAATTGTGACATGACCCCTGAGGCCCTACACTGTTTTTCTGACCTAAAAAATGATATATTTTCAAAGTTACACATACTTGCCAACATATTTGAGTGGTCGGATTGGATCAGCATCACATGCCACTTGAATAGTCCCAGCTGTTTTAACAGCAATCACAACTGACAGTGCAGAGGAAAATGTGTCCCCAACCAAACCCCCTCCACCCAGCCTCTCAACAACCCCCCCCACACACACACACACACACACACACAAAAACTTTACGCATCTACAGGGCTTAAAGCCAACACGTTACTTTTATCTAACACAACAGCATTGGGGGGAAAAGTCCACACACGCAAGGGAAGGAATCCTTCATACCGAAGGTGTCGTGTGTTTGTGTGCATGTGTGCGTGCATGCATATGCATGTCTGCATGTGTTTATGAGTGTTCATGTTATATGTGCACACGCACATATGTCTGTGTGTGCCTGTGTGATTTTTTTAATTATAATTTTTTTTTAAACAGCTGGTCAACATTTCCATATCTAGTCTACAAACTCGATGTTCCTTGTAATCGGTCTGCCCAATGTCAGTACATTATAAAAATATTTGGAGAAGTAGCAGCTGGTATTGCACTCAACGGTAAATTGATTTTATTTTCATTCAAAAAAAAATTTTTACTAAAAAAACTTGTGCAATTGCACTGTACAATAAAATAAATTACAACAATAAAAACGTGACCAATCAATCTGTAAAATTAAATTACTTTTCTAAAGTAGAACACATCTTAAATCATATTCTTATCATAAATCCCAACACTAGTTTCATAGAGTTTGCATTTTTCCCCTGCTATTTGCAAAACTCAGTTCCTACCAAAAGTATTCATATATATGCAGTACCATGTTTTCACATCTTTGCAGAGCAATATAATTTCACCATTAAAAAATGAATTTTAAAAAAATTGGTAAAACATCACCTCAAAAGGTGGAGAAAATAAATAAATTCAGCTATCTGACTAAAATGCTAAGATTAAGAGCATCTACTTCAACCCAAAAGCACTTACATGTACATTACAGTTCTGACCACAAACATGAACAGGTAAAAATACTTAAAACAATAACATAGAGGTTAACAAAACTTGCCATGAAGAGCTCACATACACACAAACAGAAGGTACAGAGATAACATCGGGCTCCATATGAAGATGAAGATCTCTCAGCATTTCCATTCACTTTCTCCAAACATTTTGGATTATTTCTGGGCTTTGTGAAAAACAACATGCAGAGTCAAGTCTGGACACTGAACGTTTCTTTTTTTCCAAATAAAAAATGGCTGTGCATGGTGCAGCACTTCCCCAAAGTGGAAATGGATCTATTTAATGCTGACTTATGTATATGTCTGTGCAAATTAAAAAAAATTAAAAAACAAACAATAGATTGACATTCTGTCAAGGTTGACTCACGTTGCTCATTGGACCTTTTCAAATCTGACCTTTTTCTTTAAAGTAGCCCTTGGTGGTCATTTGGTTGGAAATTTTAAGTGGGATAGAGGTGGGGTGTTTATCTACGTTCTCCCTTTATGAGCTGATTAATATTGTGCTTTGATGACATCATGACTGGTGTGCTGAACATTCATTACAAGCGAAGAAAACACGGCTTTGTCTGTGCCAAGCTGTCACCAATCCGACTTCTGCATCAGAAATATCCACTGGTTGAGTAAATGACTGAGATTCCGATTCCCAGTGAATTCATAGCAGATTTAGAAAATCAAATGTGGTACCCCATATCAAATTTCATAATCCACACAGTATGGTCAGATCGAATGCTAATGTTCAAAGTCATCCCCTGTTGATTTCTGATTCATGACCTCACTGTGATTATTTTCCCCGAAACAGTCAATATACAGTGCTTAATGAGGTGGAATGAAGTTGGCATTTTAAATGTCTAAGATTTTCATCTTAAGGCTAGAAATACATACCATCAGTGTCACTTGAGCAACTGGGTAAATTTCAACAATATTATGCTCATGAATATGAACTTGATGGTAAATGAGGGAATAAGCTATAAGAGCATCATATTTACTGACTGAACAAACGCATATTCATGATGTGGCTAAGGAAGCATTCCAAAACCTCTGAAGTAGATCACATCACAGGAATTTTGGCTATCGTATTATGTCCTTTTCCCTTACTAAATTGTTGTTACTCTGTGAAACAAAGCTTTCTGAGGAATTGTCTAATGAAGTGCTTGCAAAGGCAAACAAGGCTATATTGCTTGCCCTTAACTGTTTGGAGAAAACAGAATGTAATATGGTCTTGTGTTGTAAGTTTCTACAGGAGACCACAGACAAGCCCAACCTTCCATTTGAATTTGAGCGTACATGCAGACTTTTACTTTCTGGGGAAAAATGCAGCCAGTCGTTGTTTCTTGATGGGGAGGATGTGTATCTCCTGGGAGTTTACCTTTTTTAACTTTATGGCTCTGTTTTTGGGTGTCTTTTTGAGGGGGTCGTTGGGGTCACGAGGGTCGGCCTGAGCCTTCCGTTCAAAGCACTGCTGTAACACAGCCTGCTGGTTGGCATCTTGTTTGATGGAGAAGTTTTTGGTGGAGACACCAGAGAGCCCCTTGATCTTCCCACAGAAGATGGCTGGGACCGCGTCCTTGACCGACACGATGACCTTGGCTGTCTGTGAGGTGCTGACAATTTCAAAGTTGCTGCCCCCACCACACTTGGGTTCACAGCCAGACCTTCCACCGCCACCCCCTCCTCCACCCCCGTCCATCACCCACTTGTGCTGCCGGCTAAACTCCAGAGATGCCAGGCCATTTAGGATCTTAGAGTCCAGCTTCTGGGCATGCTCAATGGGACGCAGGACCTCCAAAGACAAGGCAGCATGAGCTGTCTCTTCACCCGAGCGGCAAGCGTGGTCTAGCTCAACCCCTACATCTTTGCTAATGTATGACTGGATGCATGGTTTCCTCACACTGGCCACTGACAAGTCAAGGACACTGTCTTGCTGAACCTGGACTTCCTGCTTAGTCTGAAATGGTGGGGACTTCATAGAAAGGTCCAGAACTTCTCCACTGAAGACAGGAATGCAGGATGGGGAGTCCAATTGAGGGACCAGCAGGGTCATTTCCCTGCCGTAGTTCTGCAAGGGACTGGGGATCTCCTTGCTGTTAGTCTGGGTGCTTTTGCTCAAAGTGCAAACTGGTCTGGGAGGGTCAGCAAAACCCTTGGACTCTGCGTTCGGTGCAATGGGGATGGGGACTGGGATGGGGATTGGTAGAGGAACGGGCAGGGGTACAATGACGGGATATGGGACGAGCAGGGTGGCAGGAGGAACCAGGGGAGACAGCAGGGAGCCATATGGATGGGAAAGAGGGGGTTGCGGGAAGAACGTGGAGGAAGAGAAGGGGTCAACTGGGGGAGGGGCAGCTGGGTGACAAGGGGAAGAGCCTAAGTTGTTCTGGGATGGGAACATGTCCTGCAAAATGGCAGCTAGGCCTGGGGTTTGGAAGAGGGGCAGGACCCCGGGCTCCTGCGCCTGCCCCATGGGCTTTTGGTCCATGGGGGAGGGCTGGCTGAATGAGAGAGAGGAATTGTGGCACAGGACATTGTTCTGGAGGGATATGGTGGGACATGCGGCACCAGGCGCGAGAACGGGGGAGTTGAGGTGCTGGAACACCTGCTGCTCCAAGACCAGAGGCAGGGAGACAGGGCCCTGGCTGGTCATGAGGTAGGGAGAACTGGCCGCCTGGTTGACCTGGGGGTTGGTGCTCCCAGCCATTTGGAGGTGGATGGGGAGCACCACTGGGCTGTCCCCAAGACAGATGGGCTGCAGGACAGTAGCGGCTACCTTCAGGGCCACCCCTCCAGGGGACTCACCACTGGGGCTGACCACAGAGGGAGCCGGGACAGCCACCATGGGGGAGAGGGCCTTCTTCATCAGTCCGCTGGAGTTGATGTTCCAGGCCTCGGCCGTGATCAGCTGGGTTACACCATTCTCCACCTTACCGCTCCCGCCATCGCCCTCCCCACCACCGCTGCCTGCGCTCTGGCCACTTGCCATGTCAAACGGCATGCTGGCCTGGCTGTCCTTGTGCAGGCCATCCATGGTGATTCTTTCCCTTTTAAAAAAAAAATTCCTCTCTCTCCAAAGAAATCTGCTTCAGCTGCTGACCAAGGCCGAGGATCTCATGGCTCCCAGCTGTTAGCTCTTTTGAGTAATGGCTGCAGCAACTAGTCCTATGAAAATGAGGAGAAACAGAAGGGAATTGGGGCAATAATTAGTAAATAAACCATGCTCAGATTATTATCAACAGTACATTCTAAGTGAAGAATGCAGTGGTGTAATCAGGACAGCTTTGTACTACAACCATTAGAGAACTATAGCAAATGCGTCCATTTGCACTATACGTATTTTAGTTTTAGATTTACATGTATATTATATTTACACGCACTTCTAGTTTTATATCTTTTTATATTGTGTATGTGTTTGTATTTTATGTTTATCTTTTTCTTTTATTGCACCGTGGATGATGAGGAACAAAATTTCAATCCTCTGTATGTCTTGTATATATAGTAGAGTTGACAATAAAATTGAACCTTGAACCTTGAACTGAGTTTGTAACTCAAAGGTTGCAGGTTCCAGTCCCAGATAGGGAACTGCTGTTGTACCTTGTATCTTAAACAAGTGAGTCTGGAGCCATTACTGCTGCATGAGACACCTACCAGGCAAAACTATACAAAACTGTATCTTGTGATAATTTCAGTCACAATAAAAAGTTGCAATTTGATTGTATGATCACTCCCACTTTGGTTTAATGAAAGACACTTCCTCAAGGACAGATTCACAGGCCTGTACTACGCTCATTTATGAAGCACAATAAATCTCCCCGTAGATCCCCCTCGGGGCCCATGAAATATTCACTCACATCTCTTTTATAGCGCAGTAATGCACTGTGATTGTGCTTCCGAGTGTGATCACAGAAGCTAACACAGTACACGACAGTAGGCTACCTGTACCCAAAGTGAAAGTTGCATCTAAAATAGCTCTCGTAAAGGTGTGAGCCTGCAGCCTTTATCCCATTACGTTTTTGGCAGCAAATAAACAAATTATTTCTTATAATAATAATAATAATGATATTCTCAAGTGAAAACAGTGGAAGACCAAGCACATCGACGCCACACTAAACATAATAGCCTCCATTTTATTCTGAGGGGTCATTTCTTCTGGCAAATGCCCTGCATAAGGTCAGTAAACAAAGCTGAAAGATTTGAACCAAGAAATATTTTTCCTTCTCCTCCAAATTAATGTTTTGAATAAAACAATGGGATTCCGAACCATTCAGAACCACTAACGTCACTGCAAAATTAGGCTTTTTTGAACAGAATTGATCATTCTATAGTGATGTCACTTTCATCCAAATCCTCTCATCTTTGCTAACTGTACTGCACTTATTTATTTATTTACTGCACTATACTTACAAAATTATAGTTAATAAAGAAAATCCCTGAGTTGACATGTCATTCTCTTATGTTTGTACACAGCAAAGCATGTTTGACTGGTGTCAACAAGCAGACAATGTTATAGGGGTCACCATTTTCGATAAGGGGGCATTTAGCAGCTGTAAAAATATGTGACTTGACTGTACCCATAGTAAAAAAAGCCACACTCTAACCAAAATCTTTCAGGTGACATGTTAATCTGCTCATCCATGCAACGTCGCAGGATGTCGCTGGACATCGCTTGCTCAGTGGGTAGGTAATGCTTAACTGCTTTGCGCAGGTGCCTAGTGACCAGGACGCCAAGATTTTGCTCAACTGAGACATTCGTTGCTCCTACAGCCAAACTATGAATGGAAACCTCAAACTTCATGTTTTATCCTTATTAATACACAATTTGTTACAACTCTGCCGAATACGGAGTTTCTAAGTGTCACTATTTTCCCATAGCAAGTCCATTTAACAAGCAACCCCCCCACACAGTCCATACCCACCCGTGCGTGACATAGTGGACAATACCTTCTATGTGTGAGTTCATAAATATATTTATTCATCATATAAAATTTGAATTCCGTCATAGCAACAAGATAAACCCAACAATAATAGCCTGACCATATGCCAAAAAAGCAGTGAAAAGCCCTGCTCACTCAAATGAAAAATAAACGTGACATTATTGTCTCATTATACCACACATTCTACTATGAATATCTGCTACTAAATATGAAATAAATATACAATCCTACTATTTTCTTTATACATAGAGATGTTGATTTCAAAATTCAGTGGTCATTCATTGTCTTGGACAATCTGTTTGAGAAATACACACCAGTTTAGCACATTATTACACAATTTGGAACGTCTGCCCGCAGTACCCGCATATGCCCTACCTGCAGCTCTGAAGTATTCCACGTCATTCCGGTTTTATTACTGTTTTATCCGATAAGAGGACAGTATATCCTTTTCAACTATGCAACAAATTTTTCTGGGATGCTTTCCACAATAAAGTACAGCCCAGCGAAACAGAATTTTTTAT
Organism: Ilyophis sp. 1 JC-2022; assembly: GCA_022702515.1. NCBI lineage: Eukaryota > Metazoa > Chordata > Actinopteri > Anguilliformes > Synaphobranchidae > Ilyophis > Ilyophis sp. 1 JC-2022. The sequence continues at coordinate 73,813,336 of CM040397.1, read as the reverse complement.
CTAGTCAATGTACTATGACACAAACAGCTACAGAAAACGCATTGGCTGACGGGTGTTTTTTGTCCTCGATATGAAAAAAGTACTGCTTGTAAAATGCGGTTCTTCTCGCTAGCTACATACAGGGCCCTCCACTATTATTGGCACTCCTGGTAAAGATGAGTAAAAAGGGTTATAAAAAAATCAACATTTTGTGAATTAGCTTAATCTCACACGAACAAAATGAGAAAAATCCAACATTTAAACACCGCCGTGTTATGTAGCACCGAAGAAGAAGAAGTTTTGCTAGCGAATCACAAGTTAAGCGTGTGTGAATCGACACGGGGAAAAACAGCGGAATATTTGTCTCAAAATTCTGTCCGTAAATCCAAGCAGATCAAGCGTGTCCTTCGATCGGCAAATGTAGATTCGCCAGTTCGCAAGCCAAGCTTTTGATTTGTACATGTGAAAATTAGAAACATATCTGTAAATGTTATTTGCATTTGTGAATATAATTTTTGCATTCATCCAAATGATGATTTATGAAACACAAATTGAGAGGTGTTTGTGTGTGGATGGCAAACACATACATGTGGATTTTTTTTACAAAACACAAATTGAGAGGTGTTTGTGTGTGGCAAAAAAAAACAACACAAATTGAGAGGTGTGTGTGTGTGGATGGTAAATACAATTGTGGATTATACTTTTGTGTTTGTTTATTTTTGATAGAAATCTACCTCCATAGAATGCCCCCTTAAATTGCTTTCATCCCAGCAGTTTCTGTCATCTCCTGGCAGCTGAGCTGGAGATTAATTCCTGCTGTCCCTATATGCACTCCCCATTGCTGTGAAATTAACGGCGAGTTCTAGCCTCTCCTAAATTCTAATCCCAATCTCGCCGTAAATTCAGACATAGCCCAACCTAATCCGAGATGTCAATGAATACATTCAAGTCCCCATCACACCTGTCAGCCAAAAACGGGTAAAACAGGAGTTCACTGCAAACTTTGGGTTTCCTGGGGTTCTGCTCCGGCAGACAACGCTGTTATATATGTGAAGCCCACAAAATCAACAACCAGGCGATGTGCAATGCTACCTGTAAGGTTACACATGTATTCGCAATTATCCTGGATCAAGCTATGACTTTATATTGGCCAATAGTTCTTGTAATCTTTCGGAGGGGGGGGGGGGGGGGGCAATCTTCTGTTAGGGGACAATGGCTATCCATTAAAAACTTTGCTGATAACACCTACATCACGCCTAATGCGCGAATTGTCATTTACACCTAATGTTTTTCAAATAGCCTGGCTACGTAGTCCCAGAGATTCGCTGTGCATAAGATTTTTCGATAGCCTACGGTTAAAAAACAGATTAATTAAAATTTCACCATTGTAATTGAATTTTAACCCTATTCTTCGTCCTTCATATTGTTTTAATTACAGTGACCAGGTTTCCATACTCTCAGCAATAGAGACCTGTCACCTATGTCACAATTTGGTCAGACTTGTTTTCGCATTTGTTTACGCCAACCACCATGTTGGAGCACCAAATGGCGGTGTTCCATAATGTTATGCAAACAAAATATATAGGCTATCACATTTAATCAGGAGGTTGCTTGATTTTCCTTTATTGCCATCATCGGAATTTGCTGTGCGCAATGCTTACAGGTAGCTCAGCAATATAAAAAATGTACACAAAATACACAGTGCACAACATCACTAAACAATAATACCTACATAAACAAATATTATAAGGAGTGTTGGGGCGGTATACTATGAAGCAGGATTAATTACTGAGTAAAACCCAGAACCATCCCAAATCTGGAACATGCATGGACTGAAGTAAAAGAGCTGTTCTGGGTTTTATTCAGTTATCCAGCTAGTAAATTTTTTTTTTACAATACATTACAGACATTTAGCAGACACTCTTATCCAGAACGACTTACACTACACAACGTTTTATTACATTTATCCATTCATACAGCTGGATATATACTGAAGCAATGCAGGTGAAGTACCTTGCTCAAGGGTACAATGGCAGTATCCTACCTGGGAATCGAACCTGTCCAGTTCCTTAACCATTATACTGCACTGACACCCGTTAGTTAGTACTAACACAGTAATCCTGCTTCGTAGTATACTACCTTGGTAAGTAAAGTGCTTGTTCAGCAATATGGGAGCAAAGTGATACGTTACATGATAAAGTATTAACGATAGGCTACAGTAGCCTACTTCAGCAATAAAACATATTTTAGCTTGATGGATAGAATAGAATAGACTTTTATTTTCCCGATAGGGAACTTCAGTTGTAGCCACCATAAAAGGCAAATCAGTTCAACACATAAAGTATATTTACCGTTACTTTCATTATTACTTTCAAATACATTGTTATTTTGTGCTTAATATCATTACGTTACATTTTCTTTTCGCCCTTTTCTGGATTCTCTCATATCGTTCGCACCCTACCTGGCCAGCACAGGTAATGTTTAAAGTTTATCCAATCTATTTTTGAGACATTGTACAATGCACCACTAGCAATGTAATAATAGTTCAAATGAACACTGTTTTGATGTTCACAATATGCTTAACGTATCGCATTAGGTTAACATTAATGTTTTGCAGGCGTAGCAGTCATTCACACAAATGATCTAGCTACTATCGTTAGCTAAACCTAGCGATTAATTCACTTTTAATTTCCTAACATTAAGATAATGCACATAAATGTACATTAGGCCAGCTAGTTATGTATATATTAACTGGCTAACTTTATGATTTGTTTATAAAACATAATTTACCATTAATGATCCGAGCCTATGCTGTGGTTGCTGTCTAAATTCAGCTCATTCCTCAGTGCTTTCAACCACCAGTCTCTTCTTTCGGTCGTAAAATTTTGTTTGTTCACCCTGGTGGCGTACTATGGTGGATACTCGGATTATCATGTAAAGGGACATTTTCCCCTTTTCCCAGCTTTATTCGCACATCAATACGCAGTGCAGAAGTTCGGCATTGTAGGACAGCAATCATAGTAGCGTTAGCTACTTGACTCGTTGACTTGACTGAGCAAACACTAAGTAACGTTAAGCGTCTCTGTTAGAGTTGGTCCTCCAACATGGGGGCGCGTCCCTGTAACCATTGGTAACTACAGGGCTGGTTCTATGTGACAGGCCTCTATTAAAACCCCACAGATTTCACCTGTTGTTCCATAACTGAACAAAACGATTTTAAATAGAACTAAGAGTAATTATAAACAAAAACAAATTTGCAGCACATTACACAATTAATTTTAATGTCATATATTCTCTGCATGTGCAGGTCCGTTTCACCAGCTGTAAATCACACTTTTTACTGTCTTGCTGTCCGCTATTATATTAACAATTCGCCAAGCTGCAAGGTGGCTTTTAAAGGGAATGGGAGATGACACTCCGATTTGGTTTATTGCATGTTATGCCCAAGACACACCTAAGTTAAGAGGCTACGTTCAGCCCATTTGCACCTTGCGCCTTACTTAGCGCTCAAATAACACGCCGTCTAACTAGCAAAAGTGGAGTTGGACACGCCCTAAATGTGTTTTAGACTATGCAATTTAGACCATAGACCATGATCATCAAGATAGAGCCCTATGTGTGTGTGGAACTTTATGTAGTAGGAAAATATGGAACAAATTGTGTCCCATATTGATTCAATAAGAAACACAACATTTTATTCTTCATATGGAAAAATCATATACGAAATTGGTCTACTAAAAGCAGAGGTGTAAAGTAACGAACGTTACAGTACTTGAGTATCGTCCCCCCTGTAACGGTACTTTGTTGAGTATAATTAAATTATAGTACTTTTTACTTGAGTTTATTTTTCATAATGTATTGTACTTCGTTATTTTTTATTTTGATAATCGTTACAGAGTAAATTAAATTTGGTGACTTAAGTGAGTCCCTGAAACTCAAACTCAAACCCAATTAGAACAAATCGCGGGCACAATTTTTAAAGATTCAGACAATTCAACATGATTTGAATTTTGAGAGCCAATCAAATCAGGCCTACTCAAGTCAGTCGCTGCAACTGCGAAGCTGTTAAAAAAAAAGTAAAAAAGAGACTGTCAGCGAAAATCCCTGGCCTCGCTTATCCCCAATTTTTTTATTTTAAAGCCACAAAAAGCAATAGCATTATAATGAAATGCAAAATGTGCATGCCAAAACCGGTGGAGATCTCTGCTTTTATGAATTCATCTTCTAACCTGAGGAAGCATGTGGAGGTAAGCAACTAGCTGGCTAGCTACAATAATTTTTTCACTTTTACATGGATGTTTTAGACTAAGAAATAAGCAAGACAGCTCTGTATTAACGATTAACTTTAAACTTAATGCTGTCGCTTCCAGGTGTTTTGGGGGTGCCTGTGTTAGAGTTCAAAAGTTAAAAGTTCAGCAATATTGCACAGGCATCTGACATTAGGCTATGCCAAAAACCAAATCGTGGAGTGAAACATAGGCTAATGGGCTTGCGACATCAGGCTGGTTTACCAATATGATCAGCATCTCGTCCGTTCACTTAAATGCAACATTAGTGTACAAATTTTTTACCTGTTTTCAAATGCCATTATTTCGATAAAAATTGGGAGTGTTGTGTGTCTCCTACTCAGATTGTAAGTTGAAGAAGCCTACATACTTTTGAGCCGTTCATACTGAGAAGTGTCGCTAGGGAGAGACGCTTTGAGCGACGCTTTTCACTGTGAACGGCCACTTAACCATCTGCCACTCTGTTAGCAATCTTGGAACCCATCGGCTAAATCAGAATTAAAGTTATGATTTAACCTCTGGGATCGAACGGCGAGTTCCAGGTATCGGAAGTACCATTCCAGATACCATTTTTCAGATCTAGCTAGCTAACTTATACAACCAAGCACACACAAACAGAATGCTGCCAGCAGAGGTACCGGCTGCTATGGAGTTGCTAGGAATGCATGTGAAATCTATGAATACAATGTTAAATTGCTGCTCAGAATAAAATAAAAATGACAAATCAAGAGTCATGTCTTTTTAATCACCAGAGATGTTTAAAAGATGTAGCCTCTTTCAAACAAAGGCCCCTAGTGGTCATGGCGTCGGCAGGATGTGTATGTATAATTCTCATTATGCCGGCACCGATGCCCCTAGTGGGCGTCTGGAAAAAAGAAAGAAAAAGAAGCAACCTCTGATTGTAGATATACTACTTGAGTACTTTTTCAGTACACAACTTATTTACTCATAATTGAGTCATTTTCTTGACCAATACTTCAACTTATTACTAGAATTATCTCTGAAGTAGCAGTACTCTTATTTAAGTAGGAATTTTCAGTACTCTTTCCACCTCTGACTAAAAGACTTCTACATGTTTAGCTGAACTGGACATAGACCACTCAGTAAAACAGTGCCAGGAAAAATGTGAAAACTGAAACAGGACTGCAAAAAATAAAGACCACAATACTTCTCAAACTTCCTCCTACTTTTCCTAATCCTCACGGTTCTCGAGGTATGGTGCCTCTTTTAGGCTTTTGCTCCAATTATTGATCACCTAATTATAATTTCATGGTCGAGAGATAATTTTACTTCACCTCTTCTGTGCACTGTAAGTGGGTAGCATGAGTACCATTTCCCTGTATACCCCGGCCTCAATAGTATAGCGTGCTCTATTGCTCCTGCAGTTTGGTTTAGTTTGTCCTCTTTCTAGATTTTGTGTGATGTGTGATTAATCCATTATTACTGGGGCCTCATTTTCTTTTGTTTCGGTTGATTTCTCCGTCATTATTGTGTTTCTTTTTGCGCACCCAAGTCCACTAGGCCTGTACCTCTGCCCCCAGTTATCATTTGCTCCTTCCTCTTCCATATGAAAGTACATGATCTTTATTCTGTAAAATAAAATATTTAAGCAATAGATCACGAGAGGGAATACATTATTGGAAATATAATCTCTGCGGTGACATCGCAGCAACAAGACCGCAGATCGAGTTGCGAAGTACTCTCAGCAGTGATTTTATCCAATAACGCACAAACCTTGAGTGATCTATTGCTTTCATACAACAATGTTAACATAGACGTTTAGTAAGTAATGAAAAAATATTGAAACAATAACTTTTGATAAACTCATTTTTTATTTCAGATTCGCCAAATTGCTAGCACCCTGTTGCTGTTGTTGTTGTTTCGGCTTCCTAGGCAACGCTCTATAGAATGCGTCTATGCACTGGCAGTGCGGTTATACTAAATACCAGCACTGGTGGAATGTGTCTCAGCCAATCGCGTTAAGGTGGGTTCTCACCAAATCTGTGCGAGGTGCAAAAAAAACGGTTAAAGGGGTAATAGACACTAAATCACATATTTTGATTTATAAAGCCGAATATCTTGTCTCCATTTCATAAATTACATACAGTGAGCACCATAATTAATTGGACAGTGACACATTTTTTGTTATTTTGGTTCTGTACTCTAGCACTTTGAGTTTGAAAGGATACAATGACAATGAGGTCGAAGTGCAGACTGTTTGAGGGTATTTTCATCCATATCCGATGAACCGTTTAGAAATTATAGAAACCTTTGTACATAGTCCCCCTCATTTTCGGGCATCAAAAAAACATTGGACAGTTTAACATAATGTAGAATTATTTTTTTAAATATTTGGCCGCATATCCTTTGCATGTCATGACTTGAGGGCAGACTGACGGTCTGTCAAGACCTGATGTCTATGACCCAACACTATAATTGGGGGGTGGGACTATATTTAGCTGCAAATTACACGGGAATAGTATGGAATACATGGTTGGCGAAATGGCTGTAAGTCATCAAGGGTCTGAGATATCAAACAAGCCTCAAACCATCACTCTGCTGCCAGATATGCAGTAGATATGGATGGATCACTTGGAGGGTTGTTTTTTCTATAGGCTTATTTTTTCATAGAGTTCAATAGGAAAATGAGTCAGGAGAAAAGACCCTTACAGTGATCCATCCATATCTACTGCATATCTGGCAGCAGAGTGATGGTTTGAGGCTCATTTGATATCTCAGACACTTGATGATTTACAGCCGTTTGGCCCGCCATGGGTTCCAAACTATTCCTGTGTCATTTCTATCTTAAAGGAGCAATATGTAAAACTGACACTGAGCGTTTAAAATGGGTACTGCAGTTCAAATTCACAATTTTGGAGAGTTGTCTCCGCCTGCCTCCTCCTCCCCAGACTCGAAGCTCACCCGAGCGCAACATTATATTTTGAGTAGGGAAGCAAATTTGGGCAATTTTTTCTAACCGATAGTCGACCCTCATTAATCGGTTATTATCGGTTAACCGATAAGCTTAAATAGGCTATAAACAAATGGACGTAAATCCATGAACCATTAAAAATACAGCCGCATATTCAAACATAGGCTGTCTACCCTGCTGCGCTAATCCGATAAGACCACTATAGTTTAGGTCTAACAGGGAGAAAAAAGCTAATATTAGTCTGAAGAGAGGCCGTTTTTGATGTCATGGTCCCGCGAGCATAGTGATTTAGTAGCTTCGAACAACACAGGCAGCCTATAATTGGGTACGGCGAGCCGGTAAAAAAAAAAAAAACACATTTTCACTCACCCGTTGTCAAATAACGTTGAAACACAAGGCCAGCAATGTTTCTTAATTTAGCTAACGTTAGCTAGCCATTCCGTTTTGGTAGGTCTATGGCTTTGAAAGTGTGTTCCACCGGCAGACTTTGTTATATCCGTTGCAGTATGGGAAAAAACGTGGCTAGAGCCGTAGATAAGAGTAACGTTATTGTCGGCTAGATAAAGGCTACAGCAGCTCTACACCACTTCTTCAAAGATCTCAAGAAGAGAGCTGAAATCGTAGCCTTTAAACTTTACAAAACAAATTAACCGAGTGATTTTCCCTATAGCGTATAATTATCATTTTCCCTCAAGCAAATGGGTCAAACGCAAGCACATGGCTTTAAAATCACCACTCGCGCAGCATACGTAGATTCTGCTATCGGTCGGAGTTACACCTCCTGGTCTGTGGTGTCCCAAATTAAGCTACTAAACTTTTAACACTAGGCTAACGTTATAGCAAAGGCAGTGGGTGAAAACTTTTTTTTTTTTTTTTTAATAAACATGTCTGCACTTTGTTTTAGAAGAAATTGTTTGCGCAGGTATAGGTTTTGATTAAACCGAACTTCGTTCTGCTCACTTCATTTTGTTCTCTGACTCTGTGAATGCTAACGTTGCCTAAGTAACATAGCCATGTGAAAGCTAAGGAAATGAAACGTAGGCATCTGCAAGTTAACGAAACCTAACCTAGCCGATATCACGTTATGGTGGCACCCTCTTGTGTTGGATTTAAAAATTGTTTTCCCCCACACCCCAGTTGATATGCATGTAAATTCGAATCGCCAACATTATGCTGCTATTTGTTTAAAATGAACTGTTTAACCGATAAGATTGATCAGTTAAAATTCCTATTGCCGGTTAACGGTTAGTCGGTTAACCATTAACATCCCTAATTTTGAGACGAGCTTATTCTATTTTGACAATGACAAGCGACGACGAGTCCTACACTAAGTTGATCAGCTAATGTATACATTTGCAATTTATTTATTGCAAATTATAAACCAGCTCATGTGGATTTTTTTGAATAACTCTGTCAATGTTAGCTAGATGCATGGCTGGCTATGTTTACGGTCACACAGATATAGCTAAGCTAACGTTAGTGGTATGTTTAGCTAGTAACTATATATATTTAAATCTTTAGCTAGCTAGCTAAATGAAAACGAAGTTGAACTTAGCTTAGGCATTCGTAAATCGGCTGTCGGAGTGCCGGAGTACATCTGGTTGTTCGTAATGGGCAGTGGGCGAAGACAACTCGGAGAATAGTGAATCACACAGACCAATACAAAAACAGACCTTCCGACCCGAATTTAAATTTCAAAGGAGAACATACTGGTTGTAGCACTGTTTTCGGAGAAGCCAGTATTTCGATTTAGCATGTTTCCTTAATCTCTGATGACATATCATGGTCATTTTATGATTTAGTACAGTAAATGTGTTACATATAGCTCCTTTAATCTAGGAGCTATATGTAACACATTTACTGCACTATCAAAGTGTTTTTATATCCTTTTATACCCAGTCATGATAGAATCACCTGTTCACCTGTGGAATGTTCCAAACAGGTGTTTTTTTTGTGGCCCTGTCCCAACTTTTTTGGAACGTGTTGCAGGCATCAAATTTGGAAATAGTGTATATTTACAAAAATAAATTAAGTTGATGAGGTAAAACATTAAATATCTTTTCTTTGTACTGTTTTCTGTAAGGAGTGGGCTGGTGTCGGAGGACCAGATGCGACAGAAGGGATTCAGAATAAAGTACCCCAGAGGAGCACCAGTAGAATGGAGTGGGCTCCGTGGAGGGACTGGGGAAAAAAGGAAAACAGAAAGACTCCCACTCCCAATACAAGGGAGTATTAAATAGGAAGAAATATAAACCTAAACGAATCGGCCGAACTGACAGCCGTGTTAGATAGAGATAGAAAAGAAAGAATATCTCTGCCCTCAATATAAGAGAGCAATGTAAAGCAGTGTTTTTCAACCTTTTTTGAGCCAAGGCACATTTTTTACATTTAAAAAAATCCTGAGTCACACCACCAACCAAAAGTGTTACTAATTAAGTGAAGTTGGATCATTTCCCACGGCACACCTGACGATCTCTCACGGCACACTAGTATGCCGCGGCACAGTAGTTGAAAATCACTGATCTAAAGAGATAAGAAGGAAAAGAAAGAATATATCTGCTCTCAATATAAGAGAGCGAACTAAAGAGATAAGAAGGAAAAGAAGGAATATCTCTGTTCTCATTATAAGAGAGCGAACTAAGGAGATAAGAAGGAATGTCTCTGCTCTCAATATAAGAGAGCGAACTTAAGAGATAACAGAAATAAATGGTAACTGAAAACAACCCAAAATAAACACGGGCGAAAAGCTTGTAGGTATGGGCGAAAAGCTTGTAGGTATGAGCGAAAAGAAAACAACAGAAAACAGCAATGCTGCTCTCGATATAGAATGCTGCTCTAAACGCTAAAGCCGAATACTGCGTTGCTTCAAATGCTAACGAAGCAAAGCGGTCGATCAGCACAACACTTGTCCTGTACCTTTACCGGCTACTATGTTAAGAGGCAAGAATAACATGGAAGCGCCGATACCGGAAGACGCAGAGTATAAATAGTGGGCGGAAACGCAGGGCAGGTGTAATCACTAAGTGCCGGAAGGAAAAGAAACCCCGGCGTGGAACACGAAAAAATCTGATAGAGTGCCCTGTAGAGGAAAACAAGAAACCGCAGAAATAAGAAAAGGCAGGCGAGCCCCATGACAGTTTTGTGGTGAAACAACAATCTACTAGCAATACTACCTTCTGTTAGAGGGGTAATATGGTGGTTGAATGTGACACACGCCAGTTATCTTTAGGTAACATCAAAGTGAATGTGTCCATCAATGTTGTTATTCAGTCATTTTTAAGTACTATAAACTCCTTTTTATATGCCCAAATTTCCCATTCTACAAGTTCACCTCGTTTTGTAGGCAAACTGTCAGTCAGATAGTTACCTCGAGACTGGATTTACCAGGAAGTGGGCGTTTACAAAGTCCTTAATATAAACAATGTGAGATGTCACACCACAGCTTTTAACCTCAAAACATTGTTAAGGTAAACACTACATACCAGGCCATATCCCCGAAATTTTGAAAAAAGGACGATAAAAGCACAACGATGGTGCGTCTCCCGCCACACCGAGCTGTGATTTCAAGCAAGATGAGTGAGAAAATGGAAAAACTATACAGAATAGTTTATTAGTAGAAATTATTGGTAGTAGATCAGTATTGTCCCCGAGGGGCAATTGTTGTGCATAAAATAAATACAACATGACATAAAACTGTATTGGTAGTGACAAGTGCGATAAAGGAGATCAAAGGCAAAAGACACATTTACAATATTAACTGTTCAATGTTTCACTTGTACTACAGCGAAGAAGTGGTGTAGTGCTGCTGTAGCCTTTATCTAGCCGACAATAACGTTACTCTTATCTACGGCTCTAGCCACGTTTTTTCCCATACTGCAACTGATATAACAAAGCCTGTCGGTGGAACACGCTTTCAAAGCTATAGACCTACCAAAACGGAATGGCTAGTTAACATTACCTGAATTAAGAAACTTTGCTGGCCTTGTGTTTCAACGGATTAGCGCGGCAGGGTAGACAGCCTATGTTTGAATATGCTGCTGTGTTTTTAATGGTTCATGGATTTACGTCCATTTGTTTATAGCCTATTTAAGCTTATCGGTTAACCGATAATGACCGATTAATGAGGGTCGACTATCGGTTAGGAAAAATAGCCCAAATTTGCATCTCTAGCTCATCCATTGCTGCAATTTGAGGGAAATCGGGCAGAACAATCATTCACAAAAATTTTTGTGTCGGTTGGAGAAATATGAAGCGTGGAACTCTGATTGGCTGTTGAGGCCGATGGTCACTAAAAAGTTAAACTGCCGGCAACATTTATCGCCCGATTTTAGTCGCTCAGTTGCAGAGTTCCTCAAGTACCACACTGAAATGATAATACTTTAAGTTTGGAACATAGAGTAGACCGTTTTGTCATTTCCTTTTATTGATCATGAGTTATCTAATTGTGTAGATAAAATGTTCTCATGAATATGCTTTTCTTGTTCATGATATCACGCATTCTCATGACAAATTAAACACATGGGGCCCTATTTTACACCCGGCGGTAAACGACGCTAACCCAAACGCAAGTGTCTTTGCTATCTTACACCCGGCGCTAGCCCCTATCGCTTACGTCGTTTAAATACCAAGTGATTTTGTGCCCTTAGCAAGTGAACTGGGCAGGTTGGTCTTAAAATGAGGAGTTGCCAGGATTATTTATGGCATATTGCTATCTTGAGGCAGCAGAAAGCGCTTGCACTAAAACCACCACAAACCTGGTCTACAGTCATGTCGCAGTTGTTTACATGTTATTTTAATGGCACATATAAGTGCATATCTACATAGGCATGTGCACAACATGCGTACACCCTCCTGTCTAGTACACACAGGGGTGCGCACAAGCATGACTAAAAATATCAAGATTACAATGTGAAATATTATTACTGTATAGGCTATATCAAAAAATGCATAATAATAAAAGGGTCCATAGGTCAAAGACCACATACCTGTCCCTCAGCGAAAGGGAATGTCGCATTAAATTGCTTTCAGCCTTCTCCATCGACATCCAGGCGATTTGCGATGGTGCGTGTAAAGTTACATGTATAGACTATTTGCAATTATCCTGGAGCCTATATTTGCCAATAATTCCTGTAGTCTTCTAGAGGGACAATCTTCTGTTACAGGACAATGGCTATCCATTAAACACTTTGCTGATAACACCTATATCAAGCCTAATGCGCGAATTGTCATTTACACCTAATGCGTGAATTGTCATTCAATGGAAAACTAGCGCACTGCAATAGACGGACATTTGAGTTCTTTGAGTTCATTTTTGAGAAAATGCGCTTCAGATGTCATTACAATACAACTGTCTTCATCTAGGCCTACAGCCTGTAAGTAGTAAATAGAATGGTTTTGACTGAAAAAAGTTCAAAACCTTGTCTAGTGAATATTGCATTTATTGTTTTTCAAATAGCCTAGGCTACCGTCCCCGGGATTCGCTGTGCATAAGGTTTTTTCGATAGGCTACGGTTAAAAAACAGAGATTAATTTAAATTTCACCATGTTAACTGAATTTTAACCTTATTCTTCGTCCTTCATATTTTTTAAATTACAGTGACCAGGTTTCCATTTTCTCAGCTTATTAAAACCCCATTTTTAATTCACAATTCATTTGAATGCTATTCTCTGCATGTGCGCTTTAACTTCATGCAGGAACAGGTCCGTTTCCCCTGCTGTAAATCACACTTTTCACTTCCTGGGAAAGTGGACTTGGATTAAAGCATTACGCTACCAGTAAAACAGGTTGGTCACATTTCCATAAGCAGGACATTATAAAAGGGACAATATGCGTGAACCTATGGATTCCCAACCTGACAGCTTTAGTGTATTTACTAGTGTCATCATTAAGGCAAAATAACAGTATTTCTGTTATTAATCAATATTAGTGTATGTAATGTAGGTAATGAACTTCGGATGAAGCGTGAACTTCGAGAACAGCCTCATGGAATTGATGTTTGACAATGCTTCATTGTATAATCAAACGAAATTCGTTAAACAAGCTGGCTAATTTGGTGTTGTCTAAGGTGAGACTGAAGCCATATTATGGTAGCTTATTCTCAGCTGTTGTATGTGCTTTTAACGAAATGTAACCGAATATAGCCTATTTTCTAAAATAACAGCACTGTCTGCAATTACTGGCAACCCGTACCGGTGTTAAACCCTAGTGCTAAAGATTATTATTGTGTATATCAAAACGCTTAATAATGGTTAGTCCGAATAATATTGATCATACTATTGATCCATATAGCTTATTCCTTGCTCATACTACACATGCACGAGCATGTCTGTTTCGCTATCATATAAGCAATCTGACAAGGTGGAAAAGCAGGCTTTTAAAGAGAATGGGATATGACATTTTGATTGGTTTATTGCATGTTAAGCCCAAGACACACCTATAATTAATGAAGAGACTAAGTTCAGCCCATTTGCACATTGAGCCGTGCTTTGAGCTAAAAAAAAAAAACTTGCCGTCTAACTAGCAAAAGTGGACTTGGACACGCCCTAAATGCACTTTACGCTATGCATTTAGACCAAGCGCTAAGATCGCCAAAATAGAGCCCATCTTCAAGGAGTGTGGCAGGGCTCCATCTGGCAGAGGAAATCAGAGCAATCTGGGCCCACGCCTCTTGGTTAAGTAGGCACACACACCTGGGCGGCATTAACTAATCAGCCCAGGGCTTAAAAGAGTGCTTCTTTTCCACAGTAGGTGTCTGAGACCGGGAAAACCCTGCAGCAGCGAGCGAGCGAGACCCAGAGGCCGCAGAGAAGCCGCGGAGAAGCCGCGGCTGAAAAATGTTTGTTTATCTTTGTTTATTTTGTCTTTCTTATTTTAGTTTATTATTTTTGACCAGGATGGCGTGAAAGTGAATTGGTTTACTTTTATTTTGAAATTACTCGCTCGCTCAATAAAGGCCGGTGAAAACCGGAACTGCTGCATCTCCCTGTGTCCTGCTGTTCTGTCCCTCCCAGGGGTTTAGTGTCCCGGCGTGTGACAAGGAGTTTTAACATTTATTTTGCCATCAAATCATGTTCCATAACATCATGAATATTTATAAACTGTAATCTGTCTGAATTACATTTATGTCCTGGGATATATAAAATCTGAACAAAAACGATTTCAACATAAAAAAGCCAAGTTACTCACGCATAGCCTACAGAGCGCTGTCTATAAATCCTTAATTCCAATTTGCAATAACTAGGCCTGCCTTTAAAAGTATTGATATCAAAATGTGGCCAAGTTACAACTAATATTGCCTATCATAGCTCACACTAAATAAACTAGCTCTATTCCAAAGCAATGCTATCCAACCTTTGCTAAATTATTTAATGCAACACTGGCACACTTATTTATATATATTTTTTACATTAATGCAACGACGCAATCTTAACCAGATGATATTCTGCGTTAAAACATTTTTCTTTTCTTTACAAATGGCCATGGGATACCTGTTCCCATAACGTTAGCTATTGCATGTCCAGTGACTGAATTGTTTAACTAAGAGGCTACAAGTGAACAGTTAATATTGTAAACATGTCTTTGCCTTTGCAATAAAAAGACATTCTTTAATGTGGGGGAAACATTCTTGTATGAGAAAACCATAACATATGCACACTGTTTTAGTCTAAAATAAAATGACACTTTAGTACCCGGCTTTCAGGTCAGGACTCTGGTGGCCAATTCATGTGTGAAAAGGATTCCTCATGCTCCCTGAACCACTCTTTCACAATTTGAGCACGATGAATCTTGGAATTGTCATCCTGGAATATGCCCATTGATGGGATAACCTGGTCATTCAGTACATTCAGGTACTCAGCTGACTTCATTTTATTGCTGCATAACGTTGCTCAGCCTAGACCTGACCAATTGAAGCAACCCCAGATCATAACACTGCCTCCAGAGGCTTGTACAGTGGGCTCTATGCATGACGGGTGCAACGGCAACTTTTGGCCAGGCAGTGTATATAACAGTTCCACATTTTTGTCGAAAATAAACTTGCACCCTGTTGGGGATCGAACCCGCAATCCTCTGTGTGAGAGACACTACAACCAGTAGGCCACAGTAGCTTCATGGACAACACATCGCCGTATAGCGGTTTTGTCTGTGATTCTCTGATGTGTCCACATTAGTTTGAAGCGTTTTTATTGGTCGATAAGCTTGGGATAGCAGGTATGTGATGTTGTTATCCAATGGGGAGAATTATTTTTTGAGGGTACAGAGGCAGGAAAAAAAAGAAGAAGAAAAATAAGAAGAAGAAGCATAAGAGGAAGGGAAAAAAACGGCAAAATAACCGGTTTGGGGCTTTATTGTGTGGATGTGTGAAGTTGTAACTGAATGCTGTGTGGTTAACAGCGACCTCCAATGACATACATTTTCTGCAGTCACCATGGGTTATCAGTGTTGCCAGAAAGTAGAACGTGCCGCAAAGATAGCGAGGAGCCATATTAGTGCAGTATTTTCGTTGTTTAAAGCCAATTTATTATAAAAATATTAATTGATCATTTTATTGCTCTAAAATACACCTCCTGGCCAAACCGCGTTATAACACCTGCTATATTCAAATAAATAATACTAGTTCAGCCTATTGCATGGTGGTCTTGCCCCGGCGAAGGCTTTCTCACCCTAGAGCAATAAGTAGGCTATTCTGTTAGTGGTGTGAAGACGGTTCCTGCCTGGGAAGTGTTTGTGTGAAAATCATCATGTAGCCTAGGCTATAGCCTACACAAGAGGGTGCACATGTGTCAACAATGCAGTCAGGGACAATATTTGTGTTCCTTCGGTAGCCAATCAGAATAAAGTGTCCTAACTTTAGAATAATAGAATAGAATTATTTTTCCTGTCACCAACAACAAAAAAAGACAAAGAAAGTGGGGCAAACCCACAAAACACGAACGTGTTAAATAAAGGCATTGAATCAGAGTAAAATATGATTATGATTAAAATAAATATTATTAATAGTATTATGATCTAAATTATATCAAATTAAATGAACCAATTATTAATTATGATGAAAAATTGAGCATCAAAAGCAACAAAAGTCGCCACTGTTTTGAGACGTCCAGATTCCAGTGCCATTAAGCAGTCCAACAGCTGCAGAGACAAATCTGTTTCGGCAGATCCTCTCCTTCCAAAGTCCTGTTTCTGTTTCACAGTAGATACTTGGATCTAAAAGACAATGAGAGCAACTCCACTTCCGCAGAGCAACGCATCTCTCGGATCACATCTGTTCCACTCCAAGCCCTGTCGACACACGCACAAACTCCGCCTCCGTGACCCTTCTCTTCATACGCACAGTCTCTGTCCAGTCCAACTGTTGATAACCCTGTTAATGTTGTTAGCCGTTGGAATAAAAAATATAACGTTCGCTAACAGTAGCTAGCTGGCTAACTCCATAACATTGATGGCTGCTCTTTTATTACATTTGGAGAATGAAGGAAATGTCAATAAGCTGCATTTAATTGTGGAAAGTCTTATGGCAGACCCGATCAATGTGTTGTGGTTTAGTGAAAAAACACTTATAGCACCCATCACACTTCTAATTCGTCAGGCTTGAAATTGAAAGCTTGTTGTTGTCATGGACCCAATCTCTTTTCTCGTTTTCTACGGATTTTCCGAATTCCGCTGCGGAGTTTAGTTTCTACCCGCTAATCATTTGTTTCGCCTGTCTTACCTGCCGCCAGGTATTTAAGCAGTTGAGTTCCGCTTCCTGTCGCTTCGTTATCATTTAGTGCCTTCACGAAGTCAGGGTTAGTTGGTTTTGGTCTCTCTGCAGTTTACAGAAAGATTATTTCTTTGGTTTGGCAGTTGAGACATTATTCGGCCTAAACGCCTAGGGAATTTGTTTTTGTTCCCTTTTTTCTCCTTCCCTCTCCTTTGCTCCCACTCTCTCGTTTCTGAGGGTGTGAGTTTTAGTTTATTTCACCATTTATCGGGCGTTATAGTCACTGTTTTTTGTCCTTTTCTCGCTAATTATTTAGTGTTCGCTATTCAGAGTCTTCTCTCTGCCCGTGTTTACGTGGTTAGCCCGTTTTATAGGGGTATGTTATTGTTTGCCTACTGCCAGAGACTTTCTATTCCTTTTTTTTCCTTTGTCGTGTTTGGCTCATCGTTATTCTGCACAAACCCTCACAGTTGTTTTTGCACAATTTTTAGGATAGCCTTGGACTCACAGCGCTTGTTGATGTCTCAGCTAGAACTAACGTCAGTTTGTTTATTTACCAAACCGATTAGCTGTGCACGATATGAAAAAAGTGGCATCAGTTAGGTAACGGTGACGTTTTACTTGCTTACACACAAACACCATGAGATCAGTATACCACCATTTACTAGTGGTGTAACGGATCGTAGTTGATCCGTGATCCGTACGGATCGCCCCCCACGGTTCGGCACGCATGTGAACCGCGGATTAATTGCAAAATTTAACCATCATAGTGAATTACAGTTTTACTGCCGCTAGTACTTTTTAAAGTAATAATTCCCTAAATCTCGATGCAGAGTTGCAGTGAAAAGACAGATGCATGCTGTGTTTTACTCTGAAGCGCATTGGACCTATCGCTAAGCCCCGCCCCTCTTCGCAGGGGGAGACAGTTTGAGAGCCAGCTCACACACTGTAATGTAATTTTCACGGATTTAACACATTAAATACTCGTTCATTTTTGGAACCAGAGCTACGAAATCTCTTCCAAATCCATCAACAAGGCCTGCCGTATGCACTGTAAAAATGTGTGCATGACTATTTTTTAAAAAACGGAGTTTTATGATTACAATTTAGCTCTGGTCCATAGCGTTAGAAGGAGCGTCTCCTTAACGCTATGTTACTTTCCAGTCTGTGCTTCGCCTCGTCAAACAATATGTAATGGAGCCCGGGGTATTTAATTTTGTTATTCATATGGATAAGGCAAGGCTAGTGATGTTAACACCACTGTTCTAATTATTAATTATAACGTTATATATATGGCTAACTAGCCTTGTTGGTACAAGCCTGACCGTCTTGATCCAAGGCTATGGCTAATGTTAACCAAGCCAGACTCACCTAAAGTATAATATTAACGTCAACGTTTACACAGGCTATTTTTTCATTCACTACCATGTTTAAAGGAAGAAGGTATCATGCCTCATATTGCACTTTGATTTAACAATTGAGTATTGAATATTTTATATATTTTAAGATTTTACTTAAACATTGGACATCTTGAATGTTGTTTTCATTTAAGACCATGGGCAAAAGTTCCTTGCTTTAAGTGTTTTACAGAATAAATGGAAAGCAAAGATATACTTGTCTCCCTTTTTTTTTTTTTGCTGATCCGAAAAATGATCCGATCCGTGACTCAAAACCGTGATACGATCCGAACCGTGAGTTTTGTGATCCGTTGCACCCCTACCATTTACTGGCTAGGTATTCGCGTGACTTCCAACAAGGGGGACTCACTCACTCACTCAGTTAGCTACTATGGCAAGCCGTTTTAGCTTTTATTCAACTTGTTTTTGATATCAAGAATTCTATTTGAACTAGTTATAATTCAAATGATTGATATCAAGAATGCTATTTCAGCTCGTTCTAATGTTAATGAGCTTCATTTCCATGTGTGACGTTTGCATTGTGACTCTTCTGGGCCAAGCACCAGAAGAGAAAACACTGAAAAATCCACTTCACCTGAAAAATAAAGCCAGCAATATATATAATATATATATATATATATATATATATATATATATATAATAATGATAACCTCGGGAGAGTGGAACAATGTGCAATTGTAAGCCTACTTGGAGTAGCTTAATAATTATACCTTTTAAATACATACTTGAAAATGCAAACAGGCTGCATGCTCTGGGAGTCTGGGCCTGGGCACCCATGAACAAATCGTATTGAAGGGTGAAGGTATAGTTTAATGTGGGTCACGGGTGGTTTAATCTCATTTGATGCACACATGAAGCACGTGAAATAAACGCGAAACAAGCAACCAATAAAGCAGGCTACTACTGGCTCTCTAGAGATGGACAAGTTTGTAATATTTTTTTTGTTTGTTTTTTAACCATCTAGAATGTAGCCAGGCTATATGTTCGTAAAATCTGAGCTAAATTGACACATTTAGGCTACGTTTTCACCCCTCTAGACGTCTCTGGTTCATTCCAATAGCTTAGGCTATAGTACTTTCACTCCTTGCAGTTATTCCTCGCTCCTGAGCTCCATCCAATGGAGGATGGGAGATCAGATACGAGAACAGCTGTATCACCTGTCAGTGTGCTTGTAACAGATTGTTCTGTAGGCTATTGTTGTCTCGGATGTACTGGTTTATTGGACGCTTTGTCTCAGACATTAAAAATAAGGCTATGGTAATTGATACAAAATAGCCTAAATTGCTTCGGTAAAACACAGCAAATGCACAAATAGATTGAAATTACGTTATTATCATAGCTTACGAGAATGATAAAAAAAGCTTTTGAACCCAAGGCAGCTTGTGTGTTAAAGTTTGAGCTGTTGCAGTTGATGTGCCACGATTGTAGTCAACTATTTTTTAGTTAGGCTATTTGCCGAAGTCATTCAGGTCCGATTCCCAGATCCCATTTAGCTACCTGGAAATGTGGCATTTCTTCAAGCAAAAAAAACAAAAAAGCTAGCCTAAATATAGAGTAATGTAGGGTATAGCCTACAGTAATTTAATTAAAAAAACAAAACCTTATTGTGTTATTTGAAATACAAAAATACTGCATTCCAATGTGTCATGACCAGCTAAAACAAAGCAAATGTAGGTCTATTATTTTTGTGACAGTAACCTGCATAGAGTTTAAAATTCAGTTTTAAAGTGTTTCTGGACCTTATTTGTTACACAAGATATTGGCGGTCCTATAGTCTTAATGACATTTATTGTAAAATTCAAGAAGCAGGAGAAATAATCCTGCTGGACCACCTCGACAGAAACTCCTCCGAACGGAAGTCAAAGGGTTGATCCTATGTTTGTTGTTCGGGAAGAAGACAATTGCCATCTTGCACAAACAACTGCAACCCTCTGTTAAAATCTGGAGAATTCTCAAATGAAACGTGTTGTAGCATTGTAGCTTCTGTTGTGGCATCCTGAACTAAGTTTGATACAGTATGTCGCTCTACAAGGAAGCATTTATGTTCACGCCCATATGCGATTTAATTGGACGTTGATCATCTGGGTTCCGGTCTATGCAAAACATGTCTATTCCTGAACAAGTCCAAATTGTTATTTTTGATATCAATAATTGATATCAAATTGGAAAAGCTCATTTAAATTAAATTCTTGATATCAAGAATAACAATTTGACCTAGTTCAAATGTAATTCTTGATATCAAGCATTTTAATTATGACTAGTTCAAATGTAATTCTTGATATCAAGAATTTGAATTATAACTAGTTAAAATAGAATTCTTGATATCAAAAACAAGTTGAATAAAAGCTAAAACGACTTGCCATAAGCTACTGTTATAGGCCGGTCTGGCGCCAGGCAAAAATAGACATTTCCTGAATTGTCTTCATAAATCTACAACAAATAAAAGTATAGGACAACGTTGTCAGGCTAGTGGCGTATTTCTTTATGAAGCTCCCTGTCATTGCGGGATGCTTGAACTTGGGGCGTATTTCCCATTTTTTGTTTAATTATTATTTTTATAAACTGCAGAAGAAAATTCACCTTGTTTTTTTATTGAATAGATGCTGGAACACTGTCAGTCAAGTTAACAAATTATAGTGTAACCATACATGGAGCCATTAGCCTCAGGCAACTGCAGAGGCTAATCAGATTTACTCATCTAAACCCAGGCAAGGAATTTTCACCAATTTCCTTCCAGGTGGGATTCCAATTTTCCTTTAGAAAAAAAAAAATCTCCAACCTCATGTGTGACAGCTGCTAGAGTGCTTGTGTTATCTGGAAGCGCACATTTCACCTTGACACAGAAACACAAGGAGAAGAACACTGATAAGCGTCCCGTGAAGTTTACCCCTGTCCACTGCGCTGTGACCTCGAACTGTGTTCCGGTCCCCATGGCAACACTTTGTAAACTCTGTTTATGTGGAACAATAAGAAAATTATAAAAATGGAATCACTCGAGCAGATTGCAGCGTCTGCCCATCCCTCTGATTACCGCCAATGAGATTTGTGGGGGCTGTATATTTTTAGTTAGCATTTGTATGAAGGCTCCCCAACTCTTCCGCATTAATATTTGCGACAGAGAGGTGATATGAGGGTAGTATGACACGTGACTGCTCAGAGAAGGCTGAGGGTGAGTCATACTTCCCGATTGATTGGCTTGATGCAAATGATCCATTCTTTCATGGTTTAATAACAGGAGTGCATCTCAGTCTGAATGCATCTTAAAACCTTGCTTGGCCATGGGGCTTTTGAAAAGGAATAGTCAAACTCTAAATGACCTCAGTGCTGTTTAAGATGTGCCATAATTATCATCTTCTTAATCTTATTTATCTCATCTGTGTTGAGATTTCCCCCACAATCTCACTGGCAGACCCAAGGTTAGGAATATTTTCTTGCCACAATATTTAAACCGGTTGTGTTTGGAGCCTGAGACAGACAGCTTTAAATTGTGTGCAGTCTAAACCAATTTCACAAACGAATTGCTTTAGAAACATGTGCTTAATTTATCATTATCCTCTCACTGCTGTTGTGTGCTTTCTTGCCAAGAGCTGCAAATGATGTAATCAATAATTAAGCACAAATTTTAGTATCAGTTTGAAAACCAAGCACATGCTTGTAATGTCACTAGTACCACACATCTAACTTTTATTAGTCTAAGATCTATGAAATGGCCTGCCAAGAACCCATAAAAAAAATTCTAATCCTGAACTGGAAAGCAGTTCAACCATTCAAATTCTCTGGAGAGAAATTATCAGAAACAAGCTATGCTCTAGCTGACAGTCAGAAAATATCAATTCCTCAAAATGCATTGTAACAACAAAAACAAACAATACTTTACTGTGTCTAAATGTGAACTGCTGTTACCAACTGATTTTCCTATACTATAGGTCCAGTGATTGAGAGATCAGGGTATCTCATATCAGGGTATGAAATGGGAGAGAAAATGTCCGTGTGGGCCAAGAGGGCTATCTTACTGAG
Source organism: Ilyophis sp. 1 JC-2022 (assembly GCA_022702515.1). Classification (NCBI taxonomy): domain Eukaryota; kingdom Metazoa; phylum Chordata; class Actinopteri; order Anguilliformes; family Synaphobranchidae; genus Ilyophis; species Ilyophis sp. 1 JC-2022. The sequence continues at coordinate 73,791,003 of CM040397.1, read as the reverse complement.
TGTCTCTACAATGGGAGGAGACAGTGCTGGAAGACAGAAGACTGCTTCATCAAAACAGTCATCCCACTGCTTTTGAAGTATCTTTTTACTTGCCATAACAATTATTAATGAAAGCCTACACTAAACATTCAAAGACAAAGTCCAGGTTCACCTGAATGTAAACAGGCTATTAAGTTACCAGACCATGAAATATTACTACTGAAGTAGAAGTCAAAATACCGAGCCCCATTTCTTTATTCTTTTTTTTTTTGTACAGTCTGGCCACTGTTGTCATGACAACACAGGGCTAATATAGCTCCATGGTTTCCACTGGCTATGGCGGCAGCCATTTTGTACCTGGGAGGTGCCTCCCTCATTTGTGAGTAGCTATGTGGTTGTAAGTATGGCCTCCTCCCCCTCAACCACCCCTCCTCTCCCCTGTCTCTCTCTCTCTCTCTCTCTCTCCCTCTCTCACTCTCTCCGTGTGACACCATACTCCAGCAGTTGCCCTTCATATTGATGCGAGGTACAGAGCTTAAGTCTCACACATCAGGTGTGAGAGTCATGCATTGTGGACCAGTCTCACACTCACACATCACAGGTCCAGAAACCTCACACATTTAAATCACTAAACAGTTGTGAAAAATAAATGAATCTCCGTACCCCATGAACAATTAATCTTGAACCCCATTCCCAATTGAACAATTTGTCACATTTGGCTTTTGGAAACTTGAGATCAATCGTGAGGTTAAAAGGTAACTGAATCATTTGTAATCGGGCTGCAGTACATGTTGGATAATATGTTCGGAGCTAATTCATGTGTACATTGATTAATACGCTCACATAGAAATGCTACGTGTCACAGAGATAATCCATCTGCATAGTGAGAGGCTTCAGAAGTCATGTTTGGCATTTCAACAACCGAATGGAATGCCTCCTGCCCAAACCGTTGAGGACTTTATTACACCACTTTTTTTGAACATAATGGCATCCATGTGGCAAAGCAGTTGCACAAATAAGCAGGCCCATCGCCTGTTTGTACCGCACCAGTCCTACGCAGTTACGCTGCTCTGCAGCACGGCTGAGCCCACGCAACATGGCTGTGAACAATTAGATGTGGATTTTTTTCTTTGGGGGGGTGGGGAAAACTCATTGCTGATCTTCTCTGCTGGACCCGAGGGCCATGGGAGGGCCAGTTTACACACATTGTATGAGAATCCAATAAAAGCATGTGTATTTATAGAGTGCAGCCTTTGTACTTTTCCCTGGCTTCTTACCAGCAGTCAATCCAGCAGCCTGTATTTATAGTGTCTGTGTGTGGAAGGTGCCTGTTCCCCAGGAATAAATGTGCAATGAGATCATGAGCATAGACACACATGTGCAGGCACAGACCCACCCACACACGCACACACATAGATATGTACAGTTAGACGCAAAAGTATTGGGACAGTGACACAATTTTTGTTGTTTTGGTTCTATACTCCAGAACTTTGAAATAAAATAATGAATATGGGATTTTAGTGCAGACTATAAGCTTTCATTTGTTGGTATTTACACCCATATTGGATGAGCCGTGTAGGAATTACAGCACTTTTTATACATAGTCTCCCCATTTTAGGGGGGGGCAATAGGACAATTGGCTGCTCAGCTGTTTCTTGGCCAGCTGTGTGTCTTAGCTTTATTGTGCATGAACTAATGATGCAAACAAAAGGTCTAGAGTTGATACTAGGTGTGGAATTTCCATTTGGAGTTGCTGTTGTCTCTCAATATGAGGACCAAATAAGTGTCAATGCCAGTAAACCAGGCCATCATGAGGCTGAAAAATCAGAATAAATTGATCAGAGACTTAGCCATTGGGCTTGTCTAAATCAACTGTTTGATACATTGTTAGAAAACAAGAATGCACCGGTGAGCTCAGCAATAGCAAATTTCCTGGTAGACCACGGAAGACCACTGTAGTGGATGACCAGAGAATACTTTTAATTATGTGGAAAAGACGACCATATACAGACTACACCGGCATAACCTCAGAGGGTTCAGAAGATGCAAACCACTAGTAAACCTCAAGAACAGCCAGGTTAGAGTTTGCAACAAAAAAAAAGGAAGTACAAGAAAATAATCTATAAAGTTCTGGATGGGCAGATGAGATGAGAGTATTAACTAGTTCCAAAGTGATGGAAAGTTTGGAGAAAGAAAGACCTGCTCATGATACAAAGCATACCACCTCATTTGTGAAACATGGTGGAGGTATTACGGCTTGGGCATGTATGGCTGCAACTGTAACTGGCTCACTTGTCTTCATTGATGATGTGACTGCTGACGGCAGCAGCAAAATGAATACTGAAGTGTACAAAAACATCTTATATGCTCAGGTCCAATCATCCCATCCTGAATCTAACTGAACATGCGTTTCACTTGCTGAAGACAAGACTGAAGGAAAAACGCCCCAGAAACAAACAGTAACTGAAGATGACTGCAGTACAGGACTGGCAGAGCATCACCAGGGAAGATAACCAGCGTCTGGTGATGGCTATGGGCCGCAGACTTCAAGCAGTCATCGATTGCAAAGAATTTGCAACCAAGTACTATATATGATGACTTTATTTAAGGTTATGTTAATTTGTCCCAATACTTTTGCATTTAATTGTCCATCCTTAAGCGCATTAAGGACAAGTACACATGCACAGACACAGGCCCATACAAACACACATGAGTGCACAAAAACACACACGCACACACACACGCACATAATACAAACCAGATATAACACAGTCACTGATTAGTGTGCCGTCTTTGAGAATGGCATGAGAAACAACCTTGTGCAGTGACAACGAGGCTACAGACTCGGTATCAGACCAGCATATATGTCTACGCTCTAAAAGGAATAAAGCTTACAGTATCTCATCAGAGCAACAAGTTCAGCTGCACCCTGTTTTCTTTATTCTTTGGAATTTTCCCTCACAATTTTCTGTAAGTTGAAATGTCCAATCATATTCATCACCACAACGTCCTCCATCAGTTCAGGAAAGTGAAAACTAGGAACCTAAAAACATATCAATACATGATGACAAGAACAGGCCAGTCAGCCCACCTGAGCTGGATATTTACCAACAGAGTATCCAGCACTGCATCAAACCTAGACTTGAACATCCTGAGGGTCTCCGCCTCTACTACATGACCTGGAAAGGCAACTCCCTGTAAAAAAAGACTTCCTGATATCAACACACTAGCCCATTCATCCTCTGGAACATGTCAGCTGGTCGCTTTCTCTGTGCCAGGGAGCAACGCAGCTGTTGCAGCCGAGGCAAGCAGATCGCAGGATTCCGACTGGCCAGAGGAGAGAGATGAGACTGGGGGTTGCCATGCCAATGGAAACCCTCTCTCTCTCTGGGCGATGGCACGGCAGAGTACACTTCACCCTGTGGGATTCCTGGTCACAGCTGCCGCTGGCATGCCCCAATCTAGAGCAGGCTGAGCCCGATTCATTTCTGAAACTCGCTGAGTGCAAATGAAAGCATATATGACAATAGCCTATCTCCCAACCCTGAAACATTTGTTCTCAAAGCACCGGGTTGAGGTCAGGCTGAGGTGAGATGCTGTAGGGATACCAGGGTCTTCTTAAAGCGTTACGTGAATGTCTTGTGACATAACGGAATTAATATGTATTCTTGCGCAAATTTTATTTTTGTGTATTGCTGATGAGGGGGAGTGGATGACTCTGGCACTATTGCATACAGTATATACACGTAAGGTGGACGCACTTCTGCTCTCTTGCATAGTCGCTCTGGGAAAAAAGCATCTAGTAAACAAATGTAATGTAATGAAATGCAGTGTTTCTCCTGTTTCATTATGCAAGAGCCAATCCTTGATCAAGAGTGGACGAGGGGTCGATCGGGCGGGCGCAGTCTATCCGCTCCGTCTGCACAGGAAGCGCACTCCTTCAATGCAGTGACTGCACAGCTCATTTTAGTGGACTGCTGGGCGAAAAGAAGCGGTGGCCGGCAGCACCGACGAGCACTAGTCTGCCGTCGCAGAAACGGGACTGTCTACAAAAACAACGGGGTGTTTGGGGAAAGAAAGTTTTAAAAAATTGGGATTTTAAACATAAAACACTGAAAACTGAGGGCTGAACTCTGTCCCTTTAGCTGGCTTCACCTTCACGGGTTTACGATTGCCCTCTCCAGTTCAGTGATTTCTGCTCCATGTTCCGCTGCTTTCTTTTTGGGAGGGGGGGTGGATCACATGCCTCAGTCTCTTGAAGCAGGGCAAAGGTGCGAAAAAGAGAAGTTCCCAGCCTTAGTTCAGTCACGCTTCAACTCCCTGGTGAGCCACTATTAGACGCGCTCTCATTCTGGACCTTGACCCTGCCAGCAGCGTCTGTGAGAACCGGACTCAGCACGAGCACTGTCTAGCACCTTGGTTCCCTCCTTCCAGAACACCCCCCAGACTGGTCCCCACACAACATCCTGCGCAAACACATACAAAGCCTCCCTACCAACACCTCCAAACCATCACCTTCAAGTACTGTGATCCTTTATTCAGGCCACCACTTCCCCGGCCGCTACCTTTCCACCGGCGCAACCAATCAGATCTGCCCCCTGCCTGAGCCCCGTCACCCCTGCTCATCGCTACGCCCTGCCAGTGGCACACTCATCTTATCAGAGAGAGGTGTTTGTTTGTATAGAGCTGGCCTTTCAGTTCTCGGTGGGAATCTGGAACCCAACATCCATCCGGGCGTATATTTGAACAGGCTGTTATTTCTCTCACTACTCTAGTGGTCTATAACGTTTGGGTGACTAACTCTCCCCCTTACACCCAAGGAGTAAACTACAATCTACAGCCAAGACAAGCAACACAGGCTGGGTTTGGGAAGAGGTGGGGGGATAGAATTGTGTAATCTGAAGCATTAACACTCTAAATAACAGTGTCAAAAAAGACATCTGTTTTAATTGTGCTGCAATTTATGAAATGACCCTGACCCCATTAACTTTTTTTGTGGATTCTGTCTGATCCCCTGTCGCCCCCCTCCCCTCACCCCCTGGCCCTCAGCACACCAGTCCTGTCTCCCCCCCATCGTGCGGAGCACAAGGGAGGAGGCTACAGATATAAATAACTGCCAGATCAACAGTGCTTTAATTAAATATGAGGTAATATGAGCCCACATGCAGCAGAAACCTGAGAACCCTCTATTCGTAAAACAGCCCGCTTGTATCCGTTATCATTACAGCAACCTGGTTCATCACCATTCATTACCATTATTTACTGCCACCCTTATAGCAGGAGAAAAATGGCTGTAAATTTTTGCCTGCTGTAGACACAACCGAACAGGAAGGTCTGTGAGGGGTCTCCTCTTTAGGAGGGTGATGAGCAAAAGGGGGCAAATCAGCCGGTGTGAGGGGTAAAACTGGCGTGCCATTTACCGTTGGCACCACCACAGAAATGCTCTGCAGTAGAGAAAAAATAAATTACTAAAAAGACTTAAAGCATTAAAATTGGAAAGCAATCAGATCGCAGATCATTGAAAATTTACTGCAATATATGTTACCTCACGGAGGTCTGCAACCATGGTTCTGGATTGCCATAGGGTTTTCGTTGTTACCTAGTACCTCACTGATCAATTATAGCAGTTTATTACACTATCACGGATACTTGGGTCTGAACTGGTTGCCGAGCATACGGTAAAACCAAAAACCAGCAGACCTCATGGCTCTCTAAGACCAGGGCTGCAGACCCCTGGTATAAAAGAAGAATTTTGTTCTGAATAATGGAGAAATGTTGCTGTAAATCCAAAATCAAAAAAATGATTAACAACAAACCATGTGGCAAACACAATCAACTGGAATCTGGATTTTTACATTTATGTCTCAAATTTTTTTTGAGATTGTCCATTCAAATATTATACCATTTGGCATTTTTGTGCTGAGAAAAGCTTAATTTAAGACACTGTAACTGTGATTGACACATGACGGAGTGCACCCCAATGGCTTCAGCAGTTTATCACTTTCATGACAGAAAAAGCACTTGTGTGAAAAGGCTAATGCGTGTGCTAACCTTGTGAAATTGGGATTTGATAGTCAAAGCAATGCTTGACTTACTTTAACTCGCTTAGAGAAGCCACTTAAAAAGCTTTCACTGTTAACAAAACCACCAAAGCCAATGAAATGAAACCATCTTAAATCAATATGTGAGTGTGCATAGCGTGTGTTTGAGAGAGCGAGAGGGGGGGGGGGGAGGGAGTTGGCAAAAGAAAGAATATGTAGACTATGCGTGTCTGTGTGTGCGCATTTGAATGAATAATAGTTTTAATGTCGGTTAGAATGTCATTAAAACTTGCACGCTTGATGTGTCGAAACAAATACTCATTATTGACCCGCTTGGCCTTTTTAAGCCACTCGGTTATGTGTGCTCTGTAGAGCCAAAACCACATGCAGCAATGAGCTTTAAAAGACATATAGATTAATATGAGAGTAAATATGAGCCCACATGCAGCAGAAACCTGAGAAAAAGTAAGTAAAGTGCTGGGACATCGGTCATCTTTAATTAAACCTCTGCTTCTGACAAATATTAATACAACCAGGACCATATAAAGAATACCATTGCATTGTATGAACAGAGCGGTGCACTAACTGTAATGTTGATTACACAGCAAGCTTCTTCTTCGGTGTAAATGTTACACGTTTGCCTAAGGGGTTAGGTCACACGCTGATAATGCTCTCTTATTTCTGTTCAAACAGGGGGAGAATACCATGTGATTGGCTTTTATGGCATGACTGCAGCCTCTGAAGGACTCACAGTGCTTGTGATGATTCGCTATGATAAACCAGTTTGTTTACTGTTCTGTCCCATGTCGAGGGAAGGCCCTAACGACATCTGCACAGTGAACAGAAGAATGTATTTCATACTGACAGAACAGAATCCCCCCCCCCCCCCCCCCCCCGTCAGGTTTGTAGATAACTTCACTGCAGTATACCCAAAACAAGGCACAATATTGTGTCACACATAAGTACTGTCGCATGTAATACCTCATCATTCCCTGTGATTCAAGTTTGATGATACCCATGTAACCAAGACATTCACAGAGGATATCAAGAGCCATGTGTAGCCTAATCTTGAGGAGATACACAACTAGAAAAATTTTGAGTGCAATTTGTGCTTGCTTATGTCAGTCACAAGACTCAAATAAAGAAAGTCCTGCATTTCCTCAAAGTCTGTATAACCATTTCATAACCACCCACTCTCCTCCCTCAAATCTTTCAGTGTAGCTACAAAATGCACACAGACACGCACGCGCGCACACACACACGCAAAACATGAAAGCGAGTAGCAACGGAAACAATGCAAAGATACCCTAAGGTAACGAGCATGTGGTCAGCAGCCAAAAAGCCACATTTCGGAGAACAGGACGAAGAAGGTATTATATTGAAGAAGTTTAATCAATCATCAATTTTACTTAATTAAAACTGGGTAGAGCATGTAATGTAGCCTAAATATAAACCGTGAAATATAGCATCATTTAATACGTTTTTAAGTCTGGGAAATAGCTTGTTTTTTGTAAACACGTGCGACACCACGAAGGCGTATTGTACTCTTAAATAGTCCAGCTTCTACCCTACACAAATAAGCATAACCGATGTAACACAGTAGCCAAGGTTTCCTTTCTTGACATTGCAAGATATTGAACGATTCCATGTATAGTAGGCTACACTCAAGATTTCAGCTATGCCACTGCCTAACCCGCCAGTAATAGCCTTATTAACGTACGCCTCCGGAGACAGAAACACCGTGTATCCTTTTACATGGCACATCCATCTGATTGTATCCCAAACCAGCTCTAGGGACCTCTTCTATTACCTCACAATACTGCAGCTGTTTGGCAACGTTGTTGACCCCGAATATAACAGAAACGGCGTGGAAGTTCACCGCTCCCTTAGGCAGAAGGTGAAAACGTACAGCAGCAATTCTGCGCCTGTTTCCATCCCTGCGGTAATTATGAGATTTCAACACAAATAAATGGAATGTCAAATGAAATTAACGTGGTATTGTATACTGTATTTGAATACATATGTCTTTAGGCTATAAAGCTGTATAAGCACATATAATGTGTCCACACACGCATAATCATATCTACATCAACCGCGAGGACGAGTAGGCTAGGCTACAACGCACAGTACAGAGTCTACAGACGGTAATATTGATGGGGAAATTAGTCCTGTCTCTTTAAGGACGCCTTTCCTTAATGCACACGAGGCTTGTCAACGCACCTGTATCACCACCTTACCCTTTATAAATGTGTTGTTTGATAAAATACATCCTTTCTTAAATCATTTTCAAGGTTATTAAACTGCTACAACAGCGATAAGTAAGGGTTCTGTGCAAGGCGTTGGCATTTGGTCCCCATCGGGTAAATATAAAATTGAGAATTCTGCTTCATTTGAAGAGCCTTGCAGCAATCCTATGTAATCCTACAGCACAACCAAATTGCATTGCCAATATTTTCGCAATAGTATCTCAATTTTGCGTCCGTGTTAGCTAGGCTATATGTTTGGAGGAAAACATTCCTTACCGTAATATTATACTCCGGTTCCAGAACAATACAATATCGTACAAGACAGGGTGCCTTTAATACGCATCATTTGTGTCTTTTCCTGTGCTAGCGATCCTCCCAGCACCATAATTCTCTTTTTTCAGTCGAGTCGTACTCTTGCAGTATTTGCAGTTCCGATAATCACCCGTAACGTAGACTTTTCTCAAAAAGACTAGTCCCCGTGAAAGGTAAAAAAAAACGGACAGCCGACTGCCATAAAACAACAGCCTTGGTTTATATTAGCCACTGTTAAATCACCATCGTCCCGATGATGAAAGCTGGAAACTCGGCTATCACCACAGAAGGAGGCTGGAGTCCTGTGACAGCAAGCTGCGCGCGCAGAGTCCCAGCCCGAGCCTATGCCCAACCCCCCCTCCTCCCGGTCCGTGGTGCGTGCGTGCGCGCCACAGAGGTAAACCACTGGTCAAAGCTGCCTGTCACACATCCTACTTACCAATATCTATATATAGCGTCTTTGTCTCTTATTTAAAATGTGTAAAGTATAATTAACTATTCAATGTATATGTATGTATTTTCGAACATTCACATCATCATATAGGCTACACATAATTCACTTCGTATCTCAAGCACAATAATGCACGATGTTTAAAGAATATATTGTCAATGTAGATTACCATGCGATAGCGTGACATGTAATTGTTACAGCATTGGAACCCTCATGTCCGACAATGTTTCGCTTTTTATCTTAATCATTCCTATAAAACAGTATTTATTTTAACAGTATTATTATTGTTTTCTTTTTTAAAGGCATTTCGGGCAACATCCATATCATTAAATGTAACGTAGGTTACTATTCACAATTTTATCCCAGAAGACCCCAAATGTAATATGCATTATTTCTGAAGAATACTCATCGTTTTTTGCCAGGAGAAATTAATAGCTATATAAATACCAAAGCAACGTGTGCCACTTTTGGGACCATGCATCTGGCACAGGAGACTAGATGATTAATTTAAGAAAATCAACCCCGTTTAAAACTAATATGTTCCATAAAAACAGGCGTGGCAAGGGTAGGGCTTTAGCTCATAACAGACTATGGGCTGATACGGCCTTGTTGACCACTGCCAATGGTAAGGAGTGCAAACATATCAATCACCAGAGTGAAATCCACTCAGGGTAAACTAGGCTTCTTATTTTTTTCTGAAATTCTGGCGTACAAATGTGAATCATGCCTATTCTTTATGAATTACTGTAAACGAGTCAACCAGTCACATTTACAATTATCTTATGTAATGTATGCACTGACATACTACTTGTTCAACATGAAAACATTTGTTTAAAAATGTGTAAGCCTACAGTTTAATCAATCATCAATTTAGCATACCTGACATGAAAGACCAAAGTCCTCTATCCTAACATGCTTACTTGACACTAAAATGTTACTTTCAGATAATATAGGCCAGTCTATATGTTTATATTATCATGATTTAGAATATATATAAATTTTTTTGATATTTCCAGTTATCACCAAATGCATCATGCTGCGCACAAATACACAAGTAGCTAGCCAATGTTCACTATAGCCTGCCGGTACATTATCCTATGGTCTATTGTTTATTACAGTGTTCATTATGATTTTTTTCAGTGAATTTTAAAGCTGTTCCTACACGTTATTCATAAGACAAAACACTTAATAAAGACCGGATAACCATGAGACAGGGCGATTTTCTTTCGTGGAAAAAATCTTTATAAATGTGCAAAGCAAATAATATTTTTATTTTCTGATTAATAGCTCCCCCACCTTCAGTGAGGTCCGATTGATGGCATCAGTCAAGGGCTTCTTTTCCGGCTCACGAATAAAGGCACTTTCATGGGTGGCAGTGCTGCCATGGCGACGGCTCTGATGGGCTGGGAGTGTCAGGACACATGACGAAGCCGAGCGTGCGGCTGTAGCATTGTGTGCCGCTGAGTGCCGAGAGCCGGTGCCTGGCGATGACATGCCTGGATGAGGAGGGGCCCAGAGGGAGTCCCTATCACTGCCAGGCAGCCCCGGGCCCAGCCCCAGGCCTCGATCCCCCCATTGTTCTGCTGAGACGACACTTAATAAACTTTAATGAGCCTTGCACCCCTCGTGGCACCGCCACTACGCGGAGATCTCTGCTCGCCTCCGCTGTTTTGTATCTCTTCCCGGCACTCTGTCCCTTTATAATTGTTTTTTTTTTAATATGATGGGATGGCAAGATTGATATCAAAAACATGGCTGGTTTCATCGTTAATAAAGATGGAAATGTGCTTGGTGCGTTTTTTTGCCTTGAGTGAAACGGGAGGAGGATATTGGAAATGAAATGGTTACTACAATGAGAAAAATAAAGCACACCCGTTTAGCTGATAAAGATCTTCCCGCCGGGTCATTTATTGATTTTATGTTCACTTTCGGTTACATAACTGCCGAAGGAGAACCGGAATTGCTTTATTGCCACTAAACTCTGCTGTTATAGTCTTCGGGGTGGATTCACATGGCATTTACAGTAATGCAGCCAAAATCGCTGTTTGTTGCATCAGAACAACCCTCCCTTAAATTCTGTTATTTCACTTCTAAAACGTGACCTTCTGAGTCAATTCACTGTCTCACAACCAGAATCAGATTTACTGTTGCGATGAAAAACGATGCCTTTACCCGTATAAACAGCCTTAGATGCTGGCACAACAACCATGTGTCTCTCCCATCCTTCCCCCTCTGGTTCCCTGTTCAGCTACTGATGAGTTTGATCATTACCGGGTGACAGCCAGTAAATAACCTTGCATGCGCTCACCATAGAAACCGTGCTGCAATATCAGGCAAGGTGACCGGAGTGATCTAGGAGTAAATTTCAGGTGACTCGGATGATCCATGTTATGAAATTCTCTGTGCCGTTTGGTTAAATGGAAATTAATAACCGTTGGTAATTGAGGCTCTATAAGCCATTCCTTAGTGAAAAGAAACAGAGGAACATAACAGGGGCATGAGACCTTATATTTTAATTGTTGTGGATCACTAGAGGATCCTCCACCACCTCTCATTTCTCCCAACTAAAATGGCGGGGGATACATTTGTTTGCATGTTTGCAGTAAGATAATTATTGTTAATCCCAGGCGGTGAAGCTTTGTGAAGACCAATTAATGCTTGCCAATAGGATACAAAGAGGAAGAGAGCAGAAGAGAGAGCATGTGAGGAGACAGAACGTGTGTATGTGTGTTTGTCACACTGCCAACACAGTGTGGAGGGGTGTCACCAGATAAGGCGCTTTGTGCAGGGTTCCATACCAGTCAGTAATATAAAGAGCAATGTCCAGACTTGAGATCAGGTGAAGAAATTAAGTGCTTTATACAATGGTTTGGAAACGCATATCCACGAAACGTGTGAGCCACATTTCCCAACACAGAAGAGAAAAAAATGTAATAAATAAAAAACGAATGTAATAATAAATGATAAATAATTATAAAAAATTGTATATAAAAAAAATGTAAACTAAGGCAGAATAACTTTGAACATCACACTCTAACTGACAAAAAACATCTTATCTCCAGCAAAACTTTATCTCCAGTTCTGCAAAAAAACGTTTTAAATAGGTTAAAGCCCCACCTACAATAAACCGATTTTCAGATATGCGATATCCCTTTGTCTCTGAAAATATTTTTATGGAAAATGGTTTAAATATAATATCCGAGACGTTCCTAATAAGGACAAGTGAAGCTTATTTCAGCGGCACTGACACTGTAGAACAACTGAAAGAAAAAGGAATAGCAGCAAGTTAATCTACATATCTAGATCATTGGGACAGATTGCTCTGTCACAGTGTGTAAGCGTGTGTGTGTGTGTATCTGTGTGTGTGAGAGAGAGAGGGCGTGTGCGTGTCTAGAGAGAGAGAGAGTGTGTGTGTGTGCGTCACGTTCGTGTGAGAGAGAGCGTGTGTGTGTGTGTGTGTGTGAGAGAGAGAGAGAGATGTCTGGTCTGCCCTTATGGTCTGTGGTCTGTGTAACTGAGTGAAATTGAATTTAGGTCAGCTTCCTCTCATCAAAAATGAATTCAGACATCACGCAAGCCTCAATGGCCTCTGTATGTTTCTGAGGCCATCTCTATCAGCAGTGCCCTCCCCCCCACACACACACACAGATATTGCTGCCCTCCAGCTTTTGCTCACAGATAGGCAGCACGGTGACATGTTGCACAAAGGGAGACACGCAGCCTGCCCTTGTTTACACGCACACACTCGGTGAGGCCGTGCGTGCTGTATGTTCCGTGCCGCTGGCAGCGTGTGCTGCGCACCCAGTTTTTACAGCTCACCCCCTCTGCCCTCAGCCAGGGAGATTTCTCTACAGCATGGGAGCCCCGAACCATTAAACAAGACGCTCCTGCTGCTGTTGCATCGCAGCCCCCTGATTCGATAAAGAGGATCTAGGCAGATAATCTGATCCAGCGACCCCCCCACCCTGCCCATTCTACCCTACCCCATTCCTCCCTTAGTAAGGTACCAGCTGCTTGTGGAGATATAAATTAAATGTTTCCCTTGTTTTATTTATTTACTTGAACACTTACACAGTCACAGCGACACCCAGTACATTCCATTATCACAACTTAACATTACCGAAACATTTTATCTATTTATTTATTTGCGCAAAGCAAAACTGAGAATGGCGAAAATAAGGCATGATAAAGCAGTTGTAAGTATACTTGCAGGGTCGGGGGAAGAAACCAGAAATTACCTTATTTGATGGGTCCCACCCTTCTGATGTTAAAGGGTAAGTGTACAAATGCACAGTCTAAGTGTGTGCACAGCTCTTGGTCAAATGACCGTCGGTGCATAAAACACATACCAATTACTTAACAATACAAAACATACCCTAAAAACAGGTCAACTTACTTAGAGACTATACCAGATCCCATGCGATTTTGATTGGCTTTCCAGTGGCGGTGTTTTTGTTTGGTTAATAAAGTGCCATGGCGCATGATGTTATGCATACACTGTTTCTTCTCTTAGCATGTATGACACATAGCCCCTCACAATTTCAACAAAAACATTTACAACATAACAGGGCTTTAATTTGTGGTTCTCCATCTTACCATTTCTTCTCTCATTTAGTTTCTTCACATATTGTGTCGCCTCAAAGACAGAAATCCCAAAGACTACCAGTGCTTGGAAAGAGGCTTTATAACTGCCTCTTTTACTGTGTAATTTGTCTATTTTTGAGGTCTCAGAATGAGGAAGTTCAGGTTTGAATTTGGGTGACAACAAGCGTGACAAAATGGCTGTTATGGCAGGAAAAGTATTCCTTCAGATGAATGTTTGTCAGGCTTGATGAGAAGCAGGTAGAGATTAGGAATGTATTGAGCCGTTTGGTAGCCAATGGCCCGTCTCCGCACCAGCCTGTGGTCTCTGAAAGGTACATTGTTCTGCGGCGGCCCTGTGGCAGAGCTGGACTGACCCCCCGGACACGGCCTCTAACCCCCAGAGCAGGAGGAGGACAGGCCACAATCCCAGCCACCCCTTTCCAAATCCCAGTCAGAGTAAATCAATTATCAATGCCCTCTTTTTAATCCCCCCACTGAGCCATCAAACACCCCCATTCTTTCAATACGTCCCATTCACCAAGGTTAAGACCCCCCCCCACCCCGCCCCCCACACACACACACACACATACCCGCCATCACTGATGTCTTACTTTAAGAAACTGTCAAGAGGAATGAAACATTATTGTCCAAATTAAAGATGGGCAGAATAAGTAGGCCTTAGGTCTGTAAAGGTCTGTAAAAAAGCATTATGAATGAAAAACCTGCTGCATCCCAGGTTATCTGAAAGCAGTCCAAGTGTATAAAACAAAACAAGAAGAATAAAACATCTAAAACATTAGTTTGTTTCCTTACTGAAATCACACCATTTCCACTCTTGGTGATGTGATCTCAGTCAGGTAAATTAAGGAGTTTTTACAGCAAGAAAACAACTATCTTATTTCTCTTAAGGTCAGGCTAAAACCGCATCTTACTGGTCGCCCATTGTACAACAGATGGTCATGAAAGCAATACTATATCCGTCTTATTTATGTCCTCTACCCGTGATCTCTCCAATCATTAGATGTGATCTATTAAAATGGGCGAAAAAATATACAATGTAAACAACATTCAGCTCCAATCCGTCAATGAAGGTTCTGGGTTTTGTCGATTCATTAAATTACTTCAGCTTCCAAAATCTAATTTCAAAGCTTTTTGTACTGTATCTGTGGGCTTCCTGCGTTTAAAACATGTTCAGGAAGCCAGTAACCCCCTGAAAACAGGAAGGAAGGCAGAATCGATGCTGTGTGCCAGATGTAAGCACATGATTTTCCCTATGACTGAAATTACTTCTGTGTTCCTCTGTATATGCACTCTGACTAATCATTTTGTTTTCTAATATCTATCCACACTACTGAACACTACCGTGTTCGTATTAAGCATCTCACCCATCACACATTAACCCATCACTATTCTCACAAAAGTAATTTGGAGAAGTCTACCTGGGTGTCTGGCAGGAGGGGTGTTGGACTGTGGTGTGAGATGGTGTCCATGAAGAACATACTCCACAAATTCTTTCACACACAGGCGAAGAGACTAAAGTTAACAACCATCTTCCTCACAGACACTCACACATGCACACACACACACACATACACACACACCTACATATTCACTTTGTTAATCATTGATCACTGATCATTGACTTTACTAATATGCTGCACCTGATTGGTGCCTCATTTTATTGTACTAATTGTATTGTTTTGCAGTTCTATGGCAATGACCTTCTTTCTTCCATATCTCCTCTCTCATTCTTTCCCATTGCTCATTAAAGGTGCCTTTGTTGCCAGCTTGTTTCCATGTCCTATCTTGAACCCCTCCAGGCCTTGAACGGGATGGAGAAGGGAGGACAATAAACAACAGATACTGCTAGCTGGCGAAGAAGACAAAGGTTCATTTTCCCACCTAACAATATGTTTTAAATATAAAAATGTAAACAAAAACGACTATAGACATAATTGCATAGCAACCTGACATATTGACTGATGCCATCCTCACCAAACAGAAAATACAATTTAAATATCATCAGTTTACAGACTATAAATGACTCGTGGCATCTTTTCTGAAGATTAGCATCCTGCTCAGAACACGTGTGGCTGCTGTGTGTCTCGTCCTGAGCTCATAATAAAACTGGCTGAGTACTGCATTGCTGCCTGAGCTATCTCACCCTCGGCTCCTTCCAGTCCTTCACAGACCTAATATTATGCTTTGATAAGATTATAGCGCAGGCTCTGAAATTCATCTCGTGGATTTTCGTGAAGCTAGTCTAAACAAAACTTTAGTGGCTTGTGAGAACAAATACAATAGCACATCAGAAGATGTTCTTTCATGCTGCTGGAAATTAAAGCCTGATACTCCTAGCGCCTTATGGTGACCATAGCCTGAATGTGACAAATTCAATATTTTTTATTTATTTAAAGAAACAAGCCAATACTGCATATTTACTCTCTAAACATCTTTAGTACTGTAGACTGATCAAAAATAATCAGCTTTCTGTGATTTTTAGATTTTGTGTTAACTGAACAGCAGTGCAAACCCAAAGGTTTCTATTTAAATCGCAAAGTGTGTTAGTGAGACCTGTTAATGATGAACTAGTTTAATGCATTGTACAATCTCTCTCACACCTCCATTCAAATGGCAAGGTCTCAAAACACTTTTGTGTAGAAATTCAGTCATGGGACAGCCCGCAATACTGCTGAATAATGTGAATTATTTGACATAGAGAAAATCTCGGTTAATCCCTTTGCTAAAGCACGCAACTACCTATGAGGTCAGCAGAGCGTTTGTATTAAATAAATGTGTCAGACACACATATTGAGATATGTATTCATGTCATGTATAAACATACATAACAAACATAGGGATCAACTAAAGCACCAGTTATCTTGTGACCAAAGGGGTTGCACATGAACAGACGTCTGACAGGCATCGCTTACCGATGTTTCGACTAATCTGATTTTGGGGAGCACAGAGAAAGGGAAAAGGAACTCCCTTCGATGAAAGAAAGCACCTAACCGACTGCCGTTGGTGCCAGCTGTCAGTCTGCCAGAACTATACATATTGGCACAACAGTGGCCCTCTAGAGGCAGGACCGTCCACCAACTATTTTGCGGTCACTTAACAGCTGATCCTCATTCTGACTGCTTCACGGTGACCAGCGGATCTTTGTAGTGCCGATTGCAATGCGCTGGCAGGCCTACAGCCGGCGCACACGGCGGCCCGATCGGTGCTTGCTTTCAGTGGACTGCTGTATGTCTGCTGGCCGGTTTGGTGTATAACCAAGCTTTGTCACTCAGAGGCAACACGGTCAGCCATCCCTGCTGTGTTCATCATTGATCTCTGCCTCTGTGTTCTTGTAAAAAACCTGAGCAAAGGAGGATGAAGGAGAGGAGGAAGAAAGGGGTGGGTGGGTTGGGGGGAGGGGCAGTATGTAACCCAGCTGAGGCCACGGGGACATCATGGGGCATGTGACTGGCTGTGCACAGACTGAACCACAGAGTTCAGAGTTTTTAAATTTAGTTATTTTTATTCAACCTTTATTTAATCAGGCAGTCCCTTTGAGATGTGAAAATCTATTTCGCAAATGAGACCTGGCCAGGCAGGCAGCTCAATTATTCAATAACGGCAATTATACAATACCAGTTCTTCAAGCACAAACATTGACTGAGCACATGTGAAAGAGCAGATAGACAAGCGTGAATGTAATTTGTCACTGCCGTTCCCTATAGCTTCCCCTCAGCTGCTCTACCTGTTAACAATCTTTCTTTGTAAGGACTTATACATGATTTTATTTGCAAATTTTTCTACCCACTCCAAATGTTGATTTTTATAGTGTACATCTTGCATGTGTCATCTTGTGTCAGCTGGGAAAGAGAGTTGAGGAAATTCCCTGCTTTGTCTCTCCCTGTGAGAATAAGTATTCCTACCTGGGAATGTCTATAGCTTATAGTTTATACTGTATCTTCTACACACTGGAAACATGTCATACAGTAGTGGCCTATCTGGTTGTATAGCTTTAGAGTGCCAGTAAGGCTTTCGTGTCCATGCCTGAACAACAACATACTAGTACTACGACTACTACTACTACTACTAATAATAATAATAATAATAATAATAAGTAATATAATATAGATGCACTTTTTGTCTTAACTGAAACTAGAAACAGGTGGTTGATCAGGAATAAAGACCAACCAAGATTACACTGCCGGCAGAGGTCTGTCAGACCATCACAGGGATGAGCCAGGCACGGATTGACCATAATCTGATCTGTTTCAGCCTCCATCTTTACATTTAGGTGCCTGAAGATTCCTCTGGCCTGCCTGTATCAGATACACAGTGGAGACGACAGATGGAGCAACAAACACTAATCTCTGTGTCACGAGCCAGGCAATTAATGAGACACAGAGAAACAGCAGCCAGACAAGTAGGGAATACTAAACGCATTTACAATTTATACCAATTATGAGTATATATAGTAAAACATGTAAATATGAAACCGATTAAGGTGAAAAATAATTTCAGTCAGATTTTCCAGATTAGTATTCCAAATGTAATGGAAATATTACAAATATTAAAGCCAACACTAACATTTCATTTTAGAACGTCTTCCATATTTATAAAAAAAAAGTATATCTATTTTCAACACACTTAAAAATAAGCATTGGATCATTTGAAGCAGGAGTGTTATTTTGGTCTATTGTTTTGCGGACTGCAGTAAAGTGTCGCCATCTATTGGCAACGTCTTTAACCGTATTGTAAGTGACGTGAACCCAGCCACATTGTCTCATCTGTGTTGTGTTTTGGTGTGTATAATATGGTTCTTTGCTTTCAATGTTTTAACAGCAATGGTTATATTTGTTATTATAATATAAAATAATTAAATAAAATATGCGGAACTCCAGAGCATCTATGCTATATAACAGCTACCTTTAAAAAAATAATACTGAACTGATAGCTAGCTATGTATCCTAATGCTATCTAGCAAACATGTTTTGGAAAAGAAGATGTTAAAGATGTTCCAGCTTGCTGCCTAATAGCCTAGCTATTGTAGTAACTTGTCGTATCGTATGTGTTTGGAAATGGAAATGGTTTAATTATTTATATATATTTTTGTCATGGCGATGATGCGCTCTCGTTAATCAAATCTGTAGTAGGACATCACGGAGGCGTTCGTCTCGCTGTGACATAGGAAATTGATTATCCTTGCAATAAAAAGTTAACGCTTAATTTGGCGATTCGTAGCCTATTGACTGAAATTGCCAAAGCTACTACACTGTATGTCGAACGCTGATGGCATAGCCTATCCTAGTTATTTTTGATAGTAGCCTATTCTCCATCCACGAATCTACTTCAAATAGCTCGAATTGTCGTGCGTGCATTTTGTGTGAGATTACAATTCAAGTCTCGGTATTGTTATAGGCGTTACGGGAATAGAAATTACACTCCCAGTGAATGGCATTTTAAAGTAGGTTAGTCCATTTTCAACAGCAATGAATTTTGAAACATAAATAGAATAACGTTTAGGCCTACCTTTCTGTTATTGCCAAGGATACCATGATATATGAAATACGTTATGAATTGTAGGCTAATTCATAGTATAGGCTATATTACGTTTGCTGCTTAGGTTTCCAAATACCTGCTCATCATTACATAATTATACAGCATATTTGGCTTGGAATCTAAGGCTAAAGACATTCTAATTTATTAAGAGATTCTGTTGCTCATTTTTAGCAAATATATATATATATATATATATATATATATTGCATTTAAACATCATTTAAGAGCCACAAACCATAAACATCTTTGTTGGCACAGTATTCTCTCTGGTCCAGGCGTGGAATGGCTCTCTGGCGCCATTTGCTGGTGGGTAGAGACCACTGTTCAATGGTCCATGTTTACATCTGGTGTTCCGTCACCATCCAAATCGTTTTTGTGATTTTTTTTTTCTCGTTCAGAGCAAAGCTACATCTGACTGTAAAGTTCATGATAAAAATGGAGGTTGTTGATCTCTTGACTATTTCCCTCACAAAGGTGTGACTCTTTGCTTGTCTGGTTTTTAAAATAGCCCTGGTATCCAAAACAGAACATTGCATTTTACTGTGTGCCAAAATGTTTATTATAATGGTGTACACAGGACTTGATGATTAACTTGGTATCCCCCAGTATCATATTTGCTCATGTTATCTACCTCTAGATTTATTGTTTTCTATCCTCAAAATCAATTCCTTCATAGCCCACTCTGATCATGACATGAAGCTCCTTCCGCAGTGTGCAATTTGCTAAAACGAGACAACAGAACATGGTATTTGCACAAAAGCCAAAGATAATATTCTCTAACCCTCCTATTATGTTTGGGGTCAATTGAGCCCCATTCAATGTTTGAAATCTCTTAAAAATCAGTTAACCTTATTTTTCATCTTGTATGACTCTTCCTAATTTGGTAGGATCCTGCCTAAATAATAGACAGGCAATAAACATAATGCTGTTTTCCTGTACCAACTTTGTATACAAAGGTGTCGGGTCGGGTCATATTGACCCAAGGCTCTAGCTGTAAAAACATAAGAAAATATACTTTTGAAATTTTTGTGTTGAGTTGAGGATAATACAAAAAAATACACTACAGATGTTCATTAAAGTTTTTTTAAAGGAATCATGTATAAAAAATGATTTATTCTGTCTCTTATAGTTATATATAGTGTCTTATAGTCTCTTAGAGTTATATTTTGCCACACAATTTAAATAAAATTCAATAGAGTCTGTAAGCTTCCATGAAAGAAAGTTATTACATAGCACTACATTTGTTTTAGACATATGACACAGTTAATCGTTAATATTTTTCAATGCAGTCACATTTATTGGCTGTTTCTATGCACAATTACTAAGCAGCCAGGTGTACTGGCAGATGGTTCAGAGATTTACAATGGAATTTTCACATGTTTACTAAAAAATAAATACAAGACTTAAAGTGTTGCACAGCTCAAAAATATACAAAGGCTTGGAATTAATGTAAACTTTGAAAACATCATTTTACAAAAGGAACATCTTTGCAACAATTTAAAAAGATCATATTTACAAATTTGTACAAAAATACAAAACCGATGCAAATCCATGTATTGTATTCATCCATTGTAGCTTTCAGCCTGAATGAAATGCATCTAGTATCGAAAACAGTTACACTGTAACCTTCTTTTTTTGTCTTTATGTTATATTTTTACTTTATGCATTAACCCAAAACCTTTTGATGTGTATACCTGTACATGTCAGAAACCCTTTGGCAAAAAGTATGTACTGTCCTGCCCTGCCCATGCCCAGCCTGTTTTGTTAATGCATGTGGAATCAGAAAAATGGAAACTGAAACAGTCGTAAAGGAAAACCTCTATAAATAACTTCAGGTACAGCAAGAAATAAGAGAGAACTTCACAAACTCCACTCTATCAGTGCAAAGGTATAATTTGCTTTAATGCTGGAATGATAGTTCACAGAATCTTTGTGTACCCTGTTAAAAGATGGCAGTTAACAACAGTCCTTAAAATGCAGATATTGTTTCTCAGCGCTAACTCAAGTTTTATCTTATTAAAATAATACTTTGCTCTATGGTGTGGCAAAGATATTACTTGAAATGTATAGTAAAGGGAAGCATCCACGTGTATTTTCCCTATTTTTAAATGTTTGTAAGGCCTGAATAAAGTTAACAGTTTAAGTGTTACTAATGGACATAGCTACTGCAGCGGCATTTAATAACGTCTGAGAACAACAGATATGGCTACATTGATACTGTAATTTCATAATGTTACTTGCGAGCAGATGAGTTTAAATGTGCACCTCTTAAATGTGGGATTTTTTCTAGAATTCCAAAGAACTCTGCTGTGCTCTGAAGAGACCCATGGACATGTGTGAGTCGCCATTATTGATCCTCAATGGCATCAGGATGAAAAGTGACCGTGCTGGAAATCCAGAGCACCTCTAGGGTTAATAAAGTTCTGTTTTACACACTGTAGCTTATACGTCAAAGACAGTGGGGTCACAATGTTCCCATCGGCGTTTCCGATCTGTCTGTTCCTTTCACTTATTCCGATGAAAGGCTCTCTGGTACGAAATCTGTCAAACCAGTGTCAGTGTAAATAAAGCTTTATTATCTTTCATTCTAGATCATCTTCATAAACAAAATAAGTCTCTGGATAAAATATCTTGTCATTAAAAATATCTTCAATTTTTTTTTTAAATCTTGTAATCTCATATAAAGAATTCATATATTTAGTAGACCTATAGGTATAAGCCAAATGTTGAGGACCATGTGAATGAATTCTCAAAACTCTGCACAAACTGAAATCTTGTAATTTGTCGCAAAATAAAAAAAATAAAAAACAGAAAATGAATCGGCAGAAAAGAAATGTACAGGTCAAATTCCAAAATGCATCAGTTTAGCAGAAATGGAAAAAGGTCCAGAGGCATATGCAATTAACAGTAGCTGATGTCTTGACATGTCATTTTACTTTTTGAAAATCATATTTTCTTCCTGATTTTCTTTCTCTAAAGCAGCATTGGTGCTCTTTTGGCACCTACCAATTTTGCTTTACCACAGTTAAGACCCTAGAAATCACAGCTATATGTTACAAAAAACAAAAAAACAACAACAAAATGTTAATGACTTCAAACTTCAGTCTGAACATACTTGGCATTTCAAACTTAGCCATAAAATATTCCTAAAGAACATCATGCATTAGTCCCAAGAAAAGACAACGAGAAATACTATGGTAGCTGATTCTGTCCTCGTATTTCAACTGGGGATAGATTCGGAACAATGCTGTTACCACGGATATTTAACAGCAGTACCTGTGGATGCCAGTGCAGGAGTTGGTCCAAGATGCGATTTATCTTTCGCTTCACTGCAGAACTTTCCATGTTCCCCTTTTCACACTCCCTATTCACACCACAGTTCAAAACAATCCACAAAATATATATTTTTCCACTGCTCTCCTGCTCCAAGTCCTTCTCTTTTTGGCTCACCTTCAGCCACACCTTTTATCTACACTTTCCTTACCATTACTTTAAACCTGTCACACTCTATCCTTTTCCCCTACCCACTGCCTGCTATCGCCCATGTTCCAATAATATTCCATATAAAGATTGTCCAGTTAATTCACTAAACAGATAAACCAACTCTCTATTTTACAGTCATTTAAAAAAGGTCAAACATTTTATACAGCTATTGAACATACTAACAATACAATTCAAGTGATTTTAAAACATGATATCCTTTCCAATAATAGTATCTCTTTTTATCTTATATTTCCTTTTCAAAACTCCATAGTTTTTTTTTTATTGCATGCTGTTGATGAAAAGGCTTGTAAAAAAACAAAATGGAAAATGAATACTCTGCCACTTTCTGGCCAGAGCGTGCTACTCTCCAGCAATGGACACAAATAATGTTAAGATCTAGTGGTTTCACAGTTTTTATCCTCCTCTCCTAGCATGCACAGTGTCAGTTCAGTTTGCAAATCATTTTGAGTTCTCTGAGTGTTTTCTAAGCCTCCTAAATAACACCCATTCAGAATGCTATTAAACCTGAAAGTGAAAACCACTAGCTCTAAATTAATAGATATGATTGCAAAGGTATTCACAGAATACATTGGGTCAACTCTTTGCTCTGTAGTCCCCCCCCCCCCCCTCCACCTCAAGAATTGAAGTTATGTCTAGGCATGTAACATTAAAATCAGCAATGTTGGCATCTGCATAAGAAAATAGGGACTTCACCTGACTCTAAACACACATGGTGGAAATATTAGCAATAAAATTATGAGCTGCATATTATTCTATTGATGTTTTTTACTAAAACAGAAGACTTGCTTTGTCTGTGAAAGTAGAATGACAGCATTTGTTGGGGTTCTGTCTCCTACAGTAGTATCACTAAACTACTGAGTGATTGCAGCCCTTAACGCTTTACAAGGCTTCATAGTCATGTGCCAAGGACAGTTGTTTTGCTATCTTGTGAGCATATGCCATTTAGAAGGTGTGCATACATAATATATACACATATATCATACATGTATATCTCAATATTCACTCTATCTGTATACCATAGACATTTATATCTTAGAGAGGGGTCGTCTCGAAGAATTGTGATTAAGTGCAAAGAACTTGTAGGTTTTTTTGTTGTAAAAAGCTACCCTTTTCAACTTCTAGCCAAATGTACTACTCACTTGTCAATGAGGAGCATTTGTCATCAGTGACAAGATCAAAAAAATACCTGTAACTGTTTAAGATTATCAAATCCCCCGTATGCAAAGACCTCTACAGAAAGGCCACAGTTAAGATTGTCCCAGGTGTGCCTGCCATAGACAGGTGTTGTACATTTTCACAAAAATGTCTCCCTTCTTGTGTCACTTCCTTCACTCCTGTGCTTTGCAGAAGCATGCGCTACAGTATACTGTCTATATTTGATTTCTATGAATTGATGTACAGTATAGCAATGCTAAGGTGTACATGCATATCGCACATACTCTGCAAAGGTTACAGAACAAGGTCCTGCTGCTGATATAATGTGTGATATCTGTCATGATACACAAAATATATAAGCTTACAGTTTTAATTTTAAACATGTGCAACGATTTCTTGTGAATATAAATCCCATTTGTCTGGCTTTTCTGACACTTTTAAAACATATTAAGTTCATGGTGAAAATACGAGATGATGATGAATTTATGTTTTTCTAACAGAACAGGACTATAGCCGTAATATCCACAAAGAAAAATATGTAATGGCAGTTCCTATAACTAGTTTAGTAAGACATGTTATTTAGTCTTTTTCTATTATTTTCTGGTGTATGTGTTAAAAGTTTCATTCATTTCCTTAGAAAAAAAGTCTACAAATTCACCACTTTTTCTTTTTTTTCCCACTTTTTTGTTTCCCTCTTCTGGAATATTAGAGATACTCAAAAAGTTCCAGTGTACCTCTTTCAAATCCATGAGCTCATTGTGTTATGTTTTTTTCTCTTCTTTTTTTCGTGAAATATGTCTGGAGGAAGCGGGGGAAGGCGTTTAGGGGGTCGGACCATGGGATGTTTAGGGGTTAGGCTGAGGAGGGGTCAGTGTGCTGTTTATTGGGCAGCGCTAGGGAGGGGGTATTTATGGATGGGGTTGGACATTTAGCAGGTAGGGCCAGGGAGAGGTTATTTAGGGGTGGGCTCAGGGCACGGCTGGGTGTTTAAGTGGAGCTCTGTGAGGAACGGTCATCGTGTGGACTGCCATCTGAGTTCTCAGTCTCCCCCTCGGAAATGGCCTGCATGGGCGCGGTGTAGAGCCGGCTGCGTGTGCTATAACGACTGCTGTTAGCCGCTGGCGGGATCCGGGAGCGGCCCTGTCGAGAGGAAGCGGACATGGAGAAAGATTTCAGGGAGAAGCCCTCAGTGTTGGCCTTGGGGAAGGGGCTGGGGAGCTGCTCTGTCCCCGAGGGGGACAGCTGAGTGGGGGAGAGCAGCTCCTCCGGCTGCCGGGCCTCATCAACCCCCAGGTTGCCCAAAGACTTTGGCGAGATGGGGCTCTTCAGGATCTCTGTGGCCGACATGCGGTAGCTGGAGTCGGTCCGGCTTCCCTTTTTCAGCAGTAGCAGTTTGAATTCCTCATTGGAGGTGCTGGATTTTTTGGCACTCCTGTAGATGGGCCCTGGGGCTCGCTGTGAGCCGGTTGGCGTCCCTGGAGTTGTGGGGGTGCTTGGAGTGGTTGGTGGGGTGTTGGCTGGGGTGCCCCCCGAAGCAGTGTTCAGCCGGTTTATTACGCTCAGCTCTCCTGAATCCTTTCTGCCGAGCACTTTCCTTTTCGATCTGCAGTGATGTAATCTGTGTTACTGTTCTGCTTCCCTGTTTAACATTTATTACAGGGATCTCAAACTGCAATCCTGGAGGACTGCAGTATTTGCAGGTTTCACTCCAGTCCTGAAGGGCCACAGTATCTATATGTTTATGTGCTTTCCTTTCAGTCAGCTGCCTTTAGCCAATCAGTTAATTAAAACATGGCTAAAACACACCAAAACCCTCCAGGACTAAAGTTAAACCAACAGACAACATGGCCCCCATTTACCTCATAAACAGAAAAGATCAAAAACTGGTTTGGGGTGATTATCCATTTAAATGTATGCTCTCTTCCTCTGCTATTTTTAGCAGAGGATGCAACCCAGCTAGCAAACATACAGTGGCCCACTAGTAGCCTGCTATCGGCGTAGCTATCTATTGACAAATGTTTTGCAAATTGGCACTACAACGGTCAGCTAGTGGACAGTCGAGCTAAGACCGTTGAGATGAAAATCATCTGTTAAGCGAAGGGAAAATATAGGTGACTTATCCTGTGGCTAGCATATCACTGTTGTGCCAATTTGCAAAATGCTGGCTAGACAACAGCTGTTCCCAATGGCAGTCCAATAGGTCGTTGCTTTCTTAGAATGTTTGGAGCTCGAAACACCCACAGTGACAGTCAAGGCACTGCAGTGAAGCAAACTCACCTGTGAATCATAGCAAACAGATCCTCGGTTGTTCGTAGTTTATTGGGTGACAGAAAAACACTGTCGTCTTCTGGTTTTGTCTCATCATTCAAAGGAGAAAATGAGTTGTCACTGGGAGTAGACTCTGGGGGAAAAAGAGGAAAGATTACACCTCATTATTTATTTCCGTAACGGACACTTTGTTCCTGGGGAATTAACCACTTAGCTCGGACACAACGTTCTTATCTCTGCTAAAGTCACATGTCTAAGAGCCCTGACTCTTCCCCAACATACTCAAAGTGGCTGCTTGATGAGCAGAAGTCAATTTATTACTTGATATACTTGACTGGAGGGTAAGGGGGGGGTAAAAGATGGTTGGTATTCCTGGAGTGGAGTGAGAGGTGATGTGAATGAGGAAAAGGTGGAGACTGCTCTCTACCTCAGATTTGTTTATTTTTCTGCATTTTGTGTTGCTGTTTCCTTAACAGAAACAAATTTCCCTCCTATGTCCCTTAAACTAAATTCCCTGTCAATCTAAAAGGTGTTTTACGTCACCTGAGAAGGGTTGAGTTGGGGTGGGAATGATGGTGAGAATATAAATGTAAAGGAAAAAGCATGTAGACATTGAAATGAGTCAGGTACTTTACCTTTGCTAAAGTAATCCTCTGTGTCTGGTGTCAATCCCTCTTCCCTGCAGTCCTGTGAGGCACTTCTGGTAGGAAAACCTGATAGTTCATATTCCTCCTCTCTGCTACCCGCATCACTGATTGTATAAGCTTGCAATGTTTCTGATTGACTCATAATTACAGGCACTTTGTCAAGACTGCTAAACTCAGGCCGTCTTGCTGCTGCATCATTCAGATCAGGGGGAGAACTAATATTTGTCATACACAGCAAGGGAACCCCGCCACCCGGTTCAATCCTTGCAGGTTGGTTCTGCTCTTTTTCCAGGCTGTCACCATGTATATACGTGGCTTTTGACATGCTCTTCTGCTCATGTCCCGCATCCTCTTTGGGGCGGGTTAAGGTCTTGGATACCCCTCTGGGGTCCTGGCTGCTTTGGGGCTCATGCCTCATCCCATAGGCTGGCGGCCTCCTAGGGGGATCATCCTCCATGGACATTGGATCCAGGGGGGTTCTGAATGCAGTCATAGACCACAGTGGCCCTGAGGCATGTCTCTCCTGCCTGTACCTTGTGTGCTCATAATAGGCTACATCCCTTGCAATGCGTCCATCGCCTGGGGTATACAGTGATTCACGATACTCCTGAGAAGGGTGATCGGCAGCAGGTTTGTGGGATGTGGGCCTCTTGGACTCTGGTGACCTGTGGTCAGGAGCTGCTGCGATAACTGTGACAGTGGGACACTTGGGCCTAGCAGCAGCCTCTTGGCTAAGCCGGTCATAGCAGCCTTCACCGAGCTTGCTAATAGATCGCAGCTGGACTGAGCGGAGCACAGTGGGCGTGATAGCTATGGGTGTCTCTAGATTAGCGGCAGAGGCTGCAGCTGCTGCCCTGGCCTCTGCCGCAGCAGCAGCAGCTGCAGCTGCCTTCTGCTTATTCTGGTGGAGAATGTGCAGCTGGGTTCTGTGGGCTGAAGGTTTGCTGATGACATTGTGAAGAGCACTTAGGTCAAGATGGGTCGGAGGTATAATTGGTAGCTCAAGGTCTCTCTTGGATAAGGTGCCTCCATCCCTGGAGGAGAACTGCTGCTGCTGCTGTAGGGAAGAGAGAGAGGACTTTCTCTCTGGAACTTTGGGCTTTCTCTTGCCACTGGTGGGGGATAAGGGTCCGGGGAAGAATGCGGATGGGAAGGAAGATGTTGGTGTTTCTGATTGGCTAGAGTAGCCACTGGAGGGCGATGCTAAGCCTGCTAGCTTATCAGGGGAGGCTAGCTTGAACTCACTTTCCACAGAAGGAAGGGAAGGAGTGGTGGCTCTGGACCCTGACTGGGAGTTTTGTGATTCTAAGCTCTCTGGTGACTTTATGCATTCAATGACAGTTGTACCCGTAGCAGTGCTGGAGTTGGACAATGACCTGTATGGGTCATTGGACTTCAAGTCATTGAGAAGCCAGAGGTCTGCATAGTCGGACTGTACGGCGCCCTCATCTTTAAATGAGTGTGTGTCTGTTGAGCCAAACAGGTTGGAGTCAGTCATCTCACAAGCATTCTCACCCCAGGCTTCCACAGGCTCCTCACCTAAAGTGAGGTTATCCAACTGGCTTGGGTGGCTGGCTAAGTCTAGGTCAAGCTTCATTTCCCTGGAAGACAATGGCAGGTGCTGCCCACTGTTTATCTTTGGTTCATTCTTGTCAGGAACGTTTGAACTACTGCTAATTTTCTTCAGTGAAGAACTGCGTTTTGGTGGGTGTGGCTTCACCTTTGGTTTCTTTAAGGAAAGACAGTGTCTTCCCAGTGTCCTGTGATCTCTGTAGTCTGGCTGATATTCACCCATGCTAGATGCGACGTTAAAGCCCTGGCTACCGTCAGAGCCCATGACTGCATAGTTATAGATGTAGCTTCTGCTACCTTTGAGACCACAGTCAAAGTGCATGGAGGTATAATAGCCTTCCGTGTCTATGGAGTAGTGTGAGCTGGAGTCTGCCTTCTCTGATGGTGGCTTGTCCACAAAGCTCTCATATGTGGCCACACTTGTGAAGCTGGGGCACTCCAGACCACCTTCATCTCCTCTGGAGCGTGGCGGACTGAAGTCCTGGTGGCAGGACTTGTCATGCTCATGGTGCAGGTAGTTCCACTCACCATCGCTTGCTGTGCTGTTGCTGGGGTCATCCAGCAAGTCAGTTACGGTTGAGGTGAAGGAGCTGGCCCTGTGGCCTCGAACCTGTAGCCGGTCAATTTGGTAAGGGTCGATTATGAAGCCGGAGGTGTCGTCACCGGCACTGGGAGCTGCGTTGAGGGACAGCTCTGAATCACAGTGTGAGGATCCAGTTAGGGGTGGTGAGGCGGCCGGGGGTATGGTCTCTGACGTCTGGGAGGGGCATGTGGAGCTGCTGCCACTCCAGTTCCCACTGGAGGATTGGTGGTCTTCCTTGTGATCAATTTGGGTGCCTAGCACTCCTGTGGTAGAAACAGAGTGAATGGGGCTGCTGAAGGTGTCTGAGCTGGAGGAGATCTCACAGCTCCCCATGTCAATTTTTCGCGGGAGCCGGGACCTTCCCCTCTCAATCCATGTGTGATCAGAGGTCTGCTTGCACTTGAGGCCGATCAGCTGGCACTCTGGTATGGCCTGGTCGTCCGTGCTTTCCTCCTCGTCTTTCAAGATCAGCTCCCCGGGACCCGGCAGGAACTCTTCCGTCTCGTAGGGGGAGAGCTCTTCATCATCATCGTCATCGTCATCACTGTCGTCATGGTCTTCATCAACAAGCCGGCCACCCACGCGGGGCAGGCTTCGGGAACGTAGGCGACTTCCCACCACGGCTGTAAACATGGTGTCTGAGCTGTCTGGCAGGGAAGTGATGTTGCCAGTGGAGTGAGATAAGGAGGTGGGGATACCCTGGCCCCTCTGAGCCCGGATCCGTCTTCGTGAGGGTGCAGTGAACAGGAAGTCCTCGGTCTGACAACCTGAGTCCTTAGTGTTCAGGCGGCCACTGAGGGAGAGCTCTTTGTTGCAGATGGAGAAGTCAGGGTTGGTGTGCACGATCAGGGTTCGGTCTCTTGCCACCGGGGATTCATCAGAGTCTGGGGGCATAGAATAAGTGCAGTTTAATCCCTTCACCTTTAGCAATTGAGGAACGTCCATCCTTGATGAGATATACTGCACTAAAATATACTCAAAATATGAGTATATACTTTTTGGAAAATATAATGATTATCCTACTTCACTAAAATATATTTTTCAATATTATATATTTAGTATATTTTATTCAATATATATTGAGTATAATCCATTTCTATTAGCAATAGTGAGTCTAACAACCAGTGGCGGCTGGTGATCTAAATATAGGTTGGGGCGCTAGCATTTCTAAAAAAAAAAAAAAAACATCTGATGACTTTTTAAACAAAAAAAAGCTACCGTGTCCGTGTGTTGTTGTTGCAGAAAGTTTTTTTTGGCAGCAGGAGTGGACAGTTTTTAGTAAGACATGAACTAACTAGAGTGAGTGCGGATCGGGCCGCATATTCCCCGACCCCCCCGAGCCCGAGACGACCCGAACAGGAATTCTGCTTTTTATGTCCGAACCGACGACCCGCCCCGAGACCTGACGCACTGAAGCGACTGACACATTGTGTTTCTGTCCCTGTCGTTGTTGTTTTGTTGGTTACAGCTTTCTGTTTTGTTTTCTCTGTTTACACCTAAATGACCTAAAAAAGGCATTGTTATTGGTATTTAACAGACACCACACAATATATTCGGTCATTTTTTTTTTTTTTCACACTATAATTTTCACCAAAAACAACTGAAGCACCATGAGCAGTAGTAAGCTAACATCCACCAATTAGTACAGTAATACCTTGACATACAAGTTAGTTTAATTCGTTCCGGACCGTATTACTCGGTTTACTATACTATCAAATCAATCAATAAATTTAATTATTAATTATACCATTAAATCCGAAAAAATCCCTCAAAAAACACCCAAAAACTCTTTACTTACGTTGTTAAAAAATATATAAAAATTAAAATAAAATTATAAATATTAAATAATTAATACAAAATATAATAATAAATATATAAATATAAAAATAAAATGGTTCTAAAATTGCTTGCTTATTTATTATTTTTCATTTTAACTTATTAATCTTCATCAGTGTTTTTGTTCTTTTTTCATTTTTTTTTCTTTTTTTCTTTCACGCTTTTTCTTCTCTTCAACATCTCTTATTCGATAAAACCTATCCATTTCTGGAATTTTTTTCTTCCTCCTTCCCTTCAGAATTTTTCGGAAATGCCCGAAATTGCGAATTGCATTCGCAATGCTCCGCTGCTCTCCCGCTCTCGTCGTCGCACTACGGATCGTGCTCGGAAATGAAATCAGAAATTGCTCGTTCGTAAGTTAGTGCACTGCCACTCGTAGGTTTTTCTGTAGTTCAAAAGTAAAATGTCGCTAGTTGTTTCGGCCGCGTGACCGACCCGACCCCGTTTTCTCCCGACCCACGCTTTGAGAAGAGTTCTTTTTGAAAGGTTCTTTTTTTTTTTGCTTTCTCTCTTTTTTTGCTTGATAATTTCGAATTAAGAATCTCTCTTCCGTCTAGGTAGGGCTCTCTTTGAATATGACTCTCCTTGCGATGACTGAACATATCCGTACTTGCGCCGTAGTAGTTGCGCACTCGCGCTAGATGCTGCGCTGCGCGATAAATGGCGTGATATCCAATCAAATAATATAATCTAAATCAAAAATATCATAAATATAAGGGGGGGGGTCGGGGGGAGGAGGGGGGGCGCCGGGGACTTCCTTTTTTGGCGGCGAATCAGGCAGCAGTATCTTTTTCAGAGGCCTGAAAATGCATGAGTGCTCTGTGCTCTGATTCACCTCTGATTCACCACGCCCACCGGTGCGCGGCCGGTACTTGTCATTGACTTACTGTAAACAAAGGATGTATACTACAAAAAAGCTACTAATAAAAACATATAAAAATAAAAAAAATTTAAAAAAAATAATAAATAATAAATAAAAATAATAAAAAATAAAAAAAAAAAAAAATTGCTAACAACCATATGCTGAGATACTTTCTCACTGTAGTTCTCACAGTAGTTTCTTTGCATACAAAATATCTATGTTTATTCTTTTTAAAATACTTCCCCCCACATTTTCTCCACAATTTGCAATGCCCAATCTTATACAGGCATGTTGATGCTGCAATCTCCACAACCAATGCAGGAGAGTATAGACAAGAACACACTCCCATCTATAGCACATGATGTCGCCAGCTATGTCTTTTCACAAAGACCACAAGCTAAGCCAGCATAGACATGAATTGAAGGAAGACACTTAATGTGCAGCTTTAGCAAGCAGACCACCTAGTCGACCTGCAGAGATTGCTATAAAGCAATGAGATGCAGATACCAGCCGACAGATCCCTCCCTAAGCCAGGGTGACACATCACCTTATGGGGCTATCGGCATTGGCACGGTCAAGATACGATACCAGACCATGAGGCCCATCCACTCACTCAAACAGTGACCTTAAAGAGATTGCCAACTCAAATAGATGATTCAGCTTTTCAATGGTTAGTTGTTGTCATCCTCGGGTGGAATAAACATAACCCAAATATCAGTACTAAGTGATATGCCTAAATTGAGATGTGCTTTCTGTTTTTCACCATTGCCTGTAATTGATCAGGCAAGGTTTTTGATTTCGCTGGAACTTGGAAGACTGAAGCCAGAGGCATGTCGCCCGATCAAGTCAAATTTAACATTGTATGTTGCCCGCTCGATGCTGGGTTGTGATGTAATGGAATCGGTTGACTAGAATATTAACCTGAATATTAATATTCACACCCACCCAGGCCTGAGAACTGCATAGTTGGCAGAAAGTGACACTATTCAATCGTAATTTTTTTCAGCTGTAGACGTTTTTAAAGGCTGAAATCTTGGTGAATGATTATTTTAATAATGAGGAGTAGTGTCATATAAAGAAAACCACGTTTTAATCACAATCCTTTTAAAGGATGAATCATCCAACAGCGCTCCATTATCTATTTT
This sequence comes from Ilyophis sp. 1 JC-2022, assembly GCA_022702515.1. NCBI lineage: Eukaryota > Metazoa > Chordata > Actinopteri > Anguilliformes > Synaphobranchidae > Ilyophis > Ilyophis sp. 1 JC-2022. Next base: position 73,758,262 of record CM040397.1, on the reverse strand, counting down.
TGACCAACTGTACTACAGTTTTACCCATTATGCAAAATACATAAATGCAGGCAATTTTATCTTTGTTCTGTAGATACTTCTTTCACATTTATTTTGACAGATCCATCTACAAGAGCTCTACAGTCCCCATAACATGAAAAATATGCATTTACTTGTGCAACATTCTCCAGTGACAATCCAATCAAGTGGTATCATAGAGATGGAAGGAAATATTAAACTTAAGTGGTTCTGAGTAAACACAATTTGTATATACCGCAGATGGCACTAGAATGATGGCTAATTATAACAGGTTTGATCAGCTAAAGCTGGCTAGCATCATAGTATGCTATAATTACTGAATGTAGTAAGCAGCTATAGCAGTTGGCTGTGTCGATTCATATTCCAGTACTGTTTGCAAATAGTGGCACGAAGCAAAACATAGCTACGTCTTTCAGTGTAAGTCTGATCATTAATTTGTTACATGAGACAATTTTTAGAAATACATTTTTATCCTGTCATTAAATTTAAATTTAAAATTTAAATTTAAATACCAATAAGCAGCTCAGAGATTTGTGGTTGAATATGCTCTCGTTACCAGTCTTTTAAGTTAAAAAACTGAAAATAAAAGCATTTTAAGCACATTATTTCGAAATAATAATTTTTATACTTTTATAATATATTGCCTTAATTGCCATGGGTTCCTGTTTGTGAAAAAAAATTATGCGAATAAATCATTCAATCCAATTCTATTATATCAAAGCAAGGGATAGAACAATGTGAAATGTATTTCCAGTGCGCTGCTGGCATGCAAACAAATCTTCTTGGTTTAAGATGCGAAGAAGAAAGAAACAAGAGGAACCCACCTAAATCTTGCTGGACTCGTCTGGGTATGCCCGAGATGGTCTTCCGTCTTCTCAGTTTCCTCCGCCTCTGAAGCACCGACTGAGAATGCACAAGTGAGCAGCGGACACTAGCCTCTCTGTCAAATCCAACCCCTGCAAAGCAGATAGTGCATGTGAGGAACCCTTGTAAGCCTGCAAACGCATCCTCTGTTGATAACTTTCATGCCTTTTCCTGGGGATTTGCTCTAACTCTCAATTAGATCACACGTTATTTCCCTCGGCCAAAACTTGGCGCCTTTAATGGCTGAGAGATGTCATTTACTAGGCATTGTTGAATACTGACATTTTTATTTCTTCACACAAACACTTTAGCGCATTCATTTACCAAAAGGGACATAGCATTCCAACGGTTCAATGTGTGATTGTGCAAATGAACAAATTATGGCCATCATTCACATCCCTTATTGAGCAATAATACAGATTTCTCTATAGTGAGAAAACAAGAGACCGATAAACAGACACATAGGAAGGAGTATAATCTCAAGTATACTTAAAAAAATAAAAATAAATAAAAAAAACCACAGAAACAGGAAACATTCATATGTGGTCAATGTCATGCAAGTTGATAATACTAGCAAAACCAAAGACATAATTAAAACATTTCTGCATAATCCTACCTGATATCAGCCTAAATTGCTGACCTTCAGCTCTGTAGTTTCCCGGTCTGACAGCTTACACTATAGTTCCAGCTTTGTGTTTTTCTGTCATGATGTTCTCCCCCCTCGCTATGCTTCATGACTATCATGTGATTACAGGCTGTGCTTTTCAGCACCACAGCAATTACCGTACTCTGCTTACAATGTGCAATTTTGTCTAAACTCTCTCTGACTCAGCCTCAGCCTCCATTGAATGACAAATAGTAAATTTTCCTCTGACTCAATGCACCTGAAGGTAAATAAAATCTGTAAATCTTTTTACAAAAACAAAACATGCAAAATAAAACTAACGTGACTCGTTGGCATTTGTGAGGCATATGCTTTCTGTTCTGCGATCCGTAGTATGCACAAATCAATTTGGGCAATGGGGGATGTCATTGATTCACAAACCATGACTTGTGCATATTCATACGATTTGACCGGAACGTGATCGCTAGGCTAGATAGCAACACGTCACTCTTGTATACAGTATAGCACCTATGTATTAGCCCCCAGAATTTGTTAGCATTTCGCATTGGTGTTGTACTAAATACACACACTCTAAAGCTGGTTTGGCGATAAGTACAGAAAGCATTTTAATTTGCTGACCAACCCGGGTGCTGTCAGAATTGGAGATTAATGAACTTTACGCGTGAGCACAGCACCTACTGTTTGAGATCAGCATTGCTATTCACTGCCAGAGAAATGTCATGCTTAAATGAACTGACACTGTATGGTGGAGGTGGGGGCAGGGGCAGGGGCAGGGGCAGGGGCAGGGGGGGGGGGGGGGGCGTTTAGTCTGAAAAAAAAACTCCATTCCTCCCTCAACGGACAAAATTGTGTGAAAAAAATTGTGAAACGTGGCGACACGAGGGACGTGGGCACAGCAAATGGACATGTAAAAGATGGCTCACTGAGGAATGCTGAAATCGCAGGAGGAGAGGCAACGACGGAGACCTCCTCTGAAAACAACACATAGCAAGTTCAACACACTTACAGAGAAAGCTTCTTTTTGTTTCTTTGTGTTTTTTTTTGGTTTTTAAAGAAAAACTCCGGTCAATATCTAGAATCTAATAAGCTTTGTTACTGTGGCATAAGATACTCATGATCCACAAGTGAAAGGCAGTTTGCAATACACTGTCAGATAAACTGCCAATCGCATCTGAAATTTCTACCCTTATGGAAATGTAATATACAGCAATATATTGATAATTAGTATGTGTGTATGTGTGTGTATATACGTGTATGTATCAAGATCAGAAAAGGTAACTTCACTTCTGCTTTGAGCTATTACAATATATTGTAAAAAAATTACAATATACTGCAATATACCCCATATCCATAAGGAAAGGACTAAATATAATCAATAATAGACCTGTTTGTTATTCAGGTGAGCATTCTGGTGCAAAATGGCTGCCATGCATCACCTAGGTCGGCGCTATACATTGGTGGTGGCAGAGATGAGATTCCACCCTTCACTGTGAAGTGAATTATTATTCTTATTATTATTATTATTGTTGTTGTTGTTGTGTTATGAGGTCCAGAACATGTTTTCTCTCATGAAAAAACTGTTTTTCAGGAGAAAATCCCTATCATCCCGGGGGCAACAGTGATTTCTTAGTTACACAAATTTTCTGACAGCAGACAGTGTACCAGTGCTTGTCCTCACCTGTTAGTGGGAATCAAATTTGGAGCTCACAGTGCACGAGAAATACCTTCCAATCATGTCAAAATTAGTTGTATCATATGTATTTATATTTTGTGACAGGAGTTTTTCTTTAATATTAATATTTGCAAGACAAACAAACGCAGAGACAAGTAGAAATTGGAAAGCGGGTGATTTACCGGTGACGTTAATGGGAATAATGCACGAGGAGATCACTTGGGACTCGGTTTTCAGTCTCTCCTCTGGGGTAGGGAGAGGCAGTGCTTTTGACCAGTTAGTCTGCTTGTCCAGAGTGGAGGGGATATTAGGAACAGGGCACTTAGGCCTGTGACCTAGTACCACTGCATCCATTTCAGGGTCTGTGGGAGGGGCAGCCTGGAACAGATGGACATTAGGGCTGTTACATTAATGCGGGTAATGGTGTTAATGGTGCGGATGTGCATTAACTACTAAGCAACAATGGAAACAAATAGCATAGCACAACTACAGAATGTTAAAACTGTTAATATTCCATACACCTATATTACATTAAAAATGAAATGGCACAATGAAGTAAATTTCTATATCTATATTATGAGGTCAGTGAAGTGGTTAGTGCAGCACATTAAACATGTATTAATATTTTGCTTGGTGAAGCCTTGAGATGACCAAAATTAAGAAAAAGTAATCTACAACAGGCGTTTCATTACCCTGAAACTGTCTTTCCCCCCATGTGAACAGCGCATTCGCAAAACTTTGTAACATTCTCATACAGTAAATCACAGAATTCCAGAGAAACTGAAAAAAGAGATGGTAAGAGGCTTGGAGGGTAAAAAAAATTTCAGTTTAGCAAAGCAGAACATTAACAAGAGACAAACACAGAAAGAGGCAGTTTTAGAAAGGCAGAATTATGACTCAGAAAGGATCTGCCTGTGATTTAATCACATCACGTTCCCTGTGCACACGACCACAATTCTCTCATTTAAGTTTTTGTATTATATCTATGTACAAATATGAAGGTACTAGATCTATCATGTGTTCAATGTGGTATCCTGTCCTCCTGCTGAGAATCAGGATCACAATGATGTATTGCAAAATTCTCAGGTTGCAATTGAGAGCAATCATAGATTCGACGGTGTGTGTCACTGAGCCGGCGTTCTCCTCAATTTCTACACCAGAAGGAATCTGGATTTCAAACATAGACTTTACACATCGAACAGCTGCAAAATATCAATAGCTTGTTACTTGAAAGTCCACTTAAACAATTGAGAGTCCTCATAAGGATCAGTTAACACACACACACACATGCACACACACAGCCAGAATACCTGTAGTGCTCTACTGAAATAACTGCAAAAATATACACTGTATCATTTCTACTATAGCATTATGCATCGTATACATTAACCATAGGCAAATTATTAAAATACCTGTTTGTAAAATGTCAATAATAATTCATATGACAAGAGAAGTTTAGCAAGTAAACTATAAAGATGATTATAACCATCACATGCATTCATTGAGCAGTAGCTCTGAAGTATTAGCATTCCATGTGCCAGTACATTGGAATGTGTGTAATAGCCTTCAAAGCCAGGACAAACCCAACCTGCTCTGCTATAGCACTTATTTTTATGATAAACCTATTTGAAAAAACTCAGGTTTTCATTGTGTTTCAAACTCAATTGCATCCCAAGATCATTCAAATCAAAACCAACAATTTAACCAACCTAAATATCATGCCTCTCTGTCCACATGTCGGAATGTCCAACAACCAGCTAACTCATTTCATAAAAATATGCACTTACCTTTTTCTGTCAATAAAGAAGTGCATGAAAATGCATGGGGCAGTAGAAGTAGTCTCTTAGCTTGAACTGAGCTCTGATTTACAGCTGGCCCTGAAGCTTTTGTGCTCTGTTCCCCAGTAGACTACTGAAACCCTGACAAAACTCGGGCTACAAAAGAATCCTGTTTCCTAGGAAACTTTCCAAATGGGTAAAAACTTACTGATGTAAAAAAACAAATCAAATCGGCTACAGTGGATTTTCAGCTGATTCGTCTTTAGAATGATAATAACGGCACATTGGTTTATGGAGAGGCCAAAGGGAGAGAGAGCAAGAAGAGATGGGAGAGAGATGGGGAGAGAGAGGTGGGGGTGAGATGGAAAGAGCGAGAGTGAGAGAATGAGACAGAGAGAGATGTGAGGTGGGTGGGAGGCAGTGAGAAAACTAAAGCTGGCATTTTGGTTTTCATCAGTGGCTTACTGCCAGGAGCTGTTTTCATTAGAAAAAGGAGAGGCATCTCAGGGCAGAGTGTAAAAGAATGCCATTCATAAAGTCTGCATGGCCACAGAGCAGCCCAGGGAGCCTCATTGCTCTCTTGGGTAATAAGAGGTTTGATCTGCAAAATCTAAGGGAGAAAAACTATGTTTTTGGCTGCCTAGTGGCAGAAACATATACATGAGCGTTCATGGTCAACCACAATGCTCTGCACTAACTCAGTGAGCCTATTACGATGACAGCTTTGGCCTCCATAAAATATACACATACAGGGATAGGTTGATTTTGGATTTTGAACCTTTGCCCTCACCAGCCACACAAAAAGAGGCTGTGTCCGAATCTGAGCCCTATCTACTGCGCCCTGTCTCCTGCGTACAGTGCACTGGCAGAAATGTGCTGTTTAATGTGCACTGTCTAGCACGCGATGTGCAGTACGTGAAAAAATATCCGCTATACTATTTTCCAACCGTACTGTCAAAGTGTCGTAAGACGTTTCACCCTTGTCATGTCACGTGTTGTTTTTGTTGTATTTGAAGGAAAACATCAGCGAAGCGAATCTTTTAAAACGAAGCTTCACACCATATTTATGCGACCAAAATGTTTGTGTACTTCTTGAAAAGTGTGCTCCCGAATATACTCAGCGAAACCCTGGAAGTAAGTGTATCATACGGCAGTTTAAATTATACTATAGTTAGAGAAAATTTTGCCTACTTAACTACTTTTTTGTCCTGTCTACTTAACAAGCCTACCTAATAGTATGGAAGGGTGCTGATTCGGACACAGCCTGAGCTAAATACCAAGGTCCCCAGCCAAGGGAAGTAATAACACACTTAATTGTTTCTCTGGGAGTGATGTCACGTTCCGCTGAGGAGGTTCATGTGGTAAATCACATCTCTGATTGGTTATTTAAATAGATTAAAGTTTAGGGTATCTATTTGAGGTTAGAGCATAGAGCATTTGGTGAGCTGGCTGGCATGAGATTTATTGTGGTAGCGGGCTGTGGGGTGCGATTGAGATTGTTGGGGGGGGGGTGTGATTGAAATTGTGGTTTGGGGGGCGGGGTGCTGCAAAAGATGGGTCACTGACATAATTTTTTGAATCAGGTTGCAGCTTTGTTTTAAGTTGCGGTGTTTTCATTTGGTGTGAGATTGGTTTGGGTCGTGTGAGACAGTAAGTGTGTCTCTCACGGAAAAACGTGAGATTGCAACCCTGGGTTAGAGAACTTGCCATGCCCTGCTCTTGTAAATCATAAACATTTGGATAAACTTTTTTTGTGTTTACACAGATAAATGATCTTACAAGGGAGTAAGCTATACACAGTTCATAGCTTTACAATTTCATCATCTCAGTCTGTTGCAGCAGTTCTTAACACAGTGTTTGGAATGATCCCGTTTTGAAAAGATCACTTTGTAGTGTTCATGTCCCAGAGTTCAATCAAAGAAGCGCACAAGGCCACATTGGGAGGAGAAAGGTGGGATAAAAGGTGTAGCTGAAAAAGATTGAGACAGAAAAACATTGAAGACAGCATGGAGGGAAAAGGAGATCTTAGTGAAAGTCAACCAAGAGAAGGAAGAGATCAACAGTCACACCATGCAGAACCAACCACCTCAGGATGGGGGGGGGGGAAATACCTTTTTGCTCCAGGGGGTATAGTAGCAACATTCAGTGGGGGAGGAGGAGCGGTTTCTCTCAAACTATAAACACAAAAGGCAAAAAAACAAAAAAAACAAAAACAAAAGATGAATGAAATAATGAAAATAAAATCATGAATCATGGCTTAATTGAAAACTTCTCCAACAGAAAAATGATTCTGGCCAAGTACCTGTATTTTTGGAAAAAAGACAACAGGGCTGAGAGTAGAACCTGTGACTAGAGCAGTGTGTTTTGGTCAGAGCTTGTTAAGTAGCCCTTTTCCAGAAATAGCCCTTAAATTACACCCTGTGATTAATCTCCCTTTGGATGTGTGTCCTGAAAAAAAAAACTGACTCGTCGATGATCTGTACAGATGAAAATCCTGGCAACCTCAGGAGGCAGAGCTGGAAGAGTAATCATGAGTTAGAAGGACAGAGGTGCCCCCCCCCTCTGCTTCAGAACCAGTAGTATACTGTAATGTAATAAAAATATAATTTAAGTATACAAAGGTTATTACAAGTATACTTTTCCTTTTTGCACTTAATTTGAAGTATGTTTTAAAAAATGTTCTAAATGTGTACTTCAAGTATAGTCTCAAACACTGTAATACTTTGAAATTTTGTTTCAAATGCACTGGTGACATAATTTAATTGTACTGCAAGTGTATTTAAGATACCAACAAATCATACTTTTTGTGAGTGCACTTAATTAAGTACACTAAAAATAGTCCCATTTAACATACAGACATAGTATACAATTTTTTTTACCATACACACTGGACTTGAAGTACAATTAAGTAACTTAAGCTCTACTTTTTAGTACAAAAACTATGAAAATATATATATATATTTCAAGTATCATTTTTTTTCACCTGGGTATGGACATTTGCAGGCTCACTATGGGTATAGGTAACAGCGCCATATGGTATGGTGGCTACCTATAATTGCTTTGAAATCCAAAGATGTTACTTTTCTTCCTGTTTCTTATGTGTCTACCTTTAGTCCTGTCTCTAGGTCCATCGTTATTGGCATATCCTGAGTTCCGATCCTAGTATTAGTAAATCTTTCGTAACCAGACCGAAATTCACTTATACAAAATCTAGAAACCTTAAGGATCATTTGATAAAGACCATCATTTCTAAGCCTCAGACACATTTTTTGTCATCTATACCTGGTGGTAATTTTGCGTGCCATAATTGTGTTAGTTGTAATGGCAATTGAACACGAAATTAGCTGAACACGATTTATGGGGTCAAATGCCTAGGGGGGGGGTGATAGGGGTAAGTTGCTTTTACAACGTGAAGCATGGTGGATCCATTTTTTAAATAATGTTTCTCCCAGTGCTCTCAATGAGGAATTGTCCCTAACCTGTTTTTTTAATAATCATATATTTATTTATCATTCTTTATTTATATGTGTTATTATTACATCTGAGGTTGTTTTCTGTTTCTGTTCCATAGATGACAGAATAATTACCATCATGTATAATTGATTAAGTGTCAATCTTGGGAGAATTGATGAATTGATAAAGATATGTCCACATGATTAGCCATAATTGCCAATGCCCTCCAGGTTGGTAATGTATCACATGATATCGGGTTAGTCTATTTAAGGACATAATGTGTGGTCGGAGTTTTCCAATTTTGTGCACGTTGAGCACACCGAAGAAGGCTGGTGCCGAAACGTTTGATCATATCGTGCCTCATATGTCAAGAATAAACTTGTAGTTTCAATAGTATTTAGTGAGTGCTGTCCGCTTTTGTTTATTATATCACATGCTTATGGGATTCAGCACCCAATTAGTTGTCAATAGATTCTGAGCTGAGCATGTTTTGTTTTTTCAATTTTTTCAATTTACCTACAATTGCTGATTTTAGGATTCCAGCCAGTTGCAGACCCCTCACCACTAGTCTGTGGATGTTACCAAGGCTACCAAATATACAGTAGATACTAATAATCTACATTTATAAAGTTGTTCAGGAGCTGACACCAGAGGCTGAAACTTCATTACACACACACACACACACACACACACACGCAGCACAGGTTGTTTCAGGCGTGAAGTCATAACAAAATAAAGGAAAACTGCACTTTCACCAAGACACTTTTATCAGACCCTGTGCTAAAGCCCATCCCTGGGGGCTTGTCATTAGGAGCAGTGCTCAAATCTAAGCATGTCCCACGCAGCCGTGCTCCAGCAGCAGGTAACGGCACAGCGGAGAGCTATATCTCAGCTGCAGCAGAGAAGAAATCTTACTGTAATACTGAGCAGCAGCAGCAAACCCCCAAAAAAAACAAGCCAAAAAAAAAGATGAAGCAAAAATGCAGAGGCGGTGGCTTTACAAAACAGTGCTGGGTTAAGCCACATGCCAATTTGACATACCGGTCAACTCCATTTACCTTTCTCTGTATTTGCGGAAACTCAGTATCCCTTACAGATCTGTCCTGCAGCGCGGAGAGGAGGAATACACACCATCAGGGGGAAAAAAGAACGGACCGACTCATGTCCAGGGTGAACTGCTACATTAGCGCCAACAATGGAAGGTCATGCCTCTAGACTGGGTGAGGCCAGAGATGAGCCACTGTTTTAAAATGTGTCATCCACATGCATAGTCATTACAGACAGGTGGACACATTACGTGCGTTACACACTTTACATCTCTTACATATAACACCTGGACAATTACACTTGTAACTGACATCAAGTCTGACACATTCTGTTATAAAATGTGAATGAAGGTAGAAATTAAATATTGATGCGTCATCCAAGTATAAAAAGTCAACTGAAACCACAGACAAACATAAATATGTTTGTGCAGGCAGTGGGCAAAAATATGGGTAAAACAATGATCAGATATAGGTATCATGCCCTGGCGGAATGACAAACAACTTAACTTGTTAACATGCATCATTCACCCTTCATCATGCAATAATGATTTAATTGAAATGATGGTCATATGAGGATCTAATTACTGGACTGGGTGATTTTAAATATCACAACCGTTACCTTTCTTTGCGTTTGTTGGATGTCTGACTCTCTCACTGACCTCTCCTTAGGGAGGCGATTAAATACAAAATAATAACAATAAATGAAAACAAGGTCAACAATTTGAAAAACCTTGTTTGCCCCCAAAGTTATATGCATTTTTGTTTCATGTTAAGAAACAGGAAAATCCATTTCATAATGGATTCTGCATGGAGGCTGCACGGGATAATGGAGTTTGTGCAAGAATCCACCGTAGAAATAGCAGCTGATCACTTCCACAAGCTGCTACTTACTAAATATATTTATGGATGTTTGGTCTAGCAACCTGCATTATTGTATCTGTGCCAAACAATAACGTTCAATTCATCAAACATTAACCCTTGTGTTCTGTTTACTTATTAGCACTTGTGAAACTGTGTGCACTTGTTAGCCTGAGTCAAATACACCCAGGACATTATTGGGATTTTAAAGAAATTACATTTACGTGAAAATACTCAATATACTGTATATTATCTTTATCTAAATTCCAAACAATATAAACTACATGCATATATATATATATATATATATATATATGGTTAATGGATACCACATACAGTCCAGTCCGTAAGTATTTGGACACTGACACAATTGATGTTGTTTTGGCTCTGTACTCCAGCACATTGGCTTTGAAATGGAACAGTGGATGATGATGTTAAAGTGCAGACTTTCAGCGTTAATTTAGTGTAGCAATTGTAGCCATTTTTATACATAACCCCCCCCCTTCCACATTTTAGGGGACCAAAAGTAATTGGACAAATGAACATAAACTTAAATAAAGTTATCATATTTGGTTGCATATTCTTTGAATGCCATGACTTCCTGATGTCTGTGACCCAACGACATCAAAAGACTCTTGATATCCTATTTTCAGGTAACCTCTCGACATTTGAATGGATCTCTATGGGAATCGGGGGTTTGAACTAGATTAAGCTGTAAATTACACGGGAATAGTATGGAACCCATGGTTAGCTAAATGGCTGTAAGTCATCATGGGTCTGAGATATCAAACTAGCCTCAAACCATCACTCTGCTGCCAGATATGCAGTAGATATGGATGGATCACTTTAAAGGTTGTTTCTCCTGACAAATTTTCCTATTGAACTCTATGAAAAAATAAGATATCAAGAGTCGATGTTGATGTTGTTGGGTCACAGACATCTGGAAGTCATGGCATGCAAAGGATATGCAGCCAAATATTAAATAGTATTTATGTTAATTTGTCCAATTAATTTTGGTCCCTTAAAATGGGGGGGACTATGTGTAAAAATGGCTACAATTGCAACACGGTTCCCCCAATATGGATGTAAAAACCCACAAATTAAAGCTGAAAGTCTGCATGTTAACTTCATAGTCACTGTTCCATTTCAAATCCAATGTGCTGGAGTACAAAGTCAAAACAACAAAAATTGTGTCACTGTTCAAATACTTGTGGACTACACTGTACTTCACTGTGTTTCATCACATTTAATGATGAAAGTGTTATTCATTTGTGATAAAGATGTGATTTATATTTTTAAAAATCCACTATAATGAAGGCATTGGGGAGCATAAATTATGTTTATCTGTGAAAAATAAAAATATTCTCTATTAATTATTAGTAATCTTTAGCTTAATACATTCAAAGAAACGATACAGGCAAAAAGACATAAATCAAATACACATGATAGACAACAAATAGAAACACAAAACAAGAACCAAATGTACACTGGTGTAGTCATTGGTTATGAAATACATTTCCCAAAAGTGTCATTCCTGTTTTACTAAAAGTTTAAAATGGGTCAATCTGACGCAGACTGAAAACAAGGGTTAAAAACAAAATATTGACCAAAGAAACAGATTATATCAAACCATCCATTATTCAATTATTGATAAATTATTAATAATATGAATTATCATTATTTGTGACTGATGTCCTGATATGCACCATAAACTATCAAAAATCATCTATTATCTTATTCAATAATTCTTTAGTTCTCTGGTTGGATTGGGTTACCACAAAATGTTGATAGCCCATAAAATAAACCATACTAAAGGAAATAATTATAGTATTCTCTGCCTTGTGGAGAGTTGAGTCATATTGGTTCCACAACACAACACAATGGAACCAGAAACTAGAAACAACAAGACTTGAAAGACAGGACCAGTGGACCATGGAGAGTTCTATTCATTTCTATTCTGTGACTAAAGAGTCATTACCATGTTCAGCCCCATATCACAGCCATTTGTTCCATTGAACACAAAGCACGTTCACAGCTAAGAGATTAGGGACTGCTTGCTTTGCTTGGTTAAGTACTGATGCAGTTGACCTTGTGGCCAGACAACAGGAAACAATTTTTCCTGCTGACATGCAGGGATAGGATAGAGACATTTGTGACATCGCCTCACTGGTAGAAAACAGAAAGAAGCTCCACCTATGATGAAGTACATTGGTAACAACCAATGTAACAAACCCATATGGAGATTTGTGGTTACTACTTTCTGGATACCCACAGGACACCTAGAAGTATAGGCAAAAAGTATCCACCAATCACCATTATTGTTGTATTATTGGTTGTCACCAATGTACTCCATAATCGGTGGAGCTCCTCTCGATTTTCCACAGGTAAGCTGATGCTACTGTCATAGCATCGGTCGACTGTCATATCTCTATTTTATCATCCCTGCTCAATGTTAGAGATGAAAAGAGAAAGACAGAAAGGCAAAGTCCAGTTCTGGATACTCCTTTCCCTAATAAGCAGGCAAGGCCACAGAGGACAGACCTTTTTATAGTATAGTGTGTCATTTTTTATCACTTTATATTCATCCAGCTTTGGTCAGCTCTGTGAGTGTTCTGCAAAGAATTACTCTGTCTTGGAAAGGGGGACTGGAATAATTTTTGTCTTCAATGTTCAATTTACAACTATTTCTAGAACGAATAAGAAAGTAAAAAATATATATATAAACAACCAAAGGTATAAAGAGTACACAAAATGGAACATGTATTCAAATAAATTACCTTTCTTTGCATTTGCTGATATTCTATATCTCTTCCTGGTCTCTCCTGCTGTATGTCAAGAAACAAGCAAACCATCTAATAAGTAAACGGTAAATGTAGGGATGCATCCACTGGGCACACAACCCCCCTTTCTGCTCTTGGAATCAGAACCGGATAGAACTGGAATTATGGCTGTAAAGAGAGTGTAACATTGACAGAAATAAAGATGTTACAGAGTTCTTTGGATGTGGGTACAATATTGTACCAGTATGCATCTTCATTATAGGGCTGAAGTCCTGATTGGCTAATTTCGTTATGGGGCTGAGGTTAGCCTATTTTCGCTAACCTCAGATGTGGCACAGCCAAACAGAAAACTCGCTTAGATGTGGCACAGCCAAACAGAAAAAAAGAGTGCACAAGCACCCAGAACATGAACCCTGTGGGGTTCTGCCCTGTTCTAGTTCCAATTGTGGAATTCCACCTAGTTCTATTTCTGACTACTGAAAGAGAGATAGCCATGTGTTCACATATTCCCGGGGAAAAGGACTGTATTCCACTTGTGTAACATACCATTGACTATCATGGGAATACTTGAAAAATGCCTGCTACCGTACTACTTTGCCCAGCACAGCGGGATTGATTGCCATAGCGGCTTCGGCAGTGGTAAAAAGTAAAACACCTCTCCATTTGTGCCGAATTATTCAGCCAATCAGAGCACGAGCCTAGTTCACATCATGTATTGGTGTATTGGGAAAGGATGGGAAGTTATTCTACCAATTCACCTGTGGAGCTCAGAAGTGTTTTTTTCCCCACGTGTGTCCACGTGCGGTAAGCGTAACTACAGTAACCCCTGACATCCCATGCCACGCCCCTGTCCCTTGCCACAGGGTGGCGTACGGGGCGGTGCGCTTACCGTTCGGAGGTGTCTGCCCCTCTGCTCGCGTCGCCTCAGGGTGCGGGGCGAGGGGAACGTGGGCATCGGGGGCGCCACTGAAATGGAGATGGTGACCCTGCGTTCTCGACTGCTTGTTCGCTGACGCTGCTGTTGATCTGTCGAGAAAGAGCACAGACTCAACATCCGAGGGTCAGCCCTTATAAATATACTGCAATATTGAAAGTATGTGGAAAGTATAATCACAAACATATTCCACAGAAATTTATTTAAGAAGAATATATCGCAATACCCATATGTAGTAAGTTGATGCATTCTCAAAAATATATTCTGTTAGTAATATATTGTTTTCCTGTACGAGAAAGCAAAAGCAAACACTGGCCTTCTGGACACTTTGATGTTTGTGTATTTTATGGTAGGGAGACATTTTCCGTAAGAAGAGTATAGGAAATTATATATATGCACCAGTGGTTCTCACAAATTGCCCTAGAGAGCCACCAGGGGCTGTTGTTTTTTATTTATTTAACTTCTTATTAAATGTTTTTATTTATTCAGCTTAATTTATCAATATATAGTTCACTTTAAATGGATATTATTTTAGTTTCTGTGTATGTTTCCAACTGGCCCAGACAGCTTTTGTGTGCAATGAAGGACATTTTAAATATTTAAAGTTTCTGACAACTTGCTGGCTTTACAATAGCTGATTGCTGGTCAAGAGCGAGAAAATACACTTACAGTAACTCAAAAGCAGTGCAGTTATGTTTACAGAGGCTGTACATATGAACAAATACATTTTATAGCTTTTACAACTATAAGCAAACATATTTTAATGTACCTCTGTCCTTTAGCACAGCAGTCAAATGTTAGAGAGAAGAGTTTTTACTGTTTTTATTGAAGCAATTTGACTCTTTGTACACTAGAGGTCAGTGTTTGCTTTAAATTCACCAAAAACTAAAAACCATACACGTCATACAGGGAGAACTTGAAACAGAAACACTTCCGACTTGCAGTCATTGGCCGAAGTAACTTCACCATGTGCATTTGGGGTAAGTATTTAAGTATTTAACAGCAATAAAACAAAAAAACTGATTATACAATGAAATACTTGAAAGAGGAGGTGCAATGTCCCTTGTGTGTTGAGATACAGAAACATACAGAACTATATAATCTTACAGAGGTTATGGATACTTTCATTCTGGTTCATTAAATTGATGTATAAATTTATATCAAGGTCAGATAAAACATTGATTAGATTTTTATATGATATCAAAAATTCAGAAGGTCAAGGTTTCAAACTGTAAGGTGCCTGTTGTCAGTGTGACACTATTATCTGACCATAATAGTACTGCAGTATGCAAAAAAAAGTATAGCTGAAAAATAGATGACAGTGATAGTTGTAAAAACAGATTTTTTGGAATACTTAAATTTTTGCTGTTGATGATGTATGGTGTCAATAATACGTGTATGTGTATGTGTGTGTGTGTGTGCGTGCATGTACGTGTGTGCGCATCTGTCCTACAAGCATGCTGGTGGTGAGTCTAAGGTTGGATAATGAATGAAAAACATGATTAGAGGAGTGGGGTGTTGTAGGGTGTTGCAGGTGGTGACAGTGCTATGCTTCAGAACTTTGATGGGAGAGGGCTGCTGTGCTTTCAGGTTAGTGATGTTTATGCTGGGTGCTGTTGAGCGGTTACACTGCAGTTTGTGGTGGGTATTGCCATGTTATGAGGTGATAGTGGTGTGAATTGTATGATGATGTAGGGCGTTGAAGGCTGTCACGGTGATTGGGTGATTAAGTGATTAAGTGACTAATCTAGATAAATTGGTTGATTGGTTGATTGGTTGATTGATTGCTTGATTGCTTGATTGATTGCTTGATTGATTATCAGTGGTGCTGGGCCTTACCTCGGTTCAGCGCCCGCAGGTTCTGCTTGGCGTGCCGGTGCAGCTCCTCCATGCATGGTGGTCGGGTGGAGGGGTGGAACACGTTGCGTTGTAGGTGCCATGGCGTCTGGTAGTGCCCCGTCAGCTTGCTCTCCGCATCCAGGTTAGACACAGCTGCAGAAGAGAGGAAAGACAAGGAGGACCTCGTTATCACAAACCCAGCCATTTCAGGAGAACTACAGCTCCCAGCAAGCAAGCACCTATCGGGCTGCCATCGGCAACAGCTACAGGCAGGACGATATTTTACAGCAGTCCTCTAGTGACAGCACCGTTTACCCGCTATTTCGCCTTCTTTTAATAGCTGATCAGCAGTGCTGATTTTCGAAATGGTGCTGGACCAACAGCTGTGCTGACGATGGACCACTGTATGTTTGCTTGTAGGGCTTGGAGGAAATAAACTAATTATTTACTTGTGCATAATAAGCTAATTCCAAAAATCTAATTAACATTCAACACTGCATGCACTGTCTTGTGTGTTCAACTTACTAATTGTACTAATTGTGATCTGTTTTAAACGGTTTCCTTTTTTGAATCTCTGCATTTCATGTTTCAAACCTAGATCATACCGTGACCATCGCTATGCATATTTATGAAAAGTATAAAGCACCCAATATGGTTTGTGTTATTTGTGGCATTGCATAAAATATAAATTCTTGCATAGCCATGCAACAAAAAACAATAAATTCACACCACATATCAGCACCACACTGGGACTTTCGTCAACGGCATGTTATTTAAACACCCTGATGATAACGTTGATAACTGTGAGTCAAAGGTATAAATGTGTAGTTAGGGACCTCCAGACAAGCTAAATTTATATATATGTAAGTGTATAAATAACACATTTATGCGAACTGGCTCCTTTCACATAACATGTCAGCTGTTGTTGCCAATTTGTCAGACTGAAACAAAGTGATTCTAATGACCCAGCTCATGACACAGCCATGAATGGTATTCATTTCATTAGGTGAATCCTTTGGCACCACAAAACACCAACAACCATAAATGTGTCCACAAATGATGTACTCAGCAGGTTACACAAATTCCCCGTGCCCCTCAATATCTGAGAAAAAGTTTGCAGCAAAATACCTCAAACACACTTTAAATGAGTCCATAAGAGACCAACCACATGTACTCTATTTGAGTTAGAAGTAGATTGGAGTAGATTTTTTAACTTTGTGATTATAAAGCATCTCCCTTAAGGGGGGTTACAGTGAAGCCAGTTTAAACACATATATTCTGTTACAGAGGGTATAATGACCAGAAGGGTGGGGGCGGGGCGGGGCCTGGCTTGCCGTGTATCTCTGCTGTAGAACGCATCATCAGCCCCAGCTGTGTCTCTGATGGGGAGAGTTGTGCCCCGCCCCCTGCGTCTGCATTCTGACGGAGATCAGCAGGATAAAAAAAACAGGCTTCTGCTCTATTTCCCCTGCAATGGGATGTCTGCTAACCCAGGCGGAGATGCCCACAGCCCTGTGACAGGGAGGGGCTGTAGAGAAGACAAGACAACAACCATATAAGAGTGTACCCTTATGCAACAAAAATATATTGTCATACATTACACATTAAAATCCATACTGAATAATACACGTGAACGACAATCCAAATATATTTTAATACATGGCAAAGATTGTCATATGTTTGCTCAATAATACATTCTGTTGTTTATAACAGTGAAATATATATATATATAACACAGATGACAATATATATATAATGTGTGTTATTGTGACTCTACTCTAAGTCTCCAACACATTGGATTTAAAATAAAACAATGAATATAAGGTCAAAGTGCAGACTGCCTGCTTTCATTTGAGGGTATTTACATCCATACCGGGTCATCTTTGTAGAATCACACAGTGTACAACCCTTGACGCACACTGGGAGAGAGAGAGGGAAAGGGAGAGGGAGAAAAGGGAAGGGAGATAGAGCGAGGGAGGGAGGGAAGGCGGGACAGATGGAGAGAGACTAAGAAGGATAGAGAGAGGGAAAGAAATACAAAATGGGCCGAGAGAGGAGAGAGAGAGAGAAAGAAAGAGAGAGATACAAAACGAGCAAGCTCCTACGCTGCGTGAGCCGGCATTGGCTCGTTCAGGTTCACAGAGCTTGTTTACTGTGTTATTGCTCACAGTTATACACAGAAGGCTGTTTGTTCCTGCAAATACTACACAGGATCTCCCTGATATGGCTTTGGAGTATACAGGGAAACACAAAATACAATCATAGAGCCAATATTGCAAAGGCCCTCCCCAAGCA
Organism: Ilyophis sp. 1 JC-2022; assembly: GCA_022702515.1. Taxonomy (NCBI): domain Eukaryota; kingdom Metazoa; phylum Chordata; class Actinopteri; order Anguilliformes; family Synaphobranchidae; genus Ilyophis; species Ilyophis sp. 1 JC-2022. The sequence goes on along the minus strand of CM040397.1, from coordinate 73,740,100 downwards.
GTAATAAACAGTCCCTTATATTACCACTCTTGACAGTTGACTGTAGAAACGGGGTTATAGGTGTGACATTGCTATATATTTTGGACAAAAATAGGACTGTAAAATACAGAACACAGAATGTTACTGGAGAAGAAAAATGGTGGGAACCAGAGGGAGGCTGTAAACAGGCAATAATGTCACAGCGATAAATCTTAAAATATGGCGCACCATCTTCCGTTTTTAAGCCATTCGCCAAAGCCACTTACAGGCGTGGCATATTGAGTTTACTGTGGAGGTTTCTCCAATAAATGTTATCCATGCCGAATCTCTACCTCGCACACCCACTCTGGTTCAAGCGTGTCACACAAAGATGTTTGTGGAAGGAAGCACCCAGCACTTATCATGGTTCTGGGGTAACAAAAATAAAAAAGACAGAGAAATGATGCCTTCGTTACTTGACTGTAGAGAGGGACAGCCGATAAGCAAACAAGTCATTCTCTCCTTTTCACTAGAATTCTCATTTAAATTCAAATTCAAATTAGCCTTATTTGCATGACAAGACAACTTGTGTTCCTAAAACAATAAGGTACATAGTCACATTTACAACAACACTCAGAAAGAAAAAAATTTGGTTGCCCTCCCTCACCCAATATGCAGAACCTCACACCATCTCTCTCCTCCCTTTCTCTCTCGCCCTTTCTATTTCCGCAAACCAGCATCTGCCCATTAGCATTCAATGTGCAGTCCTTCCCTCCAATAACCCAAAGTAATCTGTATCCTGGCAACCCTTCAAATTAAATTTACAGTGAATTTCCAGATCTTTATCAAACCATAATTACCAGTCTAATATGAAGGATACTTTAAAAAAAAAAAAACTACTTGCATCTTGCATGCTTAACGGGGGTGGGTATTCTAAAAATGAGGTCATCCAACAGGTTCTGTGTCCTTGTTCAGGAGGTGGATGAAGGCTATAAAAATGTTGAGGATTTTTTTTTTGTCGGGTTGGGGAGGATCATGTGGTGGAAGACTAAGACAGTCAGAATAGACTTGGAGAGCAAGACTTGTCTCTGGGTTAGTACAGTCCCTACATCTGAATGCTACGCACAACCACAACCTTCCTTTTTAAAGGGGTGGCTACAATACTGTACAATGGTAACTTAGAGGTGCCTGAAAAATGCTATTCTATATACAGAATGATGTGACATAAAAGTGTGTCGGAGTCCATATAAAAAAACTTGACATGAGACTCTTACGGTAAAGGCTCTTATACTCCTATAAGATCTCCCAGATGAAATCAGAACAGATATGCCTGCATCTTTGCTTAAAACCCTTTTAAAATGTATTTATATATCTTTTAGCTATATTAATTACATGTAACTTTACGTCTATTAATTGTGTGCCTTTATTACTGTTCTACTTTCTTACTTTACTTTCAATTGTTCTGTCTGTATTTTAGCATAATTTTTTTGTGTTTATGGTCCCTATATTAGCTGTTTTATCATGTGCCTTGATTTTCTCCCAAATTTTAAGCACTCTGAGCTGAAATGTATGAAAATATACACAAAATGATATATAGTGGTACATATTAAGTTATTATTATTATTATTATTATTATTATGGTTGTGTTGGTCTGGGGTGTGTAAGCCTGTGTCTCATAATCACCGACACAAAAGCCAGTCTTCTCAGGCGTTTTTAGTATGGTTTTATGTTTTTTTCCTTTTGCCCTGAATGATATTTCAGAGCTAAACAGCAGATCTCAGCTTTGTGGAAACCAAAAGCCCATGATCACATACAGCACATTAGCAAGACAATGCAGAGGCCATCTCACAACGGTGAGACAATAAGCTTGATGCCACCTGATACGTGTGCCATTTATCACCTGGGTCTTGACCACAGCGAGGAGTGACCTCCCCGTCACAGGTAAGAGGAGAACGGGAACGTGATCTTAGACGACATCACAGGACTTTAATGCCACCTCCCCCCCCTCCTTAAATAACTATACACAGCCTCTTCCATCACACTTACCCCCCAAACCTCAGTCTGTTTAATCTATGCCTCTGTAGTTGCTGCAAGCTTGGTCTCCCCCCGACCCCCGTCCCCCACCCAAATAAACGGAGGCTCACGTTACAATGGGTAATCAGATCCCTGAAAGTAGCTTTTAAAAATCATGACACTCACACAGTCAGTCAAATGAATATTCCCTACCAAAAAAGACGAACGACAAAGCGTTTAAAAAAAATTTGAACGTGAAGTAATGGCCGCGCACTAGTGCTAAAGGGTTAGCTGCAGAAGTCTGCAGTGTGGAGAGAGCTCTGGCACAGACAGCATGGCCGTCCCTCTACTGCAGAAAACACTGATTGGTATTCATCTGGCGTTGTCAGCTCATACCCCGCCCCTCCAGTCTCTAATCCACGAGCACCTCTGTACATGCGTATGTGCACACTCACACACACGCGCACACACACACGCACACACACACACACATTTTACGGCTGTTTCTGTGCTATTTAGTGCCACCTGTACTGGTGATGCTCAGCGCAAGTGCAAAGCTAAGGCTGCTCCTGCTCCACTCTCTTACAGACACACAAGTGCAAAGCTAAGGCTGCTCCTGCTCCACTCTCTTACAGACACACAAGTGCAAAGCTAAGGCTGCTCCTGCTCCACTCTCTTACAGACACACAAGTGCAAAGCTAAGGCTGCTCCTGCTCCACTCTCTTACAGACACACAAGTGCAAAGCTAAGGCTGCTCCTGCTCCACTCTCTTACAGACACACAAGTGCAAAGCTAAGGCTGCTCCTGCTCCACTCTCTTACAGACACACAAGTGCAAAGCTAAGGCTGCTCCTGCTCCACTCTCTTACAGACACACAAGTGCAAAGCTAAGGCTGCTCCTGCTCCACTCTCTTACAGACACACAAGTGCAAAGCTAAGGCTGCTCCTGCTCCACTCTCTTACAGACACACAAGTGCAAAGCTAAGGCTGCTCCTGCTCCACACTCTCTTACAGACACACAAGTGCAAAGCTAAGGCTGCTCCTGCTCCACTCTCTTACAGACACACAAGTGCAAAGCTAAGGCTGCTCCTGCTCCACTCTCTTACAGACACACAAGTGCAAAGCTAAGGCTGCTCCTGCTCCACTCTCTTACAGACACACAAGTGCAAAGCTAAGGCTGCTCCTGCTCCACTCTCTTACAGACACACAAGTGCAAAGCTAAGGCTGCTCCTGCTCCACTCTCTTACAGACACACAAGTGCAAAGCTAAGGCTGCTCCTGCTCCACTCTCTTACAGACACACAAGTGCAAAGCTAAGGCTGCTCCTGCTCCACTCTCTTACAGACACACAAGTGCAAAGCTAAGGCTGCTCCTGCTCCACTCTCTTACAGACACACAAGTGCAAAGCTAAGGCTGCTCCTGCTCCACTCTCTTACAGACACACAAGTGCAAAGCTAAGGCTGCTCCTGCTCCACTCTCTTACAGACACACAAGTGCAAAGCTAAGGCTGCTCCTGCTCCACTCTCTTACAGACACACAAGTGCAAAGCTAAGGCTGCTCCTGCTCCACTCTCTTACAGACACACAAGTGCAAAGCTAAGGCTGCTCCTGCTCCACTCTCTTACAGACACACAAGTCATTAGTAGTCAAAAGTATTAGGGCTGAGAAATCTGGGTCAGGATTTCAAAAGAGCACAGTGGTTCTGATCTCTTTGTGCAGCGTGCGGTGCAGCAGAAATGTGGGCCATCTCAGCCGTACAGACACTGCTTACTCTACATTATTTATTCGCTCAGCACGGCTCACACGCACGTACATTTATATATCTAGATATTAATGGAGACACCTCAGGTTAAGTGCCTTGCTCTAGGATACAGCAGCAGCATCTGGCCTGACATTAGAGCCTGCAATCTTTCCACTTTCCGCATCAAGTTCCCTTTTTCACAGAGATAATGTTGGCTCAAAATGTTCAACCCCACAACCCACACTCTGAATCCCAAGCACGGAAGGTAATGGCATGCTTCTCCCAGAGTTGAAAATGTCTGACAAGTGAAGAGGAAAATCAACATGCCCATGAATGCATATTACCCCCCCCCCCCCCCCCATTTTGTGTGTGTAGAAAAGCTTGCAATAAAAACACAGCTTGACTTCTTGAAAACTAAGAAGTCAAGCTGGATTTATGATATGATACTCCTCTCTAAATTGCATGTTATAACAGTTGATTGCGTCCAAACCTTGGACTGGTTTGTAAGAAAATACCACGTAATTTTGGGCAAAGAAGAAGGCTTTAGTACAAGCATTACCTCCTAACAAACCCTCTTTATGTTGAAACTGTTAGAGAACCAATAATTGAAATGGGCTTGAAATCTCCATCTGCTGGGTAACTAAACATACTGTACATTCCACTGTCAAATAAATAAATGGCTACCATTCAGACAAGGCTATCATAAATACTGCGATAATACTTTTGACAGTTATCTTCTGTAAGGTTATTACCAATCATCATGATGACCTGTGAACCTCCCCTATGATTCACCCCAGCCAGCAAGCACCTATTGGATCACCGTTGGCGCCAACTGTCTTCCAGGACTACAGCGGACCGCTAGAAGAAAGTCCATTCACCAACTATTTAGCCTTTTCTTAATAGCTGATCCTCATCTTGAATATTTCACCTCGACTGTCCCCTGGCAGGGCACTGTAGTGCTGATCTGTAAAATGCTGGCAGGCTGACAGCTGTGCACATGGCAGGTAGCCGGAACTGGATGTTCTGCTGACAGGGACCATTCCTAGAACTCTGGATAAGTGCGTCCCATTCCCCCCTGAACTGGAATGCCTGCGTGGGTTTCAAGGTCCTGTCTTAACCCCGCCCCCCAGATTGTGCTGACAGCAGGTCTGCCCAGCAAAATTCTCAGTGTTAAATCAAATTTATAGGAGACCGATAGGGACTAAATGTAACTCCATTAGAGTTAAAAGTCCCAGAGTTGGATTTTACACTAAACATTTTGCCGTCTTCCTCACCCTACAGGCGTATTGCGCTTTCCTTTGTTGTAGATCCAGACCACTCTCTCTTTCTGCCTCCACATGTGCTGCCAAGTGTGGCGAGGCAGGGAGCTCACATACCATATCCTTTCGTCCTGGCTCCTCCCATTTCCAACCTTCCAACAGTACCCCCCTCACCAACTCCTGCTGCTGCACAACTAAATTCTCAATGTTAAATCAAGTCTACCACTGCAAAACATGTCTGTCTTAACAAGTGTTTTAGTCTTGTAATGAGACTTTTCCTCTAAAGTGGAAAATATTAGCTTGTTTTAAGTTAATTTACTTAAGTTGCTTGACAAGTAAAATTATCCTACCCCACTGGCAAATCTTGAAATGAGTAAAACTTGCAGATAGATTATTTAGCAAAAAAGTAACAGAAATAAGATTCTAAAGTCTAAATATAAGATTAAAATGCTTTTGAGATTTGTTTTTTTGCAGTGTAACATGCTTTACAGGGTCAAAAGAGACCAAATGTACTCTATTACAGTTAAAAATTAATGTGTGAAAATCAATTCTGAGAGAGTATTTTTAACTGTTAGATCTGTAAAGTTTCACCTTTGCTGTGTGAACAAAGCTACCAAAACAATATTGGCTAATGATTGCAATTGACCTACATCTGACTTTCTGTTGGAATGTCCTCAAAACAGTGTCTAGGCGACAGTTACTCTTACGATGCCATATGGCCCAGAATCACCAACAGACCTATTGACTTGTATGTCCTCTACACTTCCACTGTCCCTATCTCTCTCTCTCTCACACACACACACACACACACACACACACACACACACATCTGAGGGCAACTGCAGTCACAACGGCCTTACCACACGTCAGGAGCCTTCAGCCCCTGAACCAATCAATTTGTAGGCGACCCCCTCCCCCCAGTAATGAAGACAGCAGCTGTGAGTACAGGTGTTGAACACGAGTTGAAGAAAGATCAAAAGCCAGGCCGGACAGGATAACATCACGGTCGATCAACTGCCATTATCCACCTCCAAAAATGGCAGGCAGACCAAACCATGCCAGAGCCACTATCTCGCTCTAAGCCTGATGGGAGATTCACCTGGAGTTGAGGGCATGGAGATTAAGAGAATAAACTCTCTGCAAAACCCTGACACTGGATGCAAAGATCATGTTTAAATATCCTCTTGAATGAGCAGCCCCAGTTTGCCAGTCTGAAAGTCTACCACCAGCCGGTTCCTCTACCTGACTCTTGCCGAAACGTAAGCCCTAGGCTTGAAAGCTGAAATCCGATAGCATGTAGATTTCACCACAACCAAAATTTCACAACTCTTAATTAAACAGCCACAAATTAATGTCCACATTAGATATAAGCGCTAGGGTATGAATCTAGCACTGAAGCCCCTTACCCCTTATAAGGATAATGCTTTCTGTATTCTGTACACTTTTTTTTTTTAAATGACAAATGCCTTCCTCTTAATTCATCAAACCTGAATTCAAAGTCCCATTTCTGTAACAATGTGCAATTAACCTCAGTAAACCTAATCTGTTATGGCTACTCCATAATCGTATGATGACGCTGACTCTTAATTTAATCTTCATTTTAGTTTAGGATAGCAAGATATATACAGTCATTTACCATGTAATGAGACAGATTGTATTTCTGTACATTTCTCACACAACAGAAACAAAAAAAGAACATAGGCTGATACAACTTGTGTGAATCAAACATGTTTTCAGCTTTACAGAGCAATATGATTCTAAAACAGATGCAAAATATATGACGTTATTCTGCACCATGCTGGATATAAGAATAAAAAAGAAAAGAATCTTGAATGGACACCCAAGGGGCAGTAATATATAATAATATATTTGTGAGCTATAGTGAGGGAAAATAATAAAGGAAATGTGAGATTATCAGAGCATAGCAGGTATCATTCCTTGAGGAAAAAAACTTGACTTTTGGTTTTCACTTCATATTTGTATAAGGGAATTTGAGGGAATGCACGCACTGACAAAGACAAGGCACAGAGTAACTCAGTTACAAGGCCATCTTTAATGAGAGATACTTACTGTATCTCTCATTAAAGATAAGACAGTGCTCAATTCTGACAAGGTCTGAACTCAATCAATGTTTGTCCTATATTACGACTTCTGAACTAAAGAAATAAGTGCTACTTCACATGTTTGCCTTGTTTGCCTAGCCAGCTGTAACTGCCAGTTTTGTCTCCATAACTACCTCGGGATGACCAATGGTGTTTTGCTGTTTACACATGCTGCCAAGAGCCGCTCAGTGGCCGGCTGATGACATAGATGTATGAAGACACAGGTCAATCAAAACAGCCGGAAGGAGCCATGGAAGAAGTTCACTCTATCTGTAGCCTTGCACATTCCACTTTCAACACCAGGGATTTTCTATTATTATTATTATTATTATTATTATTATTATTATTGGTATTATTATTAGTATTATTATTTAGACATTTACTAGATTCTATAAAATAAATAAGGGGTAAATAAGATAAATAAGGGTACAATGAAATCAGTACCATTGTAATGAATGTAATTAATATAGAATTTTGCAGGTCTCACATTTTATTGTAACATTGAAATGTGAGACCTGAAAAACAATGTGTTGATTTATTATTATTATTACTGTTATTATTATTATTATTATTATTATTATTATGACGACTACTGCAGCAGTCCTACTGCTACTGTATTCACTGTGACCTCTTGGACTTACAAATGTGTTGGAGATACAGGTTTGCTATACCAAGAGCTCTTCACAAAGGGGTATAATCACTTTCTAAAACTTGATTTAGTTTCCTGGCAAAGTCAAATGAGTTTGGAATTTGGAGCATCCGTCAGGGGCGCAGAATGAGACAGTCAAAGCCCCTGCCATTTTGGCAGAGTGGTCTTGGACACGTGTCAGCTCCACTTAGAGCACAGAGAAGATACCGGCAGCAGAGTAAGTCTGTCTGCACAAGGAATTAGCAGCTTAGGGCAAGCAGAGACTTAGAACATGTTTTTACTTTACACAAGGACACAAAAAAGCAACAACAAAGTTTTCCCTAGAAAATTGACAGAAGCTCCTTTTATTTATCAATTAATTATAATCACCTATATTTAGAGGAATGCGTGCGCTAATGAGTCTGTGGTACGCTCAGCTACTGTGAAAAGGCCACATTTCACACCCAGTGTCAGGGTACCACAGCTGTTAACTCAACTTTGTCAAAAGTAAAGCAGGACTAACCTACATACGCCAAAAACCAGTGTTGTGCTGCAGATCCTCCCAGCTAATGGGATTACTGGAAGGTGCTCGGAAATTAATCGGAAATAAAGCAGCTGCAGAATCCTGTTAAACGGGAGAGTAATATGCAACACACCTAATGCCGCTTTCTGTATTCGCCAGCTTCCTGGAGCAAGGTCATTTAACCCTGTGGCATAGGGTCCACTTCAAAATGGAGGAGTGTTGGCTGTGAATTAGCAGGCAGAAACCCTGCAAAGACGAATTTAGGGGACTCTTTTTGCTGTTTGCTTTTAGTTATATTTAGTTTATTTCTCTATTTTATATATACAATTATGTATTTTATAAATGCAAATGTGCATATGTGAAGCACTTTAGGTTGCAAACCATTGTATGTATTCCTTTATCTATAATTTATTCACTGGAGTCACTGGGAAGATGAAAGCCAGAGTGTTTTTTTTGGCTAGGATGACGGCTCTCCACCCTGCGGAGAGGCAGCCCTGGGGGGGTAGAGTGGGGGATCGTGGAGGGTCGTGGGGCCAGAGTGTCATCTCCAACTCCCCCTGCAGAGATATGAACTGTCGCTACCTCGGGGCTGCAGCCTGGTGACCCTCAACGATGCAGACGGCCCATTCACCAGCCCACTCAAGTGCATGGAGGCCGTACCAAGGGCCAGTCTCCTGTGGAGAATACAGACATACAGCCCCACCCCCAAACCTGCAGCTCAACAGAACTACAGTCCTTCAAATGGCCAATGAACAGCCTCTTTCAGTTCTATGGTTTTAGATATTAGAACATAATGAACCCTCATCTAGTCCTCATAAAGTCCTAACAGTATCTAACCTCATGTGACAAATAACACAGATTTTACCTTGTCATTATTTATTCAACCAAAAATAAGCCAACATGCAAATGCCTTCGGTGAAAAAGTAAGTGCACCCCATCTTTAGTAGCTTGCATAACTCCAATCATTGGTTGTGTTATTAGTTTTGCGTGCCCTAAACGTTTTTGCACAAGCAAAGGCCTATGAGTTCGGCCAGCACCAGACCAGACCCTAGATGTATAACATTTTTCACCACTAATTTCTTTTACCTTTTATACCAACTTGGATTACCCAATTGTATTCATAGGGGCAGTACCATCACTGCAACATCATAATTTCAATTCAGAAGAGCAGAGAGACACAGACTACATTCCCAGAAAAAAGTAAGGTAGCATATCCCAGAAACAAATTGAACAATCGGAGTACTTACATTTACTCTCAACACTCTGATGAAGGCTGTCCTAGCTAAAACACATTAGCAGTTCAAACATATTTTTTTATATGTGCCAAAATAAATAAGTGTAAATGCAAGTACTGTGGGTGTTTGATTTATTTGTGGGATGTGCTACCTTACTCATTTTTTGAGTTTCAACACTGACTTGTAATTTGTTGGGCTCAACACTCCTCACTAACTAACTATGTTTGGTTGATGCACGTTCTTAACTTTTTCTCCAGTACACACTGTATTCCCCAGTACACACTGCACTCTCCAGTACACACTGTATTCCCCAGTACACACTGCACTCTCCAGTACACACTGTATTTCCCAGTACACACTGTAGTCCCCAGTACACACTGTATTTTCCAGTACACACTGTATTCCCCAGTACACACTGCATTCTCCAGTACACACTGTATTCCCCAGTACACACTACATTCTTCAGTACACACTGTATTCTCCAGTAGACACTGTATTCCCCTTAGAAGTTCATTTTGCCAGCTACTGCTTCTCTTCACCCCTCAGTCCAACTGAGCCACACAGTCGCTGCGCTGGACTGACACGCTTCATGCTCAGCTGGCGCAGGCAGATCGCTGCGGTTTCTGCTCCTCAAACAGACTTTGATAACCCCGCCATTCCACAGATAACCCGTCTTGGCGGTGCTTCAGCCAATCACAACTCCCCCTGCGGGGGAATGCCGACCACAGCTACCCATGGCACGTCCAGGATCCTACACCAGACCATGTAATGCATGTAGTGACACTGTAAACCAGTGTGAGAGACTCTTGGCAACCCCACCAGCCCCCCTAGGACTGCACAGAGAGGGTGTGAGAGAACCAGGAGGCCAGGAGAGTTCATTACACTGCTCCCTATGCGTTCCCACACTGATTAAGAGTTAAAACTCTGATTAAGAGTTGAAATATCACTGAAAATGTTATTGCTTTCTCACTATGTGTTCACTACAACAATGACCGAGAAAAGAGTTACAACTCACTGCTGATAAAACACATCCAGGACTGAGTGATTTACTGCCACCCCCCAAACACAGCAAAAACAAAAAAAACATCGGAAAAAATAACAAATCAACAGTTGAGTTCTCCTGATCCCCAAATCAGGGAGGAAAAAGATAAAAGGGGGGTTCTTCATGTTAAACCTCAGTGGCATACCTCACCTCTTGCCTGACCTCCAAAATGTTTGGTGCCTCAGACGGATTACTTTTTATCTCCCACACACTGATAAAATAAAAAAAAAGCGACAGTTCATCTAGGGGACAATTTCCAAAGACGGATCTACTTCCCCCGAGTTGCCATCGCCCTCAAACACTTCCCTCATAGATGAGGATAAAAATCATCCCTGGGCTGTTTCAGCCCAGTCAAATTACTCAGCGCTGGATCACAGCACTGCTGAGACACACCTCGGAAGAGATCTAATAAGAGATAACGAGCAATTCTGGCCATTATTTCAGATAATACAAGATATGGTTAACGGAACATTGCCTCACTGTTCTCATTGGTTATCACTCGTGCAGCAAAAAACGCCATTTGCCTTGACTAATTAGAATTAAATGATTCTGAAGTGACAAATGACCTGAAAATACATACACAGATTCATTTTCTAATTTTATGCCAAAGAAATTTAAAAAATAGAAACAAAACCGGCAATGACTTGGGGACAAAAATGTAAAATTATCAAAACAAAATCAGCTCTGGAGAGAATGAGTCATGAAAAGCATGCCCCAAAATCTCAGTCAAATGGGGGAACTGCAGGTTCTGTGTCCTGTCCGCTTCCAAACTGCTGCAGCCCTCACTGCCAGCCTGAGTCCGCCTCACACATCAACACCGACTCTAACCTGATGACCAGATGATGACCGCTCCACTAATCCTTTTACAAGAGGGTCCGCCATGAAATCAACACAGAAAATAAGGCTAAGCAGGTATTGAGCTAAGGTTTTACCAAATGCACGTTTACATTTGCATGCTTATCAGGAAAAAATATATAAAGATTTAAAAAAAGGTCCCAAACTTCCCAAATACTAATGCATACTAATCCACCATTACCAAAAAATGTGTTACCAGGAACCCATTGAAGAAAACTTGAAACGCAGCGTGTGTAGTGTGCACACCTGTTCTAAAGACAAATGTCTGTGCAAAGGTGAAACGCTCAATCTGACACAAAACGGGCCATCCAACGCAAGTATAAATCCCTCCTTAGTATAAAAGGTAGAAAGTTAGAAATCCTAGCCCCTTGAGCCTGTGAGAAAAATCAGAGGTGAGGGGCGGGAACGTACCTCGGGATCTCCGTGGGACACAGCACCCCAGAGTCATGACTGTGGAAGGTTCGCCCCGCCTCACAATGTGGCCCCCTGTCCCTCAACCTCCACCTGTCTCATCCGTGAGTCATCGCCGGTCTGCGTTTCTCCGATTCTCTCTTCCCGCACCCCTCTGAACTCTACAACCTGTTTGACTGACTGCTTTACAGCAACATCTGCAGGCCTGCTCTCCTCTCCCGCCCCCCTCACCTCACACCACCTCCTCTCTTCCTCCCCCAACCCTAACCAAACCCCCCCCCTGCTGACTGGGTGCAGATGGTTCAGTCCTGCTCTGACTTAGGCCTCCTCTAATCTCTTTAAGGTCTGGTGGGGGACCTACGGGGGCGTAGAAGTGCTTATCCGTGCTGCTCAAACCAAACGTGCTTTAACCTTCTCATTGTTTGCACGGGACTGTGTTGGTGTGTATGTGTATGTGAGTGAGTGAGTGAGTGAGTGAGTGAGTGAGTGAGTGAGACAGATCCTTTCCACTTATAGGTTGCTTCTTTTTGAGTTCGTCATTAGTCTGTGTAAATTTATATATACAGAATGATAACAAATAAGACCACACTACAGGACAATCCACAAGCTCATTGTAACCTCCTGCTATGATGAATTTAATACTTAAATAATAAATGTGCAGAAATTCATGTGTAACATTATCCATGGTTTATTTTATTACTTGGCTGAATACAAAAATATATTAAGTGTTAACAGGTGCTTTAATGGCCTCCTGCAGCGTCTCATACTGCCGGCACGACCGCCGAGCCATTCTGCCTCTGCTCGAGAACGGGAACGGGGACGGGAACATTATTTTTACATTAGTATTTGTCATTCATTGTTTGCTGATTAACAGTAGAACACAAAAATATTAAGAAATATTGGTAAGGTACATTTTGTGGGATTTACACAAATATTAGATGACATGTCTGTGATCTCAGGACAGAGGCTACAGTTCTAATAAAAAAAACACTTAACCTCCAAACAATAGTATGTGTCTGTGCTGAGGTAGAATTATCTGTGCAGATAGATTTGGCTTATTGATTCCAATCAAAGCTCAGCGAATTAGTCGTGCAGCACTGAATAAAAACCCAGCGCGCACAGTCTTCCAGCTTCTTCATTATCTTTTCCAACTTTGACTCTAACCAGCCATGAAGCACCAGCATAGGCACTAGAGTGGTCTGCTAGAGGCACAAACAGTCAACAGGTATTTGGAGTTATTTTATCCTCATCCTGACTAACTATTAGAAAACTGCTGTAGTGCCAAATTGCAGGATGCTGGCAGATGGACATGAGGTTGCTAGTGGGCAGTTAGTGGTCATTGCATGTTTGCTGGCATGGTACATGGTGTGATACAGCATGGCACACTCCCGTCTCCAACCACGGAGCTGGATTGGCTAATAAAAGGTATGCAGCTTGCAATGCTCACATTCGCTTTAAGCTGGTAAAGAAATATATTTTTACTGTTAGTTACCCCCCTGTTCCCCAAGGGAAACAAAAACATCTACCAACAACTGAACAGTTGAAAACAAACTGAACTGAACACAAAACAACCGTTGGATTTAAAAAGGGCAGTCCACAAGTGCAGACCGTAGGATCTTTAGAAATTCTGAATGGAAGGGTCAAAGATCTCCCAATATGTAAAGAAATCGTATAGACCACGGCAGAAGACAAGCCAGTAGTTTTATCTTTGCAAAGAATGGGTGCAAAAAGTACTGAAAACAGGGGTGCCCATAATTTTGACACTTATCTTTTTGGAAAATAAAATTATTTGTGTCAAAATGAATTTCCCTCTGAGCAGGTATATTAATATGAAAGAATATAATTTCCCATTTTTTGAGCATACAATATAGCTCATTATCTGTGTTGTTCATTCTATACGACCTTATTTCAGTCATCTTTATCAGGGGCGCCAATAGTTTTGGAGGCCATTCGACATGAGGGGCATTACTCCACCCACCTTGTTACATTGTCCCATCCCTCAACCACCCCCAATTTCACACTTCTCCACCTCTAAGGTCACACAGCTCCACCCAGTGTCCACTTAAGGAAGTGGTTTATACTGAAAATGTATTGAAATTGAATTCTTTGTATTTTCATTCTATTTAAAATGATTATCATCGAGATATGTCAATACCTATAGACATACAAATTATGAAAATACATTTATCATTATATTTATTTATCATTGTGCGCTGCAACTTTTTTTGGCCAGGGCTAAATACAGTTTTATCTCATAGGATAAATACATTTGAATAATATTTTCAAAAAGTCCACATAATTTTTTACAGTATATTGCAGTATATTCCTTTTCAGTGAGGGTCTGCTCACGGATGGAGAAGAAGGATATGCTAAGAACAGTTTGGAAAAAAACACTCCTCTCAGGACCCAGCCCCTATAGCATTGGAAGGCCGTGTGGGGCTGTAAAGACGAGGGTATATTGAAGGCTCAGTTGCTGTAACGCGGCTCCCCAGATCCTGTTTACATAAGCACTTCACCGGCGATCAACCAACCAGGTGCAATCAGCGAAACTGGGGTACACCTGCCCCATTCAGGGCCTGCACCCTGCAGCTCGCACCAGTCAGTCTGCCTGGGCTCCGCCTTTCCTAACAGGCCCACAGCAGACATACCCCGTATGACCCTACCCCGGGACTGTGAACAGATCGGATTATACACACCAGGGCAGGCCCGTCCCAGACAGAGACAGATGGCCGAATACATGCACAATGGCATTGCTCCAGACTTACTAGAAAGTTCTCGTCGTACACTCGTCGATAGTTATTCGATTATGCAAAATGGTGTCTGCCGTAACAAGAGTGTCTTCCAAACCCTGACCTCTAGGTTAAGGGAATCTAAGGCCCAGCTTTATGGAGACATGAAAATTGCAATAATTTGTAACATTTCTTTAATAAATTGTGCTAGCTAGAAACCGCGTGTGTGACAGACATCAACATTGAAACTGAAAGGTTGCCATAGATAAACTATGTGTGATGTTACTTGGTGTGGGGCATGCCATCGCATTTTTTAAACTTATTACCAATGTTTTTTTTAAGGGCAACTGAGGCAAATGTCAGAAGTCTTAAAACTGCACTTATGAACTGACAGACCAGAAAGCACAGTTGGATATTTTCCCTTTGGATGAATTGCAGATCAGCTTTGGGCAAGTATGGTTAAATTCACGAGTGTCGTGCTTGAAAAGGCACTTATAAAATAGGCACACAAATAAAAGGTTGGGCTCAATGAAGGAGGGAGCTGTATTGATAAACTTCAACGTGATTAAGAGCTCGGTTTCCAAAGAAATGATCAAAAACAATCATCCTTACTGCGAGGGATCAAGGCCGCAAGACCATGCACACGTCTGCACGTGAAGAAAGGGATTATTTCGCCGTCCCCCGGAAGAGAGGCGGTGATTTCACTGCACATCGTCACAGATGAATAATTTAAAAAATCCCCTTTTACGGGTGTGATTAGTGAAACACGCTTCACGGGGCCCTGGAGCCTGTGCGAACAGAGCAACACCGATGGTTTGCTCTTAATCCGCACTAATCTGGTGCCCTCTCACATGGTGACCTTGGCATTGCGGATGCTCTCCAGTAGGTGCACTTATAACTAGGCCAGGAAAAAAAAGCGTGTTCCCGTTCCCGAGCAGAGGCAGAGTGGCTCGGCGGTCGTGCAGAGGCACTGCAGGAGGCCATTAAAAACTCAGAGCTGCTTATGGGGCGCAGCCAGGATGGGTCAGATGATAACGATTCCCCTGTCTGCTGCCAAAAGAAAATGTGCTTGCCTGTGTGTGTGTTTGTGCATGTATGAGTGTATGTACATGTGTATGAGTGTGTATGAGTGTGTATCTGCCTGTGCATGTGTATATGTGAGTGTGTGTATATAAGAGAGCGTGTGAGCCTCACATGATTATATAAAAGTAGCTGCCTATGGGTTTCTTAGCACAGCAGAATTACCCATAAGGCAAAAAAAATTCTAATACATCACCTTAAGATATATCTATGAGTGTAGCCTATATATCCTCTGTATACTGGAAGTTCAATTTATTATTGACCAGTGGCTTTCCTGATTGATTGCATACCTTGTAATAAAGCATACTGCAGTAATTTACTCAGAATTAATCTGACAAGAGGGACACTCTGCTTTCTGTCAGCTTTATTGGATCTGCACTGCAACGTCCTTGCCAGACCCTTGACCATTCATAAGTTCAGACATACTATTTCTCCTAGACCTTAAAAAAGGAATTCCTGCAGCTTAGGGATAGATAAAGAAACAAGAAGGCTGCTCGCTCCTTCAGTGAGCTGTTTCCTGTTCTACATTGATGCAATTCCTATGGCCCATGGATATAGGGGAAGGGGTGGTTGGGTTTGGAGTACTTGCCACCTCTGTGAATGGCTGGCGAATAGCTAAGTCTAAACACCTCAGACAGGACTGCGGCAAGGCCATTATAGAATCTACAGCCGCTATTTATTCAGCAGTGCGTTTATTCATGTGGTCCTCATCCTCCTCCACCTCTCTCTGCATATCCTTCTCTCCCTCCCTCTCCCCCGTGCTGTTTTTTTAAGAGAGTGCACCATGGGTAATGATGTCCCTGTACGTCAGAGTCTGCAGCAGCGCACAAATGATTCATTTAGAGCCGCCGCTGTGCTGTTCGCCGTCGCGTTGCTAAAAGCGTTCTCGTCGAGCAGCGCAGTCGGAAGCGTCTCGGTGCCGAACGGAGGGCATTTCTCGGGAGAAACGCAGAACGGCACGACAAGATCGTTCACCTCACAGAGGGCAAGCCACCATCCTGCCTCCTGATAATACAATGTGTTCTCTGAACACATCAAGATAAACTGCTTTCGGTGTAGGGCAGACGCTGTTGCACTTCCTTGTCAGCCTTGTAACCTTTTTTTTTGTTGCATTTTACGTTTTTTTATTTTTATCTTTTTCCCTCCTCGCCATGACTGCAATTATTGGACATGAAATGAAAATAATACAACACATTTAAAAAATATTGCCAAGATCAACTGCTTTTTCAGGTTTTTAAAGCAGGCTTTGCCCCTAGAGTCCCCGGTTGCCTGTCCTTGTTTCATGCACCATTCTGTCATATTAATCTCTGATACATGTCCACACAAAGATCTTCCCTTTAAGGGGAATTTCACTCTAGGTATGTTTCAGATGCAGGACAGAACAAGTAAAACCTGTAAACAACCACAGGTCTGAAAAATAAGATTTTTTCACCTTCCAATTATGAAAGGATTAATTAAATACAATAATGCTGAATAAGGATGTACATGTATTTTCCCTTTAAAATTCCACCCACTCTTACACCTATCACAGACCCTGCCTTGGGTACACTGAACCCAATAAGTATTATTCACCAATAAGTCTTGTGTTGTGTTATGGGGGCAGTGTAGTATAACGGTTAAGGAACTGGCCTTGTAACCCAAAGGTTGCAGGGTCAGTTCCCAGGTAGGACACTGCCGTTGTATCCTTGAGCAAGGTACTTAACCTGAATTGCTTCAGTATATATCCAGTTGTATAAATGGATAATATGTTAAAAAAATAAAATGCTAAAAAGTTGTGTAAGTCGCTCTGGGTAAGAGCGTCTGCTAAATGCCTGTAATGTAATGTTGTGTCTTATGTGTAGTTAAATGACAAAAATCTTATCAGAACAGCCTTCCTTTTTCTTTTCATAATCCATATACATATATACATCAGCTGTCTCCATGCCATCAGCTGCAGACGCAAGGCTCTTTACACTTGACATGGCGAATAAGGAAAATTAATAATAAAAATGGTGTTTGATGGAGGAAGCCTCTCACGGAGGGAAGGATGACGCACAGCAGAACGCTGAGTGACCCATCGCTAATAAAGACCGCCAGGCACGGTACAATAGTGGCTTTTACTGAATAGAAAAAACAGCTGGGATTAGGGTAACAGGAGAAAATGTCTGGAATCTAAAAAAGATAGCATCAACATCAACATAAAAAACATATTACTTTACTAGAACACTAAGGGCCTGATTTACTAAGACCTTTAGCATGTGCAAAACCTTTTAGCACACGCTAAACCAGTAACATGACCTATGATTGGTCATGGTATTTGTTTTCACCAATCATTGGTTGTGTTAGTTTTTCGGGAGCTAAAAGGTTTTGTGCGAGGTCTTAGTACATCAGACCCTAAGACTTTAAAAGCATTGCCCCCATACTCTCCACCCTTGTGCAACAAAAACATATTTGTCCCATATGTGGAGATCTTGAAAGAATTACAATATACTGGTTACATTTTACTGTTTTAATCAATGTATATTTTTCTGAATAATGTATTTTTATTTTGTAAGGGCTCACATTGGCTCAAACCAAGTAGAACGAAAAGTGGAGCATCAAAGTAGAGTATCCTGGCCCACCTGTTCCACTGCCCCCTCATTCCTTCAGCCCTCACCTGGTTTTACTTCTCAGCTCGCATCAAAGCATAGCTGGAGGTTCCCAGCAGGGCCCTTTAATCTCAGAGGTGGAGGGGAGGGGTGGACTAGGGCTGGGTAGGGCGGTGCAGAGCAGGGTGGGGTAAGCCCAAGGGCCTATCTGGAAGATGCTGGCGCTGTCTACTTGAGAAACTAGTCTTTTTTTCTTTTGCTGCAGCTGCTGTTTCCTGCGCCCTCCAGGTATGGAAATAAAGGCCTGCTGAGCTATAATTAAACATTTAGGATACTTCTTCATGGTCATTTAATCACCTGCCATTATTTATTCATGACAACCCATGTCATTCGGTGTTATAACTTATTCACTCCAACTGACTTGTGCTAGCAGTTAACTCCATTCTAAGGGGGGATAAGAGACTGACAGAGATCGGGTTTTCTGGGACTACTCTACCTTGATTTAGGCACTGTGTTTTTACGTGATTGCAATGGCAGTTCGTACTGTCCTAAACATAGACAGTGCTCATCTAGAGATCAAATAGATCCAGTTAAAGCGTCATAGGCACATAGGCAGAGCCAGCAATGGGGAAAACAATCCCGAGTCTTTCACTGTTGGGAATAGGAACCCATTGTAAGTCAAGCTAGTGCATTGCTATTTTAGTAAATTACATTGAATCGTTGTTTTCTAAGGACCAGAAAGGTTCAACCGAATAAGACTTAAACCGAGTGCTGTCTTATGCGGTTACAGAGTGGACAAATGATGCAGTGAGGTTGGTATCATTCCCTGATATATTCTTCTATCTTACTGAATACCCTGGTAAGGAACCACTACATTATGATTCATGATCATGAAAAGTAAACTACCATTCGCTAGCTGACCATAATCGAACGGTTTCACTTTGAACATTTGATTGCAGAAGCAATGTTAGCGATGTTATTTTGTGGACTAGTGCCGTTAGCTGTTGCAAGCCGTGGTTTCTTGGCAAAAAATAAAAGTGCAAATCCAGGTTTTTAAATCTGTTTGGTGTACAGTAAGCTACACAGCAGTTTTTTGCCATTTTGAAAATTGCAATGTTTTTAATGTATTACTACATTTAGTCCTAATTTAAAGACCTATAATTCACCGCTTCATTGATTTCCTATGAAAAGTCAGCCAAATTTTAGGCCTGGAGAGTGTATGACATTTTCGAAGACGTGTCTTCTCTTGCCGACTGGATCTATAGGATCTTTTCAAATATACCTCTCACCTGAATCTCACCTAACACTAAGGCAAGAAACAGTAAGCGATCAGAAAAGTAAGTAGAAAAAGTAGAAAAACTGGGTTAGGCGGGGCCGGCCATCCATCAGGCATAAGGTGAACAATATACCTGGACAGGTGTACTTAAAGGAAAGGAGCTCTAAGGTCTTTGTAAGAACGCATTTTTGGAACAGTCCACATCCTCCAAAACTCAAACACGGTCCTTTGAGGGAGGAAGGTTTTCCATTCTTTTCCCCTTTCTCTGGAGTCTAGGAGTGAAGACACTCTAGTCAATCAGTAGCATAATTGTTTCGTAATTACCTGGGAGAAAAGAAAACTAGGGTTGGTTTTGGATTCAAGGGCCAGATTTGAGTATCCATTGTCTACATGAACTGATATAGGCCTACTGACAGTGCTATGCCTCAATGTAAAAAACGGTGAGAATCTAGCCTAATTTACAAGTGAGCAGTTTTAGGGCTTTATAAATGTTAAAATATCCAGGGTTAATTCAATGGTAACAAAATACAAGTGGGATGAAAAGTACTCTATGAGAGTATTATGTACTCAATCAGAGTTGATTTAACACTGCACATTTACTGTGTCAAGACAATTGTGTTGCAGGTGAGTCTGCCTGGTGGGACTTGCTGGGACACATCACACCCTGTTTCCAAGAAACCCTCATTACACAAACACACACACACATACACACACACACACACACAGTACACTCAATGCCGAGCCAGGAGATGCAGAGAGCCCACCCACACACTGCTTGTTTGCGTTACTGAATTAAATAATTGCCCAATGACACATCGATTGCTTCCCATCACACATTCTGGAGCGTAGCCTAGACCTCCAAAGCGTCTGCCTGTGTGTGAGCAGGGTGCCGCGAGAGTGCAGATACATGCTGTTTCAGTCAGAGACAGAGCCAGAGCGCACAGAGGGGGACCATGCTGTCTCAGTGTGGGGACCTGGTAACTCCCCAGCGAGCAAGAATACACCGGCCCAATAGTGGCCCGCTGTCTGCTCAGCTGTCAGTCTGCCAATGTTCTGCAAATCTGCACTGCAGCGGTCCATTAGCAGACAGTTGAGGCAACGCAGTGGAGATGAGGATCAGCTGTTAAAAGAATGCTAAATAGTTGGTGAATGGTCCCGACACCAGCGGACCGTTCTAGTGCCGAACCACCCGCTGGCACTGACGGTGTTGCGATAGGTGCTTGCTTGCTGGTCACCCCCCCCCCATGGCCCCTCATTACTGGAGGGCCCTTATGGCACTACGTAAGAAAGGGGTCTGCAACTCCTGGTCCTGTACAGCTGCAGGTTGAGCTGGCTTCCTTTGTTACTCAGCACTTAAATCAATTAAAGCAGGTGGTTAAGCAGTTAGCTCACCTTGCCTGGCTTCTTGGGCCTGAAGTGGTTTCTCATTTTGAAATAAAAACAAAAACTGGCAGACCATGCAGCTCTCCAGGACCAGGACCAGGGGTCCTGTGGGTAGCGTTCAAAAGAGGGTTGTTTTCTCAGCTGTCCCAGATTGCTGGTGCAGACTCCCAGCAGTGGGCTGGCAGTTCATTTTGAAATATTTTCCAAGGTTCAAAAGTATGGCACAAACAGTCTTTTCCGAGACAGGGATGTGGCTCGTGTCTACACTTGGGCACATATTAAAGAAAACAAATGAGCCCATTCAGAAAAATGTGACCACAATTTTTGCCAGTGCACTAGGAAATGCTGCTGAAACAACTGCTCATTATGTAAAAGGCACGAGTAAAGTATTCTATCTTCTCTTTTATTTTTGCAGTCAAATAAATGTGACAAAGAAAATGTTTAAATGATACAAACACCTATCTCTTTTTCTAACGCACTTGGTTCTTCCATTTGCCTAAAAGTTTAGAAACACTGCCCCCTGGTGTTGGATAGCTTGGGCCAAAGAAAACGTTTAAATTACAGTTATTTGGCAGGACAATAATAAAGTATTGGATGCATTGCAAATATATTTCTTCAGTGACCAATATTTGAAATAGAATATTTACATATTCACAGATTAACGCACAATTAAAAAAACATTTTCATGGCAAAGAAGATAACAGACACTGGTGTGTGGATTTAACTTTCAGTTACAAACAAATGTACTCATAAATTTCGCAATCACAATTTAACAAGCTAGTTTCACTGTTTATAAATGAAAAATACAAATAAAAAATTTAAATTTTAAGGACCTACGTAGACTGGATCCAGGCACTGGATCAAGACTCATGACTCACTCCTGCTAATGCCCCAAATGAAATTCACATGAATATAAGAAGCACAGGTGCAGCCAAAGCAAACAGTGCATGGAAGTTACCAGGGCCCAGGCCAGGACAGGGCTCTTTTCAGGAGGGAGAGAGAGAGCGGTTTGTCCTGGGCCCCTGGGCCTGCTCTCAGGGAGCTTTGTGTTTCTGGATGGCTCCCAGTTGCGTGCCACAGGCCAAGCTGAAAATGTACCGGAGCAAGCTGAATTTCCTGTTGACTGAGAGCTTCGTGGAGATCATCAGCAGGGCAGTGGTCCTTTCCACCAGCACCCTCTCATCCAACAACCTGGCTTGGCTACAGGATTGTTTAATTGAGGGGTAGACAAAATTCTTGGGGAGGTTGGGGTGCATAATTTGCATGTGCGTGGTATTAAATATAGTGCATATTATATTGCGGGCCACCCTGTCTGGAGCCCACAACAGTAATTTCTCTCCATTGTCTTGCTTCGAATTGTCTCACTGTTATTATGGAAATATGGGATTTAATTGACCAATGCCTTTCATTACCCATTTCTGCTCAAGATGGGACCAAAATAATCAACTTTTAATAATCCCAAAAATTTTTGGGTTACATTATTTGGGTTGTCTTGCTCGGAACACTTGAGAACACACCTATTTTTCATTCTGGTTTCAGGCAAAAGAACCACAAGAAATTGCGTACCATTTAAGGACTTACAGTATATACCTAAGAATATTTCAGATATGTCAGTGTTTCAACCAATTTGAAAATTCTGAATTGTTTTTGCTACAACGCTCACCTATCCATGTTAATGGACCTCAACATATCAGCGCATTGTGTTCAACCTCAAAATCTCTATTGGAATACATTCAGCCAGCAGTCAACCTTTGATACATCCATTAAATTATCACCTACAGTGAGCACCATAATTCATTAGACAGTGACACATGTTTTGTTATTTTGGTTTTGTACTCTGGCACTTTGAGTTTGAAAAGATACAATGACAATGAGGTTGAACTGCAGACTATCAGCTTTAATTTGAGGGTATTTTCATCCATATCGGATGAACCGTTTAGAAATGATAGTCCCCACATTTTTGGGCATCAAAAAATATTGGACAGTTTAACATAATTTAGAATAAAGTAATCGTTTTTAGTACAGTATTTGGATGCATATCCTTTGCATGTCATGACTTCCTGATGTCTGTGACCCAACAATATCAAACAATATCTTATTTTCTGGTACTCCTACAAGCGATACTATAACCTCTCTGCATTTGAATTGATCTCTAAGGGAATTGGGGGGTGGGACTAGATTTAGCTGTAAATTATGCTGGAACAGTATGGAACACATGGTTGGCTAAATGGCTCTAAGTCATAAAGGGTCTGAGGTATCAAACAAGCCTTAAACCATCACTCTGCTGCCAGATATGCAGTAGATATGGATGGATAACTTACCACTAAAGGTTTCTTCTCCTGACTTCAATAGGAAAATAACAAAAAACGTGTCATTGTCCAATGAATTATGGTGCTCACTTTATATGTGTAACAAAAGGGAGTGTCCAGTGGACCCGTTATTTAGGTAGTAGGTATTCTGATAGGATAAAGGGTGGTTGGTTCATTCCAGTACCAAAACCAAAAATTGATCAAGAGAAATGTTTGCTGTACAGCAAGCTCTGTTGCCAACTCAATGTCTAAAGGAGTGAGTCAGAGCCTGTAGAGTTCTACCAAGCTAGCAGTGTGTCTCGTAACATTAACAAGACACAGCTTGCTTGCTAGCACCATATGCTTGAGCATCAATGGTGTTAACTATGAGATTTAGGGTCAGTTTAATTTGAATTCAGTCACAATTCTTGAAATGGATTGGATTTTCCACATGTAAATAGAATTGACCACAACCTTATTAGCTGGCTAATGCAATATGTTTTTATGCAGATTCAAAATGATGGTTCTGTGTTGGCAAAGTTAACTACTTTTAGTACTTTAGCAATGCGTACACACTATAGTGTTGCACATACACTCTAGTCCGGTAATGTTGTTAGCCAGGTCTGGCACTGTTGCGCATATTGTTCAGGTGGATTCACTTATGATCTCTTAAATTGTAAGCCACTGTGTGTGGTGGAGCCCCTAGTGGGCAAGAAGCGGTCCAGGTCGATGGAGCCTGCTGGGGAAAATGAGAGGCCTCGCCCAGTGGCTCACAGCATGGCTTGGAATCGACAGTGAGCCACTGCTACACTGAACTCGCAACCAGAACTCTCACCACACCAACCATTGAAGGGGGGACTATAAGGGGAATCGGCCTCGGTACTCGGTATTGCGCACCTGCCAGTTCTGTTGTTTGCTGGCACCTGACGAAGTCAGCACAATCCCAACGGACGGTCGGTGGCTGGTTAGAAGAAAAGGTATTTCATCAGTTCAACTTGCGAATCACATTATATTTAAAGGCATGTGGTCCTAAGGGCACAGGAGGTCCCCAGTTAGCCAGCATACAACGGCTCACTAAGAGCCTGCTGTCGGCACAGCTGTCAGTCTGCCACTTTTCTGCGCAGCGGCACTATAACGGTCAGCAGCACTCAGTCAAGGTTAGGCAGTCAAAATGAGATTAAGCTGTAAAGAGAATGCAAAATAGTTGTTGAATGGTTGTATCACTTGTGGACTGCTGTAGCGTTGATTTGCAAAATGCTGGCAGGCCAACGGTTGTTGCTGACCACTATTGCAATATGCTTGCTGGGTCAGCTATACCACAATCAGTGTTTTGTTTTAAACCTCTGAGAATTACTTCATTCTCACAGAGGGATGTTGCTTCAGGAGAAACCGGTTAAACCAGAATAAGCTGGGAAAACCTGAGATTTGTTTGTCAACTTTGCAACAGTGGAATGGCTGTTTGGCCATACAAGGAAAATAAAAATACTGCTATTATTAATGTTTGATGTTTTCCCTCATTAATGTTTGGAAATTGTTTGTTAATGTTTGAGGGATGTTCAAAAATAAGTGAAATAGATACAGGCTGGTCTGATAAACAGCCTCACCCCCAGTCTTTATGTTGAACCTGTGTTTAGTTTGTAAATGTGCTTTAGGGGAGTTCAGGTAACTACCCGTTTTAAATCTATGTGGTAAAATTAATATAGGTTATTCACTAGCCGTTACTGCTCTTCTTTGTGACTAGTGCTGCTAAATGGCATATTTTCTTAATATTGCACATTAAAATGTATCACATACAATTTTAATAAATTAAAGTGTAGAGTGAAGTAGCTAGTCTGCTTATCATGCTATAATTCTGCCAATTCATAAAGAAGAGTGGAATGCATTGTTATGCACTGAAATTTTTTCTATAGATTTAAAAAAAAGATTTTAAATAAATTTTGATTTAGTATAATACTTCTACTTTAGTGCCAGGGTAATTCATAAAGACATCTCAGTAGACATATAGACAAAAATAACCATCACTAAAATCACCCTTGGTAAATGGTTACTACATGGGATCATAAGTCTGATGCAGTCATGACACTTGAAAATAGAAACTTGTTCAATGTATGAGTAATACCTGTCCACATTGTACGCAACATAAAATTTAGACCTGTTTCACTTTCCACGACTGACTAAAAAATGTCAACCCTTTCTTTTGAAACACAGCAAGAGCACCAAGTGATCTTGAACAGACTCTCATTGCACAAAGAAAAGGGAAACAGCGAAAAGAAAAAGCGGGAAAGGCTTGTGTCCGTGCGCTTGCTGGTATACTTACAAATACCCCCACCCCGCACACACCTCTTAAATCCATTGCAGAGATTAATATACAGCATGGAACCTCCTCAGAACCCTTTCAGAAACCCTCTCTGCCACACATTCCCTCCTTTTCCCATCAATTACTGGCTCTGAGGATGCAGCCGGCCATGCTCAGATCTAATGGAACTCATGCAGAGTTTGGCGCAGGTCCCTGCTCATGCGAGGCCATTGAAGTCTGCATGCATGGCTGAGTAGGGGGAAGTGTTGGGACATGCCATTCCTGAAGCAGTCGTGCTCGTTGAATCACACAGCCCTCCCCTGCACTTCTCAGGCACACCTGACTTATTAGCTTCACAAATGAGTCTTTGCAACCTTTGACCCTGTGTCTTTGTTCCTCCTACACCTCTGTTCTTTAACCAACTCCAAGTGAGGTACTTACAAGACATTCCCTGGGTGGGGCTAAACAAATTGAGTGGCAGTAAAGAATTCAAGCAAAGAGAAAACTTATTCCACCTACCCTATAAAACATACACAAAAAATGCATGCAGATTGCAAAAGACCATTAGCTTAAAAAAACACATTAAAAAATCAGGAGCCTTGTACTTTGTATGCCGGGGTTATTTTTACCAGTCTGAACATACAGTCTGAAACAAAACAACTCTTAATTCTGTTAAGGCCTTTTCACACTGCGCTGTAGTTAGTCCTGGGCTATTCTTAGCCCCAGGCTAAGGATAACACAGGGCTAGCTCATCTTGTGTTCACACAAGCATTTATTAACCCTGGGTTAAGCGTTAGCCCTGGGTTAAGGATTCACACTTTACCCCTAAACCCTGGGCTAACGTCCGTTCGACACTATTGGACAGTGAAAATTCTATGCCTTGCCACAATGGTTACCACTGACCCCGTTTTACACTGGCTATTTTAGCACCATGTTCGGGGAGATTTCTGGGGCTAACCCCGAAAAGTCGGTGATAACCCTGCTCCGGAGCAGGGTCAGCTAGCCCAGGGTTAAGGCTGGTGCTAGCCGACTTTAGAATGTGCAAGTGTGAACACTAGCTTAGCCCTGGGCTAAAATCCTTCTTAGCCCGGGGCTAGTGTGAACAGGCCTTTAGTCTTTTGTTCTGTAAAAACACAACATAAACGTATACAGTGACGTGCTAAAAGCCACAAATTAGATTTCTTTGGACATTTGAAAAAAAGGTGCAAAAGTGATATGCTTCCGCTCGTGTGAACACACAGCCAAGGACAACACAAAAAATAACAGCAAAGGAGATTCATCTTTCATTGCCTCTGTTACTTTGCCAAGACTCTGTTCCTTGCAATGATTTTTTTGTTCCCTGATGTCACGGAGAGATAATAAATACTGCAAGACTGTTATAAGAAAGCTGCCATTGTAAAATAATGTACTGGACGTCTGTAGCATTCAACATGGAAGTACGCTTGACCTCACTCAACCCCATGTTCATTCTGATAAAGTACTGGAGAAAACTGATCTTAACTTTATAGGCATACATGCACTATGAACAATTTAGTTCTCTTGCTTGGGCACTCAAATTAAGGTAATGATTAACTGAAACTGAATATATTGTGATTTATTGTCTTTTGCCGTTTAGTGTTTAAACTAAGCATTAGCTTGGACTGCTTCCGCTAAAAATGTAATAAAAAGTCTGACTGTTGGATATGGATGATCCATAAGCTACAAACACACACACACATGCACACACACACACACACACACACACACACACACACACACACGCACACACACACACACACACACAATTGGTATCCCTCTGATACACGGCACACCTGACGATCTCTCACGGCACACTAGTGTGCCGCGGCACAGTGGTTGAAAATCACTGTGAGGATGAAACTTCCATGATGAATTTAAACATTGAACCCTTCTATTATAACAATAACTGTCAAGCATTCTGACAAACATTAAGTAACCCTTTCCTTTATCCATAATGGGTATTGACCAAGTGTGAAAAATGGTAAAATTATATCCATTCACTGCTTCACGTTGTGCCCCTTAAGAAGATGTAACAAGACAGTCAAACAGACATCCCATAATAAATTTTTGTAACCCTCCATGAATGTGAACCATAGCCATGTCCTCCTTAAATAGATTGCCAGTTTGATGATCAAGTGCATTAAGAATCTGTATGGTGACAGATCAGATAAGCAACTTACTTAATTATGCAAATGTGATAACTGTTATCCTCTCCAGTGATGAAATGCCGTATAATTGTATAATATTACTGTACCTGGGAAATACCTTTCTCGTTGAAGATGAAAAATGCCTCACAGTTACTTGTCCTAAAATAACTTTTAATGTGACTTTAAAAATGATTTCCAATAGGAAAAATGATAATTAATTATGTACATGGGCATCAGTCACTTTGTTAAAAACTATGAGTAACCTGGGTGAGACCTGCCGTAGGCTGATGAGTGACTCTTGGGCCTGCTTGGGCGGGGTTTTGGTTGTACCCTGTATTATTCTTCTTATTAGTATCACTTAATGTTTGCAATGCATTTTTTATGCACACTCCTCAAAAAATGTGTAACATATAGAATGGAGACTCTACACGGCAGAGAAGCAAAAAGTGCCAGAGAGGAAGGGCTGGGTGCCGTCAGCAGGAGAGTACACCACCCACGCTACTCTCTTATGGCAGCTCTGTGACATCACACTCCCAGCATCCACTGCAGCAGTCATTTTCAAATGGGACCATCCATGTATGATAAGGACAGCATAATCCATGAAGACAATTTACTGGCTGTCCAAATATAGGTCATCCAATACCCTCCCTTTCCACTTCTAATGTCTGTCCCGCGAATACCATTTCTATTAAGACCATGGCATACTCGGACAAGACCATTTTAACATTCCTTTTGACTGCAGGTTTGGGCTCTCTGACGAGTGTTGTTTGTAAATTTTTTATTTAGAGATCATAATCCTGTTTTAACTCCAAAATAAATGAATGAGCAAGGGTAAAACAAATATTTTCTCTAGCCTTTCTATAAGTTTGGTATGACACTTTATTCTGCTTATGGGAACAATGGACTATTGATTATAAGTACTGTGGCAGCAGGGGAATGGTAGTAGAGGCACCAATAGCTTGACCCACTGGTCACCTGCAGTAATGCTTTTTCCCATGGTCTAAGAGCCAGATTCAGAGTTGAGATAATCACACACAAATGGCACTTACTCCACAAATTCCGCTTAGCTTAGGCTATTTGTGATTCAGATATTTGACTTATCCACTGTTTTTAGTGTCTTTCCTGTAAATACGCGCGCGGGTCAGAGATTTGCTGAAAGCAAGGCGTGTCAGCAAGATATGTGGATTCAGAGTTTTTACTTTCATTTTAATTTCCTTCTTTTCCGTTCAACTCTGTTCCAAAAAAAGGTGGTTTTTGTCTAGGGCCACCAATAGATGAAAAATACAGCAACTTTTGCATAAATAGATATCAGAATGAGCGCATGTTATTTGAACATAATATTGGTCTTATTTTCCTTTGTCTAGCCTTCTTGCAATTATCAAAGAGCTGTCATGAAAAGAAAAATATGTAATAGTATGACTGACTGTCTATATCATAACATTCAATTTAAAGCACATGATTTAAATTTCATTATCTCTGGAGGTACAGTTGAAGTCGGAAATTTACATACACTTAGGTTGAAGTCATTAAAACTCATTTTTAACCATTCCACATATTTTATGTTACCAAACTATAGTGTTGGCAAGTCAGTTAGGACATCTACTTTGTGCATGACACAAGTCATTTTTCCAACAATTGCTTGCAGACAGATTATTTCACTTTTAATTCACTATATCACAATTCCAGAGGGTCAGAAGTTTACATACAGTAAGTTGACTGTGCCTTTAAATTTTTAAATTTTTAATATTTGGTTGCATATCCTTTGCATGCCATGACTTCCTGATGTCTGTAACCCAACAGCATCAACAAACTCTTGATATCTTATTTTCTGGTACTCTTACAAGCGATACTATAACCTCTCTGCATTTGAATGGATTTCTATGGGAATTGGGGAGGGGTGGGACTAGATTTAGCTGTGAATTACACTGGAACAGTATGGAAACACATGGTAGGCTGAATGGCTCTAAGTCATCAAGGGTCTGACGTATCAAACAAGCCTTAAATCATCACTCTTTTCAATAGTAAAATTTGTCAGAAGAAACAACCCGTAAAGTGATCCATCCATATCTACTGCATATCTGGCAGCAGAGTGATGGTTTGAGGCTCGTTTGATACCTCAGACCCTTGATGACTTACAGCCATTTTACCAATCATGTATTCCATACTGCTCCAGCATAATTTACAGCTAAATCTAGTCCCACCCCCCAATTCCCATTGGAGAAAGACCGCAGCCTAGTGCTTGGCATAGAGGCAATGCGCTTGTCCGATGCAGAGGCTTGCATTGTAATAGCTTGTGTAATGGGAGATTCTGCATTTCCTGCATGTTATATCCTCTTTTTACTTTACCTAATTTGTGTAGGCTACTTTACTATTTACTTTATGACACCGGAACAGACAATATTAAACTATTAAACTATCTGCTAATAAAACTTCGATTTCAGTGTCGGAATAATTATTTCTTTTGCTTTTTCTGGGACATTTTCACTTCGTGTGGAGCTGTAAATCGAAGAGACAACCTACATATAAGGCAATTAATGGGCGTGGATTTATGCTAATCACAAAATAACGTGAACATGCTTTGTACATGCATATGAAAAAATCTGCCTTTTCCACACGGTTTGATGAATCCAGCAAATCCAGCAATCCATCCGGAATCTCTGCGAGGTCGTCGTCATCATAAAATTACGCCGCCCGGCACATCAAGAGTAGGCTATGCCGGTTCTTTTAAATGGCACGCAATCAGTGCTTATCCCGTTAACCCGGTCCATGCCCCTGCGCTTAATCGAACTCTCTCAATGGTACAGCGCATGTGGCACTGGGCGTGGCTACAAAATTTTGTTATTTTCATGACCAGATCCAAGGAGCACTCATCACATCATCACTGCACAAGTGGAAAATGGGTGTGTGTTACAGCTGGATTCAATAATAGCCAATCAAATGACCTCTTTTCATTCCCTTTAAGCCATGCAGACCGGGCGTACTGCCAGTTTCTGTGGTCTACCACTGCAATGGAAAACAGTATATCTATTTTGCATTGATATCACAAAAAAATTATACTATACACTGTAATATTGCATTTGTTGTACAAGGGAATGTCTAACATCACAAACAATGTATAATAATTAGTTGTGTTTTAGTCCTATTGTTTTAGGCTATATAAGATATTTAAGTGCAGTGATTGCTTAAGTCAATAAAGTCTACAAGATGTCACAAATTTTAGGCTATATAGAAAAATGAAAACCCCGTAAATTTTGACACAGTATTGTTTAAAAGGGTAGCCTCTTGCGAAAACCTCAGTTTATCCAGTTACACTGTAGTGCAATAAATTAGAAGGGCACTATTAATAGCCCAAAGCACTTACGACCCTCATCTCGCCACAGCCACAGACTGTAAAATGCCAAAAATGCATCGTTTATACACGCTAAGAAAATCATGTTCACGTATAGAAACAATATTTTTTTTAAACGTACAAATGAGCATTCGCCGTTTTCCCTTGCTTACTATAGACAGTACCTGAAGCACTTTTGGTTTAGAAGACACCAAATTTTTTTCTCCAAAATCTCTTGTATAAATATGTTTAAGAAACCAAGTACTTACCAGTATATTCAGCTACAGCTGTTTTCTGATTCTGATTAACCCTGAAGAGTTTGTCTTGTTACATTTGACCAAAGTCCCGTACAGTTGACATTTCCACAGCGACCACCTATCGCACTTAGGGCTGAAATACTTTGCTGTTGTTGTGTAAAAACATGCACGCTTTGGTACGTTTAAAAAAAAACTTATTTAAATACATTAGGCTACTTATGTTATGGTTATTATGTATATACTGTATGTGACTATTCTTTTTTTTTCTTTTCTTTTTTTTTTTTTTTTTTTTCAATTTTTAGCCCCAATTGAACCCCTATTCTAATTCCCCCCCCCCCGCGTGTAGCAGAGAAGAATGAATGCTGCACACCTCCGTCAGCTGGCAGTAGAGCGGAGGGGCGCGCGCGCGCGCGACTCCCTCCCAAGCCTGACCGTGATTCCCAACCCGTCCGTGCCGCTATATTGCGCGTGATTCTCTCCGAGCCCCCCCCCCCCCCCCCCCCCCGCCAGCGCCCAGCCAAGCACCCAGCCACAGGGCCCCGCCGGAAAATCCGGAAAATGCCGGGGCGGGCGCGAACCCCGGAGTACAACTACAACTCTAAAAATCAAAAAAGCGCTCTTACCACCGCACGTATGTGACTATTCTGAAATAAATGTATTCTGTTGCAAATTTCTGAATTATACTTCTTCAATTCAAACTTTAAACCATAGATTTGCAGGAAATATTTTTAGAAATATTGACATGTAAATAAAACTAGTAGAAACTAGGTGGAAATTGCCTCTGGAGGGCCAAAGTAAATAGCGTTAAGTAGCCTAAAGTCTTGTCCTGCTTACAGACTGATTCGTGATATTAATCTGATTTAGAAATTGTAGCCTACTAATCTAATGTATCCCGTATGGTACTTCTGGAAAAACAGACTAATTTCAAGATAATTCATGGGATTTACCCTGTTTCAGACGTATTACAGAAGAGATTTAAATTCAAAACTGAACTGTAAGCTACTTTTTGTTCTGACCAGATCGAAACCATTAAGCAGTTGTTTATGCCACTCGATCTAAACGGCTCTGGGTAGACATTCGTGGATGGCTATAGTTAAACATTATATAGCTTACCATTTTACCAATCTATTGATATTTTCCTTTATATGGACGGCTTGCGGGGCATGCTTAGAATGTAATCAATTTGTTAATTTTATCGGGTAAATATCACATTTAGGCCATACATTAGAAAATGGAGAGGGCTCAAGCCAAATTTTACTCATTTTTTAAATGACAGCCAAATTTTTCAATGAGCCTATTTTAAATCCATGAAAAGTGTTAAGACTATGAACAAAAAAAACAATAAAATATTGGCTATGTCTCTGCCTTTTATTCTAATTGATTGCCGTGCTCGTCCGCTTTGAATCCTTTTTTTCCCTGATAGATATTAAGACATGTCAGTTTTGGGGTCTTGTTTTTCGTGACATACCTTTCACCACCAGATTAGTAACCTATTTTAGTTTTTATTTAATTTCACTTAATTTCTGTTTTGTTGGCCTATTGATGTGTGTAATGTTTGCCACAATGTCATTTGTTCCCTGACTTGCTACATGTCATTTTTGATAATAAAAAGCTTTTAAAAATAAGTCAGTTATTTCTCGCTTATAGCTTGTGTCGGCTTTCAGTTAGCCTACCTGGGTATTGAAAATTCAAAATCTTCACTTCCAGCTCTGAAAACGCATAGGGAAAGTACGCTCGGATGTATACTTCGTTTTTGGTCCTCCCAAATAGGCTACATCAGGAAAACGTCCGGTGGGTTGTAAATGTACTTGCGTGCTTGCATACTTGAGTTTGGGACGCACTTCACCACGTGACCGTTTATTAAATAGTATGCAGGTATACAATTTCAGACACAGCCATACTTAGTTCCCAAGTATGCCAAGAGAATGTACCTGAGTTTGGGACGCATTTGATCACGTGACCACTTACTTCCGCGCTTGATATACGCACAAGTATGCAATTTGAGACTCAGCCAGTGACTGTGCCTATGCACCGTTCACCAGAAAACTCGCCCTACATTTTCCATCATTTTTTGCACCAAATCTTGCACTCTGCAATTGGTATTTTATTGCACACACTGAGTAGACAACCAGCCCACCTCTGGGTTTGCCACAGTACCATCATCATATCCAGGACATGATTGGCAGCACAAGTTAGCAGGTTGACGTGTCATTTCAACATTTGATTTTAAAAATAAAATGATATAATTGTCTGACCTAATTGAAAGCCGAGTTGTCACATAATGAGTCGTATGTATACTTCTGCCTGCGCTGGCCCAGGCAGAGATCTTTACCAAAGCCTTACAGGGATAATCCTTCAAAGTGAATAAAAGCCAAACTGGGCAGTTAAACCCCAAATCTCTTTTATGACCTCTCTTTCAAATGAGTAGTATAAACACGGCCATTTAATTGGCCGAGTCGGTCACTGGGTGAGAGTGGTGATGTCTTATTTACACCCCATTGAGCCTAACTCTAGAAAAAAAAAGGCAAACAAGAATAGAAAAAAAAGGGAGATTCCTCTCTAGACTAAAAGTCGAAAACAGAACTTCAGAAAGACTGAAAAAGCCCCATCTTGACCTGTTTCACATCTAAAACCACTGCCAAAGTCGACTAATAACAAGATGGCTGTTACGTAACTGTCTTGGCGGGGTAATTGTGAGCTTGTTCTTGGTTTCCGGGTTGTGAAAGCCTGCAGACACAGGTTACCTCCGTCCAACTGGCTGGACCCCCATCCTTCATTCCTGTACCGATGGCACATCGTCCAGTGTATGAATAGTGTAAGAGAACTAAGGGGAAAACATCCAGGCTTTGTGAAATAATACCTACACACAGCCAATGTAAGGGCTCTATCCAGGCTTTGTGAAATAATACCTGCACACAGCCAAGGTAAGGGCTCTATCCAGGCTTTGTGAAATAATACCTGCACACAGCCAAGGTAAGGGCTCTATCCAGGCTTTGTGAAATAATACCTGCACACAGCCAAGGTAAGGGCTCTATCCAGGCTTTGTGAAATAATACCTGCACACAGCCAAGGTAAGGGCTCTATCCAGGCTTTGTGAAATAATACCTGCAGACAGCCAAGGTAAGGGCTCTATCCAGGCTTTGTGAAATAATACCTGCACACAGCCAAGGTAAGGGCTCTATCCAGGCTTTGTGAAATAATACCTGCACACAGCCAAGGTAAGGGCTCTATCCAGGCTTTGTGAAATAATACCTACACACAGCCAAGGTGAGGGTTCTATCCAGGCTTTGTGAAATAATACCTGCACACAGCCAAAGTAAGGGTTCTGCTTGACTTCAAAAGATATGTGAGCTGTGATTCTGGCACAACAAAAAAATAAACAGGTTGATTGAATGAATGAATGAATGAATGAATATTTTGTTATTTCTCACTCCCTTTCCACTGTCTCATAGATGGAGGCTATTATTTTTCCAGGAGTGACCATGTTCAGCATATAAATGCACTGGGGCTTTTCTGTCAGAAAGCATGGCCTACATTTGTTTGCAAGTTTTTTTTCTGTCCAATAAAACTGTGTGCATATCACAACATTGAATATGAAGCACTTCAGTCATATAACAGTTTGAAAGTTCCTCAGACCTGAGAGTCCGATATTCATAGTGTCTCAGAGCTGGAGTGCTAATCTAAGATCACTTTTGTCTTTTAATTCACAATTAATAAGATTGGTATATGGACATGGGAAATCTGATCCTAGATCAGCACTTTGAGATCCTCTGGGCCTTGAGTGCCCTCCCCTGGTCAGTGCTAAGCTATGACAGGCAGTGAATGGGCAAGTTATGTGAGGTGGGGGATGGAGGAGCGGGGATGTTACCTCCTATATCCCCTCAAAGTGGAGGTGATGCAATGCATGCACATAAAACACAAAAGCGTCTCCTATCGTTCATCCAGCTGGCTCAACACAAATTGCCGCTGGCAGGAAGAGCAGCCAGGAAGGCAGCCCACCGCTCATTCAGAAGGCACAATAGAGGGATCAGCCGCACAGAGGACAGCACTTTTACAACACAGCACCATGCATCCAGACCAACCAGGGCCTCGGCAAAACATGAAAAACAGGGAACCAGAGGACAGCCTCACTTTTTGAAATCTATAGTAGCATAACGGACAACACTAATGCTTCAAGCAAACTATGTCATTTTTCCACTGATATGGGGAACAGCGATATCAGGGATTGTTCCAGAAGTAAGCAAAGAGGGTTATACCTGATTCTTAAGGTGCAAATGGTCAAGACGTCAAAGTACAAAATTATTTTATATAGTTTTCGATATAAAAGACTTGTCTGAGATTACATAGAAAGTGACATGTCTATGGGGAGGACCAAAAGACAACGAGGGAGAGAGCCAATAGAAATCAACCTGGAATGTGATGAGGAGAATAGGGTGTGCCAACATTCAAACAAGGGATGGGCAGAACTTGAAAAATCGCTAAAAGCTTACATGTGTTTACATGTTTAAACGACAAGGTTCGGGTGGGTCAATTTAAACCATGGCACTACTCAAACTATAGCCGAGATTTTATGGAGGTATTTTTGTAGCAAAAGTGTCACAAATCAGTAAATGGGTTCACAAATCTGTAAATGGTTTCACACATCTGTAAATAGTTTTACAAATCTGTGGAATGGATTCACAAATCTGTAAATGGTTTCACAAATATGTAGAATGGATTCACAAATATGTAAATGAATGTTGCAAACTTGTACAACACACTGCAAACAAATCCACGGATTACAACAGTATGAATCTGCTCCTGTGGATTACATATAATTTTTGTCAGTGTCGAATCTGCGATTCAGGCTCTCGACTTTTGCACCAAATGATGCAGTGAACCGGAAGCAAAAGTTTTGCAAACTTGTAAAATGGTATTTGTATCTGTAGGAATGGGCAGGGCCAATGTCTGTTCTTCCAACCAATCAGATGAGCAGATTCGGGATGACTGCTGTTAGTGCTGTACTGCCGTTAAGAGTACCTTGGCAAGTTGGCAGAACAACCGTCAGCACAAGTCTTTAGTCACGATCACATTGTGTCATGCACATAGGATTTATAGTGAATTAATAACGTTAGTTTATTATAATTTGCTAACTGGCTGTCAGTACTTACAGGCATTTGGCATGATGATTCCTAACGTTATATCTCGTGTAGCCCTAAATGGCATTTGCGCAGTCTACCATGAAAATCTATTTTATTTAAATTAATGTAACATGTAAAATAACAACAAAGAACCATCTAGAAGAACTAGGCTGCCGTCTCTCACGTTAGAGGGCGTGAGTAGCCTAGATTAAGATGTAAATAACACTGCATGCAGTAAAAAGAGCTATCTTAAAAATACTGTAGGTTATTTTATAATAGGCTACTTGATACTTCAAAATCTTGTTTCGACATTGCCAATGCATTTGTTTGCAGTGTGTTGTACAAGTTTGCAAATATTCTTGCGTGTATTCTCACATTAATTTACGGATTTGTGAATCCATTCTACCGATTTGTGAAACCAGCTATAGATTTGTGAATCCATTTACAGATTTGTGAACTAATTTACAGATGTGAGACTTTTGCTACAAAAATACCTCCATAAGATTTCATATACAAAGTTGCAAAAGCAGCCACAGAGCGGACTTCAAAAGCAGATCACAGAAAAGCACCATATGATGGGTAGTACAGCGCAAACTTAAAATGCGTTGAGAGCATACACAGTAATAAAGTGTTGGGTTCACTGAATCTTTAAAAAAAGATATATGTACAAAATAAAAAACAGGAAAACTATTAAATTAACATGTTTCATTTAAGGAACAGCAAAGAAAAAGTTAAGGAAGCTTTCCTTTAATAAGAAAAGGGTGGCCTACACTGCTGGTCACATTATCTTGCATAGTTTTGTCAAACCATTTCAAAGTCAACGCTCTCATTGACACTTGCTGAGAATAAGATGGTCGGTCTCGAGCTGACAGCACGGCTGCTACATGGTTTGTCACTCAGTCACTGTTGAGTGTTTATATCTTACATGATTTTGCATCGTTCCTGTGCTGTTGGATTATGTTAGCTCAGTTTATTTTCTGAAATCTGCTCAAATAAAACAAAATGGCTTTTTCTCTTCCGTTCTTTACAAAGAAATTTGTGGAATGTCGCTTTGATTTTTGCCATGTGCGCAAGCAGAGGTCTACATTATCACTTGAGAGCTGATCAAGGAACATTTTCCCATGTCCATATCACAACCTCACTCAATTGTCAAAACCGACACCAGGGACCACGTGTATAAAACTAGAGTAAAAGAATGCGTAAAAGAACGCTCAGGGTGAAAGTCGGAAATCTGCTTTAAAAAAGTTTAGCATTTTCTACCTCTGCCTTTCTGTCACGGTGTTGCCATATCACACGGACTCCAAACATTGCGTACATATGGTGTCCATCGTGTGCAGGGGTACGCAGATTCTTACAGCACGTGTTATATTATACATCTGAATGTCTACGTGGAAACTCACTTACACGGCTTTCTGAGGGCATTTTTCTGTTCAGCACTGTTTATTCATGTGGCCCCAAATCTGTACGAATACTTTTAAAAATAAAAATGGACACTGTAAAAGGAAATGCATTCACACTCACTGTATCTTTGCCGTTGACAAGTTCTAAATAACGATGAGATGAGGAATATGAAATCTAGAGAATTTTTTGTATGTGTATGTAAATTCTCATAGGGAGGGTAGTGCATTACTATCATGTGTAGCAGGAAGGAAGCAGCCATAGATATTGTATCATCTAATATGAATGTGACCACAGGTCTGTAACTAAGATACAAACACTTTTTCTAACGCTTAATTAAAAATAAACATTACAGAATATCAGTTGGGAAGTTTCCATTGGCATTGTCACACTGTGTGATTATAGTTGGTATCAGAAAATGATGTATCTAAAATAGGTAATGAAATAAAAAGCACAGGATTTGGAAAAGTACACACACACACACACACACACACACACACATATCCTACAAAACATTGCTAGCAGCCAAAGAGACAGACAAAACACAAAGAATTCCAGGCGGACACCTGTAGCCCCGCCCCTTCCTGTCCCTTTGATGTGTTCTTATCAACAGAATATTCTCTCTGCAGCAGACTCTGATGCGATGCAATCTCTGTCTCTAACGCTTTATTCTTCATCTGCATAAAATTTCCACATCCGCTTATTTACAAAGAGAATATCAGATAAATTAATCTGGTTATTTCTGTTTTTGAAAAAATGTGATGTTGAAGTTTGACTCATGCAGCAGAACCAGTGTAACCCCTTCAAATCCATGGAAACAGCCAAAGTTCTGATTTAAATTCTGTTCTCTTAGTTTGAGAAATAAAGCGAGCATACAGAAGTGCCAACATATGATTTACTCTCTCTCTCTCACTCTCTCTCTCTCTCTCTCTCTCTCACTCTCTCTCTCTCTCTCTCATTAGGGAAATATGGGGAAAATATGTGGGAAAATATCTTTCCAAATGTCTCTGAACAGTGTCACAGAGGAACAGCTAAGATGAAAGCTTATTACACCAAAGGCTAAAAAATACATTCATGAACCTCTGATGATTTTAGGGTAAACAAGGGAACCCTGGGGGTGGTGGTCTGGGATACAGACCCATGATTGGACTGTCCTTGTGATCACATCCTTCCGTCATGCAGGATTTACACCAAAAGTGTTTTGCTGTGTAGTGGTATGCGACCCTGATACTGAAAACAACAGCGTTGAAATTCATAAGGTGGCCGTTCCCTTTTGGTGCCAGTCATTTTTGAAGATCAGAGGGGATTCGTTTTGGATTTAATTTTCTGTACAGCATGCAGAAGTGACAATTAAAAAAATTTTTTTTATTTAAAGCATACAAAATCAGACCTTGCAGAGAGTAACCTCTATTTCTGCAAGTGGTGTGTGCGCATGTGCGTGCATGTACTGCGAATGCTGTAATTATTGCTGGATCTAGCACATTTAGCTGGCTGTATTAAAAACCTCTGCAGATGTAACAGTGTGTACTATGAAATGACGTTCCAATGTTCTAATTAGTTAACAGGATGTTAAACTTAGTAGTTAAAGTAGTTACCTAAATATCTAGTTAAGCAAGATAGCTTATCAGCAAAAAAGGTAAACTGTTAGCTACGGAACTGGAAAGTGGAACATAACTTATTGGCAATTCAGTAAATTAATGGGGGCATATTTCTAGCCAAAGGCTGACTAGCTAAATAGCTACCTTTGAGTTTGTTAGCAAGCTGAGTAAAAAAGGTTTTCAGCTTGCTTAATTAACTAGATATGCAAGCTGGGACATAACTTCTTAAGAAAATTAGTTAGATATAATAGCTGAAGCAATTAGGACAAACTAAGAATGATATTAGCTACTGTATCCTATGAAATATAGGCTAGAAAAACAACTTAATATTGTAAACTGGCAAACTCATCAGGGAAGCCCACAATGCCACTGATCTTCCTCCATGTCGTGTTTTTTGTTGTTGTGGTGTCTATATATACATGAGGCATAATCATTTTTTGGGAAATTCTGAAACTGTGAG
The DNA here is from genome assembly GCA_022702515.1 of Ilyophis sp. 1 JC-2022. Taxonomy (NCBI): domain Eukaryota; kingdom Metazoa; phylum Chordata; class Actinopteri; order Anguilliformes; family Synaphobranchidae; genus Ilyophis; species Ilyophis sp. 1 JC-2022. Next base: position 73,700,391 of record CM040397.1, on the reverse strand, counting down.
GATTAATTTCTCCTCCATTTTGAACTGAAAGGCCTTGTTCTGATGAGATGACCCTCCTCCTTTCATATGATTGGTTTGCGCACTGGCTGCTCATGGGGATTTGCCAAGGAAGTTAAAATGTTTTTAACTTCAGTGAATAGTGCGGTACTCACGACTCGCACCACTGCCAGCGACACTAGCAGGATTACACCTTGTCACCCTCTCTCCATTGCAATTGAATGACTTTCGGCGAGAGCCCCACAGACATGGTGCTCTTGGTGTAAATCCAGCATTAGTCTCTGGTGAGGTACTTGAAAAGCAGAAATGAAAGCCACTTTTAAGAAGGTGTCATCTATCTCTTGCATTAACATGAATAAAAAAAGTTTGGTCTACAATAAACATGTATGTCTGGCTGAGTTTGGAAAAGTAACTCACCTGAAATAAAAAGAGGTCAGTCAGCCTCTGCTCTATAGCTAAACACAGCACCTGGTCTAAATCCAGCAGTGCACGAGAGCCAGACAGCCAAATCTCTTCCCACGATCCTGCCTTGGATGGCTGGATTTGAGTGGGCACTAGCCAGAGGGCCAAAGCTAAGCCTGCAGGTGTGTGATTGGTACATATTAAGGACATGAGAGGGGAAAAATAAAATAAAAATCAAGAGATTAGATACATCTCACTACACATACCCCCAACCACACCCCCCCCCCCACCCCCAAAAAAAAAGATTAGGTTTGTGTACATACAGTGCCCTCCATTATTATTGGCACCCCTGGTAAAGATTAGTAAAAAGGGTTATAAAAAAGGGGTATAAAAAAAAAACAGAAAATAAGATATCAAGAGACTTTTGATGTTGTTGGGTCACAGACATCAGGAAGTCATGGCATGCAAAGGATATGCGATATGTGTAAATTATTACTTTATTTAATATATAAATGCAGGGGTGCCAATAATTGTGGCACACGTGGTTTTGTTAAAAATAATTATTTTTTGATGAGGGATTTTTTTTCTTCATAATAAATTTACTTCAATTAAACGTTAGATTTTTCTAATTTTTTCAGTGTAAGATTAAGCTAATTCACCAAAATCTTTTTACTCATCTTTACCAGGGGTGCCAATAATAGTGGAGGGCAATGCATGTGTGTATGGGCTGCACTAAAATGTCCCTTTCCTTGTCCAATAATTAATAGCTGTTCTCTGGATAAAAGAAAGAAACCCCACAGAGAAAAGTTTACAGCTGTCAAAATTCAGGTGGGCATAAATACCCTGTGGTCCAATCTAGGGGCAAATAAATCTTTTAAATGGGACAGAAATTAGCGGAAAGAAACATAGCACTGTTTTATTAGTTTAAGTGCTGTGTTCAGTTGGTTGAGCTTCTGCTGCTCCTGCGTGTTTGTTTCTGATATCTGTGGTACTGCGGCTGGAGGGAGCACCGCTTCCTTTCAGGAGACTGCAGAACCCAAAGGGTGAAGAGGGGAGATCTTTCCGGTGTTTTCCTTTTTGATTATTATACCTTTAGACGTCACCTGGCATTACATCACTCGGGGGCGGGGGGCAATGTGTGTAGCCTGTGTGTGTGTAGGGGTGGGGTCCTGTGACGTAAACTCGGAGCATCCTGGCATTTCATGTCAGGCGTGTCAGGGGATAGCACAAGAAAGCCATCGCCGGTGTTATTTTTAACTCGGTTGTCTCCATGGAAACTGGGGCCGTGCGGCTCATAGCTGTTGCCCTAGCGATTCAGGGACTCATCCTCCCCATCCGGGAGGAGTGAGAGGAGGGGGGAAAAGAAGGGAAAAGGAGGGAAATCTCGTGCGGTGCTCCCGCTCCGTTGTCGAGATGCGTGCCGCAGGCGTTTTGCGGCGGAGGGAACGTGGGGAGTGGCGCCGGGGAGCCAGAAATGGAAATCACGCCCAGATCTGACGAAAAAACACCCGCCACTGACAGTTATCACGTTTTTGACGCAAACACTTGAAGCTCCTTCTCTGCAATAAAGGGAGTGGTCGTCCCACCTCCGGCTAAAGAAACAGATGCAAATGTGTGGACGGGAGTGCTTGTTCACAGCCTTCCCTCACTGCGCAAAGACATGATAATATGTTGACTGTCGTAATTGACCAGACAATACTGCAGAATCCACAATAAATTCTGTTCAGTACGACTGACAAAGGCGGAGTGCTTTGGAGCAGGAAATGCAAGGTAATACTAGTTGCACAGCTGATAAATATTATATCAATCCCCACCATCAAATTCCAAGATTCCGGCTACAGTTTGACAATGAACACTAAATTAAGCACGTCAACTCATGGTATGATTTTGCAGCCAGTTAAATGTACAGGTTATCCTACTTCACCATCTAAATGTTTATTGGAATAAAAATGAGCAAATAAACACAGAAATAATTATAAAGCAACATACATTGCATCATACTGAATAATAATAAAAATCACTCAGGACAAACACCACACATATGAATCACTGTCTGGCTGTCTCAGGAAATGGAAGATAAACCATATTGTCGGGTCTGGTGAGGCAGACGTGTCCACAGCTATAATATTTCCTCCTACACAGAAACACTCTTTCACAATAATACTGCATGCAGAGAATTGCATTGAGCTCCACCCTTAAACAGCTAGAGCAAGGCAGGCACAGAGCAAAATCGGCTATTTAAACATCAGATTGGGCAGTAAAACAAACTTTCAGATCCATGAATGTCCATTAAAATAAAGTGTACTTACCTGCAGTATTGGTAATGTTTTGGGGTCCAAATGATAGCACAGGCCCAGAGGAAGACATGAAAAAGAAGAGGGGGGAAAATTAGTTGTTAGTTTCTGCGGACATCATAATACCAAAAACGCAATATTAAAGCTGCAACTGTAGTAGGCCTATCCTTTTGCACCTTGGTGATAAAATAATAATGTATTCACTCTTGTTTTATCAGCTTGAAAAAATACACTCGTGCTTTTGGAGTTATAGGTATTAAATCAGGGGCTGCAGGGTGGCCCATCCTGTTAAGACACTATTAAGGCCAGTGTGTGGATGGGCCCCATAATATGTTATCGAACCTAAACTGTGCCAGTTTAGACTGTGACTGGCAGGAAAACAGGGTGATGCACAAGTGGCCATAACATCACCCAGGGAGGGCGGTATTCAGTCGGTGGGGTTGACTGGGTCTCATCATTCGCAATGACCCCTTGCTGGTCAGTTGGGCTCACACAGTGTCTTCCTCTGATTGATTGTCTGTCTAAGCTTAACAAGTGGAGTGAAAAGCAGCAGCCATAATCAGTACAGGGGCACGGATACAATAACAATACTAACTGTGAGGCCCAATCACACACTGGAACAGCATCTAATTGGGGTGTGAGGACAGAACAGAGTGTGGAAACGGAGAAATGGCCTATCCCATATGGATCTCTATGCTCTTAAGTGCCTCGTGACTGGCAATGCCACAGGGCAACGATCAGCCATTCTGACCAGGACCATGATGTGACTATGCACTCTGTCTTTCTTACCAGGACAATGATGTGACTATGCACTCTGCCTTTCTGACCAGGACCATGATGTGACTATGCACTCTGCCTTTCTGACCAGGACCATGATGTGACTATGCGCTCTGCCTTTCTGACCAGGACCATGATGTGACTATGCGCTCTGCCTTTCTGACCAGGACCATGATGTGACTATGCTCTCTGCCTTTCTGACCAGGACCATGATGTGACTATGCACTCTGCCTTTCTGACCAGGACCATGATGTGACTATGCACTCTGCCTTTCTGACCAGGACCATGATGTGACTATGCACTCTGCCTTTCTGACCAGGACCATGATGTGACTATGCACTCTGCCTTTCTGACCAGGACCATGATGTGACTATGCACTCTGCCTTTCTGACCAGGACCATGATGTGACTATGCGCTCTGCCTTTCTGACCTGCAACCTAAGCCAAACAGTGGCACTAATAAAAGAGTACAAGTATAGAATTAATGCGCGCTTTACACAATGATGCAACAAAAAGCTATTTCATCGCCCTCCCAAATGGTATGCGACATACACTGTCATAACCATTTGCAACTGACTACCACTACTGCATGCCCCCATAGGCGGAGGGTGTGTAAGGCTGGGAAAGGCTTAGCCTTCCCCTGGCCAGACATGGCGATTAAATACAAATGCTAGCGATAGAGGATTCGATGTTGAGTTAGCTTACTCAATCCACTAGGCTACTGCCTACTGCAGAGGAGGTAAATAAGCTGGCTGGCTAGCTAGCAAGTTTCATCTATCAATGCATTGTCCTATCAGTGAAGCGGCAGTCAAGCTGAAGGATCATCACAGACTCACAAAGCATTTCTGGACACACTGTCACACTCTCTATTATTGTCAATTAAAAATTTCATGAATTATGTGCGTGTTGGCTGGCATGCCAATAGAAAAAAACACATATCACAAAATCACACATCTTCTTACAGTGGAGTCGCTGAAATAATTAGCCTATCAATATGACGTGAAAATGTGATCATATCTAAATAACTCACATTTTCTGGAGTGTTATTTTGTATGGGGTGTCAGGGTTTTTCCGACATCGTAAATTCTTTGGCGGCCGCCAAAATGTTTTCATGGACCTCCAAAATGAGAATAATTGCGAAAACAGCAAATAAAATCACATCCGAATTGTTGAAGCTTTAAATTCTGAAAAGGTAAAAGCATAAACAAGTTCATGCAATGTTTTAACAGAAGGTAGTATTGATAGTAGATTGTTGTTTCACCATCTTTAATGAAGAGATAAACTGTTTACTTACTATTTTACCGCAACACTATAGGCTACTATCTAACAGTATTTTACCTCTGTGACATTCAACACTAGTTTACCTCAGTGACATTTTGTAACACTTACCTCAGTGAAATTATTTGGAACACTTATCTTGCACACTTATTTTTTATTTCTGTTTTAGAGTGTTGTTTATTTATTTTTCTAGTCGTGTTTCTAGTTGTATTAAAATAAATGGTGTAATATTCAAATGTTCCAAAAGCTTCAAGGACCTTTGATTTATAAACCCTAACTCGTAAACACAACCATACTGGCACTTTACAACCAAAGCCTACATGGGCTCTTGTACTCAAAAAACTGTATTTACGGTGAAATTAATGCAAAAACATTTTTGCGCTCGCATGACAGTGGACACCTACCCTTCCCCCTATAGCCTTACCCTGCAGTTGGTTCACCCTCTGCCTATGCATGCCCCGTGTTTCAATTAGGACACTTGGGGGGGTGTTTACTAAAGGTTTGCGTGTACAAAATCACGTGTAAAACTGTTACCACCCGCAAAAAATCATCCAAAGTGATCAACTAATGAGATTTAAAGAGCATTGCGTATGCTAAAATGTAAAGATACCTAGATTTTGCATTTTGGTGGGTTAGCCTGAATGAATATGCAAAATTGGGCGTCCCTACGTTATTTAGCAAAATAGTGGAGGTCATGCAAATAGATTACTTTAGCACGTGTAAAGTGATTTACTAAGCCCGAAAGGAGGTTTGGGAAAGGTATTTGCAGTGCATTTTAGTACAAATGAAAAGCAAGTATTAAAAGACATGGAATCAATAAGATGAGGGCTGTCATTGTAGCAAGACACGTACAGATGTGTTTGGAATATTCATTAATGAACGTTCTGAATGATTACGTAACAATGGGGGTTTATTAGTCTCAACACCAGACCCATGAGAGTTCTTACAATGATACATTACGTAAGATACGCTAACTACGTTACTGCATTTCTGCAGATCTGGGTCTGGGAAACTACTACCCAAATAATTTGTTTAATCCTGACCAACGTTTGGTGGCACACCGACACAAAGCGCAACCAATCAATAACGACTTATGCTCTGGGCGCTGTCTGTCTTCCCACCCACCTTTTCACCGAGCTTGATGACATATTTGCGCTTTAGGTAAATGGCTGCTACTCTGGTCTTGTAAATTGTTCGGTGTGGTCTGTAACTCGAGAAACTGAAAGAGCATTCTCAACAATGACATGGCTAGTTCAATGGTTGAACAGCAAGTTTTGTATGTTTAACGTTAGGTGAATGACTAACTGACTTCGTTTCCAACATTTAAATAAAGAAGTCAAATTTGTTACACTTGTGACAGACTGGGATTGTGTAAAACAGTATTAAAATGACTGATAACATGGGCGTGATTAGGATACACAGTCAAGGTATGCTGGTTGCCATACCATAGCTTGCATCACGGTCAAATTTGGGTCTAAACTAATTGAGTGACGGCGCGGGAGTCGCAGCCAATTTTTCCAACCACTGGCTCATTGCTGCTACGACCTGCCAGTCATTCCATTTTTAACCCAAGATACGCCCTCAGAAAAGCAATAGAGACAGAGCGTGTCTCGTCATACTCTGAAAACCACACCCACCGTGGGGGAAAACAATCGGCGCGAAACAGTGTCACCAACGGGAAAACACTTGTAGCTAGCTAAGAACCACTGATCTAGAACATTTCATTTCAGGTCAGTGTGAATAACGCCACATTTCAGTATATCAAAGGACTATTTTGGTACCCTGTGTCTACCAGAGAGGAAAAGGTATATTGACAAACACAATATTGTTGGACTCCCTCTATGTCCCTTCTCCTTTTCTTGCACGTCTTGGAGAAATGATTCCATGAAATGGCCAGAAGTTACATAGCTACTTTGATAGATCAAAACACCCAAGTCTAACTACATTTTATCAGTAACATTATAGCGTATACTACTACGATTATAATTATTATTGTTGTTATTAGTAGTCTAATAGGCTAACGTTACTTATTACGTTACTATTTCGCTAGCTTAGCCTACTTGAACAGTAAAAACCTGCACTTTTTTTTTTGTCTGGCCAAATCACCAACTGTATTTAAAAAAATAATGTTAGCAAATTGTATTTTATGAAGGTTCTCAAAATGTTAGAAAATATATCATAAAAACCTGGCAGAAGAGTAGCCTATCCATTGAAACCTGATTACTTTTTCTTTGTCTCACCGTTTGTTTGGAATCTACACACATACAACAATGAAAAATTATCTTTCTTTGGATGCCCACAACTTTTTTGTTAGCGGATGATAATATTTTGCACTTGCAAATATAATACTTTAACGTAATAGCACTCCGATTTATCCACATTCCACTACAAATGATTTGCATATGGTCGAAATGTTTTAGTGTTTCTTTAGTGTTTTAGTGTTTCTTACAGCAATATAGTTAGCCGTAAATTGACAATTGGATAACTTATTTGACTTAGGCTACCTGTGAAAAAATGCCTGCTGCACACATAAGCACGTGGAGTTTCAGGGTGCCATATTTTTACTTTTCTTCCCGCCGACACCTCATGTCTTATTGCTTGGATCTACTTTTCTCTTACGGGCTCTGTTTTGCGGTTCGGAATCTTATAAAACCGCAATTCTGGGTTTTTTACCTTGTTTGTAGTGCATCCTACCAAACAACAACTTTTAGGCATTTTTATGCTGTTAGCTAACAGATCGAAATGACAAGATGGTACTGGCACGTGAAGTCAATGGAGGGCGATAGCGGGATGTGTTTCCCCCCCCAGGGTGGGCGGGACCTATTTGCGCTTTGTCTCTATAGAGTACTCAAGTGAATACGTCAGACGTGCGTGGAGTTTGGTTTCGGAAGTAAATTCCTTATGACAGATAGAACGGGCTTCGGAAACTATCGACAATTTCTTGAAATTTGATTTATAGAATGAGCTGTAACATTCCTGGATTAGCCTGTATGGTATAAGGATATAGAGCATACATCGCATGTTCCAATTTTAATTTTTTTAATGCTTTAATGGTTGTAGTCCGGTTTGTAGTCCACTTTAACGGACTACATATCCATTACTGCAACGCACGGGTGGTTCTTGACCAATCAGATATCATCATCTCATCTGGTCATTTTTGGCAGTGCATACCATGTTGTTAATTTGGCTATTTTACTTCACTGAACCTTCCGGAGGGAATTATGGGACGTCGGGTTTTTAAACAGTGCCAGCGCTGGTATATTCACAAAGAAATACTAAAAGTCACTTCTGAAAATCAGTGTGACGTAGTCACTTGAGTACTCTATTGGGGCAACGAAGTTTCACAGACTCCATATTTATGCAGTATGCGGAGTGTAGCAATTCTACATAATATTTATTTAGTCTGGAAGGAGACTAGCGGCTAATTAACTGGCCCATTCTAGTTAACGCTCAAAATACACAAAAAGAGAATTTGTGGATACATAGGCTAGCTACATCGCGAACAGTAAGAATACATTTTTTAATCATGAAGCAAATCATGCTACCCAATACAAGAGTAACTAGTATTTGAATCAAACAAGCAATACCACGTATATTACAACAAACAGTGAATAACAAAGCAAATAAAAACTTTATCAAAATAAAACCCGTGATCACATGGAAATGTGATTTTATGTGACACTAACAGTGCGAGTAGGCTTAGTGCTATTAAGCATAGTTATGATAATTTCAGTCCTGACAAACATCTGTAACTCACTGTTTTCTTACAGTGTAACTATTCCAAAAACGCAAAATCTCTCATTTAAATATGGCTGTTTGCAGCTGGCGTAATTTACATGACTCTTAGTTGATCACCCGCAAAGTGTGAAATGATAACGCGTATAAACACTTTGGCTGCATCCGCAAAATAACACCCCTTATTTGGGATCTTAGTAAATCGACCCCTTGGGTGATAAATCAACCAAAGGTTTGAACGCTATGTGCATATGCTATGTGCATTAAAATACCATCAAAAAGAAAGTTTAAGTACAAACTGAAGCATAAGTAGGTTTAGACAGACCTCCATTATGTGCTTAAACTATAAATTCACCTCACAACCAAACTGTGGAGGGGCTCGAAGTTTGTTTTGATTCATTCATTTTACGGCCATGTGAAATGCGTAGCTTTTCCTGACACTAACTGAGCAAGCAGAAGAGACACTTCTATATCTTCAACCTGGGACCTGCTTTCATGTCTTTCATTACACTATCACCAAAGGACAACTGATCAATTTTCCTTCAACATGGCTGGAAATACACAGCAAAATGTTCAGTCTTAATTTACCTCCAGCAGAGCCTATCAGAGCCTATCAGAGATTAATTAACACTGCTGTGTATCTAACAGAACTATACAGTTCAAGGCATGATAACTACAATTTCAATCATTCTATGATTTATGTACCTTTTATAGCACTTAACAACAGTTTGAAAGCCAATACCTAGAAATGAGTATCTTTACATAGACTGCATTCTGTGACAATAGCAAATGGAAAATTGAAAAAAATAATTGGAAAAAAGTTTAAGTTCCTTAAATTCAGAGATTCACAATAAAAAAATAAAGCAAGGAGAAAAACAATGTACCAGTCATTCATTCTCTCATAACCTCCGGAGGTTTCTATGGAAACAACTTAAAGATTAAAACATCAAACAGTAATATTATTGGCACTGGCTTCCGAAAAGCGATTACATTTTTAAGTGAGACTGTTATATGCAGTCACACAAATCCTCTTTTCCCAATACCCCCACCCCCCAGCCCATGACTGCAAAAGCCAATCCCAACACCATCAACCCCTTCTTTAAAAACTGGCTTCCATGATGCTAACTGCTGAAAATATGTATCCACCTCTCTCCCTCTTTCTTCCTCTCTATTCTCCCTGTTTCTCTCTCCCACTCTCTACCCCCTCTCTCTGTCTCTCTCTCCCACTCTCTACCCCCTCTCTCTGTCTCTCTCTCCCACTCTCTACCCCCTCTCTCTGTCTCTCTCTCCCCTGCAGTCATTGAAGTAGAGCAGCAGTGTCTCTGTAATGACGGCTCCTGTTGTAACTCCATGGCAGAGACTTAGGCAGAGCAGCCAATGGCGCAGTGCTGGGTGAGGCACACTGTAGAGTTAGCATGAGGCAGTTTCAGACTGCTTAGCGCTCCGGAGAATGTAAGTCACCACTCTTCCTGCTAAAGGAAATTTCCCCCATGGCATAAAGAGACCGGGGGAATTCAGCAAAAAAAAAAAGTTCAGATAAAAGCATAAAGAAATGTCTTTCTTTTTTTTTTGCAATAGAAAACAATGCATTATAGATGCAGACAATCACAGAAAATCGCTGGCTTTGACTGCCACGGCCTCAAATTTCTGCTGCATCCCTTTCAAAAGGTATCTTTATTTACAGCCACTTCCTGCCATATAGCCATCAACCCTGTAATTATATGCAGTATATGGTATATCATTTAAGATGAAAATTCAAGAGTAGGGTTTATATATATTCATACGAGTCACTAAAATATAACACAGAACATAACCTGTGTCTCCAGCATGCTGCTGCTACAATGCATTGCTATAGCATATAGCTACTGTCACACACTGTGTAACCAGGGCCAGTTACAGAAAAACTGAGTGTGTGAAAGAGTACAAAACCAGGGTGTGTCCAACTGCTCTGGGCTTTAGCACTCATGCTGTCACTGAAGAAAGGAAAGAGGATCACATTAAATATCTGTGACAAACAAACACACACGCACACACACACACACACACACACACACACACACACACACACACACACACACACAAAACGCACCGAGCAGTCACCGCCTCATTCAGCCTGGGAAGTGTCTTGGTGAACTCCAGTTCCCACAGCATTCCTTTAGAATTTTAGGAGCCACTGCTGTGATGTTCCCTCTTTCAAAATTTTATTTTTGTCCAGTTAGCTTTTTTAACTTTTGAAATATCAGCACAGCTCGAGAGGCTCAAACGCCCTCCCTCGTATAAGGCCCCTGCAGTGGCCACAAAGTGTTTGGCAAGGTGAGAGAGGAAATGTTATCTTACATTCATGAAACATGTTTCTGATATTCACTAACATCAAACAGATGGTGTTTTATCAGCCTGACCCATTGCGATAAAACCACAGAAAAGGAAAGAAAAAGTGACTATGTTAGTACCAAGAAAGTAATAACACAAATAAGAAATCCCAAGATCTACCGGTCAAATCCCTGACTTCAAGTGCCTTTAAAAAGGTTTAAATTACATTATACAACAATTATATTTGAGCAAGTAACATGATTGGCCGAGACGTGTTCCACCAGTGCTGGTATTTAATATAACCTCACAGCCATTGCGTAGACGCGCTCTATAGCGCGTTGCCAACAACAATAGCAACGGCAACAGGGTGCTAGCAATTTGGCGAATCCGAAATAAAGAACGAGTTAATCAAAAGTTATTGTTTCAATATTTTTTCATTACTTACTAAACGTTTATGGTAACATTGTTGTATAAAAGCAATAGATCACTTGAGGATTTGTGCGTTATTGGATATATTCACCGCGGAGAGTACTCCGCAACTCGACCTGCGGTCTCGTTGCTGCGACGTCACGGCAGTGATTATATCCAATAACGCGCTCCCTCTCGTGATCTATTTCTTAAATATTAAGATTGGCTCCCCCATCTCAGCTCCACAAAAGGTGCCTTATATGTGAAGCGCCTCATGAGCCATTCCCATGCTACGCTCCCGCCAGATCTCCGCACGCTGCCAGCCTGCCTTTCATTGAAAATGAAAACTGCCATCGGTTTGGCTGAAGCTTTCAGCGGCTCCAGTCACAGCCTCTGCCGTCACGGTCTCTTGACAGCTGCAGAAATGTGTCTCGAAACACCTGACTATGCCGCAGCATAAGTAGAGTCAGCAAATAATTATCAATCAGTCGGTGACAGTTGTTATAGGACTTGTCTGTACTCAGATTGTGTAGATCGGCCAACTTTGCACAGGGATACAGCCGAACATGTGTGCACTCTGTCACTCATGGAAAGGTGATCTGGCAGCTCCTATGGTTGTTTTACTCGGTTCAGAACTTAGGCCAAGTCTGAAAGTGCTGCAAAAACAAACGCAGAATAATGTTGTTTTTAAAGCCCCCCCTAAATGTGTCCCTTGAGGCCGAGGAGCTGGAGGACCGACAATTGTGATTTATTTTCCGAACAGGGATGTCGGACAGTGGAAAACATTTCTCACTCACACACACACACACACTCACTGCTAGGCAATAAAAACACAAAAGCCTCCGAATATGCGTGCATCGCCACTGCTGTAACAATCCAGGAGACCCAGAGACAACAAAAACATGGTCTCTTGCAACTCCGGGTTGTGCGTGTGAAGTGACCTGTTCCCACAGGCTTAACTGGGGGTGAAATCGCCAGTTCATGGTCAGCTTCCCGAAGCTGTTTCGGGATTTTTCAGCTTTTTTAATTTTACTGAAGAGCATCCTTCCAACAACAAACCCGACTGCACCACGTCCTGCAGTTTGTTTCCAAATGAACCCAGAATGCAGGCCCTTGTGAGAAAGGAAGGTAAACAGCCTGCAGGTGGCCTGTAAAGTCGACATACAAATCTTTCTGAATGGTCAAATCCATAACATAAATAATTGAGTTAAATATTGAAATCAATATGTTACCATTAACAAAGAAAACCGGCAGGTTTTCTGCCAGTGACCCCACCCACGTAAATGTGTATGTTGGGTGAGCTATGCATCTAAGGGTTAGGATTCTTTATGTTGGCTTTGTACAGTCCTGTGATATATTGTATTTTAGCCTGTGTTCACACTAAAACCACTTGGCCGGGGTTCCCTTGAAATGGGAATCACCTTGATAAATAAATAAATAAATAAAACCTCAACCAGACCTGCCTGTCACAAGCATTTGTGGCTCCTTTGACGATGAAAACCAACATGGCTAAACCAAACCTCATGACAAATGTTTTTTATTTCTATAAATGCATGTTCTAGCAGAGAGACTGGAAGATGGTTTCGGGAAACAGAGCTGCAAGAGTAAATCTGCTTTTGATTAGAGTATAGACCTTATCTTGTTTCCTTTTCATAATTTTTACATGGCTTTGCTCGTTCAGGACAAGCAACACTACTTGCATAGTGCACCCCAAGAATATGTAGCATTCACATATGGCATTCATTAAAGCCTCCTTCAAATTTGCGGTGGAATTATAAATTCTCACAATTTGACATTGCACCGTGCACTCCCCTATGCCAAATGGGATTGGTTTCCAATGTGGCAAAAAAATTGCCTAATTATGTCAGTTATTATTGCAGTTTGGGGTGTGGGCGGGTGTACCTAGTTCATTTGACCTGGACCCACCTCTTCCCATTATAGCTCCTGTGATCTCCTTACTGTCCCTGGGGCTCAAATCGAAATGTCACAGGAGGCGACAGACGACCAATAGCTTTTAGGCAACAAGGTTTCTAAAGTCAGAGCTGCATTGTGCTTTATAGGGCAAGTGTATGGAATGTCCTCAAGTTTATATTTCCCCTGGGATAATGTTGCTTTTTAGGTTTGACGTTTCCTTTCTTTTGTTTGCAGAGTTAATGCCCTGATGCTGCAGCACTGTCATCATGCTGTGGAAGCCCCATTTCTTCATATTCCCAGGACTGACATGTCTTTAGCCGTGTAGTACAGTAGAAGCCATTTTTGTCATAATGTGGGCTGTTAGCCAAATCAAACACACCTGTATGACAGGCAGAGTCATTTCTACATCCCCAAGCTGCCATTACTACCATACTATCACACAGTGACCTATTTATTGGGAGTGCAGTTTTGTTGTGCTAATTCAATATGTATTATGGTGGGGATTACCGCACATATTGCTCTGGAACCAAATGTCTTTTTTTCCACAAAACATCCATAAAACTAACATGAAAACAACCTCGCAGCAGAGGTTCACTCTGAGATGCCACAAGAGCAGCTTCATTCATTAGAAAACTGGAAATATAAGTGAATAAGTGAATGAAAGCGCAAATATCTTGGATATTTTGGGGAAATATACCATTCCAGGATTTAAAATAATTATATAGGAATAGTGTGGATTATTTTTTATTTCATAAATATGAGTGAAGACTTGTTTTGTTTCCATCTGATATTACTATATAGTGGTCAGGTTGTTCTTATGCTGGATTTATGGGTGATTTGTAGACAATTGAACCAACAAAAAAATGAAGAGGAAGTGAATCTACTACTGTAATGGTTTCAGTTGCGGCGAATCAAATGCAACGGGAAGGGGGATCAGAACAAGTCACCCACAAAGGTGAGGACCACTAAGGGAGCTTAAACCGCTAATGGGTAGAACAGAAAAAGGAATAATCCTAGGAGCTAAACAGCTAAATAATAATTGGGCAAACTCGAAATCACGAGTGAGAGCACAAAACAAAGTCTCCCGAACTCAATACTAGAGCTTAAACGGGGAAACAATAGAAAAGAAACACCTTCGGCACATAACACTAAAACGGCCGGTAAGAAGGTGAAATGAAAATGAAACAACAAAAAAGACTGTCTCAGGGAGAACAGCACAGAGTAAGTCGAACAGTATAGCTTAAACGAGGAATAAACCTCAACGTAAAAACCAATACGAAGAAGCAAGTCCCTCGTGAACATAAAGAAAGCTTTAATATCACAAGGTCACTTGCACCTAACTATACCTGGCTCAATGTAAGTAGGAATAACAAAGAAGCCCTGGGAAGCGGAAGTGAGGAGCTTAAATACCCCGCATGGCAGTAGCACAGATGAAATTAATAATAGGCGAGGTGAAGCAAAACCCCGGAACAGAACGTGGTAAAAAATCCGATAGATTCCCAACCAGAGAGAAAGGACGAGAACCGCAGTGAAAAAGGAAAAATAAACCACAGACCATGACAACTACAGAGAGTTTCTACTGTACTGTTCATGTGCTGTGTACTCTGCAAGCCAACAGAAGTCAACAGAAGGCCGGAAATAAATTGCATCGCAAGGTGCGCCTGGAGCGTATACTCTGGATTTGTTTCTGTTTTCTGTTATCTTCTGGCTCCAATTGAAAACATTTTTACCTTATATAGATAAACATGCCTCTCCCACTCCTGAGTTGTTATTCAATTTGGTGGAAACTTGGAAGAGATCCCTCAGTGGAGTCTCCATCCCTCCATTCAGGACCCAACATAAACCAGCTGTGTGGGGCCTTCCGGAAGGCAGGGAGAGGTAGAGGGAGGGAGAGAGAGAGAAAGAAAGAGCTCTACCACTCCTCTTTCTCCTCCACTGTTTAGTTGTTTTCTGGTAGCTGTGTTCCACACACTCCAACCTGACGTCTGAAAAACAACCTTAACATAGAGTAACTGAATATGAATCCCCACTGGATAAAAGGTATTCTATCAGTTTAAAATATACTTTAGCAGAAGTAGACTGATACTCATGCTGTGCAGAGTAGACTGAAGCAGGCTCAGTGTATGTGTGTGTGTGTGTGTGTGTGTGTGTGTTTGGGGAGAGGGGGGTTGAGAGGGCGGTGCTACTGACAGGTGATCTAAAACTGAAAACGGATCTAATCTGTTCATCACAGTATTCAGTGCCACTGTTCACACACCCAAATGATTAACCCATAATGGTCTTTTTCATCTTACACATCCATTCATTATTTTCAAATGAGTGCATTTTTTCATTATTCTGATCCAATCTATGCTCAGGCTATCAACAAGCTACTGAAAAAAGTCCCTCTAATGTGACTTTACTGAAGGTGCTCCCCTCCGACTCCTCCCCTCACTCCCTTTTAATGTTCCAGCCTGCAGTTACCATTGGAGTGTGACTTATGATGGGCACAAATGACTGGGAAACAAGACCCAATATACCACACTGAATAAAAACGACCCCCAATCATCTATGGAGCCCTTCAGAGAGGTCCCCTCAGGCCAGGAAGAGTACATTCTAGAAACTAGCAATGTCCACCTGCTTCTCACAAGCCCTTCTCTCACACATATACTATTTATAAGCACACAAAGCCTTAAAAACAAAGGGCTTTAAAGACACTGTTAAGGGAAATACAAGGCCAGTACTGTGGTAAAACAGCTTTAAATAAAGATAATGGAGACAGAGGGTGACAAACCACACAATTTCCCCTCTGTTCCATTCTGCCTTTTTTTGTGTGTGCATGCGTGTGTGTGTGTGTCTCAGTGTGTGGTCTCCAATGCATTTAGCTTTTGGCTAGGTCATCTCTCTCATTGCTTCTGTTTCTTTTCACTGTTACCCATTTCCAACATTCCCTTGTTATCAGCAGTCCCAACAGCGATTCCAGCTTAGCCAGGACACACATGGTTAAAAACCTCTCTCAATGACTACTTCTGATTGGACACGGCAAACACTCTCTCTTAGACAGGACCAATAGCAGTTCAGCATCCTAATAGTTAATCTCCTGTCTACGGTCACAGGATAATACAAAGCACACACGTCCATGAGTTAAAAGCGACAACTCTCACTTAATCCTAACGCTAGGGTTTAACCCCCGCCCCCTAACCTGACAGCTTTTTTCATTTGTATTTATTATTCATTCATTTTGGGAGGAGTGGGGGTATAGGTAAAAAAAGTGGGTTAAACCCAACAAGCTTAATTTGGTTAAAAGCATCCTCAGCGTACAGATTTCATACAATTCATACGAAATGATGACAACACTAGCAGCAGGCAGATTCAAGCAACACCAGCGAGCAGGTTACAAAGTAGACATGTAACAACAGGACAAATATCAACACTATCAAGCTTGGAGCAGTCATGGTCAGGTAGAACTTCCATGGCAGCAAGTAAAATTATGTTAGCTCTCCAGGTCTTCAAGCAAACAACAAGGCTCCTCCATCTGAGAAGGGCATGTTTAGCATGTGTGTGAGTGCTACTTCCAGAGAATTAATAGTAAAGAAAATATATCAGCCTATATCCATATTTAGGTAAACAGTGTTAGGTAGATCCCACAGCATTTGTTTACTTCACTGTGCCAACAATGATGATGCCAACATACAAATAAAATGGTTAGCCATAAATAATATAGCAAAACAGCACATACAGTACATAACATAATACCAAATTCAGAACAATATTTCATCCTATACACATTATAAGCACAACCCTAAATGATCACTATGCGAAAAAAAAAAATTGGAATGGATTGAAGTGTCTTTAAGTCTTTTTTTGATTTCATCATTATGTCAATAATACCATTCTCCACAATGGATAAACTGAGAGAGAGAGAGGGAGGTTTTTTGTTGTTGTTGATATTCATCGTAAAGTGGATGGTGTGTGTGTGTGTGTGTGTGGGGGGAGGGGGGGGGGGGGGTTGCTGTTCATGCCATCTGTATATATTCATGCTTTAGCAACACAATTTCACTTGTTATGCAAAATTAAATATTCTAATGTGAATTCAGAGATATAGAGACAGAGTGACAGAGAGAGTGACGGAGAACACAGCCGTCTTCAGTGATGTGGGTGTGATGGTGTTGTCTGATCAATGTGACTGAGGGATTGAGTGTCCTGCAGGCACCAGTTTTCTGCCTCTCTCCTCCTGCTCCTGTTAATATCCATTGGGGAGTGGGGTGATGTCTGGCAGCACCACTACTCCACCCTGCCCCAGCACTCCCTTATGTAACAAAGGTACATTATTCTTATATATGGAGTTCCAATATATATCAACATTGTTGATTTGGTATTTTTTATGACAACAAAACTCTGGTAAGATATTATTTAACAGCACAAACCAATGCTGTCAAAACATAATGCTGCTGTACTTTGAAATATGAAACTTGTTACTTGAAATTTACAAGCATGAGGTAAACCCACTAAAATTAAGGTGAGCTGGGAGTGGGAAACTGGGCTGTTATTTCAACTTTAAAAGGGGTAGGGGAGGAGACAGAATGAAATAAATCAGTTAACTGGCACTTTCCTAAGTTTACCTGGCACTAGCCAGTACCTATTAGAGAGGGGCCTTTGAAGTACCACCCCTCCCCATCTGGTTTTGACATGATGTGGCCCATAAAAGGCCCCAAGGAAGAAAAACAGACAAATTCCTCACAGACAAAATGGGGCGTTCACCTTCCATTTGTATTCTGACAGGTTTAATCCTTAATTGTGTGGCTATCACCTGATTTACACTTTTTCACCAGATTCACAGAATACACTGAATAGTTAAAATAGAATAGAATTTTAAAAATGTAACTGCTTGATTTGTATGTATTTTCTAGTTGGATAACATAAAGCATGTGGAGGTCTACATTTGTTAATGCTGTAACTTTAATCATTATAAATTAAAAAATGAATAACTTTAGCAAGATTTGCAAAAATTGTGAAAATCTTTTAACCTTGAAGCCAGTGTTGATCTACATCTATAATAAATGAAAGGCAGAACAGGGCCTTCAGCTGTTTTTCCTGTGATAATGAGCTCTTCCTTCCAACTAGTTTCATGTTTCCTGTAAACGCAGAGTTTCCCAGAAAACACCCGGGGAGCAGACGTGTGTAGACCAGAGGCCTACCTGATGACATCACTCCTAATGCAAACAAGAAACCGGCCACCATAATGACATTCCTCCTTGTGGGCAGGACTTGTGGAGACAAATATTGCCAAACAATTAACTTATAAAAACCATTTGATGATAACAAAAACCAGCCAAACCAAGATTTTTGCATTTCTGGTTATAATGTGCAACTCTGAACACCATGGACATTGAAAATATAGGACCAGCTGGACATTAAAGAAATAATTTAAGACTATATTAATATAACATATTAATCTTGTGCACTAATACAGTTGGCACCCATCATAAAGATGACCCAAATAAGGCTAAGTCTCACCAAACATTAGCATAAGGTTAGGGTTAGACATCTGACACCAAATCCACTGCTGATGGGCATGGGCAAAAGTCTAAATTGTGGTCTCATCTGACCATAACATTCTAGAAATGTGTCATACCTGCAGAGAGTGAAATATAGTGTAGGATCTTTTATGTTATGGGGTGGTTTCGCATCAACGGGTCCTTTGACCCTGGTTAAGGTCAATGGAATCACGCACTCCGGTAAGCACCAAGATATTTTGGCAATAGCCTAGTCTCCCCCCACCGC
Organism: Ilyophis sp. 1 JC-2022; assembly: GCA_022702515.1. Taxonomy (NCBI): domain Eukaryota; kingdom Metazoa; phylum Chordata; class Actinopteri; order Anguilliformes; family Synaphobranchidae; genus Ilyophis; species Ilyophis sp. 1 JC-2022. The sequence continues at coordinate 73,681,514 of CM040397.1, read as the reverse complement.
CCAGCAAGAAGCACTTGGCCACAAATAAATAATTTCACAAGACAATGATCCAAAGTATACTTCAAAATCAATCAAGAAGTTATTATGTCACCACAAATGAGCTGTTTTACCATTGCCATCACAGGCTCCAGACATTTTGAAAAAGTGTGGTTTGAGTGCAGAGGGCAGACCAAAGTATCTTGAATGCTTTTGTAGGAATGGTCAACCAGTATAGAAGACCACTCAGTTACAGAAATTCACCACTTAAACAGACTTAATGTGAACACCTGTGTGTGTGTGTGTGTGTGTGTGTGTGTGTGTGTGTGTGTGTGTGGGGGGGGACATGTCTTTAGCTCACACTTCTCTGCATACTGGACAAAGTCCAAATCACTAAGCTCTACAAATCACAAAAAAAGATAAATTGATTGCTCGACCAGAATAGAACATGTCCTCCAGCATATCCAGAATTGGTCAGAACCCACTGATCACCAGGCCTCCCCATTCTGCCATTAACTCCATCCAGCTAAATTTTTTTTTTTTTTATTGCAGTTGGGAGTGCAAGGAGCACAAGGAGCACTCCAAGGGCTCTATCTTGACAATCTTGGCGCATGGTCTAAAATGCAAGGCGCAAGTGCATTTAGGGTATATTCTAACTCCACTTTTGCTAGTTAGAGGGTGCATATTTTGAGTGCAAAGTAAGGCGCAAGGTTCTAAAGAGCTGAACTTAGCCTTTTCATTAATGATAGGTGTGTCTTGGGCGCAACATGCAATAAACCAATCTGGGGTGCGTTTCCCGATAATGATCAATCTTAGGGTTAAGTGTGATTTCAACGAGCGATTCTACGATGGCTCTTTAATTTGTAACACGCGTTTCCCAAAACTGTTTTTAAAGCGTGAACGTGCAGTCACCTCTTAAGTGCTACTTAACCAGGGGTGTAAAATCCGGGTTCAGAAAGTAAAAAGTCCTCCCTAGTATTTAGTTCCAATCAACTGGATTTGCTAATTTACATAATTCTTCAGCCAGAAGGTAGAACTCATTAGTGAAATCAGCTGGCTGAGTACATGGGCGAAAGAAGCACATAGCAGGACTTTTCCTTTCTGAACCCTGGATTTTTTTGTACTTCTGTCTGTGGTGCTACTGATACGGGAGGAGGAGGGATGATAAATTGGGAGACGCAAATCCCATGCCCAATAGGCTACATAGCCGGTTATGCACGTCAAAGTTTCTTTTGAAATATTTTTTTTTTCCTTTGTACGTCTTAGCTTTACAATGCTTTTGGGAAACGCACCCCAGAGTGTTATCTCCCATTCCCTTTAAAAGCTACCTGCATTTGGCGGATTGCTTATATATTGGCGGATTTAATAATACTGCAAAAAGAGCGATTTACAGCTGGGAAAACAGACCTGCTCGTGCACAAGAAATACATGGATCAATATTAGGATCAATATTATTAGGACTAACCATTATGATGCATTTTCATATACACAATAATAATCTTAAACATTATGGTTTAACACCGGAACGGATTCCCAGTAATTCCCCACCAAAGTATTTCCATTTTCCCAGAAATATAATAAGAAACAGGAAAATATTTTCCATGAGCTTACACCAGTACTGTTATTTTAGAAAATATATGCGGTTTAATTTAGTTAAAAAGCACCTGCAACCGCTGAGAATAAACTACCAGAATATGTCTTCTGTCTCACCTTAGAAAACACCAAATTAGCCTGCTTGTTTAACTAATTCTGATTGATTATACAATGAAGCATTGTCAAACATCAATTCTGTGTTCTCACAGCAGTCAGATCACAGGCAATGCATTTCAGCTAGCGAAGTTCAAGCTTCATCCGAAGGTCATAATACGTGCATTTTCATATTGATTAATAACATAAAGAGCATTATTGTGCCTTAATGATGACACTAAATGCACTAAAGCTGTCAGGTTGGGAACCTATAGGTTCGCACATAAAATCACTTGGCTTAATGGTCCGTTCAAAATTGACTCCAATTGTGACGTCATTACTGGGCTCCTGTGAAAATAGCCGGATGTCATTCGCATAAACCCACCCTCCATCAGCCTCTAAAGAACAGGGTAGGTATACAGTTCTTTGGTAACGCCAGCCTTTCCGTTCTTTACTTCGCCTCTATCACCACCGATTATAATTACGAGCAAGCGGATATTTCATGACTAGCAAAACTGGCCATGTTAAATGTGCTGTGTCAAGGCACTTTTAATCTTTCCAGTTACAATAGTAAGCGCTTCAACATTTACAGCTTTAACATTACAGCTCTCTAGCCAAGCTGCCTGGTTGCATACAGAGTCCTGTAACGTTAAAGTTAACCCATACGACCAATACCATTGCCTACCGTACAGAATCCAATGCTTTCGGTGGCACTTTAAAATATAATGCATGAGCTTCCGATTGCTAACGTTATTTAATGGTGGCTCAGTCAGTGACCGCAGGTACTGTAAGCAAGCCAGCTAACGTTATTTAACGTTATTTAACGACGGCTCAGTCAGTGACCGCAGGTAGCCTACTGTTAGCAAGCCAGCTAACGTTAAACTCGTTTAAATTTCTAAAAGCTAAACTGTCTAAAGTGTGGCTGTATTTTACCCAAAATTATTCAGACAAATGCATAAAAACAATAGAGTGTAAAGGGGGGAACACCTATAGGATACATTTGAAAGCATGCAGGGATGCACTGTTTGACTGCTTGAAAAGTATTTAAAAAGAATAATTTAAACAGTTAAGAGGCAATCACTATATTGTTACATTTATTTGCCTTTACAAATACGTTCTCTAATGTCGTCGTTTGCTCTTTTTTATTTGTGTCTTCGGTTTTTCGGGGCGAAAGTGTAGGCACTAGATGGGAGGGGTGCTCGTGATTCCAGGTCAGTTAGCCAATCAAAGCAGAGCAAAAAAAAAAAAAAAAAAAAAAAAACCATAACAAAAAACCCTGTTCAGATGGAAAAAAAAAAAAAAAAAAAACTTGTTAGTAATTGTATAATTAATAATACATTGAATATTATTGATGATTATTTTTACATGATAGAGTCGCTGCAGAGCTAGAGGCAGGGTAGGGAAGGTAAAAACTCAAAAAAAATGAACAAGAGATTTTTGTTCCTATTTGTAACTTTTTAACTAATTTGAATTTTCCATCAATCTATAAAATTATTTTGGGCACACACAACACACGGCACACACACAGCAGTTTTTTTTTGAGCAGAGTTTTAGGAGGCCAAGTTTTAGGGACATCAGCACTCAGCCCACCGATCCCCGATTGCAGGACCTTTTCTGGCTCTTCTTGCGCTCACTGCCTTGCACATGTCCCTTCATCTTGCCATGCCTTTCATTTGCCATGGTCATGGTGTTGTCATGGCAGCATGTATCTCCCCTTCATGCCCTGCTGCCTTGCCCTGCCCTGCTGCACAGTGCCTGCAGCTGCTCCATTCTGGAAGCTGGTCTGGCCTGTTCCAGTCTTCCGTTATGATAGGTTTTGCTGACTTGTTATTTGACTTATGTTCCTGCCACCCTCACAGCATACACTGACTTCAGGCCAACTCAGTGTTTACTGTTGATGCATTTTATTGTTTTTGATTGTAAGTTCGGTGCAGTTGCGTTTTTTTTGGTATTTTGAGTCGACGTCGACTCTTTGAGTCGAGTCGAGTGTCTCGACTCGTCTCGCTCGTCTCGCTCTCGACTCTCGCTCTCTCTTCGGCGCTCTCTCTCTCTGCTTCTCTCTCTCTCTCTTCTGCTGCTTCCCTGCTACACTCTCTCCTACTACACTCACAAGTTAATCAGCGGGGAGGCAGGGGTTGATTCGACCAAGCGACGCCGCGTTTGATGCGAAACAACGATTGATGCGAGCAATTCTTATAGCTTTATAAATATACATTTTATAATGCTTTGTTGATTATTGCACACATTGAGGTCAATTTAATCGATAATCTATTCAAAGTTATGACAATAATTTTTAACTAGGTAGAAACTAACGGTTAGGCTCATTCAAGTAAGTTAGTAGGATAGGTAGCAATAGTAGCTAGGAGCCCGTAATTAACCCTCGTCCTTCAAGCCTAAACAAACTCAGTAGCTTTCAAAAGTTTTAACGGAGAGGAAAAAAAAAAACAGCGAATATTATAAATTTTAGCGATCGAGTTAGCCTAATATCGCACCATTTAGCCTTATCAATAATGTACCAGTATATTATCTATATATAACGATTCTATATTATATTTAATAGACAATTATTATTATTATTTTATTGTTTATTTATTATATTATTATTATTATATGTTGCGTTAAATATGCAGTTGCGAGGAATTAAAGTTTAATATTAAAAAGTTATAATAATGCGAAAATTATACAAAAAAAATGAGCTAAAATAAGGCTAAAGCAAAAAATTCAAAAATAAAAAATGACTAAAAATATTAGGCTAATAAAAAAAATTATTTTAATTTATTTTATTTGGCAACTTTTATTTAACAATAAAATATTGACAAATAAATACAAAATAAATAAAATATAAAAATAAGTTAAATAAAAAAAAAAAAATAGCATGTAAAAAATATAAATTAAATAGCTCTTATAATTATAAAAGATCTAATATTACAAATAAGATTAAAATGTTACAGATCTCTCGTTAAAATAAAAATATGGAAAACGTGCAAAGGAAAAAAACGTAAAAAACGTAAAACTATTGATAAAACCGTAAAAATAAAAACTTATGGAATTTTAGCAATGAGTATAATTCAAGATGATTTGGAGTCTGAGTAAAATATCATTTGTTATGGGAGAAATTTTTTTGTCTTTGTTTACTTCTAATTTTGGCTTTGTTGTAGCGCTTGTCTAAGAAAAAGATGCGTAGCGCGCGCTTCTGGACAAAAGAGCTGCTCTCGCTCTCTCTCTTCTCTCCTCTCTCATCTCTCTCTCGGTCTCTCGGCTCACTCTCTCTCTCTCGGCTCTTCTCGGCTCTCTCTCTCTCTCTCTCTGGCTCTCCTCTCTCTCTCGCTCTCTCTCGGCTCTCGGCTCTCTCGGCTCTCTCGGGCTCTCGGCTCTCTCGGGGCTCTCGGCTCTCTCGGCACTCTCTCTCTCTCGGCTCTCTCTCGGCTCTCGGGCTCTCTCTCACGGCTCGGCTCTCTCTCGGCTCTCTCGGCTCTCTGCTCTCTCGGCTCTCACTCTCGGCTCTCGGCTCTCACGGCTCTCCTCTCTCGGCTCTCGGCTCTCGGCTCTGCTCTCGGCTCTCGGCTCTTCTCGGCTCTTGACTCTCTCGGCTCTGCAGCTGACTTACACTCACCTTGACTCACTCTCCCGATGCAGTTTCATTTGATAATGCAGTTTCTGCTATTTTTTGTTTGCTATATTAGAGTTTTTAATATAAATATTTATATTTCTAAATTTATTCTACAATATTTTTAACATCATTTTAATAATGGTTAAGATATTATACCCAACATTAAGACTATAATAAATGACTACTAAAGGTTAGTACTTAATATACTATAACAGAAAATAAAAGCTACGCTCATCAAACTCGCACCAATATAGCAGCACTGAATCAAAAATCACTAGCGTCAATTTACGGCTCCAGACAGAGCCGTGACACAAACCGAAGTAATTTTCGAGTTTTAACCACATAACTGTTCTTATAGAGTTCTGTGGTTTTAATAAAGGGCAAAATGAAGTACACCATTAAGCTATTAATCGGGTTTACTACTCAGCGTGATTCAAACGGAAACCCTATTGACAAAGGAATTATGTTAGCCTATATCTAATGATATTCCGAGACGCCGAGACGCCGACTGTATATTACGAAATTATTAAACTTTTTGCGAGAATTGCAACCGAATTCCAGTCAACGATGAAACAATTAGGCCAAATTTGCGATATTGCGATTGTGTTCAGCTAGATTAGGCTACAAAAAAATGACAGAAAAGACTTATTTAAAGTGGTGGCATTTTTATTTTAGAACTCTTGACCAACAACAACAACAGTGAACAGAATAAATAGCCTACAATTGCGTATGATATAATAAATAAAGTACAGTTAAAATAAACACATTTAAATAACCTTATGGTGTCCAAATAAATAAACGACACAGGCTCCTGTACATCATATGTACACACTGACACACACAATAAATATCTGGCTTGTTTGTCCAATTGGGCTGGCTATCTCTCTTATACAGTCTTCCATCCACCTAATTTTCAGTAGACCTAGACTACTGGATTCTGGGATCTGATAAAAAATATAAGATTAATATTAGCATAGATTAAATAGCTCTATACAAATATAACCATTCAATGTCTATTATTACCTGTAAGATCTAATGTTACAATCTATGATCGAAAAAAACTGAGATGGGAAAGTCATAAATAAACGTAACCTGCGATTGCAAACTAGCTTGAGACAGTAGGCTACTGTAAATTGAGAATATTAGCAATGAGTATCATTCAGATGATTTGGGTCTGAATAAAATATCAAGGCTAGTTTACAAACTTATTTTGTCTACTTTGTTACCAGCTAGGGTCTGCTGTCTGAAACAGCTTCTAATTCCAGCTCGCGAGTAGCAGTAGCGCCGCTGAAAGAAAAAGATGCGGCTCAAACGGAAACGGCTCTTCTGTATTAACCGGAACCGGAAGTACCAAAATGGCGACTCCGACTCCGACTCCGATCCGACTCTTCAAACTGAATGGTACGAATAGAGCCGACTCAGAAAAAAGAGCCGAACTGCCCATCACTATTTTATTGAGTTGAAGGGGACAGAATTTCATCTGAAGGACACAGAGGTCTGAAGTTCTCAATTGCATCGCGGTTTCTATTTTTTTTCTTCTCGTTATTTTCTTTGGCACTTTAACTATCCATTATGAAATGAAAGATATTGTCATGCAAATGTATTTTTGGATTAATTTAATCTTGTGCAATGATGCATTCAAATGACATGATCGGAAATGGAAAATTGAAAAGTCTAAGCATGATAATGAACAACGATTGAAAATCCCTATGTGCATTTTATTAGGACACTCCCTGGACAAAACACACTGTGATAGGATAGAAGTGCATTGTCCTCCAGCCAATAGGCTGGCTTGGCATTGTTTGTGTGCTAGTGCTCTCCACAGACCGCTCCAGACTGCACAGATTGGGTGAGCTTACTGTTTACTATTCCCCGTCCTGCTTCTCCAGCCCTCTGCTCTCTTCTGTTGTCTCAGTCTGGGCAGGAGGCTGGGAATTGCAGACCTAGCAAAGGGCAATCAGGCGTTCAAACTCTATGGTGAAGCCAAGCAAAATGATTCCATTGTCCCCACTCTTCAGTCTGCTCATTAGGCATTACAGCTCTCCTACTTATTAACCAATCAATCTCCGTAGAAGCCTTCCAAATGAACCCAGAAAACACTGACCCCCACCCCACCCCTTGATCCATCGATTCTGACCCACACCCACCAGTACGCTGCCACCCACCTCAGCCGTTCCCCCTCTTACCCTGTCCTGTCCTGCCTTCCTTCCTGATCATGACTAGGACAGCTGCCAGGATTCTCAACCCCTGGTGTGCAAAGCCAGGAATATTATTACCACTACTAAATCACATTGCTTTTTTAGTTGCAAAAAAAAATCCTGTAGCACATTTGCTTAGATTTCACCAAAATGAAGCATGTATCATTCAAAAGAAAGCAAGGAGGTCCTCTGCAGCCACCATCTTGCAGCCTTCTCCATGTAGTAGACCATTTAACGATGCTAAATCTTTAATGTAGCTCACCCACCAACCTGTGTCATTTAAATCTGAGTTGGCAGCAGAGGCCAACTTGCCTGGCAACAGCCTGGCTTAAGCAGCAGACTTGCTGTTGGATGATCTCAGTCCGTAATCCGGACCACAGTTTTCATCCAGCCATGTACACATAATATGTAGCAAGTTGTACTGGATAGAGACCGAATCAAAGCACAGTTACACTTGATATTAATTCAAAATGACCCATTTTAATAAAAATTGTTCTCATGATTTAGAGTCTGAAAATCTAGCACCACCCTTTAAGATGGTAATCACAGCTCATCATCACATTGGTAATGGTTATCTACAGCATGTATTATACCAGTTAAAGGGATATTTTAGATATTTACAGAGGTTTATGATGGTCTGCTATCTTTAAAATGGCGGTTATCTGGGGTTTGTAGTATAGAGCAAGAAAATACACTTCAAGTTACTACAAAGCAGCTTATACACCGAAGTTAAGATTCCAGAGGCTATTCATGCTGTGGGGGATCCCTGTGTCAGAGACACGGGGTAAATATTGGAAGTCCAGATGCGATAGCTGTGCAATCTGAAAATGTTCGAAAAAAACACCACTAAAACGGATAATACTCCGTAGTGAAAATAGAGGAAAATAACAGAACACAAATAACCTCGCGATAAGAACGAGGAACTCGATCTCCGAGCAAAAAACAAAGAAATAAGCTATACGCTTATCTAACTCCTGTTAGTGGAGCGAAACAAAAAGGAAAACACAGAGCTCAACAGAATCCCAAACAATTTGGGTAAGAGCACTCTGAGAAAAGAAAGGAAAACCAAAAAATAAACGAGAAAGCCTCTGCTCTGAACTCAGAGCGAAAAAGAGACTTGCTAACTTTCTAAACTTCCTAACCCTTTCTTTTTTTAAACTAGCTTTCTTACTAATCTCCTATACCTTTTTTTACCGGCTCGGATGTTACGTGGAATAACATGGAAGCAACGAGAGAGGCAGGAAGCGGAGTATAAATAGTCAACGGAAATTAATAACAGGTGAACTTACTAATGACGAGGCGAAAGCAAAACCCCGTCGCGGAACAAAGGAAAATCCGATAGATTACCGGTAACGACAAAAAAGAATAAAGAGGACGCGGAGATAAGAGAAGGAAGGCAAGATCCATGACACATGCAGATTAATAATAATAACAATCATTCACAATTATAAACATAACATTAAGTTTTAATATTGTGCCGGTACTTCTTAGTTATCAAGCGGTACAACCTCTTTACTCACAAGGAGCCATGTAGTGATGTTGATATAAGCCATGCCAGAATTTGTCCAGTTGTGTAGGAAATAGTTCAAACCCAAAATAACTTTCAATGTAACTTCATTAATTTACAACATGATTAAGTGACAACATGATAATCAATGTCTGTAGAAACTACAAGGGATAGCCAGTAATAGATGAGTAGGTGAGCAGATTTAGAGAGCAAACTTTGAGGAAATTTGACAGGTCACCAGTGTTAATACCCGTACTCTTTCAAAACATGTAACTGGATCTGTAATGATCACAGTGAGACCCCCATCAATCATTGGATTTATTTTTTGGTCAAGAGGGAAGAGTTCTCCCGACTGCCCCACCAACACCTCTTCCAGCAGAAAGTTAGTTTTCCAAGGTTTCCCATTCAAGTGTTAACCAAGTACTAGCTCAGACCGACTTAGCTTCAGCAGTTTGACACAAGGAGGCCACAGAGTGGTATGGTTACAGGTCATGGGGAAAGCAAGGGTAAAAGCTTAGCAAATCTTCTCAAAATTCATGATAACAAGTTCTCAGGTCAAGCTTTCAATCCAAAGCACTATGGAACGTTTAAATAGGCCTCTAATTTGTTATTGGGCAATACTACTTGAATTCAGCCATACAGTAATTACATATCATATTTTTTGACAATATTATTTAAAATGTGCTAAATCATTCACAGCATAGATGATATATTGTATGATATTAATTATAACAGCAGGGAGCTGTGGTCGGTGCATACTCAAAAAACAGACAGTGATAGCAGTGCATAGGATAAGCTGTGGAAGAGGCTTAAGATTCCGGGATGCTTATTTTATTACAATGAGCTCTTTCTCCCTGTGTAAAAACAGCAGGCTTGCTGCTCTCCCTTGGCTATAACGTGCCTCTCTGATACCGAGTTTGCTTTCAGGTGTAAGTTGTACTAGGAGCATCTAAGGAGAGATATTGAGATCACCTGACAGCCACATGGAAGATGGGCCTTATAGGGCTGGCTGGGAGGTGAGCAGCAGAGCCAGGGAAAACTCACTTCACTGTGTCAGGTCACCACAGCGCTCAAGGGGAACATTCACGAGGAATTTAGATACGGGCAGACCTTTTCTTTTTACAAAACCTAATATTTTTCCTATAAGCACATTTTTTCTATGATGATGATCTGTTGACCAGCACTGTGCTTTGGTCCTTATCATTCACTGGTATGCAAGAGCATGGCAGAAGTGCTAGAAGGTTCTATCAGCTGATTGGAGATCAATAAATATTCGATGGCCTTTCTGCGGTGCTGTTTTTTCCCTCCTCTTCTGAATGGTTCATGTGTGCCCAGTGTTCTGGAACAGCTGTGTTTTGGGAATTTATGTGCCTATTGAAGCCAATAATGCTTTTAAAAGGGAAAAATATGTTCGGTGACCGGGTGAATCACAAATCCCTTAAGTTGAACACATTTCTTTATTGAGGGCTTGCAATAAGGTAAGTCTCCCTGTCACTAAAGTGTGTCCATCTTTAATCTTACCAACCCCTGGTAGGAGTTACATCTCATTAGGCAATCCTTTTAACCCTGTCCGAGTCATGACTCAGGTAAGACTAAACAGAGATGCACAAACACAGACAATGTGCAAGCCTATCTGGGAATATACTGCATCCATGGCTGTGAGTGAGTTAGCTCGACTGCCCATATTGCTGTTTGAGTCTTTTTCTGCATATAGTGCAATGTTTTGTTTTCTTTACGCAAGGCCAAAACCACAATCAAAAATGTCGTGGGAACAGTTGGTGGAAATGAAGTGTGGTTAGCCTGGCTCCACGGTGCATGGCATCACAGCAGGGTTAGTGAGAGACAGAGAGAGAGAGGGGATGAGAGCGAGCAAGAGAGAAAAAGACAAAAAAAGAGAAAAAGACAAAAAAAGAGAAAAGACATGGACCAGGATGTGTATAAGAGAAATAAAGAGTGTGTGAGAGAAAGGATGTTATGGAAGGAGAGCGCAAGAGAGGAATGGAAAGTGAAAAAGAGGAGATGAGAAAAGAGAGAGGGAGAGAGAAAATATATTGGCCAGAGGGTATGTCTGTGTGTGTGTGTGTGTGTGTGAAAGAGAGAGAGAGATTGAGAGAGAGGGTGTGAGAGATAGAGACAGAGTGAGAAAGAGAGGGAGAGGAGAAAGAAAAAGAAAGAAAACGAGAGGGGAGAGAGAGAGAGAGAGAGAGAGAGAGAGACAGATAAAGAGAGGGAGAGAAGAGCAAGGCAGGCCTGGTCTGACAGAGAATTCTGTAATAGTAATCATATCATGTTCATTTCTGGGCTGGTGACATCACTCTGAACACTTAATTTATCGCACACCACAAGCCCATAATAGAAATCAAATTGTGTTGAGTAAGACGTGGGGCACAAAGTTATGGTCATTCAGCCTTTCTAATCATGTAGCCAAGCATATAAGTCAGAACTGAGTAGCTGAAGACATTAAAATATGGACTGCTTATGGCTCATTATAAAGAGCTCAACATGAGCCCTGCCATAACTGCAGATGGCAAGAACTTTATCTAACTGACAACTTTTCACCTTTTTGGGGAAAAAAGTTAATGATCAATATTCACATATCTTAACTGAATTCCTAGCACACAAGCATTTAATAAGTGAAGTGGGTTTTCTAATAACTGAGAAAATATATAGCTATAAGAAAAATATCAGCTATAATTATATTTTGCCTTGCATCCGACAGAAACCATATAATAAAACCTATAATAAAACTCCATAATAAAAAAGTGTCTTTAAAAAGGTTGAAAAATTCCAGAAAAAGTTTAAATAGTGAACAAAGCCTCACCTGAAGGTTTTTGGCAAGGGGCGGATGTAACAGTGTAACATATTTTACTCAGACTCTCACTGGGGCCAGATTCTTTTCCTGAACCCTTTAAAGCTGTCTTAGATAATTACATATTTAAGGATCTGATTTCAAACAATGTTATTTTAGACATTCCACCAAGTTTACCCTAAATATTTGAAAGGACTGAAGATATAAGGGTAAAGGTAATCCAAGATTTGAAACTGGGAAATCCGGGATCATGTGTGACTATGAGCTTTTCCCATATGGTATATATACACAGAACCCACCAGAATTATTGGAAATAAATATGAGCCAAAGGTACAGGATTAAATTCAGTTAATTGTTTATTAAATGTATTCTATGCTCAGTAAAATGATACCATTACATAGTTTAATTGTGATAACTGATCAGTGGAAAAGCAAAGGGTGAGTGTCTGGCTCTGTACAGCCTGGCCAGGGCCTCCTGGGCATCAGGCAGAAAGGAGAAAAGAGAGGAATGGGAGGGTCCCAGGGAGAGAGGGAGGGAGAAATGGAGTGGTACAGGGCCAGCGCGCTCCTTAACAGTGTCTCCAAGAGCCCTGTCCAATCTGGTGTCAGCACCTCAGTTTCAATCTCAGGCCAAAAATGAGACCTCGGAGTGAAATTGCCGCACTCAACCCAGAAAGCAGCTCAGAGGAGCTGAGCTTGAAGAGTGAGTGATGCTGTTTGGATTAAAAAAGTAAAAAAATTAAGAAATAAAAAATAATGAAAGATGATAATTGTAGATGAAGAATGTTTTATTTAGTTACTAAACTGCGCCGCTTGCACAATATCTGTGGATGGAGATTTCCTGTTCTCAGATGGACTGATTTCAGCTTACAGGAAATGTACAGAATCGCACCTGGGTGTTTTTGAATTATCTCCTGAATATCTCTGACAGACATACCTCCTATTGTGGAGGATTCTGGTTGTTGTGGCGCCCGACGGGTCCCTCTTCAAGATTAATTATTTAAAAAATGCGTGTCAGTTGACAGCTAATCGTATCATTTATGGCGCCGCGAACTAGAGCGCGAGCTCCAGTGTTTCATTCCCCATCTAGCCTGGCTGGAACCAAGCCAACCATTGACTGACTCCTCATTTGTTTGGTGGTGCTGGCTTAGTGTTTGTGGATATGAGTCACCACTGCCTTGGGTGGGTGATGCGGTTTGTTGTCAAAAGGAGGAAACATCAAAAAAATATTAGTGCTTTGACAGGCTAATCTCCAAAGAGGGAAACTAGGAACATAAAATATGGCATCAGAACCTTTTACGGGGAAAAAATCTCAGACAGCATATTTGTCTCCCTTTTGTAACTTTGAATTTTACATCAATCTATAGGATTATTTTGTAAGTGGACTCATGGATGGACACACACATGCACACGCACGCACGCATGCACACACACACACACACACACAGACTCAACACAACACAACACAACACACACACGAGATGGAGACAGGATATAGCCATCTGATTGCCCTTGCTGTATTAATTGGTCACACTTGTCACTGCAGTGACCCCATGAAAACTGAACCCCTTTACAATTCCAGTGGCATTATGTAGGGCTTGGATTTTCTCATGAAGAGGCCTGGTACTAGACACCCGGCGGCGCTATCCCCAAAACACCCTCCCCCCCATCCATCACTCAGCAGGCAGCCCTCTCCAGCTCTCCCAGGACCTCTCCCTCCCACCTCTGGCCTCTCACTGAGGCCCGTGACCAACACAAGCCATGTGCTCTGAGAGAAAGACAGGTGATCTACCTTTCAACTACGACCCCAACAGCAATATAACTCTCAGCACGAACATAAGGAAAAGTAATAATTACATAAACGAGATCATTTTCAGAAATAAAACAGCCACAGTGATTATGTCCTGACTGACCATACAGAAACAATACTGAAAAACCACAAAAAAGCCCTGTCAAAAAGCCTACTGTCAGTATTGGTACTGTGTCTTTTAGCATGTATCTTAACCTATTTGTTAAGATTTCATCTCAACAACAAAATTATCTTTGATAATCATTTATTGGGTATTCATCACCTTGCTTTATTAATAGCCTCTGTATTTATACAAAATTACACAAACATTTGTATAAAGGGCATGCAAGGAAAACCCAACAAGCCACAGTAACCCAACAAGCTTTGCAAAATCTTGTCCTTACCCTGCATATCTCCTGAATGAGGGACTGGGAGGCAAACCTGTCAGCAGTTCATACAGCATTTATATAAAGACTTTGACTGCTGTTTTCTCATATAAATATGGGCCAATCACACAACTATGGAACCAAGTGATGAATTATTTTGGAAACTGACTTACAGTACCAACCCCCGCATAAGGATCAGTGAAAAAGGCCAATCCATGGAATGTTTCCAGTTAGAATTCACATGGATGCAGTGTGGTAGCATAGGCCTCAAGCAAACTGATATGTTTTTAAATGTAAATGTGTCATGCAAAACCCTCCCCCATACCCAGGCTGATTTGAGGGCATCAGAGGGTCAAAACCAGAGCGATATAAAATCAGAAGCTGTTATATCCAAATGAAATAATATCCAAATAGCAGGATTCCGAATCGCTACTCAGTCTGGCAATTAAGTTGCAAGATCCTCCGTGTTACAGGCCAGATACAAACCATTCCTCTATCTCCTTTTCTACAAAGAACATAAACAAGCACTGTGGCAGTAAAACCAGCAATAAACCCATTAGTGTCTCCCACTTAACAGAATAATGATTTTCCTTCAACGCCTCAATAAATCTGTGCAGCAGTTCTGAGCGGGACTAAGGAAGGGGTTGACACAAGCTAAAGCTAACTGCCCTGTGACATGGACCAGAGATGTGTTCTTGCTGCACCACAGACAGATCAAAAACAGGCTGTAACACTCAATTAGGGCTCTCTGATATCCTCAGAGTTACAGACCAGAGCAGGCCCCTAAACGGGCTCAGCATCACCTTAAACCTATGGACACTCCGACAACAAGTCTTCATGGAACCCTTTCTATTTCAGCCCACCTTTGTGATTCGCAGCAACAACTCAAGTTTGGTCATTTGTAATTAAAACACTGACTGTTTACTGTAATCTGCCCATTAATGTGGGTGAAAACACATTGTGGACTACATTAAAGTTTTAATAAACAGTATATGGTAGATTTAGTTAAAGGACATGATTTTATGAAGCATTCAAGCTCTAATTATAACTCAAAATATGCCAGAGTGTGCAGGCTGATCTCAGACCAGTTATTGCAGTGATGAGTTGTATTTCTTGATGACTTGTTGCTCCATCTTTCAAACAGTGAGCTGTTTGTTCCTTTATAATTTATTGATGGATCTCTGAGGTGGGCTCCACAGAGAGCCTTGTTACCTTCTCAAGACCAAATGTGTACCATTACTTATTAATGTACACCACCAAGTTACCAGGCACAGTTTAATTTTCTGTTACAACAATGGCTAAAAATGAGAATTCCTATGCATGGGCATATTATCTGACAATACTGTGAATAGTCAAATTTCTGACAATACCGTGAAAGGTTTATTACTAGAAAAACTCCTTGGTAAAAATAAAATAAAAACCTGTCACTATGACTACATGTATTGTATTTATTTATTTACTTAATACCTGTAATCACTGCATTCATTACTGGATGAATAGTTCTCCAATAGAACAACCTCCCTCGCTGCATGTATAGTTTTTCCAGCATGTTGGTAATTCCCTGGACTGCAATAAATGTACATTCTAACGCACATCCTTATGTCGATTTCAATACACAAGTGCATTAAATGGTTAATTCTTCAACATCCTTACTTGATTTACACTGGCCTGTTCATTTTCAGCAGACTTAAAGCAGTAATATGCTATTTTTATCGGCTTGATCTGTTGATTGATAGTCACAACCGTTAATTTTCACCAATACCAGTGTTCCATTCGAAACAAAGCTACAAGGCCAAAACAAAGCGGCGTGGCTCGCTTGGGGGTGTAGCACTAGAAGTGCATCGAGTGTTTAATTTTCTTAGAAAATAATCCAATGGTGGCGTATTTTGGAGAAAGAAGACTGTCTAGAGACTATCAACAATGTCATCTGACACTGGTAATATTCTTCTTTGGAATTTAGGCAATTTCTGTTCTGCATTCGACATGTAAGTTCCTATGCGTGCATCATCACATTTGAATACTTGGTGGGATTGTCGCACCTGATGGCACCAATGTAAAATAGCATTGAGGACCAAATACAGAACGTATAAACATTTAATTGATATTGCAAGTGTCAGCATGAAAAGGTATATGAAATATGGTATTTTTTAATTTAAAAAAATTACATATTGCAGATTGAAGGTCAGCACAATCCGCTTCTGTAATACTTATTACCCCAAGATGTATAGAAATAATTATGTGACAAATTGTACAAAATGCACAGAAGCTGCGTATTTATAATGGCATATCTACACCATAGTTGATAGATAAGCCTTCAACTGCGGCACAAAAAATATCATTCCATTCTTTTCACTTTCGATATCGTACATGGGCCTGTTGTAGCTTCAGGCTTTATATGAAACAGATTTGGCTTTAAAATAGGATCATGCGCAAATAGTGATGAGAGGTGGAACTCTACTAAACGATTGCAGGTTCCATGGTGGGGGGTAGGGGGGTGTTTTGGTGGGGGTTACATCCTTCTGTTGCTTCTCGCCAGACTCCGCAGATCCATTTGAGAGGGTGGAAGTTGTCAGCAGAGTAACTAAATAGGTCATACAACATATTTACACCCTGCGGCGAACGGCTCCAAAGACCATCCACAGCAGCGAAGAGAGCGCGCTGAACAGAAGGTTAACTTGTCAGATTTCCAAAGTGTGCGATGAAAAGTGCTTCTTCCCTTCAATATCCTTTACGTTCATCCCACTAGGGGGTTTGCCTCCTCCGCTCCAAAATTGATTACCAATATCATCATGCATGGGAAGGTCTAATATATCCTTATTATGAGGTCTTCCATATGCATTACTTTATGAGCGACCGCAATGCTTTCTGTGTGTTATTGCAGCTGCCCACTTTAGATGGGAAGGCTTCAAAGCCAGAACAAATGCTCTCTGATATACTGCACAAGAATTAAAACATCTGCACGGTCCATATTTTGCAAATGATGGAGCCAGCTAAATCAATGTACGATAACAAAATCAACACCTTTGAGTGCCAGAGTCCAGGAAACAAATACCAATTATCATTCAATGCAAAAGGTTGAGGAAAATCTATGGTAAGAGAGACTTACCAAAATAAAAACCTGCTGTTCAGTGTCTTGATAAGCAGTCTGGTAAGTCTACATATTAATGAGTTTGCTAATTGAGTTTGCTATATGCATTTAAAAACCAGGAAGAACCAAAAAGACTCAGCTCACAATTTTCTGGCTTTGTTGAATCAAAACATATTTGCTGATAACCCAAAGTTTGTCAATTATTCAGTTCAAGCACTCACACAGAATGTGTTATCCATACAGTATGCATGCCCAGTCAAGGGGAAAAAAACACGTCAGAATGCCAAGTCTACAGCAGCCTCCTCCATCACTGTCATGTGGAGAGATCCAGATTGTAATCTGTGGGAGGCTAATATCTATGGTTTGGGCCCACAGACAGGAGGCAATGACAGAGAAGAGAGGACTAGGCCTATAAATAAATCCAACGCTTTATTATCTATATCTAGGCCAGGACTGGAACAAAACCGTCTCTGTCTTAAAAACAAAAGGGCATCATTGGCACAGATGTCCCAGTAAACCACTCTATGAACTGTGAATCTGGTCCACGAAGCAGCTTCCGAGTGAAAGTGACTCACAGTAAATTAAAAAGCACGTTGTGTTTGTATTACGCTCTTAATCCAGGAAAGATTTCCTGAAATGCTTAAAAAGGGTACTGCCCATCTTTGACACCCAGTCTTTGGAGCACCGTAGCATGAAAAGTCTTTAATACCGTAACAGAGTGCCGACTATGATAATGTTTATATTTTGAATATCAAGGACTTCATAGGGGCCTCAGCACATCAAATATCTAATCTACAGTAATGATGATGGATTTGAAACTTAAGTAAGGAATTCATAAGCAGTAGGTGTTGGATTTTTTTTAAACTACAGTTTGGTGGGGCTGATGAGGTCATGGGGGTTGGCAAGAGCCCTAACTAACCCCACCCACCCTTTTTCCCTAGATATGTTCCCACATGGTTTCCCATTTCTCACACTTGACTTGCCTTCATTAATAATGAAACATTAATGACTGTAGTTCAAAAAACGACAGAATCCTTAGTGAGAAATCAAGGGTGCCAGGTTCACCCCTACCGATGTACTGTATATAAAAATTATTGCTGATTATCACATTACATTTTAGAGAACGTACTGTGTCTGTATCTTGAAGGACATAGTCTAATTCGCTTATTCCATTGGTCATGGGATCCATCTGGGGAAATACAATGCAGTTTAATTGTGTAATTATATAACAGTAATTACATGGCAATACTTTTTTGTTTTAATTATGACATGAAACAAATAATGTATAAGACTAGTTTTATACTGTATAGCCTACAGTATGTAACTGAATTAAGATTCACAAGACTTCTAATAGTTTAAGCCTCATTGAGAGGTTTTGTTCCCCTTTTTTCAATAAATTACCTACATGATTCATGAGATTTCATGGGAGAAAACATTAACCGACACCAACATAAGGACAGGAGGCACTCCTAAGGTGCTGAGACATTGCTTCACACATGGAACCGCGACGGAATCGGCATCTTACCCTAAATGCCGCCGCACCCCCGCCCCCAATTCTGTGAGGACATAGCCGGCCTTACTGGCGGCGTTAGACTTTCAGCGGCCGCGTCGCACGGGTCGGCGAAGCCGCAGCGCATATATAACCCCCTCCCTCCGTTGCAATGTCCAGTGGAGCAGCTGCACTCACACGAACCCTGGGAGCACATCTCTGAGCTGTCGGTACTCGGCACGTCAGTGTGCTCATCAACCCAAGGAAAGTGCACCATAAATCCCCCCCCCCCCCCCTCTCCCGCCTTAATGGTAGGTCCGGAAAGAAGGAGGGGAGGAGGAAGAGAAACCCCGCAGAGTGGAAGGATGGATATTGACAGAGACGGCCAATTACGCAGCATCACCGGCCCTGCCCGGGCTTTCACAGGCCCAAATGAAATTGGTGTAATTTGCATCAAATTTACATTGTCATAATTACATAAAACACTGAATATCTGCGGCAATGAGCATGATTATTCACTCACTGCTCCTTGGTTGTTTATCCCAAATGGATATGAGCACCACATATTTTTACTGTTATTTTACATCATTCATTTGCTTAGCAAATAAATAAATAACTAAAACACACACACACACACACACACACACAGACACCCACACACTTTCTAGGTGACTCGCATTGTGCAGTTGTGTAAAGCCTGTTTAGTTAGCTGGGATATTTCTGGATTTATCCCACTTACTTGGTAGAATACCTCGCTCCAGTGCTCCAAATGCCACACCACAAGACGGCATCCATTCAAATTGCTCTCTTGTTTTTGAATATAATCCACCTTTATATAGCACTTGATCAAAGTATGTGATCACTGAAACAAGGCAGATAACACAAGTGATTTGAGATGTTATAGCCTTGTCTAGGGGAAAGACTGTATAGCCTATACAAATCTGATTCAGGCACTTCATAAACTGGTGTTGAAATATGAACAGTAGGCTACACAATGTAAACATGAGATTTACTAAAACAACTGGCCTGGCAAATGTATTTGTGGATACGCATAAATGCTGCAAGTGCCAGAATTAAGGATGAACAATTGCAACCTGTGCGTGCAACCTGCAAGCCCCTGGGGCTATTTCACACTTGGCAGAAATCCCCGGCAACAAGGGCATGAACAGCGAGTACATTTTTCTGATATTAGCAACAGTCTGAGTCTCACCTACGTACGAGTTTTTGAGTAACACTGTTACAGTGTTGCTTATAAAATCTGTTTCAATTAATTCCAGTAGACAGGAATAGCTAAAATCAGGACTTTAAAAAAAATCTTTCTTTGATAGTTGATGTAATGCCAAAAAAAGAATGCAATGAAACCTAAACTATTCATGTTCAGTTATCTACAGTGCTTAATATGTAAATCAAAAGGTGCCACGTGCCAGCAAAAAGGGGAACAGGAGTCGGGAGAGGTGGGTTTGTGAGGGGGGACAAATCTACCGGAGTGCTCGAATGTTCATAAACAAAGTGCCCTACAAACAATGTAGCCTGTTACAGACACCACGAGAAATTTTGCAATTTAGTAGGCTGCTAAGTGTAAATTGCATGAAGGTGAAGTCAATGATGAAACTACGATTAACAAATGGTTTATTAAAACAAATTTTAGACTACGGACATAGCCTTTTCAATTATTCACGCAACGATGAGGTGCCGATGTCCGGGAGCTCAGCCTATCAAAATTATGGCCGCGCCGCTGAAATAATGATGGTGCAATGTGCGAGAGCTCCAGCATTAGTTCCGTAGTTGCTGGCATTCTGTATTCATGTCTCTGGCCTAGGAACTGTGTTGATTCCCACAAGGTTATGAGCTCCAAGCCCGCATCACGTGCAAAGTGGGTTATCTCCTTTGAGGATAGTTGGTCCAATTAGTTTGTGGACCTTCTTTGCTTCAACTGTAAGGTGCTTATTACGGTAATCTAGTTTGATACCGGAGTTCCTTAATCATTTCACAATGCCACAGACAATAGGGCTCTCCATACTCTTCCATATGTCTCTCTCTCTTTTGAAATTTTGTACAATTTTATACAAAAGGTTACGCTCAAGCTAATAGTTGGCTCTCTGAAAAACATCAGCACAAATGCATCAAAATCAAGGAGGATGAAACTGACAGAAAATACATTTTTGAAAAAATCCTTTGTTGTGAATAACAAACTTTAAAAGTTGGACAGAAGCACTATCATTTTTCCAAAAAAGTATCTGACATTCCCAAGCAGGATGTACAGACACAAACTATTCCCATGAAATGTTTTTATGAAAATATTGATTATATTTCTTTGAAACAGTTTGATTATGTTAGTTTACAACACTCCTTATGCACTCCTTTTTGTAATAGCTTATTTTAATTTAGCCTTTGCACAGTAAAATGTTCACTGCTAATTCAAATCTAACAGTGTTCATTTACTATCGTACGTACAAACAAAATTTACACCTGCTCAGGACCACACGTACTGCATACGCAAATTCTAAATACTGCTAAATGTAGCTTCTGAATGTCAATTAGAATAGGCCTATGAATTTATTTTTATTTTCAGTTAAATTCACAAGACAGCATGTATGAACATACGCACGGAATATGAACAAATCTGCTTTTCCCGCAACTTTGATGATTACGGCGTAAATTTTTCGTACTAACTTGTTTTGTACGTAAATGTACTCACATAATTATGAACGTTTCATGAATGAGGCCCATTGTCTTCCACTGCAGTGGCAGACCTCAGAAATGGGCAGTATGCCTGGTTGTAAAGTGTATGGTTCGTAAAGGGAATGAAAAGTGAAAATAATTCAGTACCCTCACCTAGTGCCCCATTGACTGCGCCTATGCGCTGGTCGCCTGAAAATAGAACCCTTGGTCACATGTTTTATATATGTTGGTCTGAAGAGGCAACGTTTATCATATACAGGTCAGATTCACAAATAAGTAGACACCCTGTTCCCTTTTAGGGTCACAGGCGTAAACCTCCAAGAGATCAGACACATATAATCCCCCTCGTGCTGCCCTCAAAGATGATGCATTTAACATTGGTTTGCTTGCCCTGCTGGGCCATCTGCAGGTCTACAGATGGCCCAGGATGTTTGGGTCCTGGGCTACAGAGCTCTCACACACTTTCAATTACGGGTTAACCTGATATGATCTAGCTATAACCATCAGCAGAAAGTCCACACAATGGGCCTCATTCATAAAGTGTTCCTAAATATATGCGTACATTTATGTCCGAAGGGAGTTGGTACGAAAAATTTACGCCGGATTCATCAAACCGTGTGGAAAAGGTTGATTTTTTCCGTATTCACATACGATGCTTGTCCACGTTATTTTGTGATTAGCATAAATCCACGCCCATGGATTGCCTTATATGGAGTCTGTCACTTACATTTAGAGGTCCATACCTAGTCAGAATGGCCCAGAAAAAGCAAAGGAAAAAATTATTCTGACAATGAAATAAAAGTTTTATTAGCAGATGTTCAACCAGTGTCATGGACTGGTAAAGTAAAGGGCTAGCAGAATATAACATGTACCATCAGTACGAGCGCATTGCTTTATCGCAGCGTGGAAATAAATGAAACGTTATTCATTATGTAAATCTGTTGGCGTTCTGTGCATGTGAGTTGTGGTTTGAAATCGGGTAATCACATGGGCTACCTTATTTTAGAATCTCTCTGGCGCGTTCTGATGGTCACATTGATGCGTGTGTCCCACACAGCTCAGGTTTTACCGGGATATAGCCTGCTGGCTACATTCTAACCGGTTAAAAAACTTTCACTTTTAAATAAAGTTTATCCGGTTAAACTCCGGTTTATCCGGGTTTCACCGACTTTTCAACAAAAACGTGCACTGGGGTGTGCAGTATATGGCACCGATAACATTGGACAGGTTGGCAATTTCATAAAAACCCCGCATTACCTCCACCTGGCTTTGCATCTTGTATAGAAACTGGATGTATGCTGGCATTAGCTGGATTAAGCTGTTGACCACAATTGCAACCCTGGCTACAGACATGTAAGCCACTTTAAAGCAAATTTTGTTAATTGGTTAAACGTGTGTTTTAATTAGCATAGCCTATGTAAGGTCATGTAGAATTAGAATTTTTAGCAATTTAGAAGAAATAGTAGGCCACTGGGCCACCACGTTCATTAGCCTACGTTATGGGTCTAATTAAACAGCTTCATAGCCTATACAATTGATTAACAGGCGTAATCTAGTGTTTGCTTTTTACAATCATAATTTATTATGTTTGCAATGTGTATTTCAAAAGTTACATTTAGTCTTGTGAATTTAACAGAATTTAAAAAAAAAAAAATATTCTAATTATCACTCAGAAGCTACATTTACCGGCATTCTGAATTTACGAACGAAGTACGTCTGCTCCGGAGCAGGTGTACATTTTCTTCGGAGGTACTAACAAATCTCAGATACGAAAATGCTGATAAATACCAAAATACAGGCAAAATTGCAAATACGAATGATTTACGTACAAATTTGTTCTGCTTATGTTTCGTGAATGAGGAGTAAATTCTCAGAATTATATTCCATGTATAGTTCCAATCAGAGAGGCAGGAGTAAAACTTTACATCTTTGAAAATACACCTTGAAAAGGTGTAGAAATTCGCAAACAGGATTCTGGCACAATCAGCGGCAAACTCTTCTGCATCATTGGTCTTTGACAATTAGGGGCTGGTGGTTTGAAGTTGAATGGGATGGGAGCTGTTGCCCTTGTTATGATCCCTGTTTGCCTATGGCCACTTTCACCAGACACCTCCTCTGTGAGGGGATGAGTAAGCCTGGAATAGCCCCTCGCCCCCAGCAGCAGATGACCCCAATCCCGTCCCATTGTTTTCATGGTCAGCATGTCATTTTGTATAAAATTACACCCCCCTCCATTCCCCCCAATGAATATTCAAAATATATATTGTGTACATTGATTAATACATTTTAATATATGGAGGCACTAAGTTTTCAATACATGTGAAAATAAAAAAATGTATTTTTTAATACATTTTGTTGGTTGCATTCAGCTATATCCCAATGAGACCGACATGGAAAAAAGATATATTTTGCAAAATATATTAAAAAATATATAATGTAATTATTTTATGAACATGCCAATGTTATATGTTGCTATCAGTGGTACCAACAGATAAGACATAGAGGGCCCTATTTTACACGCTAAGCGGCACTAACCCAAACGCAAGTGTCTTTGCTATCTTACTCCCAGTGCAGGGGTCATTATAGTGCCCAGCGCTCACGTCATTCAAATACCAAGTGATTTTGCACCCTTAGCAAGTGAACTGGGTGGATTGGTCTTAAGATGAGGTGTGGCCAGGATCATTTTTGGCGTATTGCTATCTTGAGCCAGTAGAAAGTGCTTGTGCTAAAACCACCACAAACCTGCTCTAAAGTCATATCGTAGTAGTTTACATGTTATTTTAACGGCGCATATCAGTGCGTCTACATAGGCGCGTGCACAACGCGCATCCTGTCTGTTACACACAGGGGCGCGCACAAGCATGACAAAAAATATCAAGATTACAATGTAATATTATTGTTGTGTAGGCTATATAAAAAATGCATAATAATGAAAGGGTCCATAGGTCAAAGACCACATACCTGTCCCTCAGCAAAGAGGAATGCCGCATTAAATTGCTTTCAGCCCACTCCATATAAACATCCAGGCGATGTGCGATGGTAAGGTTGCATGTAGACTATTAGCAATTATCCTGGATGAAGCTTTGACTTTGACTATATTTGCCAATAATCTTCCGGGGGAATAATCTTCTGATACAGGACAATGGCTATGAACGGCTATAAGCTTGAACTTCGAAAACTCCGAAATTCATTAAACAAGCAGGCTAATTTGGTGTATTCTTAGGTGAGACGGAGGCCATATTCTGGTAACTTATTCTCAATTGTTGCAGGTGCTTTTAACGAAATTTATTTTATCTGTTGCACCATCATATAAGCAATCCACCAAGGTGGAAAAGCAGGCTTTTAAAGGGAATGAGATATGACATTTTGATTGGTTTATTGTATCCAACGCCCAAGACGCACCTATAATTAATGAAGAAGCTAAGTTCAGCCTATTAGGACCTTGCACCTAACCTGCTCAAATAACGCAAAACTAAACAAAAAAGTGAAAAAAGTGGACTTGGACACGCCCTAAATGCACTTGCGCCTAGCGATGCGCTGAGATCGTCAAGATTGCGCCCAATACCTTCAAAATGCCTTTTTTTGTGATAAAAGCCTTTTCATGTTAAAAACCTATGTATATCCAAATGTTTAATTGCTGGATTTTCTAAAAAGAACAAAGTATGTAAATCCTTCCTGTCATTGAATGAAGTAGATAACCTTTTTTTCTCAAGTAAAAATGAGAAATGACCCCCCTGCTCATTGACCTCCACTGGCTACCGGTGATGGCTCGCATCAAATTCAAAACATTGGTGCTCGCCTTCCAGGCAGTCCGAGGTTCTGCCCCCCCATACCTCCAAAAACTAATCAGACCCTACACACCTGCCAGATCCCTGCGCTCCGCCTCCTCAGGACGACTGGTACCCCCCCCTCTTCATGCTAGCACCCGGTCTCGACGTCTGTCTGTCCTGGCCCCACGGTGGTGGAATGAGCTCCCCGTGGAGGTCAGAACAGCAGAAAGTCTGACTGCCTTCAAGCGCAGATTGAAGACTCACCTCTTCAAGCTGCACCTCTCTCCACCCCTCCCTACCTCCCTGTGACTATTGTTATTAATGTTGTGTAATTCCCCCCCCCAAAAAAACAAAAAACAAAAAACAAAAAACCCCAATCATACTGACTGCGCCTAGTACTTAGATTCATATTTGCCTTTTTAGGGTTGTTTTTAAACGTTCTTGTTCCTAGTTTGAAAATGCACTATGTACGTCGCTCTGGATAAGAGCGTCTGCTAAATGTCTATAATGTAATGTAATGTAAATGTGGAGCAATTTAGATGCAGAATGCATAGTTTGGCCTTAACCCGCTCCCCACCCCCTAAATTCAGAATCTTTTGACTATTACTGTAAACACCTTTCACCTGAGAGATTGATGTAGGTTTTTACTGGCGATGTTGATTGGGGGAAACACAAGCTGGTGTGCCTGCTCAGGCCTGCCACTTTCACTGATGTAATGCCACTGGAATTGAGCACTAATGACCATTGACCGTGGAACAGCGCCCTGATTTGCGAAAGTCATGCATGCCTTTGGTTTCTTTTGTGACGGTGTGCTGGAGGCGCCAGGTAATGACAGGAAATCTAATTCCTCGGTTAGAGAGAATTATAGCATAACGAGTCGCAGCTTTTTGTATGAAAGCTTGTTTTTTTCAGACATCATTCACGCCTTCACTCTCTAGTCTCTACTCAGATGGTCCAGACTGGCCAACTGTCTCTCTTTCTCTTCTCTCTTTCCATTTGTCGTCCCCAACCCCCCTCCGCCAATTCAAAAAACAACAATTCAGCAGTTAAACATAAACAAACAAACAGCTCTGTTGCCCTGACAGCAGTGGGGGGTTTCCCCGATACTGTGAAGTCGTGCAGAGCATGATGCATCATTCTGTATGTGTGAAGCCGTTGTACTATAGTCACAGATCCTTGTGGTGCCAATTTCTTTTCATAGTTGTTACAAATCTAAACAGCCACCTTGGCTGGGCCGCAGTTTTCAGCTTGGGTGGAAACATTTGTTTGGTTACAGGTCACATTACAACATTTGTAAACCGTGATAGCTATGCTTAGAAAAAAGGGGAAAAATCCTTTAGGTTCTCACAAGACCGTGAGAATAATTATAATTATAGGAGCGCAATACCATTGCAGCTGTATTTGGTAGATGTTTAAAATTCAGACACAAGGGCCTGTCTTTTCTCTGAAAAGGTCTCCTATCATATAATGTGCCAAAGGAAAGAGGCTGCTTGGCTGACCTCTAGTCCTCACTGATATCAGGCCTTTCAGTTCTTAGGGCGGACAATTACTGTGAAATCCTGAATTTGGGGAATTTGACAAAAGATAGAAAAAAAGTCTCACTCTTCTATCAACTTCATACTTAGTTTCTGAAGTGAAGAAGAACCCTATGGAATCATATGGACGCGCATCATCTTGACATACAAAACAGGTCACTGATAATCGGATCCAGAGAAGGGACTGCTAGAAATAAACACATTTTATATATTCCTGTGCACAGTCAGTATATAGAAATAGTAGTAGCAATGAAAATGTCCACAGGTGAAGATGATATATTGCTGCAGCACACCACTTCACTGAAATATTTCCCCTTAAACAAAAATATGACATGCAGATTTTTGCCCCTTTTTTCCTCGCCTCTGGGAGATTGGACTGTAGTGTAGTGTAGTGTATCAATTACAAAATAATTCTGGGATGTCTGGCCAAGCCAGCCGTACTGAAGGTTTGGCACAAGCAGAAGGTACACAGAAAAGTGGTTACTGTTTCACAGACATAGTGATGAAACAAATGTGTAATATATACACACGCACGCCCGCCCGCACAAACGCACATGCACACACAGACACACACACACACACACACACAACTTAGCAACTTAGTCCATTTATAGGTCTGGCAATGGTTTAGGATCACATATGCGGAGGAAGTGGAAATGATAATGGTAAACACCTTTCTGACTGCTCGTGAGACACACATTCAGACTGAGATGTTTGCCAGAAGAAGCACAAACAGACTAGAGAGGTTTAACTTTAACGTGGCTGTAAAAAGCTACCGCAGATCTGCATGGGAGGACATGCCTCATTGATAGCCCAAGATAAACACACCCCTGGTTATCCCCAGTATGTAGTAAGAGCCACCGACAGTTTGATTGGTGCATGACGAAATAAATCATTCATGAAACAAAAGAACATGGATATACCTATATATCAAGCAGTAGGCCTACTGCAAAGCTATAATACCGGTGAAAAAAGACTATCCTGATGTTTTCAGTGCACATAGCATGGGTAAGCTCTGCTTTGTGTATGTTCATCATTGAAGGCAGAGGGCCCTATCTTACACCCGGCACTAAGCGGTGCTAACCCAAGTGTCTTTGCTATCTTACACCCGGCGCTGGGTTCATTATAACGCCTAGTGCTCACGACGTTTAAATACCATGTATTCTTGCACCCGTTACAAGTGAACTGGGCGTGTTGGTTTTAAGATGAGGAGTGGCCAAGATAATTTTTGGCATATTGCTATCTTGAGCCAGCAGAAAGCGCTTGCGCTTAAACCACCACAAACCTGGTCTAAAGTCATGTCGCAGTTGTTTACATGTTATTTTAACAGCACATATAAGTGCGTCTACATAGGTGTGCGTGTACACCCTCCTGTCTGTTACACACAAGGGCTCGCACAAACATGACTAAAATATCAAAATTACAATGTGAAATATTATTATTGTGTAGGCTGTATCAAAAAACGCATAATAATAAAAGGGTCCATAGGTCAAAGACCACATAGTCCTGTCCCTCAGCGAAGGGGAATGCCGTATTAAATTGCTTTCAGCCCACTCCATCAACATCCAGGCGATGTGTGATGGTACTACGTGTAAGGTTACATGTATAGACTATTCGCAATTATCCTGGATCAATCTATATTTGCCAATAGTTTCTGTAGCCTAATCTTCCAGTTACGTCCAGTTACTTACTACTGTAGCCTAATCTTCACCATGTTAACTGAATTGTAACCTTAGCTATTCTTCATCCTTCATATTTTTTCATTACAGTGACAAGGTTTCCATACTCTCAGCTTATTAAAGGCCCACTGATTTCACCTGTTATTCCATAACTGAAGAAAATATTTTAAAGAGAACTAAGCATATAATTAGAAACAAAAACAAATTTGCAGCACGTTACACAATTAATTCACAATGAATTGTAATGCCATCCTCTGCATGTGTGCTTTAACTTCATGCAGGAGCAGGTATGTTTCTCCTGCTGTAAATCACACTTTTGATGGTCTTCCTGGGAAAGTTGATTATTTTAAAGCATTATGCTACCAGTAAAGCAGGTTGGTCACATTTCCATAAGCAGGACATTATAAAACAAGGGAAAATATGCATAACAACCTGGCAGCTTTATTGTATTTAGTATCATCATTAAGGCAAAATAACGTTATTTATGTTATTAATCAAACTTAGAATGCAGGTAGGCTAATGAACTTCGGATGAAGCTTGAACATGAGTTAATTGCATAATCAAACGAAATTTGTTAAACAAGCAGGATAATTTGCCGTTTTCTAAGGTGATACGGAAGCCATTGGTAGCTTATTCTCAGCTGTTGCAGGCATATATTTTGTAAAATAACAGCACTGTCGGGAATTACCAGGAAACTCAATATGGTTAGTCAAGAAATATTGATTGTAGCTACTATTGATCCATTTTTCCCTATTCCCTTGATCTACTACTACACGCAGCACGCTGTTTTCGCCATCAAGCAATCAGCTAAGGTGGAAAAGCAGGGGCTTTAAAGGGGGGGGAGATGGGATATTTGGGTTTTTTTGTTGGTTTGTAACGCCCGCCAACACCTAATTAATAATGATGTAATTAATGAAGAGACTGCCATTAGCATGCTTAGCGCCCAAAAAACACGCCGTTAAAATAGCAAAAGTGGACTTGGAAATGCCCTAAATGGACTTTGCGCCATGCACTTAGACCAAGCGCTAAGATCGCCAAGATAGAGCCCAGAGAGTGGAAGCTGGGACTAGAGGTCAGGTTTCAAACGGCCCCGTATTAGCCGAGACGTCCCGTATTTTAGACAAAAATAGTTTAGGATGCCCTTCTATCATGTATCTTTGGTCTTGTGCACTTAGAATTGTTGTAAGGTTAGCACACGACACACCGCAAATGTAATTAGTTCCCTAAATAACCTGCATCAGTAGTATCAAATGAAAAACATTGGCCATAGCATTGCTAACAAGCAGCACATGAGCACTAAAGTGTTATCATACCTAAAAGCAGTTAGGCAGAGCCGTAAAAACACTTTATGTAAGCGGGGAATGGTAGGAAAGAAAATGACAAAAGAGATAGGCTTTCATTTTGTCTTCATCTTCCTGGAATGCATTCTTGGCTGCGATATCAAAGGAGATGGAAACAGACAGGATTTCATCACCTAACTGTAAAAGTTACCTAAACATTTCTTTGCTCTTTTCTGAACAGTACAATGCACTATTACTTTTAGTACTCTTCGTCAGTAGACTCCCAATGCTCTACGACACAATTTGCACTTTATATTTCCATCGAAGCAATTGTAGCCTACGTTTAGCCTACTGCGGTGATTTCGACTAAGGGAAGATTTTATCTCCAAAGAAATGTAAAACATTTATTGTTACGGTCTGCAGACAATAATGTAAACACCTAGAGAAAGATACCTGAAGCACCACATTTTCCACCTCCCAGATAGCCCTTGCGATCTTGGCTCCTGACACCCGTGGCCAGTGACACATAGAGCAGAGGAGCACTATGATGTTGCGCACAAACGCAACAGTTTGATACAAAACTAAAACAAGGCAGGGGGATGAGAAACATTGCCGATTTACTGCTTGCCTACGTGAACGTGCTTTGCCACATGCCTTTGTGGCTTGCAAATGCAATTTGTACCTGAAACACTCCAAAAAGAGCAGGAGAAATATATCACATCTCACAAAGCTTGCACGTTGCAACATTCTTGTTACGAGCCCCAGACCCGCAACCTGCAAATGTGAACAATTACCTAAAAGATACCAATAACTTTATCATAGAAAACTTGATGATGATATCATGTAGCACAATTTATCTACCTGGCATACAATCAAACAACATCTGCAAGAATTCATGCACTGACATATCTCACACTGTGTAGAGTGTGAGATACAGAAATTCGAGAAAGTTCTCAAAGGGTCTGCTCATGTACTGTGGTGGCAAATTGGCCCCACAAACTCTTAGTCATAAAACTACGGTGGCCCAGTTATAACTTTGCTATCCTGTATTTCCAAAATGTGCTACCTACACTTACCTCAGAAATGGCTTCAAATAAATGACATAGCTCAGGCTAGAAAGCATTCCGCAGAATATATATGCATACCTATAGCTTCATAGTACGACAGGAGAGCTAGCGCTGATCAGAGGAATGGCATATCTCCTGGTACCATGTGGTTACCTGGCATGTTGTCTGTAGATGCTAACGTATTGGCAATCTAATTACCCTCGAGGACTTAGCAGTCCAAGACCAATTGTGTATTATCACTGTGGACTCCCCAGCACCGTCAGCTAATAACAGTCCAGGATAAAGTGTGTGAGTATTGCTATCGTGCGACCCACACTGGTCGAACCCTGCCCGCCCGTAGACTGCGTGTTAAAGGCGCATATGAAAGGTCTCCGACACAATTCTGGGTCATCTTGGGCGTGAGCTGTGGTGTGAAAATAACTTCTGATTATTCTGAATTTTCCAGTGTGGCTCCTGACGGGTGTTATAATTAGTTTGATGTCAATCAATAAATACACAGTTTTCTCACTCTTTCCCTCAGCTTTGCTTAGAGTATAGTTATTTCATAGCTCAGAGGGTGTAGCCCAGATACAGATATGTATTTCACATACAGCAGGTTCTAGGGGTGCAACGGATCACAAAACTCACGGTTCGGATCGTATCACGGTTTTGAGTCACGGATCGGATCATTTTTCGGAT
This sequence comes from Ilyophis sp. 1 JC-2022, assembly GCA_022702515.1. NCBI lineage: Eukaryota > Metazoa > Chordata > Actinopteri > Anguilliformes > Synaphobranchidae > Ilyophis > Ilyophis sp. 1 JC-2022. The sequence continues at coordinate 73,650,286 of CM040397.1, read as the reverse complement.
CAGCAAAAAAAAAAAAGGGAGACAAGTATATCTTTGCTTTCCATTTATTCTGTAAAACACTTAAAGCAAGGAACTTTTGCCCATGGTCTTAAATGAAAACAACATTCAAGATGTCCAATGTTTAAGTAAAATCTTAAAATATATAAAATATTCAATACTCAATTGTTAAATCAAAGTGCAATATGAGGCATGATACCTTCTTCCTTTAAACATGGTAGTGAATGAAAAAATAGCCTGTGTAAACGTTGACGTTAATATTATACTTTAGGTGAGTCTGGCTTGGTTAACATTAGCCATAGCCTTGGATCAAGACGGTCAGGCTTGTACCAACAAGGCTAGTTAGCCATATATATAACGTTATAATTAATAATTAGAACAGTGGTGTTAACATCACTAGCCTTGCCTTATCCATATGAATAACAAAATTAAATACCCCGGGCTCCATTACATATTGTTTGACGAGGCGAAGCACAGACTGGAAAGTAACATAGCGTTAAGGAGACGCTCCTTCTAACGCTATGGACCAGAGCGAAGTTGTAATCATAAAACTCCGTTTTTAAAAAAATAGTCATGCACACATTTTTACAGTGCATACGGCAGGCCTTGTTGACGGATTTGGAAGAGATTTCGTAGCTCTGGTTCCAAAAATGAACGAGTATTTAATGTGTTAAATCCGTGAAAATTACATTACAGTGGGTGAGCTGGCTCTCAAACTGTCTCCCCCTGCGAAGAGGGGCGGGGCTTAGCGATAGGTCCAATGCGCTTCAGAGTAAAACACAGCACGCATCTGTCATTTCACTGCAACTCTGCATCGAGATTTAGGGAATTATTACTTTAAAAAGTACTAGTGGCAGTAAAACTGTAATTCACTATGATGGTTAAATTTTGCAATTAATCCGCGGTTCACATGCGTGCCGAACCGTGGGGGGCGATCCGTACGGATCACGGATCAACTACGATCCGTTACACCACTAGCAGGTTCCCTATTCTGACAGAGTGGGTTAAATTATAATCTGCAATGGCAATAATCACATGCAGATGAGGATATTACGGTTTACACTTGAGCTACTCTGCTGTAAGTCATCTTCTTTCCACAATGGAAAACTCCAGAATACAGTTTCAAGATGTAAGCTGCAGGCAATTGTTCAGGAGGCCATTAGCTGAAACTATCGAGGTCCAGTCGGACGTAAGAGGGAAGGTTCTCATATTGGTGTTTCCTTGAAATAAAACCACATCAGCATGACTGCTGGACGTCTTATTGTCCAAAAAAACCCAAAAGGTTCTTCTGTACCAGTTATATTTCCTCTCTTATTCCTTCTTCCTTTTTGAACCATTATAACATCTGTAATCAAAAACAATTTCCATAAGGCAGGAAAATAATATCCTTTCCATGTTGTTCATGGGAAATCCTGTACAAGAGCCTTTTCGGGAATGAAAAGCTCTTTCTGCAGGAAAGATCCCGCAGTGAATTCGCTACCGCATCTGATCACACTGCTGTACTATTAATGACTGAAGAATCTGGATCTGACAAAGAGGATTTTTTTCTCGGCCATCCTTCTCCACTTTGATATTTTATCTGTTGCAGAATGAGAAAATCTAGCCCAGATCCTGGGCTCCTTGACAGGAAGCATGCGCCAGTCCGCCGTGGCTCCTTTGCACGGAAACCACACTGACTTCTCGTCACATTTGAGGGTAATCCCCTTAAAAACATACAGACTATGGAGGCTTATTAACCACAAACTCTCTCTCTCTGTCTATGAGACCAAAACAACTGAAAGTCATGAACTTCAAAACCATGAAGCCTCAAAAGCACAATTTAACCAAGAAAACAATGCCCGCAGAACTGGTTCAACGTGTTGAGAAAAAGGAAACCAGGTTCATAAAATTGTTTATATCATGCATTTAATCGACCGACATCTTCAAACTTATTGACATATACAATTTTATATGGTTTTTAAAAATAACATAAAATAACATCTCAAAACTGAACAAAAACGTATGGTATATTTGACTATTCAATATAAACAAACAATATAATATTTGGATGTGGATATAAAAAGCAGGTGTGACTGATTGACTGTGACATTTTAAACATACCAGTAAATGGAATCATGCTTATTCAGCAAAATTATTAGATGACTTTCAGCTTGGCATCAGTGATAAGAACTGGATTTTCATCCTAGGTTTGAATCGTGGGGTAAGGCATGGCTGCTGTACAGTACTTTTCTACAAGCAAGCACCTGTCAGACCACCGTCGGCATGCCAGTGTTTTGCTAATCAGTACTCCAGCAGTCTGTTAGTAGCAGGACCATTCACCGACTATTTTACATTGTTTTAATAGATGATCCTTATTTTGACTGCTTCGCCTCAACTGTCAACCAGTGGACAACTATAGTGCCAATTTGCAAAATGCCAATGGATTGACAGCTTTTCTGACAGCAGGCTACTAGTGGGCCACTGTATGATTTCTGGCTGGGTCCCCTTGCCATGGTTACTGTCTACATCTCATATTAGGTTCCACATAATTGACAAACTGAAAAAGTTATGATTGCAATTTTGTTTTATCATTAGGATTCTCATAGCATCTCTGTGGAGGTTTCTGCTGACAGCACCTGCCATTCCTCCCATTGAGGAAACACAATCCTGGTGAGTGTCCCTCTCATTCTCTTGAATATTAAGGACATTGAGTCTAAGCAGAGGTCCAAAACCAAGAGCAAAAAATCTCATCTGTTTTAAATTTGGAACACTAGTTAAATGTCAAAGGGTAAAATTCAGGAAGTTATGATGTATCCTGGTTGGTGGTAACTACCACAAAACTTCATGTTACTCCAATACAGCTGGTGTAGTTTATGCAAACACACCCAGCCCTGCCTGTTAAGTATAAGCTCCTCTAAAAAAAATGATTAACCGTGTAGTAGCCAATGGGGTGCCTAGCATCTGACAACACCAACGCCACCCTCCGGGATTTTTCACTAAGTGATCTTGACTGATGTCATCTGGGGATGACATCATCATAGTCCTGTATCTATTACAGAAAATTGACCACACGTCAATATTTACCTACATTGTGGATGATAAAGGACAAACCACACAAGCATAATACAGTATTTACAGTAAATATAATTCCAGCACTTGGAGGCTACCTTTAGCAGATACTCTCATCCAGATAGACTTACTACAGAGATTCCTTTTTTTATTTTTTACAAACAATCCATACATAGAGCTGGATATATACTAAAGCGATTCAGATTTCTGGATACCTTGCCCAAGAGTGCAATAACAGTGCCTCATCCTGGAATGCACATTACAAGGCCAGTACCCTAATTATTATACTACACTGTGCTGTCAGGCCCAGAATTAATTGGAGGCGGGGATTCTAAGCAGTTGTGATAACCAAATACCCAGGTACCCAATCGCACAAAGAATTATCACGTACCCAAGTAAAAGTTGCTGATGGAAGGCACCTGAGGTTATCTACTGTGGTCTGGGACTGTTTGTTTCGGCCTGTAGACCTACAAGGGAGTAAGTCTGTCGATGTCAGTCGCGTGCTTTTTATATCCACCCCCAGCCCGGCAAGTACTACTAAAACACTGCATGAGTTGTGGCCTATGGCATATCGCAGAATCGTTACAGTCAGTGAATAATTAGCAAAAATAAAATGAAAATCAGCAAACCACAAAGCATCTAATGGTGAGGTCACTGCAGTGAAGTGCAGTGGAGACGCAATCATGCATTTTTTATCGTGAGCTGTTTTTTTATCACGCCGACTGCAGTGGGACGCACTCTCCCCACAACCAAGGCTGCGGGCGAGGTAAGCGCAAAACTGAATTAGAATAAGAGAAGGTGCATATGGGATTTTAAAAATATGAGACAGAGGAAAAAACTGGGGGACAGACGGACAGATGGAAGGACCTTAAGCTGCTGGCACACTGACCTTGGCACTTCGGCCTAGGGAGGCCTGGGGATATAAACTGCAGCAGAGGTGTCTGATGCTATTTGGAGCATTAAAATCACATCAGAACAGGAAAAAAAAAACATTTCGGCTGCACACAGGAATTGTGCTTCAAAACATACAGCACTTCTGCCAGTAATGAACTGCATTGTCAATGCACACTGCCAAGGATTAAAAAATGCATTTTAAAATACACCTTAGGGTTGTTCCCTGAGAGCCTTGTGTCGGGAAGGGGGGGATTGTTTGGCTGAATAAACTAACCATGTACAAAACAGTCTGGTTCATTTTTCAAAGACATACTGACACTGCCTGGAAAACTTAAAATTAATTTCAAGCTCCAGTTAATGTACACAGTAAATGATAATTAGACAGTAAACTATGGGCATGTTTTTTTTCTCACAGAATATCCTGATAAATCAAATGTAGATTGGTTGGGTGTACTTGACTGGATAGTAGCGTGCAATGCTTTGATCACACTGACATCACAGCCAGGGCCAAGACTTTCATCTTCTACTCACAGAAGAGAAATTGAAAATATACAAAGCTATCATAATGAGCGAAACTAGGGCTGTGTTTAAGATGAAAGCCGACAGCTTGGCGACGCGATCTTCAAGCAAAGAACTGAGAGCCATTGTCTAAAAACCTGGTAAAAAATGAGCGCCGTAAATCTTACATGGTCGACTGCGTTTTTCTGCTATGACGCATGTTGTCAAAGAACATTGTGCTCGGGAGCTAGAATGCTCAGAAAATCTGGTCTGGGCTGGTCAGTGATTCTTAGAGACCCACCAGATACACAGCTCTGCTTACTTAACATTGGAAGTTGCTGCTATTGAATCCAATGCATTCGAATGTGATGCATTTTCTGAACATGCATGTATTAAGGGGTGTGGGCAAGGGAAAAACTGGGGCAATGGACATTATGCCCTGTAAAATAGTACCAATATTACAAGAGCCTCTTATGTTACAAACCAAAGCCTCCCATAGTTAAGAAAAGACGAGGATAGAATGCAGAAGCTAACTATCTGGTGAATCTAAAGAATCTGTGGCCAGCACAGGAGACGATTGAGTTATTAATTATTTTAATCTGAAGGTGAAGCACCTCAGAGATTAACAGTGGGTCCAGCCAGTTCCTCCCATATCCCATCTTCCCTCCCTGTCTGAACAATCGGGGGCCTCACACTGGCCTTGGAGACGGGAGACGCCTCATCAGGCACCGCTGGGACAACAAAAAAGAGCCCTGTCCTGCCTGCGCAGATCCACCCTCATAGCTACCCCAGCATTTCTGGCCCATGACATCACCAGGATCTGAACCACAGTGGGGGTGGGGTGCGGTCTACAAGATAAATTAAGTTACCTTCTTGTTATTATTGAACAGAAGTAGAGTAATACATAATGATTCATGTATTTTACAGCAAATTATTCTCAGTGGTATTATATGTATGTGGCTTTGTACTTGAAAATTCATTGACAACTTTTATATACAGTAAATGCAGCGTACTTTCACAGCTTTTGCTCTGGATAAAGGGGTCTGCTAAATGCCAAATTCTAAGTGCCTTTTAATAAGATGCCCCAGCACTATGTGTAGGCCAGGTTAGCTCCTATAGGATGCTTGCTTGCTGTAGCTCAAGAGGTGAGCTCGGAAGTCTAGTGTGGATTTGGAAGCCTGCAAAAGTCATTAGATTATGTCATTGTGCATAGGTGGAAGATCTAGGTTCAGAAAGTTACAGTATTTTGTTCCAATCACCTGGATTTGATAATTAGCACAATTCTTCAGCCAGGAGGTAGAACTAATTAGTGAAATCGTGGAAGAAACACATGGCAGGACTTTTATTTTCTGACATCTGGACTTCCCATCTATGTCATTGCGGTTATCCCAGAGAATCCTTAAATGTCATTTTGCAGACCGGCGACAAGAGCAAATATCCTCACTGGTTTCAAACCCAGGCCAGGGGCCTTTTTGTGTGGAGTTTGCATGTCCTTCCAGTGTTCGCATAGGTTTCCTCCCACAGTCCATAGACATGCAGATTAGGCTAATTGGAGACTCTAGAATTGCCCGTAGGTATGAGTGTGTGAATGAATGGTGTGTGTGCCCTGCAATGGGGGTATTCCTGCCTCTCGCCCAATGAATGCTGGAATAGGGATGGGGATGGACAGTGTGTATCAATGTGACTGGAGATTGAATCCCTCTCAGTCCTGAGCCTGCTAATAGTTTTCAAAATCACTGACAATGATGAACACAGGGGTTTGCAAAACTGCAGAAGTAATACATTCTGTTTGCTACATCAGTTCAGAGGACAAGCTTGGGGCCAGAACCAGCCTGATACTAATAGAGAACACTCAGGGAGAAGAGCAGAGACAGAAGAGGAAGCAGTATCTCTCCTGCCAAGTAACAGAGACAGAAAGCAGTGTCTAAACAATTAGGCGCACAGTGATACAATCTACTGCTCCTGCGATCTGTTAATCATCATAGCATTGAACATCCTGACAAAGTATGTTTAAATCAAAAGTGTAAATGTACATAACCATGTCTGGTCTTACAGCTGTGAAACATGGGTAGGAAAAGAGGTGATCATAAGTAACAGCATACAGTTTAAATTGTCAGCGTTAATTCAACTCTAACTGAGTTTATACGATTTAGGGGTGTGTGCGATTAAACGTTGCTACCCTCGCTAGTCGGCAGCAGAAATACTAGTCAGTTAAACTTATTACTTTATTAATGTAGACATTTATAATTACATATTGACATAATTTGCACTGAAATGTCATGTCTTCCTAGTCAAATGTTGCTTTATAAAAAACGAGCGTCCATTACTAATGTCAACAATGTTAATTAAAAAAAAAAAAAATAACGCATTGGCCAGTTCGCCTCGCAAGTTAAACCAGCGAGGTTGAAAGAGTAAGTAGGCCTACCACGTTGTTGAATAGCCCAATAAAACTGTTTTTCTGATGAATGATTATTATTTTTTACCGCATTTGCTATGCGATTGCGTTCACACAATGAAAAGGCCGTTGTAATAATCAGGCACGTTTCCTAAAGATTTTTTGTTATGTTGAATATTGTTTTCAATAAATGTTATTTGTTATCTTTTATTTAGTGAGTTGTCATGTTTTGTAGGATAATGTGCAATGTAATGTGCATTTCAGCGGCATTTAAAATAGTATTTGGTAATTGAAGAATGTGATTAACGGTTTCAAATGGCTCTTATAATACACAGAATATTTTTTCAGACAATGTTTAACCTTATAGATTAAATTGCTAAATTTTGACTGTTTTCTGAGTGTTTTCTTACTTTTAGACTAGTCGACTAGCCTAAGTTTAAACTTCCGTTTAAACGTCAGGGAGTAAAATACACTATAATTTTGGATTTTACACTGAATGTTTTGCCATGTGTGCCAATCAGGTGAGCGCCAAAATATGTGGCTATGTTGGCTATAAATGACATACATACATAGGGAGCCTGTTTGTGAGGGTTAAACAAAATGCTAAATCGTAAATGAGAGAATTTCAGTTCAGCTGCATGGTCGACACCATAGATCCTCCTATCCAAAAGTACTGTAAATCATAACTCCACCCCTTCGCCTCCTGACAGTGTAGCATTTCTTAAATGCACCAATAAGAAGAATGCGGCTACAACCCCACCCCCACCCCCCATCTAGCACCAAATGACTTGGACCTGCCTGGTGGAGGGCCTTGCTGTGAAAATCAAAGTGCATTAAACATTAAAGGTACTGTCAAAAACCCAGAAGAAGATTGACTGTAAAGGAGAAAGTAGGGCACATGCACTGTAAGAAGCAGGAATCTGTCAGCTACACGGGTTTAGGCAAATTGTGTTTTTAACAGCATGGCTTCTTTTCAAAATGACATAATCTCAAATGTGTACATTTGACCTACGTTTGTGCAGGTTAAGTAAGCTAAGCAGAACCGCAAGGGTGAACACAGCTGGCTTCTGAGGGGCAAATTTGTGAATTACACACAACCAGCATTGCCAGATGGGGTGATTAAACACTACATTGTGTTGTAACTGTTGTCTTCAAGACAAATAAAAATGGTTAATAACAACAGGGAGTGATGCAGCTACATGATATTTTAGCTTATCCATTTTTTAGTCAAAATGGCACAGTAACTACCTCTTCACATGCTTCTTTCTTATTTGTTTATTTCCTTTACCTGTTATTTATCATTCATGCTGCAAAACAACTCCTTCCTTCCCATATCTTGTCGCTTTTGCAGTGTAGTTTTTTTGTTGTTGTTTTGTTTCAATGCCTTCTGGACAGATTCCTACCCCTATCTTTTGGCTCCTGAGAAAGTTGGAGCGATTACTCACTTGAAAAAACGACATGGTCAGCTACTGCCATGAGAAACCCTGATCTTCCACACAGCCACCAGTGTCTCAGTTTGCCTGTCTAAATGGTGAACTCCTTAACTGTTCTTTCAATCAATCCTCCTCTGACAGCCATTCCAGTTGATGACAGCCTCCTTACAATACTCATGTTTAACAGCACTCAGTGGAGTCACACAAATGGACATTCTTACCAAGAACCTTTGACCATGTCAGATTATGTCACCCCCACAAGCTGTTTTCCTATGCATTCATCAGGTTGCGCGGTGGAAAAGCTCATATTTTCATCCTGTATAATGCCATTTTTGTAAACTCTAAGCGGCAAAAAAAATGGTTTCAGAGCGGAGAAAATAGGAGGGGTTAAGTTCGTAAAAGATCTCATGAGTTTGTTTGAGGGCTTTGTTAGAGGGGAGTTGACGTATTGGGTAGACTTACTGCAGATGGACTGGGCAAGGACTCACAAAGCCGGGTGAAAATTTATTTTAGAGCGCTGAGCTCTATTAAAACCTTCCTCCTCTCAGCCATGGAACTGGCTGGACCTCTTTTTCTATGATGTAAGATCCAAATAAGAAAGACGCTGAGCCCACCAAGAGGATCAATCTAGTCCAGGGGTATGCAACCCTGGTCCTGGAGTGCTGGGGATGGTCCTGGTTTTTAGAATATTCAGGGTGAGATTTTTAATCATCTATAAAACTCTTGCGATCAAGCTCAGATGGAACAAAAACCCAGAAACATCACCGGCACTCCAGGACCAGGGTACCGCAACCTACTGCGGATCTAGTTACTAATTTGAAGAACTGAAAAAGTAATTTAAAAAGGTGGGGTGGTAGTGATGTGGGGGAAGGGGGGTTCTGGGTGTGTAAAGATATTTGAAGCTGAAAGATAAAGGATTTAATAATAGTATAAAGAAAGACGAGAGCAGATAATCACATGTTTTTTCTATACTTCCCATTTTAGCACTGAAATCTGTGGGAGGCATTCTGGGGGCCTCTGCTGATGGGCACCAAACAGGAAGAATATCTTTGATGTGAAGCCATAACAGTGCTTTTTTGGAGGAAATTACATGGTAGGTAGTCCTGCTAGCGGTTGTCTTCATAACAAGCGTTTATATTAAATCAAGCTTTGGGTTTAACATTCCTGAGCTTAGCCATAGCCAGAGAGAGAACCACCACGTAACTTGGTGAAATAATGGCCTGACAATCAACACAAAGAAAACACTTTTTTTAACTTTTATGTAACATGACTAGCCACTGAGGTTTAAATCAGCACTGTGAAAACAAACAAACAAACAAACAAACAAACAAAAAAAACAGGTGAGCAATCAGGTTTTACCAGATCCAATCCCAGTAACATCTGACTCAAGATCAAGGGATCTTCTTCTGGAAACCCTGCAATACGCTGCAGTCAGTAAATAAAACTAGTCATGAAAGAGAGACTAATAAAGCCCACATTGAGATCAGTCAGGGAGGCTAATGGATTCTTTTATTGCTTTCTCCAAGTGACCACCAGAAACCTCCATTATGCCTGATCTGAAACCAGCTTCCAGGGGTCCTGCATCCGCCAATTACCATGTACCATAAGGTAAATTATTATTTTCTCCTTTATTAACTAGCTTTATCCTAGGTTGAGGCTCCTGTTCCAATCCGTTCAATGTTACACCCTTCCCTTGATCCCTCGACTCAGAACAAATACCTCAGATGAAACAACAAGGACATTGTACAAGTGAACACTTCCAAAGTCTTCCCACTACTAAAGAGTGGAATATTGGCAGTTCCACAACAAGAAGTACACAGTGAGGAGAAAGCAGATTATTGGATTATGTAGACTAACTATGGAGACAGTATTTAGATGTTAGAAACAAGGTTGTTTATAAACTACCAAGATTTTGTATACAAACTATCACAAGAAATAGCCATTTGAACCCAACACACCAAAGGTTTATAGGTCTTTATGCATTTAAAAGGTGTTCCGTGCACTTTCTCTCTCATTGTTGTAAATTGAATACTGCCTATTTTTACATATGCAGCTCTGACCTTAATTTAAAGGACATTTTGAGCCTTGCAAAGACTTATGGGATATTCTCTGGCATTTAAGTGTTGTTAAAAAGGCTGTATATTCCTTTAAGAGTGTGGGGATTGAGTGGCCAATCACTGGCCAGTAGAAGGGAAACCAGCTCGCAGTCTAGTACGGGAAGCAGAAGAAGAGAACCAGCTCGCAGTTTAATCGGGGAAGCTAACGTTACCAAGTTTAAGAATATTAAATTAGAATTCCTGAGTTTAGTAGTAACAGTGTGATTTGTGCGTCTATGAGAACCGTGAGTTATTATTATTTCCTGTATTTCCTAGCATTGACAGTGTAGTTCTCTTCTGTCGCTAAGAATTTAGCGACTGTTAGTCTGTTTGCCGTCGGGAATGTCGTTTATGTATGTAGCTATATAAGATGTTTAGCCTACACAGTCGATGGATCACCCTTTTCTGTTATATATCAAAGTCAAGTTAGAGCTGTGTTTAGGATAATTAATGGGCATTTGATGTGTATTGGGATGTGTGGCGTTTTGTTAGTTGGGGAGATTGACCTACTTCAGGACTCTGGCAATAGCGCACGCGCACTAACGTCCCTACGTTTACATGTGAGAGTGCATGCTTTAGCCTCGTGGACAGTAACCGGACAATATGCACCTAGTTAGAGAGTAGTCTGTATCTGTTAACCCTAAAGCTGTACTAACAGTTCAGTTGATGTTTATATTATTTAGATTATTATAAATATGTATATTATATATATATTTGTATTCTGTTTGTTTGCAGAACCACTAATTGCACAAGTGCATTAAAGGAACCCTAAATTGGTAACAAGGCCTGGTTATTGAACTCCTCTCCTAAGACCATAGTTCTAACTGGACTATCCACAGCGATTTGAACTGTCCTATCAGCATAAAGTAGAAAACATCTTTTCAATGGTCCTTCGAGCCGGATGAGCAAACTGCTGTGGAATGATGCATAACTCTGAGTCAGATGAGACGGTCGACCGACCCAAAAGACAGGGAATAGTTCCCTCCCACCTGTCGGACTACGACCTAAGCGGACCAGGGTCCCAGAGACGGACCAATACCAAAGTTCCCCAGAACAGACGAGAAGCCGAGCAGGACCAACTGGGGGCAGAGACGCCCTCTAGAGCGCCTTCTCCGCCGATCAGCCAAGGCGGTGCACTAGACCAGACAGAAGAGTGGGAACGGATGCTGGAGCATATGGAAGATGATAATGATGATCCGGGCCACGACTCGTCCACCAGGCGGCAGCAGATCGACCAGAATGCAGCTCTGAGGCACCAGCCTGGCCAGGTATCTGAACTCGTTGCTGCACTAAAAGAGATGAAGCAACAGACTAACGAGCTCCAGCAACAATTCCAGAGACTGGCGGCAGAGGTAAGAGCCCCACCCAGACCTGCTGCCCCACAGACACATCCACGTACCCGCCTGCCACTAAGCCTACATGATCGTGGTCAAGAGAGATACCACCCTGCACCTGTTCTGATGCAACCGAATGTGTATCGAGCTGGCCGTCGAGAGGAGCACCTCTCCCCTCCTAGACCTGGTGATGAGCTAGCAGAGGATCTTTCCCACCTTAGAGTTTCACACCAGGTGAAAGAAGATCCCTTTTATACACCATACTATTCTGCCCCTCCTCGATCAAGCTACCCCCGTGCAGACCAGTATGGCCAGAGGACCCAACTGCAGTCACGCTATGCACCACGTGAGCCATGGGATGGGTATATGGATGGAACAGAGAGAGCATACACCCCTCATCGTTCCTACTACACAGACCCGCCACGCACCCAAGAGCGCACATACAGAGGGCCCAAGCCATCGATCCCACCACTGACGTCACCAGATCCAAGAGAGTTCTCTAGGATGAGGATTGCGTTGGAGAATATCCTCCCAGACGATGCCACGGAGCGATACAAGTTCCAGATCCTCACAGATCACCTGAGATGTGAGGAGGCCTCGCTTGTGGCAGATTCATATAGCAACTCCAGGCAGCCTTACACAGACACGATGCTGGCCCTCACCAAGATGTACGGGCAGCCTCACAAACTGGCTGTGCAACGCATTGCAGAGGTGATGGATGGCCAAGATGTCCGCAGTGGAGATGCTAAAGCCTTTCGTCTGTTTGCTCTTCGTGTACGTTCACTGGTGGGTATG